>OX596254.1:2970267-4288493 GCA_951394255.1 Polyploca ridens | reverse complement strand
TCCAATATTTTTTGATAATCTAGCTGACGGACGGACGAATTGCATGGATTCCGTGGCAAAATGTCAAATCTAGCTTGCTACGTTACGTAACTAAAGAGTCAAGAAAGAAATTTAAAAAAGGTCATCCAGTGGATGCAATTTACACAGACTTTAGTAAAGCTTTCGATAAGATTGGTCATGTCTTATTGTTACGTAAGCTCAGTAACATGGGCATTTACGAGAGGATACTCGAATGGGATTAGATTTTTTTTATTTAAGATCGCTAAGAATTGTTGTTTGAGCGAATTAATCCAGATAATTTAAGGTTACTTCAGGTGTTCCCCAGGGATCACATTTGGGACCCATTTTATTTTTAGTTTTATTAAGCACTTAACTGCAGTCATTTAAAGCTCAAAGTTGTCCTTATTTACGGACGACTTAAAGAATAATAAAACAGTCCTTATCTCTTTTGATTCTTTATCTCTTCAAGATGATTTAAATAATAATTTGGTTTGTAGTTCCAAAAATAAATTCCATTAAATTTAAGCCAATATCTAAATCTAAAATGTACAAAAGAAAAGATTGCCCCTGAATGCATCTCAGTCAATAAACTCAACTATTTTGAAGGAAGTGGATTTTAAATATACCTTTTTTACTCTATAAAGTAAAGATAGTATTTGATTGTGACATTGTGATATCGCAATGACAAAAATACAGCTGAAGGAACACACCGTTTGATAGGCGATTGGCGACATATTTTTTCATTATTTGCCCCAATTGCCCTCGCCCAAATACAATTCTGTCAATTTATCCCCAGACAAAAATAGTGAAAGCTTACCATCTGTATAGCGTTGATAAACTGCTTCTGTTCAACATAAATATGTGCAATGTTCATCCATACGTCAGGAAAGTCGGCCGTCGCCTCGCGTACTTGCGCAAATATATCGCGAGCTTCGTTTATACAACCCTATAGAAACAAGTATTGTTAATAACAAAAATACTTTAAACACATAGAGGTAAGGTTAATAATATTTGAATATCCTCGACGTGTCATTATATTCACGAGCACGAGTGCTACTCTTGATGTTGACCTCTCTGTCTTTCGCTAACAACCTGCTGAGACAGCAATATTCTTACCTTATGTGCAAGTACGCAGCCGATTCCGTTAGCTGCCCAAATGTTCTTAGGATCGTTTTTTAGCACTTGTTTGTACATAGCGAGTGCTCTTTCTTGATGTCTTTTCTCTCTGTCTTTCTCACGACACGGCTGGTGTAATGTTTGTAGCCACACGTTACCTGTGAAATTATGATTACGAAAGATTACTTACTTTATGTGTGTCAGTCTGTATGTAAACGAGACTATTAATTGGTGACATAGACACATCAAAATCTATACTTGAATTTAGTATATTAATCAGTTGACTCGCTGTACCTAGAATTCAATTTTTTCAAAACCTACTAAGAAGTGAGTGAAACTTACCAAGAGCAATCAAAGAGTAGGCATCATTAGAATTAGTTGCGTTTTGTAATATCCTCTCAAACTTCTTCTGTCCGGGCCCCCACTCCTGTTGCGCTAAATGCAAGTTGCCCAACAGAGACCATGTGTCGGGGTGCTCTGTGTTCACTTTCAACGCTTCCTTAAACCAATCTGACGCTTCGTAGATCTGTCCTTTGTCTCGGGCCATGCATCCTAGCCTATGATACAAGTTGAAGTCATTTAGTTAAATAAGCTGCGGGATTTAATCCTGCGTTAGTGGTTGGTATGTTAAATAAAACAAAAATCAATTAAAGATCTATGTTTACATAATTGTTTTAGGTAGTTTTGGAGGGTAGATTTTCAGTTTTATCAAAGATAAAAAGTTTGTTTTATTCATTTGTGTTCTGTTCAAGAAATGTGGCTAGAATTGAAGCCACATTTCGTATTAGGGTTATTTCACACCGAGACGAGCCGTGACGCGACGATGCATGAAGTTAGCTCATTGCAATTTGTAGCATTTTATGTAGTAAATAAAGTTCAATTTGTATCACTATCTTAAGAGGACTCAATTCGTCATACTTTTCATACAAAACCTCTGTACTTATTACGGAGTTGTTAAACATTTTTCGTTAGATGTTTTGAACAAATTAGTATCTTGTGCACTATATCTAGCCGTGTATCTAGGCGAAATTTAAAAAATGTGTGAAACAAATTCAGTCAAAGCCTCCGAAAAACAGCGTTTTTGCCTGAACTTTGGCCATATCTAATGTACCTATAAATTATAAAAGTAAAGAAAACATTTAGATACCAGGCTTGCAAATGTATTGGAGATTCTAAATAACTAACTTTTTTTTCACAAACTTGTAAGATTTTTTCACAAGAAGTATACTCTTGGGACAAGTTTTATGAATGCGAAATCATGAATGACGACCTAGCGAAGCGGCCGCGAGTGATCAGCGGAATTTACCGACTGATAACCAACGGCTCTGATGCTGTCTCTATTTTTTCGCAGTCAAACATTACGTTGGATGAAACAACGAGCTTTTAGACTATGCTTGCGTTGAAGTTGCGCCGGCCACAGAAGGCCGCCTTAAAAAGTGCGCGCAGTGTCTCGTCTTGGTGTGAACTGACCCTCAGAACATATCATTTCTAAAAATGAGGCGTTAGTAAGGAAAGAAATAATTCTAGAAATGAGAAATATTTCTAAAAATGAGGCATTAGTAAAAAAAAGAAATAATTCTAAAAATAAGAAATATATCTAAAAATGAGGCGTTAGTAAAGACTATGTGGAAAAGACCTTACTTTCGAGACCAACGCGTAATGGTAGACTTTATTTGACCTTTCTTTTCCATATAACCCAGGGTTATCAGAACTCAAAAGTATAGCCCGGAACTCAGACCAAAAACCTCGCGTTTTGTATTCATCCTTAAGCCACCATAGAGGTAAAATTCTAACTTATAAAATTACTTACCTCAAATAACAATCAATATAATTAGGATGCTCCTTCAGGATGTCTTTATATAATTTCTCAGCTTTGTTGTAAATACACAGCGCTTCATTAAGCCTCGCCAAGTTATACATAGTTGTGACAGATATAGAATTGTAATATTGGGCGTCCAATGTCTCCGCATCTGCTTTTTCTCTGTAAAATTGTACAAAAATTTGAAGTTGGTTATTATTTTAGGGATATTATAAATTGGAACTTAGAAAGGGTAAAGAGGTTTTACCTTTCGAGAGCTTCCTCCAAATAATTTTTCGCTTCGGACAAGTTACCTAATCTATAATGTAGGGCGGCCACATTGTTTAGTATTTCTGCAGGAATGTCTGCATTTACTTTCTCTTTGAGAATCTTCATGGCTGTACTGTAAGCATTCAAAGAACCCTGCAAATAAAAAACATAAATAATAATGGAGCAAGGTCCTGTTTATGATGATCTAATTTCTTTTTGCATTCAGTCCCATTTTAAAAGTTGATAAGCCATGCTTATTGGGCAGGGATCCAATATCAAAGTAAACAATACTTTTTAGCTTTGAATCATTTAGGCTGATCATGTAAGTAATTTTTTTATACAAATCCAATTCGTCACACACCTGCAAATCATTTTGCTCCAATATTTGCGCCAACTCTATCCAAGCTTCAACATCATCTGGAAACTGTTCTGTGACCTTCTTCAAATGTTGGCGAGCGATATCACGTTTGGACTGAGAAGGCGAGTTTGCGTATAGAGAGCCCAAAATCTTCATAGTCTCATAGTTGCCTGGTTGAGCTTTCAGAACTTTCTCGAAGCATTGTGCGGCCTGTATATTAGGTAAGGTTACATACTCATTGACTGAAGTTTATCACAAATAAACTCACCGGCAATTTAGCCTTCCCTAGATTTTCCCTTCAATACAATGCGGCCACTGACACCTATTAATTTAGACCAAATCTCGGAAACGGCTAATACGATTGTGTTGGGACTATTACGGGAGGGTTCAGTTCCTTAGGCATAGTTTAGTCTCATGATAATCAAATTATCCGTTTCCGTGGTTGTGCCAAAATCAACAAGAGTCAGAAATGCATTCTCTCAGCGACCGCAATGTCAGCATTTGGAAAATATGATTGAATTTAGCGTTCAATTCCTCATAATAATACTATCTGCATACATTTTGTATGAAATTAAGTTAAGAGGACTCAATTCGTCATACTTTTCATACAAAACCCCTGTACTTATTATGGCGTTGTTAAACATTTTTCGTTAGATGTTTTGAACAAATTAGTATCTTGTGTACTATATCTAGCCTTGTATCTTGGCGTAATTTAAAAAAAGTGTGAAACAAATTCAGTCAAAGCCTCCGAAAAACAGCGTTTTTGCCTGAACTTTGGCCATATCTAATGTACCTATAAACTGTAAAAGTAAAGAAAACATTTAGATACCAGGCTTGCAAATTTATTGGAGATTCTAAATAACTAACTTTTTTTTCACAAACTTGTAAGATTTTTTCACAAGTAGTATACTCCTGGAACAAGTTTTATGAATGCGAAATCATGAATGACGACCTAGCGAAGCGGCCGCGAGTGATCAGCGGAATTTACCGACTGATAACCGACGGCTCTGATGCTATCTCTCTTTATTCGCAGTCAAACATTACGTTAGATGAAACATCAAGCTTTTAGACTATGCTCGCGTTGAAGTTGCGCCGGCCACAGAGGGCCGCCTTAAGCTAAATTATATATGGTGATGAGTGTAGTAACAGTTACTTACGTTTTCAGCATCACCTCTATAAATATACATCTGTCCTAATCCGTAATGAGGCAACACAAAGTTGGCCGGTGCAAACTGAGTAGCCTGGTAGTAATATTGGAAGGCCTGATCGCAGTCCCCCTGAGCATGGAACGCTCTGGCCAAGTGGTGACAGCTCTCGGCTCTCATTGCTTCATTCTCTGTGTTGTGGAACGCATGTAACGCTAGATGTTGGACTTTGCTGTAATCCTGGTGAATTTAATAATAAGTTGTACTTTTAGCCTTTCGTGATTTAATTTAGTGATGGTAATATAAATAAATAAAAAGGGATTTCATACAGTCCGCTCATGACCATGTCAAAATGTTGAAGTACTGAATATTTTTTGTATAGTACTGTATTCACAAATAGATCCAATTTATTACTATAATTATAAGTTGTTAGCAATGTGATCATAAAACCATAGAAGTAATAAAATAGCTAACCTTTTTGAAGAAGAAATGGTTAGCCAAATGATTCAACACCATGGGGTTCTTCGGATCAATGGCATAAGCTTTTGACAACATGATGACAGCCATCTTGTTTGACTCGTTCTCCTGAAGGTTGAGCTTCAAGATAGACAAGCCTACGAGGGCACCAACACATTGTGGGTCTAGTTGCAGTGCTCTCTCAAAGGCCATTCTAAATTAAAAGAACAATAATAAACATGAAATGATTAAGGTTAAGCTGGCATCCAAAAAGCTTGGAGTGCTCAACAGAGCGAGGCAGTACTTCACATCGGGGCAAAGGCTGCAACTTTATAAGTCGCAAGTCCGGCCTCATATGGAGTACTGTTGTCATCTGTGGGCGGGGGCACCTGGATACCAGCTTGGGCCTTTAGACTCGGTTCAGCGACGTGCCGCTAGAATTGTCGACGATCCCGAGCTCACAAACGGTTTAGAGCCCCTCAGTCTGAGGAGAGACTTTGCCTCTTTATGTGTGTTCTACCGCTTGTACAACGGGGAGTGTTCCAAGGAATTGTTCGACTTGATGCCCACGGCTACCTTCTACCATCGCAACTCTCGCCATCGACGGGGAATCCATCCTCACACATTGAAACCAGAATTGTTTTCGAACTGTGCGGGCTCAAAGGAGTTTTCTTCCGCGGACGCTCAGATTGTGGAATGAGCTCCCCGCCGTGGTTTTCCCAAAGGAGTACAGCATGGGGTTCTTCAAGAAGGGTGTGAAGAGGTTTCTTCAGGGTCGGCAACGCGCGAGTGATACCCCTGGTGTTGCAAGCGTCCATAGGCTACGGTAACCGCTTACCATCAGGCGGGCCGTATGCTTGTTTGCCACCTTAGTGGTATAAAAAAAAAAACATTAAAGTATTACATAAATTCCTATGGCTTAATTGATTTGTGACGTTTCTACTACCCTAACTTAATTTTGCCTCATAGATCCTTGTTGGAGACAGGATCCATGAAACAAATATTTTTTTTTTAATTGCAGTTTTCTCTCTTACATACCATACATATTTTTTTTTTAAAATCTGTAAATGCTGTTGTCTGTAAAAGATAACAATAACTCCTAAGACTTTATTTGCGTGGCTTCGAGAGGTAGCAAAAGTTTGTGTATATGTTTGTATTTGCATTGGTGAGATAGAAAATATTGTGTGAAACTTTGCATATTAGAAGTTTTTTGCACTCTATCCACACTAATAAGATAACTTAATATAAGCTAATACTTTTACATGGATAGGCATGTATTTGAGCATCATCTCACCATGGTAAGTGTTGTGAGGCAGACGGCAAGCTCACAAAGCCAAGAGAACAGAATCTTACATTCAGTTGCAGTCACACCAGTAGGAGTTTGGTGACAGTTGTGCAACTTGAGTAGTACTTGTGGTACTTTTAGTAAGTACCAACTTCAAAGTACCAGTATGCTACTAGAGTAAATAAAGATGAGTAGTATAAGTTCATACAATGGTACTAAACGTGGCTTATATGTGGGGTACCTATATTAAAATTCGAAACAAGTTTAGTTACCTGGCTTTCTCTTGATTATTTAACTTCATAAAACAATGCCCCATTCCCAATCTCAATGCGGCAGGACTATCGGGATTGGTTCTTAAAGCTTTCTTATAGAAGGCCAGGGCTCCTCTGTAGTCTTTACGGTTGAAGGCAATACACGCCTTGCCGAGCAATGAAGGTACATTGTTAGGTGACTGATTAAGTACAAAATTGAATTGGGCATCAGCCTGCTCCATTTTATCCCCTTCAAGGAGACAGAAGTACGCTCGGCCAAGGAGATGGTTCTAGAAAACAAAGTATTTAGTAGTAAGGAGTTTCCTGGTATTGAGACAGATTTGTATCTAAATGAGTATAAAATTAATAAAATTTTATTTGTGAAATTATGATTCCTTAGTACAGTCAAAACCAGATATAATGACATTGAAGGGACCATATAACTTTGGATGTCATGTCTGATAGTTGTTATAAGCAATATACACACATTGTAGTCACACAAGTAGGATTCAGCCGGGACCTTGCTATTTGGTCGTAATAACCAATCCATTGTTATAAACAAAGTCAATGTCGGAATCAACTGTATTTCTAAAGGGCTAAATTAAATAGGCTATTTTTGATAATGCCCGGCAAAAATCTCTTTACACACTTCATGAAGGAGCTCCCTTCACATAGCCTCCTTACTTACCTGATCATACATGATGATTTTGTCAGCCATTGTGTACAGTAGGGTTGCTTTAGTAAACAACTCTTTCTTTTTGTCTTTTGACTTCTCTTTGTTGGCTTCCTGGACATAATATGCAGCCAACATGTCGAGGGCTCGCATTTGATCTCTTTCAAAGTCCCTGTACTCAATGTTGGCATCTGCCCTTGATGACTCCAAGATCTTGAGGAAGTCTTCGATCTTCCTTTGCTTGTAATAAGCAAGCTGAAAAATATATAACATTTAGGACAGGACGAAAAGATCCCAATTTGCTGATTTGAGTAAAACAATAAAGATCATCCGTTCTCCTGTACAGATACTGTGGATATAAAATTAGTGTTTCGTAAACCTAATGGTGTGTAATAAGCAAATAATAATTTGTAGTATGACGATAATATAAGAAGTAGTTTTTTTATTTGATAAATCTAAAAGTAATAGATAGAGGTTATGTTTACTAACCGCAACATTGATCCAAACATTGAGTTGCGAGCGTTCTTGCTGCAATATACAGAGTACTTCATCTCCAGATGGCAATTGTTCTGGATCCAACTCAATCACCTAATAAAATGAAAACAAAATAATGATTACGCCACTGACATACAGCCCTACACAAACGTAGTATCGAAATGAGTACTCACCTCATCTGTGCTCATCAAAGGTATTTCGAGCGACATTTTGATTTAGGTTTTTCACTATAAATCACTTCATTACGGCTTGTTAAACCTTCACATAAATTTAAAAATTAAAACAACGCTAATCGAAAGTATTCACACACAGCACACCAAGCGAACGAATGACATTGGGGTCAGGGTGACCATCTCAAAAATGGTGAATCTGCCCAACACTGGCAAAAAATTGCCGGATTCTTCTCAGTTGAAGGCAGAATTCCGAACCGATGGTAAAATTGTGGTCTGTGGCCTAAACTGAATAAATTGTTTTGACTTTGATAGACTCATCTGCACGCAAACGCAAACGCCAAAGAGAATTAGGTGACAGACAACAAAATTTATATTGGTACCTCGATTAGTTAAGTTAATCTGCCACAAATGGTCACACTGATTAAGGTAGAAGCATGGTAGAAGGGATGCATTAGCAACAATCTCAATGTGGGACTTTTTGGCGGGAACATGCAGAGTGACGTTGTATTTTCATTATTATTTTCATAAATTCGTGTATTTTGAGTTTTATTGTATATTATCGGTGGTATTTTATCCAATAAAGATCAATCCATGTGCACCAGTGAAGTGAAATGAAATGAATCATGTGTATCGTGACTTTTCAAGTTGTCTTAAGAAGTCCGTGAAAATGTTTAGTACAAAAACCACCATTGTACTAAAACATGACTATTATGGACAGTGACTGACTGAGGACTATGTGAAAGTGATTTATTGTGACTAGAACTTATAATATAACTGGAAAATTGCATAATACACAAGCCGTGTGACGCCAAGATCTTAATAAAAAAAAAAAACTCAATGTGCATTAGGTATGCATTACCCTAATGCATCCCTAATGCACATTGAAGTTTTTTTTTTGTTTTTCATTTTGACGTTCGAGCATCCCTATGTCTCGAACGTCAAAATGCGAAATCGGTAGAGTTGCCAATACAAATCGGTATATTTGGACCAAAAATCGGTATAGGAAAAAGTCTTTTTTACGTTTTGCACTCGCTTCTTCGGATATTTTGATCATTGAAGTATCACGCATAACGAACAACCACAGACTATCAATAATCGATTTGGAATTAAATAAATCGTACAGATAGAAGTTAGCATTTGCTGTAAAAATTTAAGTTATTTGTGCGTTATAAATAATGTATATATTATATTATTATATCTATCACGCATAAAAACCATTACTTGAATAACTAATGTTTTTTTCCCCTTTATTTATTGCCAGTAAGAGGGCTTTTAGTGTAGTATTCATAAATAATGAATTAAATAGAGGAAAAAAATGTTTTGTATAATCCATACAGCATAACCATGCAACAATGGAGTCCAAGTTCTATGTGAATAATAATCGATTATCGAACAAATTCATTAACGATTATACACTACCTCGTCCCTATTGTGAATTTTGATTTTGACAGACCATCCGTCTGCCGTCTGCTGTCTACCTCAAAGGGGACTTTTTGGCGGGAACTTGCAGAGTGACGTTGTGTCTTCATTTTTATTTTCATAAATTCGTGTATTTTGAGTTTTATTGCATATTATCGGTGGTATTTTATCCAATAAAGATCTATTCATGTGCACCAGTGAAGTGAAATGAAATGAATATGTGTATCGTGACTTTTCAAGTTGTCTCAAGAAGTCCGTGAATTTTTTTAGTACAATGACCACCATTGTACTAAAATGACTAAAACATGACTATTATGGACGGAAAAATAACGGATGAGACATGGCTTCGGCCCTATAAAATATCAAATCAGACTTGGCTTTGACCTTCATTGGAAGGAATAAAACAGACATGACTTTTAGCCTTTTGAATTGAATAAATCAGACCTGGATTAGACCTTTTTTAGAAAAACAGACATGGCGTTCGCCTTTTGAATTTGAAGATATTATGAACAAATGAAAATAAGACTAGGCTGTATGGCTCAACCTTTGCCTGCCTTTTGGCGAATATTATAAACAACAACAAATCTACCTCAAACCAAAAACGACCTCAAAGAACTTGGACTTGGATATGCTGTCTACCTACCTACTTCAAAATACTTCAAATGTTTACTTGCTTGACTTTGTGCGATGCCGGTTAATTTCACAGAAAGAAAACTATTTGGTTTACTTTTCAATTTTTGGTTTGCGTGTGATTCCAAGATAGACACTTTCATTTCTCGGGCACAGAATGAGCGGTGGCAATCGAATAACTTACAGAAGTACCCGGCCAAATCCTCTTTTCGAAGATTGGCTGA
Organism: Polyploca ridens; assembly: GCA_951394255.1. Taxonomy (NCBI): domain Eukaryota; kingdom Metazoa; phylum Arthropoda; class Insecta; order Lepidoptera; family Drepanidae; genus Polyploca; species Polyploca ridens. The sequence goes on along the minus strand of OX596254.1, from coordinate 4,278,200 downwards.
CGACATTACTTGAAGAGGCTCGAGAGAGGAATAGCAAATTAATACCCATGCTAGAAGTAGCAGTATCTTCCATCACTAAGTATCCTCAAGTACTTGAATCTGGCGCAGAATGTGCTATTTTGAAAGGATTTGATAAAAGACTGTGTCTTTTCTTAGATAGACGCCTAGATAATTTTAACAGCGAGTTAGAGTCTGTAGAATCGGTAGGCAGCTCACCGGATGGCAGTCCACGAAGCCATACTGATGGATATAGTATATACCAAAATAATCCAAAATCTGAATCTAATACAGCCAAACACTTGCCAAATTCAACTCCAATACTAGGAACATCTAATGGAACCATACCACATGAACATCCTCCTCCAATAAAAAGGCCAAGAAGCACCCAAGTGGAAACACCAGCTAGTGATACTGGTGAAAATGATATTCCTGTATCACTCAGTCCTAAAACTACAAAGAAGCCTAAGGGCCCTAAAGTTTATAAGCCTACATACAGATCTGGTGGTTATGCAATTTTGATAGCATTACTTGAACATTCAAAAGGGAATGTTAAAAAACCTTCACTTACAAAAGAACAAATAATAGATAGAGCACAGAAATACAGCGAGGAGTCTTTCATGAGGCCTAAGCCTGAATCTTTCTACACAGCATGGTCTAGCATGAGTAATCTTATTGCTAAAGGTCTTGTAGTAAAGAGCCGACAGAAGAAAGTGGAATTCATGTTAACTGATCCAGGTTCAACATTAGCAGCTGAACTTTTAATAGAAAATGAAAATAGACCAACAGTCAATGATATTATATTTGACAATGTATCAAGTTCTAATGTTACGAATGAAGTAAATTATAAGGATGTAACTGCAAGCGATACACCTGTTGATCCTATGGAATCAGCTGATAGAAATGAGTCAGTAATAGAAATGGGTGCTGATTCATTTGATATTATTTTATTGATTGATAAAAATGAAACTGGTGGGTAGGTATTTTGAGTTATGCTCGCTGCATGACCTGTATTTTGATCATTAATATTTTTTTGTTCATTTAACTTAAGGGTGGTGATAGCTTTGTGGTAGTGAGTCAGATACTGAGACAAAGGTCCCAGGTTTGAATCCTACAATGAGCTTGAGCTTTCGGAACATCGTGAGGAAAGCATAGCACAGTGGTAGGGTACTTTGTAGTACCCATCTGGCTGCTACTCGACCTGGTGGGACTTCAATTGTGAGCTGTTTAAGTTTCTAATAAACCTATCTTAATCAACCAAACATATTTTACAGGGTATCCAAAAAGAATGATCCAACAGTTGCACAATTCAAAAAGTATCCAGACTTGAAACATGAATACAGGAGTTTGAAAGTTGGTGACTTCACATGGATAGCAAGGCATAAAGTCAATAAAGATCAGGAGCTTGTTCTGCCTTATGTCATTGAAAGGAAAAGGATGGATGACTTAGGTGCGAGTATTAAAGATGGAAGATTTCATGAGCAAAAATTTAGATTACGAAAATGTGGTCTTGATAATATTATTTATTTGGTTGAACATTATGGTAGCAATAACCATGTTGGGCTACCTGTGCAGTCGTTAATGCAGGCGTTGGCGAACACTAGGGTCCAAGATGGATTCAAGGTGCACATTACTGATTCTTTGACTAATTCTGTTAGATTTTTAGCTATGATGACTAAAAGGCTGACCATTGAGTTTAAGGTAAATTACAAATAATTATTCAGCATGCCCATCTTTATTTTATTAATTTATGATGTAGGTAACATATCTCAAATCAAACTTAAATATAACTTTGTTGTTTCAGGATAAAAATTTAAAAGGTTGTAATGGAGATTCCAATGGTGAACAACTAATGACATTTGAGTATTTCACTAAATCTTCAGCTAAAACCAAACCATTGACAGTTGCAGAAACATTTCTAAAAATGTTATTGCAATTGAAAGGAGTGTCTGTAGAGAAGGCATTAGCAATCACTAAAGAGTACACCACTCCTAGATCTCTCATAAAGGCATATGAGAGTTGCAATGTGAAAGAGGGACAGTTTTTACTAGCCAACTTGAAACATGGGGATTTATCACGAAATGTTGGTCCTAACATCAGTAAAGCAGTTTACCAATTGTTTTCTAATATCGATGGAGACTAAATATGATGTCTGTTTGAAATTTTCTTACTTTGGTTAGGATTGTTTTTTAGTAAGTATACTTAATAATAAATATATTAATTTTCTCCCTTATTCTTTTTTTACTTAACAAAATCCAAAATACTACTACTGTTAACAGAAAGTAAAAAAATCCTACAAAATCCAGGGTTTGATCCCACCCCCTGGATCCGCTAGTGGATACTTAGCTCTTTATTTTTAGTCCGATAAAATTAAAACATAACTTTACTTATATACCTTTATTTAACATAACCAGTGACATGAATAAGTAGCAGTAAGGTTGACGGGAAAATTTTATAGTGGTACAAACATTTTTGAATAACATCATAAATAGTTCAGATTTTAAGAGCACTTTAGGATGGAATCATCTTTCCTCAGTTTACTTTATTAGCGTGCTATTAATTACAAATAAATGAAAAATATACAGAATTGATTTGGCACAAGAAAGTGGTAGGCTCACCAGAGATTCGTTGCGCAAGATCTTGTTTGAGAATAGCAATTGTTGCTTCTGTGGTGGTACTAGAGATTCAATCAAACTTTATTATGCCAAACCAGTGTTAGGTTATACTTTAGACCCTTATTTTCACCATCACATTGCGTTTCCCTACAATAACACTTAACATTAATAAAATATTCTTATATGACTATATCTTATACAGTGTATAGTTATACAGTGGATGAAGCAGTTAATAGAGCAGGAATAATTTCAACCAAACGCAGTACCTACAGTCAGAAATATTGAAACCAAAAAACATGGCACAGATTACGCGAGAAAATAAAAATAATATTAATATTACTAAATCTAAATTGCACTAAAATATAAAATGGAATAATAACCGCAGAGTACGTAAAGATAGCTAAGATTCGAGTTATAGTAATATCTTTAAAATCTCAATATAAATTTACCAATATAATTGTTAAGTATTTCCAAATTTACAGATCACATTTTCCTAATATTATATCGTGTAAAAGTTCTATTTTGTGGAAAACAAAAGCAGAAATATTCTTAAAGTAAATACCTAATAATGTGATACGACATAAAACGCAACACATGACATACATAAATGCGAAAATATACACATGGGGACAAAGAAATCGGAGCTCTCTTAATTTTTTTGCAGTTCCCTCTTTAGTTGATGATTACCTCCATTTCTTTGTCTTCCAGTTTAAATCTATTAAGAATTACAAATCTACATAATAGTAAAGAAAAAAGTTTATAAATTCGGAATAGAATTTGTGACAACTAACAATAACCCGTACCCCGAGTGTAAAGAATTGACGTTAGTAAACTCTTAAAAACTTAGTACCATGAGTATTCCGCTAGAGGCGCTGTGGCAATACATATACAAAAATGTATTAAACCCCAACGCGTTAGTAAGCGTTAACTAACATCAATTCTTTACACTCGGGGTACTGACGTTAACTTCAAGCTGTGTAAGAAATTCGACAAAGGATATAATAAATGTACGTGCAGAAACCCTGTTTTTAATTCAGTAATGTTTAAGTGCACTCTAAAGTGGAAAATAAACATAAACAAAGACCTTTTAAAAATAACTAATAATTTGGTGCACTTAATTTTAGAAGAAAGGGTGTAACTGCAATAATCATTATTTAGAGAGTGTGGTAGTTTCTCTCGGTTTGGTTTCTGTAGTACTTGAAACCCATGAAGCCGATGGCGAGAATACCTAAAGTCAGAATTATGCCGCCAAAGAAGCTCGGCCCGTCGAAACTGAAATTAAATAATATATTCATTAATAATGTAAAAAGTAAGGTTAAGGTCATATTGGTACAATTAAAATCTTGATACTTATACGCTTTTAGGTCTTCTAGGCTATCGAAATATGATTATGTACTTTATTATTTTTAAAATGTACATACAAGGAACTCTACCTTTAAAACCATGCGGTTTTGGTGAATTGATCAAGTTTATATTTAGATATGATACAGTAAAGCCACAAGTTTCAAGAACAGGGGCCCAATTCTCACCCAATCGAAACTGATCGCTCGATCGAAAAAAGCACGAATTCTAACTTTTACGAACGTTACGTTATTCTGGCAATTTCAAGGCCGGCATATTTAGAAGGGAAACCAGTCAGCTAGAGCGTTGATTGGTCGGGACCGTTCGAATTGACTCCGCCCCTCGAAATTTTACAGTCGAATAGGACTTGAACCGTAAGTTCGATTCGAAGGCTAGTTCGAGGGAAGTGAGAATTGGGCCCCAGATCGTGTTAATCGAAAATAAACGAAATGTCATAGGTACAGGTTCCAAATTCAAATGTTTTAATCTCCACCCAAACTTGAGAATTGATTGAAGTTCTAGAATACAGACAAACTAGAGCTCTGGCCAACAACTGAAATAATCTAATAGAATCTGGCAAACGAAAGTTGAGCCTGGCTGCAATTGAAACTCTTTACATAGCAACATTCTATTTCGTCACCCGGCATAAAAAGTGTCAACTAGTTTAGTTTTGATACTAACCCTTTATTCATAATGGATTTATAGCTAAATCAGTGTTATAGTGTCCACTGAAACATCTATCCATATACAGGGTGTTGTTTTGGTCGGCGACAAGCGACCCAGGAGCGGTAGTACAAAATATACATTCCCCAAAAATGGACTTAATTCCATTAAATACTGTAAATATGATGAGAAATACCTTTTTCAATTTGAAATAAAATTACCGCAAAGTATGGTTAATAGGCACGTGCACAGACTAGAGCTAGGCACAAGCCGCCATCGCCCCACCCCTTTACTCCCTCGTACTCCCGTTGAGTATTATGTCTACACTTTAGCTTATTACATGATTTTCAAAATTTAAATTTTTTAATTTCTATTATTAAAAAAAAAAAAGTATTTTTTTTATATTTTTTTTAGCACCAGTATCATTTGTATTATCGATCCTGAGTTGCTCGTCGCTGACCAAAACAACGACCTGTAGTTCTACGAAGGTAAAATAAATATAAACTAGAAAAAATTAAAATTACCAGATTTTTTTAATTTGAATATAGGTGTATAGTACGCTTAGTTTGGGATCAGATAACCGTTTGTGAGGAATATCCCAGGATATTTATTTAAAAGAATTCTACAAAGAAATAGAATATAACGAGTTTATGTAAAATTTTAACTCATTTACATGCAAATATTACTTAGGAAAATCAAACATAATTTAATATTTATATAATTTTTTTGTAAAGTATCAAAACAATTTATTCCTACTATACTTAGTGATACCACATAAGTTTTTTTAAATTTGCCGCGCTTTTTCATGTTCTACTTTCGTATGCCAGACTATAGCTTTCATATTCTTAACAGGGAAATAAATTGATAGTCAAAAACAACTTACGCTCTAGATTGAACGGTAATTTTATCCTCAGCATGGCTTGGTGGTACTTCGGTTGGTTTTGTTGACGTATCATTTTTTGGTGTCGTTACATTGTCTGCATTAGGCGCAGTATCATTTTTAGATTTGGATGGGCTTGCAGTGGTAGTGACTTTATCTTTGGGTGATGGCAATGGGGCTTTTTCTGTAGCAGCCTCTGTTGACGTTGATGTTTTGGTTTCGTTACTGGTTTCGTTTGTCTTTTTTTCATTAGTTGTGTTTGCGGCACTGTTCTGGGTGCTTGTTGGGTTTGCTGTGGTTGCGGCAGCTGTATCATTTGGAAGTGGGGCCGGAGTTACAGGAACAGTTGTTTGCCCGGATGCTTTGGCGTCTGGAACTGGAGCCAGTGTACTTTTCGGTGTTGTTCCAGCATCTGAAATAGCAATTGAAAATTTAATTTATGTTAATTGTGTGTTCATTTTACAACATTACATGTCCGTGTTATTTTATGTATTTTTATATTTAGAATTTTATGAACTTAAGTAACTTGTTTTGTATAGGTTTGTACGACTGATTCAAACATATTGGCGGCTGTGAAATTAGGCGCGGAACGCTGCGCAGTAGCGAAAACGAAGGTATGCGGCAGCCCCTGATCTACGATTTTTTCGAAACGGGGCAGAAACTTGATAGTGGCGCCCACTCTTCAGCGTTTGAGATAATTATGGGTTTCCAAAAAAAAATAAACAATATTATCATCAAAAATAAAATGATATAGGAGCACCCTGTGCCCCGGTTTGCCCCCTTCCCCCTAGATCCGGTACCTTCGAGATAACAAAGCCGGCTCGCAACGCACTTCACAGCGGCCATTAAGTTTGGTTCGGATTATAATTAAGGTTAAAATAAGGTTGATACATAACAAGAATAAAATATACTTTTTTAACATCGGTTCCCATTAAAAGCATTATTAGGTAAATAAATTTTTCAGTTATATGAGGCCTGTCCTAGAGTGATCCACGATTTTTGAGAGAACTGTGAAGGTTTATAGGCGCCGATCCCACAGAGAAGAGTTCCGCATTCCGCGTTGATTGTAAGCTATGTGGGGCCTTTGAAAGTAAAAAAAGTGTATGATGTGCGATCAGTAGCGAATATTGCAGAACTCTTAGAAATCTAGACTGCTTGCTGTGTGCACAATAGTCAACACGGAAAGCAGAACTCGGAACTCCAGAACTCTCTCTGTGGGATCGGCGCCTTACTGATTAAGTAAAGATGTTGATATAAATAAATTCATCTATGTAACAAGGGCAGATCTAACGATTACGCATTTTAGCGTTTGAGTCCACTGCAACTTGAAAACCACCACTGTTCCTCAAAAATACAGTTTACAGTCGCCAAGTTTACAGAAAAAAATGAAATCTTTTCAACTAATATACATTAAAAACTGACATTAAAAAAACTAGTTTAGAGAGTTAAAAATACTGTCACAAATTCATTTTATTAAAAAAAAATTAGGCCCTGTTTTAACAATGTACTATTAAGATAAGTAATATGTACACATTACATCAATTAATTTATAACTAATTACTACGTTATTAAATACTGTGTAACTTATACTTTGCTACAAAATAAACTATTGCTAAACCTATATTTAAATTGTATTTCTAGAATATTCTAAAACAAATGCAAATTTATCTCGTTTGTGGCTCGAAAACTTGATAGTGAGATCAAATTAAATTATTCCGGTTACAGCACCAGTAATATATTCGGTTAAACATTTACACATGTATAATAACATAATTAAATAGAAAGCAGACATTGAATTGAGATAATTAAAGAAATTCATTAAAACAAATTGAACAATTGTCTGTCACGCATTTCAAGTTACACCTTAGGTGATCAGTAAAGAGCATTATTGGAAAGATAATACACGGTCTATGATTAATCACACTAATATATCTGGAATAACTCTCAATTTTTACCTCTCAACCGATGGTGATGAAAGGAGATTTTGGCATTCCTCTCATCCAACAATTTGTTTTTTTTTTTTTTCATAACGGCTTCCACTGTTAACTTTTATATAGATCGATACCTGACATCAATATAACCAAGAAATATTCTGTGACAAAACCTCGTAAAGTGTCACGTTTCGAAGATATAATCAATTAAACACTGATATAGACACATCAGGTAACAAGCTGCTTGTCTATCAATAAATAAATAAATAAATAAAGTTTTACTGTTAAGGCTTCATACTAAAATCTTCCAACCCCTTTGCCATGATGCAGATAGACTATGGTATGGAGAGATACATAGAAAAAGCTGACAAAATATAGATTGTCGGAACATTATTTGCCAATTTAAAAAAATATTTGTTGACGTGCTTTCTAGTTAATTATTTTACCATTATATGTAAATCCCAAACAGATAAGAAATACATTAAAGTGGTCATTTTAAATTGATAAAAATAATAGACAATAAATTAATAATAATAATAATCAAGGTATTATTAACAACGGTACCAATTTTAATGATAATAACTTTGCAAGCTTTGTCAAGTAATAAATAACAAAGCTGTGGTTTAATTATTACCAATTATGTACAGAATATTTTATTACTTACACACATACAAAAAATATAATGGTATCCAGGAATGTCAATATTGTAGAGTAATAAAACTGTAAGTTACTTGAACGCATTTTCAATCGATCAAATAAAAATATGTATCCATTAAATAATGAACCATTTAATGCTATGCACATGGTTAGTTATTTATATGGATACATATTTTTGTAACTTCAAATGTAAACATATCTTTGACCTTGACTGTACAATATTAGATGTTGATTATTACTCTGCAAAATCAAAATTATAGAAAATAAGTTATTATTAAAATGCTGATGCAATTACATAATTCATCATCCATACCGTTCATGGGTACAATACCTGGCTCTCTCCTTTGGCCCTCCTCATAACTCCTGGCTAAAAACAATCAAAAATCGTTCAAACTTTAAGTTGAGTGATGCCCCGTGTGTCGCAAGCGTCCATTGGCTACGGTAACGGCTTACCATCAGGCAGGCCGTATGCTTGTTTGCTACCTTAGTAATATACAAAAAAAACGATTCACTTCTAGGCTTTGCGTGCTTACCACCTTCGGCCAAATAATCACATACCACTTAAGCTAGTTCAACAAGATTATTTTTGCCAATGTCATTCCATGCACACACATTCATACAAAACCATTATATTTATTTGATCATATAATTTGTTATTGCCAGGGGATTTTGAAATGTCACGAATATAGTCATCCCACCAAAAACATTTTTATGTAAAATGTTGCCGCCAAGACATATGGCTCGTACTGTCACTCCACATGCACTTACTCTACAAGTCCTAACTTCACAAACTCTACACACCGTAGTCAAAATATGTGGCTTGGCCGTTTCACTACTACAATCATCTTTCTCCTTACACCTTACATCTTACTCCTCACACTTTACATCTTACACCTAACACCTAACACATTACAGGAGTAAGGTGTAAGATGTACCCTAACTACTTCTAACTAATCTTACTTGAATGGATGTTACTCAATCACGCTTCAACATCTGTATAGATTTGGATCAAATTTGGCACACAAATAGAATATGTTCCTGATTAACACATCCATACATTTTATCCATGTAATGTGTTCCTGTGTGATGATTTTCAAGGTTAATTTATTTGAAGAACTATAACTATCCTAACTTAATATTATAAATGCGAAAAGAGTTTGTTTGTTTGTTTGTTACGCCTCAAATACTCAACGGATCATAATGAAATTTGGCATGCAGATAGTCTATGGTATGGAGAAGGACTTAGTCTACCGCGGGTGAAACCGCGGAGGACAGCTAGTAATGAAATAAAATTAAAAATTAAAGAGAAACCACTAATACTAGAAACGTCTTTACGGAATCCGTCGTGTGCGAGTCCGACTCGCACTTGGCCGATTTTTTTTCATTAATGAGTGTACTTTAGGATTTTAACTAAGTGGCTTTCACACTTGTGGGGTGTGTTATTAATGATGAAAATTACGGTCTTCATTATATTACGAGTCAATAAGTAATATACATTTTTGACAATCATGGTTTGAAAAACAATTTAGAAAATTCCACTTCACTTTTCACAAACAACTATACAGACTTTCTGAATATGCATCAAACAAAGAAACTCCCGATTACCATGACTAGACCACCATGTATGTAGCCATTGATTAAAAGATTCCGCTTGTCTCTTGGTTCTGTAGACTTGATCTCCACTATCGAGGGTTCTGGAACTAGCTTTGGCTCCCTGGGATGTTTGTAGCAGTTGATTGTCTAATTGCACTAGGACAAGCAAGCTTATAGGTAAATATATTATTATTAATACTTGTCCTGACTGATCTATCAACGCACAGCCTAAATAAACAGTCGAAAATTTAAAATGTACCTACAGTTTTTTTCATTAATACCCTAAGGTGGGTAAAATACGGGATTGCGGTTGAAACCGTACAATAGATAGTTATATACAGGGCGAATTTTTTTTTCTAACCAGTATGGGCAACTTCGGAACTACAGGTCTTAGAGAAAAACGCTAAAAGGAACCCCGAACAGAATTTTAAAGAAAATAAAAATGCCATTAAAATTTATAAAAAAATTTAGTGTTTTCGGAGATATGGAATTTATTCAATATTTTTATTCTGCGTAACAATACTAACAACATTATGTATGAAAATCTTGCTCTCAAGTTGCTAGAAGTTATCCAAAATATTATTTTATATTTTCCTTGATCATGGTTTTAATCTACGTAAAGTTTGACGAGGTGGAGCAAATCTAGCAAGGACCTCACTATATTTAGCCATAAAGAATTTGCTCTAAGCATTCTGAAAAACAATTAGAGGTCAATTTTTTTTAACTTCTAGCAACTTTATGACCAAGATTGTCGTACATAATTTTTTGTGAAGTAGAAGCAGAAAAAGATTTTTTTTTTTGAAAAATAGAAAAAACTATTTTTTTTTATTAATGGCGTTTTAATTTTCTTCAAAATTCAGCTCGAAGTTCCTTTCAGCGTTTTTCTCTAAGACCTGTAGTTCAGAAGTCACTGGCTTAAAAAAGAATAGACAGGATATTATAATATTAGCTTCCCCGAAGGTTTCAGATGGATAAATCCTATATTGTAATAATAGATGAGGGATCCATTAGACCCCTTCCCCAGTTTCATATCTATTAATCTGTGGTTTCAATCATGGTGGGAATTGATTTATAATGGAGAAGAAGAGCGTGACCTAAAGATAAAATACTTACTTTATAACAAAAGAAAACTAAAAACGGGACATTGAACTCTGGTTAATGAAGCTTAATTATCTTCAAACTGAAAATAGCAAGTCGACAGGGATTTAAAATATGCACACCTCAATTAAACACACATTCACACACACAGACTTACACATCCGCACAAAAAATGCCCATATATAAATATTGCATTGTAGGATAATAATTTATCCTTTTACATTACTTGTTTCTCTGAAATTGTTAGTCATCCTGTAAGTGTCTCAAAGTGTATCCAAAGTGTATCAAACTGTAATAATGAAGCTTGTTGTCTCCTGCAACACAAGCTGCGCTTAGTGCAGGGACTGTGGATTTTTAAGGGTTTTATCTCGGATAAAAGACAGAACAAAAGGCAGATGGAGCGCGCGAAACACAGGAGTGAAGCCAATAAAGCAAATACAAAGTCAATAGCATATACCTACATACCTGGCATTTGATTTATTTAAACAAAGTTTATAAAAAAGGGAGAAAGTGTTTTTTGTCAAATAAAGCTTGTTAAACAAAGCAAATACAAATTCAGAACCAAATACAAATTCTGAAGGAAATAAAAAATTATTGAATTATATGAAATTATAATGGGAAATAAACGTAGGAAATTAAATAAATTAATAACTACTCGTTAAAACCGCTAACGCGGTTCATGCTAGTTTACATCATTATAAAAAAAGCAATGTTAACAATTATTGTGTTTAGTGATAAAAGTTGCCATGAATGAACAGGAAAACCAATTGTAGTATTTCATAATTGTTTTATTAGTGATTTACATTAGATTATTAATTTGCTATTAAGGTAATTGGACTTATTTATTTAATAGACCTTTTTTTGTCAGATAACCCATGGCATCATCACATCAGATTTAGTTAAGATTCTATAAATTGTATAAAGTCACTATTTCTGCCTTTCTTTCTATTTGTCACCTTAGTTATTTTAAACAATGCAATATATTATGAAGCAGTTTTCTCAATGCTTTGTAATCAAGTCACAAAAATAAAATTTTATTTTATTTAAACCATTAATAATAATTTATATCATTAATTATACCATGCCGGTTATGTATGGTAGAAAAGTAGCTATATACCTACCTTAATTGCTTAAGGCCTGACTTTTTAATCACTGGATAAACTTCAGATAAGTTATTTCTCTAAGTTTAAAAAAAACAAATTAACAGGCACATACCATACCAATAACAGTATTTTATTATGTTTACACATGTGGCCCATTAATTGAGAAGCTATAAGAACTCTTCACTGTTAGTACACAATTTAGCATACCAGACTAGGTATCTAATATTATAAATGCGAATGTGACTTTGTTTGTTTGGTATCTCTGGATGCCTCCAAAGTAGGTACAATACATGCCATTAAAGATGAGACTTGACATACACATGGTTTGACTTGCGCAGATTTGAGATGATTTATAGGTCTCTATTTATATAAATTGTCATTAGACAATTTATTACCATTGCCCATTAGGGCAAGTCAAACAACATGTTGTGTCAAGTCGCATCTTTAGTGGCACGTAATGTACAGCAAATTGTGATGAGATTGAAATGGCATTGAGGAACATGACATTTTTATTCCATAGTTGCTAGGTATCCCATTTCCAATTTTAAGTTCATGAATGATACTTACTGGTGGCAAAACTTATGTATTTTTATCACAAGCTATAAATGATCAAGAAGTTAGTATGCTAATGCATATTTTAAGGTAAGCAGAGGACAAGGATGTCTACACAGCTCCCCTAGACAAGATGGTTACCGACAATCATTATCGTTAGTAAACGATAAACCTTTATATGGGATTGACATAAGAGTTTGTTAAAAATCACGTGATATTTCTATTTGAAATGTCAAACCCATACAAAGGTTGATAGTTAACTAACGATGACGATTGTCGATAACCATCTTGTCTACAGGCCCTGTTCTGTCTCCAATGTGACAATGGGGCTACCGCATATCTTTGGTGGTCAATGAAGGCCATTGTTAGGCCGTCATTGCATATGATGACCACCAAAGATATGCGGTAGCACCACAGTTCTAATAATCCAGATATGATGATTGATAGTACAGTAATATCTGAAATTTATACAAGAGAAGAACAAGTGTTGAACAATATAGTGAAACAGCCAGGCTATTGCATATCTTTGGTGGTAATATTGACAAACACCATTGAATCAGTTCATCCAATGACACGGTAAGACGAAGACCACTGACACACACAGAAGAGCCCTGTTTGGATGAAATTCATTAATAGTGATCGTTACGATTACCACCAAAGATACGGGGTAGAGGCCCAGTATAGAAATAAGTAGGTGTATCATATAAAATAGTTTAATGGTAGTGTATGGTATGGTTTTGGTGTTCTGTAGTTATGAAAAACAAAATGGTAACACGAGCTCTACGAAAAAATTATACAGTGATAGAGTACATATTTAACGATGTGACGTAAAAAATACACGATCAACCTGTTTTTCAACAAAGCTAGCCTAAGACGTGGTTGCATTAAATTAGCAAGCGAACACAAAACCGATTTCGAGTAACCAAATTTTACAAGTAAATTATTATTGGGTACCTAAATACTGCAAAAATATTGAACATGAACTACCTACGCATCATAACGTGAGAAAATTTCAATCTATGGCGTTGACGAATGCAAATCTTTTCACAAATTACGTACCTTGTTGGGGTGTGCCGAGACACAACGACAGCGACAGCAAAAAGATGAATGCTACTTTCTTCATTTTCTCCCAAATTGGATTGAATCAGTAGGATAATAAATCTCAAAAAGATACTTCAGATTCTTCAGATCGACACAAGACAAAAGTATGTTTGCTTGATGGATGATTTGATTTTTGATAAAGCAAGAAAAGTAGGAAGTAGTGTTGCCAACTGTGTCACACTGAAAACAGCAGATGATTTTGGAATAATTGGTGAAAACAGAAAAATTATTATTTGAATACGGGAAATCTATTGCCATGCAGAAACAGTATTTCATGAATAAGAAGACAGTCTCACTGTACTCTTTTTAGATTATGTTTTACAATTTAAAGATACTTTCAGATTATTATGATCAACCCAGTGTTGCCGGTAAAAAATCCTTGTTTAGATGGAAAATACAAACGGTCACTGCTAAAAAAAGGAAAAACGTTTAATTAATGTTAATTAAACGTTAACATTAAAAACCTTAAACAGCGCCATTTGGCTAATGTTTTCAAATGACCATCCGAAATTTGACAATCGTATAGTGCCGTTTCTTTCGAAGTCTTGTCAAACAATATTTGGGTGAGTGGGACGGCACTATACGACGGTCAAAAGACAATAGCCAAAATGGACCTAGGAATGTCTAGAAATAGCTATGATACTATTATATTTTTTTTAATTTGTTAAATTCAGTACGGTTTAGGCCAAAATACCTATAATAATATTTATAGTAGAAACCTACTCATATTGAGTATCAATGACGAGCCTCTGCTTCCCGATTCCTCTCCTTTTCCCACATCATATGTGTGAGCGAGAAAAGAACTTCGGGAATCTTCTACATACTTCGGTGACGCGTCGCTAAACGCGTGTGTGTGAGTAAACGTAACGCGCGCGTCTCGCAATCTCGCAACATTCAGTACGAAATAAGCTACAGATAAAAACGCATGTGAACTTTGTGATTTGTTGTGAAGTGGTGGTGCTCATAATCATTGGATTGCCATAGGAGTTCCTGGTAAGTCCTTACCTTTATCCTGGGAGGCTCCTCGTTTTCCATATTGATATTTTAACGCAAAAACCCACCATTTTTTCTGGTACGCCTTCGAGCGGATTCATTTTGAGTCAGCCATTACAGCAATTTAATTTCATATCAAATCACGTATAATTTCCCGCTTTCTATAGGTTTTATGCCTCTAAATAGGTATATACCTCATAATACGCAAGTCTTATACCTCATAAATAGGTTTTAGACTATATAAATACGATATTTCGTACTCCCGCCATTTTTACCACGCCAATCGTGATAAAAAGTAGTTAGGTATTCAATACCGCCGCCGCTCCTCCATATTTTTAGGACTTAGATTTTATAGGTACCGATTCGTATCTTATTATACGAAATCATATGGTGTACTAATAACCGCAATACGTACTTACTATTTTGTACTATTACTACGCATATAATTGCATTCTATGAGCCTTGTTTGTCGACTTGAAATAAACTTTCATACCTATATAGGTAGGTGCCTAAACTGTTGGATATACCTACCTACTT
This sequence comes from Polyploca ridens, assembly GCA_951394255.1. NCBI lineage: Eukaryota > Metazoa > Arthropoda > Insecta > Lepidoptera > Drepanidae > Polyploca > Polyploca ridens. The sequence goes on along the minus strand of OX596254.1, from coordinate 4,263,139 downwards.
ACCTACGTCATTTTACTTTAATTAGGTAATTTTGCAATTTATTATTACGCAATCTTTCACAATGGAAGCTATTGAAACTAAAATTAAAATATTGGAAGCTAAAAATGAAGCTATTTTTGAACAATTATCGTTCTTATATGATTCTTCTAAGAATGTTTCCACATCCGCGAGTGCAGACCTTCGTTCCTCAGAGACATTCATGGCGGACACTGAAATTATTAGTACAATTCGTCATGAATTTAGTGCCAATTTAGATACAATTAACGCGTTAAATATGCAACTTGATCCAGAATATAAGATTGATTATAAAAAAATGATTTCCTCTGATACAGTGTACACCCGAATAGAAAGGGTTCGTTCTCTTATCGTCAGTAAGACAAATATTACGTCGAATGTGTCCGCGCAGAATACTATTCCGTCCCAATATAAAGGTCGTATCAAACTACCACCAATTCAAATTCCGTCATTTGATGGAAAAATAGAAAATTGGCCCGTCTTCTTTGAATCTTTTAAATCTAATATACATTCAAATCCTGATCTTTCGAATTCTCAAAGAGTACAATATCTTGTAGGTAAATTAACAGGAAATGCTTTAAAATCACGGCAGGTATTATACCGTCCGGTGATAATTATAATTCTATTTGGGACAGCTTAGTTCAAAAATATCAAGATAAAAGAGCATTAGGCTCACACTACATGTCTAATTTATTCAATATTAAACCCGCATTAAATAATTCCGCGTCTTTAAATACGTTCATTGAAACTTTCCACGCTTCTGTATCTGCTTTGGAACAGTTAGGTATTGAAGATATGAAAGATTTTATCTTACTTTCTTTAGCTTTAAAGAAGTTAGATCCCGCAACCGCTATTTCCTTTGAAATGTTTATGAGGAATAAAGAAATTCCTTCTTATAAGGATTTTGTTGATTTTATTAAATCGCAAGTAAAAATATTAGACCGCACTTCTACGCCAATTGCTGGCTCCGCGCGAACCGCCCCAGTCGGTAGCAACCTTAATAATCCGCCCGCTTCTCGTTCTCAACCGCGTAATTCACATACAGTCCACCATGCTTTCCTTGCACGCGATAATAATAATAAAAGCACTTGCTTATTTTGTAATAAATCTGATCACTATCAGATTTTTTATTGTTCCTCTTTTAAAGCACTTAATACTAAAGATCGTTTAGATGTTATTAAATCTAAAAGAGGCTGTGTAAACTGCCTCAGCCTTACGCATACTGCTTCTCAGTGTAAGTCGTCGTATAGTTGTAAAACTTGTAATAAACACCATAATTCTCTTTTGCATTTGGATAGCAATTCGCAATCGCAACAAATAGTTTCTGACACGCGTCCCTCTCATTCGGCGCGTCTTGATAATAGCGATAACCGCATCGCGCAGCTTTGCGCGCAGCCGTCCGCCGCCGCCCGCGCCGCGCCGCGACCGCTCCCGTGCGCAGCCTCGCCCGCGCATCCGACCGCGTCTCCTTCTAACGCTACGGACGCTCCTCAACCGGTGTCGCTATGCACCCGAGCGCGAGTTGATAAGAATAATGATAACGAACGCGATTCTTTTAATAAATTAAATCCTTCCCATACTACTGTACTTTTATCAACCGCTCAAGTTTATGCGTCTAATAAGGACAATAAATATATTTCAGTTAGATGTTTAATAGATAACGCGTCTCAAAACAACATAATTACAACTGCCTGTTGTAAACAACTAAATTTAAATATAATACCGCTTAGCAATTCTTTTATAAAGGGTGTAGGATCCACTTCGCGTCCTATTCACGGCTACGTTCAATTTAAAATAACCGCGAAAAATAAAAAATATTTTTATAATATTACCGCTCTTGTCGTTGATTGCATTACTGACAGGTTACCGACTGAATATGTTGAGACTTCTATAGTGCAACATTTAGGTAACTTACCGCTCGCTGACCCTCTGTGGCACATCCCCGGAGAGGTCGAAGTAGTTCTCGGGGCACAATTGTTCCCATTTTTATTATTAGGTCAAAAAATTATTGCACCTCCCGCTCCTTCTGCCCTTGAAACCGTGTTCGGTTATATTCTTATGGGCGACGTTCCCGCTAACTCTAATATTAATAAAAATGCATCCACTTATTTTAATACCGCGACTTTTTTCATTTCTGGTCCCAATGACCTTACTATTTCTTTAGATGATTCCCTACTTAAGTTTTGGGAGCTCGAAGAAATTCCCGCGCAAAAATTTATGAGCTCGGCCGAAAAGGAGTGTGAACAGCTGTTACTTCTCACGGGACTCCGCAGGCAGATATTGCACCGCGTTACCTTTTCGTGAGGATCCTGACGTGTTAGGTGATTCCCGTTCCGTTGCTCACCGCCGTTTACTTGCTTTGGAGCGTACCAAGCTACGCGATCCACAGCTATGCGCTAGTTATAATGAGACTTATAGTGCTCGAACCGCTATTGATAATATATTCGCATTCTCCGATTCTAAAATTACTCTGTCATGGATACATTCATCTCCACATAGATGGAATGTTTTAGTTAGTAACCGCATTGCTAAATGTCAAGAAAATCTTGACCCAAAACATTTCTACCACGTTAGTGGTATAGAAAATCCTAGCGACTGTCTCTCTAGAGGTATTTTACCTGAGCAGCTAGTGTCACATCACTTATGGTGGCACGGCCCGAAATGGTTAAAAGATCCAGTTTCAGAATGGCCTATCACTCCATTTAGTCCCGAATGCTGTGAGGACCTACCTGAATTTAATAGTAAAACGCTTGTTACTTGTACCGCGTCCGCTTCTGTCGAGCCTAATTTAATTTACGAGCTTGCTCTGAAATACTCATCATGGAATAAAATATTACGCAAAATAGTATACATACTTAGATTTTCTCGCATAATTTCTCGTGATCAAGGTCACAGCCGAATCACAGCTTCTGAGCTAAATAAAGCTGAAGTATATTTAATACGCTCTGTACAACAAGTTCATTTTCAAAATTTATTTAATAATATTCAAAAAGTTAAATTATCTTCCCCTCTTAAAAAACTTGACCTCTTTATAGATCAAGATAAAATTATTAGAATTGGAGGTAGACTTTCAAATGCAAATCTTCCGTATGAAGCTCAGCATCCCGCTCTTTTACCTAAACATGACCACGTTACTCATCTTATTATAGACTATTTTCACCGTGCTCATTGCCATACTGGTGCCAATCTTCTGAGCTCACTGTTGCGCCAGAAATATTGGATACTGTCCGCTAGAAGTGTCATTAGACACAGAGTACATTCATGTAACTTTTGTTTTAAAAATTCCCCTTCATTTCTCAGCCCAAAAATGGCTGATTTACCCTCTTGCCGCGTTCAGGAGACCAAAGCGTTTGTGCATACGGGCGTTGACTATGCTGGACCCATTAAAGTAACATTATGTAGACGCAGAGGTCAAAAGAGCCAAAAGGCATATATTTGTTTGTTTATATGCTTAGTAACCAAAGCTGTACACATCGAATTGGCAACTGATGTGTCATCAGATACTTTTATTTCCGCTTTTAAGCGATTCATTTCCCGTCGAGGACCTGTTTCTTTTCTTTACTCCGATAACGGAACTAACTTTGTCGGAGCTAAAGCTCAATTACAAGAACTACTTACCGATCAGTACCGCATTGAATGGAAAATGATTCCACCCCGCGCCCCACATTTCGGAGGATTGTGGGAATCTAATATAAAATCGATTAAAACTCATTTATACCGTGTTATCGGTTCGCAGCTCCTCACCTATGAAGAGCTCCTCACTGTTCTTACCCAAATTGAAACAGTCTTAAATTCTAGACCGCTTTGCATTTTATCTGAGGATCCCTACCCGGAGCCTCTTACTCCCGCTCACTTTATAATGGCTTCACCATTGACTTCATTGCCGCTTCAGAATGTGTCCGAGGAAACCATATCTTTACGTTGTCGAAAACAATTATTAGATCAGATGGTGTGTAGCTATTGGAAAAGATGGCGTATAGAATATTTACATAATCTTCAAGTTGTCGCGAAGTGCATATACTATATCATCACACAGCATCATTGAGGATGTGCTGTGTATATATGCATATATATGACTATATAGATATAATCATATGGGGAATATATTTAGCCTGGTGAAGCACACACACATACAAATACAACCTACCAAATGATAGGCCGCATCGCATGGGGCACAACAACAGGTACACCGCGAATAAATTAAAAATTAGTATTAACTGAGAGTACAACTGACCAAGAATTCACTCACCCTCAGAATAAGTGTGCAGACCCGTCGTTCTTAGTTTACTGTCCCTGGCTGATTACAAACTCAAATATCGTCTGCTTCGCTTCTCTACTAGTGAGGACATCTGTAAGTATAAGGTAAGCTGGGCAGACACTGTGTCACATGTGACACAGCATCCGCCCAGCGCCACACGGGTCGGGATGACGTCAGAGACATCCTCCAGACCCTACCCCGTAAGTATTTCCTACCCATTTCATTCAAGTCTCACTATCAAATGCTGCACATAGTTATTACTGATACTAGCCTCTACATGATTACTCTAAACATCAGTTTACTGCCTCTACTCAATACTTTCTTTACTCAATACTGCATTGTGGAGAATTATCCATAGTAGGATCTCAGACCATTGTCAACACAACAGCTCTGCGGGGAATTATCCATAGTAGGATCCCAGACTATTGTCAACACAATAGCTCTGCGGGGAATTATCCATAGTAGGATCCCATCCCATTGTAAACACAATAGCACCCTATTCTATTGTAAACACAATAGCATCCTATCCTATTGTAAACACAATAGCATTAAATATGGCCTTTGCCATCATCATTGTATGACCACTGTCATATGCCAGATCGATCCAGTCTCACCCATTGGGGTGCTCAAAGTTCACAAATAACATACTAGCCTGTGCTAGATCGATCTAGACTCCCCGAAGCTGGGTTACGCCCTACCTAATATCCACTTGGGAGACAGACCGCGCTAGATCTAGACTTGACATAATCGACCACATCGGTTCGACCATTAGTTCCCTACGAGGGCACAACCTTGTCTGCCTTGCTCGGTCAGATCCTAAAGCAAGTTGGACCCCCTATGTTCCCTACGGGGTATCACCTTGTCTGCCGGCTCAGTCAGATCCTACAACAGGTTGAACCCCCTGTTCCTATGGGGTACCACCTTGTCTGCCAGCTCAGTCAGATCCTATAACAGGTTGATCCCACCTACCTACCAGTCCCTCCGGGGGTGCAACCTTGTCTGCCGGTTCGAACAGATCCTAAACCAGGTTGAACCCTCCCTACACCCCTCGAGGTGGCTCCTAACATCCCCTTACAAGGGGGGCAGATCCTAACATTCTTATACATTATGGGAGCCCTACAAATCTGCTAAGTCTCATCTAACTGTTCTAACATCCTATCTATATTTATCTCATAGGCTTCGCTTTATCATCTCATTCAACGGTAGTATCAGTATAGGCAAACAACACTTAACAATAAAACCAACCAAGAGAAACCCTTACTTTATCCCTCACATGTCATCTTAAATTATCTGAGGAATCTTAGCATATTTTCACCAAAGTCCTATCTCAATCAATCGACAATTAACATCACAATCCATAATTCAAACAAGTTTTATCTTTAATAAGGAATTGAAACACTTACGGCAATTTCTCCTGTCCCCCCTCGCAACGGCTTCTTTCACTCACTTTAAAACTAACAAAATGGCAACGAACGACAAAGTGTTGCCAGTCTCGGATTATTCATTCGTACTTATGTTTCTACATTTACAACCGATTAATCGGTACGTTTTCGCGACCCGAGTCGCGACACTCCCCCCGGGAAAACGTATGTTAAGACTATTAGATTTAGGTTCTACTCCCTTATTTTTTCAAGGACACGAAGGACAGCTACTCTTCTTTGTTTAGTTATTTCAGATCTTTCATTAATCTCTGTTCCCGGAACTTTATCATCTAATTTACTTTCTGGTTCTTCTAGAATTATTTCAGATGAGTTCATATCTGAATTATCTTTCTCTATTAATTCTGCTACAGGACTGCTACCTTGTAGGGTGTCAGGTTCATTGATATTTTCGTAATCGGGCGTTCTTTCTTTATGTTGTGCAAACTGTGGTGATACGTTTTCTGTCGTTATTTTAACAGATAGTTCCCTAAGTTCTATGTTGGGATCTTCAATTTCAAGAGGATACAAATTACTAATGGATCTCGTATACATAATAAATCATTAATTATAAATTATAGGAAATGTATAAAAATTATAAACTGTTTAAATCAATAAATATAAAATTATTATTATTAATTATATAATTTATATAAAATATAAATTATAGGAATGGTATTAAATCATTTTTCTTTTGTTTATAAAATAGCTAATAAGTCAACTAATAATCATACCAAGTTATGTACAATATATTATATTTGAACCATAACAGATGGAAGAGCAATTACACCCATAATACAGGTCTTACCTAGTTTAGGTGTAACTGCCCGCTTGATGCAAATGTATTATTATTATATTTTATACATGTACTCTTAGCTATAAACATTATACACGGTGATTCCGGATTTGACTTTAGCTACTCTGCAAATCTCATCTTCACATTTAATCAGTTCAACTATCTTGCAAACTCGCTATTCTCATGATTTTTAGAATCTCCTTTGATTTGTACTGTTGTACAAATTTACCCATTGTTAAAAATTGTAACGGTCTCAGTACATGATCAATTTCTGTGTCTACATATATTAGTGGTCTGGTATTAAGAACTGTTTCTATCTCCTTTATGACTGTAAGGAGTTCAACGTCTTTTCATAGATGTTTCTGAAGAGTTATTTTCATGTAGTGTTTTACCAGACTTGCTAATCTTTCGTAGAATCCGCCATGCCATGGTGCTAATTGGGGTATACATTTCCATATTATATTATTACGTATGCGATAAGCATCATTCAGTTACGGAAACTTATTGGTAGCTTTAGACATATTTTTATTTTCTTAAAAGAGTACCTGTATCTAACCAAGCTGCTAGTTTTACTGAATTATATATAGTTTAAGACATTTATTTCTCAAAAACAGAATATACAATTCACTTACATGAGAAACACAAGGTAACATATAAATTGATTCATGGATCGAATGGAACGGCGAAAGTTACATAATTGTTATTTAGGTAATGAAAGGACATTTACTTTTCTACAGTGTAGGTAAGCAGAAATTTTGTTTTATTCTATCACCTACCGAACAAAAGTATGAGACAATGCACGGTCCTAATTACATGTCGTGATTCCATTTCCATTATTGCAACATTAGGTAGTTTATTCTTTATAGGTTTATTCTAAAGTGTAAATTAGACCGATAATAATTATTAATTTACTAGTAATTTTATATATGTACATATATATATTATATTTGTTTTTCAATATGTACAATTACGATTATATAAATAAATAAATTTCTCTAGACAGCTTGAAGTAAATCTGACTATTTTCTTAGGTACTCCTCGTGTTACTATTAATCTTCTTAGAACATTAATACATTCTTATGTAGTCATTATCTGTTACTACTTCTAAATGTATTGCTCCAACAGCCAGGCATGTATATAGACAAATCCATCTCTTTTCCTTGTGGGTTCTAATATTCTTGACTAATAATATTATCTATAGAAGTATAGTCATTTCTCTTTACCTTTTGTATTCTCTAATTTTACGTTATTATCTGCTATGATTTCTCGATTCGATAGACCCTCCCCGGCGAGAAAAGACTTAACATTAGATTGTTTTATCGGCCAATTGGTTGGATGTTGCATTGTAAATTCTGGGCCTCGAATCCATGGGTTTCTGTCTTCCTCTGATGAGTTAGGTCTAGTTGCTATATCAGCTACGTTCATTTGTGATGGAAGAAATCGTACTGTCAGAATTTTAAACTTCTAAATTTCATCCATCCTTCTAGCTACAAATGAGATTGACAAGGTACCATGCCACCCGGGACCCATTGATAGGTACCGCTCATACCGGAAACTCACTAACAATTATAGCGCACCACAAAGCAACCAAAAGACAAATGGAAAGGATGTTGTAACAGCTGGGAGAAAAATAATATGAGAGGCACAAAATACAACATAAATTGCTAACTAACACCTCTAGCCGCTCATAAAATCCAAGGCACCCGCAACCTGCAAAACTGTATCCATTAGGCAAATCAAATGCAAACAAGTTAGCACGCTGAATAGTCTGTACAAACAGGCAAAGCCGAGCTAACCATTATCCACTAAATCAAAAAATATGTTAGTCGTTGAACACGAACGACGGACTTAATGAATTGACACTCGACACCAGTGTTAAACTAAACGTGAAAACATCGATAGTCGATCGATACCACCGGACCCCGTTCAATAGTATCAACAATTATACCTCGATGCTCCATCTCCGAGTGACAATCAAACCATGTAGTACGAGTATTATTACCATCTAACTACCAACTCACGTAGCCAGCAAGCACACCCAATTGTGACCAATCTGTTTTGCTTGAATCGGCAGAAGGCAATATGCTAAAAGTATAAACTATGTCAAACCACCACTGTAAACAATAATATCGTAATCTCTCACTTAATCGACAGCACCCTCAATAAATAAGAACAAATAAATAAAGTGTCGACAAATTTCAACTCTACTTAGGAGTAACAGATCCCATCCGACGGCATGCCACGCTCGCCGCGCGTTCTGCAAGTGCACGACGTCACAACCTTCAACAAATTAAAATCATTTATAACTACCGATTCCTAGCCTCCAGCGCCTCATCATCCCCCATATAAAGATCCTACAAACTCCTCATTACAAATCAAGATAAACTTGCACGTGAACGGCGCCTTGCTACTCTCGGGCCCAAGACTGCCAACCCTCTTCCGGTTGAAGTTTCAGTTCGTACCAGCTAATAACATGTAACAATTTTTTTTTCTAGTTGGTTTATTTTACCCATTGAAATCTTGTAACCGCTCTGTCTCTTCTATATTCTTCTAGTTTCTGATCTCTCTGCAATTCTACTTCTTTTACAATCTGTACTTATTTCCTACTTGAGTTAAATATTTTTTCTTTCTTTCTTTCTTTCTTTCTTTCTTTCTCTTACTTGTAGTATTTGAATGAAGCGTGCTTGTAGTTTCTTTCAATACTGGACGAATCTTGGGACATAAAGCTCTATTATGATTTCCAATGCTACTAACATGTAGCTACGCAAAGTTTCCTAATACGATATTCTTTAATACAGTACAATATTCTTCCTTTTGTTCTCATGTTCGTTACTACTATGTCTCATATGAAATGATTTTCAATTTATATTCCCATTTTTACTCTTAAAGTTTCTGATCTCTCTGCAATTCTACTTCTTTTACAATCTGTACTTATTTCCTACTTGAGTTTCTAATTACTCTGTCTATATTGAGTTTCTTTCTTGTACTAGACCATACGTTTTTCTCTGGTAGATGTAGTCTTCTCTAATTCGTTTCTAATTTCTTCATTAAAATTTGTCTTCAATTTTGTCTTTACATCATACACTAATTCTTTCGGTAATTCTTTCAATATAAGAAACCATAATGGTAACTGTTTTCCTTTATAGAGTCAAAAACTCGTCGATGTCATCCTATGTCGTTCAGTGTCCTATTATTATAGAAAACTGAACTGTACCATCTTTGATTTATTATTATCATCTTTGGTAGTCAAATTTGCAGGTGGTATATCAGCTAATGTAGAATCATGTTCATCTATCACCCGGCTAGATCTCCCATAAAATTTCTTTAGTGTCGTAGAAAGGTAGTTTGTCTACTTCTGGTAGATCCCGTTCATGTATGTTAGATGCGAATTGATCCTAAAACTCTTGCTATTGTAAGATATCTCCTTCAAACTTAGGTAAAGTTAATTTGGGTAATCTACTATAAAACTTATTAACAACCATTTCATCGCATCTTTGAGCTTGATTAAGTTTCGTCACTAGTTCAATTCGATTCGCTAGAGCCTGCTCACAGCCCCTTTTAAATTTTATTTTAATACATATTTTATAACTTAGTACCTCAAACCCTTTGTGTTTGACATTATCCTTAACAAACCACAAAAATGCTTACAAATATATTAAATTTACTTAAACATGTCATTGACTTATGCCCGGCTTCAACAATCAAAAACGAATCGTTTTGCTTACCAATGGTAGGTTTTTCTTTTATTGTCAAAGGCACATAGATTATTTCGTAAGCTAATTTTACCTGTGATAGCTACTTCCATATGAGAGATTCTGTTAAGCAAAGCTTCGCGGTCTTAGCTTAATTATTAGTAAAGATATAAGCCTCATTTTGATGTCTATAGAACAGATGCTATGTGCATCTAGTTTAGGCATCAATGATCAAAATGTACTTGTATTTTAATGTACTAAAATTATGAGGAACACCTGTATCTTTTGTTTGACTTGAATAAATATTATTATTAATTTTAATAATTATTAACTGATAACGGTCCGTAAATTACTGAAACCGGGCATTACACTAACATACTACTGCACATTGTATGGCACGCAGTGCACATCATACAGACGGCCGCTTCCATATCGATAAAATCTAAAACGTCATCAACCGCTTTGATTCCACTGAACCTGAAGTTTATTTCAGGTTTATTTTTTAGGTTATGCAGGTCGTGGGTTCGATTCCCACACAGGACATGCATTTGTGTGCATGAACATGTCTGTATGTCCTGAGTCTGGGTGTAATTATGTATATTAAGTATGTATTTACAAACAAAAAGTAGTATATGTATTATATCAGTTATCTGGTTTCCATATTACAAGCTCTGCTTAGTTTGGGATCAGATGACCGTGTGTGAGGAATGTCCCAGGATATTTTTTTTTTTTTTTTTATTTATTTACTTCGATGGTAATGTTGATACCAAACTAAAAGTTGGCAGCGGTAAATCCTACTGCATGTAGGTACCCAACAACGTTTATAAGTACCCTACCATAACCCAAACCTAACAAATGACTGTTGAATTTAAATGAATGCCTCAACTCTTCCTAGACCATTTCAGCTTCCTTTGTCTCATTCATACTGAGATTGCATATTAAGTTCAAATTAATATCACTTTCACCTAATGTTTGAACTTGGGATACCTTTTGTTTCAACCGTTATATCAACACTTCATCAATCTTATTAGATAGCATTTGTTTTGTTGCTAGTACTTAAAATTATGCTTCAACGTTTGTACTACAGTTTATGTAGGTACATCATAATTAAATTATCTATTACAGGTTGACTAGTCGTTCAGTTTGTAAAGACATAAGTATAAGCCATTCCTAATTAATCCACAAAGATGAGAGCCAAGAGAAAACACCATCAGTCATCTATCCTATTTAACTTTAAACACATTTAATCATGTATAAAATCCATATTTCAATTATAGTTACCACGTATAGATTGATGTAGGACCCCGGCAAACGCAATTAAACCTATTACCTTGATAAATACGCACAGAATTGTTTCATTTTATGATGTAAAATATATATTGCTCAGCATTATAGCTGCTTAATTTTAATGACTTATTTTCCCTAAATAAGCCCATAATATTCTTATATATAAAGATATGGCTATAACTCTAGGTTATGCTTATTTTCATTTCATCATTACTTTTCATAATATTCCTCAATAAAAAAAAACAATTCATTTTATTAACCAACTATTCTCTCGGTACAGATCAAATATGTAAACATTAACAATATTTGTTTATCATTAAATTAATTCTGGACAATGTAATAATCTCATAAAACTTTTGGTTATTAAACAACTTTCAATAGACAAATACACCGGACGTCTCCGACATACCTGACCATTGCCAGTGAAATGTCCAAGGCCTTCTTGAACTACTTGTAAAATTATAAATAAAAGCTCTTGCACGCTATTTAATATGTTTTTATTAAATTTTACCTTACGCAGGAAAATAGTCAATGATGCAATTCCAACGCCATGTTGCAGAGAGAGTCTATCTTGCCATAGACTATAAAGCATCTCTATTAACAATAATTTAAGAGCTCTACACACTATCATTATACATCTCAAATACTCCCCCTTAAAGATTTAAACGCTCTGGAGGTTTAATATTTCTTTTAGAACATCTTAATTTAGTTTGCTGAACATTTTGATCATTACATTTGACATTGCTAGGTTTAGGACTATTTGAAACAATTGGTGCTTGAACACTTTCCTCACTATAACTAGGACTCTTTAAAACTATTGGAACTTCCTTTTCAATTACAATATCAGGTGAAGTTTCCAATGGAACATTAACAATATTATTTGATGAACTTAAATTCTCATTACTATGTGACTTGTAATCTACAAATTCCTCATTTACCTTTAAATTATCATCTTGAGGCAATGAACTAATTATTTGATCAAGATGTCTTTTCCATATTAAATTATCACCAATAACTCTACACAAAAATGTCCTCTGTCCTAAAATCTCATCAATTACACATTTTACAAATTGTTTTTTATTTGGATTTCTATAATCCCTACAATAAACCACATCTCCTTCCTCATATCTTCCCTCCTTTATATTTTCATTATGTTTTTTAATATTATTACTGTTAATTACTTTATTTGACAACAAATCTAATCTAGTTCTTAATTTTCTTTGAAACATTAATTCAGATGGTGAAACACCTGTAATTACATGAACTGAGTTTCTATAGTGAAAGAGATATCTATACATTAATGTTTCAAAAGTTACATTTGTATTATTTAAATCTTTTAATGACTTTAACATATTAGTTTTAAAACTCTTAACCGCATTCTCCGCAAAGCCATTAGTGGCTGGGTGGAATGGTGGTGATGTTTGATGTTTAATGCCATTTTTAGCTAAGAATTCTGAGAACTCATGTGAAACAAATTGCATGGCATTATCAGTAACAACAATTTTAGGCAATCCAAACCTACTAAAACACTCTCTAAACTTTTCAATGGTAGATTTAGAGTCAGTATTTTTCATAATAAATGCCTCTGGCCACTTAGAATAAGAATCAATAATAATTAAAATATTTTTACCATTAATTGGTCCTAAAAAGTCTGCATGAATCCTTTCATAAGGAAAATATGTTTTAGGCCATGAAATAACATTAGATTTTTTTGGTTCTGGACGTGCTTGCATACAAATATTACAATTTTTAACAAAAGATTCTATAGCATTGTCCATATTAGGCCACCAAAAATAAGATCTAGCATTATTTTTCATTTCAACAATGCCTTCATGTGTAGCATGAAGCTCTTTTAATAACATATTTTGTAACTTAGTAGGAATTATAACTCTATATCCCCACATAATAACTCCTTTTTCAATATATAGCTCATCTTTCTTATTCCAAAATGATTTTAAATTATTATTTTCTAAGGTATTTGGAAAACCATATCTAATCATATTAAACAAAGAACTCAAAATAACATCTTTTCTTGTTTCCGATCTAACCATATTCAAATCTATAGCATTTTGGTTTTGTACAAAATTAATATAATCATTTTGTTTGTCTAAACACTCATTATTATCTATTATTTTGTTCTTTAACGGTAATCTGGACATGCAATCAGCATTAACATTTTCTGAGCCTTTTACATAATGAAAAGTATAGTCAAAACCGGCTAAGTACAATGACCATCTTTGCAGCCTGCCTGCCGCCATTTGAGGTAAACTTTTATTTTCCCCAAACAAAGCTTTTAATGGTTTATGATCTGAACATAATTGAAACTTGGTTCCCACTAAATATTGATATAATTTTTGTACAGACCAGTATATAGCTAAAGCTTCTTTATGTATCATTGAGTACCCTTTTTCAGCTTTACTATAAACTCTAGAAACAAAAGTGATCGGTTTCTCTGATCCGTCTTCTAGTACATGTGATAGAACTGCCCCTATACCATTCTGAGATGCATCACATGCTAATCTTAAAGGTAACTTCCTATTAAAATGAACTAAAATGTTGTCTGAAACAATATCCTTTTTAATACTATTAAAACTTTGTTGACATTTATCTGACCATTTAAATTGAACATTCTTTTGTAACAAATCATATATAGGCTTTAATTTTACTGATAGCTGTGGGACAAATTTAGAGTAATAGTTAACCATGCCAATCCATGACCTCACTTCTGTGACACTTTGAGGTGGTGGTGCATCTGTAATAGCAGATAAACGAGTTTTATCTTTTTTTAATCCCTCCTTAGAAATAATATGCCCTAAATAACACACCTCCTTTTGAAAAAATAAACATTTCTTCTTATTTAAACGAATACCAGCTACCTGAAACCTACGTAACACTTCTTTTAAGTTATCTAAGTGCTCAATATCGGTCGAGCCTGTAATTACCACATCGTCGATGTAATTTACAACTCCTTTGGCACCTAAAAGGATTTTTTCAAGCTTAGCCTGGAAAATCTGACTTGCTGGTTTAGTACCATAAGGTAACCTTTTAATTTTAAAGATTCCTTTTGGTGTTGACCAAGCCAATAACTCTTGCGTATCCGGGTGTAATTTCAATTGATTAAAAGCATTTTTTAAGTCGAGTTTTGAAAACTTTTGACCTCCCTGTAATGCAGTGAAAATGTCCTCAATTCGAGGTACAGGATGATTAAAATTCTTTAAGTACTTGTTGACCGTTATTTTATAATTGGCACATAATCTTAAAGTTTCTCCATCTTCTCTTAAGACTGGAACTAATGGTGTACCCCATTTAGAGTTTTCCACCTTTTCTATAACACCTTCTCTCTCTAATTTTTTTAATTCTAAATCAACTTTATTTTTAAACGCATATGGTATGGGTGAGGGCTTATGAAAAATTGGAATGCAATTTTCTTCTATTTCTAATTTAATTTCTTCATCTTTAATAACACCTAACTCATTCTTAAAAACATCTTCAAATTCTTTTAAAATAGTTTCCAACTTGTTTTCAACACTATCAGATAGACTATGAATTGTAGAAAAATCTTTAATTTCTAAATTGAATTTTTTTATCAAGTCTCTCCCCAATAAACATCTAACACCTTGTTTTACCACTAAAATATCACAATTTAACTCTTTTTTATTTAATTTTAATTTGGCTTTCAATACACCTATTGGTTTTAATATTTCCCCAGTAAAAGTTTTTAACTCAATTTGTGTCGGTTCTAATACCATATTAATAAAATTATTCTTATAAACCTCTTCTGTCATGCATGAAATTGCCGCACCAGTATCTACTTCCATTTTAATCATTTTATTATTGATGTTACAAGTTATAATAAACGGTGAAATAAAATTTAAATAACTATCATCTGTTAATGAAAATAAATCTACCGTTTCACAGTTATCCTTAATATCCACACTATTAATGGGTTTAAACTTACAAACAGTTGCCAAATGACCAATTTTATTACATTTCTTACACTTGTATTCCTTATACTTACATTTACTAAAATTATGGTCTGGCTTACCACAATGTATGCATATTAATTTCTTATCGGGCTGTTTATTACACTTCTGTTGCTTATCATTACCCTTATACTTACTATTCAGTTTATGAACACTTATCTTCTCTGTCAAAGCCGCTTCTTTATTCAATGCAATATCCAATAAGTTTGAAACACTTTTGGTAATACTCTCTTCACAGAGTCTTTCCTGAATAGGTCCTGGACGGAGCCCTGTAACGAATTTATCTTTAATACGGTCCTCCACCGTTGCACCGAAGTTGCAGTCTGTCACCGCCTCTCGTACTCTTTCATACCACTTCGAAATATTTTCACCTTCATTCTGCATCAATTTGTCAAAACATATTCTTTTGCGAAAGTGAGAAATTCTAGGTTGAAAGCGAAACTTCAATAGTTGCTCTAATTCTTCGTAATTTTTCTCTTTTGGTAATGCCGGATGACAAAGATTTTTCAATATTTTGTACACATTTTCAGAAATCGAAATTAACAAAGTTGCCACTTGTTTATTTGGCGCTATGGTATTAGCAGCAAAATATTGTTCTAATCTCTCTAAGAAACAATTAATATCTTCATTCTCCATGAATGGTTTCAACGTAGCGTTCCCGGTACCGGCCATTGTAAAACGTTTTCTTTAATTTAATCTTTACTTTGTACTCGTCGCCATTTGAAATGTCCAAGGCCTTCTTGAACTACTTGTAAAATTATAAATAAAAGCTCTTGCACGCTATTTAATATGTTTTTATTAAATTTTACCTTACGCAGGAAAATAGTCAATGATGCAATTCCAACGCCATGTTGCAGAGAGAGTCTATCTTGCCATAGACTATAAAGCATCTCTATTAACAATAATTTAAGAGCTCTACACACTATCATTATACATCTCAGCCAGCACTGTAATTTATACTAAATATAACCGTGCCTTCGGGGAACAAGTACACTAGGCGCCTTAGCATACCTGCCCACCACAAGGACTCCTTGAGAATAGCTAGTCAAACCGGGTAATTTTATAAACCAAACTCTAGTTTTATCTTCTATACCCGTTCTCAACGCATGAACTTATGAACTATATATTCTCTCATGTAGGTAGGTGAGTACCAGAACATACATATAAAAGATACCTGATTCTTATCATTTACAAAAATTCTCCTGAAGTTTGTTATAATGAATTACTGGTTCAACCTTACTTCAAACTTAGTAAGTTATAATAGTATAGAGAATACTATATATCACAGATTATCAACCTTCCAAATAGGCAGTCACTAGCCTTATCATTCATATTCTTCAGAATAAGTAATTAATTTTGCTAGTAGTTATCATAAATACTAAGGCAATCACTAGTTTGACAATAGTATGAATCAAGTACCTTATAATCCTTCTTCCTTTTTCATGTATCCGTTTTTACGTTATCTGCCATTAGCACCAACACTTTTATTACATTATTTACCCCCCATTCAAACTTCTCAGTTTGAGAATAAGCAACCAAACTTTTCATTTTCATACTTCAAAACTGTTTTGACACAAACGTCACGGCACAAATATGGCGGCAAGTCAAATGCATCGCCATCAATCTTAAATAATTTTCCTTATACTTTCGAGTCATGAATCGTCATAAATTGATTTCGTAAATTCATATTTTTTATTTATACCCACTTTTCACTCACGTAATAATCATTACGCTTATAACCAGTAAATAAGTATTGAGTCAACCTTATATCAGAGCAAGTACTAGGTATATTGGCATGAACTACCCACAAATAATTCCGCATGTAGGTAGTAATTTTTCACGTTTTACCTTTTATATCAAAACACCTGATGCCATATAAATGTAATGTTATTACTTCGCAAAGCTCAACTAGCTAACAGCGGTATCTATTGATCACTAATGGCAAACTTTCAAATCGAGATAATTCAATGATAACAGTTCAAATTTTGTAATAATTAAATTCACTCTGTAATTTTTATATATTATAATAAAATATTACTCCCAGCTTTAACGCATTCAACTATTGAATTGCATACACTATTAATATATGTGAATTAGCTCAATTATTCATACAACGGACACATGTTATTAAATTTATCCGTCACACTTCTCTGATGAACTCTCGGTCAGCTCTCAATTTCAAATCATTAGGGTTTATTCATATCCCAGCATCTCCACCATGTCGCGAAGTGCATATACTATATCATCACACAGCATCATTGAGGATGTGCTGTGTATATATGCATATATATGACTATATAGATATAATCATATGGGGAATATATTTAGCCTGGTGAAGCACACACACATACAAATACAACCTACCAAATGATAGGCCGCATCGCATGGGGCACAACAACAGGTACACCGCGAATAAATTAAAAATTAGTATTAACTGAGAGTACAACTGACCAAGAATTCACTCACCCTCAGAATAAGTGTGCAGACCCGTCGTTCTTAGTTTACTGTCCCTGGCTGATTACAAACTCAAATATCGTCTGCTTCGCTTCTCTACTAGTGAGGACATCTGTAAGTATAAGGTAAGCTGGGCAGACACTGTGTCACATGTGACACAGCATCCGCCCAGCGCCACACGGGTCGGGATGACGTCAGAGACATCCTCCAGACCCTACCCCGTAAGTATTTCCTACCCATTTCATTCAAGTCTCACTATCAAATGCTGCACATAGTTATTACTGATACTAGCCTCTACATGATTACTCTAAACATCAGTTTACTGCCTCTACTCAATACTTTCTTTACTCAATACTGCATTGTGGAGAATTATCCATAGTAGGATCTCAGACCATTGTCAACACAACAGCTCTGCGGGGAATTATCCATAGTAGGATCCCAGACTATTGTCAACACAATAGCTCTGCGGGGAATTATCCATAGTAGGATCCCATCCCATTGTAAACACAATAGCACCCTATTCTATTGTAAACACAATAGCATCCTATCCTATTGTAAACACAATAGCATTAAATATGGCCTTTGCCATCATCATTGTATGACCACTGTCATATGCCAGATCGATCCAGTCTCACCCATTGGGGTGCTCAAAGTTCACAAATAACATACCAGCCTGTGCTAGATCGATCTAGACTCCCCGAAGCTGGGTTACGCCCTACCTAATATCCACTTGGGAGACAGACCGCGCTAGATCTAGACTTGACATAATCGACCACATCGGTTCGACCATTAGTTCCCTACGAGGGCACAACCTTGTCTGTCTTGCTCGGTCAGATCCTAAAGCAAGTTGGACCCCCTATGTTCCCTACGGGGTATCACCTTGTCTGCCGGCTCAGTCAGATCCTACAACAGGTTGAACCCCCTGTTCCTATGGGGTACCACCTTGTCTGCCAGCTCAGTCAGATCCTATAACAGGTTGATCCCACCTACCTACCAGTCCCTCCGGGGGTGCAACCTTGTCTGCCGGTTCGAACAGATCCTAAACCAGGTTGAACCCTCCCTACACCCCTCGAGGTGGCTCCTAACATCCCCTTACAAGGGGGGCAGATCCTAACATTCTTATACATTATGGGAGCTCCCTACAAATCTGCTAAGTCTCATCTAACTGTTCTAACATCCTATCTATATTTATCTCATAGGCTTCGCTTTATCATCTCATTCAACGGTAGTATCAGTATAGGCAAACAACACTTAACAATAAAACCAACCAAGAGAAACCCTTACTTTATCCCTCACATGTCATCTTATATTATCTGAGGAATCTTAGCATATTTTCACCAAAGTCCTATCTCAATCAATCGACAATTAACATCACAATCCATAATTCAAACAAGTTTTATCTTTAATAAGGAATTGAAACACTTACGGCAATTTCTCCTGTCCCCCCTCGCAACGGCTTCTTTCACTCACTTTAAAACTAACAAAATGGCAACGAACGACAAAGTGTTGCCAGTCTCGGATTATTCATTCGTACTTATGTTTCTACATTTACAACCGATTAATCGGTACGTTTTCGCGACCCGAGTCGCGACACAAGTTAGACAGAAATGGCTCATTGATAAAGATAACATTAAGATTGGTACTGTGGTTCTTATACATCAAGATGATATTCCCCCTTTACGTTGGCCGTTGGGCATAATATCACAAGTTTATCCTGGCAAGGATGGAAATATCCGCGTCGCTTTAGTAAAAACTTCAAATGGATCATTCAAAAGACCCATTGTCAAGTTATGTCCATTACCCTCACAATAAAAATTAATCATACCGCATCTTATATTCAGTACTTTAGTAATTATTATAATCTGTAATTAGTTCTTATAATTAATTATTTTTTCTTTCTTTTGAGAACACTACGTATTCTCAAGGCGGCGGAGGATGTTTAGGCCAAAATACCTATAATAATATTTATAGTAGAAACCTACTCATATTGAGTATCAATGACGAGCCTCTGCTTCCCGATTCCTCTCCTTTTCCCACATCATATGTGTGAGCGAGAAAAGAACTTCGGGAATCTTCTACATACTTCGGTGACGCGTCGCTAAACGCGTGTGTGTGAGTAAACGTAACGCGCGCGACTCGCAATCTCGCAACATTCAGTACGAAATAAGCTACAGATAAAAACGCATGTGAACTTTGTGATTTGTTGTGAAGTGGTGGTGCTCATAATCATTGGATTGCCATAGGAGTTCCTGGTAAGTCCTTACCTTTATCCTGGGAGGCTCCTCGTTTTCCATATTGATATTTTAACGCAAAAACCCACCAAGTACAGTTTTTTAAATAGAAATAAGAAAAAAAAGATATCATTTTTTATATTTAGTCTAAATTGTATTTTAGATGCACAATTTTAGTGTTACAATAATTGGGTTTCTGAACAAATCTAGCGTTCGAATTATCAACAGAAAGAAAGCATGAAGAATTAACATTTGTAATTTTTTGACCCAACAATGGAAAATGCATGTTCATTTAATTTCACGTTAATTATGAAGCCATCGTAGCTTTGATAATTTTATTTTACCACATTTTCCATTGTTGTGTCAAAAAATTACAAATGTTAATTCTTCATGCTTTCTTTCTGTTGATAAATCGAACAATTGAATCAACATCAACTCTATAAAACTCTATGGAAAGAAAACGTCTCTAAAGCACATCTAAAGTCTGGCAACCCGTAGCTGGCAACCAATTCCAAATTACGAATTATTTCTGCCAGTGTCAAGTTATACAGTATCTGCGAGTGTATAATATTGCATCATGATATACGTGGCTATACCTAAGTACAATACGGGCTCCATCAGGTAAGCAGGCGAGGGCGCCGCATTCCACTACCTATTGCGCATGGGTAGTACCTACCTACCTATTATATTTTTCATTTGCCTGAACCTATCATTAAATATTGGGATACCAGTGAATCAGATGAGTTTATTTAAACCTTCAAAACTTCAGGTGAAGTCCTGAAACTATCTTAAAACTGCAATTCTTTCCTTCCAAAAGGAAATTAACATTCTAACCACAGATTGAGAACAAAATGTCTGTGTCCGAGTTTCTAACCTAAAAAATACATATTTAAACATGGTTAAAACAAGGTGTCTTCACGACATGATTTCACAATCTTAAATGAACCTCTTTTGCTACGGCCTCTACTTAGACACTAACTTTTATTCTGAGGTTTTCAAATATATGGGACGTGGCCATTGTTCTTTGGTGCATCGGAGTAACCCTTCAGTAGGTACCATACCAACCCGTAAATTAATTACGTACCGTAGAATTTGCGAAAAGCTTTAGAATCTGCTACGGCCACAAGGATGTAGCTGTAGGCTGTGATTTTGTGTTTTTTTGGCCTGAAAGCCGTAGAACACGGTAATTGCGATAGCATTGGCAACACTGGATCGAGCTATCCTGATTCACACCGTGATTACAAAGTTTCGTTGATGAACGGGGAATTCCCACAAGTTTGGTCATAGAATAATCTTTGAATTTGGTGTAACAGACGCTCCGACGCGCGACTGTCGGACGCAGTTGGGACGCAGGAGAGCCGGTGTCCCGCCAGTCGGAACGTGTGTAATGCGGCAGGACCGACATCATTATTATTAGGGTGGCGTGGGGTGGGGTGGGGTGTTCTCTGTTGTACTGGTAACAGTAAAGTTATTTACATTAAAAGGCATCCTATCTGGTTTTAGCCACGTTTCTGTAAAACATAACATAAAATTTTTTGGGTACGGAACCCTAAAAATTAAACAGTTATTCAGCAAAAGGGCACTTTTGAAATATAAACTACTATGTACATACCTGTTATATCACACGATTCCGCCGCTGCATTAGATATGCCTTCCAAAGCTTTCTTGATGAACTTTTGAATAAAACATAAACTGTCATTGGGACAAATCTATGCGAGTACATAATTATCACTGTAGCGAACAACCAGCCTATATCATATTTTAGATGATACTAGCAGCGAATCCCGGCGTTGCTCGGGTTAGTTTGTTCTTTTTCACTTGTGAAAATCACTTGAATGTTTTTGTAACTATTTACTCTTGATTCCAATTGATCTTACTCGACTGCAATCACGATTGAACTGACGAAAAGTCACTGAATTTCGGTTTATATACTATCAGACACCGAAATTTCCAGTTCCAGATCACTCTAGAATAATTAAATTCATTATAATAAATTTCACTCATTTTGGAACTTTCCAGATCATTCGGAAAATTTCTAGAACATTCTCGATCATTCTAAATCGATCATAATAAATTGCACTCATTTTGGAACTTTCCAGATCATTCTGGAAATTTCTAGAACGTTCTCGAACATTCTAACTGGATAATAACAGTTTTGGACATTTTGGAACTTTCTAGATGAATCCAGAAATTTGTAGAACTTTCTCAAAACATGCTATATCGATTATAATTGTTGAACTTTCTAGAACATTCCAGATCGATTATAACCGTTTTACACATTTTGGAACTTTCCATTCCAGAAATTTTGAGATCTTTTCAGAAGTCCTCATGCGTTAGAAAAGGACAGCAATATATGTTTTAACATTTTCGCCACCCGCAACCACCCCCTTCCACCCACCGCGACCAAACTCCCTTACTACCACCTGGAGACCAAGGGGTATTTACCACCCCAACGGGAAGTTGATTGGGGTTGGTGGTGATTGAGAAAACTGCGTATTTACGTACCCACAAAAGCATTTTATATATATTATTAGATTTTACCATTACAGTTAGCGCGAAGGTTAGGATGTATGTGATCATCGCTGAATCGCACACTACCGCCACTCCAATTAATGATAAAATATGTCCCAGGTTCCTCTTCGACATTGATGTTTTACAGCACGACATAACAGATAAACACACTTTCAAGAAAATTGCTAAATTAACCGTCATTATTATGAACAAGTACAGAGTTGCCACGGAAATATACATAGCCGAATTGTGATAATCCTTTGTGCCCGTAATGTAGGGAAGTAGTCCTTCGTTTATAAAAATTATGATGGTTACACTTCCGTATGTGAAGATCGATGCTTTTATATTTATATTGCTGATTTTAGTTGGTGTTAAAATGACGAGTTTGAGGTAAGCCAGCAGTGAAGCGCAGAGGGACCAGCATATCGACGTCAGGAAAAAATATAAGTTGCAAGTGATTACAATTCGAGTGACAATACTGTTAGGATCATCAGGTGTTAAATTATAGTTATCTATAGTAAAACCGCACAAATACAAAGTTCCATAGATGACTTGGTTGACACTGATGTAATTGTGAATGGTTCTCCACTGCGGAATCAGGCACCACGTCGTTAGCAGAGCTATCACACACACTAGTGACTGGATTGTACCAGAAATGAAAATCTCGTCTAGCATTGCTGTCCAATTTTTTTACAATGCGGAGATATTTTTATATGGGTAGATACACTGCTGTATCGTTGTTGACAATATTATAATGTGAGACTGCTATGTGCGGAAAAACAGCGAATGGTTAATTAATTGTAATGATAAAAAAAACAATAGGTAGATAAGTAAGTACATATGTTGTTTGCTGATTTTTTTCTGAACGTAAATTAATTGATTGAACCCCTTATCGTTGCATACACTCACAAATATGTATAGGTAGGTACCTACCGCTTGATTAAAATTGAGAACCTGATTTATTTAGTTTTCATGATTCATGATTGTGAGTTGATTTACCTACCCGGGGAACACGCCCGATGCGTTTCGGATGATCTATCAATTTCTATACACTGCAACGGCGAGTGCGCTGGTTGTTTGATAGAAGTGAAATTTCGTAAAACGACTTCGTTTTTGTTTTTGGTTCAACGCGCCATCCAATTGACATCAGTTACATAAGAGGATTTTTTTAATGCATAGATAATTACTAATTAATGCATCCGTAATAATCCGTATTCTATTCATAAATTATGTAAACGCTATTGTCATCAAAATAATATAAACAAATAAATTTCCTTACTTAAGTATCCAGATTTGTTGCATAGCCGATTACCGGTAGATCCTAGATTTTATGAGCACATCTTAGGATTTACCAAAATGAGCTGGTAAATGTTAGGTTTGGTATGAAAATATTTAAATTTTACCTTTAGAGATTGGTACACACCCTGGTCCCGCTGGGTACGGAACCCTAAAAATTCAACAGTTATTCAGAAAATGGGCACTTTTGAAATATAAACTACTATGTACATACCTGTTATATCACACGATTCCGCCGCTGCATTAGATACGCCTTCCAAAGCTTTCTTGATGAACTTTTGAACAAAACATAAACTGTCATTGGAACTAATCTATGTGAGTAAATAAATATCACTGTAGCGAACAACCAGCCTATATCATATTTTAGCATTACAGTTAGCGCGAAGGTTAGGATGTATGCGATCATCGCTGAATCGCACACTACCGCCACTCCAATTAATGATAAAATATGTCCCAGGTTCCTCTTCGACATTGATGTTTTACAGCACGACATAACAGATAAACACACTTTCAAGAAAATTGCTAAATTAACCGTCATTATTATGAACAAGTACAGAGTCGCCACGGAAATATACATAGCCGAATTGTGATAATCCTTTGTGCCCGTAATGTAGGGAAGTAGTCCTTCATTTATAAAAAATATGATGGTTACACTTCCGTATGTGAAGATCGATGCTTTTATATTTATATTGCTGATTTTAGTTGGTGTTAAAATGACGAGTTTGAGGTAAGCCAGCAGTGAAGCGCAGAGGGACCAGCATATCGACGTCAGGAAAAAATATAAGTTGCAAGTGATTACAATTCGAGTGACAATACTGTTAGGATCAGCAGGTGTTAAAATATAGTTCTCTATAGTTAAACCGCACAAATACAAAGTTCCATAGAGGACTTGGTTGACACTGATGTAATTGTGGATGGTTCTCCACTGCGGAATCAGGCACCACGTCGTTAGCAGAGCTATCACACACACTAGTGACTGGATTGTACCAGAAATGAAAATCTCGTCTAGCATTGCTGTCCAATTTTTTTATAATGCGGAGATATTTTTATATGGGTAGATACACTGCTGTATCGTTGTTGACAATATTATAATGTGAGACTGCTATCTGCGGAAAAACAGCGAATGGTTAATTAATTGTAGTGATAAAAAAACAATAGGTAGATAAGTAAGTACATATGTTGTTTGCTGATTTTTTTCTGAACGTAAATTAATAAATAATTAATGCATACACTCTGTACTAAAACTTTTCACGAACTTTTTGAGACAACTTGTAAAATCACGATACACATAATTCATTTCATTTCACTAGTGCACGTGGATTGATCTTTATTGGATAAAATACTACCGATCATATGCAATACAACTCTCCTAGTACTTGATTGCCTACCTCTTCCGAAAACCAATGCACGCCACTGCATACACTTACAAATATAGGTAGGTACCTACCGCTTGATTAAAATTGAGAACCTGATTTATTTAGTTTTCATGATTCATGATTGTGAGTTGATTTACTTACCCGGGGAACACGCCCGATGCGTTACGTTTCGGATGATCTATGAATTTCTATACACTGCAACGGCGAGTGCGCTGGTCGTTTGATAGAAGTGAAATTTCATAAAACGACTTCGTTTTCGTTTTTGGTTCAACGCGCCATCCAATTGACATCAGTTACATAAGAGGATTTTTTTAATGCAAAGATAATTACTATTATGAAATACTAATTAATGTATCCGTAATAATCCGTATTCTATTCATAAATTATGTAAACGCAATTTGTCATCAAAATAATATAAACAAATAAATTTCCTTACTTAAGTATCCAGATTTGTTGCATAGCTAGCAAACTGTCATAAAAAAAATATTATGTTACTAAAGCCGATTACCGGTAGATCCTAGATTTTATGAGCACATCTTAGGATTTACCAAAATGAGCTGGTAAATGTTAGGTTTGGTATGAAAATATATGTAAATTTTACCTTTAGAGATTGGTACACACCCTGGTACCGCTGGGTACGGAACCCTAAAAATTCAACAGTTATTCAGAAAATGGGCACTTTTGAAATATAAACTACTATGTACATACCTGTTATATCACACGATTCCGCCGCTGCATTAGATACGCCTTCCAAAGCTTTCTTGATGAACTTTTGAACAAAACATAAACTGTCATTGGAACTAATCTATGTGAGTAAATAAATATCACTGTAGCGAACAACCAGCCTATATCATATTTTAGCATTACAGTTAGCGCGAAGGTTAGGATGTATGCGATCATCGCTGAATCGCACACTACCGCCACTCCAATTAATGATAAAATATGTCCCAGGTTCCTCTTCGACATTGATGTTTTACAGCACGACATAACAGATAAACACACTTTCAAGAAAATTGCTAAATTAACCGTCATTATTATGAACAAGTACAGAGTTGCCACGGAAATATACATAGCCGAATTGTGATAATCCTTTGTGCCCGTAATGTAGGGAAGTAGTCCTTCGTTTATAAAAATTATGATGGTTACACTTCCGTATGTGAAGATCGATGCTTTTATATTTATATTGCTGATTTTAGTTGGTGTTAAAATGACGAGTTTGAGGTAAGCCAGCAGTGAAGCGCAGAGGGACCAGCATATCGACGTCAGGAAAAAATACAAGTTGCAAGTGATTACAATTCGAGTGACAATACTGTTAGGATCATCAGGTGTTAAATTATAGTTATCTATAGTAAAACTGCACAAATACAAAGTTCCATAGATGACTTGGTTGATACTGATGTAATTGTGAATGGTTCTCCACTGCGGAATCAGGCACCACGTCGTTAGCAGAGCTATCACACACACTAGTGACTGGATTGTACCAGAAATGAAAATCTCGTCTAGCATTGCTGTCCAATTTTTTTACAATGCGGAGATATTTTTATATGGGTAGATACACTGCTGTATCGTTGTTGACAATATTATAATGTGAGACTGCTATGTGCGGAAAAACAGCGAATGGTTAATTAATTGTAATGATAAAAAAAAACAATAGGTAGATAAGTAAGTACATATGTTGTTTGCTGATTTTTTTCTGAACGTAAATTAATTGATTGAACCCCTTATCGTTGCATACACTTACAAATATGTATAGGTAGGTACCTACCGCTTGATTAAAATTGAGAACCTGATTTATTTAGTTTTCATGATTCATGATTGTGAGTTGATTTACCTACCCGGGGAACACGCCCGATGCGTTTCGGATGATCTATCAATTTCTATACACTGCAACGGCGAGTGCGCTGGTTGTTTGATAGAAGTGAAATTTCGTAAAACGACTTCGTTTTTGTTTTTGGTTCAACGCGCCATCCAATTGACATCAGTTACATAAGAGGATTTTTTTAATGCAAAGATAATTACTAATTAATGCATCCGTAATAATCCGTATTCTATTCATAAATTATGTAAACGCTATTGTCATCAAAATCATATAAACAAATAAATTTCCTTACTTAAGTATCCAGATTTGTTGCATAGCTAGCAAACTGTCATAAAAAAATTATTATGTTACTATAGCCGATTACCGGTAGATCCTAGATTTTATGAGCACATCTTAGGATTTACCAAAATGAGCTGGTAAATGTTAGGTTTGGTATGAAAATATGTAAATTTTACCTTTAGAGATTGGTACACACCCTGGTCCCGCTGGGTACGGAACCCTAAAAATTCAACAGTTATTCAGAAAATGGGCACTTTTGAAATATAAACTACTATGTACATACCTGTTATATCACACGATTCCGCCGCTGCATTAGATACGCCTTCCAAAGCTTTCTTGATGAACTTTTGAACAAAACATAAACTGTCATTGGAACTAATCTATGTGAGTAAATAAATATCACTGTAGCGAACAACCAGCCTATATCATATTTTAGCATTACAGTTAGCGCGAAGGTTAGGATGTATGCGATCATCGCTGAATCGCACACTACCGCCACTCCAATTAATGATAAAATATGTCCCAGGTTCCTCTTCGACATTGATGTTTTACAGCACGACATAACAGATAAACACACTTTCAAGAAAATTGCTAAATTAACCGTCATTATTATGAACAAGTACAGAGTTGCCACGGAAATATACATAGCCGAATTGTGATAATCCTTTGTGCCCGTAATGTAGGGAAGTAGTCCTTCGTTTATAAAAATTATGATGGTTACACTTCCGTATGTGAAGATCGATGCTTTTATATTTATATTGCTGATTTTAGTTGGTGTTAAAATGACGAGTTTGAGGTAAGCCAGCAGTGAAGCGCAGAGGGACCAGCATATCGACGTCAGGAAAAAATATAAGTTGCAAGTGATTACAATTCGAGTGACAATACTGTTAGGATCAGCAGGTGTTAAAATATAGTTCTCTATAGTTAAACCGCACAAATACAAAGTTCCATAGAGGACTTGGTTGACACTGATGTAATTGTGGATGGTTCTCCACTGCGGAATCAGGCACCACGTCGTTAGCAGAGCTATCACACACACTAGTGACTGGATTGTACCAGAAATGAAAATCTCGTCTAGCATTGCTGTCCAATTTTTTTACAATGCGGAGATATTTTTATTTGGGTAGATACACTGCTGTATCGTTGTTGACAATATTATAATGTGAGACTGCTACGTGCGGAAAAACAGCGAATGGTTAATTAATTGTAGTGATAAAAAAAACAATAGGTAGATAAGTAAGTACATATGTTGTTTGCTGATTTTT
This sequence comes from Polyploca ridens, assembly GCA_951394255.1. Taxonomy (NCBI): domain Eukaryota; kingdom Metazoa; phylum Arthropoda; class Insecta; order Lepidoptera; family Drepanidae; genus Polyploca; species Polyploca ridens. The sequence continues at coordinate 4,234,459 of OX596254.1, read as the reverse complement.
TTCTGAACTTAAATTAATAAATAATTAATGCATACACTCTGTACTAAAACTTTTCACGAACTTTTTGAGACAACTTGTAAAATCACGATACACATAATTCATTTCATTTCACTAGTGCACGTGGATTGATATTTATTGGATAAAATACTACCGATCATATGCAATACAACTCTCCTAGTACTTGATTGCCTACCTCCTCCGAAAACCAATGCACGCCACTGCATACACTTACAAATATAGGTAGGTACCTACCGCTTGATTAAAATTGAGAACCTGATTTATTTAGTTTTCATGATTCATGATTGTGAGTTGATTTACTTACCCGGGGAACACGCCCGATGCGTTACGTTTCGGATGATCTATGAATTTCTATACACTGCAACGGCGAGTGCGCTGGTCGTTTGATAGAAGTGAAATTTCATAAAACGACTTCGTTTTCGTTTTTGGTTCAACGCGCCATCCAATTGACATCAGTTACATAAGAGGATTTTTTTAATGCATAGATAATTACTAATTAATGCATCCGTAATAATCCGTATTCTATTCATAAATTATGTAAACGCTATTGTCATCAAAATAATATAAACAAATAAATTTCCTTACTTAAGTATCCAGATTTGTTGCATAGCTAGCAAACTGTCATAAAAAAAATATTATGTTACTAAAGCCGATTACCGGTAGATCTTAGATTTTATGAGCACATCTTAGGATTTACCAAAATGAGCTGGTAAATGTTAGGTTTGGTATGAAAATATATGTAAATTTTACCTTTAGAGATTGGTACACACCCTGGTCCCGCTGGGTACGGAACCCTAAAAATTAAACAGTTATTCAGAAAATGGGCACTTTTGAAATATAAACTACTATGTACATACCTGTTATATCACACGATTCCGCCGCTGCATTAGATACGCCTTCCAAAGCTTTCTTGATGAACTTTTGAACAAAACATAAACTGTCATTGGAACTAATCTATGTGAGTAAATAAATATCACTGTAGCGAACAACCAGCCTATATCATATTTTAGCATTACAGTTAGCGCGAAGGTTAGGATGTATGCGATCATCACTGAATCGCACACTACCGCCACTCCAATTAATGATAAAATATGTCCCAGGTTCCTCTTCGACATTGATGTTTTACAGCACGACATAACAGATAAACACACTTTCAAGAAAATTGCTAAATTAACCGTCATTATTATGAACAAGTACAGAGTTGCCACGGAAATATACATAGCCGAATTGTGATAATCCTTTGTGCCCGTAATGTAGGGAAGTAGTCCTTCGTTTATAAAAATTATGATGGTTACACTTCCGTATGTGAAGATCGATGCTTTTATATTTACATTGCTGATTTTAGTTGGTGTTAAAATGACGAGTTTGAGGTAAGCCAGCAGTGAAGCGCAGAGGGACCAGCATATCGACGTCAGGAAAAAATATAAGTTGCAAGTGATTACAATTCGAGTGACAATACTGTTAGGATCAGCAGGTGTTAAAATATAGTTCTCTATAGTTAAACCGCACAAATACAAAGTTCCATAGAGGACTTGGTTGACACTGATGTAATTGTGGATGGTTCTCCACTGCGGAATCAGGCACCACGTCGTTAGCAGAGCTATCACACATACTAGTGACTGGATTGTACCAGAAATGAAAATCTCGTCTAGCATTGCTGTCCAATTTTTTTATAATGCGGAGATATTTTTATATGGGTAGATACACTGCTGTATCGTTGTTGACAATATTATAATGTGAGACTGCTATCTGCGGAAAAACAGCGAATGGTTAATTAATTGTAGTGATAAAAAAACAATAGGTAGATAAGTAAGTACATATGTTGTTTGCTGATTTTTTTCTGAACGTAAATTAATAAATAATTAATGCATACACTCTGTACTAAAACTTTTCACGAACTTTTTGAGACAACTTGTAAAATCACGATACACATAATTCATTTCATTTCACTAGTGCACGTGGATTGATCTTTATTGGATAAAATACTACCGATCATATGCAATACAACTCTCCTAGTACTTGATTGCCTACCTCTTCCGAAAACCAATGCACGCCACTGCATACACTTACAAATATAGGTAGGTACCTACCGCTAGATTAAGGCGGCGATATATGTGAATGGGCTTCATTTGGGCTACATTAAAACCTTTTTTCTCCGTAATCTGTATAGAAAAAAAAAATTAAAAATATAAATTATAATCTACATGATACAAAGCATATCCTCTTCTTTTCAGAAAATTAAAAATACAATTTAAAATAAGAGAAAATAAAATGCAAAGTACCCTCTGTTTTCAAATATAAAACCTTTTTTCTCCTAAAATATAAATCATAAGATTTGTTTTTTGCCATTACCATATTCGAAAATGAATTACCAAGGTCACCTTCAGCTTATTTTTACAAATATTTTTTCTAATAATTTCTTACGAATTTTTCTTCGTTATCAATACTCGAAATACGTGTGGGCGACCCCTCTGTCGTCCAATATATCAGTGCGGGACGAGACACTGTGCTGAACGGACCTATGTCACTTTTCTCCGTGGCTTTCAAAGTCTTGTGGCTGGCTTGAAATCAATTTGTTATTTTGTCGATTCTTGGTATTAGGCGGGTTTATTGGTACTCTCGTGCGCGATAAATTGAGACCTGGCGCGGTGACGTTATGGTGTACAGCGAATGCCATCCATACTATAATAATAGTTAGGTTTTTTATTAGTAGTGTTTATGATTTTAATTTTAATGTTATAAAAAAATTGTTTTAAGCTACAATAAAATTAAAGATGATAATAATGTTATTTATACATTATTATTATTAATATTATATCCCACCTAACATAATAATATTGTCTATTTGAAAGTAAGTTTGTTTATTTGTTTGTTACGCCTTCACGCCACAATTACTCAACGGAACCTCATGAAATTTGGCATGCAGATAGCCTATGATATGGAAAAGGACAGTTTTTTTTAATTTATGTTAAACAATGTTTCTATTCTGTGTTATGAATACTTATTATTTTATTGACATAACAATATTATAGTACCTGGGTGACCGAGCTTTGCTCGTTTTTTTTTTTTGGTAAATCCAAATAGTTTTTCTCACAAAAGAAGGAACTTGAAAAAAAAGGGAAAAAATAATAATCATCTGGACTTGAACCGAAGCGTTTCGGTTTCGGAACCGCCCGATTTACCACCTGAGCTATTGTAAACTTGTAGATTGTGGGAAATTTACCTTCGTATTCTAATAATATTGGAGCAGTTTTTCATTGCCTGAAAGCATGGATAAAACAACGATTTCTAAAAATTAAAACTAAAAATTAAAACTAAAAATTTTCGGGGGTGATAAATCGATCTAGCTAGGATACATATTTAGAAAACGTCATTTTATCCGTGTTTGCAGATAATGAAAAACTGCTGTATTATCATTAGAATACGAAGGTTAATTTCGCCAACGTTTACAAGCTTTCAATAGCTCAGGTGGGAACGGGCGGTCTCGAAACCGGAAGATCGCGGTTCGCGTCCGGTTGACTATATTTTTTTTGTTTTTTTTTTTCAATTTCCTTCGTTTTTGAGACAAATTATTATGATCCCACCAAAAACATTTTTATGTAAAATGTTGCCAAGCCATATAGCTTGCACTGTCAAAAAGTTATCAGATCTCATGGAGAGCCAAGCTTATAACTCTACTTGTCCTTACTCTACAAGCCCTAACTTCACAAACTCTACACCTTAGTCAAAATATGTGGCTTGGCCGTTTCACTACCGTCACATGGGAATAAGGTGAAAAATGTATTCACTGTTACTTTTTTGTTATACAATAGTTCTTGTAGTAGTGAAACGGCCAAGCCACATATTTTGACTACGGTGTGTAGAGTTTGTGAAGTTAGGGCTTGTAGAGTAAGGGCATGTAGAGTTATAAGCTTGGCTCTCCATGAGATCTGATAACTTTTTGACAGTGCAAGCTATATGTCTTGGCAACATTTTACATAAAAATGTTTTTGGATGGATTTCACTTCTTTTTGTAAGTTACGATTGTTTTTTTTTTTATGTTTGAAATTTCCAAGTTTTATATTTTTTTTGTTGATTGTGTACTAATACAAGCTTACATACCAAATTTCAGCTTTCTAGGACTTCCGGAAGTACCCTATGAGTTTTGATGATCATCAGTGAGTCAGTGACGAAATCGGGGTTTTTTAGGTATCAATAAAATCTAAAGTATAAGAGCTATATTATTGAAACTTAATATGTTTAATAAGTTTACAATTGACATCATGTCCCGAGAATTTTGTTTATCTGGTATAATCCAAACCCAAGTTATGAGGCTTCAAAAAACCACGAAGCGCTTCGAGAAAAGGAAGGTAGTGCCCTTGCGCTTCGCTTGGCTGTCTTGGCGAGGGGCACTCCCGTGCCCCCAGATTTATCAACAAAAAAAACGAGCAATGCTCGGTCACCCAGGTACTAATACTGTTGATATAATGAATAACTGCTGTAATATCATTAGAATATGAAGGCCAATTTCGCCAACATTCACAAGCTTATAATAGCTCAGGTGGGAACGGGCGGTCTCGAAACCGGAAGACCACGGTTCGAGTCCAGATGATTATAATCTTTTTTTTTTTTTTCAATTTCCTTCGTTTGTGAGAAAAACTATTATGATTTACCAAAAAAAAACGAGCAAGGCTCGGTCACCCAGGTACTAATACCTGTAAACGAGGAATTCTTGTATATATAAGGTCCTAATAGTGAACTTCCTCTTGAGGGATGAATGTATAGGTCATTAGTAATCAAAAATAATATTATATACATATAAATACATACATTTTTAAAAAAACAGAGGGAAAAAAAAATCTTTGACTTGTATGGAGTCTCTATGCAAGTCAAAGAAAAAATTTTTTTATCCCTCGTTTTTTTTTCTAATATAATGTATGTATATGTATACAGGGTGTTGTTTTGGTCAGCGACAAGCGACCCAGGAGTGGTAGTACAAAATATATATTCCCCAAAAATGGACTTAATTCCATTAAATACCGTAAATATGTTGAGAAATACCTAATTCAATTTGAAATAAAATAACTGCAAAGTATGGTTACTAGGCACGTACACAGACTAGAGCTAGGCGCAAGCCGCCATCGCCCCACCCCTTTACTCCCTCGTACTCCTATTGAGTATTATGTCTACACTTTAGCTTATTACATGATTTTCAGAATTTTAATTTTTTTATTTTTATTAATAAAAAAAAATAAAGGATTTTTTTATATTTTTTTTAGCACCAGTATCATTTGTATTATCGACCCTGAGTCGCTCGTCGCTGACCAAAACAACGACCTGTATAGGATGACTGGTAATTAGTAAACGATACTAAGACACATGATTATACTCATGATAACAAACAACTTTCCCAAAGAAAGAAATAGGGATAAACAACAAATTAAATAAAAATGGTATATTCTTATTTTTGTTAGGTACTAAAATTAAATATTATGGGCTCATATGCCATATCAATTAAAAATAAAAATCTTTGGGAAAGTTGTTTGTTATCATGAGTACAATCATATATGTCTAAGTAACCATCCTATATACATATATACAAGAATTCCTCGTTTACAGGTTAGTACCTGGGTGACTGAGCTTTGCTCGTTTTTTTTTTTTTTGGTAAATCATAATAATTTTGTCTCACAAACGAAGGAATTTGAAAAAAAAAAGAGAAAAAATATTATAGTCATCTAGACTCGAACCACGGTCTACCGGTTTCGGGACCGCCTGTTTCCACCTGAGCTATTAAAAGCTTGAATATGTTGGTGAAATTCACCTTCGTATTCTAATGATATTACAGCAGTTTATCATTATATCAGCAGTATTAGCACCGAGCATTGCTCGTTTTTTTTTTTTGGTAAATCATAATAATTTGTCCCACAAATGAAGGAAATTGAAAAAATAAAAAACAAAAATATAGTCATCCGGACGCGAACCGCGATCTTCCGGTTTCGAGACCGCCCGTTCCCACCTGAGCTATTGTATGCTTGTAAATGTTGGCGAAATTGACCTTCGTATTCTAATGATATTACAGCAGTTTTTCATTACCTGCAAACACGGATAAAACGACGTTTTCTGAATATGAATCCTAGCTAGATCAATTTATCGCCCCCAAAACCCACTGCATACAAAATTTTATGAAAATCGTTGGAGCTGTTTCCGAGATTCAGATTTATATAGGTATATATAAGTATTTACATATATACAAGAATTGCTCGTTTATAGGTATTAGTTGTTGGTAGTATTAATATACTCTGAGGTATTAGATTATTATTAGATTAGATAATAAGATTGTGATAATTAGCAATATTTAGACATTTTGAAATGATTATGTGTAACTCCGAATGTAATTTGATAAAAAACTGCGATCCAACCAAGTGCAAATAAAAAAATAATACCGACATCTTTACTAAATACCGGCCGTTTGTAAACGGGTGAATTTTGTAATTCGCCTGCAACATACACTCGTACGAGACGCGCTGCGCGTAATTATTGTCGGGGGGTGAGGTGCCCCCGCACCGGTAACGCCCATTCGAGCAAGGACAACGGCGTACATCCCCACCTTAAAATTGAGAACCTGATTTATTTAGTTTTCATGATTCATGATTGTGAGTTGATTTACTTACCCGGGGAACACGCCCGATGCGTTACGTTTCGGATGATCTATGAATTTCTATACACTGCAACGGCGAGTGCGCTGGTCGTTTGATAGAAGTGAAATTTCATAAAACGACTTCGTTTTCGTTTTTGGTTCAACGCGCCATCCAATTGACATCAGTTACATAAGAGGATTTTTTTAATGCATAGATAATTACTATTATGAAATACTAATTAATGTATCCGTAATAATCCGTATTCTATTCATAAATTATGTAAACGCAATTTGTCATCAAAATAATATAAACAAATAAATTTCCTTACTTAAGTATCCAGATTTGTTGCATAGCTAGCAAACTGTCATAAAAAAATTATTATGTTACTAAAGCCGATTACCGGTAGATCCTAGATTTTATGAGCACATCTTAGGATTTACCATGGATTTACCAAAATGAGCTGGTAAATGTTAGGTTTGGTATGAAAATATATGTAAATTTTACCTTTAGAGATTGGTACACACCCTGGTACCGCTGGGTACGGAACCCTAAAAATTAAACAGTTATTCAGAAAATGGGCACTTTTGAAATATAAACTACTATGTACATACCTGTTATATCACACGATTCCGCCGCTGCATTAGATACGCCTTCCAAAGCTTTCTTGATGAACTTTTGAACAAAACATAAACTGTCATTGGAACTAATCTATGTGAGTAAATAAATATCACTGTAGCGAACAACCAGCCTATATCATATTTTAGCATTACAGTTAGCGCGAAGGTTAGGATGTATGCGATCATCGCTGAATCGCACACTACCGCCACTCCAATTAATGATAAAATATGTCCCAGGTTCCTCTTCGACATTGATGTTTTACAGCACGACATAACAGATAAACACACTTTCAAGAAAATTGCTAAATTAACCGTCATTATTATGAACAAGTACAGAGTTAGTACATACCTGATGTAATTGTGGATGGTTCTCCACTGCGGAATCAGGCACCACGTCGTTAGCAGAGCTATCACACACACTAGTGACTGGATTGTACCACAAATGAAAATCTCGTCTAGCATTGCTGTCCAATTTTTTTACAACGCGGAGATATTTTTATATGGTTAGACACACTTCTTTATTGTTGTTGACAATACAATGTGAAACTGTTTATGTGCGAAATATCAGCGAATGGTTAATTAATTGTAGTGATAAAAAAACGATAGATAGATAAGTACAAATGTTGTTTGCTGTTTTTTTCTGAACGTTAATTAAATTGATTGAACCCCTTATCGTTGCGTACATTTACAAATAAGTATAAAAATGAGAACCTGTTTTTTTTAGCTCCGCTCATGTTTGTGAGTTGATGTATCTGGAGCGCTCGCCCAATCGTTTCGGATGTTCTTTGAATTTCTATGCACTGTTTCATAAAACGACTTTGGTTCAACCCGCCAGCCAATGAAGTGGATTCCATCGCCGTTGATAGTTATTTTTTACTTTTTACCCTATCCACTGAAAAAAATGATCTACAAAACTAGTTATGTAAGTTGATGTTTTGTTGTCGGGAAACTAACTTTAGTTGTCGGGAAACTAACTTTAGTTACATTTAATCAAATAATTTAGTAACGAACAAAAACTTGTTTTGTTATTGGTCGTAAAATTTTGTGTTACTGTTCATTATATGTATTTTAGTATGACCATTGCTAGGGTTCGAGCTTCCTCGGGCCTTTGCGTGCGGTAGTCTTTATATAATTATGGAATCAGATCACTTATACCTTTAAAAGTGAGAAAGACTTTTATTCAAATGTGAAAACAATAAAAACGTATAGGGCGAAATATCTTTTCACCGGAAAACGACACAAATGCATTTTCTGGAATTGTGTAATTTAATGCAACGAGTAAATAAGCTCTATCTGCTTCGGTGTAAGTGCTACATTGTTTTGACACCGATCAGAATTTTGTAAGCGACACTACAGCTCAGGTGCTTTAGAATTTTTTAAAGGTTGTTTTCGGATTTTGATACCTTTACATAGGTCAGAAAGTGCAATGCTCCTTACCAAATCCTAACTAATATTATAAATGCGAAAGTGAGTTTGTTTGTTTGTTACGCCTTCATGTCTTAAACTACTCAACGGATCATCAAAGTAAAAGTCAAAGTCAAAGCCATTTATTCAATTTAGGCCCCAGAAGGGCACTTATGAAGGTCACAACGACGGTCGAAACGGCCAAGCCACATATTTTGACTACGGTGTGTAGAGTTTGTGAAGTTAGGGCTTGTAGAGTAAGGGCAAGTAGAGTTATAAGCTTGGCTCTACATGAGATCTGATAACTTTTTGACAGTGCAAGCTATATGTCTTGGCGGCAACATTTTACATAAAAATGTTTTTGGTAGGATTTCACTTCTTTTTGTAAGTCACGACTGTTTTTTTTTTAAATTTCCAAGTTTTATAATTTCTTTGTTGATCGTGTACTAATACAAGCTTACATACCAAATTTCGGCTTTCTAGGACTTCTGGAAGTACCCTATGAGTTTTGATGATCATCAGTGAGTCAGTGACGAAATCGGGGTTTTTTAGGTATCATTAAAATCTAAAGTATAAAAGCTATGTTATTGAAATTTAATATGTTTAATAAGTTCACTATTGACATCATGTCCCGAGAATTTTGTTTATCTGGTATAATCCAAACCCAAGTTATGAGACTTCAAAAAAACGACGAAGCGCTTCGAGAAAAGGTAGGTAGTGCCCTTGCGCTTCGCTTGGCTGTCTTGGCGGGGGGCACTCCCGTGCCCCCAGATATATGTGAAGTTGAAGTGAAATGAAATAAATGTGTTACGTGTATCGTGATCTTTCAAGTTGTCTCAAAAAATCCGTGAAAAGTTTTAATACAATTACTACTATTTTACTAAAATATGTCTTTTATGGACACTGACGGAGCGGACAATGTGAAAGTGATTTCTTTTGACTAGACTAGAACTTATAATTCGACACTAGCAAAAATAAGCCCTAATAAAAAGGATTTCTTTGCCAAACTTTAAACTAAGGGTAAGAACATAAAATATCCTATTACTCTAAAGCAATCAAAAAGGGTAGTTTTTTAATTTCTCCTTCTTTTTTGCCTGTCTCCTGGATTTTTGGCAGAAATATACTTCTTTTTTCCCTGTTTGGGTTTGCAGAACTGATCTGATTAAGCAATAGTTTTTCAAAGATTTTACTATGTGCTGGAAGTACGGATACTGGTATAGACCAGTATCCGTACTTCCAGCACATAGTGTGTGAAAGATAATCCTTCTGATTATAGAATCAGAAGGATTATCTTTACACCCGGACTTGAAAATTGGCACTACTTTACTTAACTTCATTAAATCTGGAAAAGAACCCTGATCAATGTATTCATTAAAAATATCCGACATTAAAGGTGCAATTACTGTTATTATTGATTTTAAAATTGTTACTGATAATCCCCATAAGTCTTCGGTGCATTTCAGATTAAGAGAATTAAATGATTTTAAGATATCACTAGCAGTAACGTATCATGTTTGCCATGCAGACAGCCTATGGTAAGGAGACGGACATAGGCTACTTTTTATCCCGGGAATGCGGGTGAAACCGCTGGGGAAAGCTAGTGGTTAAATCAATAATAATGTTTAGGGAAATTCCGAGATGAAACGTGTAACTAAAAATTTATACGCCAGTCAACCTATCAAGTTTTTCAACGAACGATTTGAGTTATAAATCTTATGTTATTATAATAAGACATAATAACTAATATTATAAATGCGAAAGTAACTCTGTCTGTCTGTCTGTTACGCTTTCCCGCTTAAACCGCTGAACCGATCGCGATGAAGTTTGTCATGCATATAGTCTATGGTATGGAGAAGGCCATAGGCTACTTTTTATCCCGGGAACGCGGGTGAAACCGCGCGGGTCAGCTAGTAATACATAATTTTGTCATCAAAATTGATCGAGACCTCCGGAGACCAGCGGGCGCACAGTGATCTGAAAATCGAGCTTCATACTCATAGAAACTTAGAGTATGGGATTTAAAAAAAAATAATTGTAATATCTCTGGTATACCTCCCTTTACCATATACCTTAGATTAAGGATTAGGTAGATATGTCACTAAAATAATAATAATTACGAAAGCGAGATACGTATATGGCAAAGCGTGTATGTGTGAGCAGGACTAAGCATATTTTTTTGTCCCTATCTCGCGTATAGGTTTCTATTCTTGACATCAGTGTCAAAATCGGTGTCGTTGAACTCGTTGATGGCAAGCAAGTTTCTGGTTCCAAAAGATATTTTGTTGATGAGAGCTTTGAAACCCTAATTGAATGTTATTTGTGACTTTTTTATATACTCAAAGATATTGTTTAGTGTGTAGTGATGGTGAATTGTTGTGTAATTGGCTGTAAAAGCCGTAGTGAACGAAATGAACCAAACATAACCTTTCATCGGTAAGTAGATTTTTTTAACTGATATAGTAAGGAAATCAAAGGATTACTATACTCAAGTGTATTTTCTGTCAATATCATGCAAATTTAATAGATAATTTCGCCGAAATACGATGATCAACCAAATTTGTTTTTAGTGCTAACCGACCAAAGTGTGAGGCTTATTATTGTGGGGTGGTTAACTATGGTACTACGTGACATTCGTAAATAATCGGATTATAAGTTGATGGGGATACCAGCATTTTATGAATTTTACCACTTTATTAATTTTAGAATTTTAAATAGCGTATTTTATTTTTTGTAGTTTTCATAAAGAACCATTTAAAGTTATATTTATAGGTAAGTTTGATACATAAAAAGTAATTGTTTTGAATTCGTCTGACGCGGAAATAATAACTGACAAATAACGACGATATATGTCATGTATTATGAAATCAAACATAGGTATTTTCTCTTTTAGATCCGCAAGGCTCAACCATTCAATTTTCACATTAAGAGTTACTCTCTAAATGTGAAAATTTGCGAGTTTATATGGAAACAAAGGATAATTAGGTATTTAATTGTGTCTTCAGAATTCATCACCTATCAGTACAGTATATACAATCAATAACTGAGGAGGTTGCGGTCAAAACGTGAAATGAAATGAAATGAAATGAAATAATTTATTCATTCAAATAGGCCTTCACAGGCACTTATGAATAGTCAAACTCAATACTCTAATGCACGGTTCGGAAGGTTGATTTTGCTGAGAAGAGCCGGCAATAAACTCAGCAATTACTCTTTTCAAAAACAAACTTAAATTTATTACATCAGATGTTTCCTGCGAGAGCGAGCGCTACAACCACGCATTTTTATCATTTAAATATTCTTTAATATTGTAGTAAGCCTTCTGTACTAAAGCGGCCTTTATACGTTCCTTAAACTTTAGTGACGGTAAATTTAAAATTTCATTAGGGATCTTATTAAGATAAGTCACAACTGATACAAAAAAAAAACTTCTAGCCTGTACGCACCTATTTATTTTGTATAATTATGTCTAGGGTCTTAATTAAACTATACTTTATCAATCCCGTGTTTTATTATGACTTCTATAAAGTTATAACAATATCACCTGCTACACCATTGATAAATTACGACTCGTAGTAAAACCTAAATACCCAATACCAGTTTACCCACATAATGGGGTAAAAGTGTAAGTATGGCAGTATTAATTGTACGTAGCTGTATTGTATTATATGTAAATATGTCGAACTATCGCTATCTTCTTCGCCATTCGCTGACTGCAAATCTACCTAATCCTTAATCTAAGCCATATACTAACGTATGGATGGTATTAGTAGCTCCTCGCGTGTGAAAAAAAGTTTTTTGATTTTTTTGTATGGGAGAAAACACTTAAAGTACATTTTTTTTAAATTGAATGGAACTGAAGGGCTGGCGCTCACACGAGCTATTATACCATACTCGGCCATCAAGATGACATACAATTCATGCACCTATGGGTGCCGCTATGCGCGCAGCAAATTTTAGAATTTCAAAATTTTCGATATGTTATTTTTCATGCCGATCCATTTACTTATACTATCGTTAGTTTATAACTTGCTTATGACCTTTATGATGGCAATAATTAAAACCGATATTGATTAAATACGTCTTTTGTTACAAAATTGCATTCAAGATTGAAGTAACTAATTTCTTAATCACTGTGATTATGGTTGAGTTATAATTAGATATTAATCACATGAGCATTAACCAGTAAAGTTATAGGTATCTAATTAGAGAATATCGAACGTTAATTTCGGTCGACATAACATTTTTTAAATCCCATACTTTAAGTTTCTATGAGTATGAAGCTCGATTTTCAGACCACTGTGGGGCGGGGAGCTTCTTCCGCCAACGCGTCAGCTTGGCTATCCAAAGAGGAAACGCTGCCAGCCTTCTGGGAACCTTGCCATTAATCGGAAGTCTTTAAATTCTCTATTTATAGATTGTATTTTGTACCTATTTGTTGTAAATAATAATACATAGTGTGAAGTATACAGGTTGTTGTTTTGGTCAGCGACGAGCGACTCAGGGTCGATAATACAACTGATACTGGTGCTAAAAAAAATATTAAAAAAATAACTTATTTTTTTATAATAATAAAAATAAAAATAATATTATTTTGAAAATCATGTAATAAGCTAAAATATAGACGTAATACTCAACGGGAGTGCGAGGGGGTAAAGGGGTGGGGTGATGGCGGCTTGTGCCTAGCTCTAGTCAGTGCACGTGGCTGGTGACCATACTTTGCGGTAATTTTATTTCAAATTGAATAAGGTATTTCTCAACGCATTTACAGTATTTAATGGAATTAAGTCCATTTTTGGATAATGTATTTTTTGTACTACCGCTCCTGAGTCGCTTGTCGCTGACCAAAACAACATCCTGTATACTTTTCTACATAATAACCATTGAGTGTTTCTTACATGTTTTTATGCTACAGGCATATTACCACCTAATTTCCCATGAAGCACAGTATAAAAGACGCCTAGAGCAGTCATAAAAACATCACAAAGGCACCTAGTAATAAATAACAAAAAGGAATCTCAAACAACACAAACACATTTCGCCGACGGCGTTTTCCGCAAACATTCTAAAAACTTTGGTAGGAAACGGACACTCTTCAATCTGTATTTTTAACGTAAAAAAAGGAAATAAAAATGTAAACAAGCACGCGGGGCTGGTGGCTGGCGGCCGGTCCCTCATCGCTCGTTCCAAAACTAAGTTATAAGAGTTAAAATGGAAAGGGCTAGGATATTAAGCAGGAAACAACGCTACGCTCCGCTGGGTGTCCGATGTTACCCGCTCAAATAACGATGCGATGGATAAAAAGATTTCCCTCCCAGTTTCACTTAGCCGAAAGTTTGAATAGACTTCTTAATTTGCTGGGAGTTTTTTGTACGCTTGCAGCTGCTTAACAGGATTTCGGATGGTTGGCTGCGACTCTGTGTATGAGCGTTAGCGAGTGTCACCGTATATTCATGGTCTGTGTTTTGGCTTGGCTAGACCAAGTGATCAGTGGTGAAGAAGGTGGTAAGTACACACAGTTTGAAAGGGGGAACTGTCACAAGCTGCCGGAGTAAGAAGTACTTTATACTTCTTGCTGCCGGAGCACACTGGTAGAGCAACAAATTGTATAAATTAGGGCGTTAGAGACCCTGTCTCCGTGCTGTTTTCGAAACCTCATGCTTTTTATTACTGTACCTTTTGAAGGATATATCAGATTTAATCAAGTTATTATTGTATTACATGAGACATTACATGTTACAAAATTGCCTAAGTATAGAAATAGAATTGAACTGTTAACAGCCGATCCGAATTATTTCAAATAGCTCTCGAGCAAATTCGAATTTTGTAATAACGTATTCCGATCGCGTCTCAAACTATGCTAATGAAGGTGAATTGGGATCTAGAATCTAGTATTATACCTATTTTGTGAAGCTAGGCTATGACATCACAAAAATAAAAGCATTAGCACCAGCATAGAAGACAACAATTATCTATACATATAAAATGCTTTGTCCTGAATGACTGACTGACAATCAACGCACAGCCTAAACCGCTGATCGTAGAGACCTGAAACTTGGAGGGTGTGTTCTTTGTATGACGTAGGCATCCGATAAGAATGGATTTTCCGAAATTCCTCCCCTAAGGGGGTGAAAAATGGGGGCAAAGTTTGTATGGGACAACGTGATTCCTTGGTCCGATCTACTTCAAATTTTGCCTAAACATTCTTTAACAGAATTGATGGAAGACGTGTTTCATATTTTATTGAAACTCATCGCCTAACGGGGTCAAAAAGGGGTAGAAAGTTATTTTAGGGGTGATTTGCATCAAAGTTGATATTAATACTCCTTAGGACTTTTGTTTTAAATTACATTTTATTTTGACACATGTTTGAAAACTCAATCCGATTTTCACAGATTACAGAATAAGGTAGATGGAGCGACCGGAACACGGAAGTGAGGCCAAAAAAGCAAATACAAATTGTAAAACACATACCTGGTATTAGCTGTTTAATTTGTATTTGCTTTGTTTATAATACTTTATTTATTTTATTTTTATTGATAAGTACAGTAACAGATAACAGATTGCACTCACACAAAAAAAAAAATAAGGAAAAAAAAATATATAAACCTGCTATCCAATGACAACTGCACACAACTTAAACAATAAACAATTCACAGCTCTCAAGTACATAATAAAAAAACAAATACAAATAGCAAAAATACAAATATAAACATGATTAAAAACAATTACATAAAAACAAATGAACCTAATGAAATATTATTATTAGCATTCCCTTAAACAATTTTTAACATATTCTTCTTTAAAACGTCTGAAACTACCATGAGACAAGTCAGGGATGTCATTTATGGAAGCACAATTATACGTTTTACACATTCGAATCAAAGGATCATTTTATGATATGTTATTAAAAGCCATTGGGATTTTAAACAATTTGGGGTCCCGTACAGAGCGTGTTGCTATCCTAAAATCTAATTTTGCCAGCAATTCACTCCCAAAAACACCATTAGCTATTTTGTGGAGAGAACACATATGTGATAACTGTCTTCGATCCGCGAGACTTATAATATCAAACTTTGACAATCTTTCCTCATAGTAAAATAGTTAAAATTTAGCGAAAATCACTTTTGTTTAAATAAACTTTGTGGTTTTTAAGCCTCACTCCCGTGTTTCGCGCGCTCTATCTGCTTTTTGTTCTTTAATCTGAGCAGATTTTAATCAAAAAACTTGGTGCAATGCAATACTCTTTAAAATTGAAATGTCAAATATAAAAGAATATTTAAATCGGATTAGAATTTGAGACATTCTTTTTTTTTGTTCTTAAATATTTGAATGAAAAACTTACCTTAGGCGCCGATCCCACAGAGAGAGTTCTAGAGTTCTGCGTTCAGAATTCTGCATTCCGTGTTGACTATTGTGCACACAGCAAGCAGGCTAGAGTTCTAGAGTTCTGCAATATTTGCTACTGATCACACATCATACACTTTTTTTACTTTCAAAAGCGCCACATAGCTTACAATCAACGCGGAATGCAGAACTCGGAATTCTAGAACTCTTTTCTGTGGGATCGGCGCCTGCCTTGATTTTCCTTCGAAAATTCCTTGGAGATCTCTTAGATTACCTACTTAGCGAATATTTGCGATTGCTGTATAATTTGTTTGGAAGTTCATTTTCACTATTTCATTAGAATATTTTGAGTGTAGTTAATTTAATATCTTTTTCATTTGTTGTAATAATAATCCCACCAAAAACATTTTTATGTAGAGAGAAAAGGTAGGTAGTGCCCTTTTGCTTCGCTTGACTGTCTTGGCGGGGGGCACGGAAGTGCTTAAATGATTAAATAAGATTCTTTGAGATTTATTTATTAGTGTATAATATTGGTTTTTAGTAAAAATATCCGTGTTTGATTTTTCGGGGTGATTTGCACCGAAGTTGATAGCAATACTCCTTAGTGCTTTTGATTTAAATTTTCTTTTATATGTGACATTCGAGTTTTAAAGAGTTTTTGCACAAAGCTTTTATGTGAGTTCAACTTTTTTTGAATAAAGTCGGATTGAGTTTTTAATCATTTTTGTCTGTCTGTTCCGGTTCATAGCTGATGTTATAAGGAGTAACTTAGGTACTTTTATTTAAAAAATAATAATAAGTGTTCTGCGCAAAAAAATTCAAACCGTACGCGGGTGAAACCGCGGGGGTCTGCTAGTATTTTATAAAAACCAACAATGACAAAAAGCTCACAAATCTTATCGAATTATTATTTTAGATTTAGGACTCTTTTATAGGAAAATTACTGTATATCTTGTTGTTTTCATGAGGTAAACGGGGTATAAATACTAACGTTATTAAAGTCATGAATTCTACAACATAAAACGTATATTTTTGAGTAACTTCCCAGGGAAGTTTCTCGAAAATATTTTCAAAAACTTACCAAGTCAATTAGGGCCGGACCTAATGACCCTCTTGTCCTAATTTCCGACATCCGGAAATGATTAAACTTGATAATGCGAAAAGTAAGGCTCAGTTCGGATTTATTGCGCGGATAAATGATGAGATTAGCGGCATCTCGACTTCCCATTTCATTAACGAACGCCATTTCTGGCTTCTGAGAACTTTAAAAAGTATTATTAATTAAGACTAATAGGGATGTTGCCTGGGTAAAAATATAATAATTCTAATTAGTCCGTCAGTTAGATTATCAAAAAATATTGGACACGTATTTTTTGCTTTACCAAATCATTAACAATTGACGAAGATAAAGCGCGACTAAGTTCGGGAGTGGGGGCTCGTGACGTCACTTGTTCCTAATTACAGTTTAAAAAAACTAAAAAAACACGCTTTAAAAAGCCCTGCACTAAAAAGTGTTAAATAATTATAAAATTGAACCTAAATATATTCTCTGTCTATCCCGTAAGGGCCTAAATGTAAGCAATTTTTGTAATTAAGTTCAATATTTGAATGAAAAGTGTGTGGCGCTTTTCATTTTGTAATTTACGATATTTCTTCATGATAATGATAATGCTTAGAAATTCTATTGGGTTACAAGGAAAAGCGCCCCACGCTTTTCATTCAAATATTGAACTTAATTACAAAAATTGCTTACATTTAGGCCCTTACGGGATAGACAGAGAATATATTCAGGTTCAATTTTATAATTATTTAACACTTTTTAGTGCAGGGCTTTTTAAAGCGTGTTTTTTTAGTTTTTTTAAACTGTAATTTATTTTTTATTTTTTAGTCAACATAAATTATTCATACCATTTTATTATGTTACTTATACCATATTTTCACCCAATATCAATTTATTTCACATTTATAATGAGTATTTAGCTTCAGTGCCTACTCTTTGACTCCACCAACAGACTCAGAAAACCATATTTGGCCAAAATGCACATAATACGATTACAATACGCCCAAACACGGCTAGAATACGATGCTCCGCTGTGGGGTTCCAGTGCCAACCCTCCGACTTCATCATCAGACCCTGAAAACTATACATGGTCAAAATTCATCTCACGACAATTCCAACAACTCCAAACACGGCTAGGATACGATGCTCCACTATGGAGTTTCAGTGCTTACCCTCCTACTCCATCATCAGACCCTGAAAACCATATAAGGTCAAAGTTCATCTTACGACAATTCCAACAAGCCCAAACACGCCTAGGAAACGTTGGTCCGTTATGGAGTTCCAGTGCTTACTCTCCTACTCCATCATCAGACCCTGAAAACCATACATGGTCAAAGTTCATTTCATGACAATTCCAAAAAGCCCAAACACGGCTAGGAAACGTTGCTCCGTTATAGAGTTCCAGTGCCTACCTTCCGGATCCATCATCAGATCAGCTCGATGGTACCAAATTATTGTATTGTCATCGGTACTTGATAAGTGTGCAAAATTTCAGTTTAATCTGACGTCTGGAAGTCGATGAAAATTACGTTCGAAGATTCCTTTACATACATTCATACATACATACATACATAGATACATACATACAGGTGAAGCTAATAAAAGCGTGTTAAAAAGTGTACCACACCGTGACGTCACGCAGAACTTCAACACACGATATCTTCGTATTTTTTTGTTTAATTGACAAAAGAAAAAATATGTGTCTAATATTTTTTGTGTGTGTTAATATAAATGACGGACTAATTAGATTTTTTCAGGAAAGTAGCCTATTTTATTTTCGGTGCTGTATGACTAATACTATAATTCAATCCATACTAATATATTAAAATACCTTTTAAGGTAACACAAAACTCGTCAGCTATGTTAAGCTGACGAGTTTTTTGTTTGTTTGTATGTTATAGGCTCTGGTTATATACCAGGCTACTTATATATTATTATAGGCTACTTTTTATCCCGGGATCGCGGGTAAAACCACATGAGATAAGAATAAGAATAATTCTTTATTTGTAGCATAATTTGACAATGTATACACCTTAAAATACATTTTTTATAAATGTTAATCGTTTGCTGTACAAACGATGGATTTAAGAACAGAAAACAAACAAAGATAATAAAAATATAATTAAATATTTAAAAACTAGCATTAGCTGGGTGTAACCCAGCTAATCGTAGTAGCTTTTGTGATTTTGATGTAACACATAAAAATCACAAAAGCTACAAAATGGCGTCCGACTCAGCATATGAGTAATGAGTTATATGTGAATAGCAATCACAACGCTGATCTTCCGTCGGAACCATCGCAACATTTTATTTCTATGATCGCATCGCAACGCATAATAGGTACCATAGTACCACAGTAACATAGTTTCATGAAACAATAAAAGGTCCAGTAAAATTCATTAATTAGTCTAGAAAATTTAATTACTTAATAAATAATACATACCTAGTATACCTAATATAGGATACCTACGAATTTCCGTTGGGTACTTCACACGAAAGATTTAATAAAACAAAAGAAAATATCCAAAGAAACGTGGAGAAAATAAACGTAGCAAAATACTAAATAACGCTACAGGTTGCTATGAAATATGAATGTCGTAATAACTGCCCATTAAAACTGACAAAGATTATTGCCAAAATATTTTTTCTCGAGCGTGATAAATTACTACCGAAATAATGGTTGCTTCTGACGCAGTCTTTGTTTTTATATTTTATTACTTACTAATACTATAACTTGTACGTAGTATATTATTAACTTCGTGCTATTTCATAAACATTTGGTTTAGCGGTTAGTAGTTCTTTCGACCAATAAAAATACCTAAATAACCTAATGATGGCCGTTACTATATCACGCCGGCTTTAGATGAAGTTCGCCGGCGTGATATAGTGACTTCACCGATCCAACACTAATCCTAACACTGTTTTGAATTTCATCGGAAGAGCACGACCTATTCCATAAAAAATATCCAATTTTACCAAAATTCGCGTACCTACTTCAAAACAGTGTATCTGGGGGCACGGGGCTTGTAGAGTAAGGGCATGTAGAGTTCTAAGCTTGGCTCTACAGGGTGTTGTTTTGGTC
This sequence comes from Polyploca ridens, assembly GCA_951394255.1. NCBI lineage: Eukaryota > Metazoa > Arthropoda > Insecta > Lepidoptera > Drepanidae > Polyploca > Polyploca ridens. The sequence goes on along the minus strand of OX596254.1, from coordinate 4,214,317 downwards.
GGCGACAAGCGACCCAGGAGCGGTAGTACAAAATATATATTCCCCAAAAATGGACTTAGTTCCATTAAATACTGTAAATATGTTGAGAAATACCTTATTCAATTTGAAATAAAATTACCGCAAAGTATGGTTACTAGGCACGTGCACAGACTAGAGCTAGGTACAAGCCACCATCGCTCCACCCCTTTACTCCCTCGTACTCCCGTTGAGTATTATGTCTACACTTTAGCTTATTACATGATTTTCAAAATTTTAATTTTTTAATTTTTTTTGTTAAAAAAAAATAAAGTATTTTTTTTATATTTTTTTTAGCACCAGTGTCATTTGTATTATCGACCCTGAGTCGCTTGTCGCTGACCAAAACAACAACCTGTATATGAGATCTGATAACTTTTTGACAGTGCGAGCCATATGTCTTGGCAACATTTTACATAATATTATTTTTTAATTTTAATTTTATTTTATTCTTTTTAAAGTTATTTTTACATGTAAAATAACTTTAAAAAGAAAAGTGAAAGAGAATTTATTAGAGAAGAAGTCTAGTTATGTTTATTTCTTAAGTAACTAGACTAGAATAATATAGGTATAGCACTACAAACTGCAATAGTAGTTTGGCGACTATTAAATAAGCAAAACATGTAAGGTTTTTTGGAAATAAAAAAAAAACAAAAATGTTTTTGTCGGGATAATAACAAGTATATATTTAAAAACAAACATACTACTTTTTGTTTGTAAATATACATAATTACATCTAGACTCAGGACATACAGACATATTCATGCGCACAAATGCATGCCCTGTGTGGGAATCGAACCCACGACCTGCGGCGCGATAGCTGGAAACCAACTGCGCTAACTGGCCCGTGAAATTATGTATCTTCTTTATTTATTCAAGGTTCAATACTGTACGAGCATTAATTTCAAATTGATTGACGGTACCTATATTGAGATGGCCCTTGGGCGCCTGAAAATCACCACGGCTGCATTATGCTGTGTTGGACAATTTTCTATGAATTTGACCTACCTAAAGCGTATAGATTATAATTTGTATGTGTTGGTTAGAGTTGATAGATATTCAACTTGTATGAGTAGGTAAATTAATATTTCATTATTATAAAGTAAGCCGATTACAATTCCCGTTAACGGTTTTAATGGAAGAACATAATTTCATATGCAAGGCTTCCTCAATAATTTATTACTAACGGCAATGAATTAAAATCTTTCCTCATCTTTATATTTTAAAAACTACAATAGTAGAATATGCACCAATGGGTAAGGTAGTTTCTTAAAAACTAGGTGCTACATAGTATCAAAAATGTTAATTAGAAACGAATATCCCTATTCGCAAGTTTTGAATAGTTCTTTTTTGGGCACATGCACGTGGCAACTTTACCTGTTTGCAATTCAAACCGTTCAAATTCAGTTCCTAAAAATAGTGAACGATTGAGAACCGATGGTGTTTTATGCAAAATCGATTGCGAGTGGGTCACCATTTTAAGTATCGTTCGGTTTCAGGTGCTCATCATTTCGATCATTCTTTGACGCGAATTATCTTTTCGAGCACCGATGTTTTTCCCTTTTCCCTGAAATGATAACAAAAATTAAATTCGAAATCATTCCCTTTTGAGCACCGAAAGTTTTGTAGCAAATGTTGTGGTGTTTAATAAAACGTATTGATAAGTTAACAGTTTTATTATAAAAGGAAGTGTTATCGTTAGAGCACCCATTTTTAGAGCATCATTTGTAATAAATCTGTTAATTAAATATAATAATAAATTATATATAATGAATACTTCCGTTCGATGGTATTGCGTCCCGACCCTCGATCAACAATGACCGAAAGTACAGACAGTAGCACAATTTTCAATTTGTAATTTAACATAGGTATATAATATTGGTACCTAATAAGTAAGTATTATTAGTTTTTTTGTACATATATCCTCAAATACCACATTTACTTTTTAGTTGTACCTACGAGATTAAACTCCAGAGAATATAATAATATGAACTAGAATCTAATCTATAAACTAGACGAGTTAGGTAGTAGGTAGACAGAAATATCGTATTCTCCGACAAGGGTAGGCAAGATTTCGCCTCAGGCATAAGGGTAACACCCAGCCTATAACCTATAATCACTTTATCTAGATTAGACTTTAGAGGGGGTAAATATTCTAGAGTATACTGTATTGAGCTTTAGGCATTTTGTTATTAATACTTTAAAAAAACATGCAGTATAGATTTATTTAAACTAGCTGTCCCCCGCGGTTTCACCCGCGTTCCTGAAACCTGCGCGCCATATTTGTTAACGTTCTCATTGTGTGGTTGATTTTTATCAAAAAATCTAGTACAAGAAATACAAGTCTGTTTTTTTCCTCGCAAGTGTGTTGTAAAACGTCGTATGACACGCGTGTGCATTGATCATTACGGCTCTTTCGGCTATCTAATGCCGCCTCGTCTGTAATTACCCACTTTGCACACATGTATCATAATGTACTGTTATAGCACTGCGTGTAAAAAACTCGCGCTTATCACACGCTAAGGCCGGCCGCATACTATAAGAAATTTTCTGGCAGAAAATTTCTGACGCCCGCCGGAAGGCACTTTCCTCATACATTTTGTTCTAGACCCCGCATACTATCCGAAAATTCTGACGTGTCTGACGTCCAAAAATGTATGATATATATATTTCTTATAGTATGCGTTGGATGTTAAAAATAGTCAGATATATTCTTGCTAACAAAAAACTGTGTCACACAAGTCGGCCACCACGCTGTACGTACAAGCCGGCACGCACAAATTCACACATTAGTTGAGCGCGAGTAATCGGCTCTGTATAAACGGCGATAGAGTCTAGTTTCCCGCGGAATAGCCAACTAATGTGTGCGTGAGAGGTGGCCGACTCCATAGACACAGTTTTTTGTTAGCGAGAATATGTCCGACGTAGTCTGTACTTAATACACACGTATCGTAATATACTATTAGAAAAAAATTGTGGCATGTGAGAAACATAAAACTTGGGCCATATCACGATTCACGATCGCGGTGTCTGTCCCCAAAGACATATGGAAATACGAGCATAACTTTTTCCGTAAAGCCCAAATGCAACCAGATAAAGTCTGTTAGAAAAATATTGTATTACCATCGAATAGAGTTTCATTTGCCATGCAAACTCCTATATAGATAACTGTAAGATGTAACTTTTTGTTTTATATTATGGTGATACTTTTGGTAGAGGATTGAATATATAACCGCTTTTCCTGTTCTTTCACTGACCTCTTACTTGCTGGTATCATGATGGCCCAAGTACTATTTCTTGGTCTTTACACACGTGTCTTATACACGTATCTGATGTGTCCCTAAAATAGTATCAAGCGGAAGTCCAGAGATAGAACGCCCTTCTATGTTTCATGATTTTCGTCGGTAAAAACACCCTATTCGACCTTGATTATTTCAGTACCTAGTGAAGTCTGCTCCTTTGTTTTGATGTAAAACGGTTCAGCGCTTGCTACCAATCCACTCCTATTTTACGTAGCCACGACTTTTCCAGCTTGGCGTTTTCCAACTATCTTGCGCATCATGAATAAGCCTATAAAAGGTTTAATAGTGTAAAGATTTCTCACGCAGGTAGTTCGAGAAGGCTCGGGTGGAACACAGAATGTTAACACAATTTTCCATCGGATCTTATCACTTTGGAATACAGTAATGAGAGGAGAGGATGATCCAATAAAGTTTGGAAATGGATTTTCATTGAATTTACTTTCATTGTAAATATATTTTCGATATTTTGTGATTTCAGCAGTCAGGTTAAATGGTCAATTTGATTTAAAATTACTCTGATTTATTATCAGATGAGGGGGTGTTTTCTCTACATTTTTGAGTGCATCACAGTATGTTTGTCTTGGGTAGTGATAGACCCCGGGACCTGTGCAATGACAATCAGAGTATTTACCCTCCCCGCCAACTTGCCCTTTATGTTACTATCAACTCACCAAAGATACCGTCGTAATATTTCCATAATTAAAAATATTTTATCCGAGCAAGTCTTTAGCGGCACTGGCCTATATTAAATTCTCGACTAGTTTTTTTTTTAAAACCAAGTCGGCTAACAAACATACGACCCGCCTTGTGGTAAGCGGTTGCCGTAGCCCCGGTGAGTTCTGGCGACCTTACTCATGCTAAGGAACATAACAGTTATTTGGCTGCGGTATTCTGTAAGGTGAAGATAGTTCTTCAGTCGAGCTGCTCTTTGAGCGAAATAACGCTATGCTCTACCTCTCTTCGAGTTTCCAGATCGCTTTGTACATAATGGCTTCGTTGAAATTTTTACTACCTACGATTTTGAAACTTCTCTTCAAATACTCATCCCTTAGCCGAGTAACTTCTTCCAAATTGTTTTATAAATGAATTATTTATTCAGAAGGGCAGAAGATTAGGATAATGGAATACGGTGTTTTAAATTCAATTATTATGCTAATTCAAATCTAACCTTTCACCTTTCGGCCAAAGACGTCAGTACTAGTTAGATATGAACTTACCTATTATATTATAGTATTTTTTCATTAGGTTGTTTTTATTAGCACACTTCTTTAAACAAAGTCATTCAATCCTCAAATACTACAAGAATACAGTCTTTCCAATGCTGCGCGCGTATTTCTATTTATATTCTACATACTCCTAGGTATATCAAGATGAATTCCTCTCCCTACCTTTCCCTAGACGTGATGGAATTTCTATAACCGTCGGAGTCGGTAGCGCGTATGGCGTGCCGATGCAAAAATTGGCGTTCCTTACGCGCTCCAACCTCCCTTGCGAACATTATACAGCTTACTTACCTTAATGACGTTAAGTTAATGGTTTTTCATTAGATACGTGGAATTGTGGATGTTAGAGGACTCAATTCGTCATACTTTTCATACAAAACCTCTGTACTAATTATGGCGTTGTTAAACATTATTCGTTAGATGTTTTGAACAAATTAGTATCTTGTGCACTATATCTAACCGTGTATCTAGGCGAAATTTAAAAAAAAGTGTGAAACAAATTCAGTCAAAGCCTCCGAAAAATAGCGTTTTTGCCTGAACTTTGGCCATATCTAATGTACCTATAAATTGTAAAAGTAAAGAAAACATTTAGATACCAGGCTTGCAAATGTATTGGAGATTCTAAATAACTAACTTTTTTTTCACAAACTTGTAAGATGTTTTCACAAGAAGTATACTCCTGGAACAAGTTTTATGAATGCGAAATCATGAATGACGACCTAGCGAAGCGGCCGCGAGTTATCAGCGGAATTTACCGACTGATAACCGACGGCTCTGATGCTGTCTCTCTTTTTTCGTAGTCAAACATTACGTTAGATGAAATAACAAGCTTTTAGACTATGCTTGCGTTGAAGTTGCGCCGGCCACAGAGGGCCGCCTTAAGATGCTAAATGATTAGGTTTGATACGGACGTCAGAAATTTGCAGATAGGTACTGTGCTGCCGTTGGGAAAGGTTTTGTGTCCGCAACTTTGGTCTTATCATCACATACAGAATAAGGCACGAGTCGTGAGCACAAATTGACACCCGCGCAGTAGTTAATTTCTGGTATGTTCGGCGGAAAGAAGAAGGGGGAGCGCTGAGCTGCTGCTTGTCGTCTATTAGATTCTTGCGTGTCATTTGGCCAAAAGTATACATGCGCGAGCTTGCCCCCACTACTGCCTATCTGTGCTCAAGACTCGTGCCTTATACTGTACCACGTTGAGATTATGGCAATACACATGACTTTCTATAGTTAGAAAATACCATACAAAAAATATTGATGTTATGGTTCAACTTTCTAACGTAAATCTCTTTTTGTGCTTAACTCATCGGTAGGTTAGTGGTAGGAAAAGCATGTTCAATACTTATTCTTGAATACATATACCTTATTATTTATAATACCATTATTTATCATACCACGTAATGTGTGTAAACACCTTACCTTTCCTTTGGTCCTAAAACAATACTGTTACGCAAATCGGCGATTGTTAACAAAACATTTGAATGTCGCATTACAATTGCCAAAGTTTGATCCCACATGCGTCCCTAAGGTTGGGCCAACCTAGGGGCCAGCAGTGCAATTCTGTTCTTTTTTGACAGCTGACGACGACGACGTCCGTCGTCGCGGTCTATTCTCTATACATTCGTAGTGCGGTGCTACATTTTTCAATTAGTCAATTAATTAATGTTTAATTTTAGGAAGCTCCTATTAAGGTCGTATTATGTATCCATTATAAAAAAAAACCTGTCACTTTGTGGATCACTTTCATTTATGATAGTTTCTGTGTAATGTTATGATATTTGAAGTAAGTATGTTTTATTACAAATTATTTATTATAAATCCAAGACTGTTCTTTGTCGAAATCAGTCAAAAACAAAGGCCCAGTTCAGCAGAGGACATCTCGTGATAGAATATGATGATGATACTAATTTTATAGTGGTTACAGAGTTGGTATACATATTTCAGATATCTGCAGCTCAGATAAGTCATATTATGGGCATCCTTAAATCAGCCAATGATGAAGATATCTTGGAAAAACGTCGTCAAGCTCAACAGTTGAGACTTTTGGCGAGTAATTCTTTAACTATTCTTGTTGAAATAAACATTGATTAAATTGTGCACAGCACTACAAAGTCAATGCATTTTTATTTACTGGAAATGCTAAAATTCTTCCAAATTCTATATAGAAGTCTTTGATATCTGGCTTATTTTTATTATTCCTTATAAAAAAATACCTCGTCAATTTAGTAGTATGTACTTACATACGAGTAGGTATGTTATTAAACATTATTCGTGAAAAAATGTTAATTGTTTCAATATTTTCAAAGTATGGGCGCTATATCTAGCTTTCTTTTTGTGAAGTTTAAGTCGTAATATTAAGATAAAGTTAAACCAATGAATAGCCTTCATATTAAACCTTTAAAATTGGTATATTCAGTACATTAAAGTTTTACTAAAATATGAAATAAAATTAGCCTTTATCTAGTTTCCATATCATAAGTTTGCTTAGCTTGGGATTACGACTCAGATCATTAAAATAAATGAAATCCACTCGCAGAGCGCAGTTGATGTTTGCAATACACCTTCCAGCCCATTTTAATTCTTTTGACCTATTCAAGTATTCAATTGTTTCGACATGCAATAGTCCGGGAGGTACTGATGCATTTTAGGTAGTATTAATACGCCGATCGATGGCCATCTTTTTCAATAGATCTTGAATGACTAATATGTGAACCACGCATCAGCGATGCACCCGCGGTGGGTTTAGGATTGGAAGGTTACGGCAGGGGTAAACTTTTTTTTTTACAAATTCATGCGAGCAGCTGACGCGTGTTCCCCCCTCCACCATGCAGCAGACGATTTTTTTCAGCTCAGTATTATGTCAAATACTTATGAAACAAGTTTGAGCCGGCGTACTATGTCTTTTTTTTTACTGGGAGTGGCTGATGACGGATGTAGAAGACTTGAGCACTTACTTGAGCAGACGGTCGGTTCACTTATTAGTCATATAAGATCAACTATACAATTCAACGTCAGCCGGCTTACTATGACTTTTGTGTTTGCAACGCTACCTCCCGGACTAACCGTCACAACGGTTGGTCAAAAATGTTTCAGAATACCAAAGCAGCTTTGGTATTCTGAAACGTTTTTGACAGCAACCGACGACGACTCCGTTGTCGTTCATAAGTATTTGACATAATACTGAGCTGAAAAAAATCGTCTGCTGCATGGTGGAGGGGGGAACACGCGTCAGCTGCTCGCATGAATTTGTAAAAAAAAAGTTTACCCCTGCCGTAACCTTCCAATCCTAAACCCACCGCGGGTGCATCGCTGATGCGTGGTTCACATATTAGTCATTCAAGATCTATTGTAAAAGATGGCCATCGATCGTCGTATTAATACTACCTAAAATGCATCAGTACCTCCCGGACTATTGCATGTCGAAACAATTGAATACTTGAATAGGTCAAAAGAATTAAAATGGGCTGGAAGGTGTATTGTAAACATCAACTGCGCTCTGCGAGTGGATTTCATTTATTTTAATGATCTGAGTCGTAATCCCAAGCTAAGCAAACTTATGATATGGAAACTAGATAAAGGCTAATTTTATTTCATATTTTAGTAAAACTTTAATGTACTGAATATACCAATTTTAAAGGTTTAATATGAAGGCTAAGAGAGGTAGGGCATAACGGGTTATCTCGTTCGACATGCGGAGCAGCCCGACTGGGGAAGTACCTCCACCTTACAGAAGATCGTAGCCAAATAACACTACTTTATAGTGGTGTTGTGTTCCTGCGGTGAGTAAGGTTGCCATAGCTCCATGAGAAGGCACTGTGCTGGCAGTGTGTGGGGACCAGTGGGTTTGGAACCGAAGTTGTGTTGTGCAGGCACGGCATGCTGTTGCGGCGGTTAGGGAGACCCGGTGAAACGGCTGCCCGCTGGCCGCCCGCAGGTTGTAGGGGTCCCGAACCCAGGGATCACATAATCTCCGCCCTGGGAGGCTGACCCGCCGCCTTGCGCATAATCCCTGGTGCAGCTGGTCGTGCCGGAGGAGGAGACCGGAGTGGACCCGGCCGACTGTATCAGGGGGGGACCGGGGGCCCTTCCGACTGCCGCACCAGCAAACCGTATCACCTGAGCAGCACTCTGGCGGAGTTACACTGCGTTTTGTTCCTTCAGCTGCCGGTACAACGACTTCTCTCAACGTTCTCTTCACCTCCTTTTTACATGGCAAAAAGAAATAAAAGAAAGAAACGATTTTCGGCGGCTCCCTCATCCATTTCAATGGACTTTTGCAATATCAGGGGTCTTCATGCGAACATCAATGCAGTCCACCAACACCTGGAGACTGCACAGCCGACTCTGCTATTTCTCACAGAGACGCAAATATCCTGCCCCGATGATACATCGTATCTACACTACCCTGGGTACAAATTGGAGCACAATTTTGTGCGCCGTGCTGGGGTATGTATGTACGTCAGGGAGGATATTTGCTGTCGCCGTCTCTACTGCCTTGAAGACCGGGACCTGTCTATTTTGTGGGCGCGCTTAGATTACGGTGGCCACACCAAAGTTTATGCGTGCCTTTACAGGTCCCACAGTGGTGACTCGGAGACACAACGGTTATTTGAGCACCTGCAATCGACGACTGACAAAGTACTGGAGCAGTACCCCTCCGCGGAGCTGGTGATTTTAGGAGACTTCAACGCTCACCATGTTGAGTGGCTTGGTTCTCGGTCCACCGACTTCGCGGGGAAGACTGCTCACGACTTTGCCCTGGCCTATGGCTTCTCGCAACTGGTTCTTTCTCCTACGAGAATCCCAGATATTGAGAGCCATACTAGCTCCTTACTGGACCTTCTGCTGACTACGCGACCGGACAGCTATGCAGTGACAGTGGATGCGCCACTTGGCTCATCGGACCACTGTCTCGTCCGGACGCAGGTGGCTTGTGCGCGGCCCGTTTCGCTCCGGTCACCCGGGCGTCGTCGCGTGTGGCACTACAAGTCAGCAGATTGGGATGGATTGCGTGAATTCTTCGCATCGTACCCGTGGAGGCAGCTCTGCTTCGCATCAGATGATCCTGACACCTGTGCAGTTGCCGTCGCTGAAGCGATACTGGCGGGAATGGAATGTTACATCCCAAACCCGCTAGTAGCTGCAGGGGTAAAGAAACGACCGTGGTTTAATCGGCCCTGCAAAGAAGCTAGACATAACAAGCAGACTTTGTATGAGGCTTGGACCGCGGCCCGAACTAATCAGGACCTTATCATCTCTGATGCGAAACGCAAATTTAACGCTGCCTCGAGGTTCAGTAAGCGAATGATTGCCAGGGCTAAGTTTGATTTCGTCGGCAGAATTGGTGAGAGGCTGACTCGCCTTCCCTCTGGAAGTCGTGCTTTCTGGTCTCTTGCCAAAGCTGCTGAAGGTAACTTCTGCCAGTCGTCCTTGCCACCACTACGTAAGCCGGACGGGAACTTGGCCCATAGTGCTAAAGAGAAGTCTGACCTTTTAGGCTCTCTCTTTGCCTCGAACTCGACTTTGGATGATGGTGGCGCCACACCGCCTACCATCCCGCGGTGTAACAGCTCCATGCCAGAGATAAGCATTACCCAACGGGAGGTCCGTAGGGAATTACTTTCTCTGGACATCCATAAGTCGAGTGGGCCAGACGGCATACCGGCAGTGGTGCTGAAGCAGTGTGCTCCTGAATTGTGTCCTGTGCTAACGCGTCTTTTCGCACTTTCCTACACCAAAAAGGAAGTCCCGTCTTCGTGGAAGACTGCCCACGTGCACCCAGTGCCCAAAAAGGGCGACAGATCAGACCCGACGAATTACAGGCCTATCGCCATCACCTCCCTTCTCTCCAAAGTCATGGAGCGAGTGATCAACACGCAACTTTTGAGATACCTGGAGGATCACGACTTGTTGAGCGACCGACAATACGGCTTTCGCCACAGTCGCTCGGCTGGTGACCTTCTAGTGTATCTCACACACCGTTGGTCACTCGCCATAGAGAGCCAAGGTGAGGCATTGGCAGTGAGCCTAGATGTGGCGAAGGCGTTCGATCGGGTCTGGCACCGGGGTCTTCTATCGAAGTTACCAGCATACGGGCTTCCCGAGGGACTATGCAAATGGGTCGCCAGCTTTCTGTCCAGCAGATGCATTAAAGCCGTCGTTGATGGTAGCTGCTCCGATAGCATGGACATAAATGCAGGCGTCCCGCAAGGCTCTGTGCTGTCCCCAACACTGTTCCTTCTGCATATCAATGATATGCTGTCTATTGATGGCGTTCATTGCTATGCAGACGACAGTACAGGGGACGCCCATTACACGGGCCGTGCAAATATCCCTCGTTCCGTGGTAGAGGAAAGCCGCGAACGGCTAGTGTCTGAAATCGAGAGTACACTAACTAGTGTCTCCGATTGGGGTCGGCTAAACCTAGTCCAGTTCAACCCAACCAAGACTCAAGCCTGCGCGTTCACCGCTAAGAAAACCCCATGGTCTGTGACTCCACAATTCCAGAACACTTCCTTAAACATCAGCCAAAGCATTGGGATCCTTGGTGTCGACATTTCTGGCGATGTTTTGTTCCGAAGTCACTTGGAAGACAAGGTTAAGCTGGCATCCAAAAAGCTTGGAGTGCTCAACCGAGCGAGGCAGTACTTCACATCGGGGCAAAGACTGCAACTTTATAAGTCGCAAGTCCGGCCTCATATGGAGTACTGCTGTCATCTATGGGCGGGAGCACCTGGATACCAGCTTGGGCCTTTAGACTCGGTTCAGCGACGTGCCGTCAGAATCGTTGACGATCCCGAGCTCACAAGCGGTTTAGATCCCCTCAGTCTAAGGAGCGACTTTGCCTCCTTATGTGTGTTCTACCGCTTGTACAACGGAGAGTGTTCTAAGGAATTGTTCGACTTGATGCCTACGGCTACCTTCCACCATCGCAACTCTCGCCATCGACGGGGAGTCCATGCTCACACACTGAAACCAGAATTGTTTCGAACTGAGCGGGCTAAAAGGAGTTTTCTTCCGCGGACGCTTGGACTGTGGAATGAGCTCCCCGCCGTGGTTTTCCCAATGGAGTACAGCATGGGGTTCTTCAAAAAGGGTGTGAAGAGATTTCTGCAGGGTCGGCAACGCGCAAGTGATACCCCTGGTGTTGCATGCGTCCATAGGCTACGGTAACCGCTTAACATCAGGCGGGCCGTATGCTTGTTTGCCACTTAGTGGTATAAAAAAAAAAAAAAAAAAGCTATTCATTGGTTTAACTTTATCTTAATATTACGACTTAAACTTCACAAAAAGAAAGCTAGATATAGCGCCCATATTTTGAAAATATTGAAACAATTAACATTTTTTCACGAATAATGTTTAATAACATACTCGTATGTAAGTACATACTACTAAATTGACGAGGTATTTTTTTATAAGGAATAATAAAAATAAGCCAGATATCAAAGACTTCTTTATAGAATTTGGAAGAATTTTAGCATTTCCAGTAAATAAAAATGCATTGACTTTGTAGTGCTGTGCACAATTTAATCAATGTTTATTTCAACAAGAATAGTTAAAGAATTACTCGCCAAAAGTCTCAACTGTTGAGCTTGACGACGTTTTTCCAAGATATCTTCATCATTGGCTGATTTAAGGATGCCCATAATATGACTTATCCGAGCTGCAGATATCTGAAATATGTATACCAACTCTGTAACCACTATAAAATTAGTATCATCATCATATTCTGTCACGAGATGTCCTCTGCTGAACTGGGCCTTTGTTTTTGACTGATTTCGACAAAGAACAGTCTTGGATTTATAATAAATAATTTGTAATAAAACATACTTACTTCAAATATCATAACATTACATAGAAACTATCATAAATGAAAGTGATCCACAAAGTGACAGGTTTTTTTTTATAATGGATACATAATACGACCTTAATAGGAGCTTCCTAAAATTAAACATTAATTAATTGACCAATTGAAAAATGTAGCACCGCACTACGAATGTATAGAGAATAGACCGCGACGACGGACGTCGTCGTCGTCAGCTGTCAAAAAAGAACAGAATTGCACTACAGGTTGTGTCACTCAGGTTTATGTTCGAGCGTAAATATAGCTACACTTTTGTATCAGACTAAACACGCCAAGTCTAGTAAATCCCAGAATTTAAGATAGTCCCGGCTCTTTTTGTTATATGACGTTAGAAAGTGACGGATATATTCAAAACATGGATTTAAACCATCTCACGTAATAAGGGGGAAGGAGTCTTCCGTGACATGTTCACCGCATGTTTAGTGTTTACATTGTGGTGTCTTTTGCATTTTGGACATTACCAGCGTTGCCAGACGTCCCGATTTTGGCGGGACTGCGCAGAAGATACATTTTCAAAGCGCGGGAAACGCTATTGGTCGTCAGCTGCCGTCATGTTAGCGCGCGCCGTGCGGAGGGGCGTGACTTGCGAGTGAGACGGAACTAACAGCTGCAGTGTATTATGAACCTTAAAGTAGTGATCTAAGGTTGATTGTAAGTTTTAAGCATTCTTTCGTTAATCTTCGGGGTCATACTTTCTTTTCTGTGCGAACGAAGATTCACGGCGCGCCATATAAGTTGGGTAATACTGTACCGCGATTAAAATCGAACATTCTTCCTAGCAACCTGCTACTCACAAGGCGCCAGGAACCACCTGCGGTAACTCATGCGGGTGACTAGTGAATGTCTTCCATTTGTTCTGAAAGTTGCCGGAGCTGTTAAAGTCCCTGCGTACCCTGTCTACTCGGGTTTAGTAGATAGGGATTTGGAAAATGGTAGTAGTTAGGTATAATAATTGTTTTGGATGTCTATATTTGTATCAATTTCCAAGCAAGGATATATCATTGGTAATTCGGTGCTGCCATCCATCATAAATTTTATGGTCATGCCCGAAGCTCTCAACTTCTCAAATACTGTAACGCCGCTAAACATTTGGGAGCGTTTAAATACCTGAGGAGACCCTATCCTATACAACTGAACGCTGTCCGTCCGTACGTCTGTCTAGCTGTCAGTGCTAACTTAAATTTTCTCAGAATGTATATTTAAAAATGAAAGGGGGGGGGGGGGGCATACAATAAACGTATTTACGGAACCCTTCGTTTACGAGTCTGACTCGCACTTGGCTTGTTTTTATTTTTCTTACCGATTTTTATATTTAGCTACTTTACCACCGGTCTATACTTATAGACTTACCTATTAGGCGGATTCAATTCCCGCACTAAAGTATTATAAGCTATCCCATCAAGAGTTTACTGCGGCATTAAACTTATCAGATCATCCGACGTCCTCTGTACAACAATGTAAGGTCGTGTATTTACGACAAAGGACAAGTATTCATTATCTTTATGTTTTACTAGCTTTTCCCCGCAGTTTCACCCGCGTTCTCGAGATGTTAAGTAGCCTATAGCTAATAGCTATAGGGGTAAATATAGCTTTATATTAGTGAAAGAATTTCCAGGATCAGTTCAGTAGTTCCAGAGATTACCACCTTCATACAAACTTTACCTCTTTAGAAAATAAAAAGTGCCTCAAAAAATACAACGGTGAATCCATGACTATTTGAGAAATAAGTTATTTTTTAAATAACAAAAAATATATGAAATCCTTCGAAAATTGCTACCCCATAAATTAAGACATTTTTAACTACCACGACCACAATTTTTGAAATATTTCTGGTTTTTTTTTGTATCGGCAACTTAAGTAGCACCACAACCCTTAAAATCCCTTTAAACCCTTAAAAGCAGTTCCACCCTCTGCTGCCCGCTTATCTTTTAGAACAATATCAGTGTAGGTTTGTACCCTAGTCCTATTTACAGAGATGTGATATCAAGTGAAGAATTAGATACATCAGCTCTTTGATGGTCCCTGATGTTTAGTCGTAACTAATATTATTATACTTGCGATCTCTTCAAAATCTTTACGTTCTCTCATGGAAATACTTATTGCATTTCACAGTAACAATTTTTTTGTTCATACATATTAAGCCTTATATACACTTCGCAGAACTTGATGATGGTCATAGAGCAATAGTGTAGTGTCGGAACAAAAACCCAGTAACATTACAAAAGCGAGCTAAAACATTGTTTTCATTATCTAGATTTTGCCTTTCGTAATCTGTTACTGGCTCCACATACTCATCCAGCTGAAGATGTACCTACCTATTCCTTGTCGTAGAGAACTCACAAAGAGAAAACCGCGTTTGAAAAACCTAAAGCATCTTACAATTCCATTAATGAATGTTGACAACGTTTATCCGGGAGGGATCTAATGTTTGCCCAGGATAAAAAATACTTACCTATTCCTAGAACATCTATCTATCTGTCAATTTCATCGAAATCCGTTCAGGGTAAACCAGTTTTACTTTGATATTTGTGAGATGTCATACTTCTTGGTCCAGAATGTCATGTCATCTCACAAATACAAGAAGTTCTGGACCCAGCAATCGATCTTCGTGACAGTGAAAGCCACTTCCCTTTTACGGGCACAAGGAAGTTACCTAAAAACCTATATTTTTACCGTTCAATTTGGTCTTCATAAACAGTTCATTCAATAAAAACATGATACGTAATAGTCTCGTTATACACGTCACGTTAAATCCTCATCAAAATTTTACGTGCCAAACAAAACTCTTCGTTAATTCCATCGGATAGGTATGTAAATCTCACCTAATTATAATTTCGTTCCAGGATTCCGAACATCCAACTAATAGCCGGTGACAAACTGACATGGGTCCGCTTTCCATGCTGAAGCTACTAGACTTGTCATGTGATAATCCGTGACGTCTCAACCGTAACCAATCTCAATCTACCAATTTCACAATCATCACTAACAAGTTCTAAAACTACACTACAGTCAATTCTAAGCTCTATATCATTGTGATTAAATCGTAGTAATTTTCCACAAGTGCATAACACTTACGGTTTCTAGGGGACGAGTAACCCAATAATGATGTGCAGCAAGTAACCGATACGATAATCACTTCACAAAAGTGATAGTTTGACCCAGTTGCAAACTGAACATTATACGAAGTAACCTAACAGGATCTATCCTTTTAAATCTGATTATCAAGTTCGTCAACATAATTTATTTAATTTAAGACTGAAGGGTTGAAACGATCCGTTTCCAAATAGAATTTTAGTGAAAAGGTTTGGTCATTATATAGCTTGGATAATTTTATAAATTTGACGTTGTTTTCATACTCCATTAGGCACGGTAAAAGGTCTCGTTAGAATGTTCTCTGAATCCCAGTGGAGTGGGAGCGCTCTGTGATTCAAATATCTGAAAACATTTAGGTACCTATTTAAAAATATCAAAGCCAACGGGTCATTAGGTTCACTCAAAAGACTGACTAAATTGACTGACTAGTTACGTTTTACTTAGAAATATCATGCGTAAACATTTGTACTCAGTGCTCATTTATTAATTGGCGTTCATTTAACAATATCAATAACGAAACCACAGCTATTTATTTATTGTATACCTATATTATAATTTTGTTTTGTATTTATTTAATTATTATTACATATTTCTAATACTATTTTCCTGTACCGTCAACCGCATGTAGATGATAACAAATATGTATTCACATTCACAAATATTTGATATAGAATGTTCTCATGACACGGTTGTATTCAAATAGGGTAAATTACTCACCCTTATTGCTGATCGAACACAATTTACCCATAAAGGTGGAATATCTTCAAAACTGCTACATTAGACCGATAAAAATTCTCTATGCTCAGCTTACCTATTATAAACGTTTAATAAATCATAATAAGTGTTGTACCTGGGTAATATACGAAGTGAATTGGATGCTGAATCCCGGGACCGGGCGATTGGCGAGACTAAGTCCCGGGTTATTCCCGCTTGTCTCCGGGTCACAGGTTATAAATCATTTAATGTCCGTGTTAGCACCTTCGTTCGGCTCAACACTGCCGGATTCATACTGTGTTTAAATCTAGCTTTATGTATGAATTATATGACATCTAAGAATTTTTAACGGCGGATTGTTGGAATGAAATTATTCCTTTCGATTCATTTTCACCAGTGTTTTCGAGGGATATATATATTTTTCGATTTACCTATATATTTTCTTTTTCTGTGTATAGGCTCAGAGTATATAATTACTACGTACAAGTATAGGCCTGTGTTTGACCACAATCTCATCATGGTAAGTGATGATGTGGCAGAAGGTGGTAAGCATACAAATCCTACAAGTAACTGGCTCTCAAGTGCAGCTGTTGGAACACACCGACAGGTGCCTGGTGACCGATTTTCAACTTGAGGGTGGTAGCCAGCTAGATGGGTACTACAAAGTACCCAGATTTTTCGATGTTTTCCTTAACCGAAAGCTCAAGCTCATTGTAGTATTCGAATCCGGGACCTTCGTCTCGGCATGGGGTCCTAGTCCTAATCAGAACAAATCATAATTAGTCTTCAAAAAAGATCATAGATGGCAGCGTAAGTAGCAATCAAGAAATAAACAATCACAAAAAAACGCAAAACGTCAGGGTTTGGTTAAAGTATGTTTAGTAATAATCAAAATACCATTCTTTAAAGTTAATTCATCTATTTACACCTATAATTCAAGTATTTTGAATAAAAAAGATTATTAAATATTTTTACTTCAATTCGAATCCATTGAATGAAAAAATTGTTCAAACTAGCCATTCGATCTTTCTTTTTGTTTTGAGCTTGTCGCAATAGATGGCGTTTTGTCCAATTTTTCTTGACGTCTTTGCTTACCGATCCACTGTATTTATTTATTTTCTAGTTCGTTTACTACTTTACGTTTAGTTGTTCCTTTTTAAGTAAAATTCAAACATTTTTTTTAATCTTACGCTATGTAAAAATTTTAAGTAAATTTTAGAATAACATGTTTTGGTACCTAAATATATATTTATCACTCCTAGATGGCGTTACAAAACTACAGCCTCTGGCTACTGGCTGAGTCGCTTGTACTGGCCGGCAGTTAGCCCGACCGATAGACATACTTAGGGAGGTAACATTTCTTTGTATGGGATTGGGTATCTGTACTGTAGTATTATATGATCTGTGGTCTCGGTATCCGACGTCAATACCACTGAGCTATCATCGCCTAAAATTTTCCAGGGTAAAAAGTATTCAGAATATCCATATTCTGTGTGCAAAATGTCACCAATTTAGCTGTTGAAGCGTGATTGATACACAACCATCTAAAGATCAAAACTTAAGCTTATTAAGTAAATAGTATAATTTTAATACGTGTGTACTATACAAGTAAGACCATAGAGATATAATATAAATAGAGCGACTGTACTGTATGTGCCGTGAGCTCAGGTATGTGCAACGCCTGCCTTGAAACGAACTGTACGGTCATAGTTTGAACGACTAAATACATAATAATGAATGCCATTTTCTAGTTTTTTATCGATAATTATACTGAGAACGAGGAAAAGAACTAAGAAAAATTGAATTTTTTTCTTAAAGTAAATTAACCAGTGTACGATATATCTATGATTGAATCTATTCAAAATGCAAATAGCTCACGCTTCGCACAAGGTTATGTTGTTAACGCTATCACTCTATCAATATTCTTATTACTCTATGGATAATACTTACATAAGGCAAAAAGATTTTTATTAAACCTCGAACATCTTTTTAGTCTTCTAAAATTTCACATTTCAAGGTGTTTACATAAAACAGAGAAACGGACTAAAAGGCTTTATGTTATAATAAGCTTATTAATTAAGGAAAGTGGATTAATTAGGCACTCGGAATGAAGTGAACCGACCGAGACCGCATTTCCTTTTAAAGTACGGCTGAAAGTACGGCTAGTGCCTATCCAAACTCATGAATAAGGTAAATCCACCAGTTTAGTGTGAAGTTTCTTGCAACTACTTGTCTAACTTAAGCTTTATTTAGGTAACGCTAGTTGTACCTAAGACGTAACTGCGACGGTATATGCGTTTTGTTGAACTATGTCTATTTAAATTTTTCATAAAAACGACTGGATCGGTTTTGATTTTCCGCCCCTGCTTTACCCGCTTAGGGGTGGAATTTCCACTTTATAAGAGGTAGAGCGTGGCGTTTATTCGCTCAAAGAGCAGCTTGACTGGGTAAGTACCTCTACTTTACAGGATACGGCAGCCAAATATTTAGCTATTGTTTTCCTGCACGTGAGTAAGGTCGCCAGAGCACATTTGGAAGGGGTGAAGTGTCGGTAACGTGTGAGTGATACGCTCCGTGTGGATGCAACCGCTTACCATCAGGCGGACCGTGCGCTTGCTTACCGCCTTCGACGTATAAAAAAATATGTTTTCAGACAATTCACTAGGGCTAAGGGTTCGCGAATTTCATTTCAATATCTAAAGATACCCATGTATACTACTACTAGGATTTTCTAGACAAGTACAGTATGAGGCACGAGTCGTGAGCACAAATTGACACCTGCGCATTAGTTAATTTTTCGGTCTGTTTGGCGGAATGAAGAAGGCACAGAGCTGCACACGATTAGTTCGTCAGTCGATGCTCGTCGTCTTTTGGATTCTTGCGTGTCATTTGACTACTGTGATTTTTGCCAAAAGTGTACATGCGCGAGCTTGCCCCTACTACTGCCTATCTGTGCTCAAGACTCAGGCCTCATACTGTACTTGTCTAGAAAATCCTGGCTACCAACTAATTACACAGACATAATAATATTAATAACATGGGTGCGATTGCATAGATGGCCCAAGTAGGGCACGAGATATTATAGACAGCGCCAACACACTGTATACCGAAGAATTAGTTCTCAAATATTTTAGCTAGGTAGTGCATCTAATGCAGAACTCTACTTTTCATATATTACTGCTATTATTGTCCAGATGCTACTTGCGAACTGAAATATCTAGCGCTATATGAGCTTTATTAAATGCAGATTAGGCACAAGTTTCACCGCAAGAATTACATGGGTTCAAGTGGAAAATGTTTGAGTTTAAACAGTAAACGATGTTTTAAACTATTCCACGTTTTAACCACTCTGATTCCACTATAATATTTATATATAATATAATGATTTCTTGCCGCATTTGCAGATTATGTATCTTTTCTTACCAAGCAGTTTTTTTTTTTTTCATATGTTTAATTACAGAACGCGCGTCCCATTGTCAAGCTTTAAGACCCTGTCCAGAAGGGGCCGCAACGTATTGGCTCCCAGTATCTCGCCAACGCGCGTAATGCATTTGCGCGAGAGAATCGCGGCGATTTCGCTCCTTCTGGACAGAAACTTAGACCCTGTCCAAAAGGGGCGATTTCGCTGCGATTCTCTAGCACGCATTACAAAGTATGGGGGAAGTGCACGCGATTTACGCGCGTACTTTAAAATCCCGCGAAGCTTGTGGACGTAATGTATGGGCTCCCAGTATCTCGCCAACGCGCGAAGTGCATTCGCCGTGATTTCGCCCCTTTTGGACAGGCACTTAGTGATAACGGGTTAAGTCAAAGAAGGACCGAGGGAATAATATAATAAAACACAGTAACTTATTTTTTAATCTCCCTCATAATTCATAACAATGTAAGTGGCAATAAATAATCTGCGAGTTCTGGCCATTCATTTCCCTGTTCGATAGTTACTCGCGGTTCTCAGCGCTATGATATAGAGAGCACTACCACACACTACACTATGAGGTTAGATTTATGCTCCTTTTAGACGATATATGAACCAGCGCGATGAATATTTCATGTTCACTCCATTACTTTATTCATTTATTGACAATGTGATGGCAGTATACAGCCTGTGGGATACAGGGAAGTGGGACAAGAATATGACATTTTTTAATTTATTTTATTTGACTAATTATTGTAAACATACTTTATAATATATTCTATATCAATAACGTATAAAGGATCAACTAATTTCTTTACGGATCTGGAATATTAGCTTTGATGACTATTTATAAATATAAACTTGAATAATGGATTCAACGATAGCACCTGTAAAATCATTATCCTGAATTATGAATTGATGTCAAGATAGATCAGTTCTCCAACATGTGTAGAATCTTTGTTCGTCAATACAAATTGTATGTCAATGTTTAATGTGAATTCACAAAAAAAAAGACACAACATTGTTGATTTTCTTGCCGACTCTTCTCATTATGGTCGGCAATAAAAACAGGGAGTAGGTAATTATAGTTCAGAAATATAAAGTTAACGTAATATGTTGAAATGTGGTCTTGTGATTTATACCTAGCTTAGAAACCTCTTTTTTGTTGTTATATTATTATAACTATAACTTTATTTAAGTTTAAGTTTCACAATTGACTAACATACCAATATGATACCAATAGTTTAATAGTTAGAATTGTCATTTGTACTTAACACATTTATAATAATGAGTCTTATCAATAATCATTTGATTATTTTTATAGTGTAAAGTAATCTTTGGTAGTAATATAATCTTTCTTCTTGCTTTTGATGATCAGTCCAATTTGATGCGCTATGATATCTACAGTCAACTCTATCGTGCGTGTATTGTGAGAAGTATTTAGGTAGATATTGGTGCCGATTCTGTTGTAAATCGCACTAAACTAATTTTAATCACGTCTCTTTCTTACAAACATTATTGAAAAAGGATATAACATATTAAACTGTCAAATTAGTCTTTGCCGTATTAATTTGCGGGTATTTAGACGTAACGGCGATAGGTGGCGACTAAATTTATATTGAAAACAAGCATTATGGACTAATTTGACAGCACTACATTTCTTACATCCTTTTCTTATGTTCTTTGTTCGAAAGTGACATAGTGAGACTGAAATTAGTTTAGTTGTAAACAACAGAATCAGCACCATTTTCATGTTGGGCGGCTTTCGCTGTTTGCGCGATCCATGGAAGTCTACCAATAGACATTTTGTTGTCTTGTGATATAAATGCCAATTTCAACATAGTTAATTTTGTAACACTCTGTATAGTAGACTACTAGTTACTTACAGTGTCTAATGTCAAGTTGTGAGAATTTACAAATAATTTATACAAACGTTTCTAAGTAAGAGCTTCTCCGAAAGCTTGTATCGTCTTTCACTACATCATCTACATAATTATATAAAGACATACATTATTTCTTGAAGAAGCGTACGTAATTGAGTACAAGGTATAAAAAGGTAATAACTAAATGGGAAATGTTATTGACTTCCAATTTGTTATGTTTCTCAACAGAATTTTCGCTAGGTATTAATACTACAGATGATTGGCTGAAGCGATTTTCTTTATTTCAAATATCAGCTTGGACAAAAATAAAACTTGGTTTCAATGAATGCCAACAGATGGCGCCACAATATAGGATCTTGCTTCGCCCATGTACGAGATGCTCAGAGCTTGAAATTGGCCTAGAGTGAAATTAGATATATATGTTTTGCAAAGGGTAGAAATTATGTTCATAAAAAATTGCCGTATTGAGAGAATGTAAAAAAACTTTTTTTGAATAAATGACTTGCCAGTTCTTCCCAGTAAAAATTTGAAATCCGAACTGGTGGTAACTTCAGCAGCTTGGATCTACGTACTCTCCTGGACTAAATAACTGGTTTTTTGACTTTGAGAAGGCAATGATAGCTCAGGCAGTGACGTCGGATGCCGAAACGAAGTTCTCGGCTTCAAATCCTACAAGGAGTTTGAGCTTTTGGTGAAGGAAAACATAGTGAGGAAACCATAGCACGGTGGTAGGGAACTTTGGAGTAATCCATTTGGCTCGCTAAAACTCTCAAGTTGAAAATCTGTCGCCAAGCACCTATCGGTGTGTTTCGACAGCTGTACTTGAGAGCCAGTTCCTTCTAGGCTTTGTGTGCTTACCACCTTCGGCGACATCATCACTTATCATGGTGAGGTTGCGGTCAAACAAAGAATAAGTTAGAGTTTGTAAGGTTCAACAAATCACCAGAAAGATTGAATTATGATTTTAAGCAGTGGATACTATCTTTAAGACACGACTATTGCTAAAAAGAGCTAGACATTTAAATGAATAATTATTCAGGTCACCGAATTCAAACGATGACATCTTGATTACCTCAATTACCTCTCATTGCGTCGATATGATTTCAATTAAGAGGGCTTTGATCTCATTGGCATTCTAATAAACTTGCTTTTAGTATCCAGTGGTCCAGATTGCTCGATCATTACTTTAAAAGACAGGGAATAAAGACGGTGATTTAATTAATACTGAACAACTTAGTGATATTGTTTTATATATAACTTTGAAGTTGGTAAGAGTACTGCTTTTACAGTATGAACATTTTAATTACATTCTGTGAACTTAAATTATTGAAGAAGATAAAGTTAATGACAAAACTGGATACACAAGACAGTTAGGTTAATAAGTCTCATAATGGTACAAACTGTATTTGACTGCGTCCGAAATACGACTTCACTGAAAAATACACCTTTTCAAATCGACAATAAAAGTGTAAATGTGTCGCGAAGTCTAGATGGCTTGCCATGTAAATCGACAGCGCTTGTATTCAAATAGGATAGCACATTCGTCTCAAGTTACTCGTCGTTGCATTATTCAACGACGGGTAGGCGATAGTAGTATTTGAAGATTTATTTCTTTGATTGAATGAACGGCACTAGTGCATGGCTGCAGCAAGCGGTTCCCGGTAAATCTGAATTCAATCTACCTTTTAGGAAGGAGGGAGGTCGAGGACATATCTTCTCCATCAGTTATCGGTTCTTCGAGTGATGTGGCCTGCTCACACATAGCCATTAATTTACTGACTTAGAAATGTCCTCGTTTCGGACCCAGTTTCGATATTCTAATAAGTTAGGTTTTGACGACCCAGTTGGCGCAGTTGGTTAAGGTTCGCCTTACGCGCCGCAGGTCGTGGGTTCGATTCCCACACAGGACATGCATTTGTGTGCATGAACATGTCGGTATGTCCTGAGTCTGGGTGTAATTATGTATATTAAGTATGTATTTACAAACAAAAAGTAGTATATGTATTATATCAGTTATCTGGTTTCCATAGTACAAGCTCTGCTTAGTTTGGGATCAGATGACCGTGTGTGAGGAATGTCCCAGGATATTTATTTATTATTTATTTATTTAATTATCTCGTCATGTAAGGCAGATTAAACTTGCAATAACAGCAAGTAACTGTAACAGAGATAATTAAGAAATCTGGAAGAAAATTGTGAATTTTCTGATACCATTCTCTCTGTATACTAACACTAAGTGACAATGTAAGCTATGTATATGCTCACAGCGTGTAATATTGCCCTTAGAGAACGAATTTGCATAGTGAGATGACTCACAGTACGTCGACGAAACTATAAATCAGTTCATTCCAAAGGATACTGAACGAGACAATCCCCAGAATACATCGACTCAATTTGGTAGCGACCTCATATACTATAGTCACTTACCAGTAACTTTAACTTATGAGATTGGTCTTTCATCGTCGAACTTATGGGTTCCATTACATTGCACCCTTTTAAGGTCTAGACAGATTGAAGTTGACTGTAATCTATAGGTACTTTATTCTCCGCCGCTTTCAGCTAAACGTTGGGTCACTTACGAAATCTAGAGATTGCTCCAAAGGACTTTGATATTGGGATAAATTGCCGAGGTTGGAAGTAGATACGGTTTCTTTAGGTTATTTAGTTAGTGTGGAGTGACTTAAAGGAAATCAATTGGAAAGTTCTATGGTGTATGAAATGTAGTTTATATCCGCTAGTTTTGTTGGTAAGTAATTTAATATTAAAATTTAAAATTTCGCGATGTATCATGTCTTTAATTATTTTGATGTCTATGATAAACAGAATGAATAAATGATACAAGCCATCCAAAGTTTAACACAATCTGGTAACAACAAATAATCACGCGCCAGATAAATTTGAATATCAGAAGTCCCTTCCAATAACAAATGGCGCCCAAGTTCAATTTAAACGTGACCAACGACGGAATTCTCGGCTTAAATTGAATACGAAATATTCTAAACAAATCTTAGAAGCTCCGCGATTTGACGCTGCAAGCTAGCTTAAAGGTCCCTGCTCTGACAATTGTACAAGGATTTAAGTCATGCACAGTGTGAATTCTGATTGCCTTAACAGCACACAACAAAAAATCTATTTATTTGGCAACGACGAAACTTCATCAGGTTCAATGGCCAAGAAATGTATAAATATGATAAAAAAATAGA
Source organism: Polyploca ridens (assembly GCA_951394255.1). NCBI lineage: Eukaryota > Metazoa > Arthropoda > Insecta > Lepidoptera > Drepanidae > Polyploca > Polyploca ridens. The sequence goes on along the minus strand of OX596254.1, from coordinate 4,189,602 downwards.
AGAGTATGTATGAAAGACTATGTAGGTAATCAATTGCAGATGGACACACTCAAGCTCAATCCAATCAAAGCTTTGATAGTATCTAAGAGGAGCTATAACATATGTACCTACCTTACGTGTGTACCTATCTGTTGTGTTAAAGCGAAAATTGTACCTATGTTCCATCATTCTCAACGTGACTCTAGGGAATTTATTCAATTAAAAGACGGCATTAAACTTCTAAATTAGTACTGACAATGACCGCCAGTAATTCGGTATTAGGTTGTTTCCCAGCTGAACGCAATCTTGGATTTAATCACAAAAGTTTGGAACAAAACACAAACTTGTTTCCGCTTTGTCAAGGCGCTCAGGATTATTTACCTACAGGAATTTGGCAGGACTTTATTGGGGTTAAAATGAATATTTGTTTAGAATTTTCCTGTTTCTTTCAAAACAAAAACGAGGCCTAAAGGTATTATTGCTCTCTTTTATATTTTTTACGGCTTGGCAGATATTTGATTTGTTAGGATAAAATGTTTGTGGTAGTACCTATACCTAATATTTATTTATAGCCATATCTGGTTTAAAGTTGGTGAGTGATGTTTATAAGACAGCACTCGAAGAGATTACAATAATATCGTCCTTCAAGCAAAATTTATTATGTAGGAGGTACTCAATGATGATCAAAAGTATGAATATAAAGAATAAACAACCTTACCAGTGAAGCTACTACCACTGGCGCAACAACTAGCTAAATTACTTCCAAGGAGTTCCCATCATAAATCTGAATCATGTAATCAACCAGAGAATTATCTGGTCGCAGTTGGAAAGCAACTAATCTTTCTGATAAAACTTGTTGACGGAAAAAGTTGCGCTTTGATATCGCGATTCGCCGGCATCTCATGAAGATGAACGGTTTTTAGATGAACTTTAATACTTAAGTCAACTTTATTTAAATTGGATTTGAGTATTATTTCAATCCGCCTAGTTAAGTGTTCTAAGTTCCTAGGGCTCTACCGGAATAGGAAATAGTAATGGTCTTCAACAAATTTCGCTACGAAATTCTTTAATTTTATTATATTTAGGAACCACGTTGGATAATAGACAATTTACCTAAGTGCTTAATTGACAAGTTATATGTATAGTCCCTGAACTGTCAATAACTTAAATAAAATTGCATACAATGGGAGCTTAATTCAATGACTTACGCCTAGCATCCCTCGGATCAGTTAGTTAGGCTGCCTGTGCACCGTAGTTGGACAGGGCGGTCCTAGGAAAATGTAACCAATAGAATTGCTCATAATTCACATCACGTTAATTTTGTGCAATTTTGTTAGTTAAAATTTCCTAGGAGTTTGATAAAAGCGGGCAAATTTAGACACTTTGTGAAAGTATGGGAGACGTATGGGAGCGTATTTTATAGGTCTAAACTCAATACTGTACTATGGTATAATACCGAGGGGTGTATTGCTGCAACTAAGACTTTAATGCTATCCAATGTACAATCAATCCAAATACGAAGTGTCATAACCTATCATTAGTACACGTCACGTAGCTTTCCCCTCAAAACATCATAAACATCTCCCCAAATGATTGAGTCCAGTAAAATCTTATCATCCTTACTGTAACGAAATAGAGAGTATAATCGACTACTAAAATTGTATTAGATTCAATGAATATCCAGGATTCGCCAATTTACGTCCACATCGAATACCTAAATAATTAATTTCATTGGCATTTGGCACTGAAAGAACCCTCATTTGCATTTTCTTACGAGTATTGGATGGGAAATTTCCATTCGCAAAATAGTTAGAAAAGTAGTATTGAAGTGGTTAAATTATTACACTTGCCCAGTAAAAGCTTATAAAATGAATAAAACGATTGTAGCTAAGTGCAATGAAGATGTTGGCATAGCTTTCTTGGAATTGTTAAGTTTGATTTATATATGGAAGAAATTTAAGTAAGATTTTTCTTCGGAATTTCTAGAAAACGTTTTTATTCCGCGTGTCCATTTGTCAGTTAGTCACTTTTAGAATTGCTTAAAGTTTTTCGGATGCTTTATTTGTTGCGCAAATCCTTTGATCCAGGTATGTGTCTGTATTTGTCACGTTTTTGACACAAAAGAATTCTGAGGGAGCAAAAAGGCATATAAAATTACACCTGTTTATTTTTAAATAAGGGTTTAAATTAAAGGTCACGTTAGAAATAACATGAGCAACTTTGTGCTCGCACCAAAAAGGTTAGTTATAAAATAACACTACGCTGGCGTTCTTCTTACGGCATCACATCATACATAAAGTATTGAGTACTAGCTGCTCCCCCGGTTTCAAGTAGCCTATGTCCCTCTATTCCATAGGCTATCTAGAATTTCATCGTGATCCGTTCATTGATTTATGCCCGGTTTCTATAAACAAAAACGAATCGTTTTTCTTAGCAATGGTAGGTTTTTTTTATTGCCAAACTGGGCATATAGATCTTTTCGTAAGCTAAATTTACCTGTGATATCCACTTCCATGTGGGAGGGTCAGATATGCAAAACTTTAAGGTCTTTGCTTCATTATAAGTTTTATTTTAAACGATAACGGTTCGTCAATTATAGGAATCGGCCATTAGTCGTGAAAAAGTTAGAAACCGACAGATAGATAGTTACTTTCGCATATTAGTGTAATGAAACTTCAAGTACTAATGTATACCTTACTCTTTTCGTTTTACCTTTATTACTTTTATGCATAGTGTAATTAAAGAAATGAATCATCCATCTATCTTATGTATTTGCATATTACGCTCTCGTATTCATTAATTATTATATATCAGATATAGAATTATTATATATTAGATAAAATGTTTTATCTAAACTGAAATTTGAAATTATTTATAACTAGCTGTCTCACGCAGATCCACCCACGTTCCCGTGATTAAAAGTAGCCTATATCACCCGGGGATAGTGTAGCTTCCCAACAGTGAAAGGATTTTTCAAATCAAATCTTTCCTCTTTATAATATTAGTACTATAGATATAGGAATATCACTTGAATAGTACTTACTCAGATTTCTAAACTGAAATATATTTGGAACCGGTAAGTTTAGTATAAAATATATTGTATTATTTTTATTTTTGAAGTTATTTGAAGTCATATGAAACCAAGAGAACATTTGAAAATGAAAGAAAAAGGTTATTTCGGGTAAAACTCCATTCACGTTTTTATTTCCAACTCGCATGTAATCTTCGATGTGGGATAAGAAGGAGTTTTCTAACCTACTCACTCCCAAAGCAGAACAATCTACAGATGTGGTTCCATATTGGAATATGGAGAGCCTATAAGGTTATGTGATATCACGCGTCAGGTTGCACAACATCGTCCCTCAAGCCCGCGACAAATGTCCCGGCACATTGTTTCCGTCCCGCGTCGGTTGCAACAGACGATATCTCATCACTCTTGTCCCGCGAGATATTGCGCAACATTTGTCACATACGCCTAATACAACCCTCGGTCGAGGGAGCTAATAATAAAATCTATCTAAAAAAGTAGGGTAGAAAGGGTTATAACCGCAAGGTTCTATGTGGGATTTCAATTTTAACATCATTTAGTCACAACAATTTCAATTTGTCGCTAAGGATTTTTCTTGTTTTCGTAGATGTATTTGAGAGTCTGTGTGATTTGGCTACATCATCACTTTTACGATGATATATTATGATCAAATTAACATTCCACGATCATATAACTGCATTGGCAAAGGAATGTTTCAGGCGTTTGGGTTTCGTCCTTCGAAATTCTCAGGACCTTCGTAACCACCATGTCGTACGGCAATTTTTTGAGGCTCTAGTGCGTAGCAAGCTTGAGAGTGCTATGTGTGTGTGGATCCACATGAGAGTACATATGCTCTCCTGCTTGAAAAGGTACAAAAAGCCTTCCTCCGGTACCTATACAAGCGCGTCAACGGATACTATCCGTATAAGTATCCCACAAAATTTCTTTTGGGTTGTCTAGGGTATAACTCCTTGGAAGTCAGACGGGAAAAATACCAACTCACATTCATGTGCAAAATCCTCAGGGGAAATATTGACGCACCAGAACTGCACGGTGAGCTGTGTCGATTTTTTGCTACTGACAATTATCTAAGAAATAGAAAGCACAACTTTTTCACCGTGCCATCGTGTCGCACTGTGGCGCGTGCTAACTCGCCCATCCCGCGCACACTCTCCGCGCTCAACGGTCTCTTGGAACACAATCCTGACTGTGATCTGTTTGCGGATGGATGGCCGGATATATTGTGTGAGTGTTTGCGTTTCTGTGAGAAGGATGTATGAATGTGTGTTTATTAATGTTTAAATATGTTTTATTATGTAAATAATTGTAATTTTCTTATTGTGTATATCTTTAATTATTGTAATTGGTGTGTAACTGTAATAATTAAAGTAAAATAAATAAATAAATGATTAAATGTAACGATGAAAATAATTAAGGTAGGTTGATGATGGTGCTTTGCTTTCACGATAAGTTCAACTCATATTCCATATTGCACGGGACTGTCTTAAACAATTATCTTCTCGTCATGAATGAGAAGATTTTTAATTGAAAGAAAGAACCTACGAGTATACAGGTCGTTGTTTTGGTCAGCGACGAGCGACTCATGGTCGATAATATAAATGATACTGGTACTAAAAAAAATATTAAAAAAATACTTTATTTTTTTTAATAATAAATATAAAAAAATTAAAATTTTGAAAATCATGTAATAAGCTAAGGTGTAGAAATAATACTCAACGGGAGTACGAGGGAGTAAAGGGGTGGGGCGATGGCGGCTTGCGCCTAGCTCTAGTCTGTGCACGTGCCTAGTAACCATACTTTGCAGTAATTTTATTTCAAATTGAATAAAGTATTTCTCAACATATTTACAGTATTTAATGGAATTAAGTCCATTTTTGGGGAATATATATTTTGTACTACCGCTCCTGGGTCGCTTGTCGCCGATCAAAACAACACCCTGTATAAGAGTTTTTGTGTTTACTAGCTTCTGCCCCGAGGTTTTAACTATGTTTGGATTTTATGTTTTCTTGTGATAAAAATATCCTGTTTTATTCTAGGCCTATGTAAGAGTGTTGGATCTTGAATTATCATTAGCGGGCTTTAATGAGTAATCGGTTACTTTACTGTTACACACTTTATTTTGGTAAAACAATGAGATACAAATTGAATACATAAAATATACTAGGAGCAAAGCACTGCACATTCACTGAGGTTAGAAAAAGTAATGTCACCGGCACAGACCGGAAACAGTGTTTTATTCGGGGTTCGCACTAGGACGTCTTCACTTCCTGTTAGCTAGTGTGGGGCTCGTGCCATTCCAACACTCCTCCTCACGAGTACTGCACTCACGATAGTCCAAGCCATCCTCGTAACATCAGGTGTCTCGGTCCAGGGATACCTTTAGTCAGGATGTCAGCCTCCATTTCTTGGGTTGGTTTGTAGTGGACACTAACTATCCCTTGTTGCACGCATTCCTTAATGAAATGCTGTTTAATTTCGATGTGTTTGGACTTCCCACTGATGACTGGGTTGTGGGAAAGTGTCTGGGCAGCCTGATTGTCACTGTAAATAACAACATTTTTAGTATTAATGCCTAGATCACTAAACAACATTTTTAAATGTATAGCCTCCTTAGCGGCTTCAGTTAGTGCTATATATTCAGCTTCTGCTGTTGATAGGGCCACACATCTTTGTTTCTTGGATTCCCAACTGATGCAACCGTTTGCATACTTGAAACAATAGCCAGAATATGACCTTCTGTCTATTCTGCAACCAGCCCAGTCTGCATCAGCCATTCCATACATTTCTTGATTTGACTTGGTGTAACAAATACCAATATTCATTGTGCCTTTTAAGTACCTTAAAATGCGTTTTGCACACTTGAAATGTTCTTCATTATAAGCATTATTGAACTGTGACAGGTAGCTCACTGAATAAGCTATATCTGGGCGGCTTGCTACTGACAGATACATCAATGTCCCAATTAAATTTTGGTATGGGATATTCTTGTCACATTGTTCAGATTTTTCAAGCTTTAAGTATGGTTCAATTGGTGTACTCACTGGTTTGCAGTTTTCCATATTAAATTTTTGTAATGCCTTTTGAATATATCTTTGCTGAGTTATTTTTAATTTATTATTTTCATAATTTATTTCAAGGCCAAGTATATATTTTAATTTTCCAATATCTTTCATTTCAAAACACTTATTTAGTTGCTTCTTTAATTTATTTAAAAAGTTTTCATTTGAATAAGCTATGACTAGGTCATCCACATATACAGCAAGTATCATTTTATCCATGCCTTGTGTCATTGTATAAATACATGGATCAGCTGTTGATGCTTTGAAATTCATTTTCTTGAGTTCATGGTCTAATCTGTAGAACCATTGACGACCAGCTTGCTTCAAACCATATAGGGCCTTTTTTAATAAGCAAACTTTTTCACCATTTATCATATTTATATCTTGTAGCATACTTCTGGCTTTGTTAAATAACTCTAAGTTTTCATTTTCACTTTCATCTAGCATTATCTTTGTGATATATTCTTCTAGATTTTCAGGCTTTTTCATTATGATTTTTTCATTTAAGTCTCCATTTAAATAAGCAGTAGTAACATCCATTTGATGAAGTTTTAAATCATGTTCAACCGCATATGCTAATAATGCTCTGATTGAACTTGGTTTTGCTACTGGAGCATATGTTTCATTGTAATCGATTCCAGGTCTCTGGGTGAATCCACGAGCCACCAATCGTGCCTTTTTGGTTACCTTGTCATCTGAGCCCAATTTTTCTTTCAATATTATTTTATAGTCCACTATATTTTTTGAGTTCTCCTCCTTTCTTTGTATTTTCCATGTACCATTTTTTATATGTGCTTTTATTTCAGCTTTTATTGCCTCTTGCCATTCATCACTGTGAACATCGCTGTCTTCTACTTCTTCACATAAATAAGAGCATTCATCTGTACCTTTTAAATCATAATCCTTGGACCATACAGGAGGTTTTATTGTTCTAACTGGACGGCTACTTGTGCTTGCCTCCATTTGCTCAATGTTGCATTTATTTGGCTCTTCTTGATGATGTATAATTATATTTTGTGGATTTGTTGTTCCAGGTGTGACAACATCACCGTCATCATCATATTCACTAAATGAGTGCATACTATCATCATCACTTTTCTCAGTTTGCTGAGAAGTATAAGGCTGAAAAGAAGGATGCTGAAAAGATATGTTATTAGTAGTTATCTTCTTTTGTAGTGATTTGTTTTTATTTTTATTAACATTTTGTTTTTCTGTTTCAGGTTGCTTGGTGGGCAGGTTCAGGTAATCTGTTACATTGTCTTTTTGATAATACATTTTTTCATCAAGAACTTTTACATCACGGCGCACAATAACAGTATTTTTCTTTGGTAAGTATATTCTATATGCTTTACTATACTTTGCATAACCAACAAACACACCTTCACTTGCTTTTGGTGAAAATTTACTGTGCTTTTTCTGTTTGTTGAGTGTGTATACTTTTGATCCAAATATGTGTAAATGTTTTACAGATGGTGTGCGGCCAACCCATCTTATGTATGGTGTCTCTCCATTTAAGGCCTTTGCGGGACATCTATTCACAATATAATTTGTAGTGGCTATGGCTTCAGCCCACAATATTTCAGGAACTTTTGATTCAATCATCATACATCTGGCTTTTTCAACTAAAGTTCGGTTTTTCCTTTCTGCAAGGCCATTTTGTTGTGCTGTGTATATAACAGCCAATCTCCTTTGAATGCCATTTTCTTTTAAATATTGATCAAAATCTTTATTGCAGTATTCTGTACCATTATCTGACTGTATGTACTTTATTTTCTTTTCAGTAAGCCGTTCAACTTCCTTTTTAAATTCCTTTTATTTGGGCACTGTGATCCGATGCCAATTTCAGCTTTCCTTGTCCTGGTTCAATGTGCTGGAATTTTTCAGAAGATCCAGTCATGTGCGATGTGCACCCACTGTCCAGACACCATACGTTATCTGCAGTAGCATGAACCATGTTAGCTGATTGCTCTGAAATGAAGAAATTTCTGTATGAACTATTCTTTTTATCATTAAAAGAACTTGAACTTTGGTTCTTGTTCCGAGACCAGCACTTGGACGCTTGATGTCCTATTTTATTACACACTGTGCACTTTTGCTTCTTTTTAGAATAATATGCGCTTTCAGTTGGTGCATTATTTTTAGTATCTCGTGTTCTTGCTTGGCTTTCTTCTATGATTTTTATTTTAAGCTCTTCCGGTGAAGGTAATTTATCCCGTGTTTCAATGGCTATCCTGAAATTTTCATATGACATTGGTAGGCTGTAGAGAATGATGATGCTAAGCAACTCATTGTTTACATTCACCTCCATATTTTGTAGCCTGTCGACACAGTCGAAAATGGCTGACATGTGATCCAGAATATCATCTCCATCGGACATTTTCTTTAGGATCAATTGTTTTAACAATGCCGCCTTTCTGGCGGGACCTTCACTCTGATATATTGTTTTTAATTTTTTCCATATTTCGGATGCTGATGTGCAACATTTTACTTGCCGTAATTCCGTAGGCGATATCAAAAGGAAGAGCTCCGAGCGCGCAAGCATGTCCTTTTCTTTATCCGGACTTGTTTCATGTATCGTTGCCCATAATCCATTTTTAACTAAAACAGCCTGGGCTTGTATGACCCATGTGTCGTAATTATGGCGGCTGAGCAATTCGATACGATATTGTGAAGTAACCGAGGTCATAGTGATAACCACGCTCTGCTACCAATTGTTGGATCTTGAATTATCATTAGCGGGCTTTAATGAGTAATCGGTTACTTTACTGTTACACACTTTATTTTGGTAAAACAATGAGATACAAATTGAATACATAAAATATACTAGGAGCAAAGCACTGCACATTCACTGAGGTTAGAAAAAGTAATGTCACCGGCACAGACCGGAAACAGTGTTTTATTCGGGGTTCGCACTAGGACGTCTTCACTTCCTGTTAGCTAGTGTGGGGCTCGTGCCATTCCAACAAAGAGTCTAGTATATTATAGTCGAGAGTATATTATCAGTCTAATTTCATCCAACTCCATTGAGTTATTAGGGCGTGAGTGATAAACAAATATACACACAAACTTTTGCATAATATTAGTTGGATGACAAATCAATTAATTATTGATATATGATATCTCTTAAACTATTTTTTTCCATACGGCTTGACGTTACTTTTTTACAGTGTGTATCTGACCGCAATCTCATCATGGTATGGTGAGGATGTGACCGAAGGTGGTAAGCACACAAAGCCTAGATAGAACTGGCTCGTCAAGTGCAGCTGTCGGAACTCACTGGTAAATTTCAACTTGAGGGTGGTATCCAGCCAGGTTGGTACTACAAAGTACCCTACCACCATGCTATGGTTTCTTCTCGATGTTTTCCTTCACCGAAAGCTCAAGCTCATTGTGGGATTCGAACCCGGGACCTTCATCTCGGCATCCGACGTCACTACCACTGAGCTATCATCGGCTTAAAACTTGTTACTATCCCAAATATCGTGTATAATGTTATACATTATAATAATCCTGAAACTAGACTAATATGACCCGTCAATGTGTAGGTTAGGTAAGTTTCCATAATGCTTATCCAACCTATTGTACCCCAAACCTCGTTTGCATACCCTATAGCGATCAAAGCGCTCTGAGCTTACTCCTGTTATTAGCATTATCTCATTGGGTGGGTTGCTAATCGCAAAGCTGTGTTACTACCTATCTGAGGCTCTACGCCATTAGGCTGATTTGTTCATAGTCTCAATCCCAGACTTAAATCTGTCTGTCCTTTACTGTTTATCATATGATTGTTTTTCTTTATTAGAAACCTGTAATTGGCCTTCTCTTCAATATCATTTTTTTCTGTTTGGAGAAATGATATGGATTTGGTTATGTTTTCCTTCACCGAAAGCTCTAGTTGATTGTAGGATCCGATCCCACGATCTCAAGCGTCACTATATGTCTACCTTTGAGTCTTCGTCTTGAAGCCATTGATGTTTCTGAAGCTCAATACAACCAATTTGAAATCTATTACGATTTCTGCAATCACCTTATTTAAGCTACGCTCTAGATAGACGATAAATCTATTCAAAGGAACTCTCGGGCTCTGTGGTTTTGCGATCTATGTTGAATACTTTGATAATGATCCGAATTTCATGTTAGACATGATTTGATCTAGACTATCTAGAAAAAGCCAAATTTTCCTCCGACCTAAATAAAGATGAAACTAAAATTAGAGTAGTGTAGAGTAATGACTTTACTTCTTTGGGATACTAAAAAAAACGTTGTATTTATACACAATATACATCCTCAATTCAACCATTCCATATTTCATCTATTCACAGCTAACCTCTATCATCCTTCACATGTTCATCTGTCAAATTCATAGTCTACGCTTTCATCCGTCCTCAACAATATTACTGCCATAAACGAAGATATACATATACACACACATACACAAATAGAGATACAGGTTTTACCACTTAACCAGGAGTTCTTCACTGAAAGGCAGCTAGTCTGCTAGCTGCCTTTCAGTGCACAACGTATGATGTCAAGGAAAATTTTAAGTCAAGTATAAGGGGTCATTAGTCACCCATCAAATAAAAACGCGGCTGTGGTCGCAGCTATACGACACTTTCAAGCAATTCTTTAAAAAAAACTGCCTGTATTTAAAGCTGATGTTACAAGAGATATAAAGGCTATACTAAAATTTCCGCTATTGTAATACTATAATATTGGTCTATTATGCGCACTGAAAAAAAGGTTCTAAAATACAAAACTAGTTATGTTAGTCGACGTTTTGTTGTCGGGAAACTTACTTTATACATTTAATCAAATAATTTAGTAATTAACCAAAACTAGGTTTGTTACTGGTAAGTTTTAGTTCGCAAGTTACTCTGTTTAGGTTTTTGGTCGTCAAATTTTGATATTTCTGTGCGTCTACTTGTAAAACGTCTATCAATTCATATATAATTTATATTATATCCAATAACAAATTAAAATAGCAACGTAACGTTAGTGTAACATAAAAATAAGCTTCAGCAATAAAACTAAAGCAACAAACTTTTAACTAGCAAGAAAAAGCTTTCATACCAACATCGCGGGCTACCGTACTACATCATGACTCTCTCGAGTCACTAACTTAATTAACTCACTTATATTTTACACTTGCTCTTACCTCGCGATTTCACCCGCGTTCTCAAGGGATCTTATATTTCCTTGGGATAAAAGTGCTATGATGTTGTATCTATATACCAATTATAAAGTTAACTGGATCGCTAATGGAGACTCGCGTTCCATAACTACACATGTAAAAATTGATTTCTAGGAACTGCTGTTCAAGTGATTAATTAAAAATAACATGAAAATCTGCACACGATTATGAATCTTAGGCGCCGATCCCACAGAGAGAGTTCTAGAGTTCCGAGTTCCGAGTTCTGCATTCTGTGTCGACTATTGTACACACAGCAAGCAATCTAGAGTTCTAGAGTTCTGCAATATTCGCTACTGATCACACATCATACACTTTTTTTACTTTCAAAGGCCCCATATAGCTTACAGTCAACGCGGAATGCAGAACTCGGAACGCGGAACTCTAGAACTCTTTTCTGTGGGATCGGCGCCTTACTGTAAAACAAAATGTTTGCAGCTAAACAATGGATCTACATAATAAAACAATACAGAAATAACGCTGTGGTTTTATATTATTTCTAACATTGCAGGTATTGGCGATGCAAACAACTTCTCGTTAGTACGATCATTAAAATGAATGATACCATGAAAGTTACTCATTTGAGTTCAATTCTTGGTTTTCTATTTGGATGAAACAGTACAGTTGCAAGTGAAAGAAGGAGTAACCAACAAAAAACACTTTTTCATAATATGAGTGGCGATAAATCCGTTTATTTTTGTATTTGCACGACTATTTTGATGAATAGATTATACTCATTTTTACATATATTTATAGTTGGAGCATCTAAACGAATTGTTCTACAAACATTTACCAGTTTCAGAGCGAACCCAGATGGCTAAAACTACGGAAACTAAACGAAACTTTTCCGAACGAACCGACTCATTGATAAGTTTCAGGGGAATATCTTCGGAAACCGATTTCGTACTGACATTTCGAAAAATAAAATGAGCGCAAAAACAAGGTTACTTGCAAATAATATTGGAAAGACTTTGACTTAGAATTCAGAGCGTCGAGAAAAGCTTTCGTCTTTATGCAAACAAAAAGTTTTCTGAAGGGAATTCCAGAAGGCGGTTTAATCAAATGCTATACTTTCAAGCAGTTTTAATAGCTTTACTTTTATGTTCTTTTTACATCGTGTGACCAAAATCTCACCGATGTTTTTTTTTACTGTTTATAGGCCTGTGTTTGACCGCAATCTCACCATGGTAAGTGATGATGCGGCCGAAGGTGGTAAGCACACAAAGCCTAGAAGGAACCGGCTCTCAAGTGCCGCTATCGGAACACACCAAAAGGTGCTTGGCGACAGTTTTTTAAACTTGAGGGTGGTAGCCAGCCAGGCGGGTACTACTACAAAGTACCCTACCACCGTGCTATGGTTTACTCACGATGTTTTCCTTCACCGAAAGCTCAAGCTCATCGTAGGATTCGAACCCGGGACCTTCATCTCGGTATCCGCAGTCACTACCACTGAGCTATCAACGCCTTAACATGTAGGTAATAATGTAACTGATGGTTGTAACTAGTGCTTTTCTTAAAATTCGCTAAAAAGAGAATTAGAACTCGTCCTCATCGCAACGGCGTCCAACATCACTAGCAGCTGAGCTAGTTTAAATTTTTAACCGACTTAATAAAAGAGGAGGTTCCACGTTCAAAATGTACCAATGTCTTGTATGTATGTTGACCGGTTTCCCGGAACCGGCTTCACCGATATTATTGAAATGCATTCAAAGTCAAAGTCAAAGTCATTTATTCAATTTAGGCCCCAGAAGGGCATTTATGAAGGTCACATTTAGTGAAGTTACCACCGGTTCGGAACTCGGCCTTCAATTGAGAAGAATCCGGCAAGAAACTCAGCAAGGTTACATTTTTGAAATATTTTTTGGACAATCTGACTATGTTTGGCTTTTTTTTTTCCAAATAATTAACAATAAAAAAGATATACCTAAGCATAAATACAGACGAAAAAAGAACAAGAAAAATAAATAAAATATAATAACCTTAAAATAAAAAAACACAATTATTGACCTTTGTATAACCATATTTGTATTGGCTTTTGTATAAGCATGAGCAAGGTGCACTTGTGCAGAGTGCAGCTACCTACTTCCAGACATCTTTATCTTCAATATAATCAGCTACTTTGTAATAAGCTCTTTCTTTTATATATATGTGATTTAAATTTAAAATCATGCATCTTGGTCACCATTGTAAATCCTATCGGATCAAAGTATATACGTCATTTACTATTAGCGCAAACCTACTTTGAAGTTGGTTTTATATTTTGTTAAAAGTTAATGATCCTTGCAGCATTGGAGTGTAGATAGAAAGCTTTGAATTAGCTGTAGTAACTACTGCATTAAGTCTTAATGAAATCCGCAATCCATAACAAAATCCGAGGTCAAGAATAGGTACACATTTAAGTTTCCTTGGCAAGGATTTACTCCAGCAATGCATCGTAGCTTTAGTTTTAGTGCCAAAGCCACTTTGTCTTTACTAAAAGCGGCAGTTAATCCTTTTTAAATTAATGCCTACCCTGGGATAGTGTTGTAATTTTTATCTTAGTTTTGCGATGCACGCTCCACAAAGATTATAGCAATCTCATTAAATCGTGCTGAGATTTTTCATTAAATTTCTCTCTGCAAAAATGTTATGGTACTTGATTAAGGATCTAGTGCCAAGAAATAGCAGTTTTTTTTTTACTGTTTATAGGCCTGTGTTTGGCCGCAATCTCACCAGGGTAAGTGATGATGTGGCCGAAGGTGGTAAGCACACAAAGCCTAGAAGGAAATGGCTCTCAAGTGCGACTAAAGGAACACACCGAAAGGTGCTTGGCGAAAGATTTTCAACTTGAGGGTGGTAGCCAGCCAGGCGAGTACTACAAAGTACCCTACCACCGTGCTATGGTTTCCTCACGATGTTTTCCTTCACCGAAAGCTCAAGCTCATTGTAGGATTCGAACCCGGGACCTTCGTCTCGGTATCCGACGTCACTACCACTGAGCTATCATCGCCTTAAAAAAACAACAACAATTGAAAAAAAAAAAAGACAGTTTACCTACAAAATTTTAACCTTACATATTTTGACTAGCACCTGCTCGCGGCTTCGCCCGCGTGGCCTACAGGAAACAAATGACATATTTTACTACAACAATAAAAGAAAACAAAACAACTTCATCCCGCTTCGAGGGTGGAATTATTAAAAACGCTGAGACACGTATAAAGTAATTTTTAATCTTCAGCCTTCGAAACTGACGGACTTTCATACAAACTTTCATCCCTTATTTTACCCCCTTAGGGGTGGAATTTCGAAAAACCCTTTCTTAGTGGATACCTACTCTTCACAAAGAATATACCCTCTAAATTTCATATCTCTAGGACCAGCGGTTTAGGCTGTGCGTTGATATATCAGTCAATCAGTCAGTCAGTCAGTCAGGACTTTGAATTTTATATATATAGATGATCTTCACAAGGTCGCTGGATTTTTATAGTGAAAAAATCGTTAGTGTCCTGAAAAATTGTATTTAGTCCGTCATTGACACTATCAAGAAATATTCCTTAACCTTAGGCGCCGATCCCACAGATAAGAGTTCTAGAGTTCCGCTTTCCGAGTTCTGCATTCCGCGTTGACTGTAAGCTATGTGGGGCCTTTGAAAGTAAAAAAAGTGTATGATGTGCGATCAGTAGCGAATATTGCAGAACTCTAGAACACTGGACTGCTTGCTGTGTGCACAATAGTCAACACGGAATGCAGAACTCGGAACTCGGAACTCTAGAACTTTATCTGTGGGATCAGCAACCTTCGCATATTTTATTTCGTCAATCAAACAAAAAAAATAAGAATGATGATGTGTTGAAGTTCCGTATCACGTCACGCTATGGTACACTTTTCACAAACAAGTGACGTAACGAGGCCTTACTCCCGAATTTTGACGCGCTTTATCTTTGTCAATTTTGACAACTGACGGACTAAAAATGTATTTTTACCCAGTCCTCATTTAATTATTTTTAAATCTGTTTAGCCCTTTCGTACCTGAATAATACGATAGTGAGTTCATTTTTTCGAAAATTCTACAACGTAGTCTACACACCTGAATGTCACGAACGTGCTATGCACTTTCTAGAAGTTGTGTAAATGGTATATTTTTTAAATATGCTCTCCTATGATACTTACCGTACGTAATAAGATTTTATAGGAAAGAAAAAGATTTGGATGGGAGAAATCTCAGGTTCGAAAGGGTTAGCCTTATTGTCTAAATTTATAAAAATCGTTAAACCTTTCTGAAAACCCTCGTAACGTCTTAAATTACAATGTCAGTTCAAAGTTAATAAAAAAAACGAATTAGTAAATTGATCTGAGTTCAGTAGGCTTTTATAAACAAAACGGACCCAATTTTCACTATCAAGTTTCTTATCGTAAATCCGTAAAGGATTTTCTTAGCACTTTTTAAAGTTAATTTGTAACACGAGAGGCACGGGCAAATTCCTTTTTCACCTTTTATTTATTACCTTTTGGGGAGGGGATCGGATGACCCGAATCTCATTACGGTAGTGCCAATGAAAAGAGACTGAGATTTTTTAGACGGAAAATACTGTATTAAAAAAACGAAGTGAATGCGCAAAGGTAATTAAAGTGATTACTTTGTATGTTCAATCACCATTTGTACCAATTTATCAAATCCTGTAAACTTTCTCCATCCATTACACTAATTGTAGGCAGTTAGGTATAAATAAATAATAAATATCCCGTGACATTCCTCATAATTTAGTGGTTTTTTATCAAGAAGTATAAAGCCCGTAGAGTGCGCGTCATGAATTTATATTAAATCCATGGTGCGCGTCGACACGATTTTGTTTCAAACACAACTCACCGTTTGCTATGGGGGAACCCATTTGATTGGCAGGCGCAAAGGAGACTGGTGGTCATTTATAATTTGTTTGAGTTTTGTAATCGGTTTTGATTATTATTTGTATTAGAAATAACAGCAAATGTAAAAGAGGAATGGTCTGCGATGCTGAGATTATGGATTCAATTTTGAAAAAGAAAGAGGTAATATGATTTTATAAGCAAATTTTTATAAGATAATTTACTGCATTTTGAAATTAATAAAGATTTGAGTACGTTTCTCCTATATTCTTTTTTGGAATTTCATTGTTTTTTGTAATAAATCTCCGTCTGTTATCAATAGAATTAACGAAAATTAACATATGCGTTAGAAATCATATGTTTGGCGAGTGCGGTATCTTCGTACGCGCTCTCCACGGGCTTTATACTTCTTGTTTTTTATATTGCTCGTCAGTGTAATATACATTTTTATTTCTATAATACATATAATGATTTGGGAATCGCACGGCAACATGATCATAAAATAGCGACATAACATTATAGCGATTTCTATGCATAGAGATCGTTGGCTACATATATGTGGCTGAAACCACGGCGAACCACTATTACCCAAATAAGTACATTTTATTTTAGTACATAGATCTTCAAAATTCAAAAAATACGCATCGATTGGACCTACTGTTGGGTTTGTTCCCGGGAATAAACCCAACTTCGAGTAAATTTCCAATTTGGTGGGAAAAAACCCGGGAATTTGCCCATTGGCTGGGAAAATACTCAAATGGTCACAGTTACTAGATTTTGCGTATATAGCTAGAGACACCTTTGAATAACATTTAACAAGATTTCTATTAGGGTCATACCACGATCATACACATATATCATACAATAAAAAATCTTTTTTTTTTTGTGATGAAGGAGTGCATTGTTTTTAAAAAAGTGACGTTTTGGTGGACAGGCGGCGGTCCCACACAATTACCACGCCGTGGTAGTACATACTCGTCCGACTTGAAGTCGGGAAGTGTGATACTCGGTCCAGTCCGCGCAAGGTCCGCGTGGGTCCGCACTTAGGTAATATAACATACAGCAGCGAGTATGATTAAAATAACAATCAAAAGCATCTAAAAATATTTTTTTAGGTACAAAAAGCCACTTGAGTATTTTCCCGCCGTTCGGGAATTTACCCGTATTTTTCCATTCTTTCCCGTATTTTTCTTTTCTTCCCATTTTTTTCTTTCCCTGCCCATCCCTAATTATATTTTTGTGCCTTTTGCGGTCGAGACCATGGGACCGTGGGGGTCCGAAGCTCGCCGTTTTGCTCGCACCTTGTCATCAAAATTGATCGAGTTCTCCGGAGACCAGCGGACGGGGAGCTTTTTCCGCCAACGCGTCAGCTTGGCTATCCAAAGAGGAAACGCTGCCAGCCTTCTGGGAACCCTGCCATTAATCGGAAGCAGCGGCAGGCTTGAGGAAGTATAGATTGTATTTTGTACATATTTGTTGTAAATAAAGATATATTCTCTATTCTAGAAAGTTAAGTTTAAAGGCGTGAGTTGCGGGATTCGATTCCACGACTTTTGATATTGGATACCACGTCATTACCACTGAGCTACCATTACCTAACTTAATTGCCATTAAAAACTTTGCTGTTAAAACTTAAATTAAACTAAGATATTTAAAGCCTCTTAACACATCTTTGTTTCTGAAGATCTGAACTTAGTTTTAGTTCAAATGAATTTTATATGACTTATGGCCGAAAACTTAGCATTAAATTGAATAAAATATTACCAAATTTTCATTAGCATTCAACGAAATAAATTGTATTTTTCAATTAGCATATACTTTTTTTTACAAGAAAGGCTTTTTGATCTTCTAAGTTTTTAAGTCTGGCAATAGACAATTAAAAAATAGTAGGTTTTTCTCTTTTTAACGTAAACCTTATTTATGTGGATTTGGTCTACTTTTATTACTTTTATTTAGCCAGTTCCTTCTAGGCTTTGTGTGCTTACCACCTTCGGCCGCATCATCACTTACCATGGTGAGATTGCGGTCATACACAGGCCTATAAACAGAAAAAAAAAAAAACTTTTCCCGTGGAGTGTCGTCGGAGGGAAATTAAATTCCCGATTCCAGTGGTCGCTTCTGTAAATAAATTCAAGTTAGTTCTGGAAAAAGCATAAAAGTAAAAGAGTGTAAATATTATGATATAATATTCAGTTTTTGTGACTTGTTGATTTATTCCCAAATAACAAACGTATAATGTATTTTTTTTTCTTTTTCCTTTAATTGTTATATCCGAGTTTTTCATATAATAGATCTTTCTGTAGGCACTGTACTATTTTTTGACTTACGACCTGAAACAATTGAAGCCTAAAACACTCTTCATCAAACCTTCCAGAATGATTCGCATGAAAAAACCATAGGCAAATTCTTCTTTTTGATTTTCTGAGGGGCTTGAACAAATATTAAATGCTACCCTTTATCGAGATTTACCAGGGGTGGACCCAGATGCTTTGGTGGGGTGGGGGGGAGTACTCGATGCACGAACGGACTTGTGCTTTGTACAGTTGCAATAGTCGATCCGGTGTAAAGTACCGCTTCACCTTACAGAGGATGCCGTTACCATCTATACAGCTATTATTGGACAAATTACCTATATGTTACCAAAGCCTAGAAGCCAATTGGCACGTAAATGCCAGTACATACCGATAAGGGCTTGGCAACGAAGTACCTCACCATCTTCCAAATAATATGTTTTACATATAATCCCCTGCCTGAAATAGTTTGATCGCACTAATATTCCAGCGGTAAGGAATGCTGCCAAATGTCTATCTAAGGTATTTCAGAAGGACTGCCAAATACCGACGATTGGCATGCAGTCCAGGCGAGATTCTCAGGTCGTTAACATCTCAGCAGTATCTGAAATGCTTATTCCTATGGCTTACTTACAATATCATGGTGGCTTAGGGGTAGTGATGCGACGAATACTACTTACGAATACGAATACTGATTTTTCTACTCATATTTTTTTAAATTATAAATTACTTTTTATCGACATGCATAAACACGTTCCCAAGGATGTAAGGTTTTTTCGGGAAAAAAATAACCTCTAAATGTTACCATGTTGTGATTTACCCGCGTA
Source organism: Polyploca ridens (assembly GCA_951394255.1). NCBI lineage: Eukaryota > Metazoa > Arthropoda > Insecta > Lepidoptera > Drepanidae > Polyploca > Polyploca ridens. Next base: position 4,170,370 of record OX596254.1, on the reverse strand, counting down.
TTTTTCATCATGATTGATGGTGTTGCAGTGTCGTTGAAGAGTCAAGAGGGTAACAAACAAACTCATTTTCGAATTAGTATAACATTTTGCATTTTTTTGGCGACAGATGAAATAGTCCTGCTTGCTGTATTTTTTTTTATACCACTAAGGTGGCAAACAAGCATACGGCCCGCCTGATGGTAAGCAGTTACCGTAGCCTTTAGACGCTTGCAACACCAGGGGCATCACTCGCGCGTTGCCGACCCTGAAGAAATCTCTTCACACCTTTTTTGAAGAACCCCATGTTGTACTCCAATAGGAAAACCACGGCGGGGAGCTCATTCCACAATCTGAGCGTCCGCGGAAGAAAACTCCTTTGAGCCCGCACAGTTCGAAACAATTCTGGTTTCAATATGTGAGGATGGACTCCCCGTCGATGGCGAGAGTTGCGATGGTGGAAAGTAGCTGTGGGCATCAAGTCGAACAATTCTTTAGAACACTCTCCGTTATACAAGCGGTAGAACACACATAAGGAGGCAAAGTGTCTCTTCAGACTAAGGGGCTCTAAACCGCTTGTAAGCTCGGGATCGTTAACAATTCTGATGGCACGTCGCTGAACCGAGTCCAAATAATAGATTGCGCTTGCAAAATAAATATAGTTTCGAAGAATTTCCCAGAAAGGTTCAGTACTTTCTTAGACATATCTTAGGGATAGTACCATTTTTTATCAGAATAGCCGTTTCCGAGATTTGGCCAATATTAACAGGTGCTAGAAACGCATTCTCTCGGCGGCCGCACTGTGGGTGTTTCGTGAATGTTCGGGTCATACTTTCTTTTCTGTGCGAACGAAGATTCACGACGCGCCTTATCAGTTGGGTAATACTGTAAGTAAGTGTAAGTTTTTATATTTGGGATAGGATTGAGTTTGACCACAATCTCACGGTATTAGCGTTTGACCACAATCGGCAAGTGATGATGTTGCTAAAGGTGGTAACCATACAGATCCTATGAAAAACTGTCTCTCAAGTGCAGCAGCTGCCGAACAGCTATTCTGAACTTTTCGTATGTCTAAGCTGCTAGTTTTTGTTTAAAATTAATTAGGTACTTAATTTTAATCATCATAGCACAGAGTAAATATAAGTATACTACGTAAAAGACATAGGCATTAATAGTACATAGTAATGCATAGTATGACACATGTGTGCAAATTTGGTTTTTAACACTCCAGGCGGTATTAAGCTTAAGATAAGGGAGCCGAGAGTGTAATAATCAATGCACACGCGTCATACGACGTTTTTCAACATACTTGCGAGGAAAAAAACAGACTTGTATTTTGCAATAAATGTCATATTACGAGCGAGTGTGTTGAAAAATAATAAAAAAATCAGTTTGATATTTATCCTACGTTTTTAACCGTGTGGAAAACATATTGGAACCTTGGAAATGTCAAAGTTTCAGTCGGGATCGCTCGACCGTAATCAAAAGTGTAATAAAGAGCTATCATCAATCAACACCGAACTAGGTAGCCTGTCGGATAATAAATAAAATAAAACTGCAAACTAGATTTCGATCAATCATTGGAATCAAAAATGCAATAAGCGATTGCAGTTTACATATACGACGGCCCGCCGAGAGCGACACAGCCACCAAATGGGATCGCACATTACGACCCAGATAAATATATAGCTTTATAATAGGGCTGTCACTTCGATGAAATCAAATGCAGGAGAATTTGAGATTTTAACTATCGATACGATATTCTCTTTTCTATCTTCCCATTTGAACTGCGATTGTTTTTTTGTTTGGATAGAAAATAGTCGTAAGTACATGATTTTGGCTAATTTGGTATTTAGGGCTTAATTGAAACCTTATTTTACAACAGACATCTAATAAAAATAAAAAAAACAATTCTGTATATAAGTCTTCAAATAAAACTAAACTTACTAATTTTTTTTTCTTTGAACTTAGAGAAATTTTAAACTATTCGATGGTTGCTACCCCTACATATAATGTTAAACTATAGTGGGGTTGGGTGCCAGAGACCCGAGCTCTAGAGTAGTTGTTATGCTAATACTTACCTACATTAAAAGGGTTAACTGTCAAAGTTTACTTAATAAAAACCATCACGTCAAAAGAGTTTATAAACCCTTTTACATTAAGTAACCCATTAGAACCTATAATATGAGATGCAAGTTTAAAAATAGCAGTAGGTATTCTACTTATTTTTTATTTTTTAGATCTGTATTAAACAGGTGATTTTTTCTAGCCACTTTTTCTGGCTGATTCTGAACTACAGGTCTTAGAGAAATACGCTAACTAAAAAGGATATATTCTAGCTAAAAAAAATCTGTGTCACTCAAGTCGGCCACCACGCTGTACGTACAAGCCGTCACGCACACATTAGTCGAGCACTGATATAAACGAGTCTCTTTTCCCGCGGAATAGCCAATTAATGTGTGCGTGAGAGATGGCCGACTCTCATAGACACAGTTTTTTGTTTGCGAGAATATGCCCGACGTGGTCTGTGGAGGGGGGTGAGTTTTTTTTTCAATGCTCTGTGGTGGCTACCGTTGCCTATAATATATCATAAAAATCATAAAAAAAGTATTTTCAGTTATATTATTGAAAAAGATTATAAAATTTTAAAAAGCAAAATGTTTACCCTCAAAATTTCATATCGCAGCTATTGACTCACCGACAAAAGATATGTCTGTCGACTATCTATGTGTTTGTTATATGAAGATTGAAGAAGAAGAACTGATTTTTGTTTATAAAATAGCCGTATATGCTAGGAAAATCCGATGCCTTGAATGTATGCAGTTTATTAAGATCGCTGTCTCAGTAACCTTCCGTCCAGTCTGACATTACCCGTAGAAACCAATATTACCTATACATGATAGATATTTGCCAATAGAGGTGAGTTTCAGATCCTGATGGAACAAATCGACTAAGGTATTTCATCGTTTGCTATACGGGAACTAAAATGTTCTCAAAGAGATTTCGTCAACATTCGACTGCAATCGGTAAAAGGCTTGCTCTTCTCTAATTAGAGATTTATACATACTGGATATTCGTTTTGCTTACGGGTTTTTTCTTTTTAGGGTTCCGTATCGGAACCTGGGTTTTGGTTACTTCCGTTAATACTATGCCATCCATCTATCTGTCTCTCACAGGGATGTATACATATCTCAATCAACTCAAATAATAACAAAATCTAAGTCTAAACTCAAGAGTGGAAGAAAGCAAATACAAGAAACGTTGAAAGTATATAATTTTTTTTACGATTTTTGTTCGATCTTCATCTTGAAAAGCCAAGTATTAGCCAAGTATTACCTACGTAAGTAAATTCAATATATAAAATCTAATAAAAGAGTAAATAAAAAAGGTATAGTTATGATTATGTCAACATTTTGAGACCTCATATTAATTTTGCCATTTTCAAGTGATTGTAGAACTCTCATTATTATTTTTAAACAAATTTTATTTTCTGAGCTAGGTTCCTTGTGGTGTAGTTTCCTATAACCTTGAAAGCTGTTATACGATTAGACCTGTTATTATTTGAATTATTTTCTGGTAGAGTTTTTAAAACCTTTTCTTCATTTTCAAACAATTGAAACCATACAAGTTTAAAAAAAAAAACGATTGATAAATACGACATAAAAGTTTGTACCCTACATTCATCTTTGGCAATATATTTTAAAAACATGCTGAGTGGTATCGTGTATGCTGCCGGTACAAAGTGGCCCGAATGCGCCGCTGAGCAGTGCCACACGAAACTAAAAAGCACTTGACGGACGACTCAAACAGAATATTTGCAAGTACGCTTTTTTATACGCTTTTTTAGTGCAACCAAACTCTGTCGGAAATCTTTAATTTTGAATTTGCGAGAGATTATTTAAAACATCTAAAACAAAGTAACATGCAATCTAGTAATAAATAAAAAAATATCCTGTGTCATAATAAAACGAAATAAATCTCTATTAATTCTTTATTCTATATAAATAATTCTCTATGCATATATTGCTATATAATTGCGCTTCAATCCAGTCACTTCTTAATCCTCACTAATATTATAAATGCGAACGTGAATTTGTTTTGTTACGCACCTAACTACTTATCCGATTGCAATGTTTAGCATGCAGAAACTCATATCTCAGAGTATATAAATACTACGTACAACAGAGAGACAGCGCCCATACTTTAAAAGTTACCACCATAACTCGCGCAAGTACAGCGCCGGTGGTGAGATTGGGGTACTAATTACTATTCTGGGTTTGTAAGTGACTACAGCAATGTTTGTTTTTCAGTAAATGACAACAGATGACACTGTTGAAAGAATTTAATTTTAAAGAACAATGGGCATATTTGTATTTTTTTTTGTTTTTTTGTAAGAGAGGTAGATCGTAGCATTTACTATATACTTTTGTTCAAAAAAGATAAAAATTCCATACATTAAGTCCTAAACTAATCCAAAGAATTATTATTATGTTATTCAATTCTAAAAATACTGATTTTAAGTTGCATCTTACCCCACGGTTAATTGAGTCAATTCCCAAAATACTCTAGCTATTGTTCATCAACAAAGAAGAATGTTCACTAATTCTGAATGTTAGCTCATCGTATTTTCTGTAGAAAATAAAAAATATATGTGAAAGAATTATTTCAATACGACAATTACATTCCGAGATATAGAATTTTTAAATGAGCGTGCGACGCGCGATCAACCGCCCGGTACTCGATGCGTGTGACGTCATGTTCCAACGCTCGCTCAGTCCGTCGCGCTTTTTCTCTTGAAAAATCTCATTCCTTGGGTTTATAAATTTGAAACTTAGACCTATTACTTATCTAATCAAATCAAATGCTGCTTCTCATTATTAGATTTTTAAAACTACCCTTATAAGGGGGTTTAGGGGGCGTTAAAGTTTGTATGGAAGAAACCTACTGCGCGGTCAGATTAACTTGAAACACGGTTTTAATACATCGTATAAAAAATAAAGAAACACGTGTTTTTGGGTTTCGCGAAAATCGAACCCTAGTAGGGCAAAAAGGGGTAATAATGTTTTAAGGGGAGGTTTTTACTATGTCTCTATTAACTAAAAAATTGGAATACATTGGTTCCTTTTGTAGTCGAAGATAGGATTTTAGAAATTACATCCCTACATCCAGTGGGTAAAGCAGAGGGCGCAGGTAAAACGGCGGGGCGGAGTGTTAGTTTAGAGATAAAATCAAAGCTTATTGTTTTGAAGATCGTCAGTATAGTGAGAGTCTGCTATCTAAACATTATTCATTTATAGTGTGCATTATTTTGGTACCCCCACAGTTTCACCCGCGCGTACCTACAGTTTAAATTTGTTGCGTGGAACCCCTTATTATTATTTTTCTAAAATAAAAGTAGCCTAAGTTCCTTCTTATAATATACGCTGTCTACCTGTGATAGTCTCCTTAAAATCGGTCCAGCCGTTCCGGAGGTTAGGACACAGATTACTACGTAAGTTAGGAGGCCGGAACAAAATGTGTCAAATGTTTAACCCGCGTGCGACGACGGTTATTTATATTTTATAAATTTTTATTTTTATTGGAAAACTTACGGCGGTATAACAAGAGTATAAATAGGTACAGATAAAACATTACTACTTATTTGTTATTGATAACGTAAAACTTACCGTCTTATTGATAAATAAGGTGTAAGTCAAGTATAGTTAAGCCCATCACAGACGTAGCTATAATATATATTAATATGCCCAGCAATTATATAAATTACAGTACAGGTTGGCGAAGAAACAGAAATATATATTATAGCGTGCGGTCACTCGAAGATTTGTATTGAAAATATATCGTAATATGCCTTGCTATGATTTATATTAATATATATATTATAGCTACTTCTGTGATGGGCTTTAGCGTCACTTTCTAATGTCATATAAAAAGAAATTAAATAAAAGGCATTGGCGTGAAATCTTTAGAATAACTGCAAATTGAGTTGGTGACCGTAATTTATTTTACAATAGTGAACATGTCATCATATAGTGAGAAGGAACATAATGTACAGATGGAAGAGAAAGAGAAAAAAAAAATTGTATTGGTTGATTTTATTTTCTCGCAATCGTAGTGAAAAATAGAATGTTACACACGGCGCTAAAATCCCATTATAACTCTGTTTCTATTTACTCCTCTCTAAAGCTCGGAAGTAGAACTACCTCGTGTATGATGGGTAATTTTAGCTCCTTAAATAACAATCTACTATTCTATCACATCCTGATTGACTCTGTATGCCATGTTAAACCTAATTTTCGTAATAAATTAATATGCCATCTCGAAATCTCCACCTGTTATAGGCATAATTATTAATTAGAATTGAGCCTTGAATTAACTGCCAAGGGAAGCAAGTGCAGACAGGCTACTTCAATACATCCTTGTCGTCAATGTAGTTGCTGAGTAAGCTCCCCAACTAGCAAACAGTCGAATAATGAATGAGTTATTGGGCTACAGATCGAATAAATGTTGAGTAGTTGCTACGTAGTACCCACAATGTAGTGTAAAAGCTTTTATTACGACTTTTTAGCATTTTTTGCTTTAAGTGCTTTAACCGTGTTGTTTAAACGTTTACTCGATATTCTTATAGTGCATTTATTCAATAGTCGTATAGTAGCTACCATTTCTCGTTTATACCACACATGAGTGCAGTAATAGAGTTGTCGATTCCCAAGTTTCATGTTTAAGAAGCTACTATATAGCTGCTACTCGACATTACTATATTAGAGCAAATTCGCCGAGTAAAAGCTGTCTATTTACTGAAAAGTATCTTAATATCTGTAATTGTAATCTAAGCTATTTTGCTGAATAAATTAAACCACTATAACTTTTTCCTTGCACGCGATACATTCTTAAGTATGCCCATACTAACAAATGTAATACTCATGGAGACCTTTCATATGACATAGATTTCATTTGATATGATAAGGTTTACAACACAAAGTACGACACCGCCCATTATCCTTTACAAAATTTCGTAAATTGACGCGCGACGCTTAGGCCATCTATGTAAGGTCGTAAGATTTAAGTAAAATTACATAAATTGCAAATATTTAAGATACGAGTTTTACATATGAATTTAATAAATTATTAAACCTCAAATTATATTCCCTTGCAACAAAGCTTCATCAAAAATGATTTAGTAGCGTTTTGACTAAGAATTAATTCTCAATCAGTCCAAACGATGTTTGTAGCGACATCTATACGTGTAAATTCTACACTAATTATAAAATGTATGTGATTGACCAGACATGCTCATATGGAGAAGGACATAGGCTACTTTTTATCCCGGGAACGAGGGTGAAACCGCGGGGGACAGCTAGTACAAAAGTAAATGTTTTTTTCTATGTATAACCATTTGAGATCACCCTAAAATCTAGTTTTTCAATTATCACTCTTAACATCTAATTCATCTTTATTATTGCAGGACAACGAAAACGACGGACATAGCTCGTAGAGTTAGTAAGCTGAAGTGGCAATGGGCAGGCCACATCGCTCAAAGAGCCGATAACCGATGGGGAAGAAACGTTCTCGAGTGGCGACCACGTATTGGAAAGCGCCGAGCGGGACGCCCTCCCACCAGGTGGACCTACGACCTGCAGGGCTATTTTAAAACGTCGGATTCGATATCGGAAACGGATTCAACAATTTTCGAGGCGAATTTAAGGAATTGCTATTTTAATTGCCGAAAACTCGATGAATCGAATTGATATTTCCGTAAAGAAACGTCAATAATATGCGAATTCGGAAATTAAAATAGCATTTGCGGAAAATCACCTCGGTAGTTTTTGAATCCGTTTCCGATATCGAATCCGAGCGTTTTAAAATAGCCCTGCTGGTCAGAGTCGCTGGGCACAGCTGGATGCAAGCAGCCCAAAACCGTTCCAAGTGGAAGTCAATGGGGGAGGCCTATGTTCAGCAGTGGACATCCATAGGCTGATATGATGATGAGGATGATGATGATTGCGGGATTGCTCTAGTTTGACATATATTGGCACATCAAACAAAGCAGTAATGAAGAGGGTCTTATTTTTTTTTTATTTATTTATTTACTATGAAACATCTATCATTACAGGAATCCCAATGCGATAGTGTTGCCTTACATCTAACAATAAAAATAGGTTAAATTTTTCCGCCCTTTACGACTTCCGCGCTCCCTTAGACGAGAAAATTATTTTCGTCTAACGAATCTAAGATCGATGCTAGTCTTATTATGGATTCATAATAGCCACTCGACTTGGACCGCAAATTGCGATCACCATCTAACAGTGCCCTATCGATGTCCCAATGAAATTCTTATTGTGAGATAAATTGGATCCGCAGTTTGCCTAGCAACGACACTCCCAGTAGAACTTTGAAGGTGTTGTTTCTATCCATCATTATTTCTTTGATATCATAGATTTTCTTTGTATCCGATACAATATGTTTTTATGAATATTTTTGCTTTATTATCCTTTATTACTCGTTTAGTAGACTAATAATGTTGTAAATAAATTCGAAATGTTTGCGAAGAGATTTGAGTAGAGCAGTATTCTCTTTCGTAAGTTTATAATCTTCTGAGATTGAGAGAGAGATTGTAGAAAACTCTAGAACTTATTAAAATATAATTTTATCTATCTGGGACTGAGTGCAAAACACTTAGACCCTGTCCAGAAGGGGCGATTTCGCCGCGATTCTCTCGCGCGTATTACGAGTCAAAGTATGGTAAGTGCACGCGATTTACGCGATGCTTGTGGACCCACACACGCACGAATATATTACGAGCGTACGGCGAGATACGATACTAACTTATTGGCGGCTGTGATAATAGGCGCGGAACGCTGCGCAGTAGCGAAAACGAAGATATGCGGTACATTTGAGATGACTGTACCTGCGCAAAGCCGGCTCGCAGCGCACTTCATGGGTTTGGTTCGGATTCTACCGCGCCGTACGCGCGTATGAATTCGCGCGAAACGATTCGCCGTGATGTCGCCCCTTCTGGACAGGGTCTTAGGTAACATTTTGTATTTTTCCAGTTTTGTAAAACCCATAAATAAAATTTGAACGTTTCTTAAATTACACGTGTAACTTTGTAATTACTAATAAATATTGTTTTTACCAGAAGCCAAATATTTTCTTTTCATCAAAATATATTGTCTAGGACTTAAATACAAAAAATAACAAATAAAATCAAGAAGGCTTAATGGTAAAGGTAGCACGTGTAGAAGATTTGTGAACGCCTAAAGATAGCCGTAAGCTATCTGATATTTTAAAAGCTGGTACCGATAAATAAAGGTACAGTTAGATATGAAATTCTAGAAAAGGATTACGTAACCAAAAAGGTTCTACACATAGACATAAATCTTTTTCATTTATTTGTTTCTGCAAATTACCAAAACATTGTCGGTATATAGGAATCGCTTTTTAACTAAATCAGTGTAATAGTGTGCCCCGTCTCACTCTTTCGATCACCAAATGTCACCTGTCAGATAAAGACTTCGGAATTTTAGCTAATCAACGTTTGATAACTTTATTATGAATAAGGGGGTACAAATTTATCTCACTTACCGGCAACTTATAAAGTTGCAGGGGCAGTTGCGGCCGGTGCGGAAAATTTTAATCTCAAAAAATACGCATCGTTGGACCAAATTATATTTTGGAGGTCCGAAGCTCACCTTTTTACTCGCACTTTGTCATCAAATTGATCGAGGCCTCCGGGGACCAGCGGGCGGGGAGCTTTTTCCGTCAACGCATCAGCGTAGCTATTCAAAGAGGAAATGCTGCCAGCCTGCTGGGAATCTTGCCGCTAATCGGAAGCAGCGGCAGACTTGAGGAAATTTTCTATATACGTGTAACGGAAAGGATATATCCTTTACAGTAATCCACTTTTTTGGAGGCGTACAGATCGCGGAAGTGAAAAGTTTATATTAATATTAGCAAGAGTTATTAGAGATTATTGCCGGAGTCTTCTCAGTTTAAGTGTATTCCGAACCGGTGGTAAATTCAACTGTATGTACCAATTTAACGTTCATAAGTGCCTTACTAGGGCCTAAACTGAATAAATTACTTTTTGATTTTTGATTTTTTTTTTGATTCAAGTGATGCAAAATGAGAATGACGCTCATTGAGCGGTGGAATGTTGGTTATGATTCGAATTCACTAAACTTGGAAGCAAACCAAAAGTATGAATTTTTGAGTAATTTATTTTCACCTGAAACTTTTTATAGAGACTATACCTGATGTAGTCTACATCCCTTTCGGATAATAGGTACTCTTTCCGTTAATCGTTGTTTAGTTATAATTTGCACATATTTGTTGTTTATAAATGTATTAACACAAGAAACATACTTTTTAAAGTCTTTATGGATTGTTCATTGCCAATTTTCAAATAACTGGTTTCAGAAAGCCAAACCTCTAATTGGAAACGCCTCTTACAGACAAAAGCGAAATAAGTTCTTCGCGAACAACAGCCAGTAACAATGATAAATTCGTTTCGTATTTATATTGGTCCTGCGGCCCGCGTCAAGATCCAATTCCACCGCTGGCAGGTTCGAGCCCTAATCAGAGCTAATAATTAATGCCTCAATCCGAATTTAATCTCGCACACAGAAATCTAAATAATGATCTAGAAGTGAAACAGAAAAATATTCGTTTGACACAAACTGTACAAAGATAAAGCAACAAATGAGAATAAAAACACAGAGACATATTCCAATGCAGTTATAATGTGTGATATCGCAAAGAATTATGACTCAGTTTTACTGTATGGTGAGTAGTACATAAGTGCCTTCTAACTAAACTAAGAAAAGAAGCCTTACCATTAGTAGCTCTACACTAAAATATTACACACAGGATACACATGTGTCGGCATGTTCTGAGTCTGACCATGAATACTTACAAACCATTCGTATATAAAGTATAACAGTTATCTGGTTGTCATAGTATAAACTCTGCTTAGTTTGGGATCAGATAACCGTGAGTGAGCAATGTCCCAGGATATTTATTTATTAAAATAAGATTTAACTAAGTTAAAACATTATATGACTCTTACAATTACGCCAAATGCAAGATGTATCGTTTCATAACTCCCTTATTACGAAAGAAGGTTTAAGTTAAGTCTTATAAAGGTTTAATATAGCCTCTTTTTGTTATATGATATTAGAAAGTGACGGATATATTTAAAAACTGGATTTTACTAGACATGACTTAAACTTTCTTTTATAATAAGGGTGTAGCGGCATCTATCGGCTATCTATCAGTAACACTAAGATAGTACACACACGAAAAGATAGATGGCGTGGCGCCACATTATCCTGCATCGCGCTTACGAAGTTTTCTCGAGAATCTGCATATATACTGTCCGACATGTACAGTTGGACCGCGACAAAGAGTACATTATATAATCTGGACCGCGGTCTCCAGGCACGATGACCCAGCCTGGCGGAAGATCTTCCTTTTTAAATGGAGGTATCGTCCACCATGCACCTCCATAAGGGGGAGACAGCCTTGTTGTGGCAATAACTACGAATATATCTGTATCTGAATGACTCAATGAGACGGGTATACTACATCTAACTATTTTAACTTATAAGAAATCTATGATCCCACCAGGGTTACGAGTGGGCCAACTGATTGCGGCGCAAGTTCTACATGAGCTAATTGCTTTACGAACACACGGTAATGACACGATTCAATTAAACTATGATAAACGTTTACAATGTTTCCATTGATGTAACTACACTATAGTTGTGCAAGCAATTTAAGTTTGTATTTTGAACAGTTACAGAGAGTTCTAGTAATTCTAGGAACAGAAATTGAAGGAGAACTTCTAGTAAAAGCAGCGTCTATGAAAGCAGTTCTCCGAACAGATTGAACTTCCGAGGAAATTTGATGCCTCGTTTTGACGCTTGCTTCGAGCCACAAGTTGCACTTTCAAGATACAAACCGTACTAGCAAATATATTAATGAATCCTACTAGTAATACTACAAATGTCAATGTTGGTGTGAATGCTTATCAGGCTGAATGGATAAAGATACAATTTTGCATATAAGTAGATCTCATAGATCATATTCTAGAATAAAATATAAGATATTTTTATCTCAAAAATACTGGTACTGAGTATAGAAAAAGAAGCTTTAGTTAAAAGAAAACTAATAAATCGTGAAGACCATACAAAATTCAGCAAAACGACAGATAGCGTGCGTTCAATCAAGACCTCAGTTAAGTAATGAAGTTAAATACTTAATTTATTTCAGTTCTCTGACCCAAGGGGGTCCATAAGTAACCTATCAATCACACTTAGCCTTACATTTGTCACACGAATATTTCGTTAACAATGAACTATGGTGGAGACGTGAGGAATGACCATTACGCTCAACAAATGGTCGTATGCTTTTAATTTATTTGGTAGTGATTATTGTAGAGGTGTTTGCTCGGTTTTCTTTTGTATTAGAAATGTTTTATTCGGTTAATGTGTTTGTTTGTAGGTCAGCGTAACCTTTTATAGAGGTTTATTTGGAACCATCATGGGTACTAGAAATTTCAGGTAAGCAATTTTAACCGATAATATACACTGTACCTGAAAAAATTATAACAGAAATGAATTCCCATGAAATAAATCGTGATTGCAAATATTGTATTGAGTTCGTTCGAGATTGACAATATTCAATCAAACAGTAAAAATCCTGTGATTGGAAAAATATTTCATGACATTATATTCATAAACTTTTGTTTTTGTGTGCACAGTATTTTTGGTGGAAATCGAAAAAATATGAGTTTGAACTGAGTTTCAAAATAATGTTTATGAATTTTTATCTAACATGTTATATTTTAATGTTGTGTAATAGCATAGAGTAACCCCCTTATTCATAATAAAGTTATCAAACGTTGATTAGCTAAAATTCCGAAGTCTTTATCTGTCAGGTGACATTTGGTGATCGAAAGAGTGAGACGGGGCACACTATTACACTGATTTACCTAGTTAAAAAGCGATTATGAATAAAGAATGAGGTAAGAATATTATAGATTGATAGCGTTAGCTTGTGCGAAGTATGAGCAGTTTGTATATAGATTCATTCACAGATAAGTCGTACACTAGTTTATTTACAGTCAGACAAAATTTCGATATTGTTCTCGATATAAGTATCGATACAAAGAGAGAAAATGGTATGTATTTTAGCCGATCAAACTATGAACACGTACTTCGCGTCAAGGCACGTACCGATGATCATGGCACGTACTCTTGTACAGTCGCTCTATTAATATTCGAACTCTATGTATAATAACTTACCAAAAGAATATTAAATTTCCTCGATGAAAATATAAAACGCTACAGGACGCCAATTTCATTAGATCAAGTAGTTTCAGCGCTTCACAAAGTTTCAAGAGGAAATAAAACAAAAAGTTTGTTTAACATTGACGTATAGTTATGTGAGATTAAAAGGGCGTGCCCTAATGTTTCAGCAACATAAACATCAACAACAAGTCAACGACGCGCGAATAAAAAGGGGAAACATTCCATAAAGTTACGAAAAATGTTCCCTATTGTGATATAATCCCTTGACGCGTGCAAACAAATACCTTTCTTTTTTTTCGTCCAAAATATATATACGCCATCCACCAATGTTCACTATCAGATATTTTCACGCTGACAACAAAATGTACCGAAAAATATTCACGATGGCAACATTGACCGAGCGGCTCGCATTCTTCAATGTATTATGCGACAAATTTATTATTGCACCCGTAAAAGTCCTGTGTCAACGTGATGTTACACTTTTCCCTTTCACGTGGTAAAAATAAGATTGGTATCAACGGCAGAATTAAGTTTGTCGTAGTGCGTTCAGAATAAACCCTTTCTGGAATCTCCCCGTCCTCTGCAGGCGTACTGATGTATTGCCAAAGAATAAATTGCTCCGTATTGGAAAGATAGGTCTCATGTGGCGTGAAGGTATGGTCATTTTGTTGCCCATAAGTCTTGAGGGGACATCTTTATCGTCGCTTGTCGCTGATAGTGAAGCGTATTAGTGGAAAGCGGCCTTTTAGATGTAGTTTAGTGCCCCCTAAATAAATACAGATGTTACTCTCGATTTGTTTTTAAAGAAGATTTGTATGTGACCTTTTGTCGGAGGACAAACGATATCTATCGGCAGTAAAATAATTGCTACTAAATTTCTGTGAAAGGTTTATTTGTACAGTTTTATTACTGTTATTTTAGAATCGGAATTAGAACCTATGTCAGTGGATTTAGATATCATTTACGTTTTTAGGGTTCCGATCCAAAAAGGTAATAAAGGAATTTTAACGCTGCCACTACGTTCGTCTGTCTGTATCCACCGGCGGTATATTTCAGCAACCACTAATGCTAACGATTTGAAATAGTTTTAAATATTGCTGACCTAAAACATTGCAAACAAACAAACATAGTTATGCGGACCGGTTGTTTACTACAGTTATGCCCCAAACTAAGAAATATACGTCCAAGGAAGATCTTAACCCTCGGTGTCAGACTCAAACTCGCACTTGGCTGGTTTTTTTATTATTTAAAGGTGCGTCTATTCTACGCGAACCGAGCACGAGCCTAGCGTCTATTAGTTTGTTGCTCGCGATGTCAAGTGTGGACGTTACAACGATCCTACAACGAACGCGATGCAAAATCCTGTGCTCGAAAAAACTGACAATTGGGCGGAGCGCAGTCGAGCGCGAGACGAATGCTCGATCGAGGCTCGAAAGTCCCTCCACGCTACACGAACATCGAACGAATCCTGTTCGTTCGAGGCTGGGCTCGTGCTCGCTTCGCGTAGCATGGACGCACCATAAGAGTTTTTACAAGCCTTTATTTAACTTTCAATGTATGTTTTGTTCGGGTGGAATCTTGCAAGTTGAATTTCATCCACTTCCAGTGGTCGGATTGACTTGATATTTGGTATACATGAGTATATTGGAAGACAATGCAAGTACAGTCAACAAAAAGTACAGTCATCAAAAAAAGCTTGTATATAAATTTTAATTTTTAACAAAAACTTATTAAATACTAAGATGAGTATGGTTAGGTAAAATAGTAGGCCTAATGATACTTTTATACACACATTACAGTACAATAACCTTGAAAAGATAATACCCGGAGAGAAATGACATAAAGAGAAAGGTTCCCAAACTTTCTCGGAAACGTAGAGACGTAACAAATGATTATGATATCGTTCTTTGCACAGGAAGTACCCATCCATTTCCTTTCATATAAATCACACAAAGGGAACATATATTTGCATAACCATTTAATGAAAGACAAATATATGAAATCGTATGTGGTATCTGGGTTAATGGTATTCAAATATTATAAAGTCAATTATTATAAAGGGTCGTGCCGGGAGATATTAAATTAACTATTTATTTAGGTACTCTATTTAGGGCTCCTCTTTGATCAAGATATTGACAATGGATTTTGATTGTGGTTAATTAATTAAAGTGTGGTTAGTTAGTTAGTAAAACTTTACTGGTCTTAGTTTTTCAGCCTCGCTGAGGCTTGCCGGTTCTCTTTAGATGACTTCCGAACCGTTGGGAATTTTAGTAACTGCTTCTTTCGTAAGTGCCCCCTGAAACGGAAAAAAGCCTTTAAACACAGTTAAAAATAATACATAGGAAAAATAAGTTTTTAGTGTGGCATGATTAGCCGTTCTTAATCGATCGGCAAGTTCAGCTACCACCGTCGTGGTCGGTACCTGGATGAGTGACCGTGGTATTTCAAATCGAGCGTTTCCGTGCTTCGGAAGGCACGTAAAGCCGTTGGTCCCGGGTAGTCGTTAAGCTAGTTGGAGGCCTTCTAGATGGCTTAAAAACTCCAACAGTAGGTTGACCACTAGCCTACCTCCACCGATCCGCAGTGGGCACGCGTGGTGGAGTATCTGCCCATTACCTATCACCCTGATTTGTGAAAGGAGGCCTGTGCTCAGCAGTGGGACACTATAGTCTGATGATGATGAATCTAAGAAAACAATTTGCAAATTTCGGAATCAAAAAACCCTGTCTCAGTAAATCTGGTAGTAACATCAGAGACTAGTTTGAGAACTAAGCAAACTACAGAATATCGATACAAGTAATAGCTTAAGTGTCAGGCGTCATACAAAATACAAGAAGCTCCTAATGCGATAGTATCAAACGGCCAAAGTCTAAGTAAGCACAAACTTGACTATCGCAACTTCCTACGTAGCCGGGACCCATTTATAACTTGTCGGTCAAACTTGTAGAACTTCGGCAACCATCGATAGGCTTTGAACTGATATTGATAACCGCCTGTTACTTAACACAAATTAATTGATTGCTACCTTGCTATAACAGGGAGGGTAGAACTTCATTTTGTGTTCAAGTGAAGATATTTACAAATCAACGATGTAAATCGGACGTTTCATTTGTTTGATTTACATCGCGGATTTGAATGTAAAATGAAAATATCGTGTTCGAATGACTTAGTAACATCATTTAACAAAAAACCTAATAGCCTGGTAAATTAGTGCCATAATCATTTGTTGCCTAGACTATAAGGTAGCGGACGCGTACCCATTTCATACAGGGAAAAAGTACGGGTAGGTTACAAGTATGACCTTTAAACTTGGAGTACGAGTCTAAATCATGATTGATTACAGTTTGCAGCAATTTAGCATACTCCTTGTATGCTAAATTGCTGCAAATTTCCGTGGAGTTTCTGGTAAATAAGTAGTTGGCAACATACTCCCGCTCGGCGCTTTCCAGTACGTGGTCTCCACTCGAGAACCTTTTGTTTACAGTTGTACCTATCACTAATATTGCAGTTTTATTGCTACCAAATCTACAAAAAAAATACAGTTCACTAGGAATTCATAGTGTGCACCGAAGCTCCACACGCAAGTAATATGTAGGTAATATTGCAGGATGCAATATTATAAATGCTTTCGTCGTAATGCGAGGAACTAGGGCAGTTTCTCTTTAATATTTGTCAAACCGTTAGTTTCCCCTTGCTGTTATTTTATTGGTGTTGGCTTTAGTATATACAAATAATGTAGCAGTCTCTATTCCAACCAAACAATTAATTTTTTTATTTTGATAAATTGTGAGATTGGGATCTTAGTAAATTGTTATCATGGTAAAACATAAATAAATATATACCCCAGGATATCCTGCAGACACGGTCTGATCCCAAACTAAGCAGACCTTGTAGTATGGAGCCCGGATAACTTATTATAAATACCTTGCCAATGTGATGCTGACTTTTACAAAGTCTAGAGCTATTTGTGTTGCGACATATTTTCAACTAGGTAACTTTTCCTGGGTCAGCATCGAACCTACGACTTCTATCTATATTTTTATACCACTAAGGTGGCAAACAAGCACACGGCCCACCTGATGGTAAGCGGTTACCGTAGCGTATGGACACTTGCAACACCTGGGGTATCACTCGCGCGTTGCCGACCCAGCAGAAATCTTTTCACACCCTTTTTGAAGAACCCCATGCTGTACTCTATTGGGAAAACCACGGCAGGGAGCTTATTCCATAGTCTGAGCGTCCGCGGAAGGAAGCTCCGTTGAGCCCGCACAGTTCGAACCAATTCTGGGTTCAATGTGTGAGGATCACAGGTGAGGATAGACTCCTTGTCGATGGCGAGAGTTGCGATGATGGAAGGTAGCCGTGGGCATGAAGTCGAACAATTCTTTAGAACACTCTTCGTTGTATAAGCGGTAGAACCCATAAATAATATCAGATCTCTACGCGAACAAACATGACCTACTATATGAACTAAAGAAAAATACATTTGTGTTAGAAGAACTAGCGACTTACCTACATAGGCATTGTACATTATGTTATAACCTTGAAAGGTTATAAACCGGAATTCTCCTAACCCTAAGTATAAACATAATGGCACCGAGGGAAATCAACCGGTATAGGTTCTGCAAGGTGACTACAACCACATTGAGAATATGAAATGAAACCTCACTACGAACCTCTTATTTTTAACGTTACATGTCTGTATCAAATCGGATATATTCTCGCTAACAAAAAACTATGTCACTCAAGTCGGCCATGTATCTGCCGGCACGCACACATTCACACATTAGTCGAGTGCGGATAGTCTCTGTGTAAACGGCGACAGAGTCTCTTTTCCCTCGGAATAGCCAACTAATGTGTGTGTGAGAGGTGGCCGACTTTCATAGACACAGTTTTTTGCTAGCGAGAATATGTCCGACGTAGTCTGTGCTTTGAATATACATGCAGATTTGCGGACATGACAAAGTGTAATCCCGCAATCAATAAAAATGACTATAGATCGAAATGAGCAAACAGAGTCCACGTAAAAGGATAATTTGCAGTTTTTCACCCTGAACAATCCTTATTACCATCATTAATAATAATTGAGTGAAATATTTCTTGTAATACTTACTTTGATAATTGCTAATAAAGGCAATTTTCGAAAGTATACGCGCGTATTTTTAATTGGGTTTAGGGATTGTCTGTGTGTTCATTTTTGGGCTATATTGTTTTATGGTTAATCGCTTGGCTCACGGTTAAAAATATAACAATGACATCAATTTTTACAATAGGACGCGCGTCCCTCGCGAGATCCAACGGGCTAAGTTAATAATCTGTACTAATTAAAAAGGAGTCCATCCATAGAGTACAATATATAGTCATGCATGACCCATCTTGCTAGATCTATGAGTCCATCAAATAAATTGTTTTATGAAAAATCAACAATAAGGTAACCATACAAAAAAATTATGTTAAATTATTATGCACCGATAAATTATTCCGCCATTCAAGCATTATAAAAGAGGTAGATCATAGCATATTTTCGTTCAAAGAGCAGTTCGACTGGGGAACTCCTACATACTTGTGGAGTAAGTATGTAGGAGTTCCCCAGTTGCAGAATACCGCAGTCAAATAACCGCGTAGGGTAAGGTCGCCAGGGGTACGTTTAAGTAAGCCGACAAATTTTAGCCGGATAAAAATTATACTAGCGAGGCTTGAACGAGAGGTTAAATCGTTCAAGTAGCGAGGGTTCGCTGAACTAGTAATAGTTCTAAATCTATGTTAGCTGTGAAATTCAATTGACATCTTGTAAATAACTATCAATTCGACTCAAAATTGTATTGTAATCCCCGTTAAGGCTTGTGATCTCAAATCAAATCAAATCAAAAAGTCATTTATTAAGTTTAGGCCTTAGTAAGGCACTTATGAACGTTATGTACATACAGTTGAATTTACCACCGGTTCGGAATACACTTAAACTGAGAAGACTCCGGCAAGAAACTCGAAATTATTACACAGTAAAAATGGACCAGGACACGAAAAATCAATTTGCCGATGCAAAACAACTAACAACTGTCAATCTGATAGCAGGATAAAATTTAGCTAGGTCGCTAAAATGTATCTGATCCGGCGAAAACTTATACCAGCGGACGCCCGTGAACGGGGCAGATTAAATTTTAGTCCATTTAATTTTTCGCGGTGTGCTTAATACTGGATAATTGACTTAAATGCACCCCAGAGCTCATAGTTGAGGGGAAAGATCGGTAGTTCAATCCATGTGCACCAGTGAAGTGAAATGAAATGAATCATGTGTATCGTGCCTTTTCAAGTTGTCTCAAGAAGTCCGTGAAAAGTTTTAGTACAACCACCATTGTAGTAAAACATGACTTTTATGGACGGTGACTGACTGAGGACTATTGTGAACGTGATTTATCGTGACTAGAACTTATAATATAACTGGAAAATGGCAAAATACACAAGCCGTGTGACGCCAAAAAAAAAAAAAAAAAAAAAATGAAAGATCGGTATCGCGTAAATGATGCTCACTGGTGTTGCAAGTGGCCACAGGCCTAGGCCTAGGGGGAAGCCGTATACTTGTTTTCCAACTACTACCCATTTCAATTTTCGTACTTTCCTTGCTTTCGCGATTATGGATTGATATTTGACACAACATTTCACATTATCTAGTTTCAAAAATTAAAATAAAGTATAGATCGATATACAGGATGTTGTTTTGGTCGGCGACAAGCGACCTAGGAGCGGTAGTACAAAATATATATATTCCCCAAAAATGGACTTATATTCATCCGCAAGGCAAACTGAAGTCCGCTGAAGAAAAAAGTGCATTTAAATTGGCTTCCACCAGCATTTGACGTCCGCATACCGGACGTCACTTTTTATTTCGCTTGCACTTGCGTCCTTTTGGTCCTCGGTAGCTATAGAACAAAAATCGACAGACGTCAATAAATCTATGCACTGATTACAATTGTATATTAAAAGGTTCCGAAAGTTTTCGCAGCAGATGTGTGGCGCTCCTGCAGCGCGTATATCTATAATCGTATACCTACCTTGGTGATTTTTGACGAAGAAGCCGCGTTTTTGGCATCCGCTATCGCGAATTCGCGACGTTGCCAGCTTTCTCAATTTCTATTTCTCGTATGCTCGGTTGAATTATCGCACCGCGGTATTCGCGGTACAATTGTACCTGTCTTTATCGAAAATGTGATTTTTTCAGCCTTTTATGTTCATAAATATTTGGTCACGGATCGGAAAAAAAATAGTAGTCAAAAGTGAAATAGTACTCATGAAAAATAAAATGTATTTAATCAAATAGCGTATAAATTAATACAATATTAAAAGATTATAAAAAAATTATATCCATACCCCCCACTAAAGCTGTTAGATTGCAATTATTTCTATAAATAATATTTATACCATATTTTTCCAACAAGACCATTTTTGAGAAAACGACCCTTATACGGACGCACAATAGTAAGATACGGACGCACGATAGTAAGATACGGACGTCCGATAACTATATTACTTGGACACCAAATAACAATATACGTACGGGCTTTTATTAAAGCTTTATAGTTTTTTCATTCATGGTAAAAGTTAGTCAGCACCTTCCAAGAACTTTTTAAGCAGAAAAGGTTTCGTTTAATATGATTTTTCTGCAAGGTAAATTACGGAAATTAAATGACGGAAGCTAGTAGGTTTAATATAATAGTGTACTGAACTTATATTTTATGTCTGTGACTGAATCTATACTTCTATACTAATATAATAAGGAGGTAAAGTTTGTGAGTTTGTATTTAGCAGGTAATCTCCGAAAAAATCTGAGTTTCTTGCCTGAGTTTCTTGCTGAGTTTCTTGCCGGAGTCTTCTCAGTTTAAGTGTATTCCGAACCGGTGGTAAATTCAACTGTATGTACCAATTTAACGTTCATAAGTGCCTTACTAGGGCCTAAACTGAATAAATGACTTTTTGATTTTGATTTTGAAAAGGTCTGGCGATATTTTCAATACCCCAAGATTCTAGAGAAAGTCCACCGAAACGTAACCTTGAGAGCTCAACTATGTATTTCTAACGAAGGCAGGCACTTTGAGCAGCTTCTTAATTGAAATATTAAAAAAATGCATGTACTTTGTTTTTAACCGACTTCAAGAAAAGGAGGAGGTTCTCAATTCAGATGTTTGTATTTTTTTTTTTATGTATGTTCGGGCATAACTCCGTCATATATAGACGGATTTACAAAATTCTTTTTTTGTTCGAAAGGGGTTTATACCGAAATGGTCCCATATAAATTTCATATAGATGAAACTAAAAATTTACTTTTTAACAAAAAAATAAACCGCCTTCAAAGTACACTAAAAAGTATGAAATACCTCCTATCTGACACTGTTTTGAAGTCAGCGAAATATTTTCTATAGAACACGTTATGCGATTTTTTATTACACCATCTTTGAGTTTTAAGAAGTGGAAACATCGTCGCCCGATATCTATAAACGGATGTGCGGTAGCAATATACGGACGTCCGATAGCAATATACGGGAGTCTGATAGACGACATAGAAGCCAAATATCAAAATAGGAATGAAAGATTTCGAATGATATAATTATCTACTTTTACGCATCACTAATAAGTACTTATTGTTTTTCTCTTTAACCTACTCCATCCCCCTGCTAAAATTTTCCTCTCAAATTATTTTAATAAGCGACCAAGTGAACTCCTAAGCGTTTGCTAGGTCTCCCTCTTCTTCTGGATAATGATGGCCCATTCTCCTTTTATGATGTCGTTATTATGTAAGCACAAGTTAGCAACAGGCGTACAATGATTGCGCAATTTAATTCATTTATCAAAATCATGGTTATATCTAAATATATAAAAATCAATGCCACTTTTCGTTGTAATTTTATAACTCAAGAACGGGCTCACCTATCCAAACCAAATGTTTAGGCTTTGTTCGGACTATTTAGTAGATGGTTTATGTGAAGTTTGCACAAAATCGATCGAGCGGTTCGTCATTTATCACATTTTTTGTAACAAATGAATTCAATAAATGGCGGATAATTTTTTTGTTCGAAAGGGGTTTATACCGAAATGGTCCCATATAAATTTCATATAGATGAAACTAAAAATTTACTTTTTAACAAACAAATAAACCGTCAAAGTACACTAAAAAGTATGAAATAACTCCTATCTGACACTGTTTTGAAGTCAGCGAAATATTTTCTATAGAACACGTCATGCGATTTTTTATTACACCATCTTTGAGTTTTAAGAAGTGGAAACATCGACGCCCGATATCTTTAATCGGATGTGCGGTAGCAATATACGGACGTCCGATAGCAATATACGGGAGTCTGATAGACGACATAGAAGCTTACCATCAGGCGGGCCGTATGCTTGTTTACCGACTTAGTCGTATAAAAAAAAACAAAAAAGAAGCCAAATATCAAAATAGGAACGAAAGATTTCGAATGATATAATTATCTACTTTTACGCAACACTAATAAGTACTTATTGTTTTTCTCTTTAACCTACTCCATCCCCCTGCTAAAATTTTCCTCTCAAATTATTTTCATAAGCGACCAAGTGAACTCTTAAGCGTTTGCTAGGTCTCCCTCTTCTTCTGAGCAAACATTTGATTACAAGCAAATTCGGATGTCCGATAGCTATATACAAGCGCCCGATAGCATATACGGACGCTCGATAGTAATATACGGAAGTCCGATAACTATATTACTTGGACCCCAAATAAAAATATACGTATGGGCTTTTATTAAAGTTTTATAGTTTTTGGCTATTCATTATAAAAAGCCTTACACACAATGTTTGTGTTACTTGGGACCATCCCATGTGTACGCGCACAGCATTAACCTCAGAATACAGGTATTTATAGACCTTTTTTAGCAGAAAAGGTTTTGTATAATATGATTTTTCTGCGAGGCGAGTCATTGGGTCACAAATAATGTCACACCGTATCCCTTTTATCCTAAATTGTTTCAGTTGAGTTAAATTGTAATTTAATCATCCATCGAGTACTTACTTATTTAGTGAGAAAATATAATTATTGATTGGGGAAAAGAACTATAGGATTTTCCACGCTACCTACTACCGTAATATCATCCTTCTTCGAGAAAAACGTTATCTGTAAAAACCGTTACAAGCTTTTGAATTTGTACCTACTTATAAGCAATAATAATATGATAGCCCATAAAAAGAGATGCAAAATTGAATAAAAAGCTGGCAACGTCGCATTTAGGCACAACGACCTCACTAGAGTTAAAAAAGTCGGCGCATTGGATAAATCATGGTGAATATATCCAGGAAGCCTAGAACTCATCATCATGGATTGGGATTCAGAAATGCTTGGGCATAACTGCAAGAAGAATATCGTGAAAAATAATATTATAGGAAAGTGACATATATCACTGAGTAGGTATTTAAAAAATAAAGCAACATTCGCAAAGATATGATAAAAAAATCAAGCAGAACACGGGGATGCCGTAATGTTGCACAACATGCATGAAGCCAAAAGTCTTGCTGGATGTAAATATATAATTCCATTAAATACTGTAAATATGTTGAGAAATACCTTATTCAATTTGAAATAAAATTACTGCAAAGTATGGTTACTAGGCACGTGCACAGACTAGAGTTAGGCGCAAGCCGCCATCGCCCCACCCCTTTACTCCCTCGTACTCCCGTTGAGTATTATGTCTTCACTTTAGCTTATTACATGATTTTCAAAAAAAAACATTATTATTAAAAAAAAATAAAGTATTTTTTTATATTTTTTTAGCACCAGTATCATTTGTATTATCGACCCTGAGTCGTTCGTCGCTGACCAAAACAACGACCTGTATAGAAACGGCAGTTAGTCGTAAATAAAAAGCACTTGGAAATTCAACCTTATAATCAATTATACAAATATTAGATATCTCATCATAAACTCCACTTAATTAGCTATAAAAGTGTTCACCTCAAAGTATCACAAAGTCCCACAGCTACCAGTACAGTGAAATTGTATGTCTTCATTTCACACACACAGACTTGTAAAATGGGAGTTCTCCGTTGAGACTTGAGCTTTCAACTTACCATCTTACCGTCAAACCATCTTTTGTAAGTAAAGTTCTGATTATAACCAAGATGTTAACAAGTAATTATATGGTCTGGAATTAATTTAGCCTAATGTTATGTCAAGACCATTTGCCCAACATGCTTTACTTTGATCAACTGACAGAATGAGAATTCTTCAATAATGGAATTTAATTTTGTTCCAGCGCAGTTGAATGCCAGCTATTTCTAATGCGGGTAACTTTTGGTCACCCCACCTTCTATATATACTCATTAATCTATATATGTATGACATATATAAAGACTTGTTCTGACTGACTGACCAAACCTGCGGTTAGTAATTTGAAATTATGCATACAGGCACAGATATAGTAATCTGTGATACAGGTCCCTTCTATAAAGTAGGCATACATTAAGAATGATTTTTGAAAATTCCACCTCTAATGGGAAGAAAATAAGAGATATTATAGAATAGAATAGAATCAAATTTATCATCATATCATATTATCGTTTGATTAGTAACCTATAAACCCGTATTAGATTCTTTTTCCATTGAAGAATCAAGCTAAATCGGAATTATTCGAAATTACTTGAATCCATCAAGGAAAAATCCCTATAGAGTAGTAATACCGAACAATCAAATTCCACAACTAGTCAGTGATTTGTCACTGATTTTGAACAGTTACGACCAATCACGAGTGCACATGTTCTTGACTTAGCCAATCAGAGCGCGTTGTCGATGGTGGGAAATTGGCGGAATATAATTCAACCAAAATGAACGTCATTACGCTTCTTTGGGTTAATTTGTTCGATGCTTGAATCGAACCAAAAACAGATTGCAAACCTAGGTTTAAAATTTGCCTCGTCTCTTTTTGTTATATGACGTTAAAAAGTGACTGAGTGACTGGTTTGACTAAACTTGCTATAAATCTACTTTTGTATTAAAGTGGGAGAGTTTTACTTCGAATTGTTTCGATATCAAACATCTAAATATCTCGAACGCATGAAAATTATCTTTATGCTTTGCAAGACCACATAAATTCCATTTGCAAACGCCGTTCGCCTTCCTTTTATACACTAGCAACGTATCGGAAAATCGTCACTGAATCAAGATATATGGCTTTCGGGAAAATATACACGGTTGTATCCATAGACTTCGATTTTATTTGCATTTTGGGAGAGAGAAAGACGCTAGTGATTAGGTGAACCCCATTTTGGCTCTATCAATGTAATTTTTGTTTGGTCTATATTCTTTTTTCCATTGCTGTACAATAAATAGTTATCTGTAACTAAATTTCAATCATTTTCGATTTGAAATCGGTTCAATATAGCGGTTTTCTAATAACTTTTTTACGTTCTGATAACTCAAATATAAACAGTGGTTCATTAGAAATGGAACCATTTCCGATTTTGTAATATTTCTACCGATTCAGAGGTTATTTCAATCTGAATGTCATTGAAATAAAGTTACGTAATCCACGTACTGACCATCTGATTTCAATTTGACTCGCCATCTTTCATAGGACGCCCTTTCCATACGCGAGCCAAAAATCCGCTGGCTCGCCAAAAGTCCTCGCGTAGTTTTTTTAACAGCGAGCCAGCGTCAAACCTTTAGATACAGTGTATGAGCGACATCCCTTGCATAATTTTTCACAAGAAACTATCCTCCCGCCAAGTTCATCCGCAATGTCTTATTTTACCCCCTTATTATAAGTTGAATTTCTGTAAATTCTTTAATAGTGCACTTAAGATACTCAAGGAGGATATTTCCTACTATTTTCAAATCTCTATGTTCGACAGTCAGAGTTTTAAGTAATCGCGAAACTTTATATCATCCATTGACCTATGCCTGTAACTCAGTCCCACACCGTTTCACTTCATTATACAATACATACTCATATTTCGAAAAAAAAACAAAAAACAAATTAGTTAAATAATAACTTAATATACTTATTTAACACAAGCCCAAGTAACCTTAAAGATCCAATTCACAACCCTTAATCGCCAGTTAAGTAAACTCATTCCACTGACTTTGTAAGCATCGAGCTCATTAAGTTCAGTAAAAACGCTTATGTAAGTTAAACGGCTCGTTTGTGATTATTATTCAATTATTATCCCACGTTTAGTGTCAGCATGAACGCTAAATACCTTGCCGTATATTTTTCACCCCAAAAACACATTTCCGTTCTAAAAATAACCCCCAAAAAGGCTATTTCGTGAGCCGTTTGCAGATAACATCATTATTCTGTATTTTGTAAGGGTATTACGTTATTTTGTGTGAATTTAATATTTCGCCACAGTTCAGCGGTTTATGTTTTTTCTTCATTTTCAGGGTTGTCGGAAGTGCGAAATCATAATGTAATTAAAGACCACCCTGATGTTAATGTAACACCATAAATTGCGTGTGTTACTAGTTGCTTCAATTTATCAAGAAAAGTAGTCGTTTTTGCCTGTGTTTGACCGCAATCTCACCATGGAAAGCGATGATATGGCCAAATGTGGTAAGCACACAAAGCCTATCAGAGACTGGCTCTCAAGTGTAGCTGTCGGAATGTAAGTTCACTGTTGGATTCAAACCCGGGACGGTCATCTCGGCATCCGACGTCACTGCCACTGAGCTATTTTCACTACGGAAAATCTTATTCACCATGGATGTCTCTAAAACGAACTGGTTATCAAGTGCAGCTACCAGTACTGTCAATAATAATAGTATCTTTTATCAATTTTATCTATAAACACGAAATGTAGGTCAGATATAAAAACAAAAAGACAGCGCTAAGATCTTACCCCCTTATTCATAATCGCTTTTTAACTAAATCAGTACCTATAATAGTGTGCCCCGTCTCACTCTTTCGATCACCAAATGTCACCTGTCAGATAAAGACTTCGGGATTTTAGCTAATCAACGTTTGATAACTTTATTATAATTAAGGGGGTTATAATAATAACGCTTATTATCGATCGCTTCCACAGATAAGGCTGTGAGGCTTTCGTAGTGGCTAAACAACTGTGAATCTTATACACGTATTTTCTGTGAAATAAATAAAAAAATGCATTAAAACTAAGATTTACAATTGATCGTGACAACAACAAAGCATAAAACACAGGAAAGGGTTACGAGAAAACCGGATTAAGTCAATAAACCTTTACCGAATTTCCTCTCACTTCACCTTCCTATGTTTATTTCACAAGGTTTCGTACGAAACCTTTTATTTTTTCGGTTTATTTCTTGACACCTGATTTCGGCAATAGATACGATCTTGAACTCGGTCGTTTTTCGTACTGGGTAGCGGAGAGAAGTTTTACCTCTGCCCAGTAGGTGCTTACCTTTTTCACGTAGTATTTCATGTCAAAGCTATGTGGTACCTGGCTTACAGAACTTAGAGTATACCCACTTCGAATATAAGTGTAAGTAGGCATGGTACCGAAATAGGGATGATTGCTGGGTAAAAATAAATAATTCTTATTAGACCGTCAGTTAGATTATCAAATAATTGGACTGTTTTACAAAAAACTTAAACCGACTTCAAAGTACACTAAGAAGTAATCAAATCCTGATCTGATGACAATGGGACCCAAACGAGAAGTGTACCCTTTCAAATAAAAAAAGAATTTTCCAAATCGGTTAATAAATGAAGGAGTTATGAGGTAACAAAAAAAAAGTTTAGATACGTATTTTTTGTTTTAGCAAATCATTAAATATGAATAAAGAATAAAGTGCATTAAAGTTCGGAAGGGGGGGCTCGTGACTTCACTATAGAGTAAAAACTGTACCATAACGTGAAGTCACGCAGAACTTCAGTACACGATATCTTCGTATTTTTTTTGTTTAACTGACAAATGAATAAATACGTATCATATATTTTTGATAATGTAAATGACGGACAAAATAAAAAATTTCAGTCATCTAATTTATATGTAAATCGAAAAATTTATTAATCTACTTTTTTCTTTCGATTTTTTTTTTCTGTTTGATCCCAACTAATAGTATACATGTGAATTTGTTTATTTATCCATTTGTCCTTCCTACTACCTATTTCGTGGAGTACTTTATTGAAAATGACCATAAACAACATTTTATCTTGGAATTGCGTCGAAAATTAAGTCTTCAGAATTCTGCCACATTTCTTGAAAAAAATATCTTCGTTTATATCTTTCATTCACAATTTATTTCATTTTATCCTGCTTTGCTTTCAGATAAAATCCAATAAGTACCTATAAATATTTATGCTATTTAAATGTTGACCACACGCGCCATTCAAGATTACCTCGAGCATAGAAATGCCAGTATAATCTGAATATTATACCTACTTAAACCCGTCCGTAAGATGTAATAAAAATTTATGGAGATGTAATATTAGAAATCTTTTCCCGCATAGAACGTAGATTTCTCTTTTATGATTTTTTTTCAATATTAAATCCTGCAAAATAGATCGTACTAAAACGTGACGGTAACTTGTTACTAGAATTGTAAGGGAATAATAATATCCCGCTATTGTTAGAAAAACTTCTGTACCGTTGCCATGAGATTTTCTTATAAGCTCTTCTTGGAATAACATATTTAGTTTTGTGAGTACATAATATTATATTACGTTAATAAAAAAAATATTAACTCTTACAAAAAGTCTTATTAACTCTATTTACTATTTTTATATTAATAATAGCTAAATATTTATATTCATTAAGGAATTCCTTAGTTTCAGCAACAAATTCGTAACAAAAAAACAAACCGGTAAGAAATCGGTCAAATAATATACGAAAAGTTGTACATTGTTCCATTTCAGGCGTCTTATTAATTTGTTTGTTTCAAAGTTTCCCAAGGTACCTATCTAACCACCTCAGAGGCAATAATGTCTTCACTGGCATATCTGGCTAAATTGCCAGTTCGCACGTCACCGACCCATCTCGGTCTAGTTCACACTTGTTCAGATAATTTAAAGGATTTATGTCCACCGGGGTTCACTTGTTGATTGTGGTTATCAAATAACGCAATAGATTACAAATTCGGTAATTTTCACAGTAAATCACTCACAGAGGAAGCCTTGTCTAACTTTAGTTGGGTCAGTGATTAATGTCACCTTACTGGTTATTGGTTTTGATTTACTGTGGAACAATAAATTATAACTTTGGAGGCCCAAACCAAAAAGATCTATTTGGTTTTATAATGTTTGTTATTTGTACTAGGTATTTCAAATTTAGAATGCTGGGACAGTAGATAGGGGAAAGTCGGGTAGCCCCGCACGGCGGTTAGCCGCTGACATTAAAATTTATAAGAAACTGAACGTGTCGCGTAGGTAAAGCGTTGTTGTGAATGTGTATCTTCTGGAGTAGAAACAAATTCACCTCAGTTACGGCGTGGGCGCCGAGTAAGTTAGCAGTGAGAGAGGAAATTGTTCCCGCAAAAAAAAAAAAAAAATATACTGGGACATAAAAAAATTAATGGAAATGGTATTCATTTACAGGTTTTATGTTTTAAATTTAAGAGATGTGTTTTAAAATATTACATGATAACGGTCGGGTAGCCTAGCCTCGGACACCACGATAATATCGGACATAATTTCATGTTTTAATTTTTTGCAAAATTATTGTAACAAACTTCAATTGTTTTGCCAATTTGCTTATTAATGGAAAGTACTTAGTGTTACTATTGTTGCAGAAAGTCCTGAAATATGCCGAAATCATTTTCTGACCATTTTTCCGTGCAACTGTATGACAACTTTAAAGAAATTGATGTGGAATAAGAGGAAATTAGCAATAAAAAAGGCCAAGGGAAAAATAAAAAAGTTAAGGCGATAAAAAGATGTTGAAAACAAAGAAAATTAAAATTTTCTCAAGAAGATCTTAAAAGTAAGACAGAATACATACTATGCGAATAAATAATTGAAAAGATCTGGATTCAGTGCACTAAATGCAAAGACTGGGCCCGTGAAGATTGTATCACATAGATTCTTCCGATGTATATTATATTTGTGATGTTTGTAAGACCAAAATGCGATTGGGCCACCATTTATTTCTATGTCCGGTGCTACCCGCCGCAAAAAATATAACCAAAGTATTGAAGTTACATTTCTTAAAAAAATTAGATGTCATTATTATTATTAATTATTATTTCCTAGTTTTTTAACTTCATAATAAAGACGTATCTTTCGTTTGTTGGTATTTTTATTTGCAATTAGGTATTTTTAGTGTCCGGGTCTGCCCGACCTTCCCCTAATAATTACTGTACCTACCTCACTACATACTCTGATCAGAGTTTCTACGTCGTTATTTTATGCTTTGTCTAAACCCATTTGATTTCATCAGTTATAATTTTATGTTGAAAATTAAATTCATTCCAAAATTTCAGTTTTCTTTATAAAAGAATAGTCAGCAAATAATACCTTTCAGTAATGTAGGTAGTTCAAACATATTGTATTTCATATTTCCGAACCATAACATTTGATTCCATTAAACATAAATGGACTCCACAACACAATGGCGGACAATATTAATACATGCTAATAAATAACAACAGGGAACTCGATAACATTACGGTTTAAATAAATCATATGAGGGTTTCAGGATCGCAAGCCCTTTATGTACAGTACATACGGTCAAAACTAATAAATTCTCTTATAGCTTTTAGTGTTCCGTACCGGAAAAATGAAATACTGGTAGTAACTTAGTGTCTGCTCGAATTATTTTTTATGTACCAACTCGTTTATATCAGTATAATTGTTCTAACTAATCATTGTCAACATCATAAACCAAATTTTGATTATAATTCGAGACAACTATAGCTTTAATAAAATAGGGCCTGCATTTATTGTATGTAATACGTCAATAAATAATGACAGTTTGAAAACATCGCTAATGCATTTGATATGGTATCTAGTAATTTTTTGCTCTGTTTTTTTCTAGTTGTTGAATTACACCTGCGATGAAAATATATTCAGTAAACCTATTTATTATCAGAACAACGGTATAACATATAGAATCGGAAGGCAATCGCTAACTTGTGCTTTCTGAAGATTTGCCATGTATATTTTAGTACCTGTGGGGTAATGTTACTGTTATCCCCAACTGTCCCAGTTATCAGAAGGTTAGTATAGAGTATATTAGACGATGACATAAATGAAATTCATTTGGAAAACGAAGTCCGTTTATACGTCCATTCAATGGAACACCCTCACGGCACCTGTTGCGCAGTTGCGATACAAGTTTTAAATTTTAAAATGCAGTGTCCCACTGCAAAAAAAAAACTCATTAATTTTATAGATTTTTAAACTGCATTTATGAGTTACCCCATTTAAAAAACAGGTAATAAGCATAATATCCATTATATTTACCTTAAATTTTCCGAAATAATGTTAATAGATTTGGTTCTGATCGCATACCAACATAATATCTGCATTATATGTACCTATCAAAAGTATAAAATGGCGCAAAAAAAAGAAATCGCTCAATGATACTTCCCCAGTGGAACTGCATTCCACTGGGGAAGTTACTCTCTTACATAATACCGCAGCCAAATAACTTTATGTTGTGTTCCTGCGCATCCGTAACGTCGCCAGAGCTCATTGGGAATGGTCAGTAACGCGTGTGTGCCCTGTGTGTTGCAAGTGCCCATATGGCTACAGAAACCACTTACCATCGGGCGGGCCGTACGCTTTTTTACGAACTTCGTCGTATAAAAAAAGATCTTTTCCAGAAACTCGGATGACGTAAAGTTGAAAATAGATTAGATAAAAAGGCTAATTATGCAGTACATTTTCAATAAATATTGCAGTTATTCAAAACCCAAGAGTAATCCCGAAAGAAGTTCAGAAATAGAAGATAAAGGCCTACCTTTTTATTCTAAAACAAAATAAACTATGACATTATATTTAGTCTGAGTTTTTGGAAGTAGTAGGTATCATGTAGATCCCTTGACGATGTTTACTTTATTATATAATATAATAGATTTTATCCGTAAAAGACCTTTAGCTTTTGAAATCTAGGTTTATTTGACTACGAAACCCAGAGCTGGCAAATTCAATAATCTTACTTAGGTAGGTACGTACAGGGTACATACTTGATTTTGTGAGGAACGACGACGGCTTTGTGGGTACAAATAATGCTAAGTGTCAGATTCACGCGAATCTCAAGGAACTCATTCGGTTCTAATCATATTCATGACAAAAGCGATTTATAAAGATTCAAGATTTTCAAATCTGTGATTCATAAAAATCAACTGAAGATCAAAGTTTTTAGTAAATTTAATAATAAATAGATGTTCCTTAGCTAGCTTTAACTTAGCTTAACAAATAGTTGTATTTTCAGTATATAAAAAATAAAAATAAAAACCGGCCAAGTGCGAGTCGGATATGCACACGAAGGATTGCGCAAAAACGTTTCTCGTATGTTTTTTTTAATTTTGAATTTATTGTTGTTATAGCGGCAATAGGAATTCAAAATCATTATTTTTGACCATTGAGCTATTATTACTACGTGTAATAATAGCTCAATGTATTTGACAGACAGAAAGACGGACCGACAGACGGACAGCGGAGGCTTAGTAATGGATTCCGTTGGCACCCTTTGTGTTTGGAACCCTGAAAAGATTACATACTAAAATATTATAGAAGACCACTTCAAAGCTATATACGCTCTGCTTATGAATGTAACTCACGGCTTTAGCCCTTTTTGCCTTTAGCAAATACCCACATACAAAAGGATAGTATAATTTTGTAAACTGTACCTTGGAAGATGCTTTTAAATAAATTATAAGTATTTCAAGTAACGCAAAAGGGATGATAAAAAGGGGCTAGAAAGAACTCTTGGCAAACAGTTTAAAATAAGTGTTGGAAGTAATTCAGAGTATTTAATAATAATAGAGAGTCTTTGAAAACAGACTTTTTTACATACAAATTTTATTACAGTATTCAAAATCTCAAATCATGTGAAAGAAATTGATGATCTTATAAATTGATATACACAAACAGGCACACTAAATATGAGTAATTTGAATATCCATTCCATATATATTTTACCGGCCAAACCCGATTTTAGGCTAAACTAGTTTGGCCTAGGGCAAAATACACATTCTGTGAAAATTTCAACTGTTCATGAGGTACAGCCCACTGACAGATGGACGGGCAGACAATGTTTGCCCGTTAATCTGTTTGTAACGACTCGATATAATTGCGCAGGCTTAAGTTTCTGACAGAAAAGGCGTTGTAAAGCACGCTGGGCATTAGCTATTATGTGTCATAAAAAATATGACGGTAAGGTTACATCGTCGAACGTAACTGTAAGGTCCCTTATTTATTTTTATTTTAGTATTTCCTTAGGAGGGATCGTTTTGGATTATGGATCCCATCCGTACAATTTTCAGACACAAAGTACGTGTTGTGACTAAACCGCTTAACTAAGATAGTGTAGAAAATAAACGGAAAGTCTATTTTGGAGGGTGACCAAATTTTCTCAATAAGTACTAAAAAGAAAAACTAAAAAGATTTTCAGACTTAGCTAATACGTTTTACACAGGTATATGTTAGGTTTATTTCACTAAATCTTTCGAGGTATTCAGATGGAGGAAGGATTAGCCTATTCTCGAGACCAGCCCCCCTAGACAAGATGGTTGGCGAAAATCTCATCGTTAGTAAACGATCAACCTTTGTATGAGATTGACATACGGGATTGTTTAAAATCACGTGATATTTCGATTTGAAATGTCAATCCCATACAAAGGTTGATCGTTTACTAACGATGACGATTTTCGCCAAGCATCTTGTCTAGGCACCCAGTTTAGCTTACGTGCGCTTCGACCACTGACCAACCACATGGTGAGATTGTCGACAGACAGGTTATTGGTAAAATAATAACAACCTTTTAGGACTAGAGCAAAAGTTGTTTGTTTGTGATGTTACTAATAATTAAACTGATTTTAATTCATCAGACTATCATATAAAAATAAAAAAATTCAACGCTCTAAATGTTACGATCTCTACGCGTAGCAAAAGACTAACGGAAGGCGTAGACTACAAAATACAGAATTGAAATGTGTTAGATAGAACAACGAAATCTTCAATGTTTGTTTTTGGTATTCAAATTCAAATTCAAATTCCGATAAGAAAGGATTTTCCGAAATTAGAACCCTAAGTTACAACAGTTCACGTATGCATTTCGCTAGTTTTGTAGTGCTACAAGATCGGAGGCACGGTACGATCAGACATTCAATTAAAATATTGTATGTACATAGTATACTCAAGTACTTTTGTTCACCAAACCAGTATAAATGTAAAAAAAAAACTACCAATTGTACGATTCAATTCCAGGATTCCATTAATCGGATAATCCCGTGAATTTCAAAGGAATTAATGAATAACGAGAATGTAAACGTTCCAATAACTTGTTTGATGTAAACGTTGATTACGGACTTTTTCGTAGAATTCATTAGCTTGTGACTAACTGTATTCCGCGTTTGAGAGAAACTCAGTTACCTATAAATTAACTCTCTGTCCAATTTACATATGCTGTTTGAAAGCTGTATAAAAACGGAGCAAAATAAAGCCAGACAAGTGCGAGTGTGAGTCTGACTCGCGCAACGGGGATTCCGATTTTGGACGTATATTTGTTGGTTTGGATGTTTGTTTGTGAAGAAATGTTGATTTTTTTTAAATATCAAGATCTGTAATATCAAGATTTTTGTGATTTCCTCACAAACTTTCGCACTTTTAATAATATTGGTAGGTTTATGAAAAGGCTAACCCCCTTAGTCATAATGAAGTTATCAAACGTTGATTAACTAAAATTCCGGTCTTTATCTGACAGGTGACATTTGGTGATCGAAAGAGTGAGACGGGGCACACTATTACACTGATTTAGTTAAAAAGCGATTATGAATAAGGGGTTAAGTAAATAATTAGAAAATTTAGTGACGATGTCACTGATGGTGGTAAGCACACAAAGCCAATAGGGGATTTGGCTCTCAAGTGTAGCTTCCGGAGCACACTGTAAGTTCTTAAACGAAATCTCAAGACCTTCGCCGCTATTATACACAACCTATGACCTATGATTGCTATAAAAATAATAAGATTACAAGTTTTAGATTTGATTAAGTTTCAAAAGGAATAATTTCATTTCTCATTTAGAAATTGATCCGGAATAAAGGTTGTCAGACTTCTTCGACGAACTCCTGTTTTCTAGGTTCAAACTTCGCAATAATGGAAGCTTTACTTTGAATTTTTTTTATGGAAGCCATTCTGGGATTATTATCGAAGGTCTTTATTTTTCAGGAGAGTAACAAAAAATTATTCAATTTATTAGCATATTTTACATAGCGCTATTTTTATAAAATGCGATACCATAAAAACATACCATTATTTTATATTTTATTGTAAAAAAGACGCAAGTACCATAAGTGATTTTCATGTAAAATTCCAACGATATGGCGTCACGGACGACTGCATCTAACGACGTCATAAAATCCATGAGGATACTTTCATAAAAGTCCCTAGAGCACTCGCTTTCCCAATTTTCCATCATAAAAAGTTCTGAAATTTTCATATCTCACGGTTTTTGGACTAATGTAAATTATTTTTATGCTAGAAATGTGTCCGCATAATATGCGATGAATTTAAATCAAAAATCAAATTACGCATGCAAAATATATACCCATGCTTGCACATTGCTCTCAGGTATTTTCGCTGCAATGCTAAGCTTGGAAGACTTCACATTTACGACTAGTTTTTATAAAAATATTTTAAACCGAATGGTACAATCAGCGTCAAAAGTAGCTCATCACTTTAGTACCGTACCGTCACCGTGTCACATTAAGAAAAAAACAAACAAACCATGAAGAGAATGTCAATATTATTAAAGGGCACAGTATTACCCAAATGATATGGCGCGTCGTGAATCTTCGTTCGCACAGAAAAGAAAGTATGGCCCCGAAGATTAACGAAAGAATGCTTAAAACTTACAATCAACCTTAGATCACTACTATAAGGTTCATAATACAGCTGTTAGTTCCGTCTCACTCGCAAGTCACGCCCCTTGGCACGGCGCGCGCTAACATGGCGGCAGCTGTAGGCCAATAGCGTTTTCCGCGCTTAGAAAATGAATCTTCTGCGCAGGTACATCGGTAAGCCATATTAATTGGGCACTACTGTACTGAAATACCAATCTACTATTGACGCTGACCGTATCACATAGTACCTAGTCAACTAAGTTTTAATAATCTTGTCAACTGAAATCCTCAATGCTTTTATGAGAGTTCTATAAAAATCATCAGTGACCCAGAAAACATACGACGTAAATGGGAGCAAAGGTACCTGAAGGTGGACAATAGTAATTACTCTTGGAAAACGAAACGAGCTCCGGGGCAATAACCGAGTCACATTAACGTTGTTATAGTTGTTTAAGTGTTATTGAGAGGTAATAATAGTGTCTCGAAACGTGGTTTATTTGTGTGTACTTAGTTTAATTGTTGGACATTATTTCTTTTTATTTCATAAGGCTTACAATCACGCAAAATGTCTACCTTTATACGAGTTAGAGGTTGTAAATGAAGTTAACGTTACTCTTCTTGCAAAAGTATTTATACACGCTTATATCTTATCTTATGTTTTGTCCATCCGTCAGATGATTTTCCTGATAAGCGGTAGACGGATGGACTTACGTATCAATAGTATTACTACTACTTATGTTGCTGACTGTACCATAGATTTTAGTAGTATATTTCGTAATATTGTGTAGATATTCTACCACAGACATAAATCTACATAGATAACGCAAGTCCCTCCATACGTATGAAAACCAAGCGTGTCACTTTTTTGTACCTACCATAATGTCACAAGATTGATTTAGTTAGGTTGGCATAGCTCAATAGTTGGCATTTGATTTTTAACGTGAAAATGAAACTATCTTATTTGTCAGCTACACATTTCTGGTCAAAAGAAGAACATTGTTCTCCCTTTTTGCACAGATTTTGACACGCGAAGTACACTCACTCGCGTCATCTATTTATATGTATATCTGTGTATTATACATACTATTATATATTCTACATAGCATAACTTTATGCTCAATATGCTCACGTTCACGCACCACTGAACAGAATATAAAGATCACGAATTCCCCATCCAGAAACAAGACGATTGGTCGCCAAGTTAACGGGTCCACAGCTGATTGAACATTCAATCGATACACATGTTCTCTTTACTTTAACAAGAGAAATTTACCTCCATTAATCATAAGTAAACTCTAACTGAAGCCTTCGGTCCCACATGTACCTAAGTTTCTACCGATATCAGTTATCATTGAAAACAGTTACCACACACGACCTAACTAACAACCCGAGTTTCCAATACGATTTTCACAGTTGACTGACTATTTCAGATCTCGACACCTACTGTAACAAGTTAAAGCAATATTGAAGTTTACGTCCCAAGTATTAAGAGTTAAAGTTTTGTTTATTTATCTTCTTGCTGCGTACTCTATATGGATTAAAATGTCTCTAAAGACAGATTCTTTTAAGCGTTAAGTTGATAATAATAAAAGTTGTATGTTGACAGTTCCGTGTTTTGTCCAAGAAAAGGTTTACGGAAAGAGACTACTTCAAAAGTATTTGTCAAGAATGAGTAGAAAATAACGACGCAAGAAAGGGTCAAGTCTATTCACAAAGAGTGCTAGCGAAGATTACAATTGTTTTCTTTGGTGATTTACAAGAATACGATAAATAAATATTCTGGCACATTCCTCACACACGGTCATCTGATTCCAAACTAAACAGAGCTTGTGCAATGCAAACCAGATAACTGATATAATACATATACTACTAAATAATAAGTTAATAATCATGTCCACACATTATTTAACGTTGAACATATACATAAGGAATCTTGTGCCGCTATTCGTCAGTTAATTGACGTCACAAATAAAAACTTGCGTGCACTGTCTACTTTAGATCAGCCTACAGAGCACTGGGACACGTTAATAATACATATGATGACAGAAAAACTAGATAGCGTCACTCATAGGGCATGGGAAGAGCATAGGAATGAACTAACTGATCCCCCGTCTTTTAATATTTTTATCACGTTCCTTAGCAACAGAGCAGATTTATTAGAAACTTTGCAAGAAAATAAAGGTAATAGTAAATCTAATTCAAATTTTATAACAACTACAAACAATCACAATATAAATAAAAATATTCACAAAAACCATAATAACTTTAATAAAAAACCATTTAAATGTTCTATGTGCAATGAACCCCGTTATTTATTTAACTGCGAAACATTTAGGTCTCTTCCTATCGAAAGTCGTATACAAAAGGCCAAGGAAACAAAGGTCTGTCTTAATTGTTTACGACCAGGGCACATAGAAAACAATTGTAATCTTGTACCATGTAAATATTGTAAGAAAAAACATAATATGCTTTTACACTTGCATTTGTCAGAAGCAACTCCTGAGCCTACTATTCCCATCAACAATATTATTTTGTCAATTAAATCTGCTTGTGTTTTATCAAAATTTTACCACGTATCTTACGTAGGCGATGATGTAGCCGGAGGAAGTAAGCAACACAGATAGCTGGGAATTGACTTTGGTGGTTTCAAAATAAATCGGTAGGTGCTTGCTGAAAGAAAAGTAAAACAGATTTACAGTAATGAAGGTTAGTGCTTATGAGCGACAAAATAATTATAGAGAAATCACAAATATATAAAATTGCCGTATAGCATGCAATACATATAATATAACTGCAATCTACATCTACACTAATAATAAAGAGAGAAGATTTGGATTTTTGTATTTTTGTTTGTAATGAATAAACTCAATAACTACTGGCCGAATTTTAAAAATTCTTTCACCATGAGCAAGTTAAATTATCACTGAGTAACATAAGCTAAATATTATTATTTTTTTAAATAGGGATCCCTAGGAAAACTCTAATAATATAACCGAAATTTCACCCGGGCGACGCCGGGCACGAACAGTAAAAACCTACCTTAAAAAAAGTACGTTATAAAATTCAAGTAATATTCAAAATTCTATAGATTAAAGAGCTTGTTTTTCTCTTTTCATATATTTTTTGTTTTACGCAATCGGGTTTATTGTTTCTTTTAATAATTAACAATATAGTCGATGTGAGATCCATAATAAGAAAAGAGGTCCGAGCAGTGATCTTTGAGATACTGGCTGGTATGGGCGTTCGATTCGATCAATAGAAAATAAAACATTTATCTCACACAAACCATCCAGCAATTTTGACTGTCCTAAAACGGTGATGGTCGGTTTAACATAAATTCAGATTACCTTATTTTAATCCGCAAATAAATATGTTAAGCCTTCAAGCCAGTTATTCCAGTATAAGGCACTTCCAAGTCACCAGATTCTTAATCGGATTTATTTAGGAGCGTACAAAGTTTAACCAAAAATATATTTGAAACAGAAATTCACGGGAATTTTATACACCGTGAAATTGTTGGCTGAGTTCACAATATCGAGAGCGGTTCGTGTTCTGCCGGAAGTGTAAGAACCGAGTTCTATTTTAAAGCCGCTTCGAAATGTTTTGATCATTTTATCTATAGAAATAGGATTTGAAATTATGATGCTACCGCCTCAAATACTGGAAGAATATAATTCTTACAGGTGCCGTC
Organism: Polyploca ridens; assembly: GCA_951394255.1. Lineage (NCBI taxonomy): Eukaryota > Metazoa > Arthropoda > Insecta > Lepidoptera > Drepanidae > Polyploca > Polyploca ridens. The sequence continues at coordinate 4,130,397 of OX596254.1, read as the reverse complement.
TCATAAACAGCTGGCCCAACTAAATAAGGGTAATCATTCTAGGAACGTAAATGCGATATTTATAGGCAGTAATTATTTTATTAATTCACAAATCTACCGCTAAAAGTGACTGTAAGTACAACATCAGTAAATTCTGCTTAAATATTTTTGAACTTTTCACACTCCATTATAATTATTTTTCTTGGAACTGTAACTTTTAGCTAATTATACCACAAGTGGTTTATCTTGGAAAGTTTCTTGTAAGCCAAATGAGATGGCAGGCAGTTCATTACCAGATGGTACATTGCCACTATGTCTTGCCATACCGACTGATCCTTTGTTGAGCTCTTTTAAAAGCCTTCTTTATGGGTTATTTTTTAGGTATTCCACACGAGTGTGTTTAGTTTTGATTTTATCATAGGTATCTGAATTATTTTCATCTTTTCCATCTTCAAAATATTTTTCTTTAACTTCTCACCATCATAATATTTTTAATGTAATATCCCTTACTTTTTACTGTACATCTAGGAAAACGACTGACAAAATCGAAATTATTTTAATCTTTTTTTTTTTATTGTTTGTATGCCTGTGTTTGACCGCAATCTCACCATGGTAAGTGATGATGTGGCCGAAGGTGGTAAGCACACAAAGCCTAGAAGGAACTGGCTCTCAAGTGCAGCTATCGGAACACATCGAAAGGTGCTTGGCGACAGATTTTCAACATGAGGGTGGTAGCCAGCCAGGCGGGTACTACAAAGTACCCTACCGTGCTATGGTTTCCTCACGATGTTTTCCTTTACCGAAAGCTCAAGCTCATTGTAGGATTCGACCCGGGACCTTCATCTAGGTATCCGACGTCACTACCACTGAGCTATCATCGCCTTATTTTACTTACTTACAAATACATTATGATTCTTTAGATGATTTAGAACAACAATCGTCAATGTTTTTTCGTACAAAGATTCAATTAAACTTATCACATTATTTTCTGCATTCAAATAAGGCATTTCATAATTTTTATATACGTAATATTGTTAAGCAAAAGCCTCCATCAAAATAACGGCTGTTTATCATTACTGCAATATTATGGGTTCATACAAAGGCGTATGTGTGGAAGAATTTATATCATATTTTATTTTAATATTTTATATATGAGATTAGGTTGTCTGCTGGCTTCCTCACGGGTTTCAATTTAGTATCGGGGCGTAAAACTGCATTATTTCCAGGCTTTTCCAACCTGGAACCCGTGGTTTGGAAGCCTGAATCATATATTGTTGCAGGATACGATATATCTATGCCATATTTCATATAGTTTGTTATCCGTCACACCGTATGGCTAACATACGGTGTGACGGATAACAAACTTACATATAATATAAGCAGAATTTTTTATGATTGGATGGTATTGTTGGTTTATAAAAAAAACAGCTGTCTCCTGCGGTTTCAAGTATAACACTCGGGGATAATGTAGCTTTATATTAGTGAAAAAAAATTTCGGATCCGACTGGTAGTTCTTGACAAAAGCACATTTAAACAAACAATCATACAAAATACTCTCCAGCTTTATTATATTAAATAGTATTAGCATAGATACTCTGTGATATTAATAAATATTCTTAATTAGATGTTCAAGCTTTTTGAAGTGGAAGTTTGTAAAGCAAACTCAATATCTATAGGCAATGGTGGACACCATAGAGTCTAATATTTCCTTGGCGTCCAAGTGGACGCCAAGGAAATCATCAATCAGATCAATCAGATCTTCTACCTGATATAAGTATATGTTGTGCTACGATTAACAACTACGATTGTTGATTGTTATCCAGTACCTACTTCTAAGAAATTGTGTTATTTAAATTATTATTACTAATTAATTAATTATTTAAGAACTGTAATTTTAAGTATAGCATGAGGTGCTTACTTATAATAGGCTTTACGTTTTAGCTTAAAATAGTACGTAAGGTTTTTTTTCTGTTGTATGTTTTAAATATAAGTTGCTAGTGAGCCAAATAAATAAATACATAAATAAATATCAGGTAGAAGATCTGTTGCTTGTCAATCTTCTTAGTGGAGCTTCTCGTAGTGGTATATTGTTTATATATAAATGCTGTTTATACACTGAAGCAATATAAACAAGCCACTAAGTTATTGAGAAATATATCTGAAACCACGCAAGATAGCTTCTTGTTTTAGTATGGTATTTTTTTATGCGCTAATGTTGCTTTTCACTTCAAGAAGCCATCTCGCGTGGTTTTGGAAATATTTCATGATGTTAGTGGCTTTTTTATATTGCTCGTCAGTGTCTTCGTGCTGAATAAAAGATTTCTATTCTACTCTAAAATACATTTCACTATTGTGTATCTAGTAGTACTGAGAAAATTCTATAGAGTAGATATCATTACTATACCCGCAGAAGGTTCCATTCAGTCTCTTCAAACGAATGGCTTTCACAAATTCCTTTAGCTGACGGGTTAAAGCCGACAGTCGCAGATATTTCAAGCTTTTTATGCCGACTTTGGGCACTGAATTTCAGACGAGTGGCCGTCTGAAATTCAGTTAAACTTGGGGCTGACCTTTCCTTTTTGATAGATATTTATTCAAAGAATATTCGAGAAATATTGTAAATAAAGTAAACTTGTGAAATCTTCACGTAATACGTTGCTTTGTTTAAAATAATCCGTATACAATCCGTTAAAAGCTTGGTTTATAAAGAACATAGGTAGGTACATTTTGTTTCATCGAAAATTTTCCACAAAGGTTTAAAGATTGCTTAGATATGTTCTAATATTTAAACTATTTTTGTAAATATTAAAAATACACATAGCAAATATAAACTGTTATTTTACAACCTATGATTAAAAAAACAAACATAATAGATCAGTAAACTACATCTGCGTGTATTTTTCAGCCGTTTGTTTATTTTATTCACACAAGCCTCTACACTCAGCCAATATTTTATTAACCAGCAGATATTGAAAGGAAACATTGATAGTACATGCGAGTATAAAACTGAATTTAATATTAATATTTTAGGAGAAAAAATATGGTTTTGCCAGTCCGATAGGTTAAAGGTCTATCTCGATACTTGTCAGTGCCTCCGTCGATTAATATTTTATTCAGAGGGTCACTTCCATATTAAATTAAGTGTTAAACATAATCTGTACATATTTTTGTATAAACTTACTTATCCCTTCTATTTCAGTCGCATTATAGAACGAGATCAAAACTCAGCTAAAGCTCAAGAATAAAAAAAATAAACCTAATAAACCCATTGGTGCTGGTGCAAAAATACTCGAAGTCTTACTGCCAGCCACTTTGTAAAATTTTAAATGGGTTTGTAGTGGAACCTAACATGCGAAAATATGAATTCTGAATACGTTTAATTCATTTTCTAGTAGGTACAGGCACCGATGACCGTATCGGCAAAAGTAAGTTTAGATAAAATTAAGGACTCATCCAAGTAAACTAATAAGTAAAGTAACTAGTAGGGCTTCTGAATCTTACTGTACCTTGTTTTAACAATAGGCTTTAAGGTATTAATTTGGTCTATTAGATTTTAACACATATCAATTACAATCATTTAATAATGCCGCCTACGTTTTGCTTTAGAAGTCTCAATTTTCAATTAATTGTGAATACACTTGCGTGTTTTGATTAGATTGGCAGAATGGTTAGCTGTATTAAAACTAGAACACAAAATAGAACTGTAGTAAAATATTTTAAAAAACTATGTTACTTTTTCGAGATGTCTATGTTTTCTGATGATACAAATTAGGACCATCATCTGTGAGCAAGTAAACTTTCTGTGCCTTGTCTTCGCCTCTTCAATCAGAACATAGAAGCTTAGCAAGTATATTTTATAATAAGACTAGCGATCCGCTCGGCTCGCATGGTTGCAATGTCATAATGTGGTGTCAGTGGAGCGATTTGCGCACCCTCCCGCGCCGCCCGGTCACGGCATCGCGAAAACTGTTTCTTGTTAATTTTAAATCTGTGAGATAATTTGAAATATTAATGATAATAATTTGCTGTAAAGAGCAAATTTTATCTACATTAAATGCCCGTCGTAACTAACTTATTTAATTATATAAGTATTAAAATTATATTGGTCAAAATAATTTCGAAAGTTTAACCCATTAAAAATTAATCTCATTCGCATAAAATTGTTACTGTAGGTTATCCATAGGATATTAACATACCATGGCGGACTTTTTTATAAATATTTTTAAGATACACAATTCCGTAGTATGTACATCATTTTGATATAGGTACCTATCTCGTAAAGTTTAGTCAGCGATAGCAATGAAAACGCATAAAATTCTATATGTTTACGAAATATCGACGTTTTTATATGTTCTGTATAAATAACATGCATGTATTATATACCTTCCTTGACAAATTATCTAATTGATAGTGAAAACCGTATCAAAATCCGTTGTGTGGTTTAGGAGTTAGCAGAAAACAGACAGACACAGACGCGGAGAGCGACTTTGTTTTATACTATGTAGTGAAGATACATACAGTTGTATAATTCTGCTAGCTGTACGACGGATCTCCTCATTTGTTTTTTTTTTTGCAAAACACTAGTATATATCTTCACAAAATATATTCTAGAACTAACTGTGTTATTGATAAAATGGAAACGCACAAGGATTCACTATTTTAAGTTTTATCGGTAATCCCGGCTTTAGTGTGCATAGGTAAGTGTCAGGTGTCTTATTTTCCATGGGGCTGTGACTTTAATACGGGTTATCCTGAGAGTGGGTTGTTCAATATTCCACGCTATTCAGGAAATAATACCCTTACAAAGGTTGTAAGACAAGAAAAATAAAAGAATGTTAACTTGCGCAACTTTTGTTTCATAGGTTTTTTTTAGTTGTTTGAGTTTGGTGGGAATATCTATCCCACTAACTTTTCAGGTATCTGTCCTACCCCAACGAGCCGTTTATAAAATAGGCAGTAGCTAGAGTAAATATTCAGGATTTCCTCAGCTATTCAACAATGTCAAATGAACTGTGAAGGTTGCCATTCGGCCACAGTAACAGCGCTAGTCAGCAAAATTATGAATTACTGCTTTTACGTGACGTGATTCTTTAATATCAAGTATTAAAAACGTTAGAGGTATTCTGAGGACTTTTTATTTATTTTTTATTGTGTAAGGTCTGTACCTCACCATGGTAAGTGATGATGTGGCCGAAGGTGGTAAGCCCACAAAGCCTAGAAGGAACTGGCTCTGAAGTGCAGCTGTCGGAACACACCGATAGGTGCTTGGCGAAAGATTTTCAACTTGAGGGTAGTAGCCGGCCAGATGAGTATTGCAAAGTACCCTACCATCGTGCTATGGTTTACTCACGATGTTTTCCTTCACCGAAAGCTCATTGTAGGGCCCGAACCCGGGACCTTCGTCTCGGTATCCGACGTCACTACCACTGAGCTATCATCGCCAAAATCGCCTTATTTTCAAACTAGACAAATCCGAAAATTCTACGGAGCGTTCTACAAAAAGAGACAAAGAAATACCATTGTAGTTGTACCAATGTAGTCTACATTTCAGAAACTGCATGGGCGTAGATAAACAAATGGTAAACTCTTCAGTAAATATAAGCGATGCATAGACGTTTGTTGTCATATGATGCAAAGGCTTTGTAGATCCAGTCGCTATTGAGTGTGTACGATTGTCGTCAAAGGAAGTGTTTGTATTTCGTCATTAATGTTGCTTTGATGTTTTTGGAGATGAGTAGACCATACCATGTTTCTGTCGTGTATTTTCAGGTAAGCATAATATATATAGGTATACTAATTCGCAGTGTGTATGCGTAGTGGAGTATTTGCCCATTCCCTCATTTATTTTGAGGCCTGTGCTCAGCAGTGGGACATTATAGGCTTGTGGGGGCTGGTCTGCTTAAGTTTGCTATTTATTTACTTATTATATATTTATTCAGTCTACTTTGTAATTTTGCCGCCGCGCCGGGCACGCAATTGTTGTCATTGCGATTAGAATTTAAATATAATGTAATGAATCTAAGCTTGTTTTGAAAAGAGTAATTGCTGAGTTTTTATTTTAATTATTTAATTTTTATAATGTGTTTAAAATCAAAATTTAACAATTGTATTTTATATTGAAATTGCTCTGTCTTACCATTGCGTAATGTTAAACAATATTTTTTTGGGAAACTGTTTTAAGGTGGTACCCATGAGACAAGCATGCTTAGTTTGGGGACACAGGAAAACCACTTTATAAATAGAAAAATATACTAATTTAAGGCAAGAGATTTGTTATTGTGTTCTATGATTTTGAAAATAAATAATTTTGAATTTAATTTTGAATTTTGGATTTTGATTTTATTGCCGGCTCTTCTCAACAAATGCAACCTTCCGAACCGGTATTAGAGTCAGACTTTTCATAAGTGCCTGCGAAGGTCTATTTGAATAATTGATTTTGAGTGGTGGTGACGTCGAATATCATGATAATCTTGCAATGAGTTAGAGCTGAGTAAAGGTAAACATCGTGAGGAAACCTTTGGACTGGGTAGGTTACTTTATAGAACCGGCCTCTGTCTGGCTACCTCCTTCAAGTTGAAAACCTGTCACCAAGCACCTCGCTATGTTCCGATAGCTGCACTTGAGAGCCATGTCCCTTCTAGGCTTTGTGTGCTTACCACCTTCGGCCACATCATCATTTACCATGGTGAGATTGTGGTCAAATACATAGGTACATACATAGTAAAAAAAACAACTCTAAATTAATGTTACTTGGCTAATGTTAAGAAGCTACTCGTATCTTCTATTACCTATAATAGAAGATACGAGTAGCTTCTTAACATTCTACTAAGTAATCAAAATTTGTTGATAATTCTTCAACGCCCTAGCGTTGAAGAATTATCAACAAATTTTGATTATTCGAGTATTAATATTACATCTGACTATCTACCATAGTGCTACCCGGAAGCAGAGAGGTTACAAATGTGCCGCCTATCAATTACAATTGTAATTGAAATCTATAATTTATTAGCTTTTGGTTCGGGTGCGAACTGCGAACACATATCGCTTCTAATAACGCAAGCTATCGCACAAGTGTTTCAGAGTTATGTTCACTACAACGCTGCCAGATAATTTAGTTTTTTTTGTATTATAGATGTCACTGTATTTTTGTGAAAACCGTTAGTTTATAATCTACCTAGTGTTAAGTCGAGTTGGTTACAACACTAGCTCGACTCTTGCATCAGCGTGTCCCGTCACTAAAGGACTATTAAGAGTTTTGACAGATCGAAACAAGATGGTTTGCCGCGTGTTTGGAAGAGTATTATTAAGTGTCTTTAAATTATTTTAGGGCTTGTTTGATGTAAATTAGCTCTTACACTAGATTATATAAATTAACTAGCTTTATAGCCCGCGACTTCGTCCGCGTAGATTATTTCTTTTTTCTAGATATGAATCATTGTAACAATATAGAGCTTTGTTCATGGCTATTGTCCGCCACTACGTGTGATATTGACAAAAGTTCAGGTAGATTAAGAGCTCATATGCGAGGATGCCACATAAAACTGAAACAGTCCTGCCGCAAATCAACTCTAGCAAATTTCAGAGATTTCCCTGTGACTACAAACCTTAATTAGGAACTGTTATCTTTTAAATTCAAACGGAAGGTGATTTGGGTTCAATGGTATACGCGGCAAGAAGACTGTTTCTCCTCTGGCAGAACCAGTAAATATTTTGACCTCAATAACATTGCGGCGGAGAGCTGTTACTTGTAGTCTAGTTCCATAGCACAATTTTGGAGGCCTTATCTCTCTTTCCCTCATGTCTGAGGATCGTGGTTAAGGCGGCCCTCTGTGGCCGGCGCAACTTCAACGCGAGCATAGTCTAAAAGCTTGTTGTTTCATCCAACGTAATGTTTGACTGCGAAAAAAGAGAGATAGCATCAGAGCCGTCGGTTATCAGTCGGTAAATTCCGCTGATCACTCGCGGCCTCTTCGCTAGGTCGTCATTCATGATTTCGCATTCATAAAACTTGTTCCAGGCGTGTACTTCTTGTGAAAAAATTAGTTATTTAGAATTTCCAATACATTTGCAAGCCTGGTATCTAAAAGTTTTCTTTACTTTTACAATTTATAGGTACATTAGATATGGCTAAAGTTCAGGCAAAAACGCTGTTTTTCGGATGCTTAGACTGAATGTGTTCCGCACTTTTTTTTAATTACGCCTAGATACAAGGCTAGATATAGTGCACAAGATACTAATTTGTTCAAAACATCTAACGAAAAATGTTTAACAACGCCATAATAAGTACAGAGGTTTCGTATGAAAAGTATGACGAATTGAGTCCTCTTAACATCGGGTTTGCTTCTAGAGCGAATGATCTGCCTCCACTGGTTTCTGTCTTCTGGTTTCTGTAAAACTTGGAGGACGATGAGTCTTTTACTTGATCGGACTATCTTGTTGTTGAACGACCACGTAGTCGTTTTCCTTCCGTGTTCAACTATGATCAGACTTCCAAACTTTCATCGCCTTTGCGCACCATGTGGCCGAAATACGAAAAAATACGTTGGTGGCATATGGTGGACAATCGTGTTTTAATTTGGAGCTGCGATAGGATTGATGCATTGTTGCGTTTAGCGGTCCAAGGTATTTCCAACATCCGTCTCCAGCACCACATCTCGAATGCATCAATCCTTTTTCTTTCTCGGGCCAGTATAGTCCACGCTTCCACTCCATACATGAAAATGAGGAATACCAATGCTCGTATTCAGGTAGATTAAGAGCTCATATGCGAGGATGCCACATAAAACTGAAACAGTCTTGCCGCAAATCAACTCTAGCAAATTTCAGAGTTTTTCCCTGTGACTACAAACCTTAATTAGGAACTGTTATCTTTTAAATTCAAACGGAAGGTGATTTGGGATCAATGGTATACGCGGCAAGAAGACTGTTTCTCCTCTGGCAGAACCAGTAAATATTTTGACCTCAATAACATTGCGGCGGAGAGCTGTTACTTGTAGTCTAGTTCCACAGCACAGTTTTGGAGGCCTTATCTCTCTTTCCCTCATGTCTGAGGATCGTGGTTAACATCGGGTTTGCTTCTAGAGCGAATGATCTGCCTCCACTGGTTTCTGTCTTCTGGTTTCTGTAAAACTTGGAGGACGATGAGTCTTTTACTTGATCGGACTATCTTGTTGGTGAACGACCACGTAGTCGTTTTCCTTCCGTGTTCAACTATGATCAGACTTCCAAACTTTCATCGCCTTTGCGCACCATGTGGCCGAAATACGAAAAAATACGTTGGTGGCATATGGTGGACAATCGTGTTTTAATTTGGAGCTGCGATAGGATTGATGCATTGTTGCGTTTAGCGGTCCAAGGTATTTCCAACATCCGTCTCCAGCACCATATCTCGAATGCATCAATCCTTTTTCTTTCTCGGGCCAGTATAGTCCACGCTTCCACTCCATACATGAAAATGAGGAATACCAATGCTCGTATTAACCGAATTTTTGTTTCCTCTCTTTTTCCTGATGTTGTTTAGGCGAGTCATTTCAATACGCCAATACCATAAGCCGAAATAATAAATTGTCAAATTTTCACTCCGAAAATAAAGAACTTCATATACTAAATTTAATCCGACTTTTCACTACTTAAGGGTTCAAATTCCAACAACACCGATATTCGTTGCGTTAGTTTATAACCATAAGCTTAAATAATAAAAGTGTACTTCCATACGCAACTTCATCCCCCTTTTCCTCCCTTCGGTGGTGGAATTATTACAAACGCTGAGATAACTATATATTAATTTTCAATCGTCAGCCTAAACACAGAATTTGAAGATCCTAACTTCAAAACTGACGGACTTGCATACAAACTTTCATCCCTTAGTTTACCCTGTTAGGGGTGGAATTTCCAAAAATCCTTCCTTAGTGGATGCCTACACCGTATAATAGTACATTTAGTGAAGTTTACTTTGAAATTGAAGGACTTGCATACACAACTTCATCCCCCTTTTCCTCCCTTCGGTGGTGGGATTATTACAAACGCTGAGATAACTATACATTAATTTTTAATCGTCAGCCTAAACACAAAATTTGAAGATCCTAACTTCAAAACTGACGGACTTTCATACAAACTGTCATCCCCTATTTTACCCTCTTAGGGGTGGAATTTCCAAAAATCCTTCCTTATTGGATGCCTCCACTATATAAGGTATCTTTGTGCAAAGTTTCAAATCTCTAGATCCAGCGGTTTGGGCTGTGCGTTGATATATCAACAATCAGTTTATCATTTTATATATTAAGATTATTATTAAGATTACCCTCTTAGGGGTGGAATTACCAAAAATCCTTCCTTAGTGGATGCCTACACCGTATAATAATACATTTAGTGAAGTTTACTTTGAAATTGAAGGACTTGCATACACAACTTCATCCCCCCTTTCCTCCCATCGGTGGTGGAATTATCACAAATGCTGAGATAACTATATATTAATTTTCAATTGTCAGCCTAAACACAAAATTTGAAGATCCTAACATCAAAACTGACGAACTTGCATACAAACTTTCATCCCTTATTTTATCCCCTTAGGGGTGGAATTTCCAAAAATCCTTCCTTAGTGGATGCCTACACCATATAATAATACATTTAGTGAAGTTTACTTTGAAATTGAAGGACTTGCATACACAACTTCATCCCCCTTTTCCTTCCTTCGATGGTGGAATTATCACAAACGCTGAGATACCTATACATTAATTTTCAATCGTCAGCCTAAACACAAAATTTGAAGATCCTAACTTCAAAACTGACGAACTTGCATACAAACTTTCATCCCTTATTTGACCCCCTTAAGGGTGGAATTTCCAAAAATCCTTCCTTAGTGGATGCCTACACTATATAATAATACATTTAGTGAAGTTTACTTTGAAATTGAAGGACTTGCATACCCAACTTCATCCCCCTTTTCCTCCCTTCGGTGGTGGAATTATCACAAACGCTGAGATAACTACACATTAATTTTCAATCGTCAGCCTAAACACAAAATTTGAAGATCCTAACTTCAAAACTGACGGACTTGCATACAAACTGCCATCCCCTATTTTACCCTCTTAGGGGTGGAATTTCCAAAAATCCTTCCTTAGTGGATGCCTCCACTGTATAAGGTATCTTTGTGCAAAATTTCAAATCTCTAGGTCCAGCGGTTTGGGCTGTGGGCTGATATATCAACAATCAGTTTATCATTTTATATATTAAGATTTGAACTATTCGTTATTCTACCATCCTTTTCTACTGATAGGATACTCAGGCAACCAGAGACAATCAGATAATGTTGACAATCTGGTTGTATTGGGAAAGATAGAGGACTATTTTCTTGTTCTTTTTTCGTCTGTATCTATGCTTAGGTATATCTTTTTTATTTGGAAAAAAAAAGCCAAACATAGTCAGATTGTCCAAAAAATATATAAAAAATGTAACCTTGCTGAGTTTCTTACCGGATTCTTCTCAGTTGAAGGCCGAGTTCCGAACCGGTGGTAACTTCAGTAAATGTGTCCTTCATAAGTGCCCTTCTGGGGCCTAAATTGAATAAATGGCTTTGACTTTGACTTTGACTAGAGACCGGGGGGTCGATCAACTACCCGATGCGATGGTCGGACCAAATAAAGGCGATTACGGGACTCTCCATCACTACTGCCCTGTGCCAAGCCGAAGACAGAGTGATGTGGAAATTAGCTCGCTGAAAGCATTTTAAGACGGGCACGACCTTCAGTAATAAAGAGAACGAGGAAGAAGAAGATCCTACTGATGCTATCTTCTCCGAGATACAGCGTAGGTACTTTGGACATAATAGTCATAGCAGATCAGTTTTTTTAAAGTCAAGAAGTATATTTGATTCCACTATGTGTAAAATAAAAGCGGTCGTGATGTATGCTTGATTCATCATTATCAGCCTATAATATCCCACTGCTGAGCACATGCCTCCTATTACAAATGGGGTGCAAGGGAATAGGTAGATACTTCACCATGCATGCCCACTGTGGATCAGTGGAGGTAGGTCAACCTACTGTTGGAGTTTTCAAGCCGACTATGACAATTAAGATAACCGGGAACAATGGCTTTACGTGCCTCAAAGTGTTAATAAAATATATATAAATAAAAGAGCATTTTTCGTGCCTTGAAAGAAATCCTTTCTCTTCGAAATCGAAATATTTTATACTTCGTATTCCCATTATGTTGTGTTTCAGTGTATTTGATCAACAAAGTGTCAAATTAATTGTTTGAAATAAATTAAGGTATTATGTTTAGTTTATTAAAGTTTGCTCTGCAAAACAAAACCTTTGATAATATGATACCGAGTTATTAAGATTTCTTGTTGGCAAAATTTGCCCGTAAACAACTGTACCAAAAAAGATAATTAGGAGGTTAAAGTCGTTAGCGAGACCTGTTGTCCCCAACAGCTGTGCCTACGGGCTACGGGCGGGTTAAGTGCGCAGTATAATATCAAAGGTAATTTATTATTCAACATAGAAACCCTGCGACACCGACTATTTTTAATTTTCAAGGTAATAGAGTTCTTTTTTAAATTAAAAGGATATGTTGAATATGGTACCATAGTCAGACTATTCATAAGTGCCCGCGAAGGTCTATTCAAATAAATTTAATTTTGAATTAAAAAAAAACTTACGACCTAACCACAAAGTATTATTTTTCGTATTTATATTACATTCACCGAAGTACCGATTAGTATTATATTCACCGAACGGTGCTTGGCGACAGATTTTCAACTTGAGGGTGGTAGCCAGCCAGGCGGGTACTACAAAGTACCCTACCACCGTGCTATGGTTTCCTCACGATGTTTTCCTTCAAGCTCATTGTAGGATTCGAACCCGGGACCTTCGTCTCGGTATCCGACGTCACTACCACTGAGCTATCATCGCCTTAATCGTATTAAAAGTGTAAAACAAATTTTGTAAATCACAACGACACATTGGAATTCAATAACTTTATTTACGGATATAAACTTCACTATTTTATCGAATCGCAAATACTTTTCTACGTGATGCGAATCTGTTAAACTGGCCAAGTGCATGTCGGGACGTGCGCAGTGTAGAGTTCCGTAGTTACTTGTCACAATATGCGGACCTTGAGGGGGCTATTTACATCCTGTTTTACACAACTAACAACTTCATCTGAGTAATTTTTCCTTTTTACTTCTCTAATAACCTTTTATAAGTTAATTAACTTGTAAAGCCTACTTAGCTGTGATAGTTTTCCTTTGAACTTCGTTATATACCATGCTGCCGTGTTTTTTTCACATATCCAAAAACAACCGTTTAGCTGACAGGGGAAATACACATGACTCTAACAATTTGCAATTGAATGCAATAATATTTCGCAATAGGATCGGACGAAAAATAGTTTTCACAAACTCCAATATTTTTGAACGACCTATCCAATTGTTGGTGTAACTACACCGCAAACTATTGGCTAGACGAGAAAAAAAGACCATCCCCACTTTAATTTGTAGGGGAGTACCTTAGAGGTATTGTTTTTAAGATTTAATTTTTCCACTGTGTCGGCGTGATTAATATGTAATACCCATCAATACAGCGTTCTGGTACTAAGAGTCTCTAAACCGTCTAAATGGGCGGATAGATAGATAGACGGACGGACATGGCGAAACTTCCTTGTTGACTACGGAACCCTAAAAACTTAGTTATTCCATATACATAAAGAAATAAAAGTGAAGCAAATACCAGAACGCATCGATGGTTAGACGTGACCGTAATGTTAAAGATTTTGAATTGGTACAATAATGATAACTCACGGGAATATTCGTACTTTGAGATAACGTGACTGGTTTCAAGGAAATGGAAAATGGGAAGGAGGAGTCACGACGAACGGAGGAGAAGGAAACGAAGGTCCCGGGTTTGAATCCTACAATGAGCTTGAGCTTTCAGTGAAGGAAAACATCGTGAGGAAACCGCAAAGCACGGTGATAGGGTACTTTGTAGTACCCACCTGGTTGAAAATCTGTCAGCAAGCACCTATCGGTGTGTTCCGACAGCTGCACTTGAGAGCCAGTTCCTTCTAGGCTTTGTGTGCTTACCACCTTCGGCCACATCATCACTTACCATGGCGAGATTGCGGCCTATACAAAGTAAAAAAAAACAATTCTTAATTTTTATTTCTATCTCATACGAATGGTAAAACGTTTAGGTATTCGTATAACCCGAGTCAAAATGCTCAAGTTGGTTTCCAGGTCCAGATGACTTCGATGACCACAAATTACAGCAGTTACCTACTCCATATTGGGCCGGACTTGCAACTTATAAGTCTTTGTTTCGATTTGAGGCACAGCTTCGCTCTATTGAGCACACCATGCTTTTTGATGTTTTTTTTTAAACACTGTCATCTGATCCCGAATCAGAGCTTGTTCTACGGAAACCAGATAAACTATATAACACATATATTACTTTTTGTTTGTAAATACATACTTAATATCATGTCTGGTCAATCACATACATTTTATAATTAGTGTAGAATTTACACGTATAGATGTCGCTACAAACATCGTTTGGACTGATTGAGAATTAATTCTTAGTCAAAACGCTACTAAATCACTTTTGATGAAGCTTTGTTGCAAGGGAATATAATTTGAGGTTTAATAATTTATTAAATTCATATGTAAAACTCGTATCTTAAATATTTGCAATTTATGTAATTTTACTTAAATCTTACGACCTTACATAGATGGCCTACGCGTCGCGCGTCAATTTACGAAATTTTTTAAAGGATAATGGGCGGTGTCGTACTTTGTGTTGTAAACCTTATCATATCAAATGAAATCTATGTCATATGAAAGGTCTCCATGAGTATTACATTTGTTAGTATGGGCATATTTAAGTATGTATCGCGTGCAAGGAAAAAGTTATAGTGGTTTAATTTATTCAACAAAATAGCTTAGATTACAATTACAGATATTAAGATACTTTTCAGTAAATAGACAGCTTTTACTCGGCGAATTTGCTCTAATATAGTAATGTCGAGTAGCAGCTATATAGTAGCTTCTTAAACATGAAACTTGGGAATCGACAACTCTATTACTGCACTCATGTGTGGTATAAACGAGAAATGGTAGCTACTATACGACTATTGAATAAATGTACTATAAGAATATCGAGTAAATGTTTACACAACACGGTTAAAGCACTTAAAGCAAAAAATGCTAAAAAGTCGTAATAAAAGCTTTTACACTACATTGTGGGTACTACGTAGCAACTACTCAACATTTATTCCATCTGTAGCCGAATAACTCATTCATTATTCGACTGTTTGCTAGTTGGGGAGCTTACCCAGCAACTACATTGACGACAAGGATGTATTGAAGTAGCCTGTCTGCACTTGCTTCCCTTGGCAGTTAATTCAAGGCTCAATTCTAATTAATAATTATGCCTATAACAGGTGGAGATTTCGAGATGGCATATTAATTTATTACGAAAATTAGGTTTATCATGGCATACAGCATATATCAGGATGTGATAGAATAGTAGATTGTTATTTAAGGAGCTAAAATTACCCATCATACACGAGGTAGTTCTACTTCCGAGCTTTAGAGAGGAGTAAATAGAAACAGAGTAATAATGGGATTTTAGCGCAGTGTGTAACATTCTATTTTTCACTACGATTGCGAGAAAATTAAATCAACCAATACAATATTTTTTTTTCTCTTTCTCTTCCATCTGTACATTATGTTCCTTCTCACTATATGATGAAATGTTCACTATTGTAAAATAAATTACGGTCACCAACTCAATTTGCACTTATTCTAAAGATTTCACGCCAATGCCTTTTATTTAATTTCTTCTATAGCCGTAACGCAATGCATTAGGTCTGTTTTCCGTAGTCATTTGTTGAATGGATATAAATAAAAGAAACTGAAAAGAAAGCGGATAAATTTATTTTGGATGACGAGGATTATTTTTCAGTGGGTCCAATGGAAGAAACAACTTTTATTGGACTTGCTGAACGATAAGTAATAGTGCTAAGTCTCAAATTTATAAACCCAAGGAATGAGATTTTTCAAGAGAAAAAGAGCGCGACGGACTGAGCGAGCGTTGGAACATGACGTCACACGCATCGAGTACCGAGCGAATTAGTGAAAATTCTTCATTGTTGATGAACAATAGCTAGAGTATTTTGGTAATTGTTTCAATTAACCGTGGGGTAAGATGCAACTTAAAATCAGTATTTTTAGAATTGAATAACATAATAATAATTCTTTGGATTAGTTTAGGACTTAATGTATGGAATTCTTATCTTATTTGAACAAAAGTATATAGTAAATGCTACGCTCTACCTCTCTTACACAAAAACAAAAAAAAAATACAAATGTGCTCATTGTTCTTTAAAATTAAATTCTTTCAACAGTGTCATCTGTTGTCATTTACTGAAAAACAAACATTGCTGTAGTCACTTACAAACCCAGACTAGGAATTAGTACCCCAATCTCGCCACCGGCGCTGTACTTGCGCGAGTTATGGTGGTAACTTTTGAAGTATGGGCGCTGTCTCTCTGTTGTACGTAGTATTTATATACTCTGAGTTAATATACATAATTACACTCAGACACAGGACATACAGACATGTTCATGCACACAAATGCATGTCCTGTGTGAGAATCGAACCCACGACCTGCGGCGCGTTAGGTGGAATCTTAACCAGTTATATATATAGGTTGTAATCTCAGAGTAAATATAACCTAAAGGTTGTTGTATCCAATAGAATTACACAAACTTTAAATTTCGTCATTTTTGCTGACTTTTTAAATCTGAACTGAACTGGAACTTTTTAATAGTATAATATACCATAATCATGTGTTTTATATGTTTACTAAAGAGCATCATTCATTATGATAAGTATTCTCTTAGTAAATTCTCATTACCAGAATAACTTTACTAATACTTACATGTTTTAAACTGTAATTTGGTACCTATGGTACATTACAATAACTCTCGCCAGGAATGTATTCAGGCATCGTTCTTCTAATTCCAATATTTGTCTTCAAATATACTCAACTCAACCAAAATGAAAGGCAAAACCTTGAAAAATAATACTAATCCTTTCGTGATTTTGCTTTATTTCATCACAAAGCCTTTATGTAGTAATATACAACACGCGATGCCATATGTAATGATATAAAATAAGATATTATTAACGCGAAATCTGTGAAAACTGCTGTGACAGGTTTATTCGAATAGCCGAGAACGACGACCAATCTTGCTATTGTGTACATTCTGAAGAGGCTTATACCAATATCTATAGGCGGATTTGTCGTTAAGTATAAAGCTCCCACCACCCAGAATGGAGCCAGGGTTTTGAGCTCCGCTAAGTAAGCTCGACGAATGATGTCAGGGTTTGAAAATACTCCTTTTCTCACCCAAGTCATGGCGGTCAGTGGACTCAAGGCTAATAACTTCATGGCCAGTAAAGCGGCGTGGACTATGTACGTCTGTGTTAAAGGATGATCCAGAGATATAGTAAAAGGAACTGAGTTATTATAATTTCGACCATACAGTGGCATTTTTTGGTTTGTGTATAAATGATGATGATGTTTTGTTTGTCAAATTGTCACGTGTAAATGTCAAATTTGTTACAGATGCAGACTATGGTATAATGATGAAGACCATCTATAGACAACATTTTTAAAATTATCAAAATCCTACTAACTCTTAGGCCGGCCTCACACAGCCGGAATGTCTCTCTTAATTTCAGAGACGGAATTCATGCTCTGGATTCCGGCACTTGACTCACACATATCTTAAAAATTCATATTGATCAGTAGTCTTCTATTCTTGGGTCCCGGCAGACGTCTCTGTTTAAATATGAAAGACGAAGTATTAATTCTCATCGCCCTACTTTTAGCTTTATAAATAAAAAAAAGAAACTCAAACGAATACATTGGATTCATCCTCTACATTTGAACATACCCCCTTGATAACTACTGAGATTTTCTATAGTGGCCACCTCCACCAACCTCTCGGTCATAAAAGACGGCACACTATACCAGGCATTTGAACAGAGTTAGGACGGCTTCCAACGCACAATTTCCGTCCCGGCCATCGTAGCAACTTAGATAACACGTCGTGACGCGTCTAGCCATCTCACGCTTGCAGTGACAACTGAGATAATTAATAATCTGATTCCGTCGTGTATGTGCTGATCTAATCAAAACTATAGAAAAACGCGCGTTATGAAATCATAATCTTAAATATTCCGTTCCGGAATTAAGAACGCTTGTCTGTATCATTCTGACAGATAAATCTGAAAAAATTATAATCTGAGAATAAGAATGTGCGTGCATGATTACATTATATGTAATTCCATGCTTTCTGGATTAATATTATGAATTCCGTTTCTGAATTCAGAGAGACATTCCGGCTGTGTGAGGCCGGCCTTAGATGTCTGTGTCAAAATCGGACTACTCTGTAAAAAGTTATGCGTGCTTGGCGTGAACCAAGGCGTGAACATACATAAAAAAAATATACGCGTCGACTTGTAAACCTCCTTCTTTTTTTCGTCAGTTAATAAGATATTTATTGGTGAATGTTGCGTTCAAACTGTGCGATAAAATAATAATTTTATTTAAATATTGGTTTTATTAGAAATAATGGATTCAATATAAATAACTTCCAATATAATTTAGGTATCTGAAACTTGACCACACATGGAGTGGTCAAATGTTAGAAAAAAAAGACACAAGAAAAAAAATTTGTGACAAGTTAAAAAAAGCTTCTATTTGACTCTCCTTACAACTTCTTCGATCGACATCATCTAGGTCCTTCCCTTACTTCTCCAAAAGCACATTTCAAACGGTTAGTTGTTCTCTCTCCTTTGTTTCATGGTCCATTTTTCAGGCGCATTTATAATGTTATGCCCATACATACATGATTCAATAAATTTATTTTTCACTTGTTTTTATACTTTGAACTGTTCTGTCATCTGTGTTTTTTTTGTATATTTTGGCGTCACACTGCTTATGTATTTTGCCATTTTCTAGTTATATTATAAGTTCTAGTCACAATAAATCACTTTCACATAGTCCTTAGTCAGTCATCGTTCATAAAAGTCATGTTTTAGTACAATGGTGGTTGTACTAAAACTTTTCACGGACTTCTTGAGACAACTTGAAAAGACACGATATACATGATTCATTTCATTTCACTTCACTGGTGCACATGGATTTTTATTGGATAAAATACCACCATATAATATGCAATAAAACTCAAAATACCTACATGAATTTATGAAAATAAAAATGAAAACGCAATGTCACTCTGCAAGTTCCCGCCAAGAAGTCCCTCATCTGTGCTTTGATCAAACTTTTTTATTTTGAAATGCTTGTTGGGCAGTGGTTATTTTACTTGTAATATCTGGGGTATTACGTAGCTAGATAAATAATAGGCTGGCTACTGGCTTTTAGGGCGAAAGGTAAATATTTAATAATATTGTTAAATTGATTCAATATTTAGAAAGGAGCGGTTTTAAAGGTGCTTCCTACGCTCAGGTTATAGAATTAGCTCCCTGTCGAGATTTTCCGAGATTAGGTTCTTCAAGAAAGGTTACAAGACGGTTATGAGGCGGGTCATATGCTATTTTAGAAGTATAGATAAAATGGTATATACCAGTTTTTGATGCGTGGTTTTTTCCGTATTCGGGAATACGGATTCGGGAAAACATAAGATCCCCCGGGGGGGATCTTATGTTTTCCCTGGATAAAAAGTATCCTATATATTATTCCAGGCTATGATCTACCTGCGTGCCAAATTTCATCAAGATCAGTTGTTGTCGAGGATAATAAACAAACAAAGAAATATATTTAGCAGATGGACCCTCTGAGTGTGCTCAACCTGTACATCACTTGGCAGTACAAAAGCGATGTGATGCGGTTATAACGCTACTGCGGATATTTTTCTAATTAATATAAACTTTGTGTGTCTTGGCACTTTCCTGCGACTTTTTGGTTTGTTTATATTACCCGGAACACTAAATTAATAATGGAAATGTTGGAATTGTTCCAACAATAGTCTTACTATCTCTGGCCCCCTGGTTTTACCGATATATTTATGTGGCATGTTTTATCCTATTTTGCCATTAGTAAGTCTTTAGTAAGTATTAAATATTTAATCACAAAATGGTTTATGCATGGGTATGAATTAAAATTGAAATTGTATCTCCTCTGGAACAGTTCCCAATTAATGATTAAAGTGAGCATTTACATAAAATCCCAACTGTATTGTAGTTAATAAGTAATTCCTGAATAAATTCACCTCATTTCGCCTTAGAAAGGCCTTTTCAAATGACTTGCTTAAAGAACAGTCAACAAATCGACTTCAAAGACAGATTTATAGATCCCTCGACGGACTTAAGGATCGAAAAATCTCAAAGTTGTTCGGTATTGACTCCCAAAAGTTCAAATAAACATACAAATTTGCAGAATAAATATTTTTCCACTTCGCAGAGATTTCCTTATGATCTTTGATGTTATAAAAATACTTATAATTTCCATACTTACGCTTTAATCGGAAATGTCTGTACTTTTTATGTTTTTGTGTAGACTTGTAGCTTTTAAAGCTGAATCGACATAATACTTACTGAGTATGTTGAGGAATGATTTAACTAGTGTATTGCCTCACCTATTAGTTAGTTAGTTAGTACCTATGCAATGAAAGTGTATAATGATTAATCATATTATAAACCGACTTCAAAAAAAGGAGGAGATTCTCAATTCGGTTGTTTTTTATGTTTGTTACCTCAAAATCCTTCATTTATTAACCGATTTGGAAAATTCCTTTTTTATTTGAAAGGTACACTTCCCGTTTGGTCCCATTGTCATCAGATCAGGATTTGAACACTTCTTAGTGTACCTACTTTGAAATCAGTTTAAGTTTTTTGTAAAACAGTTTAATTATTGTAAAACATTTCAATTATATCATAGCATATTAGGTAACCATAAATGTATAAGCCCCCTACGTGCCCCTACTTGAGTATCGGTAATGAGATCCTAAACACAAAAGTATGAAATTACAATAAGGTTCTCATACTATATTGTAAATTATTTAAGTTAATAGTCCCCATAGAAAATAACAACATTTACATAATTTAGATAATATAATAAATTTAAATATCATGAAAAATACAAAATTAAAACATACACGAAAACTCCACTTCAGAATAAAATTGCACATAAACCCAATACATTTGATTTAAATCGAATCTTTGTAATACATCACTACTGATCCAGCCATAAAACTGGTTATGCCAAATGATACAAAGAACGCCGCCTCAATACACATTCTTGGAATCTTAAACGCGTAGCCCAGGACTGCCACAAACCTAGCTACCACGTAAGCTCGCAGCAAGTTAATAGCAGTTGTTTTATCCGGTGATGTGGTCATGTAAAGACCTGCAACGAGCCAGAAAGGAGTCAGGTTCTTCAAGTCACTTAAGTTAGCTCTGTTTATCATATCTTGGTTACATGCTAGATTTGCCAATGGCGTCAGAGCAAGGAGTTTCAGCGCCAAAATTGCTGAGTACAAATAGTAGCTGTTCATCAAACTAGTACCTGCTGCGGAAGCCATGGTTCACGGATGATTTTCACTGTTATATTTTTGTTTTTTTTATAGTAAAAGATGATTTAAAGACATTTGATGTTAGTGACAGACAGATGTTTGAAATCTCAGTTAATGTACACTTCACAGAGTAGAAAGAGTAGGTATTAGTCTAATGGTGTTCCCACACCAGAGTTAATCCTTATCCTATCCTACTAAACTTATTCTACTAATATTATAAGGCGCCGATCCCGCAGAGAGAGTTCTAGAATTCCGAGTTCTGCATTCCGTGTTGACTATTCTGCACACAGCAAGCAGTCTAGAGTTCTAGAGTTCAGCAATATTCGCTACTGATCGCACATCATACACTTTTTTTACTTTCAAAGGCCCCACATAGCTTACAGTCAACGCAGAATGCAGAACTCGGAACGCAGAACTCTAGAACTCTTCTCTGTGGGATCGGCGCCTAAATGTGAAAGTCTGTATGGATGGGAGGTTGTGAAGATGTTTGTTACTTTTTCACGCAAAAACTACTGAACGGATTTGGCTGAATAGCACATATAATTATGTTTTCGATACTACGATATAGGATACTTTTTATCCCGAAATAACATACGGTAAGTTACGATACGGTAACGCGGGTGAAACCGCGGTGGACAGCTAGTAACTTATACGATGTGTTCCAAAATTCAACGATAAGCGGGTACTAGAGGGGGAGACAACTCTAGAAAAAAAATATTTTGTTGATTTTTGTGTAAAAACTACAAGGTTTGTAGTGGGTAGAAGTGGAACTTAGGTTGCCGATGCAAAAAAAAAACACATAGGTATATTTGAAAAATTTTGGTCTTGGTAGTTAAAAATATCATAAGTGTAAATTTTCGAGAATTTACATATTTTTCTCGAGTAGTCATGAGCAGGTCCTACTGGTGTCTGCTTATCGTTGTATTTTGGGACACGTTGTATAAATCCAGAGTAAAACCAGGAATACTTTTATCTATGCCAAACAGCCAGACGATTCACCCGTTGCATGGTAGGTGGTATAATACAATAATATAACAAACTTACTGCTCATATAATTTGATAATGTTATCGTCTTATTTATCTGATGTGTGTGGGTTATTATTATGTTAGCGTATAGAAATGGACTGAAAATTAACATATCTAATAAAAAAAAGAATAATTCCGCAACAAGGTTTTTTTTACATCGAATGCAAGTTCTTCCGAGTAGCATCGACTATCGGTTCGAGGATACTTACGATGCACTAACATGCTTGCCAAGCCCTGATAATCCTTCATAAGCCCAAGCATGTAAATCACCAATCCACCGTTGGTTTGGCTCGCATAAACGTGCGAGCAATTGACGACGATAATCTGTATCGGTATTTTGTGTCCGTGCCAATGGAAGTTTTCGGCAAAACCTTTACGAATTCACATAACTATCAAAGCTGCCAGAATGGGGATTTTATGCAATGATGAAAAACCATACTTTTATATTTTCTCCCGCCAAACGAATGCTGTTCTCTGATACCAATACATATGCAAGTCTCTCTCATACGTTGGAAAATCCATATTTACTACACGATACACACCAATTATATGCACAAATGTTATTAAGCGAAGGGTACTGTGTAATTATCATAAATGCTCATTCGAGATAAAAAATCAATATACTCGAGGAGCCGGAGCTAAATTAAGAGTGCGTATATATAAAATATCTTAGAATTGAAATTTTCCAGAGTAAATAGTATTTAAATGAAAAAAAAAAAGTTTTTTTTTTTGATATTTTCATTAAATACGCGAGGGTTCTATCTGAGAAAAACCATAATGGAATAAAATTCCTCGACAGAAAAAAATCACAAAGCTACCTCTAATAATAATGAATTTTTGTTTTTATTCGTTCATGGTGTATCTAATTAAGACAAAAAATCGATAAATAATATCACTAACATATGACTTAGGGCTGCTACTAACGATTTTTTAAATATTCTATACTTTAGGAGTTATTTAGATGAGAAGCGCTTAGTTCATTTTTGTTCCGCGAAACACGCTATCTCCGTCTCATGCCACACGAAGATTAGACATAAGTTTGTTTCATCTGACATTGGCCCTGATTCTGTTGTTCACAACTAAACTAATTTTAATGTCACTATGCCTCTTTCTAACAAAGAACATAAGAAATTTAGTCCTGTCAAATTAGTCCAATGTTTGTTTTCAATATAATTTTAGTCGCCATCTACCGCGGTCACGCCTAAATACACGCAAAATAATACGGCAAAGATTAATTTGACAACTTAAAATATGTTCTATCCTTTTTCAATCATGTTCGTAAGAAAGAGATGAGATGTGACTAAAATTAGTTTAGTGCGATTTACAACAGAATCGGCACCATTGCCATATTTTTCTGGCTTTGTACGCACTCTTAACGGGTACCGTACAGTACTGTCACTGGACTGTGTCAGTGGGTGACCATTTCCTTTGTTATTCGCCTGCGGTTGATTCTAGTGGGTATTGTACACAATGCTATGACACATGTCACCACGGCCGCACTCTGTCCGTTTTGGATGATGAGAAGGGTTTTTATTCTGAGGCTAAATTTTCATCGTATGTTTTTTTTGCCTGCTGATGACGGCATATAAGTATCCTGGGACATTCCTCACACACGGTCATCTGATCCCAAACTAAGCAGAGCTTGTACTATGGAAACCAGACAACTGATATATTACATATGCTACTTTTTGTTTGTAAATACATACATAATTACACCCAGACTTATAAAGACATGTTCATGCACACAAATGCATGTCCTGTGTTGAAATCGAACCCACGACCTGCGGCGCAATATGTGGAATCTTAACCAACTGCGCCAACTGGCCTGTCCTATGATACTGTACTTACCTAAATCCATACGTTAGTCCAGTTCATATTTTTTTTAAAGTTCCGTCTATTGTTTAAAAATCGGTTTGTTTGTTGTTGATCTATCAAGCGGTGTGTGTGAATGCCCGCTGCCGGCGTGACGTCGACTGATGTGTGGTGATGACGCTTTAGATTTAAACTTTTACAAAACTATATTTTTTGACAGATTGGAACGTGATTTTGGCATGCCAGTACGTGACCAATGTGTGTATATTTAACTTTATACTTCGATATTTTTCATAGAGGCTTAAATATTTTATTTTTATAAAGCTTTTATTTAGTTTCACCTGTTCCGTTGTCTGTAATGGAATTTTGCAAGTTAAATTTGACCCACTTTCTGGTTTCCGATTGAGCTGAAATTTTGCACGATTATGCAAATCGCGTGACAACGTAATATTATGATGACGCGGAGCTGATGTGATGATGGAGCTGGAAGGTGGCCATAGGAATTCCATAATAAACCACATAACCCCATCGAGTTTGGGCTCGTTTGATTCGTCTTGATGAGTACTTTGTCGCAAGTAGGGTAGGCTGGTATAAGAGTTCGCAGACGATAAGAGTACGCAGTGAAGACAGCAGTCAACCGCGTTGCTTTTTGTAGCTATCTCCAGTGGTGCTTTGACCGGTGCACTGTGCAAGACCTTTCGTCAAAATTATTTTGAAAACAGCGTAAAAAAGGAGGAGGTACGTAAGTTTAATTGATTTTTTTAATTTTGTTAATATTTTTTGTCACTTTCAATCTATTATCACACCGTTTTTAACAGTAGTTTAGCAAAATGATCTATTGTTATTGATAGGTTATAAACTCGTTCTGCAGTATCGAGAGTTTCGTTCCGGGATCATAGATGTCATTGGAATTAGTTTTTGTAAAATTAGTATAAGTAGTTTAAGAGTTCGCAGATATGTGGTGTATAAAAGTATGCGCGTACTCTTATACAACTTTTTTTTTATTTTGAACTAATTCATTGTGTTGTAAATATCCAGAACGTCCCGAAGACCGCGAACTACTAAACGAAGTCGATGTTCTTTAACCGTATTAGATGACGCAAGAAAACGAGTTCAAAATGGTAAGAGTATGAAATCTGTAGCCCGGTCGCTTGAGATGAATAAAGCTACGCTTAGAAAACGTTTAAAGAGATCAGAACCCGCTACCAGCTTAGGGAGGTATGACACAACACATTCTCAAGAAATGGAGCAGGAATTATGCAATTACGTAAAAAAAAAATTACGGCATGTATTACGGATTAACAAAATAAAATATGGAAATGCCCAGGGTGTGAGAAAATATATAAAGAATCTATTAGGGACTGGATCGAATGTTCTAAGGGCTTAAGCTGGTGGCACGAAAAATGCACCGGATATATAAATATTGGTTGTGAACAATAAAATTATTATTATTATTATTGTTTGTTTGCGAATTATGCATTGATTAGCTGTTGAGTACTCTTATCGAACTCAGTGCGTATTCTTGTCCAACCACATGTTTAAGAGTACGCAAATATCATTTCCGTTTGTTTAATTAATAAATTAAACAAATGATTAATTTATGTGTTTATTGATTACGGTTTATGTTCCTTATTACATACTAATTGCAATAAAGCAAATTATGATTAATAATATTCTTTAGTTATTTTTTGACATCAGCTCAAAGCTTAAGTGCGTACTCCTATACCAGCCTACCCTACAGTCAACAAAAAGTACAGTCACTCAAAAAAAAGCTTAAATTAAAAATGTCATTTTTAACATGAGGAACAAATAAAAGCTGAGCTAGTGCGACATAACAATGTTCCTGTTTTGATTAAACTAGTTACGTAGATAAAGCCTGGGTCTGAAATACATAAATAAACGTCAACTTTGGTTACCTTACTTCAGATGTTTTTAGATATTTATTTCTGACGCCAGACTTTACCCCAAGCATAAGACTAGAATAGCTTAGATAAAACACAATTACTGCTTTACAGTTGAGAAAAGCTAGAATAATATTCCTGAAACCGGGACAAATTCCCGTTTAGAAATTTACTTTATTTTACAGTTCTTCAAATATACAGAAGTTCGTCCAAGGCTGTTTAAGGCCTCTCCCACACTAGCATTTGAGGAGCGTGCGTTTGTAGTCTTAAGCGTGTGGTGGCTAGCTGCAAACGCAACGTAACGCTCGCTTTATCCATCTGACATCCTCAAAGCAAGTATTTCATACAAGCAAACTAATGCGCACAACTGTGACTAATTAACCGAATTAAGCTCTACGCTTTGATTCACGTGCACACGGAACGAACAGTGAGATCAATAATATACGGATGAGGCAATAATACCAGCCCCCCCTAGACAAGATGGTTGTCGACAATCGTCATCGTTAGTAAACGATCAACCTTTGTATGGGGTTGACATTTAAAATTTTAATAACGCGTGATTTTTAACAATCTCTTATGTCAATCCCATATAAAGGTTGAACGTTTACTAACGATGACGATTGTAGGGGCCCAGTACTGTCAACAATGAATTCACGGGGGGGTTCAAATCCCTACTTTACACAGTGATATATAATATTCTTTCCCTAAACACTGCGTGAGATATGGTGGCAATATCGTTAATATTATAAATGCCACGTCACTCTTGCGTTGTTTACGCGCTTCTAACTTTAATACGGCGTGCCGTGTGTCACGCGACACTCGCGTTTCACGCTCGATGCGTTTGTGTGTAGAGGCCTTACTGCGGAAATTCTTGTTTCCCGCCTTTGTCTCAGGTGGCAATAGTTTAACGAGGACACTTCGAGGTACGAAGCTCTATCTCACTGTGTGCTATACTTTGTAGTTATTAAGTACACAATAAGTGTCCCATTTTAAACTTTATTAACGTTACGCAATAATACTTATGTTCTTATAGCATTAAGCTGTATATCTTTCGCGTTAACTGTAGTTTTGTTGTAGAGAAGTAGTTTAACTTAGTAGTAGTAGTAATAAAGATAGATAGATATTAGTCCTTACTTTATTTATTAAAGTAATTAACTTAACTAATACTAAGATGATCAGTTATCGAGATAAGAGAGGTAACTATACCTCTCTTATCTCGATAACTGATCATCTCTTCTCTCTTTGAGTGAAAAAACGCTATACTTACTCAAGTATAGCGTTTTTTCGCTCAAAGAGTTGATCGTTTAGGGTAGTGCTTCCACCTTATGTTCCTGCGGGTGAGAAAGGTCACCAGACCTTATCAGGGAGAGGGAGTCGGTAAGGCACGGTGATAATTCTGTCACTGGACTGAAAACTATTAGAAGTAAACAGTTTCGTGAAATGGCATAATTTTTAGGGTTCCGTACCCGAAGGGTGCCAAACGGGACCCTATTACTAAGACTCTGCTGTCCATCCGTCCGTCCGTCCGTCCTTCTGGCTGTGGGCTGTATCTCATGAACGGTAATAGGTAAACAGTTGAAACTTTCAGAGAATATGTATTTCTGTTGCCGCTATAACAACAAATACTAAAAATGAAATAAAATTAAAAATTAAAGGGGGCGCCGATACAACAAACGTCATTATTTTTAACCGACTTCAAAAAAAGGAGGAGGTTCTCAATTCGAAAGTATGTTTTTTTTTTTTTTTTTTTTTATGTTTGTTACCTCATAACTCCGTCATTTATTAACCGATTCGGAAAATTCTTTTTTTATTTGAAAGGGTTCGCTTCCCGTTTGGTCCCATTGTCATCAGATCAGGATTTGATTACTTCTTAGTGTACTTTGAAGTCGGTTTAAGGTTTTTGTAAAACAGTCCAATTATTGGTGTTTTGTTTTCATAGCACAATGAGTTAGTTGATATTGTACGAAACTCTCCGTTTGCGAGTCCGACTCGCACATGGCCGGTTTTTATTATTCTTTTAATAAAACAAGGTTTTCAGGATAAGTAGCAAATCTAAATCCGAAATGAGAACTGTTGAGAACGCAGATGTCTGCTTATTTAAATAAACGAAAATAAACGAAATTATGTTTTCCGAAATTATTTTGTTTCAAAAAAAGCCGTCTTAAAGAGTCATTGCTAAACATATTTGTTTAATCTATTTCAACAACAAAGCGGCTTTGAAATAAATGAAAATAAGATTTACCTACATAAAGGATGGACAATTGAATGTAAAAATGGAAATTGAAGAGAAAATAGCTTATTGTGGCGAAGATTTTTTATTCTATGCTGCTGAATGAAATAACCATTGTGATTTTAAAGCCAAAGGATGGTCACTTCAGTGCTGATTTTTAAATACTTGCAGGTGTTGAAGTACTCATCACTTTGACAACCTGTGAATCAAGAAAGAAAAGTCAGCTCCATACATTTTGGTCGAGTAGGTATTGAACACCTGTTTTTTTCACTATTTCACAGGTTTTCCAAAGTGCTGTAAAAGTTGGAAGTATGGATGACTATTTCTACTACGAAAATTAATGCCAACAACTTCAAAATCATCCTATAATAATAAAACTTATTAGGTAGATTAATTTACGTATTAATCCATCTAATAAGTGATATTACTGTACAAAAAAAAATATTGAAAGCTTAAAAAGGGAGCTAAAAAGACAGCATCAATCAATGATCAATCATTATCAATCACAATGGCTTCTAATGACTTAAACTGATGTATGAAATTAAAAGAACGATACAGTAGTACCCAACTAATATGGCTTACCGATGTACCTGCGCAGAAGATACATTTTCAAAGCGCGGGAAACGCTATTTGTCGGCAGCTGCCGCCATGTTAGCGCGCGCCGTGTGGAGGGGCGTGACTTGCGAATGAGATGGAACTAACAGCTGCAGTGTATTATGAACCTTATACTAGTGATCTAAGGTTAATTGTAAGTTTGAAGCATTCTTTCGTTAATCTTCGGGGCCATACTTTCTTTTCTGTGCGAACGAAGATTCACGACGCGCCATATCAGTTGGGTACTACTGTATAATATTTACATAGTTATGAGTGAAATTTTCAGAGACTTGAATAAGATAATGTATACGTACCTACGTACCGTTCTACTTGAATAAGGTGTGTAATATAATAGTGCAAACGCGTGTAACTCAAATCTGAGCTAACACTGTTCTACTCTTTGTCTAAGTGCAGAAATATATAAGCTTATAAGTATATGGGCAAGTAAGTGTATTTCATAATGTTTGCTTTTTTAGTTGAATTCTCAGTAAAATTAGATTGTAGAGTCGTACCTTTTTAACCGACTTCAAAAAAAGGAGGAGGTTCTCAATTCGGTTGTATTTTTAACCGACTTCAAAAAGGAGGAGGTTATCAATTCAGTAAATTGGAGTTTGTGGTTAAATACACCTAAATAAGGAGCGGTTAGCGGACTGTAATTTTTGGGCTGTTTCTAGATTAATAAACCTGGATAATTCGATAAAAAATACTCTTTACCAAATAGCAAAACCTTTGTATGAAGTATAAAATTTTAGGGAAAATATGACTACGCTTTTGGGTAAGGTTTCAAAAAGAGGCGTAGCCAAAAGGGAAAGAAAACATGTGGTACTCACAGTTCCAGCAATGTCGTTTGTCTTCCGTGGATCCACGTTTTCTTCAGATTTTCGAAATATTTGCTGCACTGAAATTAGGTTGTACGGAACACACACAAAATGTCTTTTCTTAGATATATGGTGACGGATTATTATAATAATTAAAGATTTAAAGGTAAAAGAGGCGGGTGCGCGCGCGACGACGACTTCAGCCTTCGAAAGATATTCAGAGAGTGCTGCCCTCGGTCGATTTGACACATACCATATGAAGGAGTAGGAAAAAAGAGGGTAGGAAACATACTTCATACTTCAAGGTGTACCCTCAATTTAAATATGAACGCGCAGCCAAATAAAAACAAAACCCAACATCCCCGCCGCCTTGAAGGAACTCCTTCGAAACAAGAAATAAAAAAAATAAAAATCATAAAAAAAAAACTAAAATACTATAACTACGCGATAATTATTTATGCTGGTTTGAATTTACTGAGAAGGAAGCGGGCATAACTTAACAATCGGCCTCTTATACGTTCCACTTTTTGTTCTAACATCAGCGATACGGATGACTCCATCCTTACCTGGGTATAATCTTGTAATAATACCTAAAGGCCATTGAAGTGGCGGGGCATTTTCAGTAATAATAATTACTACTGTGCCTATTATTAGCGGATTGGACGGCGTATTCCATTTCTCTTTTGTTTGTAAATTATGAAGATATTCCGATCTAAAACGAGTCCAAAACGATTGGACAAGCGAATCCAGCAATGAAAATCGCGATAGTAAACCAGTCCGTTCACTACTAAGGTTAGCAGCCGGTAAAAATGAAAGCGGAGCGAGCGAAAGAAAATGAGAAGGAGTAAGAACAGTGGGGTCTGACGGGTCAGAACTAAGTAAATAGAGAGGGCGACTATTGAGAAGCGCCTCAATTTGAGTAAGAACCGTAATCAATTCTTCGTACGATAGTAACTGAGTACCGATGACTCTAAATAAGTGCGATTTAACGCATTTTATATTCGATTCCCAAATACCCCCGAAGTGAGGTGCACTGGGTGGATTTAGTTTCCAATGAATGCGACTATTAGCAAGTTCGTGACTAATAGTTTGGTAATATTCGTCTGATTTTAAAAATGTGTGAAGTTCACTGAGATAGGCCTTTGATGCGATAAAATTGGTACCGTTGTCACTATAAACATATTGACAAGGTCCACGGCGAGATAAGAATCTTTTGAAAGCCTCCAAAAATGAAGCTGAACTGAGATCAGAGGCCAGTTCTAAGTGAACAGCTTTAGTAACTAAGCAAATAAATAGGCAAAGATATGCCTTTTGACTGCGCACTCCGCGCTTACGTGAAAGTGTAATGTGAAACGGGCCCGCGTAGTCAACGCCAGTGTGAGTAAAAGCTTTACTCTTCTCTATCCTACAATCGGGTAAGTCTGCCTTGGTTGGAAAGGTGGGTTTTGGATTAAGACGAAAACAGGTATTGCAGCGATGAATACGCATGCGTACTATACGACGTGCTGACAAAATCCAAAACTTCTGGCGCAAAATAGACAACAAAAGTTGTGGGCCTGCGTGGCAATTCCGAACGTGATAGGCGTCAACCAATAATTCGACTATGTGCCCATTTCGAGGCAAAAGAGCGGGATGTTTATGTGCAAAATCTAATGATGAATTAGAGAGGCGACCTCCTACTCGTAAAACACCAGATTTATCCATAAATGGAGTAAGTTTTCGTAAAGCAGGTGAACAAATTTTATTCTTAGTAATTTTTATAATATCACTTTGAAATGAATTTTGTTGAATTAATTTTATGACAGTCAACTCTGCAGTATCTAAATCAGACGCGGTGATATGACTATTACGCTGAAGCTTTTTCATAAATCTCAATATATAAACAATAGAACGAAGACATTTATTCCAATTTGAGAACTTATAACATAAAGTTAAAAGTGGGTGCTCCGAAGAACTTGTTGCTATGTGAGCTTGAGTTTTCTCTTCGGGCATTCGAGAAGATGTGGGTGCGAAGTCATTAACCGGCCAATCACTAATAGGAAGTGATAACCATGGCGGTCCAGAAAACCACAGCTCATGGTCGACTAACCGTGAAGGTAAAAGACCACGTGACAAGCAGTCAGCTGGGTTTTGAGAGCCTGAAATAAAACGAAAGTGTTTCGACGGAAAATAAGTTTGACATTGTGCGATTCGATTCGCAACAAATGTATTGAATTTATGCGGGGAAGAATGCACCCAGCATAAAGCAACTTCCGAATCGGAAAACGCATAGACGTCTGAAATCGGATGTCGAGAAGAAAGAGCGTCATAAACGACACGTAATAATTTTGACATCAAAAGTATCGCTGATAGTTCAAGGCGAGCTAAACTAACTGTACGAACAGGTGCAACCTTTGAACGAGATGTCAATAACGTAACGATAGGTTTTTGATCTTCATTAATAACATAGGTGTATATAACACAACCATATGCCTTTTCAGAAGCATCAGAGAATGCTAAAAGATATAGCTTAGAAGCATCATTAATGCCAAGATGGCGTGGAAACGAAATCTCCGAAATGTGATGCAATTCAGAAATAAACTGAAGCCATAATTTAAGAATATGCTCAGGTGGTTGCTCGTCCCAATCAAGTTTGAGGAGCCAGAGTTCTTTAATCAACAGTTTTGAATAAAGAATGACGGGACCAACGAGGCCTAGAACGTCATATAAACGAGCAGTCGCTGATAAGATCGCGCGTTTGGTACCTTCGGGCTTGGGTGGCATTACAGTAAACTTAAAAGAATCCGAAGAGGGAAACCACTGTAAGCCTAGAATTTTAAATATGCTGCTGTCATCGAAAGATATGGATTCTTGCTGACGGTGAGTCTCTGGAATGGAACCAAGCAATTCGAGAGAATTGCTCGCCCATTTGACTAACTCAAATCCACCGGACTTAAAGAGTGAAATTAACTGAGAGGCTATCTCAACTGCTCCCTCTAACGTAGGAGCAGAGGAAGCCAAGTCATCCATGTATATATCTCTCTGTAGCACGTCAGCAGCAAGCGGAAAGTGTTCTCGCTCGTCCTGTGCGAGTTGACGCAACGTACGTATAGCCAAGAAAGGCGACGATCGCAAACCGAAGGTAACACGATTAAACTGATAAGTATCAATGGGAGCGTCAGAAGAAAAACGATATAAAAATCGCTGATAATTACAATGCGGTTGATGTACTTCAATACATAAATACATCTGCCGAACGTCGGCGAAAAATGCAATTTTAAATATGCGAACATTCAAAAGAATGTGAAAAATATCGTTCTGTAAATTGCGACCGGTGTGCAAAACGTCATTGAGTGATAGACCAGAGTCAGTCGTAGCACTGGCGTCCAGAACGATACGAAGTTTCGTTGTACTTTTGTCATTGCGTATGACAGGGTGATGCGGTAGGTAAAAACCTGGTTTTAAAAGACATTCCTCAGAAGGAACTAATGAAATTATATTTTTATTGAGATAATCAGTTAAAACTTCATTATATTTATCATGTAAATCAGGTGACCTTTTAAATTTATTTTCAAGCATTAAAAACCTCTTTTTTGCGGTAATAAATGAGTTTCCTAATTTATCAACGTTATTTTTAAAAGGTAAACTAACCGAGTAGCTTCCATTAGTATTGCGAGTAGTGGTAGACACGAAAAATATCCTCACAAGCTTGTTCGTCAGGACTAAGATATTGCTTAGAAGGCACTTCTTCTAATTGCCAAAATTTTTCCAATATTTCGTTGACCGGTTCGCGAGAAAAAGCACAAAGTGAATGAGTGACTGAGGGCTTTACTGTAGGAACATTTCCCATTAAAATATAACCTAAACTGGTTTCAAACGCGGTTGGTAAATCATTACCCGGTGTTATTCTATCAAATAATAAAATTTCGCAATATAAATTAACACCTAATAATATTTCAATAGGTCCGGGAATATTAAAATCATCATCGGCTATCGGTACGTTGTGTAGGAATGTAAGCGCTGACGCGTCAACACATGAGTCGGGCAACTGTGACGTAATTTGATCGACGACGAGCAGACGAGTAGTGTATACCTTCCCACCGTCAAAGCGAGAAGTAAAGTTAACCGTGGTTAAACCTAAAATACGTTGCGATGTACCACCGATACCCTGGACCTCAGTAAAATGGTTGTGAGTTGTAATTTGAAGTGATAAACGTTTACAACAAGAAGATGAAATATAATTACTTTGCGAACCCGGGTCAATTAAACATCTGACATAATGAACGCGATTATAATTATTTATAATTTTAATTTTTGCGGTCCCTAATAACGTAGTTGTTACAGGGCGGTCACACTGATCACGAGACATATTGCATATCGATGCATTATGATTAATTGAACTCGCTTGCGAGTCGGGAACTTCGTCCTTATTATTAGCAGCCGAGAGTTGATTATCTATTGGCCGAGAAGAAGCGGGTGCGTGACATTCACGCGTTGTATTTTGTGTATCAAAATGTAACATCGAATGATGATTCAAAGAATAAAAAAAAAAGATTCATCCTTCATATCCTTTTTAGATAAATCGTAAATATTTTGCATTCTAAGGAAATGCATATTACGTTTTGACTCCAATAATATTAATTGAGTTTTATCATCACTGTCTGTCGCCATTTTAAAAATATAAATGTTAGCGGGAACAAAAAATAAACTAAGCAAGAATGAGTAAATGAATAAAAGACCTGTCTTGCTTGACGTTTTCAACAGAAAATAAAAAAAATAAAAATAAGCAATATACCTAATACAAACGGCAATTCGATGTATATTAGGCCTCCAAATACTAACTGCAATAGTTATAGGTGTAATTTGGGTGCGGTGAGTATACGACTCAAATAAACAATTGAAATGTTTGTAAGAACGCGGTGTAGAAATATCTACTATTAAAAATAAGCAAAATACCTAATACAAACGGCAATTCGATGTATATTAGGCCTCCAAATACTAACTGCAATAGTTATAGGTGTAATTTGGGTGCGGTGAGTATACGACTCAAATAAACAATTGAAATGTTTGTAAGAACGCGGTGTAGAAATATCTACTATTATGGGTATGGTGTACTACGTGCAAGCGGTGCAAGACAGACTTAATACACACATACGTATGTACGTATAGCGGGTGCCCGATAGATTCATAAATAAACGAGTCGAGCGGTAAAAAAATGAACGCGGGTGCCGAGCGTGTCGCGCGAAGATACAGGTCGTTGTTTTGGTCAGCGACGAGCGACTCAGGGTCGATAATACAATAGATACTGGTGCTAAAAAAAATATAAAAAAAATACTTTATTTTTTTTTAATCATAAAAAAAAAAAAAAAAATTTAAAAATCTTGTAATAAGCTAAAGTGTAGACATAATATTCAACGGGAGTGCGAGGGAGTAAAGGGGTGGGGCGATGGCGGCTTATGCCTACCTCTAGTCAGTGCACGTGCCTAGTAACCATACTTTGCGGTAATTTTATTTCAAATTGAATAAGGTATTTCTCAACATATTTACAGTATTTAATGGAATTAAGTCCATTTTTGGGGAATATATATTTTGTACTACCGCTCCTGGGTCGCTTGTCGCCGACCAAAACAACACCCTGTATATAACTATGCGAGTAATGGAATACGAGTACCGTCAATAACCTTATAACCATATAAAAAATATTAATTGTAATTTTTACAAATTCAGTAAAACAAAGACTTACACGCTTATGTAACAACAAAATGTAGCATAAGTTGCCGATTACATGTATGGAAATTAACTGATATTTGTAAAGAATCAAGCGATTAATAAACGAAACTATTATAAATAGTTTTACAAAATATAATTTGTTAAGTAAAGAGAATAACGATCGATCCAGACTGATTAAGTTGATGAACATTAATCAGTGCGGTTTGAATGCACAATGTTTAGCTCAAATGAAATATTTAAATGGAACAATTCAACAATGGACAAATAGAAAACAATGGAGCATCTTCGCGCTCGTCACGATCTCAGGCTTTATTCTCGGTGTCTGCAACTAGAAAAAACTCTGGCCGCCGAGCCCCCCTTAGACGAATCTGTGAATCGTATAACGAAATCCTCCTATCGGCAGACTTATTTAATTCAAGTAAGTTTGTATTTAAAAAACAAGTAAGACAGATACTGGATGAATATGAAAATAAATAGATTCCAAGGCTTTATCATGTAAATGCTCTAACGTTTACCTACATAGTAATATATTTTTAACAATAATATAAATGATTCAGAATATGTATGTATATGTATGTGTATGTATACAAGATATATATGTATGTGTGTTTATGTGTACATGTATTTATGCATTATATTGTATGTATAATATGGTATGGTATGTATGTATATTACTTATCTGATTGTGTGTTCCCGCTCTGCCTGTTTTTAATGTATAATGTGTTAAATTATAAATGTGAGCTTATAAAATGCTATTTTATGTCACCATTGTTTTTTGCTACATATTTAGTTCCCCGTGAAAAATGTTTAAGGGAGTAGATTTAAATATTTGTAATTGTCATTGAATTATTACACATAGAAACAAAGTACACGCGCGAAACATGATCCATTCAATTGGAGCCATAATGGCTCCAAATGACCGCCGTGCTGTCAGTGTACTGACTGGCGTTTTAGAGAGTGGAGCTCTCAGAAAAATAATAAATATGACGGTTTGTGCAGTAAAATTGTGTCATAATTCATCAGGGAAGAAAGATTAGAATGCTGTTGTAATATTCCACAGATAAGCCACTAATTTTATTGCGTAATTCATCTAAAATAACAAAATTCAAAAATAAAAATACTTCACTCAGATTTCGAGCAAAGTGTTGCCAGCTGTTTGTGTGCGAATTTGTGTTGTTTTACGTAATTGATACTGATTTTGTTAGAGTAGGAAGTAGAGTAAGTAATTGAGTCCGATAAGTTGTTTCTTTTACTTATAGCTATTATAACTGACTAGCTGTCCCCCTCGGTTTCACCCGCGTTCTTAGGATAAGTAGCCTATAATACTGGGGATAATGTAGCTTCATATTAGTGAAATAAAATCGAATCAGACTGGTAGTTTTACACAGTATTAGTTTTACAGGTAGTTTTTTTTACAGAGATTGACCCGTTTAAACAAACAAACAAAAAACTCTTCCGGTTTATTGTATTATAAATATGAATATTATATTAGTATAGATTCAGTTAGATATTATAAGAATGTATCGCTATTCGTCTTTTATACGATAATGATAATTAAATACCTACATACTTCTTAATCTTCTTTTTCTATACAACCTTTCATATATGAAACATATCATTACCAACAATACCTACTACAAATTGTACGATCGTTCATAGCTTTGCACATTGTCTTGGATTACTATGTTAAAATACCCGACATAAGTTCTATGAAACATAGCCATTAAACTAGTAATAAATAAATAACAGGCCTGTGTCTATGATAAATTATCTAAGACGCAGAACATTAATTTAAACTATTTAATTAATTTTATGAATACTTACTTCCGATTTCATTCACTAGTATCGGAAGGTTAATTTTACCGAAAAATTTCGTTTAGCTTGCAACATTACTCGTGCGCTTGTGTGCGTGTCAGTGAGTGTAATTATATGGCACTCACGCACACATTGGTTGTCAAGTGGCCTACGAGTCGCGAGAATTTTTGTTCGATACTTCGCTTCTAAGCGTAATAATTCAATGGTAATTGTCTTTTTCTTCTAACTTCTATTTGTAATCTATTTCTGTTATTTTTCCTTAATATAAATAAATAAATAAATTTTACATTCAATCCGGTGAGAAGTGACCATAAAATGGTGGTTAAATACACCTAAATAAGGAGCGGTTAGCGGACTGTAATTTTTGGGCTGTTTCTAGATTAATAAACCTGGATAATTCGATAAAAAATACTCTTTACCAAATAGCAAAACCTTTGTATGAAGTATAAAATTTTAGGGAAAATATGACTACGCTTTTGGGTAAGGTTTCAAAAAGAGGCGTAGCCAAAAGGGAAAGAAAACATGTGGTACTCACAGTTCCAGCAATGTCGTTTGTCTTCCGTGGATCCACGTTTTCTTCAGATTTTCGAAATATTTGCTGCACTGAAATTAGGTTGTACGGAACACACACAAAATGTCTTTTCTTAGATATATGGTGACGGATTATTATAATAATTAAAGATTTAAAGGTAAAAGAGGCGGGTGCGCGCGCGACGACGACTTCAGCCTTCGAAAGATATTCAGAGAGTGCTGCCCTCGGTCGATTTGACACATACCATATGAAGGAGTAGGAAAAAAGAGGGTAGGAAACATACTTCATACTTCAAGGTGTACCCTCAATTTAAATATGAACGCGCAGCCAAATAAAAACAAAACCCAACAGATGTTTGTATGTTTTTTTTTTATATGTATGTTCGGGCATAACTCCGTCATATATTGACGGATTTGCAAAATTCTTTTTTTGTTCGAAAGGGTTTTATTCCGAAATGGTCCCATATAAATTTCATATAGATGCAACTAAAAATTCAAAAATAAATTAACTTTTTAACAAAAAAAAATTTCTTTCTTCTTTTTTTTATGTTTGTTACCTCATAACTCCGTCATGTATTAACCGATTTGGAAAATTCTTTTTCTATTTGAAAGGGTACACTTCCCGTTTGGTCCCATTGTCATCAGATCAGGATTTGATTACTTCTTAGTGTACTTTGAAGTCGGTTTAAGATTTTTATCAAACAGTCCAATTATGATCCAAATCTTCTGTATATATAAAAGGAAACCGTGACTGACTGATCTATCAACGCATAGCTCAAACCACTGAACGGATTGGGCTGAAATTTGGCATACAGATAGTTGTAATGACGTAGGCATCCGCTAAGAAAGGATTTTTGGAAATTCCACCCCTAAGGGGGTAAAATAGGGGAAGAAAGTTTGTATGAAAGTCCGTCAGTTTTGCAGTTAGGATCTTCAAATTTTGTGTTTAGGCTGACAATTGAAAATTAATTTATAGGTGTCTCAGCATTTTTGATAATTCCGACCCAGAAGGGGTGAAAAGGAGGATGAAAAGTCCTTAAATGTCAAAGTAAACATCAATAAATTTATAAATATATAGTGAGGGCATCCACCTTAGAAGGATTTTTGGAAATTTAACCCCTAAGGGGGTAAAATGGGGGATGAAAGTTTGTATGAAAGTCTGTCAGTTTTGAAGTTAGAATCGTCAAATTATGTGTGTAGACAGAAGATTGAAAATTAATTTATAGGTGTCTCTGTGTAATCGATAATTCCACCCCCGAAGGAGTGAAAATAGGGATGAAGGTGTATATGGCAGTCCTTCATTTTCAAATTAAACGTCACTAAGTTTACTATCAACTTATATCGGTATTGTTGGAATTTCCTTTTCAACCCTTAAGGGGTTGAAAAGGGAGATTTTTTGTATTTCAAGTTTCAAAGTAAAATTATTTATTTAAGTTGTTTATGCATATCTATAAAATTCATGGAGATAATCTGATTTTCATCAAATTTCTAATTGACATCTCTGAGTATGGTTGAAAAAGTGATAATTTTGTTAACTACTCACAGAATACGTACCTTGAAATGTATATTTAGACCGCGTGTGACTACCACGAATGCAAATAACATTATTCTTTATATTTTCTATTTGGGGTAAACGCTGTGGGATATATAATATCATTGTATATCTTTTTGTTTACCTAATAAATTAAAAAAAAGTCCTGACTGACTGATATATCAACGCACAGCCTAAACCGCTGGTCGTAGAGTCTTGAAATTTGGAGGGTGTATTCTTTGTGAAGAGAAGGTATCCACTAAGAAAGGGTTTTTCGAAATTCCACCCCTAAGGAGGTAAAATAGGGGATGAAAGTTTGTATGAAAGTCCGTCAGTTTCGAAGTTAGGATCTTCAAATTTTGTGTCTCAGCGTTTTAGATAATTCCACCCTCGAAGGGATACAAAGCGGGATGAAGTTAGCTATGAGAACTCACTGACTGATATATCAACGCACAGCCTAAAACGCTGGTCTTAGAGACACGAAATTTGGAGGGTGTGTTCTTTGTGAAGTGTAGGTATCCAATAAGAAAGGGTTTTTCGAAATTCCACCCCTAAGAGGGTGAAACGGGGTGGAGGGTTAGTTTGTTGTAAGTTGTTGGTTTTTTATGCGTTTTTATGATTGCGTATTACTAGCTTCTGCCCGCGGCTTCGCCCGCGTGGCCTACAAGAAACAAATGACATATTTATCTTCTAAAACAAACATTATAAGCGCTCTCACTCCTCGCTCTCAATTGAATATACAAATTAACATTATCCCAAACAAAGCAATACTTATGAAGTTCTTCGTAAAACTAAACTAATCTCTGGGATGAGAGTACTCGAAGTGTGTGAAAAAATCTAAATAGAATGTGTGTTTAGGTCTTTTCACAGAAGTGGATATATTATTTCTTTTTATTTATGTTTGTTATCTCATAACTTCGTCATTCATTAACCGATTGTGTAAAAAAAAATTGAAAAAAAATTGCCAATCATATAGCCCCAATTTTTTTGTTTTTATGTATCCTGTAAATTTAAGACTGACTTACGATCTGGTAGTAACTTGAGTAGCTTTGACCTTCATAAGCGCGCCCTACAAGGACCTAAATTGAATAAATGGCTTTGACTTTGATTCTCGGTGTCGATTAACTCGATAATTGGTAGGTACACATACTCTTCAATTAAAATTATGAGACACGTGTATCAGTTTTTCCAAAATCATCCCCAAAATATAAAGTCCTGACTAACTCATTAACTGGCTGATATATCAAAGCACATACTAAACTACTGGTCCTAGAGACATTAAATTTAGAACGTGTGTTCCTTGTGAAGTGTAAATAAACACTAAAGAAGGATTTTTCAAAAAAAAAACCCACAAAAGTGTGAAATTTATATTTATTTTATAGATTTTTTCACACACTTCGAGTACTCTCATCCCAGAGATTAGTTTAGTTTTACGAAGAACTTCATAAGTATTGCTTTGTTTGGGATAATGTTAATTTGTATATTCAATTGAGAGCGAGGAGTGAGAGCGCTTATAATGTTTGTTTTAGAAGATAAATATGTCATTTGTTTCTTGTAGGCCACGCGGGCGAAGCCGCGGGCAGAAGCTAGTAATATATAAAATGATAAACTGATTGTTGATATATCAGCCCACAGCCCAAACCGCTGGACCTAGAGATTTGAAATTTTGCACAAAGATACCTTATACAGTGGAGGCATCCACTAAGGAAGGATTTTTGGAAATTCCGCCCCTAAGAGGGTAAAATAGGGGATGACAGTTTGTATGCAAGTCCGTCAGTTTTAAAGTTAGGATCTTCAAATTTTGTGTTTAGGCTGACGATTGAAAATTAATGTGTAGTTATCTCAGCGTTTGTGATAATTCCACCACCGAAGGGAGGAAAAGGGGGATGAAGTTGGGTATGCAAGTCCTTCAATTTCAAAGTAAACTTCACAAAATGTATTATTATACGGTGTAGACATCCACTAAGGAAGGATTTTTGGACATTCCACCCCTAAGGGGTTAAAATAAGGGATGAAAGTTTGTATGCAAGTTCGTCAGTTTTGAAGTTAGGATCTTCAAATTTTGTGTTTAGGTTGAGGATTGAAAATTAATATATAGTTATCTCAGCGTTTGTGGTAATTCCACCACCGAAAGGAGGAAAAGGGGGATGAAGTTGTGTATTGCAAGTCCTTCAATTTCAAAGTAAACTTCACTAAATGTATTATTATACGGTGTAGACATCCACTAAGGAAGGATTTTTGGAAATTCCACCCCTAAGGGGGTAAAATAAGGGATGAAAGTTTGTATGCAAGTCCGTCAGTTTTGAAGTTAGGATCTTCAAATTTTGTGTTTAGGCTGACGATTGAAAATTAATGTATGGTTATCTCAGCGTTTGTGATAATTCCACCATCGAAGGGAGGAAAAGAGGGATGAAGTTGTGTATGCAAGTCCTTCAATTTCAAAGTAAACTTCACTAAATGTATTATTATACGGTGTAGGCATCCACTAAGGAAGGATTTTTGGTAATTCCACCCCTAAGAGGGTAATCTTAATAATAATCTTATTGTATAAAATGATAAACTGATTGTTGATATATCAACGCACAGCCCAAACCGCTGGATCTAGAGATTTGAAATTTTGCACAAAGATACCTTGTATAGTGGAGGCATCCACTAAGGAAGGATTTTTGGAAATTCCACCCCTAAGAGGGTAAAATAGGGAATGACAGTTTGTATGCAAGTCCGTCAGTTTTAAAGTTAGGATCTTCAAATTTTGTGTTTAGGCTGACGATTGAAAATTAATGTGTTGTTATCTCAGCTTTTTTGACAATTCCACCCCCGACAGGTGGCCAAAATTTGCTAGAAGTTATCCAAAATATTATTTTATATTTTCCTTGACCATGGTTTTATGCTGCGTAAAGTTTGACGAGGTGGAGTAGATCTTGCAGGGACCTCACTATGTTTAGCCATAAAGAATTGACTCTTAGCATTCTGACAAAAAAATTGAGGTCAATTTTGATAACTTCTAGCAACTTCAGACCAAGATTGTCATACATAATTTTGTTCGTATTGTGAAGTAAAAGCAGAAAAAGAAAAAAAAAATTGAAAAAAATTTAAAACACATTTATTTTTTTCATTTTTTTTAATGGCATTTTTATTTTCTTCAAAATTTAGCTCGGGGTTCCCTTCAGCGTTTTTCTCTAAGACCTGTAGTTCAGAAGTTGTCCTCACTGGCTAGAAAAAAAAAATCGCCCTGTATATTAATTTTCAATCGTCAGCCTAAACACAGAATTTGAAGATCCCAACTTCAAAACTGACGGACTTGCATACAAACTTTCATCCCCTATTTTACCCCCTTAGGGGTGGAATTTCTAAAAATCCTTCCTTAATGGATGCCTACACCGTATAATAAAACATTTAGTGAAGTTTACTTTGAAATTGAAGGACTTGCATACACAACTTCATCCCCCCTTTCCTCCCTTCGGTGGGAGGAAAAGGAGGATGAAGTTGTGTATGGAAGTACACTTTTATTATTTAAGCTTATGGTTATAAACTAACGCAACGAATATTGGTGTTGTTGGAATTTGAACCCTTAAGGAGTGAACAGGGGATTAAATTTAGTATATGAAGTTCTTTATTTTCGGAGTGAACATTTTACAATTTATTATTTCGGCTTATGGTATTGGCGTATTGAAATGACTCGCCTAAACAGCATCAGGAAAAAGAGAGGAATCGGTATTAAAACAAAAATCCGGTTAATACGAGCATTGGTATACCTCATTTTCATGTATGGAGTGGAAGCGTGGACTATACTGGCCCGAGAAAGAAAAAGGATTTATGCATTCGAGACGTGGTGCTGGAGACGGATGTTGGAAATACCTTGGACCGCTAAACACAACAATGCATCAATCCTATCGCAGCTCCAAATTAAAACACGATTGTCCACCATATGCCACCAACGTATTTTTTCGTATTTCGGCCACATGGTGCGCAAAGGGGATGAAAGTTTGGAAATCTGATCATAGTTGGGAACACAGAAGGAAAACGACTACGTGGTCGTTCACCAACAAGATGGTCCGATCAAGTAAAAGACTCATCGTCCTCCAAGTTTTACAGAAACCAGAAGACAGAAACCAGTGGAGGCAGATCATTCGCTCTAGAAGCAAACCCGATGTTGACCACGATCCTCAGACATGAGGGAAAGAGAGATAAGGCCTCTAAAATTGTGCTGTGGAACTAGAATACAAGCAACAGCTCTCCGCCGCAATGTTATTGAGGTCAAAATATTTACTGGTTCTGCCAGAGGAGAAACAGTCTTCTTGCCGCGTATACCATTGATCCCAAATCACCTTCCGTTTGAATTTAAAAGATAACAGTTCCTAATTAAGGTTTGTAGTCACAGGGAAAAACTCTTAAATTTGCTCTTAGAGTTGATTTGCGG
The DNA here is from genome assembly GCA_951394255.1 of Polyploca ridens. NCBI lineage: Eukaryota > Metazoa > Arthropoda > Insecta > Lepidoptera > Drepanidae > Polyploca > Polyploca ridens. The sequence goes on along the minus strand of OX596254.1, from coordinate 4,086,424 downwards.
CAGGACTGTTTCAGTTTTATGTGGCATCCTCGCATATGAGCTCTTAATCTACCTGAACTTTTGTCAATATCACACTTAGTGGCGGACAATAGCCATGAACAAAGCTCTATATTGTTACAATGATTTATATCTAGAAAAAAAGAAATAATCAACGCGGACGAAGTCGCGGGCTAGAAAGCTAGTAATTGTATGTAAAAATTAACTTTTTAACAAAAAATAAACCGCCTTCAAAGTACACTAAATAGTATAAAATAACTCTTATCCCTCTTATCTGACACTGTTTTGAAGTGAGCAAAATCTCATGACGAGATCTATAGAAAATATTTACCGTGTATATTTGGCCTGTGTTTCACCATAATCTCACTATGGTAAGTGACGATATTCCTGAAGATGGTAAGTACTCAAAACCTAAAATTAACTACTTGAATAAAAAATTTAGGTCTTTACCTATGAAATTGCCGTTTTGTATGAAAAAATTTAAACGAATTTTTATCATGTATTTTTTATTTGTATTAATCGAAGTAATCACCCATGCAATCAATGTATCTTTGCCAACGCAGTGGCAGTTTATTGATGCTCTTCTTAAAGAAATCAGCTGGACGGGAGGCAACAAATTCTTCAAAGGCATTTTGTACTGCCTCTCGGGTATTGAATTTTTTTCCCGCCAAGAAGTTATCCAAATTCTGGAAAAAGTAGTAGTCTGTAGGCGCAAGGTCTGGTGAGTAGGGCGGATGACGGAGAACTTCCAACCCCAGTTCTTGCAACTTGGAGACCGTCTGCTGTGCAGTATGAGGTCGCGCGTTATCGTGCAGGAGCAGCGAAGACGAGCGATTGACCAATGCTGGTTGGAGATGTGCCAGCTTCTCCATCATTGTGTTCAGTTCTTCACAATACACATCTGCAGTAATGCTCACCCCATTTGGTAAGAAGCTATGATGAATCACACCGGCGCTAGATCACCAAACAGTGACCATTACTTTTCTAGGGGTAAGTTTTCGTTTAGAGCATTGTTTAGGTGCTAAACCAGGATCCAACCAACTTGCTGAGCACTTGCAGTTATCAAACAGAATCCGTTTTTCATTGCAGGTAACAATGCGGTTCAAAATTCCTTCATTTGTGTGTCTGTTGAGCAGTGCAAGGCACGTTTCGACGCGTACTTCGCGCTGGCGATCATTGAGTTCGTGGGGCACCCATTTGTCAAGCTTTTTTACCTTGCCAATTTGACACAAATGGACCAATATTGTTTTGACGCTAACGTCGAAAGCTGCTGCTAATTCAGCCGTCGATTGTGTATCATCAGCTTCCACAATCGCCTTTAATTCGTCATTGTCGACCAAAGTCTTCGGACGACCGCGAGGTTCATTTTTCAGGTCGAAATTCCCAGAACGGAAGCGAGCAAACCAATAACAGGTGGTGCGTTGGTTTGTAGTGTTAGCTCCGTAAACGTCGTTGATGTTGCGTGCCGCTTGTGCCGCGTTGCTGCCACGACGGTACTCATATTCCATAATTATTCGAATTTTTAACGTATCCATGATAACGAAAAAGATTGAAATGCGATGAAAATGTAACACTAATCAATAAAAAAATGACTACTATTGGAAAAAGAATTCCATGTTTTTAAAATAAATTAGAATTCTTAGCCAAACAAAAATTATTTTGATTTGAAATGGCCAGTACTGCAGAACGTCAATTTCATAGGTAAAGACCTATTATATGTTTTTGGCTCCTTGTATTTGATGGAGCTAAATGTTATAAAATAGTTTTATTCCTTTATTTTCTTTTCTTTCTTAATTACTTCTTTTCGTATCCAATTAATTTGTTATTGAAACGATGATTGAGTATACCCTTAATATTATAAATGCGAAAGTGAGTTTGTTTGTTACGCCTTCACGCCTCAACTACTCAACGGATCATCATGAAATTTGGGATGCAGATAGCCTATGGTATGGAGAAGGACATAGGCTACTTTTTACCAAAGAAACGAGGGTGAAACCTTTGTTGTATCCGCCTGGCTCGCTACCACCGTCAAGTTGAAAATCTTTCGCCAAGCACCTATTGGTTTTCCGACAGCTGCATTTGAGAGCCAGTTCCTTCTAGGCTTTGTGTGCGTACACTCCTTTTTTGGGCAGTCGCCTAGTCGTTTAAATATTAAGTAATTAAATTGATTGCTTCCGGCGTCTGTGTTTCCTGAGTCATATAATCTAGGGACTTTCAAGGCTCATTTAAAAAAAAAAGATTGTCTATCTGAAATAGCATAACACCTAAATACCTATAATACTTAAAAAAGGAAACAAAAAGGAGTTGAGCAACTGAGCAGTTTTTAAATAATAAAATTAACTTCAACAAAGAGTCATGTAATAAAGAAAATCGCTTACTTATAACTTATGCTCAGGTAGGCGTATGTATAAGCCCTCGTCCTTTCACGTGCTGAAGAGCTTAAGAACTGAAGGGCTTTAGGAAGTCTAAAGTGGCACTGCGCGAAACCTAAGGCTTTTGAATATTACCTGCGGAAGTCCTTTTTCCGTGCTTTTCATTTAGCTTTGAGTAGTTAATATTTTTTTTGCATTTATGATTTGAAGATTTCTAACTTCATAGGTAATTTTTTTAAAGCTTGTAAACCTGTAGGCATAAAAAAATAAGTAAAAAATCATAACAAATATCATGAAAAAAACAGGTAATTTGATGTCATACAACTTTCATGACATGAAAAATATGGATTATATATTTCACAAATAGGCAACCTTATCTGGTATCAGGTATTAATAATTCTATCATCCCTTTTCTTCACAAGGGATTTCCTGTAATGCCATATATTTACGAATGGAATCAAACTCATGAATATCTAACAAACTGTGTGAACATCATTTAATAATCTCGGTCCTTAGGCGCTGTTCCCAAGCGAGCGGTTTAGGCGCCGATCCCACAGAGAAGAGTTCTATAGTTTTGCGTTCCGAGTTCTGCATTCCGCATTGAATGTAAGCTATGTGGGGCCTTTGAAAGAAAAAAAGTGTATGATGTGCGATCAGTAGCGAATATTGCAGAACTCTATAACTCTAGACTGCTTGCTGTGTGCACAATTGTCAACACGGAATGCAGAACTCGGAACTCGGAACTCTAGAACTCTCTCTGTGGGATCGGCGCCTTAAAGTTCTACGTGTGTTCCCTTTGACCGCCCGCGGTCGTTATATGCAAGCAATGATCAAAAGCGCATTGATTATAGCGAACGCGAAACGCAGATCTCTGACTACAGAAGTCTAGACCGCTCGCTGTGGGATACCGCCTTATATTTATTTTAATAAAGTAGTTTCTATTAGTTAACAGATATTAAGGTTTATCTACTCAAATAAATCTATCCCACCAAAAACATTTTTATGTAAAATTTTGCCAAGACGAGACCATATGGCTCGCCCTGTCAAAAAGTTATCAGATGTCATGTAGAGCCAAGCTTATAACTCTATTCGCCCTAACTTCACAAACTCTACACCTTAGTCAAAATATGTGGCTTGGCCGTTTCGCTAAGTAGCGGCACTAAGTAGCGGCGGCGGTAGTACCACCGCCGCCGCTATGTGACGGTAGCAAGACGGCGAAGCGACATATTTTGACTACGGACTTAGATTTGGACAACTTTATTGATTGGCATTAAACATTTATACAAATCACTTTGTGGTAAAAGCTTGACTTCTCCTAATTGTAAGTGCCAAGCAGGGGCTCTGGAGGATAGTGATGGTTCCGAAGTTACGGAACTATCGACCTACAGAACCTAAACCAAACACAGCTTGTACTATAAAAACATGATAATTAATATACTACATATAAGACTACTTATGATACTACTACTTTTGAATACCTATACTCAAACAATTACAGTTTATTTATAACAAATATTTACAAAATACAATCTATAAATCGAAAATGTCCTCGAGTTGCCGCTGCTTCCGATTACTGGCAAGTAGTGGCAAGGTTCCCAGGCTGGCAGCGTTTCCTCTTTGGATAGCCAAGCTGACGCGTTGACGAAAACAGCTCCCCTCCCGCTGGTCTCCGGAGGCCTCCTACAATGTTGATGACATATCTTTTATATACGAGGCAACAGTAACAGGCATATTTATGCATGACCTAGCACACAAATATCTGTCCTGATTAAGATCGAACCCGTGACCCGTCAGAGACATATTTTACAAACCACCCCAAACGGCCCATCAATATGATTAAAGTACTACAAAAACAACATAAAAATAAATACAATTCACTTTCGTTGTAGTAAAGCTAATACTTGTAGGTAGGTGACTAGAACAAAGTCTTTGATCTTTGCTTCAATATGTTTCGTGAAAATTGGAATCAATGTGAAGAAATGTGATTTTATTTACGACTAAGAAAATGAAAATGTTTTTTAGCATTGAAATACAGAAGTTGACAGCTCATAAAGAAGTTAACCTTTTTGCTTACACTGGCATATTGTGTTCGAATGTCCATAAAGAACTGAGTGTCAGGTTACCTTCGAGAAAATAGCACAAAATACCCGTAGATCGGTAGTACCCAATTAATATGGCTTACCGATGTACCTGCGCAGAAGATACATTTTATAAGCGCGGGAAACGCTATTGGTCGGCAGTTGCCGCCATGTTAGCGCGCGCCGTGCGGAGGGGCGTGACTTGAGACGGAACTAACAGCTGCAGTGTATTATGAACCTTATAGTAATGATCTAAGGTTGATTGTAAGTTTTAAGCATTCTTTCGTTAATCTTCGGGGCCATACTTTCTTTTCTGTGCGAACGAAGATTCACGACGCGCCATATCAGTTGGGTAATACTGCCTACCTACTGGCATAAATATTTACTCCATACAACTCGTAAGATTCAACTAGTATATCCAAGAACCTCCTCTAGTATTATCATCTTAGTGAAGGATGCATGGATGGCCAAGGACTAAAATATGGGTATACCGAAAAATGTTCAAGGGAGTCTCGGGACCGATTGATAGAAATTAATACTGTACTAGTGGTCCCGTAGTGGTAATAAATATATAAATATTAGCTTTCTGCACTTCTTCTCCATACAAACTTGAACTATGTCAAGTCTCAGTCTCCTCCATGTGCGCAATATGCTAAAAAAGGGGTAAAAATAAAGGTTATTGACAGGGTTTAAAAACATCTGAGCTATTGCACCATCCCATAGTGTTGGTTAAGAGGATTACATTCTGTTAAAGTAAGGAAAGATAAAGGCTAGAAAATACTCTACAATCGAGGTTTTCCAACAAACCATAAAGTGCATTATAGTGTGTCTCAAACTAACGAACCGCATAAAGAATTCAATACTGCGCTCTAAAACTAAAATCGTTGACTTCAGATTGAAGGCAGGCTGAAGTGGGACTGGCGGGAGACGTCTGGCGCATGGCGGATGAGCTGTGGGCCGAAACAAGGACGATGTGGTCCCACAGAACGTTAGACGATATTGCGTTGCGGTAGACCCAGATGGAAACGGCGGGACGAGATAGACCTTTTTGATGAATTAATCCTTTGAAAGGACAACCAGCAATTTAGCCTATATTACCAATAACAGTTAGAAAGGTTTTTTATATGCTACTACTTTTACAATGGCGGTGCCTAATAAAATGGAACTTAGACCCAGGACAAATTTGCCGCGAATCGTTTCGCGCGTAGGTATTACAAGTCGAGACTCTGGTGATGTGCACGCAATTTACGAGCACATTTTAAATTCGCACGATTCGTCCTTTCTGGACATTGTTGTCATGTATACAAGAATATCAATTTCTACTAGTCGCTGAAAGCCGCTACATATTTTCGGTTTCAAACCTATCCGTGAATCTTTGAACTCAATTATATTTCCAGTTGGTATATACAGCTTAATATTCAATCGCTGTTCTTCATTCAAGTTTTTTCCCAATTATTATTTATCTATTCATGTTTTTCAAGTAATTCAATATCTTACTTTTTCGATAGGCATCAAATTGCTTTCTTTCCAAGAAATTCGCTAACAAGAAAAAAATATATTCATGCAAATTTAAAGGTTTCATTGGAAAACGCTTTGTAGTCTGCTTGTATACATATCTACTACAATATTTTCTCCTTTAATTATTTCTTCACCAAATTTGAAACCCAAATAGTCAATTCAGACGATTACCAACAGAAATGTCGAGTTCATTCCTAATGCAATTTCTAGTGCCATATCATTTGGGTACCGTACAAGAGGTTCGCCCACAAATTCCTCAGAGCTAAAATTCGATTAGGACCTAATGCAAATTACGTACCCAACTCAGTTCCACATAAATAAGTTTCGGATCCGACCGGTCTGTTTCTTGATAGGTATGTAATCTGAATTTCAACTGGGAGTTGAGAAGCAAGATCAGACTATGAAACACCTTGTTTGTTCAGTTATCAACTTATCTGCAGAGTTGCAGAGTAAATACAGGGTGTAACGGAAACTGTATATACATTACTCTCTTCTACATTACACTTTTAAGGCGATGATAGCTCAGTGGTAGTGACGTTAGATACCGAGACGAAGTTCCCGGGTTCGAATCCTACAATGAGCTTGAGCTTTCGGTGAAGGAAAACATCGTGAGGAAACCATAGCACGGTGGTAGGGTACTTTGTAGTACCCGCCTGGCTGGCTACCACCCTCAAGCTGAAAATCTGTCGCCAAGCACCTTTCGGTGTGTGCCGACAACTGTACTTGAGAGCCATTTCCTTCTAGGCTTTGTGTGCTTACCACCTTCGGCCGCATCAACAGTAAAAAAAAAAAAACACTAATCTACTTTTTTGGCGCACAGATCGCGGATTGCGTCCCTTGCTAATATTATATAAGATAAAATTTTATATAATATTAGCAAGTGACGCAAAATGATAATGACCCTTATTGACCGGTGACATGTTGGTTATGATTTTAATTCAATAAACTTGAATTCAAAAATTTGGTTTGTATTTCTGAGTAACTTATTTTGAGCTGAAACTTTTTAAGAGAGTCTGTACCTGATGTAGTCTTCACCCCCTTCGGATGTATATACCCTTTCCGCTACACCCTATATAAGCTATAAGTTGGTTTCAACTTTGATATATCGAAATAAGGTATAACTTCAAAGAAAACCTAAAATTAAAGTACGGCCGCCGAGAAAATGTGTTTCTGACACATGTTAATAGTGGGACTATTCTCTGAAAAGGCTAATTTTATAGCAATGGGAATTTCACAAGTATGTTCAATATTTTCTAAGGCATTCTCATAATCAGATTAGCCAATTGTCAGGAACGCATTCTCTCATCAGTCGCTCTGTAAGAAATATTTTCATCAGTACTATTTAAAGACAAGCGATCCAGGAGCGGTAGTACAAAATATATATTCCCCAAAAATGGACTTAATTCCATTAAATACTGTAAATATGTTGAGAAATACCTTATTCAATTTGAAATAAAATTACCGCAAAGTATGGTTACTAGGCACGTGCACAGACTAGAGCTAGGCGCAAGCCGCCATCGCCCCACCCCTTTACTCCCTCGTACTCCCGTTGAGTATTATGTCTACACTTTAGCTTATTACATGATTTTCAAAATTTTAATTTTTTTAATATTATTATAAAAAAAAAAAGTATTTTTTTATATTTTTTTTAGCACCAGTATCATTTGTATTATCGACCCTGAGTCGCTCGTCGCTGACCAAAACAACGACCTGTATATCAAGAATACATATTATGTACATCAGATACCTCGTTTCCATAAATTAATCTCTGTGGATCAGATGGCCTTGTGTAAAGGTAATAATTATTACAAAAACATTTTTTTTTTATATTTCTATGTTGTAATCTTGAACGATTTGACCTCGTTGTAATAATATAGTAAAACATTATTAAAACAGCGGCTTTTCATTAATTCCAAAAAGTTCATTAATTATGGTAAAGATAATTTGACGGTGTCATTCACTTTGTCACTTTCTTCGTGTAATCGCCACGTCATTTTTACGAAGGTAAATTGGAATAACAGTAGACTGTAAATTTAAGTATTCTTTATTGCCTTGTCTATTATGTACTTAATTGCTTTGCAGTGGAAAATTAATTCAGGATTACCATAAACTGAATTGAATTGGCACATATTTAGTAAGGTCAAGTTTAAAAACTTTTGATTATTTATCTTTCTATCATGATTAAATCTACGTTATATGCTTACGGTTACTCAATTACACTGTCTGTACGAATTTCAATGAAACGTTACACATAGATAGATCATACTTAGGAAAAAGTGATACATTTTTGCTGGAAAAACCATTAGAGAATATTGAATGTTTGCCACATTAGTGGTACAAAAAAAAAAAAAAAAATTGAAAACTACGCGGCAAACCATCTACCGGATAAAACACATTATGTATAAACTAACGATGTCGCTAACTGAAAAAATACGACGCAAAACCGACCCAGACTTTTTTTATGGAAACCTCGTTTTTTTATGAAAGAATCGCGTGCTTAGCTTGTATCGATAATCCATATTCTATTCGATATAACGTTGGCAAATAATAATATTGGTGTACTTATCGTGTTTTAGCATCTAGGTACTCCTCGGTTTTTGATCTTCATCAAGTTGTCTTTATAGTTATTGCTGTACCGAAAATAGTTTTCTATTAAATGTAATGTTATTTAGGCATGTTTTTACGAAGGATAAGGTTATATTTGAGGAGGAGACAGAAGAAGGTTAGATAACGCCAAAGGTTGTATTCCCGCCCAGGATTTTAGTGTTATGATATATATGTCCGTTCCGATTCAGATTTACAAGTAATTTCTATATGAGATAAATCTGGATGCCCAGTATTGCCCAGTGTAAAGAATGTCCAAGTATTTATAATGGGAGGAATTTTAAAAACAATCCTATGATATTTTTAAATATGTTTTGAAATCTCGATAACGGGTCTAACGATTTGGCTGAGCTATGATGGGAGTTTTTGGGGCGAAAAAAATAGGAACTCATAGCACTTCAGTACTTACTTATTTGTTTATCCAGGCCATGAGAATGAGATACAATATTAACAATACCTAGTTGGATTAGGAACAGTTAGCGAAGCGAAGGATGTATTACATCGCCCCGCGTTCGCGTCACCCATTTTCAGAGTAAAGGTCTTCGCTCACTATGTCAGCAGCGCTCCACCGCAGCAACGCCTCGGCATTTACCTTGCCATGCAAGTGAGGCTTTTAAATCATATGCGTTTAAGTAAAATTTACAATGACTAGATAAAATAGTTGAAGCCACTAGTCCTGCTGACCGCGCCACCAATTTCACCGGCGCCGCGCCGCCCGCGAGCTGCCACCTCGCAGGCGGTGCGCTGGCAGCTAGTGGTTGGATTTAGTTGAGGCGGTGCCGGGTCGCTGTTGCGATGGAGCGGTGCTGACAAAGTGAGCGATGAGCTTTAGGTCCCTATCCCGAACGTGCGAAAATTCTACTTCTTCTATAATAAAACCTTGAATTTCTAATAGTAGGCCGTCCTGAAGCTATATTAACTTGTATAAGGCCTATTCTGATATAGGTGTTATTGAAAAATACTTTTGGACGCAGCATGTGGTGTGCCGATGATTCTTCGGGCCAAGTGCCACACGATCGTACGGTGTAGTATAATATAGTTTTAAGCTTTTATGGGTGCAGCGCAGACAGACAGTCTATGAAAATAGAACCTATACAATTCTAAGCTGTAACGCACACGACGCACAAGTCTGCGAAAGAATAGGATTTACCCAAAATTCTCTATTTCGTCTTCTTTTGCTGTATTTCAAGTGCAAAATAATACATCGCAATCTCTGCATTTCCATAGCGTGTACGGCCCTAGAGTTTAGCCGACAGAATGATCGCAGATGTACGCGGTTGTGTGAAAAATCCGTGACGGACTTTTTTATGGCGCAGACTTCTTCTAACAAAAATCGGTCGTCTGCTCTGCACCACTGACACAAACGGTTTGTTAATTTTTAAGGTATAATCTATGGGCCAAAGTAATAAGACCTAATGTTAAAGAAATTATTATTATTCTTCGAGTTTTTTTATCTGCTTTTTAGCTGGTTTCAATTAAAGTGTTTATTTATGAGGAGAGTGAGTTTTCCTCCTCCCGCTAGTTATTTCTTGCTACCCGCAGCGGTAGCGGATACTATCTATATCTGAAAAGATTTTTAGATAATAGTTTTGATGCTTTATTAATTATTTGTAGCTCCCTTGACTTGCGGTTAAAAATTACAATTGATTTCTATTGTTTTCCTCGCCCGCGCGGATCATCAAATGAATACAAAAAGAAGAGACATAATAACGTCAATTCGTAGGTTGACACCCATTTACTTTATGCAATTTCTTTAGTAATAAAGAAAAAGGGGCGCTCACTCAAAATACCCCACCTTTCACGGGGCCTAAGGCGTCCTACTTTGCAAGTCAAATCGTGTAAAATGCTTTAAACGGTGGCCGACGGATTAAATTTAACGATGAGCCTTAATTGTTGTGCTTCGGTTGATGTGGATAAGTCTGAACTGGGAAGGTTGTTTGCAAATGGAGTACAAGACGGCGGATTATAAGTTAATGTGCGTGCACCTAAATTGGGTGAATTAGGCGATCCGACAGCGAGCGGTCTAGTATTCCGTGGTCATAGTTCTGCATTTCACGTTTTCTGTAATCTATGTGGCGCTTTTGATCATTGCACACAGCGACCCGAGATCGCACGCAGAACTCTATACGGCTCGCTGCGGGATCGGCGCAAGAGTGTTTAGGTATATTGCGGCAATATGATATGGGTAAAATAAATCTTTCTTTGTTTTTTTATTAAATTTTTTTTTGTTTGTTTGTTTAAACGGACTAATCTCTGGAACTACCAGTCGGATTATAAACATTATTTCACTAATAGGAAGCTACATAATCTCCAAGTATCAAGACGGGAGACAGCTAGTCATCATGAATTGTTTTTTATATGAGTAAATATATTGTATTGTATAAACCTACACAAACATTATAAATGATTATTATTATTAATCCATAATATTGAAGCATTCAGACTTTGTTCTTTCATATTATTAAAACAAAGTAAGAATCAGATTGTGTCACTGGTTTATGGTTTATTTGTTACTGTGGTAAAAATAAGCTTGAATAAGTTTTGTGCATCCAGAGAATTCTTTGGAGTTTGAAGTGTTTTACGAGGGGTATAATTCTTATTTCTCAATGTAAGAGGCGCGCATAATATACTGTAAGTGCATTCCTGAAGTGTACTGCGTTGATTAAAAATAAAATATATAGCGTGTGCGAATAATATACAGGGTGAATTTTTTTTTTCTAGCCAGTGAGGGCAACTTCTGAACTACTGGTCTTAGAGAAAAACGCTGAAGGGAACCCCGAGCTAAATTTTTAAGAAAATAAAAATGCAATAAAAAAAATGTGTTTTTATTTTTTTTTTAAAAATTTTTTTTTTCTTTTTCTGGTTCTACTTCACAATACGAACAAAATTATGTATGACAATCTTGGTCTGAAGTTGCTAGAAGTTATCAAAATTTACCTTAAATTTTTTGTCAGAATGCTAAGAGCCAATTCTTTATGGCTAAACATAGTGAAGTCCCTGCGAGATCTACTCCACCTCGTCAAACTTTACGCAGCATAAAACCATGGTCAAGGAAAATATAAAATAATATTTTGGATAACTTCTAGCAACTTGAGAGCAAGATTGTCTTACATAATTTTGTTCATATTGTGACGAAGAAGCAGAATATCGAAAAAAAATTTTTTTTGAAAAAATTCAATATCTTCGAAAATACTATTTTTTTTAAATAAATTTTAATCGCATTTTAATTTTCTTCAAAATTCAGCTCGGGGTTCCTTTCAGCGTTTTTCTCTAAGACCTGTAGTTCAGAAGTTGCCCACACTGGCTAGAAATAAAAATTCGCCCTGTATATGAGACGATAAAGTTCTAAATTGCTTGGCTGGTCGTATGTTACTGTTACTTAATGGCTATATGTATGTTAAATTTAGGTTTGATAATAAAATATATTTTTAATTATTAAAGCCAAATTCAAAGGATTTTATTCTATTTTAAACCTAGAAGAGTACCCGTGAGGGTTGAAGATTCGTAAATTACCACCGTTTCGTATATAAGTCTTTAACTGAATCAAATTTTATATAAGTCTAAATAATATTAATTAACTTAGCACCTTGGGTACCCGAACTTTGCTCGGATGAATAATGCCTTGATAGGAAACTTTTTACTTTTTCTGACAATTAGGTACTGGCTACAGAAATCAGAATAAATAGGAGCAGATCTATTTATACAAGCTGGATAAGATAATACGACAATAAATGAAACCACGTAAAGTAGGTAGGTACTCATACATTTTATTGTCTTCGTAGATTGTCCATCCTATATATATTTACGCTGAAAACCAAAGATCAAAATCGTGTGACGGCAATCGTCGAGAGCCACGGTATAATATACCCACCTCAAGTTGAACCTGCACTTGAGAGTCAGTAGGTACTCTCTTTTGTCCTTCTCATCATTGGCCGCTTTATTTTATACTGTAAGGCCCGGTTTCAATAATTTACGGATTATCGGTTCAGATTTATTAAAATTAAGACTCTTATATCTTTACTAATAATGAAGCAAAAGCTTTGCATAGCAGACCCTCCCATATGGAAGTAGCTATCACAGGTAGAATTAGCTTACGAAATGATCTATATGCCCAGTTTGGCAATAAAAACCCTACCAATGGTAAGCACAACGATTCGTTTTTGTTTGAAACCGGGCATTAGTAAACTAGTAGTCTTTGACCTCTATAAAATATTTATATAATTTTTTTTCTTAAAAATCTATATAATTACCGAACCTGAACACAAAAATGAACAAGAATCGGTTGAGAAATACGACCTGTAGAGGAGAACAGCTGGAAACCGGGGATCTGGACATATGAAAGCATTTTTGTCCAAGGTGAAACGGAGGACAAATATCAATGAAAACAATTAAGTGATACAAAAAAATAGGAAAAAATAATTGGACTGTTTTACAAAAACCTTAAACCGACTTCAAAGTACACTAAGAAGTAATCAAATCCTGATCTGATGACAAAGGGACCAAACGGGAAGCGTACCCTCTCAAATAAAAAAAGAATTTTCCAAATCGGTTAATAAATGACGGAGTTATGAGGTAACAAACAAAAAAAAAAAACATTCGAATTGAGAACTTCCTCCTTTTTTTGAAGTCGGTTAATAAAGGGTTTGCCGTCAATGAATATAATTTGCTGTTAAAATTAATTTCCTTCACAATGAAAGTAAGATAACAAAAGGAGTGATTAGCGATCTTTTGTATCCTCAAATGGTTCGTTCCATTTGCTTTGAAACAGGATTTTTTAGGAAATATTTGTTAGGAAACTTTAGAGGTCCATTAAAGCCTTTGCGAGCGTTTCTGTTGCATATGTAGTGTAATAAAAGCAAATCAACCTGCGATCATAAAACGTTTACAATTTCAAAAAAATCTTCATTTAACTGCACCTATAATATTAGGTTCCCAGTAATTGTTTACCTTATTCTTTGACACAAAACTAAAAACCTGTGCTAAAAACTATCAAAGATAAAACACGTGTTTCGATTTATTATGATTTTATCTTTAATATTTTTATTGTTGTTTAATACCACGGAAAAGATAATACCTACTGTAAATTGCTGGAAATGAAAACTCCCGCCCCATCAAATTAATTCCTGTGCTCAAAATCCAACGGAGTTTTTCAAGAGGTCCCCGAGGCGTTTTTAGGGAAATTTATTCAGTACACGTGTACTTTATAAATCTCTGGGGTGCAATCAATCTTCTCTTCTCGAGCGCCTATACTCCAGCGCAAGTGAGGATTGAAAGATACCTGGAAGTCTAATCTAAGATTGTTTTATTAAAATGGAAATTGCGTGACCGTTTTATTTAGTTTCTGGTATGTTGAAGGTAGTTATGATAACTTGAAGCTTTAGTTGTTCCATCATGACTGATGATTATGTTCATTCTGAGAAGTCAGTGTTATTGATAAATAATAGATGTCGCTATCTGTTGTGATAATTTAGCTTTTGAGACATAGAGACCTTTTGCCGCCACCACGCGTATAATATGGCCAAAGTATGTTGGTGCCATATCGTGGAGTGCCTTCGTACTAGTTCAAAATCAAAAAGTAATTTATTCGGGTTTAGGCCCTGATCAGGAAACTCAGCAGGGTATTTTTGGGGATATTTATTTTAATATTACATTGGCTATTAATTACTTAATTTTAATAATTATTTTCATTTTTTTTTTCTTTTTCAATACCTAAATCGGGAAGCCAATACCAAGTAAACTTCCTATTTGAACATAACGATAAAAATGTTTTTGTATGCCTTAACCTTTTCCTAAACTCGATCTATATTAGAAATACGGGCCATAACTTCAACTATTTATCTTATAAAAGTAACTTTCCTTTCCATTCAATGTAAATAACAAACAATAAAAATGATCCCGAATCACAACGGGAAATATTGCTTACAAATAAAGACAACCAAATAACTTACTACAAAATCTTATGGTGTGTCCATGCTACGCGAACCGAGCACGATCCGAGCCACGAATGAACAGAATTCGTTCGTTGCTCGCGATGTCAAGTGTGGAGATTACAACGAGCCTACAACGAGCGCGACGGGAATCCCTGTGTTCGTAAAAAAAACTGACTATCGAGTGGAGTGCAGTAGAGGTCCTTGTCCAGAAAGGATGAATTCACTGCGAATCGTATTGCGCGAATGCATACGCGCATACTGCGAGATAATACGCGTATTTTTATTCGCGCGATACTTATGGATGCAATGTATTGGTCAGAATTCGTCCATTCTGGACAGGTTCGAACGCTTCGATGCTTGCAAGCCTGTACACGCTACGCGAAACACAAACGAATCCTGTTCGTTCGTGGCACGGCTCATGCTCGGTTTGCATAGCATAGACGCACCATTATATTTTGATGGATATGCCGAAAGTTTTAAGTTACATTTTATGCTTCCTTGCAAAATGTTGTCCTTGCCAGGATCAGTTTCCAACTTTTGCAATTTTGCGTTGTTTTACGTGCTTGGCTCTTTAGGAATAGTAAACTGATATAAGACAAGTTTACGTAGGTGATATCATTAAGGTTGATCTGCAATGTTATTTCTACAGCAGCACTGCTTGCACTTCAAAAGCAAACTTACTAAATGAGTTTCAAAGTCGAAGATGGAATTGCTTGAATTAAGCAGTAGGTACCTAAAGTTACTTTTACTTAATGCTATTTTATGATGAGTTAATGTCAAACGAATGTCTATTCCTTTCTATTAATTTACGCGTTGAAAATAATTGCTGTAAGTAGTTGTAAAATGTTCACTTCGGCGCGTAAGATAGTGTTCGAACAAAAACATGTACCAGGCATAGACTTAGGCTATTTTCTCTACGCTAAGAAGACCTCTAAAGCGATATCAGCATCCTTATGAGCTCATTGTGAGAGAGAAAGAGACGCATAGACAAATTTGACGGGAGCCAAAAAAAAAACGATTATAACTAGACATGCAAATAAAACTAGAAAAGTGAATGTTATGTCTGGCCTTGTGACTTGTTGTTTGAGCAATTGTAAAGTGCATAGAAAGAGATTACAGTTTAAAAAAACTAAAAAAAAACACGCTTTAAAATACCTTGCACTAAAAAGTGTTAAATAAGTAATTATAAAATTGAACCTAAGTATCTATATTCACTGTCTATCCCGTAAGGGCCTAAATGTTAGCAGTTTTTGTAATTAAGTTCAATCTTTGAATGAAAAGGCGTGGGGCGCTTTTCATTTTGTAATTTACGATATTTCTTCATAATAATTCTATTGGGTTTCAAGGAAAAGCGCATCTATGTACAGTACTAGTTTTTATTTTCTCATATCCCTAACAAATATTTATGTCGCCTTTTGATCTGTTTCTGTCTGTTAAAATACAAGATCTTTGGTCCCAATAATAAAAAAATATAACAGTCTGATATTAC
Source organism: Polyploca ridens (assembly GCA_951394255.1). Taxonomy (NCBI): domain Eukaryota; kingdom Metazoa; phylum Arthropoda; class Insecta; order Lepidoptera; family Drepanidae; genus Polyploca; species Polyploca ridens. The sequence continues at coordinate 4,070,436 of OX596254.1, read as the reverse complement.
AATTGTTTCTATGTTTTCAAGTAAGTTATTTCATTCATTAGCTTCCGCCGAGGTTTTAGTTAAAACTTCATTTTAACTCAGTAACACACAATTTATAATTGCATTTAAGGTATATTTACAGGTAAGGTTGATCAATTAACTCACAAACTTACACATAACTTGGAAATAATTACATAATATTTATATTAAACCTGGAAAATTAAACAAAGTTCTACCGTGCAGGTTAAACTTTGGTTTCTGAGTTTGTGGTATAACATATAAACTAATAAATAAGTTTAGTTACGCAAACATTTCATATAGTTTCTCAACTATCGGAATTGAATTGAAAGGTTACAAGGTTTTTAATTACCACTCTGCAACGACGACAAAACTTTTTACTTGAGACTTAGTTATAAAACTAATGCTGCAGTTAATATTTTCCCTACAACAAATTACCTTTATGTTTTTTTATTTTTAAGTACCTTTATGTTTCGTCCCATCTCATGTAATTAATATCCGAATGGAGATATTTTTAGACCGTATTTCCCATATTTCCTAAATCTCGTAAACTGGAAGTCTAGCAAATTTAAAAAAATTTAAACCTTATTTGGTTTCTGAACCAAAAAAGTTAAAAGAAACCTTTATGGTGCGTTTGTTGTCTGTCTATCTGTCTGTATGTCCTCCATCTTTAAAGTAGTAGCTCAGCAACCCTAATGCTTTTGATTTGTAATTTAGAATATTTTCAAATATTGCTTACCCAACATTATGGCAAATTAATAATGATGAAAATCCCAAAAAAAAACACGCCCCCCTTATTTCCAAAGTTTACTAATAATAAAAATATTTATTTATCTCCACAAATTACAAGTAGTTGTACATGTAATTTGGTTATGCCTCCAATTGGAGGTATCTTAGTGTAATTTGTGGGAGATCTGGAGCCTAAACTAAGCCGCAGCCTGTATCTTAGAACACCAGGTACTATAGTTATTTGCTGTTTTTATTTGTGTTTAGTTTCTGTAGGCTGAAAAACAATCTGTGATGAGATTGGTAAGAGATGATATAGCCGAAGGTAGAAAATAACAAACTATTTAATAAATTATAAAAATTTTCATTTTTACAATTTACTTATCCAGACCGTCTGAATTTGACAGGCATAAAATCTTATGAATATTAGTACAATTTTACCATGTTTTTCTCTACTTAAAATGAATATGTCACAAACTATTCGGTATAAGAAATTTCTCAGCTACTGATGCCATTTCGATAGCCCTTCCGTTTTCCTGAATAGCTGAATAAGTGCACTCGGTTTGCCATTTCCATCGCATACTTCATTTTACAAGTGGGGAGTGCACTTTGCTCTGTAATAATTTAATCTTTGCACTCGCTCCTCGCTGAGTTTTCCGTCTGCTCGAGGAAATTGGTCCTCTGAAAGTTTCACAAGACTTATTTAACCGCAAAAGGAGTCACGATCGTAATTCCACAAATATTCACATTCCTTTGGGAACTGTTAACAGTAAATAGCATTCGTTAATCTTTAAGCTTCTGGGAGTGGTTATATCTTCTCATCGTGTATCTAAGTGCTTTTAATATTTAGCGCGTCGTATCAACGTTAAAATTATTTTAACGTTGATACATTTAGATTTATGCCAAAATGTTCCATTCCATTTCATTTTTCTTAGATTCACTATAACAAGGTTAAATAAAATTAACTAGCGAAATTATACCAAGACAATTATTATTGCTACCTATGATATAATGCATTATTAACAATGTAATGTTATTGGATGAAAATATTATTTACACAAGTGCACACATCCGTGCGCAATCAGCCGTGGCAGTCAAATGAAGCATTTATTTATAGAATTAACAAATGTGTGTTACAAATACCAATTGCGATTGCCAATTATTTCGCCATAGCACAGTGGAAAAACCTTAGCAAAAGATCAGTGAATTATCTTCAAAACCAGACAGCTGGTAAATTAGGTTTTGTTTATATGATACAAGTACCAAGTATGTAATAATAAAATAGTATTTCTGTCAGGTGAAGATGCAATAATGTTAAAAGACATAACATTTCGCCCTCGAAACGAAGGATATTTGACAAGTGACGTGGGTATAGCTTAGATTAGGAGCGTGTTACACCATTTATATGTAAAGTGAAGGAATCAACATTTACGATATACATTGGGGAAAGAAGTTCCAAATGGTCGTTTTGTAATGCGAAATAAAAGTTTAGGGCGTATAGTTAAAGAATATTGACTCTTACTGCCGTACTCACAGATGTCAATTAGAATGCAATGACCAAAGAAACAGTATATAAAAGAAAAACATAGCCAGTTTTTTTTTAAATCTTTATTTTAGGAACTTTGTCAATTTGACAAATAGCCAGTTACAAGACGAGACGAAAATGAATGTTAGGGATTTGTATGGGAAATATTAAAACTAGTCTTAAGTTGCATACTTATATTATTAGATATAGATAAATGAATATCCTGTTGTAAAAAGATTTTGGAGGATTAAAGATAATATTGTGATAAAATATAGTTGAAAACATTCCAATAAATAAATACGTATTTACCTGTGAACGTATATAATTATTATGTACGCAATTTCATACTATTCGCATTTTCATTGCTCAGGGAACAAGTGACAATGGCCCTGATTCTGTTGTTCACAACTAAACTAATTTTAATATCACTATGTCTCTTTCTAACAAAGAACATAAGAAAAGGATGTAAGAAATTTAGTCCTGTCAAATTAGTCCAATGCTTGTTTTCAATATAAATTTAGTCGCCATCTATCGCGGTTACGCCTAAATACACGCAAAATAAGACGGCAAAGATTAATTTGACAACTTAAAATATTTTCTATCCTTTTTCAATAATGTTCGTAAGAAAGAGATGAGATGTGACTAAAATTAGTTTAGTGCGATTTACAACAGAATCGGCACCATTGTCTATAACATACAGTTTATTTGCACGATCGTGATTATTTTCAGTAAAATATAGATCATATCAACGAAATATTAAAGTAGATCATATTTAAACACCCGATATGGGTTGATATTGAGAAATAACATTGACTCACGACTAAAATGTCTATGCGTCTCTTTCTCTCTCGCAAAGAGTCATAGAGGATTGTCATTATATTGATAACATGCTATGTAGGCTACAAATGATATTATATATTATGCGTAGTATGTATGTCTAGTTAGCGTAGCGAAATCCCAAATCTATTGTAACGTCCATCTTTGTTTATTGAAATGCAATAGAAAGGGACAGATATATAGATAATTAATCATTAAACATACTTGACGTCTCTGGGAATGGCAGTTTGTATATGTAGGTAGTAAGGTTATTATTTTAACAATACTATCGATTTCATTATCAATATTAGACACCTTATAAGCGCATAATATTGAACATTGGTAATTATACAAGGAAGCTCATTATATCGAACATTAGTATCTTATGAACATCTTTGGATTTTTATTCTTATATTACTGTTTTGAAGAAAAAATGCAATTATAATCAGATAGTCCAATTTTTTTTACAGTTTTCTGTCCATTCTTCTCAGTTGAATTCCTTCATAAGTGCTCTACAAGGGTCTAAATTGCATCTTACTTTGACCTCAATAATGCTAATTTCAGCATTAGCTTTCAAAAATATATCTTTGTATTACACTGGCAATAGAAAGAAAATAAATCACAATCGATGTTTGAAATACGATAAAGATGGCGCAAAAAAATCGAGACTTAGTTATAAATTCACAATCAGCTGAATGAGTAGAAAAACTGGGGATTAAAGTAATTAACGACTAGTAAAATCTATAATGAATGAATTATTAAAGTTCATTATCAAGTCTGGAATAGCAATATTTAATGATGAATTTAAAGACTGGGGGTAAGTCTTTATTCATATTATTAAAGTTATGAAACATTGAATAGTTAAAATTCCGAAGATTTTAGGTCTTTATGGTGATAGAAAGAGTGAAACGAAGGACACTGGTGCCGATTCTGTTGTAAATCGTACTAAACTAATTTTAGTCACATCTCATCTCTTTCTTACGAACATTATTGAAAAAGGATAGAACATATTTTAGGTTGAAAAATTAATCTTTGCCGTCTTATTTTGCGTTTATTTAGTCGTTACCGCGATAGATGGCGACTAAATTTATATTGAAAACAAGCATTGGACTAATTTGACAGGACTAAATTTCTTACGTCCTTTTTTTATGTTCTTTGTTAGAAAGAGATATAGTGAGATTAAAATTAGTTTAGTTGTGAACAACAGAATCAGGGCCATTATGAAACTAATTTAGTTATAAAGGGATTATAAATAAAGAGGGGATTAGGGGATAATGACAATGAAACATAACATAAAAAAAAAAACTGATTAGTACTACCAGTTATGGTCCTTTATGCAAAAAAATAACATCAAAATAATCTCAACTAAACAATATCTCTATTTAATTGTGCTAAAATAAAGTTGTCATAACTAGTTACAGTTAAACGGGAACGCTTTTGAATTCACAACAAAAGTCAGTTAAACTTTGGTAGCCTGTGTTACGTTTGGCAAACTTTGCTTTCTGTGTATTCATTCATAACCTGGAGTTCTACTGGATGCGGCTTTCAACATAATAAATTTTCCTGTAGTAGTAACTGAAAGGTTATCATATATTTAGCTTACATCAAGTTTGAGAACAATGTTTGGAAGGTGTGTTGCGGTACTGCCACAAAATAGTAAAACGTGTATTACGGTTTGTACTATTGCTACAGTATAATAGTAGGTAGTGAATGACTTAGGCGGTTAACACACCGCCACGCACCACGCAGCGTAGCGCGTGAATGCATCTCTTAACGTTGCTTGTAAGTATCTCCGTTTGTATAGAAAAGACGCACAGTCCAACACACAGAAAATGCATCCACGCGCGTTCATACAGATCACGCGCCTACATGCGTAGGTGCGCGGTGAGACGCAAGGTATGGCACACCGAGTCTCGTAGTGCCGTGCGTGATTTTGTATGGAATGAGGCAGAGCCGCTGTGAATCCACAAACGCAAATACGCGCGTGAGTGCGTAAAAATCCCGCACGATGATGCAGATCTGCACTCCCGCAACGCGCGTAGGCCCGTGGTAGTGTGATAATCGCCTTAGTACCATGTACAAAGTGAACATGTACTAAATCTCACTGACTGACTATCTGAAAATGCACAACCTAAACCTGTGTACCTAGAAGAAGGGAAGAAATTCGTGAGTACCCAGGGGACCCAGGACCCAGGGGGAGAGTACCCAGTTAAGAGAGGATTAATATAAGTTTTTAGCATAAATTATAGCGTTGAACTAGACTTTAACGTCATTCAAAGTTGCCAAATTTTTATGCATAACTTACTCTAATTTATTAAAAGTTGTAAGATATAAATTGCCGCGGACATTATCAGTATTATTAAAGTTAATTCAGGCATCGCGTCCACTTAAATGTGCAGAGGAAACTTGGAGCTGAAAGCTTGAGACGGCGTCATCTGTTCGCAGACAAGTTTCCAACTTTCCTAAGTAATGCGACACCATTGAGATATAGAGCTGATTGCTTTAACAAACTGTTTGCGATCACCAATTTTGCTTCAACTGGTTTATATGCTTGAATGTTTATAAAGTATTGAGTGGCAGGTAAGTAAATAGTATACCGATTGACTTCTCTAGTCCAAAACTCAGAGTGTGACTTAAGAGGGTTCATGTTTCAAACCGTAGTATCTAATATTCATGCTCCAAAAACATGCCAACCATAAATCGGATTATTGCTTCATGATACCAACATACCATAAACAATCATGCCAGACTACAAAGTGTGTGTGGTATATTTGGTACTCATACTAGGCGATGATAGCTCATTAGTAGTGACGACAGATGCGGAGACGAAGGTCCCGAGTTTTAATCCTACGATGAGCTTGTACTAGTGGTATTTCGAATGGAGCGTTTCCGTGCTTCGGAAGGCACGTAAAGCCGTTGGACCCGGTTATCACTTAATTGTGATAGTCGTTAAGTTAGTTGGATGCCTCCTAGGCGGCTTGAAAAATTCCAACAGTAGGTTTACCACTAGCCTACCTCCACCGATCCGCAGTGGGCACGCGTGGTGGAGTATTGCCCATTCCCTTTCATCTTCATTTGTGAAAGGAGGCCTGTGCTGATGATGATGATGATGATGAGCTTGAGCTATCGGTGAAGGAAAACATCGTTGGGAAACCATAGCACGGTAGGCTACCCTGAAGTTTCCACTGACGTAGTAGCCTTGTGCTGCGACATTATGCTGAGCTGGAGACCGTTAATCCTTTGACTGTTTGATGATCCGCGCGGGCGAGGAAAACAATAGAAATCAATTGTTATTTTTTGACCGCAAGTCAAGGCATCATAGGTTAAGTGATTGTTATATATTTTTTGATACTGTAAATGACGGACTAAATAGATTTCTATCACAGAAAATTCTATCACAAGCCTACCCTAAAATATAAGGGGACTTAGGTAGAACGAGATCAAGTCTCAAGAATATATCGTGTTAAACGAAAATAAACCAAATTTCATTGGCAAAGGTTCCAAATACAAATGCTTGACTGAAGCATTGATTGACGTGCTATAATAAGAAATCATAAATCAGGTCGTGTTTTGAGTCGAGATTAAACAATCGAATTTTAAACCTGCCCCAATGATATTAGGTTTATTATCGAACTATTCTTGAAACTTGATCTGAGTTTTAATCTCGTTCTATAATACAGGTTCAGGTATAGATTTGTGGATATTGCGTCTTTATGTGTTCCTTCATAAAAAAAAGTACCGCCTCGATCGTCCACACAAACATTTCAGTCGAACGTTCCTACTGCGCACCATTAGGATGTAGAATGAAATTCCTATTACGGTTTTTCCTCAGCGCTACGTTATAAGGTTCTTCAAAAGAGGTGTAAAAGGAGCTTTTGAAGGTTGGCAACATATTGGCCCCCTGTTATTGCAAATGTTTATAGGCAGCGGTGCCTACAATACCATAAGCTGGCGGCCCGTCTGCCTGATTGTCAAATAGTTGTTATTAAAAAAAAACGAGTGGCGCGGTTTCCCTATTGAAAATATTCAAACTTCAAATAATTGCGTCTGATCTTGAATCAGTTTAGAGGGATTTATTTGCCTATTTCTAAAGGTTTTACGCATAAAGTCTGAGTATTAATTGGACGGTCGGCTAAGCTCGGTAATACTTGGTTAGTTACAGTTGCGTTTTGCTTTTACGAACAAGATCAAAAGATTTGGCCTCCCGCATACGTAGGTACGTAAAGCAAGTGTGGTGGGTGGGCACTCGATACAATCTATGGATGTAATAGTCTTTTGTTGCCAAAATAAGGGTTTACGTTCAGACCCTCACTGGAAGTCATTTTGTATGCCAAGTTCTTTCAGTAAATACCTACTGGTATAGCTTTTAGGTTTTGTTATAAAGCCGTTAGAAGTTCAAAAGATAGTGCTTTTTTTTTGCAGATTGCAGATATTGTATTTAATATTGATAGGAAATTTATAAACAATTTTTCAGGTACGTTTCTATTTACTTAACCCATTTATTGAATTGAATGAGAGTTTTTTGTAACATGCCAAAATTACGCTCTCTTGATATAAAATTTTATTCACATATTTTTTATTATGTCGGAACGTAAATGGAAACGAAAAACGATGTGGAATACCTATAGATTGATTCCATTTATAGCAAAATCATTTTTTTTCGTTGTGTGCGCCCCAATTTAATTTGATATCAAAGTTCGTTTCATATTTTGTTAAGCCAAACATATTTAATTTATAGTTAGCTCTAGAATATTAATATTGGAATCGTCTTGCTTGAGATGCACTTTGGACATAGGTGGTTCAAGTCAAGGTCTGATGATGGAGTAGTAGGGTGGGCATTGGAACTACATAGCAGACCAACGTATCCTAGCCATGTTTGGGGTTGTCGGGATTGTCATCTCAATGAACTTTGGCCACTTCGACGGGTCCTACCTATACTAGTACAAGTGCAATAACACAAGTTTACAGCAGAGCGTAATACAAAGGGTAATAGCTTGTAACTTTGACAAAATTCAATATAAATATTTGGCATTTTGAAATGTTAATAATGATGTTATACATTAAAATATAAAAAGAGTGCATAATTCATTTTTAATATTAATTATACTCTAGAAAATAGCTTCACTTGCATTCGTGTTACGTTGTTTTACTTAAAGTACACGTTAAAATTATTTAACATGCATTTTGTGTATTAATTATTAAGCTCAAATATTCAAAATATTTTTCTTTTATCAACTTTAACACTTGTACCAATTTACTAACAATAAGTACTGAAAAACTATTTGTACCAGTTATCTATGTAGTACAGTCAACCCTAAGTTGCTAAGAGCTATCTGAATTACCGTTTCACTCGGTGTTAGACAAGTAATATTTTTGTGTGACGTAAAGTTTATTTATGGCACTAAAATATGCTTTACTTATAAATATCATAAGAAATTGAAGACACTTACTCAAAAAAATAGATAAAATGTATTCCTTAGAATAAAAGGATAATACAAAAGAAGACAATGTTTCATTGTTATTTTATTAGTCCGGATGTATTACCTAATCGGATTGGCAACGTTTTTTGTATCAGCACAAAATAATATTCACAGAGAATCGTAGCTAAGGAAATACTGTATATTTTACTCATGATTATTTTATTTACAGGATTTAGCATAGAAAATATTGTTTATTTATTGAAACTGAGGTGTGCATGGGCAATTTTTTAAATGTTAAAATTATAATTTTCTTGTGGTCGCCCATTGGTCGAAATTTAACTGAATATAATTATTTTTTAAGTATATATTTATTAATAAATCTGCGATAGTATCTAATTATATTTTTTCTTCTAACTGAAGATTTATTATTTGGTACTTATCTTATCTTATCTTAAGGAGGGGCCGAGAAATAGCTCGGACACTTCGACCCATTGGGATCTATTGTGGTCCCCTAGATACCTTACTCCTCCCCAGTCTCGTTGAAAACTCTTTTCATGAGTTTTACAACGAGGCTAGGAGATATGAGCCTATAGTCTTCTGGTTTTGGATATCCGATCCCTAGGAGACTCATTCGCTTACCAGCCAGTGCATCGCATGTGCACAGAAGGTGCTCCATGCGTTCCGTATGTTCCCCACACAACCTGCACATGGGTGTCGCGGTTAGACCCATCTTCATGAGCATGTCGTTGGTTCCAAAGTGCCCAGTAAAGGCCCCAAGCAGGTAGCGGATTTGCCCCCTGCTCATATTCCAAATGCATTCCCGGGCTTTGAAATTAGAGCCTAGGAATTTCTTGGAGTGTTGTAGACCGGTATTGGACAGCCAATGTGTTCGTTGTCTTTGATCTGCAAACTCCCTAAATGTGGCTTTTACGAGACACGTCGATATGCCTACACATGGTTCTGGACCCACAAAGTCATTTGCTGAGCCCTCTCTTGCCAGTTCATCTGCCACTTCGTTACCATGGATTCCTTTGTGCCCCGGGACCCACATCAGTCTTACCCTGTTATGCTTCCCAAGCCTGTTTAGGGTTTGGACAGCATCCAGAATAAGTCTGGAGTCCACTTTGTAGGATGCCATGGCTTTGATTGCAGCCTGACTGTCACTAAGAATATATATGGATTTACCTCTGGTCCCTCTATCTATATTCTCTTGAGCGCAGGTTATTATGGCATATGTTTCTGCTTGGAATACAGTCGCCATCTTCCCTAAGCTTTTGCTACATTTGTAACCTTTTGCGTATATTCCCGCTCCTGTACCTGATTCCATTTTGGATCCATCAGTGTACCACACCAGACTATCCTGTTCTGGTGGATCGAGGCCCTTCGTCCAGTCCCCTATTGTAGGGATTTGGACCTTGAAAGACCTTTCAAACACAAACGTAGTTTGCATTTTATCGGATATCATGCTTGTTACCCGATCCAGACTTTCATTTCCATCGAATTTTGTATGGTTGGTCTTTGGCTTGGAGGCGTCCCATAGTCCAGCAACGGCAAGACGATGTAATGCTTTCCTTGCCTCCAATTCAACCATCATATGCAGAGGAGGGATATTGAGGTATCTCTCAATCGCTGCCGTAGGTGTTGTCCTGAAAGCACCCGTGATTCCGAGACACACTGTTCTTTGTAACCTAGTGAGTGGCGCTTTGCCCGAGGCAAGCTTTATTCTTGGCCACCACACTATGCTGCCGTATGTGATAATAGGTATTATCATTGTCCGATACAGCCATCGTATCACTTTGGGCTTTAGCCCCCAAGTTTTACCGTAGGTGGAACGACACATGCCGAACACTCGTAGGGCTTTTGTCGTAATATTTTCCACATGAGTTTTCCACCTAAGTTCTTTATCAAGAGTTACACCCAGATATTTAACTTCGGTGGACCAGGGCAGCTTTATTCCATTGAGGAAGGGCTCTCCTAAGTTTCCTAGTTGTCTCTTCCTCGTAAATGGAATAATGACTGCTTTGCTTGGGTTGATAGAGAGGTGGTTCTTTGTACACCATTCCTCTGTCATCCTCAATGCCTGTTGTAATAATCCAGAGACTATGTTCGGGAATTTACCATTAACCATTATTGCTATGTCGTCTGCATAGCCTACTGTGTAGAATGGTCCGGTATTGAGTTTGGTAAGTAGCGAGTCTACTACCAAGCACCATAATAATGGTGACAGCACTCCGCCTTGCGGGCAACCTCTTGTTGTTTTTGCGCTAAGTCTGTCTCCCATTAGTTCCGATCTGACTATCCTGCTTCTCAGCATATAATCAATCCAGTTGCACGTGGTATCGTTGATGCCATGTTCCTTTGCAGCAATGCGTATGGACTCAAATGTTGTCTTGTCGAAGGCTCCCTCTATGTCGAGGAAAGCCCCGACGCAGATCTCTTGTCCCTCTAGCGCAGCCTCGGCTCGACTCGCAACATAGTGCAATGCCGTTTCCGTAGATTTGCCAGGGCTGTAGGCGCACTGTAGTTTATGTAGAGGGAATACTTTAAGTGGTCCCTCTCTTAGGTATCTGTCTACCAGTTTCTCCAGAGCTTTTAAGAGAAAAGATGATAGACTGATAGGCCTATAAGCTTTAGCATCTTCGTAGGTCGGTCTACCCACCTTCGGTATAAAGGTGACTTTGACCTCCCTCCATGCCTTGGGGACGTACCCAAAGGCTATGCAGGCTCTGTAAAGCCTGCTCAAATGGGGTATCAAAATAGATGCCCCTTCTTGCAATAGTATTGGGTAGATGCCATCAGGACCAGGGGATTTGAGAGGCTGGAAGCCCGCTATGGCAAGCTTCAGTTTATTTTCATCTACCACTTTCTTTGCCGTGAGCCAGTTATTTTTGGACGTGTGCCTTGTGAGCTCGTCACTTGTGACTGGTTCCTCTTCTTCGCTGTCGCGCAGTATACATTCTGGGAAGTGAGTCCTAAACATCACGCCCAGAGTGTCTTGTCCAGTTTCCGTGACATGCCCATTTTCATCCTTTACGGATGATAGTGGGTTTGTCTTGGTCATGGACATTGCTTTGCACAACCTCATTCCGCTCGGCAGAGCTTCGATGGAGGTGCAGTGCTGCCGCCAGTTTGTTCTTTTGGCCTTGCGTACCGCCGTGCTATACCTCGTCAGCATGCTAGAATAGCCAGAAAAATCTTCCCTAGCTTTTGCATCATTGAAGGCCTGTCGTGTTTCCTGACGTATTTTAGATAGTTCAGGAGTCCACCATGGTACCTTTTTGCAAAAGGCCTTTTTCTCCGGGCAATTATCTTCCCATGCACCGATGGTGCCCGTCTTGATTCTGTCCGCTTCAAATTCTATGTCTAGTATGGAATTAAGCTTACCTTTAGGGCTACCTAGATTTACTTTAAGGTCCCTCCTGTACGAGTCCCAATTTGTGTGCCTTGGGTTTCTCCTTCGTCTAGTTTCGGCTTCTCCCGCCGTCCTAAACCTAAAGCATATATAATTATGGTCAGACAGAGAGATTTCGTCCGATACATGCCAGTTTTCAATATGAGCGCTGGCCCTGTTTGAAGCCAGTGTCAGGTCAATAACTTCAGTTCTCATAGAGTTCCTGAAGGTGGGTTTATTGCCTGCGTTAAGGATTTGTAAAGAAGAGCTTACCACAAAGTCCAACAAATCCTCCCCTCGTTTGTTGACATCTGAACTGCCCCAAACGACGTGGTGTGCATTCGCATCGCAGCCAAGTATCAGATCAAGATTTTCTTGGGTGCCGTAGTCAACCAGTCTTCTGATTAGTGGTGTTACTGGTTCCTTTTGTTCATATGGGAGATAGGCAGAGGCAAGGATAATTCTCCTTTTCTCTATTCCCGTCCCCACTTGGATCATAGTTGTTGTGAGATCCCTGTAACAGAAAGTACGTAAGGGCAATGCCTCTATACCGCCCCTGATATAGATGCAAGTCCTCGCGTCATTAGTTGGACAGTCATAAAACACCATGCCCCCTGTCCCACCTAAGCCTTTTATGGTCCCTTTATACAAATATGGTTCCTGTATCAAGGCAACGTCGAATGTGTTAAGCTTCAATTGCCGAGCCAGAAGGGCAGTAGCGGCTCTGCAATGATGCAAATTAATTTGTACACACCTTAGTCCCTCCATCTTGGATGTATTGATGGGTGAAGGGTTGCTCTGTTATAGGAGGGCCTCAGTTTAGAGGCTCCCCCTCCATCGCCTGGCTTTCCTCGAGAGCAGTTGGCGACGCGATCCCCAGGGTATCAAGGCCCTCGAGGATGTCATCCTCGAAGTCCACCTCTGACTCCCCGGTCTGGATCACAGCCTCCTGCACTCCGTCATGAGCCGGGACTTTGTCGATGGCCTCCTCACACTGCGGTGGTCCATCTACGGAGGGCTCCACTCCTGCTTCTGCAGTGGGTTCCTCTCCTTTGTCTTCTTCCAGGAGCTTGAACGAATATCGTTCGATTCCTCCTGGAAGACAGTAGCCTGCGGCCTTGATGACCCCAGCGGACACCCCGTCCATGAGGACGATACGACGGATGCCGGTCTGCTCAGTGAGCGTATTCACGACTTTCCAGTCGTCCGTCCTCAAGGCTGGGTTAAGCCGCTGGAGCAACCGAATGGCCCGGGCAGAGTCTTGCAACGCCAAGTTGCGACACTTCCAAGCCATTTTAACTGGCTTTGGAAGGTCCTTGGCGTTGACGACCTTTAGTTTCAGGGAGCCAAGTTCCACGTTGTGGATGGCACCCCGAAACCAGCTAGCTGCTTCAGAGTCGTCGCAGGATACATGTACTGCACCTGCGACGACTCCGGGAGCAACTGTGACGACAGGTAGAGGATCTGGTGCTTCTTCCAGTTTCTCAATTATGAGTTCCTGGATTGGCATCAGATCCTCCGCCTTCAAGTACTCTTCTGGGTACTTGACTGTGACGACAGCGAGTTTCACAGCCGCCACCGCATCCCTAAAGGATCCGGTCGAGGACGATTGACCTTGGGTCTTCATCCTCTTGGCCGCCATGTCCCCGCTGTCGCTGCTGAGAGTTGCACGCGGCCTCTTTGATGGTCCTCCCGTAGGAGTCCCTTCCAGAGCCGCCTGCTGTCTCAGCTTTTGGCGCTTCTTTTTCTGCGCCCCCGATAGTCGAGCCCGGCGCCAGCCTGACTCATGCCGGCCGCTGGGTGACGAAGAGGTGCTGCCTATGCCGGTCGCGTCCGAGGCCCCAAGGTTCGAGGTCGTTTGACCTCCAACACATGGTTCCCTTGTCGCGCCAGTTTTGGCAGTACCCGTATGCCCAGGGGGCTTGGTAGCAGTACCGCCTAGCGGTGGTCCCGCAGCAGTGCCGACTCTCGACAGTTCCGCAGCAGTCCCGTCTTTCGACGGTCCCGCCGCAGCCCCACCTCGATACGATCCCGCTGCAGTCCCGCCCCTGGGCGGTCCTGTTGAAGTCGATGCAGTCCCGGCTTGCGCCGGTCCCGCCCTAAGGTGTGCAGTCCCAGCTTTCGCCGGTCCCGCCTTTTGTAGCGCAGTCCCAGCTTTCGCCGGTCCCGCCTTGTGGTTGTTTTTATTTCTACGATCCATTAAAAATCCCGATTAATTTAATTCATCCCTCGACTATCCCCACCCGCCATGGAGTGCTCAAGTGGCGATGCTACGGTAGCACCAGGGATTAGTCGAGGGATATAGTCCTCCTCCCATTGGTTACTCACGAGACTGCACAGCACCAACTCACACCGCTACCACTAGCGATGCGAGCGAGCGCCGCCGCCTGCAAGTCCCCAATGGGAGTGAACTCGCCTGGGGGCCGTCTGACCGGACCCCGCAGCCGATTGACCGCAGCTGGCTAAGCTGCGGCCTCCCGTGTAAAGAGAAATCCGGGCCAAAGTGGAGTGTTGCCTCAGAGACGTTAAACCGCCTACGCTCATCGGCTCAGCCACCAGGATCCCATCATCCTCCCGTACGGGTCCCCGCGCACGGCAATAACACGCGGGAGGTCATTGCTGTCCAACATCTGATCTTGTTCGATGGTGGACACCCAGGGGCATGACCTCGCGACCCCTGTGTTAAGTAGCCCGGTGATTTTTGTTGCGTCTATTTCATATGGAATTAGACCAATAACGGGGCGGCAACCTCGAGAAGGAACATCACCGCACTTGCCTTGAGGATCTACACGACCGTAGCGCTCTCCCTCAAGACCACGCCACCTTGCCAACTCAGAAGGAGTAAGGCAAGGTAGGCCTGCATCTATACTACCAAGCGAAGCATGTTGTAAAATTAAAAGCATAGACCCAGCCCCGCCCCTAAAATTTGCCCCCTTATTTGGTACTTAGTTTTCAAGTAAAGGGTTCAACACAATTTTTCTAAGTCAGTGTAAAAACAAGACAAGGTCGAAGTACGAAGGACCTTCGCCTATTATTACTACATTAAAGTCGGCGACATTATTTATAAGACTATAGTACCTACTTTGTGCGTGCGATAAGACCTTGATCTGAATCTAGGCAAAACAATTTGTGAAATGTAAGTTACGGCCGAAAATTCAGTTTTGGGCCAACATTCTTATAATACTATGGTAAATAGCACATCAATCTTAATCTCGTCGAGTTAAAGCATATTATATTAAAATTAGAAAAAAAAGTAAGAAACACTCGTTATTTAATTGCTTGGTTTCAGATAAGGTACCTAGTTGTAAGTTTAAGTAATTGAGTTAGGCGGCATGTTTATATTTTCTTTTTGTTCTTGGATTTCATTTTCTTAGAGAAAAACACAAATAATGTATCACCATTTTTTACACCATTGCCAATCAAATGTGGATCGTAAACTAATTGAAAAACAAAATGATAAAATGGATATTTTAACAATTATACTCGTTGTTCCGAGGACGTATCTTGTATCTATCGATTCCGATAACTGCAGTTATTGGAAGGGCTTCCTTCAAGGTTATATAGACTAACTACTTGTCATCATCATCATCGCTTACTAATGTGAGATTGTGGTCAAACAAAGACCAAGAGGTATTTTTCTACTAGAAATGGACACCTAGTAAAAAACAGATGGTATATTTGGATTATAGAACTCTTTCAGTAAGGTTTTCTCCATCAGAAGAAATTAAGTTCCGTAATGTTATTCAAGCCTTTAATATCGTTAAATCTGGTAATAGATCACACTTCATATGCAATTATATAGAAGATAAGTAAGCGGGAAGCTATTTGGCGCTTGAAAAAGGGGCTGTTAATCTTATAGATGGAATTTATGATACTCAAAATGAAATAAAGCACAGGGTAACCCTGTTAATAAATTTAATGCTTCTATAAATCATTTGCAAGCATTTTTGAGCATTTGAGATTCTTTTTTATTGTGAATAGAAAATACTTTTGAGGGTTTCCTATTGTTGTGAATAAGCGCAGTTAAATTAAATAATGTATACGAAAAATAATTGGACTGTTTTACAAAAACCTTAAACCGACTTCAAAGTACACTAAGAAGTAATCAAATCCTGATCTGATGACAATGGGACCAAACGGGAAGCGTACCCTTTAAAAAAAAAAAAGAGTTTTCCAAATCGGTTAATAAATGACGGAGGTAACAAACATTAAGAAAAAAAAAAAAAAAACATTCGATTTGAGAACCTCCTCCTTTTTTTGAAGTCGGTTAAAAATGAAAGAAACATGAAAATTAGAGCTGCGTCTTACTTTGAGACTTCAGTATATTTTTATATTTTCTTAAATGTAATTTTTCTTAATTATGGTTTTTTTGAATAATTGAAACAAATATTTTGATTTTTTCCTCATTTGGAGATCAAGGTTGTCTGTATCTATTGTATATTAATCAACAGTCCATTATTAACAGCCACTGCCCCACTAGATACTAAGCAAATACTTATCCATTCATTTTCTACTAATATCCAAATATTAAATTGGATTTATTTAGTTCACGTAGGTTCACAATATTTAATAGTCTAAATCTCAGTAATTATGTCGATTATGATTTACCGTCGAATTTATGAACTAATGATTAGTTCATAAATTCGACGGTATAAATGGGGCAAAATTTGTATGTATGAAAAGTATTCCATTTTTAATCGGCTAATAGTGAATATTGAAAAAGTCGCAGTGCTACCATTTTATTAATTTACACAGTTTTAAGTAATGATAGTAACGATGTAATGAAAATAAGTTAAAGCTTGTGGCGTAAATTGAAATTCCAATGAATCATCTTATATCTATGAATTAATTAACACCTAGATGAAACTCTGATTCTACAGAACCAGATGGTTCAGACTTTCTAAGAAACGCATTTGCCGTTGGAAATAAATTATAAGAGCGAATTGCTTTCACTAAAATGTTGGTGTTATAAAACTAGTGAAAATGACAGCTGCCCAGTTATTCTGTTCACGCGGTTTTTTTCCCGCTTTTCTTTTCCTCCTCCGTATAAAATATACTGTAATTGTGGTTAAAATGAGATCTTTCTTCGTGTTCGCTGTTTTGTTTCTCGAATTTTCCTTACCATTCTTTGCGCTTAGCTGAATTATATGCTTGTCATTATTTTGAAAGGAGGGTGTTTATTTACATCGTTGTGAAATAATTGAGTTCAACAAGGGAATCATTTATTAAGGAGATTATATAAAAACTGTATTTTGGTTGATACTACTGCTACAAAGATATGAAATTATATTATCTACACAAAAATTACGAAAAAATATGTAAGGTTATAAGGCCAGGGAAATTATCTATTCCCGACTACTACAAAGACTCAGAAAGCAAATAATTTTTGAATTGAAGCTGGCCAGGTATGCCATTACCCCAAAGGAAAGAGACCTATTTTTTCGTACTGACGATTCCTGTTCGAGTGCGTAAGGTACTCTCCCAGTGTTAGGTGGGCAACAGCCCTAGCTCAAAACAGGTTTAAAACTCGGCTTGTAACTGCAGTGGTGATAAGAAGTGCAATGGATTAAACCGAGGGTGGATGAGGGCACAGGAGAAAACAAAATAGTTTTTTAACTAATCCTGTTTTCTTCAACTTGTATTGTCGAGGGGACTCGAAGAAAGAATTCTTCGAGGCCCCTCGACAAAACTATGGCGTAAAGTAACATACATTTAACTAACTTTTGACATATAATACAAAGTTGGCAACGCGAAAGCTGTTAACAGAGTACTCTTCCCTAACTATTGGCTATTATGTCCTATTATCACCATAAATACAAGGGGACTTAAGTTTACCTTACGGTAATATATACCTAAGTAAGTAGTCGGCCGGCTATAAACATCCACTATCTTTGCTTACTGGCCTACTAAAGGGCTTAGAACACTTTGGAGATTTCGATAATATTCGTTGGTAGATTGAAATGTGACCTAACTATCCGAACCAGTTGGCTCGCCCTGTCCTAATAATATAATAAAACCAAAAGTATGTTTGTTAACTATTGACGCCTCAACGACAACTGTTCAACATGTAAAGTTGGACTGCAGTCCCCAGGCACGAAGATTCAGCTAGGTTCCCTTTCAAATGGAGGTGTCATCCACCATGCATCTCCATATGGTGACCCTCGACGTGATGGATGGGGACATTTCCAACCCTCCAATCACTGAACATGCAGTGGAATATCCTTCCGAGCAGCATCCAAGCTTATCACTCCCCACCAACAAGTAGTCAGACAGCAAGCCAGCTACGACTCAATCAGGTTCAACGCAGCAGACTCGCTGTGCTTCCTGGTCCTGCAAGTGACTACAAAGCTTATCGCCCGCACAGTTCACCGCATCACACATCCGGTTCAACTCTCCGGTGCGGCGGCGTGTCGTTATCTGCACTACGTGGATTACTATCGGCTCAATCTGTCGCAGCATCCTCGCTCAGAGTTAACTCATCGCAGACTTCGATCAGCACTGGCACTTGCAACACGTACCAATAGATCCAGGAAGGAAGTAGCGACATATGTAGCGACATATTTATCAACCATTTATCATTAAACTAAAATAGTTCACACGCAGAAAGATATATGGCACTATAACATCATGACAATGTATCACGTTGACGAAATTTATTCGGGGATCACTGTACAAACATGTACAGTTGGACCGCGGTGTCCGCAGTCCCCAAGCACGATGACGGAAGATCTTCCCTTTTAAATTGAGGTGTTATCCACCTTACACCTCCATAGTACTTCTAATCGTAATAAAATTTGACTCGCAGGTAGATCATAGCTTGGAATAACATAGGATACTTATTTCCCGGGAAAACATTAGATCCCCGAGAACGCGGGTAAAACCGCGGGAGAAAACTAGTTATACTTATTTAAAAATATTATAATATATTTGAGGTTAACTTACATAAATTAAATAATTATGGAGTTAATAATAAAGCAAAAAGAAATAACGTGTAACGAGAAATAAAGAATTAAATATCATACAAATATCATTACGTCGTTTTACACAAATATTTCTTAGAATAACACGATGAACTTCATTCAAAGTCCTCAAAAGCCTTATATGTTTATCGTTCATTCATAAACAGATTGTAAACTTGTTTCGTAACTTTATAATCATAACAATGGGTTCCTTGATCCTTTATATTGCGTAACATTTTTCATTTGTAAGATAAACCTTGGTTTTACTGTAAAAGATACGTGCTTGTATGCAGAAAATTATAAAATCTTCTTTGCTTATGTTTAAAGGTCCTATTTTTAACAAATTTTATCAGTTTATCACAATTACCGAATGATATTTTGAAGCTCTAAATTCAGAACATAAAAAAACAACTGATGGATATTTTTCTGTATATCATGAAGTCGGTATACAAGCATACGGCCTGTAGGCCTAGACAAAGTATATTTTCTTGCGTTTGCGCGAATAGATGTATGAGATTGACATAAGGATACGCTAGATCCTAGAGTAACCAAATGTCAATCTCATACATTTTGTAACGTTTCTATTCGCGCAACGAAATGTACTTTGTTTAGGGGTACTGGTGGTAAGAAGTAACCGGAGATATATAAACCGCTTGCAACACACGGGGCATCACTCACGCGTTACCGATCTTTCCCCCCTCCCCAATGAGCTCTGACGACCTTACTCACGCGCAGGAATACAACATAAAGTTATTTTGCTGCGGTATTCTTTATAGAGGTACTTCCCCAGTCGAACGGACGCTCGCTCTATCTCTCGAAAAAACTAACACGCATAAACCTTGTGTAGGTTAACATGGCACTATTTTAAGCGTAGTTCTCCAATATTATGATTCATGCATGAAGGGACACAGACTGAAACAGTATCTATACGCACTGAATTAGGTTAAAACACCGCTTCTGTTTATCCTGTTATGTTTACCCTTTATCATGTTACGCGTGTTTATTTGTGTTTGTGCGAAGATATTGTCTTGGAAGGAAAGAGAACGTTAGGCAAAACAGTAGTTGAGACCAGTTTATACCTTTTTAGGTAATGAATAATGGTTAAATTAGTAATGTTACTTTTGAATTCAAATAGCACATATTGAATGAAACGGCATACAATTGTTTCAGTAAAATCGTCGACTGAATTTGGTTCTAGCGAATACCAACGATGGTGCTACAAAGCGGTTAACTTCTTTTAAACTAACCATTTTATGTTATTGAACCCGTTCTACAGAACTTTTAACTGATTATTAATTGATAAAAGATAACTTTATGTATTTACTGTAATTTATTTCCAATCCTCAAAAATACAAAACATCGATATTATACTTTTAACGTAAAAGCTTGTAACTCAAATAAATTATGCCTCAGTGTCATATACACACTTAGAGAATCTAATACTATACACTTATCTATGTTCATGTTATACCCAAGTTTGAAACTTGGGTATAACATGAACATAGATAAGCTGCGGTGAGGTAAATGATTAATTTCTAATTGGCAATCTCGCGTCAATCCCTAATGGCTATTTCCGTGTAGTATATTACATATTATGCATCTATTCATAGTCTGAACGGTGTAAGGATCTGTCCTTCTTACACCATTCAGATATAAGCTCTTTTATAGTGTTCAATATCTGTATCGGACACTATAAAGGGCCAAAAAGTTTTGATACTTACCGACATGTAGAAAGAATATTTTGGTTAGTATAGCTATTGCCTGGGTAATCGATGAAATGCATTTACAGAGCACTAGAACTACAAAAGTGACTTAGTGTATTTATTCTGAATGGAATACTCATGTCAAAGACACGACCAAATTGTGGCGTTTTCACGGTGATATAGTTCTTTGATACATACCTGGCTGAGACTTTGAGTTAAAATCTGAGGGAGGCCAAACACGTAGCGTGTTTTGACAGCTGTATTTGAGAATCAGTTCCCTTCTTGTTAAATTCCCACTATGACAAGATTATGGTTAAAAATGAGCCATTACAAGAATAGGAAAAAAAATCGGTAATAAAAATATATTACAAATACCTATGTACAAAATAAATAAAAAATATAAATTTTCCTTGAGTCTGTCGCTGCGGCAGGGTTCCCGGCAGGTCAGCAACGTTCCCTTTGGATAGCCAAGCTGATGCGGTGGCGGAAAAAGCTCCAGCTTGCTGGTGAAATAATATCAATTAAACTACATTATAAATAAATAAAAATAAATAAGCCTATTTATTCCTTAGCCCTACTAATTTTTAATTATTACTAAAATTATTTAAGGTTAGGACCCCTATTGGGTCTCCTCCTAAAACTACATTCATTATATATTAATACTCAACATAATCATCCAAAATTTAAAAAATACGCGATAGGACCCAATTACATTTTTATGCTTTTTGCGGTCGAGACCATGGGACCGTGGGGGTCCGAAGCTCGCCGTTTTGCTCGCACCTTGTCATCAAAATTGATCGAAACCTGCGGAGACCAGTGGGGAGCTTTTTCCGCAAACGCGTCAGCTTGGCTATCCAATGAGGGAACGCTGCCAGCATTCTGGGAATCTTGGCGTTAAGAGGACTCAATTCGTCATACTTTTCATACAAAACCTCTGTACTTATTATGGCGTTGTAAAACATTTTTCGTTAGATGTTTTGAACAAATTAGTATCTTGTGCGCTATATCTAGCCGTGTATCTAGGCGTAATTTAAAAAAAGTGTGAAACAAATTCAGTCAAAGCCTCTGAAAAACAGCGTTTTTGCCTGAACTTTGGCCATATCTAATGTACCTATAAATTGTAAAAGTAAAGAAAACATTTAGATAACAGGCTTGAAAATGTATTGGAGATTCAAAATAACTAACAATTTTTTCACAAACTTGTAAGATTTTTTCACAAGAAGTATACTCCTGGAACAAGTTTTATGAATGCGAAATCATGAATGACGACCTAGCGAAGTGGCCGCGAGTGATCAGCGGAGTTTACCGACTGATAACAGACGGCCCCGATGCTGTCTCTCTTTTTTCGCAAATAATGTTTGACAACATTACGTTGGATGAAACAACAAGCTTTTAGACTATGCTTGCGTTGAAGTTGCGCCGGCCACAGAGGGCCACCTTAATCGGAAGCAGCGGCAGGCTTGAGGAAATTTTCTATATATAGTTTGTATTTTGTACATATTTGTTGTAAATAAAGATATACATACCTATCATCCTACAAAAAGGAGGAAAAAGGAAAAGGCCATTTACTTACTAATTGCACATGGTCGTTATAAGACGGAAAAGCTATTTACGGTGCTATTAGTAAGATCAAAAGTACCAAAACTGCCCAGTCGGAGCATAATGTTTACGAATGAGTTTTCCTCAAGCTTTGGTTCCGTCCCGTTGATTAACTGAAACTTCCGATAGTTTTCGACAGTTTGGTAACAATAACAACTATGATAGTGTTCCTATTATGCTATACCTACTTCATAAAATAGATGAAACTTGTTCTATGAAAGTTGGTATTTCTTATCTGTTTGTTATCACTCAGCTTTATAATGACTGGACGAAATTTCGTAATTTTTTTTATGATAGTTACCTACTTGGCGTAATATTTATTTCAAATTCTTCTCGAAGCTTATCGATTATCGGGGATTTGATAAAAAATTGTTACTGTAATTTTTTTTATACAACTAAGGAAGGATATGCCCGCCTGATGGTAAGCTGTTACCGTAGCCTATGGACGCTTGTGTTAGATATTTGGTTAAATCTGACTTAAATATTTACTTGATGAATTTATTATTTGCAATGGCAACACTATTGAACCAATTTCTTGATAAAATTATTATTTGCAATGGCAACACTATTGAAGTAAAGATTATTGTTTATTATTTAAACTTCCGGTGCAATCATTAAATTGAACTTCCGGTGTAACCTAATGTTATTCTAAAATTATAATATTGATAACAATGGGATTGAAATAATTACAAAGACATGAAATGAGTACTATGATAATTTAATTGTTGATAAACATTTTATTGTGAAGTAACGAGTTTTGAATAGACTTCCGATTAATATTTTATAATGAACAATGTAATAGCTTTGCTGAATCATGTTATTAATCATACCTAAATTCTATAGTAATTATTCCAATAATTAACAACGAATGTTATAATTTTTATTGATAATGGTTTACTAATGTTATTATTAAGAGTAAGTGACATTTGTTGATAAAATGTATTCACGTTGTGATAATGCCCTGTGATTGGTTGAGACTTTTAGAATGTTGAATAAAGTATTATAAAATGGGCGGGTAGGTTTAGGCTTGGTCAGTCTTTTTGTATTTTGGAAGTGATTGCTTGTTATAATTGTGATAGTGCCCGTCGATATAAAGATAAGTATATTTGATATTCTAATGTTTAACGATTGATAATTTTATAATAATGTGTGTTCTGTGTATTTCTGTTATATACTGAGAATAACTCGGAATATATGTAGTGGCCATACATAAGTCCTTTATATTGAGTTTCTTACCGGTATCTTCTCAATATGGTCGGCCATACGAACCGGAAGTAGATTTGAGAGTAAATTCATACTTGTGGCCATAGATATGATGTTTGAATAAATATATTATAAAGTTTGGCCTAAATGATTATTTATTATTCTGACCCTTTAGTACTCTGATATAGTTGAGTATACCTGATTTTGATCAATGCTATATAATTCGATTAGAATAACTATCCTAACGCTTGAATTACGTAATCTGATACTTATTGTCTATTATCTGAATTGATCAATTCATTGAGAATTATATTAGAATTATAAATTAGTAAAATCAATTTAAATTTCTAATTAGAAACCTAAAGGTGAATAAATGAAATACCTACATTGAAGTGTGGTCTTATAATTTATTTATTAATACCTACCCTATTTTAATTCCGATATTTCTACATTCTATAAGGTAGAACTTTAAGTAAATAGTAAGTATATAAATAGCTTAGCCTACTTGGCAACCCAGGATCCAAATTTAGTACATTCATATATTGAGATGATATATTAATTTATTCATTTTTGGTAGTAAATAGGTGGTATAATCTTTCTAAATGAGATGATCAGCACTTTCTTAATGATGATGATCAGCCCTTTCTAACCCACCACACCACACCACAACACCAGGGGTATCACTCGCGCGTTGCCGACCTTGCAAAAATCTTTTCACACCCCTTTTGAAGAACCCCATGCTGTAATCCATTGGGAAAACCACGGCGGGATTTGGGCCGGAGAAATCTAGTTTGGTATCCGACAAAGATAATAACATAGCCTAAGCTCTATTTAAAAAAATAGTCCTAGATTTATACCAAGTTTATACGCAACTGACGTAGTTAATATCTTGTCACTTTTAATATATTAGTAAATTTACGTGGAGATAACCAAAATGTGTTGTATAAAAAAACAAAAAAAAATGGATTTTTATAACTGAATCTGATTATTCACGGTCACACTAGATAGGGTCGAACGAAAATGAATTAAGTAATTTTGAACGTGCCCCGAATTTTGATAGCTTGCCGTGAGCATAATACAATTTTCACTCTGTCATCAATTATTAAGAAAATTACATTCAAAAAATTAATTTTGGAAACATAAAAAAAGTTGAATTATTTTTCCCAATTTTATTTTCAGCTGTGCTCGGTGTTTGCAAAACAAGTCGTAGTATGATAGAAATGTACCTAACGCCGCAAACTTTATTAATCTATAATAATTAATAATAGTACCAAAACTAATACAGATAAAAAAATAAAATAATTGTTAAAAAAATACAAAAAGATCCAACCGGATCGGGGAACGAACATACATGACCTACGAGGTAGAATTCTAACGCTTTGGCCACTGGGCTATCATTTATTGTACTTGCAGTGAAAAACGCGTTTTCCCAGAGATGAGACCTAGCTTGAGCGATTTTTCGATTTTCAGAGCCATTTTCGAGGTCTTAAAACAAAAAAATATTGCTTTATAGAACGTAAAATTGTAGCGGATATTGGATATTCATTATCTAATATATAACAAGAAAAGGAATAATAATTTGCTTTCCAAGAAGTAACTATTCATTAATATTTCTTTTTTATATTTTCAATGTTTTTTTCACCGAACACTTTAGCCAAATTATTTCATGGATATTTATTATTTGTCTCGCTCTACTTAATATAATCTAATTTGAAGTAACTTATAATGCGTCTATCACAAGATGAAATTACTTGGAACAAAATTATGTTCTGTAAAAAATAAATAAAAAAACTGAAATAAATTAATCACTTTTTTATTTATTTCTAGCCTAGATATAGTGCACAAGATACATATTTGCTTAAAACATCTAATGAAATATGTTTAACAACGCCATAATCAGTACAGAGCTTTTGTATGAAAAGTATGGCGGATTGGCTGCTCTTAAATTGAAGCTTTTCAAAATACTCAACATATTATTCATTCAAAGTGACATTGAAAATTGAGTTCCGGCTGCAAAGTCAGTTAAGATTATGACAAATAGCTTCTGAAAGTTGTCAAATTCCTTTCGGATTTGCATAAATCACAAGATTGAGAGCGACTTAATGTGCAAATGCTTAAATCAGCAAACTTGCACTGTCAATTTATAAAATAGCTAATCATAAAAGGAGACTCTTTAGCCACACCCTAGGCACTTAAGCGAACAATTTTACAAGTCAGTCATTTATTCAATTTAGGCCCTAGTAGGGCACTAATGAAGGTCAAAGCTACTGAAGTTATCAGCAGTTTGTCATTCGGCCTTCAACTGAGAAGAACAGGCAAGAAACTCAGTAAGGTTAATTTTGTTAAATATTTTTTGGAAAATCTGACTGTATTAGCAATATTTTTCAAAGTATATGTTTTACAAAGTAAAATACATTAAGCACATACACAAGCTTTTATTAAACTTGCAATGTACCTATGTATGTTCGGGTCAAATCTAGCAAGTTGAATTTCACACACTTCCTGCTGTTGGATAGACTTGATATTTGGTATACATAAGTATATTTGAAGACAATGCAAGTCAAGTCAACAAAAAGTACACACACCAAAAAAAGCTTATACTAAAAATGCTTTTTTTTATGAAAACTTATAATTACCTACGCTTTGAATAACACACAACGAGCGGTGAGCGCATTTGGGTCGATCTATGAGTGAGGCAATACTATCAGGAATACTGTCACGCCTTTACACTGGGGGTAGCGATAAATTCGCAGAACAGTGTGAATGTCTCTTCTTTGCGTAGAAATATTGCCTGCTTTAGCATAAAAGCACATATATTAAGTTATAACTTTAAGAGACAAAACACAGGGTAGTGTAAAACTAGAACATTACGATCTTGTGAATTTTTGGTAATTATATAATTGGACAAAGAGCAGAACTGTACTTAGTACATACTGTACTAGTAATTAGTGAAACGTTTTGGGATTAAAATGTTACATTACTACATTTGTTTAATTACAGGCAGTACTAATTTGTAAAGTATAGCGTAGAATGTGAAATTAGTTAAGCTACGCGTCTGTTAACTAGGTAATAGACAAAGCTTAAAATAATTAAAAAAAAATCATAAATACAAGCTTTTTTAGTACTCTTTGTTGACTGTACTTGCATTGGCTTCCAATATACTAATGTACACCAAATATCAAGTCAATCCATCCACTGGAAGTGGGTGAAATTCGACTTGCAAGATTATACCCGAAAAATCTTAGTTACATACATTGCATGTTAAATAAAAGCTTGTAAAAAATAACCATCACATTCCGATGATGATGATGAATGTTACATTGTTTTATCATATAATATAACATCCTGCGACATTTATCTAATCCCATACTAAGTAGAGCTTGTACTATGGAAACCTTATAACTGATATACTAGATTTTCTATAATATATTTTTTACATACCTACATAATATAGATAATTTTACCCAGACTCAGGATAACCAGACATGTCCATGCGCACAAATGTTTGTCCTGGTGGGAATCAAACCCACAACCTGCGGCGAGATAAGTAGAGTACTTACCAACCACGCCAACGGGTCCATCAAAAAAAGACCAATATTTCTCAAACCTTATTTTCGTATCACTGTACGTAGTATTTATATACTCTGGGGTATCACTTAAAATACGCTTCAGGTAAATTTAGGTAAATACGAAGTAATACGAGTAAATAACGACTTCAAAACAAAGAACTAAAATTCTTACAACTAATCCTAGTTATACACATAGAGCTGTTAATACCACCTCCAACTTCAAATGGTGTTAGTAACAAGTTGCTCCTAGCGGAGTAGAGCATACGTGACGTAGGACTTCCGTGTCTTAATGGCGTTGGGACGTGAGAAGAGTAAAGCACCACTTTATCCGCACTAATATTACCTCTCTCTTTCTTTTCAAAGTTAACTCGACGGTTCAGCGATTTCCTACATTCATACTAATGTAGAGACGTATACTATTGTTGTAAACTTGTAACAAGTTGTATGTTGTAGGTATATTATTATAATTAAGTTTTAAGTTGAGAAGCTTCTGAGAACGCATATCAATTAACCCTCGTCTGTTCGGGGAATCAAAATTAATAATAGATTGTGATACTTGATTGAAAATAAAATCTACGATATAAATTCATGCAGGTATTCAGTTTCGGTTACCATTAACTTTAATTTTTCAATTCATGAATAAATTAATGAAAAAACGGCTTTTGTGTATAAGTACTACATTATTATACGAATATTTTTTGATATATTTAGCGTATTGAATATTGAAAACACAAGAATAGGGCTCCAGAACCTGCTAATGCAGATCCATTTACTAATTAAGTAAACTTTAATGGATCATGAACACAATATTATAATTATTAGCTTTGCAATTAATTAATTATTTTCATAAATTCTGAAAATTAGGAACCATCATTTTAATTATAATGCGGTAACTCGTTTTTACACAATTTATTTGAACCATAGACTTAGGATTTTTCAGAACGGTACCTATTTTTTGTAGGTACGTCAGTCAAGTAAAATGACAACAAAGTTGGTTAAACTCCAATTAATTATTATATTTTTTTAAATCTCAATTTTGTCTTTGGCCGTTTACATTTTAAAAAGTTAAATGGTCGAGCCAGAATTAATTAAGTTTTCAAAAGTTTTAATCAATTTTCTTGGTACGTGCTCTTTTACAATGCAATTATTTTAAGTCTACGTGGAATTTTGTACAAAATTAGGAGCAAAATCATACGTGGGTGCAATTAACCAGTTATTGACCTGAGGCAGTTTGACTTATTAATAAATTTACAATGGTAAACTTGCAGAGCGAAATTACTCATTGATATAAACAACTTTAGTTATAGGGCCAAATCGTAAAACTGATCATCGTGTCATCAAAATCAAAACATATTACAAAATGTAGGTATATATAAGGTGCTAATAAATTAGTGAACTTCCTCTTGAGGGATGAATGTACAGGTAAAAAAAAAATTGACTTGCGTAGAGATTCTCCATACAAGTCAAAGAAGTTTTTTTTTCCGTCGGATTATTTTTCTAGTATTATTTTTTGATTACTAATGACCTATACATTCATCTCTCAAGAGGAAGTTCACTAATTTATTAGGACCTTATAATTATGTAACCTATTGATAATACAACAAAACACGGACGGCCAGTTGGCAAGCCAACTATTGCGCGGAGGTCGTGGATTCGATTCCCACACATGACATACATTTGTGTGCATGAACATGTCTCTATGTCCTGAGTCTGGGTGTAATTGTATATATTACCAAACAAAAAATAGCATATGTAGTATATCAGATATCTGGTTCCTATTATACAAACAGAGATAGAAAAATCTCAAAAATTGCCCCCCAAATCCTGTATCAGCGCCTAAACGAAGCGTGCTAAATTAGCCCAGCCCCCACGAAGTATAGGGAGCTCGCACACTAGCTATTTTTTGTAGCCACCATATGGTGTTTATGAGCGATTTTTTGAAGTTGGTGTGCATTTGTATTGAACTCTGAATGTTCTATATTCGGCGACAAAATAATCGCTCAGCGATTATCGCTCGTGTCTCGCTCGTGTGTGGGCTCCGTAAAGTATGATGCAGCTTTTTTTAAATGATGAATCGCTATCGCAGAAAATGCAAGCACTATCAATCAGTCTAAAGCAGGGGTGCCCAACCGACCGGTCCATCGCGATCGACCGGTCGATCATTGCGACAATTAGTCCAGTCGATCGTGCCAACCAACTACAAACCCGATTTTGCTAATCTAGCGGAAGATGCTCAGACGCAATACTCACACTAATATAAATAAGTAGTTACTATGAATAATTTTCAGTTTTATGTTTTCCCTCTTAATAAAATAAAAAATACTACATAATTGTGTACTGAACTATGCTGTTTCATTTAAGATTTCAAGAAGTATTTTTTTTTTTTTTTTTTTTTTTTTTTTATGTAAAATGGGCTTGCGTTTGACCTTCGACTGACCCCATGAGGAGTTATGACGAGGCCGAGGATGTAGCACGCTTACCCAGAAAAAGCCTATTCACTCTGGCCTTGAATACATCTAGGTTATAGGTGTCGGGAAACACAGACCCCGGAAGAGAGTTCCACTCCTTTGCTGTTCGTATAAGAAACGATGAAGCAAAGCGTTGTGTCCGGGTACGCGGGATGTCGACGACGTATGGGTGGAAATTCTCCCGGCGTCTTGTGTTTCGATGGAGAAATGGGGATGGAGGAATTAGATTGAACAATACTGTAGCACACTCTCCAAAATATATCCTATAGAAGACCGACAAACATGAAACCTTACGCCGATGTTCAAGGCTCGTTAATTTCGCCTCAGTTAGCGAAACATCACCGACTAGTCTCCTAGCACGACGGTCTATTGAGTCAAGGGCCTCCAGCTGGTATTTGGCAGATCCATCCCAGAGGTGACAGCAGTACTCGATGCACGAACGGACTTGTGCTTTGTACAGTTGCAATAGCCGATCCGGTGTAAAGTACCGCTTCACCTTACAGAGGATGCCTAACTTTTTTGCAGCGGTTTTAGCCTTTGACTCAATAGAACTACCAAAATTTATTTTGGTAGTTAAGGTTATGCCTAGGAGTTCAAGCTGGTCGGAAATCGGTATGGCTATATCTTGAAAAGAAGGAGTGAGGTTGAAAGGACTCCTTTTAGCGGTGAATAGACACGCCTGTGTCTTGGAGGGATTAAACTTGTACGAGTATGTAATTGGTAGATTGCAAAATAGTAGATCTTGAATCTAATCAAGTCTAAAGTATCGGCCTTAGAGGACCATGTACCTAATTAATCAGAATTAGTGACAGAAAGCTGTATTCTTATCGTTTATTTAAGCCTATTAATTACATAGTATATCTAGGGCATAATCATAATTGCTTGCTATACTTGTTTGCGTACAATAAATATTCGGTAACACGTGTGGTCAGAGATGAAATAAATATAGATGTGACAATGTGACATTTGTAGTACCTACTTACCTAGTTTCAAAGTCAAAGTCAAAGTCAAAGCCATTTATTCAATTTAGGCCCCAGAAGGGCACTTATAAGGTCACATTTACTGAAGTTACCACCGGTTCGGAACTCGGCCTTCAACTGAGACGAATCCGACAAGAAACTCAGCAAGGTTACATTTTTTATATACTTTTTGGACAATCTGACTGTATTGGCAATTTTTTTTTTCCAAATAATAAAAAATAAAAAAGATATACCTAAGCATAGATACAGACGAAAAAAGAACAAGAAAATAAATAAAAAATAATAACCTTAAAAATATAAAACACATAATTATTGACCTACTGGCTTTTGTATAAGTATACGCAAGGTGCACTTGTGCAGAGTGCAGCTACCTACTTCCAGACATCTTTATCTTCAATATAATCAGCTACTTTGTAATATGCTCTTTCTTTCAGAACTTTTTTTTTTGTTTAAAAGGGAAATAGTGATTTCCAAATATACGAAAAAGTTTAGACCGCGTGTTGGCAGGCGTAGTGTGGGTCTTTCCAGTCCAATGTACCGACGACCTTAAAAAGTTGGCCGAACTGGGCTCGATGCGGATGGAAAGGTACAGGAAGAAGTGGCGTGGGTGTTCAGTCAAGGGCATATGCCCAGTAATGGACTGAGAAAGGCTTGATGATGTAACATGATAAGTCTACGATCAATACAAATGTGACTCAGGAAATTCAAAGATATGCAATTGCATATGCACTAATAGCATAACCACAGATATACATCTAAATAGATGCCGCAAGTGTATGTACTTCGCGTGTCAAAATCTGTGAAAAAATGAGGCCGAATGTTCTTCTTCTGAAACTTTTTCGCGCGGACAGGGAACTCGCATAAGGCCAGAGATGTGTAGCGAGGGATATGTTTAGCTGACAAATAGGAAAGCTTCATTTTCACGTTAAAAATCTAATGCCAACGTAACTAAATCAATCTTGTGACATTATGGTAGGTACAAAAAAAGTTAAACACTTAGTTTTCATACGGATGGAGGGACTTGCGGTATTTGTTTAGATTTATGTATCACTAACTAAAATTATAAATGTGAATGTGAGTTTGTTTGTTTTTACACTTTCACGCCTTAACTACTCAACCGATCATTTTGAAATTTGGCATGCAGATGCCAAAGCCTATGGTATCGAGAAGTACATAGGGTAGAAATGTAAAATAACTTTAAAAAGAAAAGTGAAAGAGAATTTATTAGAGAAGTAGTCCAGTTGCTTAAGAAATAAATGATATATTATGTTTATTTCTTAAGTAACTAGACTAGACTAGAATAATATAGGTATAATGCATGTGATTGTTAAGTAAAAAAGTAAATAATGTACGTACAAAACCAAAAAAACTGTGAAAGAGTGCACGCCTACAAACTGCAATAGTAGTTTGGCGACTATTAAATAAGCAAAACATGTAAGTTTTTTTTTTGGAAATAAAATAAAAAAAGTACGGGGGACAGTTAGTAATAAATAAATAAATCAAACCAGTGCGCAAGAAAGGACAACAAGGACACACTAAATATTCAGATGCTGTGATTGGTTAGTACTGTTATTAATATCTATTAAATTTTCTATTCTTTGACCAAATAAAGGTTTGCACGCGAGTGAGCGTGACTTAAATGGCGTCCTTGAGCACTTTAGTACATTACAGTCACATGTTAACTCGGCATTAATGTTTATTTCACCGACCCACTGTATGCAATTAGTGAAGACACCACTGTGGTATGATGTACTACTATTAGAATAAAATATTTATGCAGACTAATTTTCCTGGCCTTGCCCGCAAAATTAAAAGTGTTGCGTACATTTTTATTTGGGATACGCTTTTTGGACCGTAGAGTAAAAATATTAATAGAGAAACTGTACGTATGTGCCGTGAGTACGGGCATGTGCAATGCTGCCTTGAAGTGAACTGCGCGTTCATATTTTGGATGACTAAATAAATTATTGCATCCCATTTTTACACCGAACTACAGACGCCGGGAAAATTTTCACCCGTACGTTGTAAACATACCGAAAATATAGACACATCGTTTCGCATCCTCATTTGCGTACAGCAAGGGAGTATGGCGCTTGCTTCCGGCGTCTGTGTTTCCCGACTCTTACAATCTAGGGACTTTCAAGGCCAGAGGGAATAGGATTCTTCTGGGTAAGCGTGTTCCATCATAGGCTTCGTCATCATCCCTTATGGGCGGGTCAGAGGACAAACGCAATCCCATTGAATAAAAATAAATAAATATATGAATAGTGAATGCCAATTTCTCGTTTTTTATCGATACTCTTACCGAGAACGAAATAAATGACTAGGAACTCATATCGTAATTTTTCTGATAGTATCAGTAGTGTACGATAAAATTTATGAATGCGTCTATATCATAGAGTATAAATCTATTCGTCCATGATCTATATGCAAACTGCTCATGCTTCGCACAATTTAAGATACCTAATGTTGTAAACGCAACGCTATTACTCTATTAATAGTTTTACTCTATGGTTTGTACACAATTATAAGTACAAGTATTACCCAACTTATATGGCGCGTCGTGAATCTTCGTTCGCACAGAAAAGGAAGTATGGCCCCGAAGATTAACTAAAGAATGCTTAAAACTTACAATCAACCTTAGAGCACTACTTTAAGGTTCATAATACACTGCAGCTGTTAGTTCCGTCTCACTCGCAAGTCACGCCCCTCCGCACGGCGCGTGCTAACATGGCGGCAGCTGCCGACCAATGGCGTTTCCCACGCTTTGAAAATGTATCTTCTGCGCAGGTACATTGGTAAGCCATATTAATTGGGTACTACTTTAGCAACCTAGCTATTTGTAATAAATCTGTCACACGTAATGCTTCTTGTGATATATTAATTGCCTATAATCCACTGTTTTGTTGGATGTTTATTTGTCATATTGTGTACACATGTTTGGGAAAGCTGATCTGATTGAAGCCTTTTTCTCTGTAAGTGAATGTAATGTAACCGAAGGCAGGATGCACACAAAGCCTGGAGGGAAGTGGCTCTTAGGGTGTAGATGCTATAACATACTGATAGATGCTTGTCGGCGGCAGATCTGCAATGTCATCTCCAACGAGCTATGTTTTTTTTCTGATCAATATAAGATTCCATCTCCCCTCTCTTTATCAATGTAGTCGCCGTTATTACCACTAAGATATTGCCTAAACTATCGGGTGAATGGACGAACTTTTAAAAGCATTATTTGTTAGGCACTCGGCTAGGGTTGCCATCTCTAAAACTTTGCAACCAGGACAAGATTCGTGAAAACCCCGGATTTTGGAGCTCAGAACCCGGACATGTCAACCGGTTTTTTTAAAACTTATTCTGTATAATAAACAACAGTTCAAAATGTCATAAATCAACTTTTTATTTATTTTCAAAGACATTGAATAGTCATCAAAATTAGACATCATTCATCATTATTTTAAACGTTAAAAAACAGAATCTTCAGACTTGAAATATTTAAACAATGACTACAAATGAAACCCCGCCCAGACGCTCCCCGGACGCCCTCTAAACTAGGACAAATCCGGGGAAACCCGGACGGATGGAAACCCTACACTCGGCTCGTGTGTGTCGGATATTTAGCGCCGCGTTTGATACTCAAATGACGTATGAGTTGACGCGTGAAAGAAGGGATAAACTGGATACTTCGTTCATGTTTTAGGCGTAATAACAGAGAAGCACTTTTGTGAAACAAAAATGTAATCGAATTCCACGAAATATAGCCATAAAATAAAATGTACGAGTTCAAACTTGTAAAAGAATATGTCGAGGATATATTTAAATGATAATGTTGTTGTTTTCACATTGTTCCAGGAGAGAAATAAAAATTGAAACTGAATAACTAAGAAACTGTGAACTAAAAAGGGCTCTTTCTACCTTCAATAAAGTTCACATTTCTTTCACACTACAACATGCCTTAACGACTAAGAGAAACGGAGGGAACAAAAACAAATATAATACATAATTGTTACATGCTACATAACTTTCAACTGTCACGTAAAGGAAGGAAATATGTAGACCATTTTCATATACATAAATACATACGTCATCAATGGTAGACAATATAAATATTTATGTAGATATGACTTGAGCATTTATGGATAAAAGATACAATGATAATAGATCACATTTTGAGCAAAGAATACTAATTATTAGATCGTAAAGATGGGACAAACTCCCCCGGGAATTAATCGTGGCCGAATATCTTCGTCTGAAAGGTAATGGCGTGATAGTACTCCTGGTAGTGTTTCCTCACACATCAACCAATGCCTCACTACTCGTGCGAGTGCGTACGTCGAATACACGAAATCTCTATGACGAGTGATTTTTCTTTGATTTCCATCGATCGACAATTTGACGAATCCTCAGAAGAGTGATCAATGACTTAATCTATACTAATATTTTAAGTTAAGCTACCACCGTCGTGGTCGGTACCTGGATGGGTGACCGCCTAGTGGTATTTCAAATCGAGCGTATCCGTGCTTCGGAAGGCACGTAAAGCCGTTGGTCCCGGTTATCACTTAATTGTGATAGTCGTTACGCTAGTAGGATGCCTCCTAGGCGGCTTGAAAAATTCCAACAGTAGGTTGACCACTAGCCTACTTCCACCGATCCGCAGTGGGCACGCGTGGTGGAGTATTGCCCATTCCCTTTCACCTTCATTTATGAAAGGAGGCCTGTGCTCAGCAGTGGGACATTATAGGCTGATGATGATGATGAATATTTTAAGAGATAAAGTTTATTTGTTAGTTTGGATATGCAAGGTAATCTTTGGAATAGAAAGCTACATAGTAAGAATAGGCATTTTATAACACATAAGGATTTTATTTCCGAATGTCTTGAATCATTTATTCATGTATATCATAATGCTATTTGTTTCTATTAGAGCGTGTACGATTTATTTGATCAAGCAAACTTTATGGTTACGATGAATGATTAACGATCACTAACTATATTTCATGTTCGCGACCCGACGGTAAAGAATTGTAGCAATATTGTTGTTTCGCTTAATTTAATGCCTAATAAGTGCCATGGTTCAAGCAATATCCTAACGCTAGTGTGTATCGTAAAATACTTTATTAGATACATATATTACAATTTTGCTGTATCCTCCAGCCTAGGGTACCGAGTGTGAATTGCCCATTTAACATTACGATCTCGTCAACAAAAATTTGGTCGGTTTTTTCACACGCTCAGACACTCACAGGTTCAAAAAGCAGCTTGTTTTTATTTATAAAATTAATATTTGAAGTTTATTCCTAGACCAGCTGTTATACTCGTTGATGTACCATACTATGCCTAAAACTTTCGGCAATCTAACGCGAATCGGACTGGTTCCTGAGATGAGCGCGTTGAAACAGTGTTGGTGTTGGTATTTAGATGAATAGTTTATTGCATGCTAAGCTGGTATAAGTAATCGACTGCTGTAGTCACTAAGAAGCCCAAGTTCTTTAGTCATAATCTTAAGAGCACTCAATTCGCCATACTTTTCATACAAAACCTCTGTACTTATTATGGCGTTGTTAAACATTTTTCGTTAGATGTTTTGAACAAATTAGTATCTTGTGCACTATATCTAGCCGTGTATCTAGGCGAAATAAAAAAAAAGTGTGAAACAAATTCAGTAAAAGCCTCCGAAAAACAGCGTTTTTGCTCAAATTTTACCAGAACTTTGGCCATATCTAATTTACCTATAAATTTTAAAAGTAAAGGAAACATTTAGATACCAGGCTTGCAAATGTATTGTAAATTCTAAATAACTAACTTTTTTTTCACAAACTTGTAAGATTTTTTCACAAGAAGTACACGCCTGGAACAAGTTTTATGATATGCGAAATCATGAATGACGACCTAGCGAAGCGGCCGCAAGGGATCAGCGGAATTTACCGACTGATAACCGACGGCTCTGATGCTGTCTCTCTTTTTTCGCAGTCAAACATTACGTTGGATGAAACAACAAGCTTTTAGACTATGCTTGCGTTGAAGTTGCGCCGGCCACAGAGGGCCGTAAACGAGCACTTACACAGCCCCCTCTACCACACACACTTACACGCACTCTTACTGTCATCCTAATGATCTCAATATTTCCGTCAATATACTATCTTCATCATTATCAGCCTAAAGATGTACCTGCTGAACATAGGCCATTAAATTCCCCCTATTGAGACAACGAATGGTGTATCCAGAGACGCCCAACGACTGGTCGTCGGCCCAAAGGGTGGGAGTTTCCAGTCCCGTTACTATCTATATCAGAATAATATAGTGTAATATTGGTAATATGAATATAACGTCTTGAATTGCTGAGACCAAATATTTCCAATCTAATGGCATTCAAATATTTAACCGGTGCAGCGGTGCAGTTGAAATTGGAAATCTGGAAACTTTGCAACTACCTTGCCAAGCGAAGTTTTGAAATCGTAGAGATTTCCTTTTGAGGGACGAGGGTACGCTAACCGTTGGTATGCAATTTACTTTGGTCTAAGTAATAGTACTAACCCAACCACGCAAGATATCATTGCGTGGTTGGGTTAGTACTATTTATTGGCAAATTAATTTTAAGTTGATGGTAAAAGAACCCCATCGTACGTAGCGTTGTTTAGTTAGGTATTATTTAGACATTTACATAGCTCTGTGTTTCAGAAAGCACGTAAAGCCGTTGGTCCCGGTTATCACTTGTCGTTCAGCTGGTTCGAGGCCTTCTAGGCGGGTTGAACATTCCAACAATAGGTTCACCTCTACCAATTCGCAGTAGGCACGCGTGGTGGAGTATTTGATCATTCCCTCTCATCCTCATTTGTGAAAGGAGGCCTGCTCAGCATTAGGATAATGATGATCATGGTGACATAGCTCTGTGGTACTGATATCTAGTAATGTAAAAATCGTAGTTTCGAATCCTATAATATGATTTTGGTGAAGTAAAATATGAGAAAACTATATAGTGCTCTCCTATCGCAAGTGTAGATTCTATATTGATGGACAAATCTGTCGAACAACTCAAAGTAGATTGTGTGCTGGAATCTCTTAAATTAAACATACAATTCAATTAGCGTTGAGCTTTCAATACTGAAATTCAATACTGAGATATTTTACCACTGATATTTCAGAACAGATTTCTGATTGAACATAATTTAAGTGCGAGTGCTGAGCAATTAGCTTATTACATGAGATGGTTTAAGTCAAGTAAAACCCATATTTTAAATGTATCCATCACTTTCTGATATCTTATAATAAAAAAGCCGGGGCTATCTTAAACCTGGGTTTTTTAAAGACTTGCTTTAAACTATCTCCTATAATAAGTGGCAACACTGGCCGAAACGTCAACACGTATTCTTATAACGACTCAGCGAAAATTGCTAAAAAATTGGAAAAAACTAATGATTCCAAGTAAAACGGTGTGAAAAACGAAGTTCTGCTTATATAAACTGGAAATAAATATTAGTGTCCCGATTTAAAATCCAAATTCAACGCAAAATTGGTGATCAAAAATCTCGACCTGAGTGAGGTGGCAAAAAACTGACAACTCACCATATACAACTAACGGTAATCAAAGTGAGTTCCAAAGAAGTTCTAAATATATTCACTGGACTGAAGTGACTGTGATTTAATATGTCATCCGAAATGTCCGAGGAAATGATGAACTTATTTTCCAAATTGAAAATCGAACTCGACAACCAAACTATAACCATATCGGAAAAAGTTACCGAAAAAGTTTTGCAAAGCATCGAAGCTAGAATAAATCCACTGATAGAAGAGAACAAAGTATTAAAAGCTGAAGTAGATAAATTGAACACGAAAGTAAGCCTCTTAGAATCAAACCAGCGAAGAAAAAACCTCATCATTCACGGTTTAGAAGAAACCGAAAATAGCACTACAGAGTTAATAGAAATTACAAAAAAACTATTACAAAATATTGATGTAATATTAAACAATTCAGACATAGATAAACTATACCGTCTAGGAAAAAGGCAGGAAAGTGGAAAATTGAGACCAATTCTACTCTCTACAACAACACTACTGAAAAAAAATGAAATCTTGAGCAACAGGAAGAAAACGACTCTCAAAACATATATAACAGAAGATTTTAGTAAGGAAGAGTTGGAAATAAGGAAGAAACTACAGTCACAATTAAAACAAGAACGTGCAGATGGAAATATTGCTTATATTCGGCATAACAAAATAGTAATAAAAGGCAAATTAAACAAAAATGAAAAAAGGAAGCGATCTGAATCTCGTTCTCCAAAGACACAAGAAATTGTAATCCCACCAAAGCAGGGAAACAGTGCAAAAATACATAGAGAAAATGCATTTGACTACATGAGGGCAAGAGCTTATTCAACCTCAGATAAGAATACTTACTTGAAAAATTAACAATCAACTGACATCGGCATGCGTAAAACAATAACCAAAAGTATTGAAAGTCCCAACCCGGCTGGTCCCCGTGGGATGTTAGACCACCACCCTTCAGAGACATACAGTATAAAGAAAAATAAGGAAAGAAACACAAATAATATATATGTAACCACTCTTAATGTCAGATCGCTAAAATCACAAGAAAGACAAATAGAACTAGAACAAGCCCTAGATACTATAAAATGGGATATTTTAGGAATAAGTGAAGTGCGCAGAATTGGTGAGGAAATTATAGAACTTCCCAGCAGGTATATTATGTTCTATAAAGGAGAGACAAGTGGCAGAAACGGTGTTGGCTTCTTGATTAAATCACATTTAAAAGATGGAATTGAGGAATTTATTGGTAAATCCGACAGAATAGCCATACTAAATATACAGCTGCCCGGCTTTAATGAAAAATGGTCAATAATCCAAATTTATGCACCACATGAAATAATCCCAGCTGAAGATAAAGACAAATTTTATACTGAATTAACCTTGGCCATGCTGGATACACATAAGAATAAAATTATCATGGGAGATTTCAACAGTCAAATTGGAGATATATTAAGAAATGAACAAAAAATTAGAGGAAAATATAGTGTTGGGAAAAGAAATGACAATGGAGATCGACTCATCAACTTTGCATTTGAAAACAACCTAGTAATTTTAAATAGCATTTTTAAAAAGAGCCCTAATAGAAAATGGACTTGGAGATCACCAGATGGGAAGACATTTAACGAACTTGATTTCATACTTACAAATAAACCAAGAGCATTTCAAGATATAGACATAGTAAACACACTGAACTTTAGTACAGACCATCGACCTGTGAGAGGAGTTATACGGTGTGAAGAACCCAAGAAAGTAAGAAGACCTATACAGCCCCTAAACTGTTTTCCAACAATTCCAAAAGACTTACTAGAAGAACAGAGAAAATCCATACAAATGAAAATGAATGAAGTATGTTCCTTGTTAATCCAACAGAAATATGATGTATTAGAAAATGAATTAAATATTCTCAGAAATAAATTCTCGGCCAAATTAATTAGAAAAGATAAAATTGGGGTAAAAGCTAAGGCATTACTTGAAGAACGACAAACCTTAATAATAAACAAGAAAGAGAACAGAAAACAAATATCAGAAATCAGTAAACAAATTAACAAAAGTATAAAGAAATTTAGGAAAGAATCAAGAACAAAAACTTTACTTGAATGTATAAAGAGAACTGGAGGAATAAGAAGAGCTGAAAGAATACTGAGAGACACTACAACCTGGATATCAAATATAAAAGACAAGACAGGTACATCAACAGCAAAAAGAATTCCTATTCTAAAAATAGCGACTGCTTTCTATAAGGAACTTTACAATGATCAAGATGTAAACAATGACACTGAATCAGAAAGTCGTGTACTATCTAGATATGATCAAAACAAAGAAGAAACAGTGCCTCCTATAATTTATAGCGAAGTCAACAAAGCTATTACTACACAAAAAGACTATAAAGCCTCAGGAGTAGATAAAATTAGCAATGAATTACTGAAAGAAACGCGAGAAATCATCATAGGTCCTATTGTTAGCATTTTCAATGAGATAATGGAAGAGGAATACATACCGAGACAGTGGACACAATCAACAATAGTTCTACTTCATAAGAAGGGTGATAGAAATCAAACTGGTAACTATAGACCAATAAGTCTTACCTCTAACATATATAAAATTTTCTCAAAAATCTTACTGGAAAGAATAACAAGTACATTAGATGAATGCCAACCAAGAGAGCAAGCGGGCTTTAGAAGCAACTTCTCTACAATGGATCATATACACACAATAAAGCAAATTACTGAAAAATGCAACGAATACAACAAAAAATACTACCTTGGGTTTGTTGACTATAATAAAGCCTTCGACTCTATAAAACACAAACACCTATGGAATGCACTAGAACAGCAAGGAGTGCATAGCAAATACATCAGAATACTCAGACAAATATACAAGAATACCTCGGCAAAAATCAGGCTAGAAAAAGAAGGAGAAGAATTTCCGATAAAAAAAGGTGTGAGACAAGGTGACCCACTTTCACCAAAACTTTTCTCAGCAATACTGGAGACTGTCTTTCGAAACCTAAACTGGGATCACTATGGTCTGAACATAAATGGTACAAAATTAAATCATCTTAGATTTGCTGACGACCTCATATTAATAACAGATAACTCTGACACCTTAGAAACTATGCTGCAACAATTGACACAAGAGAGTATAGTTGTTGGTCTAACTATG
Source organism: Polyploca ridens (assembly GCA_951394255.1). Taxonomy (NCBI): domain Eukaryota; kingdom Metazoa; phylum Arthropoda; class Insecta; order Lepidoptera; family Drepanidae; genus Polyploca; species Polyploca ridens. The sequence continues at coordinate 4,029,376 of OX596254.1, read as the reverse complement.
AATTTAGAAAAAACTAAGCTAATGACTAACAGTACAAAAAACATGATAAAGATTAACAACAAGACAATAGACTATGTGGATGAGTATACTTATTTAGGCCAAATCATATCTCCTACCAACCAAATGTCTAAAGAAGTAGAACAAAGAGTAACTAGTTCATGGAAAAGGTACTGGTCTTTAAAAGAGGTTATGAAAAATAGGGAGATCCCAATCAGTGCAAAGAGGAAGGTATTTGACACATGCATCCTGCCATGTATGACATATGGTTGCCAGACTTGGTCATTAACAAGAGCCAACACAGGAAAATTAGAAGTATGTCAGCACAGTATGGAGCGAAGTATGATCAACATCAAGAGAAAAGATAGAAATACACTGAAATCTATAAGGCAAAGAACCAAAGTAAAAGGTGTTACAGAATACATGAGGAGATTAAAATGGCGCTGGACTGGACATATGTTGCGCGACAATAAAGGAAAATGGACTAAAGATCTAACAGAATGGTATCCACGAGAGGGGAAACGAAATAAAGGAAGGCAAAGAAAACGATGGGAGGATGATATAAAAGAAGTGGCAGGACCGATTTGGCGACGACTAACACAGGACAGAAAGGAGTGGAAGTCTCTAGAGGAGGCCTTTGTCGAAAGGCAAGCTGATGTCATGTAATAAATAAAAAACATGTGAAGTCAATTAACATTTATTTACAGTGTGCATGCAAATATAATAAAGATTAAATAATTAAGTATAAGTAATAATGAAATGTAAATGTAATTAATTATCAGCAATAAAGGCTATCTATCTATCTATCTATCTATCTATCTCCTATAATAAGGAGGTTTTGATGCGTTATCCAGGAGTACCAATTAGAAGGAGTTCTCATAAGTGGAATACCTTCGTTTGTGGGTTACGAGAAAAACTTGAAGATATTGAATACGGGCATAGAATATAAAATAGATTCTGAATTATATAAAAGTGAAACCAACCTCTGAACTTCTACAGCAACTGCCAAGCTTTGAGAAAATAATAAGTGTATTCACCAATTCTACTCATTTCTTAAGAACCTTTCATTTTTATTTATGGGTCACTTTTTCAGTATTCATAATTTAAAGCCAGTTCCCATCCACTTGAATACCTTTTCATCGATGTTCAATATTGCGCATATAATTAACTATCCTTATTTTTTTGGTCCATTGATCTACCTTCAGTCATTTTTCCTTTCCCAAAATTATTCAGAAGTAGTACGCACATTAAACGGCCTAAATCGTTTCCTATTTGTCTTCCATTGTGCGTATACCGTCTATCATCTCATATCATCAATGGTTTATGGTCCGCCGTCCATCATTGCTTATCTATAAGTTCTTCCGTAGCTCATTTCGAAAAAAAAATATTTTGACAAAACTTGTTATATCCCACTAGTTAATTTTGCTTAAAAAATGGAATTCAGATATCCTTAGCAGCAGGCCGTCAGAACGTATCAAAAATTTTTGAGCTTCCAGTGATGGCCTAAAATTGTATTCCAGAAGTTAAATACTCATTTCTTTTGACTACGTCGATTGATCATCATCATCATCATCATCAGCCTATAATGCCCACTGCGGATCGGTGGAGGTGGGTTAGTGGTCAACCTATTGTTGGAATTTTTCAAGCCACCTAGAAGGCATCCAACTAGCTTGACGACTATTACAATTAAGTGATAACCTGAACCAACGGCTTTACGTGCCTTCGGAAGCACGGAAACGCTCGATTTGAAATACCACTAGGCGTCACCCATCCAGGTACCGACCACGGTAGCTTAACTTTGCCGATTGATTAAGAACGGCTAATCATGCTACACCACGAGCACTTCATCGATTGATACCACGGTGAAATTATGGTCAAGGCATGCAAGATTTCTAAGAATCGAATCTAATTGAATGTTTTTTAGACCATCAAAGTTGCTATTTACTATCAACGATACATCAATTATATACCAACGGAGTTAATTGAGTTTATAGAACATATGTGTGCTTTGTTAATGTCGGGTACACAAAACCGCGTAGACCGCAGATTTTGCACTGTTTAGCAGTTCACTATGTAGTAATTGTTTGCTGTTTGCTACGCGGTAAGTTGTTCACACAATTCCCTTGAAATCTTCAAGTTTAGCGCTTTAGCCACTTGGAATTTCGGTGCATGTCGCATTGTACATTTAGTGTACACTAAACTTGTGTAAATGCGCATATTTGTTTAATGTCTCATTAGTGTGAATACTCAAAGGAAATACAAATTAATAAAAGGGAGTGCAATAGTGTTCCAAAGATAGATACTCCTTTCGTACTCTAAAAAGTAGTTAACAAAAAACAATACCTAAATTATTGTTACAAATCCAATTTATTATGCCTTCTAAAAAGTAAACATAACATTATTATACATAATGTGCTTGTATCACTAAATTGCACGATGCTGTAAAGTAATCTCTTTGAGACTTTTCGAAGAATTTGAATTTAGTTGTAGAATTACTGAAATTTTATCAAAATATGTTGTCAAACATTGCAAATATTAGTAAATGGTTTAATTTCCTCAAGCCCGTGCAATGCACCAACAAAGTGTAATCAGTGTACCTACTTCACATAGTGTAATTTGAAACAAAGCCAAAACGTCTCCGCCACACGTGCCTGTAAAACATTAATGTTCCAAACTTTTGTTCTGACCTTAATTGTTACAACAATCACCGCTGAAATCCTGTATATTTCCCTTCATTAACATATTATATTATATTATTTGGTCTCACCAACGAATTTCCCAAAATTTCTCTACATAGTCATCTCCAACTTATTTGGAACAAACAATAGACTTTTTTGGGAAACAAAAGTGTTCATATGCGCAGTCTAAATACTCATTTACACTGGCTTCCTATACGAGTATTAAACGTAAACTTCCTGCTCTCCCACAATAAGCTCCACTTTTATGAAAGGAATTCTGGATATGAAACATTGTTGAAAAAGATTTTCATAAAAAGTTATTAATTCACTTTTCCGTTTCGTAGTAGGTAAAGATTTTTTGAGAAATGAATATCTGCATTTTAAATCTATAAAATTAAACTTATTTGTATAAGAATATAATAGTAAGCAAATGATTTTTCATTACGCTTAGTCACCATCACAATATCTTTGAATCTTCGAGTGAATTTGAGGGTAAGCTAATCTATTTATGCAACGTGGAAGTTAGTCGGATATCCGGAACTTAGATGCTCAATTACCCGGGCACTATCTTGATCTGACCGACAATTTAGGAGGTTCTACCGAGGAAATTGGTTGGAAATAAAAAACTTCTAATTCATTTAAAGGATGGTATTCAGTGATTTATGATTTCGGGTCAGTGGTGACGTCGGAATCGGGAACGTATCTCGTAGCTTTTTGCAAACAAACCATTTGTCTTGCTATAATTGTTGGTCCGCAGATTAAATTCGTTAAACTTGAATAATTAAGGATACTGATTAATGGTTCTCGGATATTAGAAGCGGATAAATAAATTAATTCTCTCTGTTCTGTTGATTCTAATTGATATTAAAATATTAAGTATTTTGATAACATATTTGCTTTTTATGTCTTTCATTCAAATGGATTCAACACAATGCAGTACAATTCAGTTTCCCTTTTTGTAGGTTCGTTGTGAATTGAGGATATTATAATTATTTAAATCAAATAGAATAAGGCAAGTGTTGGGAGGGTACTGTCTTCTGACACACAGCTCGCGCTAGTTTAGAAGACAGGGCTGCATTGTGATTATTATGTAATTTGATTGAGCAATAAATACATTTATTATTACATTTATTATTATTGAACAATTTTGTATTTCCTGGTACTCAAATTGAATTGTTGTTTGACTTCTAGATTCGGATTTTCCTTAGGGGGTGAAGATGTTAACTGCGACTTGGTAACCATTAATTGACATACATCTGTGTCATACATACATTAAGCATTTGCTTTTTGCCACTTTCAAGGTACCAGTTTCTTTACAGTGCTTTAGTGTTAGACAATGAATTAAACGAATTTATTGTAAATACTTTTATATGTCTCTAGGTTGACAAGCACACCAACTGTTATCTCTATATAATACCTCTGTTCCCGCTTCTAATGAAAAACTCCATTACGTAGATGGTGAATTATAATCATTATAGGGTAGCTCATTTTAAATCCTTGTCGTCCGTAATATAATAATAGTTTGGTGAACAGCTCCAAAAAATAAAAGGGAGTCATGGTATGGAGTAAGCATTTCGAAAACGGCTACAAAGCTTTGAACCCAAACCCGTATCAAAATCAAATTGTAACTCAACTAACACCACAGAACATTCAATAGTACTACGTAGTACCTACCAATACGCCGAATAGGCAGAAGTGACAATGTGTTTATAACCCGACAGATTTAAGAAGCTTACCTACAACCAAATGTAAATTCAGCTTAGAATAGGAAGATAATATGTTAGCAAAACAACTTCCATGAAACTTTGTATCTGCATTCAATCCTTTGAGTGGAATGCTGAGGATTTAAATCACAGACAGGTATACGGATACTTGCTTGGTAATACTATATGGCTTTTGGAATAATTTTGTTTAGTTACTTTATGAGAATTGGGCTCTATTACTTTGTTGCAATCAAGGATCCTAACACCAACTCTTATGGCAATTGTCTCTCTTCTGGGGTCTATGTTTCCCGACACCTTTATCCTGGTTGTATTCAAGGCCAGAGTGTAGGTCATGGGTCCTCATGGGACAGTCGAAGGTCAAACGCAAGCCCAATCAACATTAAAAATAAGTTAGAATTTATGTTGAAATCATTGTTGGCCCTAGATGCTCGGATGGTTTCAGATTGAAAGCTGGATTGCAAATAAACCGGATAACTCTAATTAACATGCTTTGCTGTGTCTATTTAAACAACTAATTCATGTTATGGAACAATTTACTTTCCATTTCATTGCATCATCATCGTCCTTTGAGAATTCGAGCCAGTGGCCAAATATAAAAGCAAAATACCTTAGGGATGACGGAGATATTTAATGGGCAGCTAATATGAAGTTAATGTTTGGAGCTAATAAAGTCTCATTTCATTTAAAGCTGTAAAGGATTGTCTTCGAAATGGTAAAACATTGCGTTTAATTGCATAAGGTTTTTTGATACACAGGTCCATGCGTGCAAATTTCTAAAAACCTTCGTTCCAGCATGAATCATCGATATGACCCGTATTGAATACTTATGATTAGTCACCGTAGTGTAAATTGCAGTAAATATGTATGTATTGTCAGTTTTGTCCATGACGTCATCTAACGGTAAGGTTTTACCTTTCCTTTTAGCTATGGATTGCACCACAGTCAATAACATTGTGATCCATTGACGTTGAATGGCGTAAAGTGATATCTTGAGGAAATAAATATATTGAATTTGAAATACTAACGTCAATGTGTTTATTGGTACTACCGATAAATATTTCATTAGTAAATACCAAATTGAAGCTACCCCTTCGAATTCGGGGTTCTCAATTTTAAGTCACTGATGATTTCATTTCATCGATACCAGATTTTTTTACTTCGGATAACTAGCGTTTGTACTACTGGTAATTCTTTAATCGTATGGTTTTAGGATGTGCCACAGATGGCGATAGTAATCTATTAATTCAGTTTGCATAAGTTCGGTGACCGCTGAGGGCTTCCAACTGGGTCAACAATTCGTTTAATCATCTATACAAATCAATATACAAATAAATAAAATTGAAGTGTCTGTTTGTATTGTCAAAAAAACTGGTTTTTACTAAATGCATAATGGATGTATAATGGTACCAAAAAACCTCCGTCTGTTTTCCTGCTAATCAAAGAAGCGGCTGGACCGATTTTGACTTCGGCTGATTTGGATTCCGCGCCAAAAAATAAAACCATACGCGGGTGAAATCGCTGGGGTCAGTTATAATTACTATGATAATAAAATTTGCCCAATGCTTATTTACTATCTATACTGTTATTCATGCGATTTGGTCCATTCGAAAGTGAGTCATAATTTCGGTCCTCTCACCACGTCAGTCATTACTCATATCTTACTACATATTTAGATATTGAATCACCCATAGATATATTTTAAAGCAAATATAAGTTTTAAATTAAATATTTAAACTATACAAATATTACATAGCATTGTGACTTGATGTTTTCTTACCTTAACTTTTAAAATATTATTTCCTATAGACGAAGTTCAAGAGCAAATACTTGGATTTTTTAGTCAGTTTAGTCTATTCTTTTAACGCATTTTGAGCAATGCGTTATTATGACCCTCACGATTTGTGAAATAATAGTTTTCTCGTGATAGTAATGAATCATAACTTCAAATAAATATCGAGTGTTGATTAAAACCATCAGAAAGCCTGCTAACAGAACGAGATGGCGGGAGATCGTGCGGAGAGCCGTGTCCGCCTCTACTACCGTTGTGGACGCCTCAAGTGACCACGACCGCTCTGCCAACCAAGAGCGAAACGACAGAGAAGAGTTGATTAAAAATAAACCTCATATTACAGGTCTGAGATTCAGATTTAATTGTTTCAGTCTCGACGCTAAAATTAAATGATGTTCTATTATATATTATTTAATAATAATAATAATACCTACATATCCCGAATCCCAACACAACGTTTAGATCTGCATCCACGCGCACGCTTTCCAAAAGGACCGGTCCTCAGTCCGTGAAATTCAATAGGAAAGATACAAAATAATCATATTAATAATATCTTTATTATCAGGCTACGGAGATTAATTATATGTAATGTGACTATGATCCATTTACCTTACAAACTAAAATAGATGTGTAAATAAAACAGTAACAATTATATTATGTTCAGTAAATCTGACGTCTCAGCATCTGCGTAGTAAAAAATAATTAAATATTATGCCAAAATACTTTCCGGCCATATTACAGAAGGGTTGGGCGCAACCCTTTATCGGTGACTGATGACATCTGTTACTCACTGACCATATATTTTTTGAAACTTTAGTAGGTAATATCTCAGAGTATATAAATACTACGTACGTAATATTTTTCATTAAATTTCAGATTTTAGAAAGTACATGCACGACTTACCGAATTTTTAGCGACCGCGTGACTGACGATCCTGATTACAAGATTTGCATCACTGACGATTGTAAAGCTTATTTTTAATTAATATACTGCTCGCAAATTAATTTTCAAGTTTTAGAAAGTAGTTGTGAGGGATCTTTTTTTATAAAATTAATGGTGCGCCAAGCGCTATACCAGATGATTGACGGCAGGCTATTTCTCTATTCCTCCAATGTGACATAATATCAAAAAACGCCTCCCGGACTATAGTAAGATAACTGATTTGAATAAGGATACAGATCAAAATAATCTTATGCTTCAGCAATTGATTGACGTAACGTAAATTATAATAATTAGCTTCGAAATACGTAGTAATAATAGCTCAATGTTGAAATGTTACTTTTTATCTACATGTATTTTCCCGAAGACTGATTTATAAATATTATGGCTTTTCCTATTACCGTAAGAGTATGAAGACTAATGACGTAATTTAGTTAACATTATAATATTACTAGCTGTGCCCCGCTGTTTGACCCGTTATGTAACGTAAAAATATATTTTCAAAATATGGAATTAGTCGATCTAAAATTTAAAAAAACTTGTTAGCTTATGCAATTAGTGCCTCATATAACTAAACAGATATTACAGCTTCATAGCTATAGACCGAGGTCCCAGGGCCGCCAGACATTACTTATTTTCTGACGGACTAAATGTACCTATACATGCAATCAAGTAGTGTTAGTACGAACTTCAAACGTATCCAGAAAATAAGGAAGGTCTGGCGACTCTGGGATCTCCTACTACTAATATGTTTGCAATTTCTTCGTCACCTAGAAGTAACTTACGTTGTGGGAAGTAACATGGTGTGGTAATGATAACGAATGTCTAACAATAACAACTTTATTATCCTTCTATATTCTTACCCTTTTATTCATAATAAAGTTATCAAACGTTGATTAGCTAAAATTCCGAAGTCTTTATCTGACAGGTGACATTTGGTGATCGAAAGAGTGAGACGGGGCACACTATTACACTGATTTAGTTTAAAAACGATTATGAATAAGGGTGTTATTGATTTGTAACACCGCATAAGAATCCAAACTGTGACCAAAGTTCCTTTCTTCGGCTCGCAGTTATTTCTTTTGTCATAAAATTTGTAGAAAAGTTATAAAGATTCCTATACACAATCAACAGAGGCGATTGTGCCCCGCGGGAAATCTTGGTGTCTCCAAATCCTCAGCCAATTTTACGAAGAAAAGATAATTATATATTTGAAAGACGTCGAAAACATAATGTGACCTTTTTCTCTTTATTCAAAAAACAAATAAGAGATTTTTGTGGTCGAGGAAAAACGTTTGATTAAATAAGGTGACCCTTTGTATGCGGAAAAAGCGTTCATTTTTGGTGAAATGAATTCATTACTTAATAAAATAAACATACTTCAAAAGATGCAAATTATATGAGTGCTGTATATATTGTTGTAAATCGACAATGCAATTTAAATGTGAGTTTGTTTATCAAAACTTTTCCAACTCCAATCTGTTAATTTGAGCTGATGCGATACAGCACTATCATAAAGGTACCTACTATTATTTTTGTTAGGCATTATGGTTAGATTTTAATACAAATTCGCTCATCTGTTAAATTACCTTATGTCGTTTTGATTACCTTATGAGATTAGAAAAGTCTTTTGAGGCAAATATTATGTTATCAAATTGTCGTGTCTTTTGCAGAGTTTTGCCTAGCTATTGTATAAGTAAATATCTTTATTTACCAACTAGCTTTTCAATTTATTTTTACAAACACAATTTCAGGGCTTCCAAATTGTATTTTATGCTCCTCAAACAATTAAACTTCGAAAGAAATTGCGACCACTTTTTTCAACACAAACATGTGATTTCATTTAATTTTATTAGAAAAACAACAGCAATACAGAAAAAAACATTATTTTATAAAGAAAATACATGGGGTAAGAATGATCAGTTATCAGGTTATCATAATTAAAATAATTAAATAGGAATGATTGATTTGACTCCTAATGTACTTTTAAGTACTTATATCAAAAGATTATATTGTAAGTACAGTACAACACTTTAGCAACGGCATATCCAAGACAAGCGTGTTTATAGATTCATGGTTGCCATGCCATCCGGCCGGGTTTCCCCGGATTTGTCCTAGTTTAGAGGGTGTCAGGGGAGTGTTCGGGCGGGGATTCATTTGTAGTCCGGGTATGTTTTCAAAACTATTATTTTTACCGAGTAATTTAAAAATAACACTGTTTACATGTCCAGGTTCTAAGCCCCAAAACCCGAGGTTTTCACGCTTTCTGTCCTCCAGATTGTAGAGTTGGCAACTCATCAAATTACGTAATAAGTTACGACAAATTGTATCATAGGTTTTGATAGGTATTAAGCTCGCAAAACTATGAATCATCATATTATCTATAGTATTCAATAATTGGACTGTTTTACAAAAAACTTAAACCTACTTCAAAGTACACTAAGAAGTAATCAAATCCTGATCAGGGGCTCTACCGCGTAACTTTGGTGGTAATCGTAACGAACACCGTAATGAATTTCATCCAATCAGCTTTGGTATTCTGAAACGTTTTTGACAGCAACCGACGACGACTCCGTTGTGACGGTTAGTCCGGGAGGTAGCGTTGCAAACACAAAAGTCATAGTAAGCCGGCTGACGTTGAAATGTATAGTTGATCTTATATGACTAATAAGTGAACCGACCGTCTGCTCAAGTAAGTGCTCAAGTCTTCTACATCCGTCATCAGCCACTCCCAGTAAAAAAAAAGACATAGTACGCCGGCTCAAACTTGTTTCATAAGTATTTGACATAATACTGAGCTGAAAAAAATCGTCTGCTGCATGGTGGAGGGGGGGAACGCGTCAGCTGCTCGCATGAATTTGTAAAAAAAAAAGTTTACCCCTGCCGTAACCTTCCAATCCTAAACCCACCGCGGGTGCATCGCTGATGCGTGGTTCACATATTAGTCATTCAAGATCTATTGAAAAAGATGGCCATCGATCGGCATATTAATACTACCTAAAATGCATCAGTACCTCCCGGACTATTGCATGTCGAAACAATTGAATACTTGAATAGGTCAAAAGAATTAAAATGGGCTGGAAGGTGTATTGTAAACATCAACTGCGCTCTGCGAGTGGATTTCATTTATTTTAATGATCTGAGTCGTAATCCCAAGCTAAGCAAACTTATGATATGGAAACTAGATAAAGGCTAATTTTATTTCATATTTTAGTAAAACTTTAATGTACTGAATATACCAATTTTAAAGGTTTAATATGAAGGCTATTCATTGGTTTAACTTTATCTTAATATTACGACTTAAACTTCACAAAAAGAAAGCTAGATATAGCGCCCATATTTTGAAAATATTGAAACAATTAACATTTTTTCACGAATAATGTTTAATAACATACTCGTATGTAAGTACATACTACTAAATTGACGAGGTATTTTTTTATAAGGAATAATAAAAATAAGCCAGATATCAAAGACTTCTATATAGAATTTGGAAGAATTTTAGCATTTCCAGTAAATAAAAATGCATTGACTTTGTAGTGCTGTGCACAATTTAATCAATGTTTATTTCAACAAGAATAGTTAAAGAATTACTCGCCAAAAGTCTCAACTGTTGAGCTTGACGACGTTTTTCCAAGATATCTTCATCATTGGCTGATGCCCATAATATGACTTATCCGAGCTGCAGATATCTGAAATATGTATACCAACTCTGTAACCACTATAAAATTAGTATCATCATCATATTCTGTCACGAGATGTCCTCTGCTGAACTGGGCCTTTGTTTTTGACTGATTTCGACAAAGAACAGTCTTGGATTTATAATAAATAATTTAAAGATCAAACGAACTTACCTGAAGTGAAGTTCGATCTTAATTGTCCTGTCTTCGTCGGAGAGATTTATTTTGATCACATGTAGTAGCTCCCGCTACTCCTCGACTCACTCGCACATAGTTTAGCGCTAGAAAGAGAAATAACTATCCCACAACAGCGCGTGACGTAATGATGCACTCATTTGGTTTAGAGTAGGTAAAGGTCCAACGAGAACGATAACAACATTGATACTATGGGGTAAGAATGGCCATTCAGACCAAAGGGTTGGGAGGGACTTTAAATCTCTCCGACGAAGACAGGACAATTAAGATCGAACTTCACTTCAGGTAAGTTCGTTTGATCTTTAAATTGTCCTGTCTTCGTCTTTCGAGATTTATTTTGATCACATGTAGATGTTTAGAGAAGTTATCAATGTTGTGGAATGGGTAATAAAATTATTTTTTATAATTTGTATAATCAAATACATATTACATAAAATAGCGTATACGCCATAAACAAAAAATATTGAAACCAATAACTCATAAGACAACTCTATCTTTTATAACAAACCAAAATTACATCATAATAATTGACATTATATTAATGATTAATGAAACAAAGCACCTACAAAATTTAATTCTGATTGTTCATCAATTGGCCTGTTATAAAAAATTGCGAACACATAAAACTGATCCGACCAACCGGCAGTCCTCCTAATCGTGTCGACACTAACGCCGGTCAACCGCGCGGCTGAGGTGGCAACGTGACGTGTACTGTGCGCGCTGAACACCAAAGTGTCGACACCACTGGCAGTAAGGGTTTGTTTAACCCACCGACCAATAGTCTGCGAGGAAGCCGGTTAATAGGGTTTCCTACATGTCAAAATTAGTTTATTATCTGTACCAATTATATGAGATTCAGTCACATCTTCATAAGCTTTCAGTGTCTCAGCAGAACAAACACAAGGACGCTGGTGAAAAAAGATTTACCTATTCCCAAAGTCTTAGTAATGTCTGTGATAGTAATTACAATTCTGACATTATTAATTCTAATGTTAGGAAGTTTTATTAGGCCAAAGCTAAAAGAACAACTAACGTTTTACTTGATTTTTCTATAGTTATTAAATTATTTGTATACATATTAGCAAAATAATTGAGCACAATGTTAGGATTCCGGGTTGTGGTATATTGAGAGAACGAACGAACGACGGCTTTATCTTAAAAAACGTCCCTAAAAATCTATTGACTCGTTCGTCTTCGCCACCTTATTTCCGGAAATAAGAGATCGAGCAGAACGATGATTGATTAAAGTTCCGTATAAAGAACCCTTATCTAAGCAATCAATTAGAAAAGCCAACATATTGTAAATAGCAGTTTTTTTATTTTATTAAATTTTAATAAATATACTACGCGGCGCGATAGGATCGTCAACTGGTCCGCCATTCCGGATGAATGTTCCTAGCCCGGCAATACTCCCATACCATTGTTTAAAGCATACTGAGATTTTGTACTACTGGACAAAAGTGAAAGAATTACATTCAAAGCTGATGATGGAACTTGCTGTCTGAAAAATGCTTCTCTGATAAAATATAGGTATAATACTGTAAATAGCCAGGGAAATGTGACGGTGAAGCAGGTGAATTTCTCTGAAATTAGATGAAAGTAAGAACTTGACAGGAGGAATTATTACAATCTCACTGACAGCGAGGGAAATCCATCTTTTTATCAATACCTTGAGCAGAATGAGGAAAGGCATATAAAAAACATATTCCATTTAATTGTTAAGTATAAAGTCAACCTTAAGCAACAGCAGGGCAAGCTGCTGTAAGAGTATCTAAATAACGAGCAAAACTTCGAATAGGTAGGTAGGCTTTCAGTTTTTATCATTTGATTAGTACGCACCATTATATCATGTTTCTTTTTATCTGGCAATTCCAGGGTCATTGAATTTGAATTGATAATGAAAACAAAAAAAAATATTACATGAATTTCTTGGAATCAGAGAGCTTTTTTTTTTTTTTTTTTTTTTTTGATATTTATCAAAAAACCAAGTTTCGTGAGACAGGATACAGTTTCATTTAGGTTGTTAAGACATTTAATATAACTACCCCCAGAGTAACAACTATCGTCCAAGTAAAAAATAGATCTATAACTTCGAGAACGCAGACTAGTCGCGACCTCGCGACCGATTTCAAATTTTGTGAATGTATAGGGGCAAGGTAAAACTAAAAAATTCAAACAAATCCTTAATGAAATAGAAACGGAAACATTTCATTATGATCATTGTGTATAGTCAGCGGTTCTCAAACTTTTTTGGCGACGGACCCCTTTTGTGTGTGGTTGTAAAATTTCGAATTATTTATTTGAATTTACTTTCCGAACTTGTCTTCTTAAAGAATGTATTTTACCCAGTAATATCGTGGAGTCCCCACAGAGGCTTTGCAGGGCCCCAGGGCTCCACGGAGCACACTTTGAGTATGGCTGGTGTATAGGAACTAAATAGAAGGCCTCTTTGAGGTCAATATTAACCATAAAGCAACCAAGGGAGACTAGTTTTATCGCAGTTCGAATGTCCTCCATTTTAAAATGGCGGGTAAGTATAAAAAAACATAGAATTTTTTAAGGATTAAAATTAAACCTTTTCTCGCCATTACTTTATATAAGGGACGAGAAATATATTTGAAACAAACTCATCTTTACAAGATGCACACTTACGAATAGTTCCAATTTCAATGAGCCTTACTATAATTCATTGTTTATGTAAGACATGTCAACTTTATATAAAGATAACTCAGGATATAGAACCTGAAAAGGTTTCTCTAAGAAAGAGATTTTGTAACCTGATACAGTATTCAAAATTGTTTCGCCGTCAGTCAAAGCCCTGCCTCAATATAATATAGCATGTACCTCAGGTGTTAATACTTGTATTCGTTGGGCGCCACTGATGACATCTGCTTACGGTGTTTCCCATCTCTTTGCATGTCCGCTATATCAGCGCCCCACTCAGTCTTTTCGGCCTCTTACCAGGGCTTGTAAACGCTCCGGTTCCGCCAAGGTGTCAATTGCGCAGATTGGTGGCACATCGCTTACAGGAGGGACGTCTTGTGTTGGCTGGCTGGTCGACGGGTTGGGGTGGTGGATCGACAGGCAGTTACGGTGGACGCAGTGGTTCGATAGGTGGCAAGTCGACAGGCGGCGGTGGCGGCGCGAGCGGGTCGACGGGCAGCAACGCGACAGGCACAAGGTACACAGGTGCAAAGCTGGCGCGTGAGCTGCTGGTGACTACCACGGATGAAACCGCGGGATTAAGTGACATGTCCACATCGTTTTTGGTAAAAAGTTATCGGTTAATATCTCGTATCAACTCCTCAAAGTAGCTACTGATCAATATCTCGTATTGATTCTGAGGCAAAAAATTACAATCTAACTTGTTATTGTGTTAGATCGAAGAAAAGTGGGGCCTATATTTGTTTATGATAATAACTTCAACGTGATAATACGTTCCAAATGTGGTTATAAAATAATAATTATTTATATTAAATTTTGAGGGTAATTTTATATACCATTAATCGATTCAATACGGCATCTATTTCGATCCAATCTTTTCCTTTTCCATCGATCTTCATCATAACTTTCATCGATTCTCCTTTTCGGCATTATAAGTATAAAATGAAATAGGAAACAATGCACTTGAAACCTAGTGAAAATAAAACGTAGAACCTTTTTCACTATGTGCGGTAGCCGTGAGCGCACGGAAACGAATGAGTGCATCATTACGTCACGCGCTGTTGTGGGATAGTTATTTCTCTTTCTAGCGCTAAACTATGTGCGAGTGAGTCGAGGAGTAGCGGGAGCTACTACATGTGATCAAAATAAATCTCGAAAGACGAAGACAGGACAATTTGTAATAAAACATACTTACTTCAAATATCATAACATTACACAGAAACTATCATAAATGAAAGTGATCCACAAAGTGACAGGTTTTTTTTTATAATGGATACATAATACGACCTTAATAGGAGCTTCCTAAAATTAAACATTAATTAATTGACCAATTGAAAAATGTAGCACCGCACTACGAATGTATAGAGAATAGACCGCGACGACGGACGTCGTCGTCGTCAGCTGTCAAAAAAGAACAGAATTGCACTACAGGGCCCGCGAATGGTCATCGTCGCGTCGAACCGCGTGCGCGTCATTGGATGAAATAATTAATGGTGTTCGTTACGATTACCACCAAAGATACGCAATAGCCCGGCTGATGACAAAGTGGCCAAACGGGAAGTGTGCCCTTTCAAATAAAAAATAATTTACCAAATCGGTTAATAAATGACGGAGTTATGAGGTAACAAACATAAAAAAAACATTCGAATTGAGAACCTCCTCCTTTTTTGAAGTCGGTGAAAACTAAGCATGTGCATTTTGTTTTACAGAACATTACAAAACATTATTGGAGGATGATTACTACAAATACGAGAGACCACAAGACCAAACCACTAATTCCGACTAATCGCCCAAGTGGCCACGAAGCGGTTGCGTGGTTTATGTAAAGCTTAACAAAACGTTATTTAACAGAAACTAGGGTATTTTACTGGGGTAATCATCTTTAAAAACAATTCTAGCATGTTCAAGTTATTTAAAAAGTAAAAATCCTTTATGTGGTTTCAGTTCTGGGAGCCAATTCCCAACCACTCGAATTCATCACTCGTTCGAAATAAAGCTCAAACTCGTACTTTTTTATAGTGAAAATCAAGTAAGGCTATTCTGACAATTTCGAAGCCGCCATTTTCTCTAATTTTTCCAGGACTAGCGCTCGTATTGCTTCGACTAGTCGGGACCGTCGAAACGTATTTCGAACTATTTGTTATTTGGAAACGTAATGACAGACAATCCTAAAGATTTCCGTTACGGACAGACAATACATTTTCATAGTTATTAGGTGTATAAAATTTATTAACTTTTGAAATCCGGATATATTAAGATATAAAAAGTGTAAGTGTTGTTTTAACCATTTTATAGTCATTAAAATCTTTTTCAATTTTAATTAAAGATACCTATAATGTTATCGCGTACGTTAACAAAACGCAATTATCAAGTGAAACGAAACGCATCGTGCAATTTGTATCTATCATAATGGTAATATTTACTCCTTACACTCAAACTTATCCCCAAGATAAGTTAAAAAAATAAAAATAAATATCCTGGGACATTCCTCACTCACGGTCATCTGATCCCAAACTAAGCAGAGCTTGTACTATGGAAACCAGATAACTGATATAATACATATACTACTTTTTGTTTGTAAATACATACTTAATATACATAATTACACCCATACTCAGGACATACAGACATGTTCATGCACACAAATGCATGTCCTGTGTGGGAATCGAACCCACGACCTGCGGCGCGTAAGGCGAACCTTAACCAACTGCGCTAACTGGGTAAGTTCAATTAATGCCAAGAATAAAGGAATCGAAAAATTTACTCTGTCCCTCGAAATTTTACGGTCGAACTAGCACTCGTAATGTAAGTTCGATTCGAAGGCTAGTTCGAGGGAAGTGAGAATTGGGTCCCAGGGATGGGGATCAAAATGACACGAATGTTGCGATGCAATATTTTGTGGCCATTTCAGATCCAGTTATTTTGCCTAAGATTTGGCGACTTGTTGTTCTCAGCTAAGTAAATACTGCGTGAAGTCTTGAAAATTTATCATAATTAATTATTACCTACTGTAATAGTACATAATTAATTATTACCTACACTGTTAAATGGAATATATTTATAACAAGAATTCGCACCACGGATTTAGCCGCATTCCCGGGGGATCTTAATTGATTTCCCGGATAAAAATATCCTATACAGAGTGGAATTTGTAGCTGCCCTCACTGACCCATCTAAAAACCTAGGGTCATAATCAAATTAAGTAACGATCAAAAAAACTCGTTTTTGCATTATTATTAGTTCGAAGTACGATAGATATTAGTAGGATTTCTTGAAGGTTACCTATTAAATATCTACGTTGTATTGCCATTAAAAGGTAACGGATATATCATAATAATAAGCTATAAAATATTTTTGTAGAAATAAATAATAGAAATTCTCTGAGTCGGTACCTATAGTCGGAATTTCATGACAAATCACTTCAAGGATCTAAAGAGTGTCGTATCCCGTTTGGTTAAAGATACTTAATGAGTGACATTTAGAGGAAAATGATTAATATTATATGTCAGAAAGAATGCGGTTTCCGACATGTTGCATAATAAATGGAAATAGCCTTGGAACGCCCGGTGTGACTTTGTTCATTCACACTAAATGTCGGAGTTGTATACTACAAAAACAAATAGGTATAATACGACACAATACTCACGTTTTAAATGATCACCTTTGTTGCATGATCTTAGTACCTTTTAAGAACGACCATTTGAGCTCATTTGTTGAATCTAGACTAAAACAAACGAGTTTCAAACCTATACCTTTACTATAACGTTTGTTTTCGATGAACTCAATCAGGATTCTGGTTCTTTAAAGGCCTTCCGGCATCTCATTCATCTAATATTTTAAGCTTAGATCAATTAAGGATCGTCATGCATGTGACGGGAACTTTGAATTTTTCTTTTGTTATTGGTTTTACCTTCGTAGAACAATATGTCTAAATATTTCAGTGATTTTCGGACGTAGTTGTCCATTTGGCCCATTGTGTTATGAATGTTTTTTGTAATATAGGGTCATATTTGAACGTTCCTCTAAAAACAGAAAATCTAACTATTTTGGGGAATGTATGAAAACAAAAAGTATATGAACTACCACACTACGCCCGCAAATCACTGAACGACTTAGGCATATTGTTCTAGGAAGGTTAAATCAAAAAAAAAACATGAAAAAAACAAATTTCCCGCAACATACGGGCACATCCACCTTAACGGAGGTATAGAGTACTATGTAGTACCCTCCTGGCTAGCTACTGCCCTCCAAGCACCAACCGGTGTATTCCGTCCGATGCACTTGAGAGCTTCTAGACTGTAAAAGAGAAATACAAATAAAGTTTGAAGGACATTTTTTATTATATAACAATAAACAGGTGTTTCATGTATCTAGATAATATAGGGTATGTCTACTTAATACCTACTTAGGTATTACACTCAAACAGTTAAGTGGTTATATACCGGTCTTCGGGACTTACCGACATTACTGAGCTATTCTGAAAATTGTTTATAGCATTATATTTTACATAATAATAACGATTACAGGAGACAGGTAGTACAGTAATAATACCTGTAGGTCCTGTACCTACAATTACTGTACTAACCTACTTATTTTTTTAAAAGATAATTATTATGATGTAAATTATGTTTCAGATTTTTTTATTGATGCAGTTTCAATTACAAACTGCATTAATAAAGCTAATTATAATAGTAAATTTAATAATGATGATTTGAATAAGATTTTGATATTTAAACGAAAAAGTTTAAGATTGTTATTGCATAATTACAGATACAATAAAGTGTTAAGTTACCTACAATAAATCTTACTAGCTCTTATGCTATAATGGAACCCGTTATTAGGCGTACAATTATAATATGAAAATTATGTTTATACCTACCTACAAACTATCTTGAAAATGCATTCATTCAGATAATGCCACACAGACAAAAAATTACAAAACAATAGCACACACGCAATATTACAAATAATTATGACACCTAAAGCACCCACCATAATAATATACGTAATAGGAAAAACAACAATGGACAAATAACACACAACATTAAATCAATCAATAAAATGAATCAGGTGGTACGTGGTTGCAGAATAACTCTCTAATGAGCTTGCGAGCATAAATCTCAACAGACATAAAAACACGCGTCAAAACCTGTTCAAATCATTTGTTTATAACACACCGCCTTGAAAGGTCGTAGCACTAAGCTTTACTTAAAATTAACGTACGACAACCATGTACAAAATAATATTCATAACTTTGTGCCTTATCGAGTTAGTGCAGTTGAGAAAAATATACTACCCAAACATGAACGACCCAGATGCGATAGTATTCGAAGGACCCACCAATTACGAGACCAGAAGATCATCTGAAAACGAGGTCGGTGGTGAGGACTACTACGAGCTAGATATCAGAAAACATGATGGTGATGAATGTCCTCCCAAGTACGAGAAGATAGGAGGAATGTGCTTTCCCAATGACTAAACGGACAGTGTTGTGACAATTGCCTGCAAGAATATTCGGTGTTATTGGGTGTCAAAATTTTTTCCCAAATGGGAAGGCGTTTTTGTGAAATTCTTTACATATTTTTCAATTATGTGACATTTAAGTGATAAGTAAAAAATGCTGTTATGTAAACCAACATTGCTTGACCTCCTTGACACTACCCAAGTCTCTTATGGTATAGGACAAGGTTTGTAAAAGGATACCAGTTCTTGGACTTTTGAATTTTAGGAATGTTTTTAGAATTTAGTGAAAATATTGAATGTGTTTCTTCTTTATTTTATTAAGTACTTGTGATTATAATTTCTCATTAACGTAGGTAAACTACCTATGTATGTATTTTTTATCATAATAGTTATTTTAATTTATTCTAGACAAAGATTTTTTTATAACAAATCTGTTAACATTATTCTATCTTATCAAACTAAACAACAAATCAGTTGCAAAATTATATAATCAAGATGCGGAAAAGTAGATTTCATATTGTAGGTATTCTAATAATTAAATATCTATTATTTAATATGCTATAGGTAATGCTATGCCAATGGTATGCTATTTTTGTGATACTATTTTTTATTAAGTTTTAATGGAATATTATTTCATCATGTATTATGATTTTTAAGTTATCACAGCACGTGAGAATACA
This sequence comes from Polyploca ridens, assembly GCA_951394255.1. NCBI lineage: Eukaryota > Metazoa > Arthropoda > Insecta > Lepidoptera > Drepanidae > Polyploca > Polyploca ridens. The sequence goes on along the minus strand of OX596254.1, from coordinate 4,009,570 downwards.
ACAATTAGATTTTTACACTAACAACTTTTACTACGGGACCAATGGTGAATTCTCAAAAAAAAAAATGTTTACTCTTCATAGTAAATGTCAACCTTCCTCGATCATAATGTATGAAAAGTAAACATTTTTTTTGGAGAATTCAGTGTTGGTCCCATATTAAAAGTTGTTCAGCATGACTAACCCAACATAGGTTTCAAAATATGTCATCTCGAAGTCTCCACCCAGATGCGGTATGAATATCTAGAATTATGTATTTTTCTTTCATACTCATGACAAATTAATTGTAATATTTACAACTTATTCTAAAACATAATTAAATATAACCTATTAAACTAATAAAACCTAAAAATCTAAATACTTAATAAATATTATTGTACGGAATCTACAAGTACGTATTAATGATGATGGTTCCCGCACCTACGCATCCCTAACAAATCTAACGGGTTTGCGAGCTGCGCCGGCGCGGCGGCCAACGCCCAGTCGTTCAGTTCGAGAATTCTCCACGGCCAGTGCGCTTTGAGACTTCACAGGTGACGGCTGCGTCACTTGCTTCGAATTTTGTATCTAGTTTAATATCACGTGGAATCCCGCTAGGGTAAGTTCCCATGTATTATCTATCTGATTCTCCATTGTAAGGTGTTCTAGCTTTCTATCTTTCCTATCCATGCTAGCGCTGCTTCCTTTTTATTGTTTGTCAGGGACACTGTAACCTAGATTCAAACCTACCTACACAGTTGCGCAGCAAACGCTTTAGCCTTTTTGTTTCTGGCCTTCCAGGATTTACGTCTACATTTACGTCTACATTTACGCCTACCTTGCATCTACCTATGCAGCTTGATAACTAGCTGTGGAACGCTGAGGGACCTACCTCCTGTACTGCCTGCCTGGACTACCTACTCCCGCTGACATCCTGGGAGCTGGACCAGACCGAAGCGAAAACTGAAGCTGCTACTTCTACCTTAGTTCAGGCCAGTGTTCCCCCTGTTAAAAACTGTACCCCCTGTGAAATCTGGACGTGAGGCGGCCACAGAATTTTAGGCAATTAAATGTTTCATTGGACTAATTTCCATTGTTTCATTTAATCGAACCCTACCTACCTATCTGTTGGCGTCCCCCTAAGGGACTTGCCACAGTGGCAATAAATAATAAAGTTTGGATTAAGTGTAATCGGTTTTATTTATTTGACTGAATTATTTAAATCGTAGATTTAAACAAATAAAAATGGCTTTTCTAACACCGATTTTTATTGTATTGTTTTATTTTGCTAAAACGGTTATTTATGTGCGTCTGTGGTTTTTTATGGTTGTACACATAAAATACTTTTATGGTCTAAGAAAACCATAAAATCGTTGGAGCATGAACTTTGCTAAAGAACGAACGTTTCGCTTGATAAATTTGCAAAGATATTAGATGGTATCAAGAAGAAATCATTTTACACTTTCATCCCTCCAGCGATATACAATGGCGCTTCTGAATAATACAAAAATGTAAAATTCATTTTTCTACGAAGACCACTTGATATTATGAAAATAAATATCTTGGTTTATGCTTGCATACTCTGGACTCAATGTTTGTTTTTATTGGTGTATTCAGAACTGTTGAACTATTACTGAGTATTATTTACAAAATTGAAGTGGTGGGTAGTCGATTCGATATTACCCTACAACGATCTAATGAGAAATAAATATTATACTGTTGGCACCCCACGATTTTCGGGTCAGTTCGTTACTCCCCCGTTCCGGTTCTCACCCGTTCGGTTTGCACCCGATTCGATTAAATTGAATATCAATATTTTTTGTCAGTCTTGAGTTCATTGGCATTAATTACTGTCGGCAACAGAATTGTTTAAATAATTCGATAATTTAGTTATACGTGTTATATATGAAACAACTTGTGAACAAGTGAATTTATAGATTGTTTAGTAACTTGTACTGGTATAATAATGAAAATACGTCACTATTTTGTTTAATAATATGTTGTTCTATACCGCGCGACAGCAGCCATGGGTTTGCGCGTCCTATTGTGTAGCACTTACCTGAACTAAAACAATAGTAAATTCCGGAATGTCATTATATTTATCCCTTTCGCACATAAGAATTTCAATATGCAAATATTAAGAATGTTTAGTATGTTATCTCAAAATGATGAGTGAAGGTCCTTCACAAGGGCTAGTCCAAAAAAATTATCAATATACTGGGTGTTGTTTTGGTCGGCGACAAGCGACCCAGGAGCGGTAGTACAAAATATATATTCCCCAAAAATGGACTTAATTCCGTTAAATACTGTAAATATGTTGAGAAATACCTTATTCAATTTGAAATAAAATTACCGCAAAGTATGGTTACTAGGCACGTGCACTGACTAGAGCTAGGCACAAGCCGCCATCGCCCCACCCCTATACTCCCTCGCACTCCCGTTGAGTATTATGTCTACAATTTAGCTTATTACATGATTTTCAAAAAAAAAAATTGTTTTATTTTTATTAATAAAAAAAATAAAGTATTTTTTTTATATTTTTTTTAGCACCAGTATCTATTGTATGATCGACCCTGAGTCGCTCGTCGCTGACCAAAACAACGACCTGTATTCGTAATAAACGTGGTGGAAACACATTATTTCACGCTGGATATTCATATACCATACACAGAAAATATTATCAAGTGTGTGGACGTGCATTTATAAGAAACCGAAAAAGTGTTGTGGTTCGATTAAATTAATGCTTAAGATACTGACAATGTGCAAATCCAAAGGAGCCATATTCCTGAGTGTCATCCAGATGTTTTTGGGGCCGAGGTAAAGATCGTAATGAACCAAATAAAGGAAGAAGTTCGAACTAATTTTAACTCCATTCAAAAACTTTTTGAATCAAAGACTGACATTTTTAATTCGATTATAGTAGTCCTAACATTTTATTTCAAGTTAATTATTTCCTATTTAAATCAGCAATAACTGACATTAGTCCAAAATAAACGATTACAAAAAATGGACTTTAGTTATTTTTAAACAAGTAACTCGAACCAATTGTATTTCATCAAATTTATAAAATAATAACATTAATTTTATAACAATTCCAATATATAATTATTTCAGTAATAACATTTTTGTGCCTGCCAGTACTTTTGATTAAAAATCGGTTTGGAATAAGTTTATGATATCGAAATAAAATCGGGTGCAAACCGAACGGGTGAGAACCGGAACGGGGGAGTAACGAACTGACCCCGATTTTCATTCAAATAGACGGGGACTAAGCTCAATTTCACAAAAATGGGTTTCTTTGAGACGCGAGTATGACGCAACCCAATGAAAATACCTCACACAAAAAATAATGTGGACAGACAAGGGCCTGAAGAAAAATGTTAACCGAATAGAATATTGAAAAGTGCTTTGTATTCCCCACAAAAAAATCGTAAACTAGTGCATAAAAATAAACTTTGGCGTCGTAATTCTCTGTATTTTCAGCGACAACAACTAATTTTTTTTTGAGAATATGTTAGATACTGCATTATATTGAAATGTTAACCGGATAATTATTAAATTTAATGAGTATTTTCTGTATAATCTAAAGAAAACGCAAAAATAAATATCCAAGCGGCAACTAGTCATATTGTCAACACAAATATGATTTACAATTTTCAACCCTATTCCACGCTGTCTAAATGTAGCAATAGCTTACGCGGTTGTTCTTTAGTCGTCGGGCAACGCTCGACCTGCATGGTTGGTACCGGACGCTTTGTGTCGATTTTTTTTATAAGCATTTGAGTATTGCTCTATACAGATAGCAATAGAACACATATTCGTATGCCCTGAGTGCAAGCGTCCTTGGTCGAACGTCTTGGCGATAGCCGCATAACCATAGTATACATACAACAAAAACAAACATGAAGATAAATCAACTAATCCCAAGAATCTTATATCTATGGATATTTCATTACCTTATTATATCTGAAGACGAAAAATTTCACCTTTATTACGTCACACATACATTCTTTTTCAGTGACAACCATTGAATTATTACGCTATTCAATGGTGACAACGTTGTTAGCTATTTCAGGACAAACTTGGGACATATACATTTTATTATGTAGTTAGTTGACTTTCTACAACCTACTACTTTTAATTATATAGTCAACACAAATATGATTTACAATCTTCAACCCGTATTTTTTCGATTTGGAGTGGACAAACCCAAAAGTTAAAATTAGAAGCCATTGAAAGGGATGACAATTTCTGGAATCATAAAATGAAACATGAGTTGGTTCGATTTTATATGAACTGCCTTCTCCCAGACATACACGTGGCATGCCTATACACGATGGTATTGTATCAGTAATGCAAAGCAGTTTACTATTCGGGCAGATACAGAATAAAATTCAGTCAAGATTTCTAGATTTTTCTGAATTTAATACATCAGTAGCACGGAATCTTTGCCAAGCGCTTATCTCCTAAAAGCAGTGTTTCTCATTAATGTTTTTAGGCTCGTTGATGCGCTTGTAGTGTACCTAACTTGATTAGCCGTTCTTAATCGATCGACAAAGATAAGCAATTGCTGATGTGGACGGTATCCGGATGGGTGACCGTCTAGTGGTATTTCAACTCGAGCATTTTCCGTGCTTTAGGAGGCACGTTCTCGTAGAATCGAGGTTCTTTTTTATGCATGCGGTCTACCTTCCGTTCCGTCTTTGCACGCTCCATATTCACGGTTGCCAGATCTCGTAGAATCGAGGTTCTTTTTTATGCGTGCGGTCTACCTATGGTCTCATCTGAAGACTTTAAAGAAAACTCATAGGTAGAGGGTTGAAGGAAATTTACTAATTAATTACTATTACAAAAAATTATGTACAAAATGACGTGGAAAAATCGATAGAGTGACAAAACAAAAAGCTTTGTCAAATAAAGTTTAAATTATTATTTTTCTGTAGGGTATGAAACCTCTACACACGTAAAGCCGTTGTTCTCGGCTATCACTAAATTGTGTAAGTCGTTATGCTAGTTGGAGATCTCTTAGGCGGCTTGGAAACTCCAACGAAGTTGAACACTAGCCTATCTCCACCAATTTGCAGTGGTCATGCATGGTGGAATATCTGTCCATTCTTTTCAGTAGTATTCCTGTTACCTTTATTCTTATTTCACTCAGCAGTGATTATGTGCTGATGATGATGATGTTTGTTATGATTACTTCTGAATAGAGATTTAATGGTACTCTACGAAATGTCAATACGCTAAACACGTTGATATCTCTAATATGTATGTATGTACTATCAATCTTCCCCATACCGTCATATTGATGATGATGATGATTAGCACTACCCTCAGCCAGTACAACGACCGACCCATGTCCTATACAACCATTCAAGCATCAACCACCATGCAACTAACTTAGTTTATAATGACTGGTACCTGAGTAGTTATATCGGAGTAACCATGGATAAACCAAGGGGTGCGTGGTATATAGGAGTGACACGCTCTGGGATGGGAGAGGACGGCCAGCCAACCGCAGCCAGCTGACCACAATCGACCGACTGTTCAGCCTATAGCCAATATTGGAAAGTGGGAAGACGGGTATCATAGAGAGGGATGAGCGTTGATGTATGTTGAGTGCTGGGGTTTTATTGTCTTCTTTCTTATTTAAATTTTTTGTTCCTGGGTTGGATTTTGTTATATCTCTGTTGCTCATTAAATTAACCTCCTCCATGTACGGGTATAGCTTCTGTGGTTGAGAGCTCCTTGTTCATTTCAGCTTCGGTATGTGCTTCGATATTTCTTGTTCTTCGTTATTATTCTAGAGTCAATTTGGTTTCCTCAGGCACAACATTCAGCAAGGTTTTTAGTATAGTAGTCAAAATATTCTATATCATGCGCCGATTGATTTTTAAAGTAAATATCTGATTTCTGGATTTCGATTTTGGTGTACTGTAGGGCCGTACGTAACATGGCCGTAATATATAGGACTGTAGTAGTAACTATTCAGTAATCTGTGACTGTAGTCTATCAGATGTGTGCTTGGAAACTTAAGTAGTATTTTTTGGTTTCCTGGGTGTATGAAGTTCCATGATTTTAATCTGATCATGGATGAGCATTTTGTCCTGGTTTAATTAGTGTTCAGCCCCATTGTTTTCATCAAGCATAATTGTTATATATTATCAGTTTTGTCACGCTAGTTGATAATGTGATGACGTCTTCGTCCATAAATATCGTATTACTAATAAATTACTATAATGGTCGTTAGATCCTTTCGTCATGGATTAAATGCAGGTCATCTGTTTTGATGTGCCAGTTCGCGTGGTTGGTTAAGATTCCACCGCAGGTCGTGGGTTAGATTCCCATCCAGGATATGCATTTGTGTGCATAAACATGTTTGTTTGTCCCAAGTCTGGGTATAATTATGTATATTAAGTATGTATCTTTTTTATACTACTTAGGTAGTAAACAAGCATACGGCCCCTCCTGATGGTAAGCGATGATGTTAATACTAACAAAACGTTAGGGTATGTAGTATATTAGTTAAATTAAGGTGAGGTAACTATTTCTGTTTGTTATGTTATTTTACACTTCGTCCATCAGTAGTGTAGTTAGGTATGGGGAGGTATAGCTCCATTTCCATTTTTCGAACGGGTCCACACTTTTTTGTCCTTAAATGTTTATATAGATCTATTTGTCTTTATTATTGCGCCGACCCCAAATTATTGGGAACAGGGTAGGCAGATGATGATTTCCTTATTATGTATTATATCTTTTAAGTACTGAGATATCAACCGTCCAGATAATTCTTCAATGTCAGAAACTAGAGCGTAGATTTGTGTTACGGGTCTGCGATTTTCATCCGTTGTTGTAACAAGTGAAATGTCACAAATTTTACCTGGTTACTGATTGATGCCATCCCGTTGAAAGAGCGTATGGTTTTTCGGTCCATGCCGGCTATTTCTTCTGGGAGTGCGATAATGATGCTTTGAATAGTTTACTATAGTTTTTTTGCAGTGCTGTTCCATTTACTACGCATTACCTCCGCAATATCCTTTTTTAAATCCCAAGTAGATATCCTGATGGGCCTTCATTTTCTCTGCGTATATTTGCCTTTTTGATTTGTGGTTTACATAAGTTTGGGGTAGTGTCTTTTCAAGTTTCTTACATTTGAATATCAGAATTAATTATTTGAATAGCTGTTCCTGTGACATATTTGCCTATGTGGTTATGGGACGCCCGTCCCATCAGTGAGCCCCATTTCCGGATACCATCACCTTTCCCATGCCTTGATATATATTTAATGAATTGTTGTTGTCCATTTGAGGTGCTTTGTTGTAAAATTATTGTGAATTTTCTTTTTGGATTCTTCTTCTGTCCTATTGGATTCTTGTTTCTTGATTGAGTTTAATGGGATTGATTTGCCACCATTCTTATTTACGGTCAGTGAATTGATACGTTATTATTAGATATTCTTCTATATATAGATATTCTTCTGGGATAAATGATTATGAATGGGGTTGTTGAAATGGCCTATATGATCCCGTTGGGATGATTTTGTTTTCGGTTTGCCAAAACTGTGTGTGCATTCGAGTGCCGTATCTTACTCCTTCCATATCACGTTGTCAGGATTTGTGTTGCATAATATAGTGCCATATTTCAGTGCTGTAGCGTGTGTCTCTCTCTAGTATTATTTTTCCTGAGTATTGAGATCGATTTTATAGAAGTATCCAGTCTAATAAGACTGGATACTTCTATAAATGTCTTGACGCTGACTTGGAGGTTTCATTGGGTATATGTACCTACTGATAAAATGAGGTTAGTTCTTTGTTCTTGTTGGGCGCTGGGTACTATGAGAGGCTGGCTACTCCAGTAAGAACCGTGAATCCGCGGTTTTACAATCTTAATCTAAGCCCTTAAGTTAAGCCCTTGTCATTGCTATTTTTCCAGGTATACTATTTTTTCCTAGTTACATTCCATGTTTATGATTTTTATTGATATATGCATGCGTGCATTAGATGTTGCGTTTTTGCTCAAAAGTGTCGTCGGGACATTTTATAGTGGTACACACGGTAACACATCAAGCCATACATTTCCAGTACAAGCTGATCTCGCATTGCATAGAATTTCCTTACAATGAGAGGTCAGCCTATACCGGAAATGCATAGCTTGATCCGCAGCCGTGTGTACTTGTGGTTTTTTCTTGAGTTGTTGTTGTTTCCCATACAGGCCAGGTTACTAAATACGGAAGGTTGAACTATCTTATATCCTGATTTTGTATCAGCTCTATGTCTTCAGATGCTCCATCTTGCAATCGGGTGGTAGCCAGTTAGCCACACGCTATGAGCTTTTACTTGCCTGTAGGAAAGAGCTTATAGACTAAACTGAAATAAAACTGAGCGATTAAACCTTTTTAGTGGATTTAACTAACAGTTAGGCAAGTATGTATTATTTTATAGAGTAACTTGTAAAATATTGGAAGAACATATTTTGGGACTCGCACTAATACCCCAGCAGCCCCTTTGACCTTTTTTTATTTCAACTACTTGGAAGGTTTACGGCTGTATTGAACGTTTTTTGCTTTGAGTCAGTTGCTTATTGCACGTGTTTTTGTCATTCCCCGATGCAGTGTCAAGTACCTAATAAATATTATTTTGTTTGAGTGGTGATATTTTTGTGGTGTTCGTGAGCTTTTTTGTGTTACAAAAGTTAAGTTATTAGGCAACTGAATGGACGCCAGATGGGAGAGCTTAAGCGATCTGCTAGAGAGCATTTGTGTAGTAAATAAACTTAAGGCTTTGTTGGATTGGGATTAATTTTTGTGCTGTCAAGTTTTAATACTTGTTTTCTGTCGTAATTTTAAGTCGAATGTTGTCCTTCACCGAAACGTAGTTACTTTATAAGAGACTAGCTGTCCCGCACGGTTTCACCCGCACTCCCGAGGGATCGCATCGCAACCAATTCCATCCATGCGCCAAACCTCACCCAAATCCGTTCAGCAGTCCTTGCGCGAAAGAGTAACAAGCATCCATAAGTAGGTACAGATTTTCGCGTTTATAATTTTATATACGAGTATATACTAGCTGTCCCGCACGGTCTCACCCGCGTTCCCGAGGGATCCCATGCTTTCCCGGGACAAAAATTATCCCATGTGTTAATGCAGAACACATTTCATCCGTGGGCCAAGCCTCATCCAAATCCGTTCAGCATCTTCCGCGTGCAAGAGCAACAAACATACATCCATACTCACAAACTATAATATTAGTAGGATATAAGTATATATTATATTATATACTATATTATTATATATAGTAAGGATGTAAGCGGAATAAGTTCTGGTATTGATACTTATGCTAGAATGAACCAATGCATCAATTTAAAAGTTAAAATATTGTGTCGTGTTTTACGTGATAATACTCTAACGGATAAACTGTTTGTCCCTTATCAATGAATATCTCGCACAAAGTTTACACAAGCACTATGTTCACGTTTCCACTGCTTCCGAAGGGATAAGCAAGGATTTCCTAAAGCAAGTGGCAACATATTCCTTCTCTAACAAAACTCATACCTTATAAATTCTATACGATAAACAAATTATATACTGTACATACTACACAAGTAGGCGGCCAATTCAAGATTACATCGATATGTCAGAAGGCTACCTGTCAGCCTTCAGGGTGGACTTTCTACCTAGACCACCCAGCGGTCGGCGCAAGCCACCGTCGCCCATAAACACCAGGCCCAAAGGCAACCAGCTCCAAAGGACAACCACCCGGGGCCTTCAACTCGAGAGTAGCAGTCAGAGGAGAACGTTTTAGCTTATGTAGCTACTAATGTCAGAGGCACACATAATGGTTCTGATATCTATCCCGTCGTATAACTGCCGTCGTCTCAGATGCTTTTTAGGCAATATTTATCTATATACGAAAAAGTAATAAGGAACGATCTCACCAAGTCTGCTTCATTGGTGACGATCCCGCACGCACGCTCACATACACACACAAAACTCGATGGACATGCGCACGAATCTATGCATCGAGTGCAAACTTAGAAAAAAAAAAAAAAAAAACGAGAGCCCCTATAGCGCGGCGCTGGGCTGAGGCTGAGCACATGTCTCGGGACACATCCGCTCTCGACGACGGTGCAACCCGAACTCCAATCTTCCCCATACCGTCATATTATGTAAAAAAAAACATCACAGAAAATTACCAAGAACTTATTAAAATATTATATTTCCTTGCCATTTAACGTTAAATGTATCTGTTTACACCAAAATCCTAAGGTTAAATTACACCCGAAGGTGAGGATTATTTTTACCAATGATTGTCCGAAACGTGTCTTCAGACGTCGAGCACAAACCGCTGGCTGAAAGCGGCCGTGATTCTGTAAAGCTTGCTAAGATAGTACAATACAAGTTCTCATAGAATTACGTAAACGCGATAGTTACGTCAATTCTTTGCAAACTTTACACTCGGGGTACTGATGCCTACGTATGTGTGTATCGGCGAAGATTTGGCTGCGTTCAGTAAAAAATATATAACGGTTGTATCAATGTCCCCCTATTCCCTCTAATGGGAAATTAAATTTAAAGTCGCGGCAACTCACATACATAAAATATGGCAGCTTTAAAACTTGATTATATCATGGATTATTAGTAATCCTATCTCTTCGGTAGGTATGTAAAAAGGAGAATGACCATTTTCTAAGGGGAATTCCACTTCGAAAATGTTTGTGTCACAATGATTTATTTTTTATTTTGTAGAAAAAATACTATATTTTCATAATCAGTAAACAGTTTTAATTTTCTGACCCGGGTTTAAGAGCTTTTTTCTTTTTTCTGATGCAGAATTTAAGATTATAAAATGCAAAAAATGGCTATTTACATAGTTTGTTTTAGTAATTCAATGGTTTAGAATTAGTAAGTCGGTAATCTTAAGGTTTTTTAATGGAGGCCACTAAAAAATACAATTTGTGTTTATTGTGATGTTTTGCAAAAGATTAAACGTAGGTATGCTAGACTTTTTGGCGGGATCTTGCAAAGTCACATAGCGTCTTCGTTTTATTTCCATAAATTCCTGTAATTTCAGGTTAATGCATATTATCAGTGGTGTTTTATCCAATAAAGATCAATCTATGTGCACACAAGTTCAGTGAAATTAATTATGTATATTGTGACTTTTCAAGTTATCTCAAAAGGTCCGTGAGAAGTTTTAGTACAATGACAACTATTTTACTAAAATATATCTGTTACGGACGGTGACTGATAGTGCGGACTATATGAAAATGATTTATTTAGTGACCAGAACTAAAATATAACTTGACACTGGCAAAAATAAGTCCTCATAAAAAAGATTTGGTAGCCAAACTTACCTATTCAAAATATAACTCGACACTGGCAAAAATAAGTCCTCGTAAAAAAGATTTGGTTGCCAAACTTACCTATTTATAATATAACTCGACACTGGCAAAAATGAGTCCTCATAAAAAAGATTCGGTTGCCAAACTTACCTATTTATAATATAACATGACAGTAGCAAAAATAAGTACTCATAAAATGGATTTGGTTGCCAAACTTAAAATTAAGAAGATTTTATTTTTCGTAAAATAAATTAATACTTTTAAGAAATTATTTTATGTTACTTGTTACTTTTTATAACTATACTATTATCGTAATAGGTTCTTACATTACATTCTGTTTGGAAAATAATCATTGTCATCAAACACAATTATAAATAAAATGTGTATTTGGCATTTCTGCTACCTTTAACCGACGAATATTATCTAATATCACTCTCGTAATTTCGTTTCATCATTACTAGCGTTATTCATCAGAAAAAGCTATATAGACCGTATTTAACTACGACAAACCTAATTTAACACCTGGCAACATTCGATATTAATAAAACTGTGATTCGAATGGCGTACGGTTTCAGATATCTGTGGTGCGGAAGGCGTACCTACAGGTGTAAAGGAGTTCAAGCGAATATATTATTAATGCTGTTTTTAATCCTCGGGATAGAAAAATATTAATATTTTGTGAATGAACATAATAAAATAAGACTTGATTTTTGAATCATATTTAATTGAGACACGCGATGACACAATAGTGGGCCCAAATATGGTCAATCTCCTTTGGTTTATATACCTTTTTATCTATAAAATATTTTTTTACACGTTTTGTAACAAAACGTCATTTTCAATCATATTTAACCGGGAGCACATTTCAGCGGAGGGTGCAATACGAATTGTGAGCAGTTTGCTCAGTAGTGGTGAACAGTTTAAGTTACATATATTAGGTCATTACATATGAAATTGGCGTTTTGTACGGGAGGAATATAAAGTCAATTTTTATTTTGTAAAATATATTTAATAAATCAAAGTATGCACCGTTGTTATCTATGCACTTTTGCCATCCCATAGGTAGTTTATTGATCCCTTTACTAAAAAACCATGGGGGCGAGAATTAATAAACTCTTTGAAGGCGGTTTGGACTGCCGCATCGGAGTTGAATTTTTTTCCTTGTAAAAAGTTTTCCAAATTCCGGAAAAAATGGTAATCTGTTGGAGCAAGGTCCGGGGAGTACGGTGGATGTCACAAACATTCCAATTGTAGCTCATCTAACTTAGCGGTTGTTTGTTGTGCAGTGTGTGGTCTTGGGTTGTCGTGAAGCAGCAGTGGCCTAGAGCGATTGACCAATCTCGGTTGTTTAGCAGCTAGTTCTTTCTTCATGGTTTGCAGTTGCTGACAATAGATATCTGCCGTAATCGTTTGGCCAGATTTTAGAAACCTGTAGTGAACGACAACGGCGCTAGTCCACCAAACACTCAAAAGTAACTTTTTCTGAGTCAATTTTCGTTTAAGGCAGGATTTGGCTGGGTCTCCAAGGTTCAGCCATTGCGACGAGCGCTTCCGATTATCGTACAGTATCCACTTTTCATCACAAGTAATGATTCGATTTAAAATCCCTTCATTATTGAGTCGGTTGAGCAAAGTAACACAGCAGTTGACGCGTGTTTGCAAGTTCGATTCACTCAATTCATGAGGTACCCATCGTTCAAGTTTTTTTACTTTCCTGATTTGCTTCATGTGGATTAATACAGTTTTATCACTTACCCCGAAGCCTGCAGCTATCTCTGAAGTGCTTTATAATGGATCCGCTTCCACAATAGCCTTTAATTCTTCATTTTCCACTTTGGTCTTCGGCCGTCCACGGGGTTGGTTCTGAAGGTCGGCTTTTCCGGAACGAAAACGTTGAAACCAAAAACGTACAGGGAATTAATATGGCTTACCGATGTACCTGCGCAGAAAATACATTTTCAAAGTGCGGGAAACGCTATTGGTCGACAGCTGCCGTCATGTTAGCGCGCGCCGTGCGGAGGGCCGTGACTTGCGAGTGAGATAGAACTAACAGCTGCAGTGTATTATGAACCTTATAGTAGTGATCTAAGGTTGATTGTAAGTTTGAAGCATTCTTTCGTTAATCTTCGGGGCCATACTTTCTTTTCTGTGCGAACGAAGATTCACGACGCGCCATATAAGTTGAGTAATACTGTACCGTGCTTTCTTTTGCGACACCAGCGCCGTACACATAATTAATCTTTCGAGCTGTTTCTGCAGCACTGGTGCCACGGCAGAACTCGTACTCGTAAATATACCGATATTTCATGTTTTCCATTGTGCGGTAATAAGCGACGCCAAAGAAAAAAATAATGAGGAAAATTTATAAATTTGAATTTGGAATTCTTAACCAAAGAGGAGATATTTGAGATCAAAGTGGTCAGTACGACAAAACGCTAATTTCATATGTAAGGACCTAAATAATTTATACTGTTATGAAAATAAATAGATAGATTATTATATGTCTAATATCAATGATATTTTTTTTTGAAAATTGTTCATCGTCTCATATTATGTATCAACATGTCAATACATTAAGAAATCCGTATCTATTCTGATTTCCTTACATATACTATGCAATTTTCCAAAAGTACACACACATCAGTCATTCCACATTCTAGGTTGTGTGAGTGCATTCGTCGTTTGAAATCGTGAGCTGTCCGCGCCTTACTTAATTACAAAAATTGCTTACATTTAGGCCCTTATGGGATAAACAGAAAATAAACTTAGGTTCTATCTTATTATTATTAAACACTTTTTAGTGCAGGGCTTTTTAAAGCGTGTTTTTTTTAGTTTTTTTTAATTGTAATTTATTTTTATTTTTTTAATCAAAACAAACTATTCATACCATTTTATTATGCTACTTATACAATGTTTTCACCCAATCTCACTTTCTTTCACATTTATAATAAGTATTTAGCTTCAGTGCCTACCCTCTGACTCCACTATTAGAGTCTGAAAACCATATATGGCCAAAATGCACCCTAATACGATTCCAACAACCCTAAACACGGCTAGGATACGAAGCTCCACTATAGAGTTCCAGTGCTTACTCTCCTTCGCCATCATCAGACCCTGAAAATTATATATGGTCAAAGTTCATCTTAAGACCATTCCAACAAGCCCAAACACGGCTAGGAAATGTTACGGACCACAGGTACGGGCTAATTATTATTTTTTTTACCCAGGAATCATCCCTGTTTAATCTACTTACCCCCTTATTCATAATAAAGTTATCAAACTTTGATTAGCTAAAATTCCGAAGTCTTTATGTGACAGGTGACATTTGGTGATCGAAAGAGTGAGACGGGGCACACTATTACACTGATTTAGTTAAAAAGCGATTATGGATAAGGGGTTAATTTATATACAGGTCGTTGTTTTGGTCAGCGACGAGCGACTCAGGGTCGATAATACAAATGATACTGGTGCTAAAAAAAATTTTTTTTTTTTAATAATAAAAAAAAAAAAAAAAATGAAAATCATGTAATAAGCTAAAGTGTAGACATAATACTCAACGGGAGTACGAGGGAGTAAAGGGGTGGGGCGATGGCGGCTTGCGCCTAGCTCTAGTCTGTGCACGTGCCTAGTAACCATACTTTGCGGTAATTTTATTTCAAATTGAATAAGGTAATTCTCAACATATTTACAGTATTTAATGGAATTAAGTCCATTTTTGGGGAATATATATTTTGTACTACCGCTCCTGGGTCGCTTGTCGCCGACCAAAACAACACCCTGTATTTACTTGATCACATTTATTAGTTTGATAGTTTTACCGCAATGGTTAATATCAATCAAGTAATTTTTTCCTTGGTCAAGTTACAGCCTTGAGAAATACTTTATGTGTTACCTACACTACAAATAATGCAATTCAAATTATTTTTATTTTTGTACCGAAGCGGATATGCAACTGGAAAATGAAGTCGTTATAATAGTAATGCTTACGACTGTACACAATATTTATTACAATGTCTTGTTAGTATGGGTCGAATCTTGCAACAATATTACCTTGACGAGAAGGCGGGTCAACAAGATCTTTAATAAACCTTACAGTCCTCAAATTAAGTCCTTTGTGGTAAGAGGGCCTCTCTTTGCCCTTTATTTTTCGTTTTTTGGTATACTTATACCTACTTAAAATATTACAAAGCAGCCCTCTTATATTTTGAAGATTCAAAATTGACGATTAAATTGTGGACTGTTGATCAAATTTTTCAAAACAATTTTTTCCTCAATTATTTTGATTTGCGGTAGACAGTCGGCGTATGATGAAATTTGCTAAAAAATTTAATCTAAAACCTTTTTTAACGATGTCGCCAGAAGATGTCATTAAGGCGGCGATATATGTGAATGGGCTTCATTTGGGCTACATTAAAACCATTTTTCTCCGTAATCTTTATAGAAAAAAAAATTAAAAATGTAAATTATAATCTACATGATACAAAGCATATCCTCTTCATTTCAGAAAATTAAAAATACAATTAAAAATAAGAGAAAATAAAATGCAAAGTACCCTCTGTTTTCAAATATAAAACCTTTTTTCTCCTAAAATATAAATCATAAGATTTGTTTTTTGCTATTACCATATCCGAAAATGAATTACCAAGGTCACCTTCAGCTTATTTTTACAAATATTTTTTCTAATAATTTCTTACGAATTTTTTTTGTTATCAATACTCGAAATACGTGTGGGCGACCCCTCTGTCGTCCAATTAATCAGTGCGGGACGAGACGCTGTGCTGAATGGACCTATGTCACTTTTCTCCGTGGCTTTCAAAGTCCTGTGGCTGGCTTGAAATGAATTTGTTATTTTGTCGATTCTTGGTATTAGGCGGGTTTGTTGGTACTCCCATGCGCGATAAATTGAGACCTGGCGCGGTGACGTTATGGTGTACAGCGAATGCCATCCATACTATAATAATATAATATTATAATAATAGTAAGGTTTTTTATTAGTAGTGTTTTTGATTTTAATTTTAATGTTATAAAAAAAATGTTTTAAGCTACAATAAAATTAAAGATGATAATAATGTTATTTATACATTATTATTATTAATATTATATCCCACCTAACTTAATAATATTATAAATTTGAAAGTGAGTTTGTTTGTTTGTTTGTTACGCCTTCACGCCACAATTACTCAACAGAACCTCATGAAATTTGGCATGCAGATAGCCTATGATATGGAAAAGGACAGTTTTTTTATTTAGGTTAAACCATGGAACAATTAACCTATAGAAGCGCAATGACGTTCATTTTGGTTGAAATAAATTCCGCCAATTTACCACCGCCGACAATGCGCGCTGATTGATTAAGACAAGGACGCATGCACTCTGATTGGCCAAGTCAAAAACAAACGACGCAGCGAGTGGTCCTTACTGTTCAAATTCAGTGACAAATCACTGACTAGTTGTGGAATTATATTGTTCAGTATTACTACTCTATAGGGATATTTCCTCGATGGGTTAAACAATGTTTCTATTCTGTGTTATGAATAGTTATTATTTTATTGACATAACAATATTATAGTACCTGGGTGACCGAGCTTTGCTCGTTTTTTTTTTTTGGTAAATCCAAATAGTATTTCTCACAAAAGAAGGAACTTGAAAAAAAAAACAGGGAAAAAATAATAATCATCTGGACTCGAACCAAAGCGTTTCGGTTTCGGAACCGCCCGATTTACCACCTGAGCTATTGTAAACTTGTAGATTGTGGGGAAATTTACCTTCGTATTCTAATAATATTGGAGCAGTTTTTCATTGCCTGAAAGCACGGATAAAACAACGATTTCTAAAAATTAAGACTAAAAATTTTCGGGGGTGATAAATCGATCTAGCTAGGTTTAATTTATTTATCTATGAAATAAATTTATAAATTAATTAAACCTAGCTAGATCAATTTATCATCCCCGAAAATTTTTCCTCGCCTCCGAAACCCCATGCATACCAAATTCCACAAAAATCGTTGGAGATGTTTCCGAGATTCAGATTATAGTGGTGATAAATTGATCTAGCTAGGATTCATATTCAGAAAACGTAATTTTATCCGTGTTTGCAGATAATGAAAAACTGCTGTAATAGCATTAGAATACGAAGGTCAATTTCGCCAACATTTACGAGCTTACAATAGCTCAGGTGGGAACGGGCGGTCTCGAAAAGTCGAAACCGGAAGATCGTGGTTCGGGTCCGACTGACTATATATATTTTTTTTTTTTTTTTTTTTTTTTTCAATTTCCTTCGTTCGTGAGACAAATTATTATGATTTACCAAAAAAAACGAGCAAGGCTCGGTCACCCAGGTACTAATACCTGTAAACGAGGAATTCTTGAATATATAAGCTTCACTATCAAACTTCCTCTTGAGGGATGAATGTATAGGTCATTAGTAATCAAAAATAATATTATATACATATACATACATATATTTTAAAAAAACCGAGGGAAAAAAAAATTGCAAATCAAAATATGCAAGTTTTTTTCCCCTCGTTTTTTTTTCTAATATAATATGTATGTATATGTATATAGGATGACTGGTAATTAGTAAACGATACTAAGACACATGATTATACTCATGATAACAAACAACTTTCCCGAAGAAAGAAATAGGGATAAACAACAAATTAAATAAAAATTATATATTCTTATTTTTGTTAGCTACTAAAATTAAATATTATGGGCTCATGTGCCATATCAATTAAAAATAAAAATCTTCGGGAAAGTTTTTTGTTATCATGAGTACAATCATATGTCTAGTAACCATCCTATATACATATATACAAGAATTCCTCGTTTACAGGTTAGTACCTGGGCGACTGAAACTGCTTGTTTTTTTTTTTGGTAAATCATAATAATTTGTCCCACAAACGAAGGAATTTGAAAACAAAAAGAGAAAAAATATTATAGTCATCTAGACTCGAACCACGGTCTACCGGTTTCGGGACCGCCCGTTCCCACCTGAGCTATTATAAGCTTGAGAATGTTGGCGAAATTGACCTTCGTATTCTAATGATTCTTTTCTATTGTATTGTTTATTGGAATGTATTAATTATTTATTTACTATAGAATGTAGTAGTTAATAATTTATTTTTTAAAATGTGTAATATTTGATGTACGCCAAATAGGCATAATATGCAAAAAACATATTAAGCAAATAAATAATTTGAATTTGATATTACAGCAGTTTTTCATTATATCAGCAGTATTAGTACCTGGGTGACCGAGCATTGCTCGTTTTTTTTTTTGGTAAATCATAATTATAGGTATTAGTTGTTCGTAGTATTTATATACTCTGAGGTATTAGATTATTATTAGATAGTAAAATACGGTTGTGATAATTAGCTATATTTAGATATTTTGAAATGATTATGTGTAACTCCGAATGTAATTTGATAAAAAACTGCGATCCAACCAAGTGCAAATAAAAAAATAATACCGACATCTTTACTAAATATCGGCCGTTTGTAAACGGGTGAATTTTGTAATTCGCCTGCAACATACACTCGTACGAGACACGCTGCGCGTAATTATTGTCGGGGGGTGAGGTGCCCCCGCACCGGTAACGCCCATTCGTGCAAGGTCAACGGCGTACATCCCCACCTTAATTTTTGATTTTGCACGTGTTGCCTCACGTGTTTCGACAATGTCATAATCATTCTACCGAGGTTTCTTATACAAATAACAAAAACTTAATATTACCAGCGCTAGCGTTAGTATTAATTTTATTAGATCCTATTGGGTATTGACTTATTGTAATTCTTATTATTTTTCACGATAGGCAATAATCGTATTCTGTGTACATTGCAACTACCTATTACAGTTAATAAGATATAGCTGTGTGACAGATAGTCAGAACGATAGCGTAGTAGTAGCGTTTTCGTAGTATTTATATACTCTGAGGTAATAGGGTCCCGTTTGGGTATGATCCCCTAAAAGTAGCACGGCACATATTACATTTTAGCTAATGATATAAAAAAAATAAAAGGACTACATTTCGATATATTTGGAGGTAAAGATCACCATATGAGAATTACGACAATCATTAAAAATGAACTTATTACGTGTTTATATGCATTAGATTGTATTCCAATAATAGTTCCCAGATTGATTTAACTTTTTATTAGAATATAGCAAAACAAAGAGCACGAATAAACAATTTTCATTAATTGGTTACCTACTAAACAGCATCGTAATATTCGCTATGAACCACAATGTTGTCAAAGTAGCTCATTTTTAATGATTGTAGTAAGTCTCATATGGCGATCTATACCTCCAAATATCTCGGAAACGTGACACTGTAGGCCACCATATTGATTTACATTTTTTGTTTGTATAAGTGTCTTCTACCCATAATATATCAGTTACATCGTGCGCCGCGACATTGAAAAAAAAACTAAAATGGCGGCGGCTAGCTATGCCACAAAGGTTCTATTCCCTTAAGGCCTAAATATTTATTTTATCAATATCCTTAATTTACATGTGAAAACCCCATGAAACTCCCTTTAGTGCTTCGGCAATTAACGTGTTAAAATTTACAGGCAGATAAAAACCATGGTTATCACAAATAGATACTTTTGTTTCATTTAACAAGAGGAAATTCAACCAGAAATTGAAGGAATTAAAAAAATACTTGTTTTTTATTTTATAAATTTTAAAACTAAGTTTTTCCTGCCATGACATATTTTTATAGAACCCAGAAAAGCTAAATTATAGACAGAAAAGATATATTAATTATTAATAACACTAGTTACATCGTTACTCCCTTATTCATAATCGCTTTTTTACTAAATTAGTGTAATAGTGTGTCCCATCTCACTCTTTCGATCACCAAATGTCACGTGTCCGGTAAAGATTTCGGAATTTTAGCTAATCAACGTTTGATAACTTTATTATGAATAAGGGGGTTATTAATCTATAGCAGAAAAATCGTGACGGTCATCAATGTAATAAAAAATAATTAATATAAAACTGGTTTTTTTAGTTGTTATAATAATAACATAATAGATATAGCGTGTAACATGAATATGAGGAAAAGTTAGGCACGTTAGAAGATTCTTTGGCCGTAATAAAACCCAGACATATTAGCTAGGTTAATCACAAGAACTATTTATGCAAATCTACTGCAATTTGCTCGATTGTTCTAGTATACAGTATACATCATTATAATCTATCATTACCATTGGACTATTATTACTACGTATAGAAAAGACAGCAACTATTGGCGGCGATAAGGCCGCCAATAGGTATAGTCAGATTGGCCAATACATATTAAAAAAATGTACTTTGCTCTTGTCTGTTCTCAGTTGACTTCGACAGAAAATGAATGAATGAATGAAATATTCATTATTGTATACACTGACATAGTAAAAATAACAAAAGTATTACACATTAGGGAAGTTATACAATGTAGGCGGCATTTCCAGGCAACCTTTGGGTACAGGAAAAAAATCTAAAGGTGGCAGGTTGAGCGTCTACCTACAAATAATACAATATATACGAAATAAACTAATACTATATATACACAAATACTATAATAATTCGAGATATATTAGAGGTATATACTAATACTTACATACATAAAATAAATAAAAGTAAATATGTAAATAAACTAAATACTACTTTTACATAATAACAGTAACTAAAGGAAAATAAGAAGGAATTAAAGAGAGTGATAGTAGGAGAATAACTGAGACTTGAAAGATTCAATAGTCTGAGCTTGTCTGATGGTCTGAGGTAAGGCGACAGACGAGCAGCTTGAACAGAGATAGATTTACTTAAGAATTGAGAAGTATGCAAAGGAGTTTTGAGGCGAAGTTCGAGAGAAGTACGAAGGGAGTGATGTTGGGAGCTATAGTATTCGAAGTGTTCCTTAAGATAGGGAGGGGATTTCGGATTAAATAGGATGGTATATAGAAGTCAAAGTATGTGAGTATTCCGGCGAAGGCGAATAGGGAGCCACTTGAGCTGAGTACGAAACTGGGAGACGTGGTCATATTTGTGCAAGCCAAAAATGAACCGTATGCAAAAATTTTGGAGACGCTCAAGTTTATTCAACTGCTCCTCTATAAGGTCAAGGTACCTGACATCAGCATAATCGAGATGCGGTAAGAGTAAAGACTGTGAGAGCGCAATTTTAGTGTCCGTAGGTAGGAAATTTCTCAATCGTCTAAGGGATCCAGCGGCGATAAACACCCTCCTGCTCACTTCCGCTATTTGCAATGAAAATAAATAAATGAATTACCATTTAGTTTAGAACATGATTAGCTTCACACCATAATAAAATTATATTATGTTACGCAAAAATATTTATTATTATATCTGTCTTAAAAAGTATATTATACATCAATATCGAAAACTCCTTAATACCGTGTCTTCCTTGCTAGACGCCAGGCTCTTCAAACTGTGTTATTCCAAGGTATGATCTTCTTAATTCGTCCAGCTTCCAACAGCCAGTCGGAGTTGAGTGTTTAAAACATACATACACAAAAACTTTTACATTTATACTATTATACATCTATAAATTTATTAACCTCCTAAAACATGCTACAATTACCGCAAATCAAATAATTATTTCATTCAAGGAAAGAAATAGTTACTTGGCAAATATCCGAAAAATACCTACATCAGTGGGGACAAAAGCCACTCAGGGGCCTCTGTTGTCATAAACAAACCAGCAGAATGTATTGCGACGATTTTTCAACACTTACTCAATTAGTTTCAAGTGCAGAGTTAATAAAACATCCCCTTTTGGGTAACGATCGCATTAATCTTCATACAGAGGTACTAAGGGGCAATTTTAGAACCCATTAAATTTCATAATTATTACAATAGAAACATTATGAAGACGTTAAATTTGAAAAATTATGTTTCGTCTAATTTGCGGCCAAAGAAAGTTTTCATCACAGACATAAATCTAAATAGATGACGCAAGTCACTCCATCCGTACGAAAACCAAGCGTGTAACTTTTTTGTACCTACCATAATGTCACAAGATTGATTTAGTAAGGCTGGCATTTTATTTTTAACGTGAAAATGAAGCTATGCTATTTGTCAGCTAAACATATCCCTCGCTACACATCTTTGGTGGACATGCCAGTTCCCTTACCACGCGAAACAGTTTCAAAAGAAGAACATTGTGCTTCATTTTCGCACAGATTTTGACACGCGAAGTACGCACGGCTACAGATCAAGCTATACATTTCCAATATAAGCTGACCTCTTATTATACGGAAATCCTATACAATGCGAGATCAGCTTATACTGGAAATGTATAGCTTGATGTGTAGCCTTGTGTACATAAAACCGCGTCATCTATTTAGATATATATCTGTGGTTTTCATCCTCTTTTAAAACGATTTAATATTATAAAAGCCAAAATGACTTCATTATGTTTTCGGAACAACCTATTGTGGTAAAATGTAAGCTATGACATGGAGGGGAAATAGGAAAGAAAGATATAAAGAATGAAACTAAACATATTTTTACGTAGGATTCTTTGTGTCCCTAAAACACAGGGAAATCTGCGGGGATAGCGAATAGTAGATAGTTACGTAATTAATATTCTGTGAGCAACTGAACAACAAAGTAAAAGTAAGTGGATACTGTTTGGACAAAAAGAAGCGAGGTTTCTGGTTCAATGGTTTCGTGCTCCAAATAAAATAAATACGAGTAGGTTATATTATGTTATAGCAATAAAACAATTGAAGATCATAAGCCATCATAAGGTAAGGTATATAAGCATCGAAGAAAAGATAGAAAAGTAGACCGAGACACGAGTGGGAATTCTTTTGAAATTTTGACCAAGCCAACACACCAAATTTTTCATTGCAACTGAGGGCGTGTACTCAAAAAACTCACCTGAAAAAAAAAAACAGTATTCCCACTTGCGAGTGACGTCATCTGTGTGATTTTTCGATACACTTTATTTTGTAGTCGACTTTCGATATTTAATAAAGAAAAGTAAGTTTCCATTGAAACTCATATTGCAATATTTTTAGGTCAAGGATAGCATATGGTTCTGTGGAACCAATATAAAATTTGTAATAAAAATATAGTGCTTTCATATTCACCTAAGCCGACATTCTTTTAGCGAATAACAAAGTAAAATTGTGAGTTATTATGTTGGAAAAATCTTTATGAATATTTTATAAAAGACAAAACTATTTTTATAGCTTGAAAGATGAACCTTGAAGGTTATTAAATCCAAATTTGTATGCAAATTAAATTTAGGATTACTGTCGAAATTATTAATCTATCTATCCATAAATATTATAATTACATGTACTGACTGACTGATCCACGCAGGGCCCAAACCGCTAGGGTTAGAAGCTTTAAATTTTACACACATGTTCCTGTTATAACATAGGTATCCAATATGAAAGGATTTTAGGAAATTCCAGCGAAAAGAAAAGTGACTGAAAAGGGGGAATTTTGGTTGTATGAAAAATCTTATTCCTTGGCTTTATAAACATGAAACTTAGCTTGATTACTTACCTAAATAAATAATAAAGTTTGTCAAAACTACGTGTTAAAGTTTGTATGTAAGAAACCCATGATCCCTGTAAATTTGGTGTGTGTCGAAATAAACGCATATCTTTTGTTTTTCTTAAATGGCTTACTAAAAGATTTGCCTTTATCTCTATAAATAGGTCATACTAAATGGTTTTTTTGTTACTTAAAATGGGGATAACGCGCGGAAATCTCTCGCGGGAACATTATAATTACAAAGCTCTAGAGTCTGGTCAATTATAAACTTCAATTAAAAGTTATACAAAATGATAATTGCGGATCGTCAATAGATTCAAAGCGTCAGTTTACTTGGTTATTACAGCATCCGCAGTTAGAGCGGTTGGCAAATTAATTTATTTTGCAAACACTGCGCGATTCGGTTTTGTAATGAACGGAGTTTTACTATGACCGTATTGGTTTATTTACAATTAACTGATTAATTTTACATTATGATATTTGGTTTACCATTTAGTAATACTAATCATAGTATTTACTTTAAATATCATCATCATCAGCCTATAATGTCGCACTGCTGAGCACAGGCCTCCTTTCACAAATGAAGGTGAAAGGGAATAGGCAATACTCCACCACGCGTGCCCACTGCGGATCGGTGGAGGTATGCTAGTGGTCAACCTACTGTTGGAATTTTTCAAGCCGCCTAGGAGGCATCCAACTAGCTTAAGGCTATCACAATTAAGTGATAACCGGGACCAACGGCTTTACGTGCCTTCCGAAGCACGGAAACGCTCGATTTGAAATACCACTACGCGGTCACCCATCCAGGTACCGACCACGGCAGGCGTAGCTTAACTTTGCCAATCGATTAAGAACGGCTAATCATGCTACACCACGAGCACAATAAATATAATTCCTAATAATTATTTTGTAGAATATGTACTTGTAGTAAGTATATCTATATCTGGAAGCTCTGCTTAATTTGGGATCAGATTGTCGTATGTTTAAAATGTCCCAGGATACTTATTTATTTATTCCATTTAGACACCATTCCATATGCTTTTAATTCAGAGGGGAACTATTGTTGTTTGCATAATGTAATTGACATAACTGATTTATCATTATGATCATTGTAGTAATTATTAGATTATCAGAGCTGAGTGATATGCCAAGGTGGTACGCAAAACTTAGATGGAACTGGCTCTCAATTGCAGTTGTTATACCTATTTACAAAAAGTAACCTAATTAATCCTTTGACTGTTTGATGATCCGCGCGGGCGAGGAAAACAATAGAAATCTATTGTTATTTTTTAACCGCAAGTCAAGGGAAATATCGTCCTCAAATCAAAATCAAGGCTATCAAAAGTTGGATAAATAAAAATAAATGTCTGTAACAATAACAAATAAACAATAATAAATTGTCAATTATTACATGTCGCTAAATTACCTAATTTGGTGTCGAAATGTATGGTGTACGTATAGTAGTACCCAATTAATATGGCTTACCGATGTACCTGCGCAGAAGATACATTTTCAAAGCGCGGGAAACTCTATTGGCCGACAGCTGCCGTCATGTTAGCGCGCGCCGTGCGGAGGGGCGTGACTTGCGAGTGAGACGGACTAACAGCTGCAGTGTATTATGAAACTTATAGTAGTGATCTAAGGTTGATTTTAAGTTTTAAGCATTCTTTCTTTAATCTTCGGGCCCGTACTTTCTTTTCTGTGCGAACGAAGATTCACGACGCGCCATATAAGTTGGGTAATACTTACTGTGCTATTGGTTCCGGAATAAACCAGAGAGAGTGAATTTAATTTGTCACATTTTCAACGCTTCCAATTGCGGAATACTCCGCTTCAAAATGCAATATCAAACATTGTACTATTGATATTTGAAATATGAAGATATCACACCTGTACTGGACATAGAATTGAGACTTTATTTTTAGTCTGTATATCTGAATGAAATATTTTTGACGTTTTATCGAAATCAATTTTGTAACGCTTCAAGATTTCATGTGTTGGAGATGGAATCAGTATAGCTGTTTCCCAGCTTTACTTTCGTTATTGAAGGTTCTCATGTTCCCGGGATATACATCCGAAAAAGAATAGCCCTGGTTCTCATGGTCAGTGTTATCCGAACAGCATTCTAAAAACCAGATTTCCCAATAGTTACTGAGGCACTATGGTCCCCATGTCGTGGGGGTAACTTATCAGACTTAATTGTTTTTTACTAATTTAATATGATATTCATCATTATCATCATCATATCAGCCTAAGGATGTCCACTGTTGAACATAGGCTTCCCCTACTTCGGACGGTTTTGAGCCACTTGCATCCAGCGGCGACCAGCAATTTTAACCAGGTCCTCGGTGCACCTGGTGGTCGCCACTCGAGAACCTTCCTTCCCCATCGGCTATTGGTTCTTCGAGCGACGTGGGCTGCCCATTGCCACTTTAGCTTACTAACTCTACGAGCTATATTAGTAGTTTTTGTTCTCCTACGAATATCCTCGTTTTGGACCCTGTCACGTAGAGATTCCGAACATAGCTCGTTCCATAGCGCGCTGCATTATATAATATGATATTACATGGCATACATTGGAATATCAGAAACATAAGTTATTTAATTAAAACAAATACTACTAATAAAATTCTTACAAAAGAAACTTAAACTTAGAAAAAACATCTTATGATGAAAATACTCAAAATTCTAATTAAAAAAATGCATTCCATTCACTTATCAGCACAATTCTCATTGCTTAGTATTTAAATGCACTTTTTGGCTGAACAAGCTAATATCTTGCCATAAGTGGCTTCTAAAACAATGTAATGGTGGTTATTGACTTTCGTCATTGAAAGTGCCAAGGTAATGTCCATGGTGGGTCAAGGCCATAACAAACATTTATTTTTATTTTTTACGAAATTGGCTTAGTATAGTGGCGACCACGTACCGGGAAACGCCTAGAGGGACGATTTCCAATCAAGTGGATAGTTGGGAGTCCCTTGGGTGGAAATAGATTATATCGTCGTGGAAATATTTATTGGAGGCCTCCGTTATACAGTGCAGCTCATCTAATAATCTTAATAATAATAAAAGTTTACTTCGGTGAGAATCGAACCCACAAACTGGGGCTTGGCAGCCAACCGGGTCGTCGTCACCTCGCGTCGTTGATTTACTATTATTATGTCATCATTATGAATTCATTATTTTTATTTATTTCTTTATTGCCCTGCATGCGATGCAGTCTGTTGTTTTACGTGTCAGAAACATTCACCCAAGTGTCAAAAACAACTACAAAGTTCCAACTCATTTGGATGAACAATGCACGAACGCATAGAAGACGAACGAAACGAACATATAATTTTTTACATAAAAAATAGTGCAGATTTAGAAATACATGCAGTAAAAGTTATAATGATTCTGTAATAATAACTAATAAAAATAAATAAAATAATAATCATCGTTACACAAGATTTGCTCATAAGTTGAAGTTTGTGACTCAGGGTAGTTCAGCTAAGCTAAGATTAGGTTACAACTTTGCTTTTTAATTAATTCTTAACTAAAATTAGTTCATAATATATTTAGCATCATCATCAGCCTATAATGCCCACTGTTGAGCACAGGCCTCCTTTCACAAATTAGGTTGAAAGGGAACGAGCAGATACTCCACCACGCGTGTCCACTGCGGATTGGTAGAGGTAAGTTATTAGTCAACCTACTGTTGGAGTTTTCAAGCCGCCTAGGAGGCGTCCAACTAGCTTGACGAGTATCAAAATTAAGTGATAACCGGGACCAATGGCTTTACGTGCCTTCCGAAACACGGAAACGCTTGATTTGAAATACCACTAGGCGGTCACCCATCCAGGTATCAACCATGACGGTGGTAGCTTAACTTAACTTACATATTGAAATAATAATAAGATATATTGTAATTAACATTAACCGCGCATACAAAGTTGAAAGCTTATTTTCTTTATGAAAGAAGATCAGAATGAAGGAAAATCGATTGCGGGCAATTTAAACAATGTAACACAAACACTCTATGCATAATACATTATTCAGCAGGCATTTGGTAATAATACGGGCGTCTATAAACGTATTATGTACCTTTCTACTAGGTCAACGGGTACTCCCCAGTTTTTTCTCAAAGGTACTTTTTTGTGGGTACTTCCCACTTTTTCCTCAAACCTACTTTTTTGAGGTAAACCATCCTTCGTCCTTGAGATATGATTTAAGCCTACTCCGTACAAAATTATTCGCACATAAAATTAAAAGATAGCTCCAAGTTACGAGGATGAATTATTTTTATTTCAACAAGAATAAAAACTCGTTGAAAAGTGACTCGTTAAGAAAAACACCACATGAATTATGTTCTTATTATTTTTATTCATTTGTAATGCAGACGACTTGAATTATACGTTATATTATAAGTTATGAGAGATAATTTTGCCGCAATTTTATAAACCCAGTTATTATTTAAAATTTTAAATTATTGAAACATTCTCAAGAAAAGTCTATAATGCAATAACTAGGGATTGCAATCCCGCAAAACGGGATCACGCATTCCCGCGGGATCCCGCTACTTTTATTAATGTGCTGGATCCCGCACCTTCAAAGCGCGGATCCGCGGATCCACCAAATGGCGCTAAAAATTGCCGAGAGAGCGTTTTCAGTATCAGGATATACTTGCAGTTCACTCAGAAGCAGGCTCGGAGATGATACAATAAATGCCATTTTTGCTTCGTAAGAGCGTATTTTCAAAAGTTATCACCATAGGTTGATATCATAGTAATAGTGGTAATAGTGTGGTAATAGCATCTAAGAGAAAGTTGTGATTTGATTATTAGTCATTATATGAATAAAACTAAATTATATTAAACTGTTGTTAATAGTAAGGGTAAAATTAAATAAAACTACTATACTATGCCAAACATTTAAAGATGAATCTAAGAAAACAGATTACTAATTCAAATAGTTTGTTGCTTAATGTAAAAAAAGTTGATATTTCACCGACTTCAAGAAAAGGAGGAGGTTCTCAATTCGGTTGTTTATATATTATTATTATTTTTTTATGTATGTTCGGGCATAACTCCGTCATATATAGACGGATTTGCAAAATTCTTTTTTTGATCGAAATGAAATTTATATGGGACCATTTCGGAATATACCCCATATTCCGAAATGGTCCCATATAAATAGATCTGATGATGAGTTTCGGAGATAGACAACGGAACTCTTAAAAAAAATTACAGCAAATCAGCCGCGATTGCTGCTATCGCATAAATATGCATTGTTTACGCAATCACACAACAAAACATCAGGCCTGTACACTCGAAAACGTTACGCAGATGTATTCAGTATATAATGACACTAAAAATTCAAAAATACTTTCTTTCTGACACTGTTTTGAAGTGAGCGAAATCGCATGACGTGTTCTATAGAAAATATTTTGCTGACTTCAAAACAGTGTCAGATAAGAGTTATTTTATACTTTTTTGTGTACTTTGAAGGCGGTTTATTTTTTTGTTAAAACGTTATTTACACAAAAATCTGTAGTTTCAATTTGATTTTATAACATAATTTCAAAGATGCGGGATCCCGGGGGGGGATTGAGTAATCCCGCATATCAATCCCGCGGGGTTGAATGAGCTGCGGGATTCCAATCCCTAGCAATAACGCAGTAGTCGTATGTTCAAATCATTGAACAATTTAACCCAACAACGCCCAACGTTAATAATGCGCTCTAATTGGCTAAGTCAAGGACTCACTATACATTGAGATGCAGTGATTGGTCGGTAGGTATTAATCAGTGCATAAATACTTAGTTGTGGAACTGTATTGCTTACTCTAGAGACTTTTCCTAGATGGTTCAAATACTACAGTGAACATGTGCACATCGTGTGGAAACCACAGTGGGTACTTTGTAGTACCTATCCGCTTGTGGTCTGGTGATCTTGGAGTAGCGAACACAAGAATATCGATAGAAAAGTATCTGCTGTTTTAGTATACACTATCCCCCTTACTCATAAAACGTTATTTAACTAATAAGCTGATTAAGTGGTCACCTAAATAACGTCAAATTGTTTGACAATGACAGCAAGGTGACGTTATTTATTTGACCATTTATTCAGTAGATTTAGTTAAATAGCGTTTATGAGTAAGGCCGTATACTAACAAAACGACGAATAATAAAAGATAAAAATCCTATCTGAGATGCAACATTATGGATATACTAGTTTCGCATGGGCTCACTCGCAATTCCGATACTTTAATGTTTTCCTGGGATAAATAATTTTTACTCCAGATTGTGGTCTATCTGCTTGCCGAATTCCATCACGATTGGTTGAACCGTTGATGCGAAAGTGAGATTTTTTGTTTGTTACGCTTTCACGCCCCAACTATTCAAAATCAAAATCAAAAAGTAATTTATTCAGTTTAGGCTCTAGTAAGGCACTTATGAACGTTACATACAGTTGCATTTACCACCGGTTCGGAATACACTTAAACTGAGAAGACTCCGGCAAAAAACTCTATTTCAAGGTCTATTCAACCGATCATGATGAAATTTGGCATACAGATAGCCTTTAGTATGGAGAAGTACATTCTTTTCATCCCGGGAACGCGGGTGAAACCGCGGGGGACAGGTAGTATGTAATACATATACCCCTTTATTCATAATCGCTTTTTAACTAAATCAGTGTAATAGTATGCCCCGTCTCACTCTTTCGATCACCAAATGTCACCTGTCAGATAAAGACTTCGGAATTTTAGCTAATCAACGTTTGATAACTTTATTATGAATAAGGGGGTTAGTATTTGGTTAATTCAGTAAATCAAAGCCTTGTAGATACTTGTAGTCCTATTACTACAGTGCTATTACTTACCGCCACGTCGTAATCCAATTTATTTTTCAGCCCTCAATCCTGAATAGATATTGCAAGGGAAAAACAACTTTAGAGCTATTAAAAAAGAGTCGTAACTCAATTACATCGCGTGTGAAAACCAAGTTTTCTTTTAAAACTGTCTTGAAGTTCGTTGTTCCCTAATGAAACGGTCACATCTGTAGTAGCCATGTTATAAAAGTTGTATACAACAATACTAATAGCTTTATTTCTGGATTTTGTGTCTACAAACAGCTTGGGGTGAGTTTTTGTGAAGTCTGCCACACTTTCAACATTTTTTTTAATTTGAATTATATTCCTTGAGGACTGTAACAAGTGATTGCAGATATAAACCAATTGATTCTGATCAGCAAAGGAGTGAAGCTTACATCCTGGGTCTGTTTTCCAACACCTATATTATATAACCTTGATGTATTTAGAGACAGATTGGGCATTTTCTGTACAAACGTGCTACATCTTCGGCCTCGTCATAACTCCTTCTTTGGTCAGTCGACAGCCAGATGTAAGCCCATTTTACAAGCTATTATTTAACTTGCAATGTATGTATGTATGTTTGTTCGGGTGGAATATTGGTCAACAAAAAGTAGTAACTCAAAAAAAGCTTGTATAAAAAATTTAATTATTAACAAAGAACTTTTTACAATAAGCTACATTTTTCGAGACAAGGGTTGTCTCGAAAAATGTAGCTTCAGATTATTATTTATCAGGTTTATTACCTTAGTTACAACTTATTTACGTTCTGACAGTTGCATTTGCAGTGATTTTTTTCAAATTCAATTCAGGCTGTTTCTAATGAAACCGTGTCAGTACCACGTGCAAGTGCAAGTATTGTTATTGATTCAATCAGGGGGGAAATATAATTTATTTTCTAGTCCAAGCTTTGCAATAAAGTCACGGTCAAGTCAACACACCGTTTGTTAACAAAATTGTAATTAGATTCCTAGCTCAGTTTGTAAAGTTTCCTGTAATCCTTTCGGCTGTCATTATTGTAAATGAAAGACAAGCCAGCTGGCTCAAACTTAAGTCAGGGCTTAACTTTCATCGCTGACTTAAGTAAGGGCGGCAGTAATGGACCCGGCTCTCGTCAAATAGAATTAGTTGAATAATTAAATATTGTTAGACTTTTAAAATATCTAAATTAGACATCTCTAGAGTATTTATTTACGGTGATAATAAGTGTTTAATTTACGTTACGAAAATTATTAAAATACCCAGTTAAAAGTTGAAGATGCTTTATTTTTAGTATGTACAGGTCTGTATTTGACCACAATCTAAATAGTGATTGTTTATGCCGATTTGAGTACCAATGGACGCTAGGGAACGTATGAAGGCTTTATGCACGCGCCTGTTAAACGGTAACGACGTTTCCCGAAACGGTCCGGGAAAGGACGAACCACATCATGTCCAAATTCAAAAATAAGTGTCAATCATTCAGAAAAATATTCAATAAGAAGAATCATACGCTTTTCAAGAAAATTATATATAACTCTCATAACACTCCTGGGAATCTCACGTTGTCGTACCTGCACCGCATCACACCGCCCCGGACCTAAGGAAAGAGGAACAAGTTGCTTGCTGTTTAAGAGGTGAGTGCATAGGCCTTGTTTTCCTTAGCGTCTTGGAAGTACTCAATTTTAAATTCGCATCCGCATCAACATAAGTTTTGGTCCTTCGAGCCGGATGAGACTAGCACCGCTCTCTTAGCTATCGGAAATATAATCCTATTCTCCCTATTTCTATTTCTATAATTATATTTGCGTATATAATATTGTGCATATAATTAGTCGCTACGTTATAGTGCCTATGTGAGAGATTCCCTATCGCATCGCCTTATAAATAAATTCGCATTTTTATTCCTATTGCATTTTCTTATTTTTTCGCTCATAAATACATAATTGTTCAATAATTTCTCAATTCTAGCATTCTTTCATTTTATTTTTCATTTTTTCACGTCATATTTTGAAACTTGTCAAAATGAATTCGGACTCTAAAATAAAAATTGTTATAGCCAAAAAAGAGGCTATATTTTCAATTGTCAATAATTTGTTTATTTCTGCAAAAAAAGTAGTTCCGTCAGATATTGACACGAGAAGTAAACAAGATTTTCTGGCAGCTTCTTGTAACATAGAAAAATTATACACCACTTACAACGATTTATGTGACGAACAAAACGCATTATTTTTAGAAGAGGACCCTGACTATGTGGTAGATTTTAATTCATGGAGCTCATTTGAATCGTTATACTCATATATACAACATACACGCACAGTTCTGTTGCAATATCGTCAGCCTATCACTTCAGGTAAGCCGTCTGAAAAAGTAGATTCCTTTAAATTTTCGTGTCGATTACCTCGCCTTGACCTGGTAGGGTTTAATGGTGATCCCGAATCATGGCCGCTTTTCTATCAAAACTTCAAAACTAACGTGCATGACAATGAGGAATTGACCGATGCTCATCGCGTACAATATTTGGTAGGAAAGTTAAGTGGAACAGCTCTTAACGTCTTTGCAGGGATTGTTCCTAACGAATCCAACTACGCTACTATATGGGATTCTTTAGTGGCTAAATACCAAGACAAAAGGTTACTGGGATCTATGTATCTTAATAACATCCTGAATATGAAACCTATTTCTGATACTTCCGCTCAGTTGAATAATTATATCGAACGTGTTCATTCTTCTATAGCAGCTTTAAAACAGTTAGATATTATCGATTTATCCGATTTTATTCTTACACATCTCGCTCTTAAAAAGATAGATTCGAAACTTGTTCAAACCTTTGAATTGTCAGTTCGCGACAAAGAAATTCCTTCCAGTTCTGATTTAGTTACTTTTATTAGACATCATATAAAAATTCTCGATAGAACAAATGACGATCGTCGAAGTACGTCAAACGCTCAGGGGTCTTATTCCCAAAATCGCTCGCGTTTTTCTGCTCCGAAAATATCGCATACTTTTACTATTACTGAAAATAAACCGATTTGTATTTTTTGTAAAGACTCTCAACACATTCATTTATATGAGTGCTCAGCATTTAAAGCATTGTCTGTAAAAGAACGTTTTAATTACCTTAAAGAAAACAGATTTTGCATTAATTGTTTTAGTTCAAAACATTCTACTTTTAAATGTGCTTCGCGTAATACTTGCAAGATGTGTCATAAGAAACATCATACTCTTTTGCATTTTGATACTCCGCTAGTTCCGCAACAATCGCAACATAATACAGTAGGGTTTGAGAGTAGGCACCCTACGACTGTACGCGCTTCTAATTCATCTGTCAATAATAAAAGTGATGGTACTGCTGCTATTGATCATCCGCGTTCACAAAATTCGCAGGCTGTGTGCATGCATATACATACAGAATCAGATGCACCTGAAGCGACTACTTCGCGCGTTTCGACCGCTACGTTGGAAAAACGCACTAATTCGCTCGCTTTACATTCTTGCAATCAAGTAGCATCTGGTAAACATTTAGATACAACAATTGTTTTACCTACTGCTCAAGTATTTGTTCCTACTAATGGTAAACTCGATACTATAAGATGCTTAGTTGATAGTGCGTCGCAAAATAATATTATTACGCTCGTATGTTGCAATAAATTAAAATTAGATATTCAGCCACTTGTGAACTCGTCTTTAAAAACAGTTGGGTCAATCTCCACACCCGTTAAAGGTTTCGTATCACTGACGATACAGTCCCGCGTTTCTGACGCTCAATATAATTTGACGTTTCTTGTCGTTGATCATATAACTGATCAATTGCCTACCTGTGTCGTTCACACATCAATAATAGATTATTTCATAAATTTACCGCTCGCTGACGATTGTTGGAATTTGTCGGGTGAAATAGATGCAATTCTTGGTGCACAGATGTTCGCATTTATTTTACTCGGAGGTAAAGTCATACCGCCGCTCGCTCATTCAGTTGACTTTTCGGATACCGCTCGCTTCGCACCGCACGCCCTCGAGACTACGCTTGGTTATATTGTCATGGGGGAGATACCTGCTGTCAACCCTGAAGGCATTGCCTGGTCCTTCGGTCCTTTAGTTAATGAACTTAATAATAATAGAATGAAATTCTGGGAACTCGAGGAGGTGTCGTCAATTAATATTATAAGTCCGGAAAATCACAATTGTGAACAGTTGTATATATCGACGGTCTCAAGAAGTCCTTGTGGTCGTTACATCGTTTCGCTGCCTTTTAAAGGTGATCCTAAGTCTTTAGGGAATTCTTTTATTAATGCGAAACGTCGATTGATAGCTCTAGAGCGTAAATTTAACACAATACCTACGTTACGTCAAGCGTACAATGATGTAATTGTTGATTATATGGAAAAGGGTTATTTATCTGAGATACCTTATTCTTCCTCCGCTATTTCTGAAGGATATTTTATACCACACCATGCCGTTGAACGGCCAGACAGGGCTACAACCAAAACACGTGTTGTTTTAGATGCTAGCGCTAAAACTGATAGTGGCACATCGCTTAACGATTTGTTACATATAGGGCCTAATCTACAGGCAGATTTGTTTGCAATTCTTTTGAAGTTTCGCTATTTTAAAATTGCTATAACCGCGGATGTGCAGCAAATGTATCTTAGAATAATTTTATCAGAAAGCGATCGTAAATTTCAAAAAATATTATACCGCTTTAACGAAAATGAACCGCTTCGTATTTTACAATTTAATTCTGTGGCTTTCGGTCTCCGATCTAGTCCGTTTTTGGCTATGCGGACTCTTCATCAGTTAGCTGACGATGAACGCGAGCGCTTTCCTTTAGCAGCTGAGATCGCCACAAAAGAATTATACATGGATGATTTAACCACAAGCGTACATACCGTTCATGATGGGATACGTCTAGCGGACGAATTAATCGCGTTATTTAAAGCTGGTGGATTTAATCTTGTCAAATGGGCTAGCAACTCGCCTGAACTTTTAGCTCATTTGCCGGAATCGCATCGTGCATTGATCGAGTTCACTAATGATAGTGATACCTTGAAAATTTTGGGCTTAAAGTGGATACCATCCATTGACGTATTTGCTTTTAGCACTTCATCCACATCGACAAGTAACACTAAACGTAGTATATTGTCCACAATCGCTCGCTTATTTGATGTACTGGGTTTAGTTGCTCCCGTTATACTTTATGCAAAGCTTTTATTACAAGAGCTTTGGTTATCAAAAGTGGGGTGGGATCAGGAACCACCTGAAACTATTGTTGAACGTTTTATTCAATTCAAAAATGAATTACCTTTGCTTTCGAATCTTCAGATACCTCGTCACTTAGGGGTTGCCGCTGGTTGTGTCTTAAACCTCGTAGCTTTCGGAGACGCTAGCATGAAAGCTTACGGCTGCGTCATTTATTTACACGTTACACACCCTAACCGCGACATATCTGTTCATTTGGTGTGTTCTAAGTCTAAAGTGGCTCCACTGAAGACTGTTACTTTAGCAAGACTCGAATTGTGTGCTGCATTACTTCTTGCTAAACTTATCAAACAAGTTAGATCTACACTTCATGATAACTATCCTATAAATGATATTTTTGCATTTTCGGATTCAACGATCGCTCTGTCGTGGATTCATTCATCTCCTCATCGATGGCAGGTATTTGTTGCAAATCACATTAGTCAAATTCAAGAAATTCTATCCCCTGATCGCTTCTTCCACATAGATGGAATTAACAATCCTAGTGATGTCATATCAAGGGGTTTATTACCCGCACAATTAATTAATCACACGCTTTGGTGGCACGGTCCATCTTGGATTCATCTTCCTATTTCTAAATGGCCAATAATGCCATTCGAACCATGTCACATTGAAGGCACTTTACCCGAAATAAAAAATACTGTTACATTAATTACTATATCTGATGTGGATACTTCTCCTCTTCTTGAACTCGCTCTCCGGGTTTCTTCCTGGAAAAAATTGTTACGCATTATTGTTTATGTCCTACGTTTTGCAAAGAAAATACCTCGCTCGCCTTCGATTCAAGTTAATGATATTAAATCTGCTGAATTAGAGATTCTTCGCAATTTACAAAGCAAACATTTTGCTGATGAAATAAAAAATATTAAGAAAGGTAAATTACCTTCAACTCCTTTGAGAAAACTCGATCCGTTTGTGGATGAAAATGAGTTGCTCCGCGTTGGTGGCCGATTGACAAACGCTAATATACCGTATGAAAATCGCCATCCAATATTGCTTCCACGCCGTGACCATTTGGTTGATCTGATAATTGATGATTGTCACCGCTCTAATTATCATACTGGTTCGCATCTTCTTATGTCTTTATTAAGACAACGTTTTTGGATTATATCTGCCCGAAATATAATTCGGCAACGCATTCGTCAATGCAACTTTTGCTTCAAAGTCTCGCCCTCTCATCCTTCACCTATCATGGCAAGTCTTCCTCCTTCTCGCGTACAAGAAGCTAAGGCTTTCACACACACAGGGGTTGATTACGCCGGGCCTATATACATTACTCTGACGCGCAGACGTGGTGTTAAAAAACAAAAGGCTTACATTTGCCTTTTTGTTTGTATGACAACTAAAGCCATACACATTGAAATTGCTTCTGATTTGAGTACAGAAACGTTTTTAGATGCTCTGAAACGCTTTCTCTCAAGGCGAGGACCAGTTTCATGTATTTATTCGGATAATGGAACCAATTTTATCGGCGCTAAGCGTCAATTAGATGAATTGTATGCCTTTTTGTCTGCTAAAGATACATCTACCGCATTTCAAACAGAGTTAAATAATCGTAGAATCACATGGCGGAACATTCCTGCTCGAGCACCTCATTGGGGTGGTATTTGGGAAAGTAATATAAAAAGCATCAAGTCTCATTTATATCGTAGCATTGGCGAACAATTACTCTGTTATGAAGAATTACTGACAGTTTTAGTTCAAAT
The DNA here is from genome assembly GCA_951394255.1 of Polyploca ridens. Classification (NCBI taxonomy): domain Eukaryota; kingdom Metazoa; phylum Arthropoda; class Insecta; order Lepidoptera; family Drepanidae; genus Polyploca; species Polyploca ridens. The sequence goes on along the minus strand of OX596254.1, from coordinate 3,971,941 downwards.
TGAATGTCTCTTGAACTCGCGTCCTCTGTGTTTACTGTCCGATCAACCTCATACTATTCTAACACCCGCTCATTTCCTTAATACAACACCGTTGCAATCGTTACCTGCATTTGAAGTTAACGAATCTGTAAGTCTACATAACCGAAAGAAACTGTTAGATAGTCTGGTACAAAGTTATTGGAAGAGGTGGCACGTGGACTATTTACACACACTTCAAGTAAGACAAAAATGGAATACCCCTGATTTCCCGATTCTGCCAGGAACACTTGTACTCATTCATCAAGATGATACTCCACCGCTTCGCTGGCCAACAGGCATTATTGAACAAGTTTTCCCGGGTAGAGACGGAATCTCGCGCGTGGCACTGGTGCGTACTACAACTGGTTCTTTGAAACGTCCTGTTGTTAAATTATGTCCACTACCATCACAATGATTGTATTCGCATGTATGTTATATTTTCTCGCATTATCTACTTTATACCTATCTTACCCGCATGTTATAATTTTTTAATTAACCCGCTATTATAATAATTAAAACGCATCATTAATTTCAAATTTGATTATTGATTCCTCATGTTACTTCAAGTTTTTTATAAACTGAAATCCGCTTCATCCTCTTATAGAATCTCTAATAGAATCCTCTTATAGAATCCTCTTTCGCTAGTTTATTTGGACTTTGAAAAATCCTCCGGACTTTCAAGCCGGGGAGTATGTTTATGCCGATTTGAGTACCAATGGACGCTAGGGAACGTATAAAGGCTTTATGCACGCGCCTGTTAAACGGTAACGACGTTTCCCGAAACGGTCCGGGAAAGGACGAACCACATCATGTCCAAATTCAAAAATAAGTGTCAATCATTCAGAAAAATATTCAATAAGAAGAATCATACGCTTTTCAAGAAAATTATATATAACTCTCATAACACTCCTGGGAATCTCACGTTGTCGTACCTGCACCGCATCACACCGCCCCGGACCTAAGGAAAGAGGAACAAGTTGCTTGCTGTTTAAGAGGTGAGTGCATAGGCCTTGTTTTCCTTAGCGTCTTGGAAGTACTCAATTTTAAATTCGCATCCGCATCAACAGTGATGATGTGGTCGAAAGTGGTAAGCACACAAAACTGAGAAGGCTGGCTTAAATTGATAGAAAAGGGTGGAGTGCAGGGGAGGAGTGGGTGACTACAAATGTTCCTACAACTGTCATAATCCTTATCCTTACTAATATTATAAACGCGAAAGTTTGTATGTATGGATGTTTGTTACCGTTTCACGCAAAAACGACTGAACGGATTTAGATGAAATTTGACACACAGATAGAATATGTTCTGGATACTTTTTATCCCGGGAAAACATACGATCTCTCGGGACTGCGGGTGAAACCGCGCGGGACAGCTAGTATATAATATATGATTTCCTAGCAATGTTTACTTTCTATTTTCTGTATTTTTATTAAACTTAGTATGTTAATTTGAAATACCTACAACTTATTTCCTTTGAAGTACCTACCTAAGTTTAACAACACTGAACGTAAAAATGAGTCGGCATGGTATTATACCAGTTAACCGTCAGCGAAAGAATTGAGTCGTTAAAAAAAAGTTACGCTCGGCCTATATTGGCAGTGTGACGCGACGCTGAAATACCAAAAATGTAAACTGATGGGTTTTTGCGTAAAATATTAATATGGAAAACGAGGAGCCTCCTAGGATAAAGGTAAGGACTTACCAGGAACTCCAGGAACTCCTATTGTAATCCAGCACAGTGATAAGCACTATTTTTCTTCATATCAATTCACAAATCACAAAGTTCACTGCTTCTCTGTCTGTAGCGTCTTTCGTACTGAATGTTGCGGGGCGCGCGCTTCGCTTCACTCGCACACACGCGCTTGGCGATGCGTCGCCGAAGTATGTAGAAGATTCCCGAAGCTCTTTTCTCGCTTTCACATATGATGTGGGAAAAGGAGAGGAATCGGGAAGTAGAGGCTCGTCATTGATACTCAATATGAGTAGGTTTCTACTATAAATATTATTATAGGTATTTTGGCCTAAACATAAACAATATAATAAATTACAAACAATACATTGGCAATCCAATAAAATGTATTTATTGTATTTCATTTTTATTATTTAATAATTTTGTAATTTTCTCTGAAATTAAGTTATTTTTGGAAATAATTGTATAATTGTGATGAGATTAATAAATATTTCTTATTTTTATTCACATTATTATACCAAATTGAATACATTTTTAAATATTTTGTAAAGAATAACATTTAAAAATATTAAAAAAGTTTTCCGTCGGTATCGGGAGCAGGGTTCAAGCTACCGGTGGTTAGGACTGCAGAGACAGGAACCTCCGCATCAAGTAGTACTGCCTTCTGAATCAGGCTCTTGATCCAACCGCCTAACGAGAGCCTCTAGAGATGTTGGTCGAGGCTTTTGGGCATCTGGTATCGACAATATTATTATTCTTTACATTATGTGAACAATGTAATAAAATGAAAACAATACTTTATGTACTACACTTTATGGCAAATAAATGAATTTGAATTTTGAATTTGAATTTGAATTTAATGTATAGGCAAAAAAATATTAAGATTAAAAATGTAAAAAAAATAGCTATCTATTTGTTACTTATTTACTAGAAAGATATCAAAGCCACGTATATCGTACATACCTACGCTGTGTTTTTAGTACCAGTTTGAGTGCGCCCATTATTTTTCAAGGAAATATTTTAAATGATAATTTTTGTAGCATCGCGTCGCACCTACATTGTGAGCTTACCTTACCAATGTCAAAAGGTTAATGTTGAAACATAACGTAAAATTAATAACGTTCGCGCCACGCCAGCGAAACATTAAACTTATTACAATGCACAATATCTTTTTATTGGGTGTTTATTTCATAAAATTGCGGACTTTCCCCGGTCGATTCAAAGATAAAGCTCACTTTTATTTTAGTTGCTAAGCAACAAACGGTGGAACTCTCAATAAAAATTCCCCAAATATTATGCAACGACATATACCCTTATTTTTATGGTAACCTTTATTGTTAACATTCTTGAACCCATAAAGGAAGTTTTGTTTGATGGCAGTCTTCTTCCATAAGATTTCATACTTACGGAGATTTCAAAACTTTTATGAAAAAATTTTGCTTCCTGTCTTATCTATTTCCTGTCATTCTTTATTTTCCGTAAACACTTTTTTGCCTTTAACCGAGGAAAATGGTAATAAATAAATAAATATTCTGGGACATTCCTCACACACGGTTATCTGTTCCCAAACTAAGCAGAGCTTGTACGTATGGAAACCAGATAACTAATATACTACATATACTACTTTTTGTTTGTAAATACACACTTAATACAATATAACAGAATTACACCCAGACTTAGGACATACAGACATAATACCTACTACGGTAATGTAACATAATTGAGATTGAATAATTATGCTCTGTTTAGATGACCTTTTATATTCTATTATTATTAATTAGAATTTTATTACCGAGGCTGCCACTGCAGCCAATCATCAGGGTAAAATTAATAAACATGGAAATATTCTACAAAATAAATGGTGTCAGTGCTCCATTTACTCAAATATTAAGTACAAGCCTATCAGTACTTGTATTGTATTTAATGAGAAATAATAATGTAAAATAATTTATTTCCTTGCCCTCCGAAATCCTTTATTATCAATCTTCAAAGCAATTTTTGATCGCAACATAAATTTTAAAGAATTCCCAGCCTTCATTAATTTATTTCTAATCTCATTTTTTCACGCGGACGCAGTGGCTCATTCTCACAGTATAATTTATACACTTACTAAAGAGATTGCTTTTGTTCTTGTCACCCCCTGATGGGGTAAAAGATTGCTTATTCAGTGGTGCCTTTGTATCCTTTCCCGTTGATAAACTTAGTTTTTTATATTGAAATATTATGCTAACTACGCAAGACACTGAATAAAGTTTTCTTTTGTATTCGCGACTAACGAATGGAAAATTAAACCTAGTTTAGTTAGTAGTTAGAGTTCAGCTGCATTTGGGACTACTTCTTTGCTCATTAAACCCACAATCTGTTAGAACAGCACTATTTATTTGTTGTTCAGTTTCGTATTTAAGTTCTGCGGGAGATTTTCCATTAATTAACACAAGTTGGAAACTAAAAAAAGAGTCTAGGGTTATTGAAATTGTCGGTCTATTAACAAAAGAGTAAATAAATCCTTATCTGCAAGATCAATTATAAACTGTATGTAACTTAGTTTACTAGGTATTTCTATAAGTTTTCCCATATCTGCATTCTCCCGATCTCGGTCTTCAATCCTTCTCTAATTGCCAATAATTAAAAGAGCCAGGATACAGAATTTGCTCTTTTTCCGTGTTGAAACAGTAGTGGCTCTATGAACACATCGACCTACAATCTTGAGGGTTTAAGAACAAATCAAGCCTGAAACCATGAGCATACTTACAAACTTACCAATGGCTGGCCCACGAAGGTAATTGTGCAAGAGAATGAGCATTAGACTCTCGTGGTGGACTACTCAAACCCTATTGTTATTAGGGTCGGCTGGTGACCCTCTATTGGGGACAATATTAACGATGATGATGAAGATTATAGAAGATAGAAGTCATAGATTTAAAGTATACTAGGTTAGATACCCCAAACCTTCCGCTCAAGCGTGATCACCAAGTAAGTGTAATGCATCAACTTGCCAAGCTCCTAATTATTTTGCGACTTGAGTTTAGTTGCACCAATGGTAAGTCGTGTAGTAGAAAACCTTTAAGAGGCGAAAATTGTGCTATATCTACTGTTAGATCTCTTCAAGTTTAGTTAGCTGAGTAATCTTTCATTTCATCGGATGAAAAAAATGGTACGCTCGGTTACATACTATTTAATCAATATGCCGAGTCCCTACTCCAAATCTGTCGGGTGAATCTTCAAAGAAGTTATATATTTCATACTTAGAGGGACGCAACCGAATTACGGTTATTACATTTAGGCCCTTACAACTTATTCAGTTGCTCACGTGTTTGTTTTTGCTACACCGTATAACGATAAATCTTGCGCATAAAACACATGCGTGATGTATTAAGAAGCTAAAGCGGAAAACGGGAGTAGCATTTTTTATTCGTCCTTTTTTGTATGACGTATGAGTACATAAACCATTTCATTGTGTACCTGCATACCAACGGGTACTTTGTCTTTTATTTTATTTAGTAATACTCTTATTTGAGAGCGTATTACAAGGTAGGTAGTATATCTTTTGGTTTATGGTGCACCAGTAGAATAAGGCGTAGGAGATTCATTATTTCTAATTAATTCACTAATCTATCATATCAATTGCTTTGCTATTTAGACCTTTTGATCTTATTCCACCATCCCCATATTTACACCGAACCACAAGACTCCTGGAAACTTTCACCCGCACGTTGTTGATATACCGAAAATACGGACAGCAAGAGAGTGGAATTTGCGCCGTCTGTTTCTTGACTCTTACAATTTAGGGACTCAAGGCCAGAGTGAATTGGCAACCTGTGTCGGCAACACAATGGCAATCCTTGTGGTCTATAGGCGATGGTAGTGCACTTAATATGAAGTAGCACCCTTTATTAAATGTAAAAAAAGCACTTACCGGCGTGTTCCGGCAGCTGCACATGCCAGTTCTTTTCTTCGCTTTGTATATACCATCTGCCTCATCATCACTTACTATGGCGAGTTTGTAGAAGCCTATATCCAAGAGATTCCTGTTTCTTTTGAGAGAGGTAGAGCGTAGCGTTTATTCGCTCAAAGAGCAGCTCGACTGGGGAAGTACCGCCGCCTTACAAAATAACGCATCCAAATAACTTTATGTTGTGTTCCTGCGCGTGAGTAAGGTCGCCAGAGCTCATAGTATACTAGGAGGTGACGACAAAAATGGTAACGATAAGGTAAATGGGTGAACTCTGGTTCATCGGATAGAGGATACCTCTCTGATGCCATATAAGTCGGTCTGCCTGCACCAAGTGGTTGCGTTGTCTAGATATGGCGCCTGAAAAACTGTTTATCGTGACCAAAAAAAAACGATAAGGTAAATGGCTGAACTCGACGTAGAAAGTAAGTACTAGTTGTACTGATGTCAATTTAAAAAAAACTGACCAAATATTCGGTTGCGTTATCTAGATATGGCGGCTGAAAAACTGTTTATCGTGACCGAAAAAAAATGATAAGGTAAATGGCTGAGCTCGATGAATCATGGAAGTATTAGTGCATACTAGCTTAGTAATAAAAAAACTGACAAAAATTTTGGTTGCGTTTTGTAGTTATAAGCAATCTACGTAACAGTTATTACTATGGATAATTTGAGTGTTTTACGGTTTTATCGGAATTTGCATTGTCAAAAATATGAAAATGATATCGGTGAGGGAGGGGGGCGCCCTCCCTTTATACCTCCCGCCGCCTCGCCAGCAGTGAGCGGTTATATTCATCTTCTTTTATAGTTTGAGTATTATATGAAATAAATGCTTAGTTGTCTGGTAGGCATGAACCTATAGTGATGTTGTTGGCGGCAACATGCCAACAATTATTTTCCATCTACCGTACGCAAAAAATAACTGCTGTTTGGAATTTTGAAATCAATATATTAGTTATGTAAGACATTAAAGTTAGTTGCAAAAATTTTATACGGACTTTCCCATAACATTTATGAATTTAGATTTTTATTGTAACGTGTCGATAGTTTTACAATTATTATAGAATCAACAATTTACTTTAATTTATTGACTGGCGAAAGACTATTGGGAGTTTATCAACAGGCACTGCTCCATATGTTCCATACATATCTTGCGCGTAATATGCTGATCCAATTCTACTTTTGAAGGTGGCATTGAAGAAGCATCAAAATTCATAAGACTCTTGTAAAATTTCTCATTTTCTTTATTAGGTTTGTTTTTTTTTAACACGTTCTCTGCCAACGCGGTCACTGCTGACCGACAGCGAAGTTTCCCTTTAGGCCTATTAAAAATCATAAATCAGTTTAAAATTTACTAAATTGTTTTTTTACTTATATGCCTTTATCTTTTACTCAAATGTTAATATGAGATTTACTCGTAGTTTGACAGCACTGCCCAACGGCCTGTAAGAACGAAATGAAAACCCTCGTAAAATGCGGTCATCACTGAGTGACGCGGCTTGAACTGAAAGTCTATATGTCAACCATCACTGACCGACACGGCCTGAACAGGAAACTGCGTTTTTTTTCTCGGCATAGAACGTGTTAAAGCATCTTATGGCGCTCTTCGTTGACTGAATTGACATAGTTTTGCAGCCATACAAGTCGCAAACAATCGGATTGCCAAGGCCCGAGCAACTTTCGTGCATTTGCGCCCCTTATGGCAGTCTCGGAAGCTGACCCAGAGTTAAGCTCAAGATATTCGGGTCCAATGTGAAGTCTGTACTTCTTCTGTACGGGTGTGAATCATGGAAAGTAACCAAGGCCATCTGGCACCAGCTCCAGGTTTTTGTCAACCGATGCCTTCGCCAAATTCTCGTTATCCACTGGCCCGAGAAAATTTAGAACGTAGAGCTCCGAGAACGCAGCCACGAAACACCGATCGACCAACAGATCAAGCGTCGCAAATGGAACTGGATTGGCTACACTCTCCGAAGGGACCCCGACCATATACCCAAACAGGCAATGGACTGGAATCCGCAGGGGAAACGAAAGCGTGGCCGTCCCAAACAAACCTGGCGACACACTGTGCTTGACGAAGCGAAGAAGATCGGGAAGTCTTCAGAGTTTCCAGAGTTTCTGTAGACGCCCTCTGCCCCATCTAGGGGACATAGGATCATAATCCATGTTGCAAACAAATTGTTCTAATTTTTCTCATGTTTTATTGTTCAATGGCTCATCGTTTCATCTTCGTTGCATCATTAGTGCATCTTGATAATCTTTGTTTTTAGCAAGAATATTATATAATATAAATATTAAGGTGTGCTCGGTATATTAGGCACTGTAAGTAGAATTTCTTCAACTGTGTATCTGGTAATCAATTATGTGTATCTGGTACTGCGTTTTTCTTAGTAAACTTATGAAATAAAGTGGACGTACTTTTAACTGCTGTAAACTTTTTATAACATGATAAATGATAACTACAATGACAATCTATGTTATTTGGTAATTATATGTTTGCGTACTTCAGATACGATTACCCCGAATTTGTAACACTTTTTTTAATGCGCTCGTGGTATAGCATGATTAGCCGTTTTTAATCGATCGGCTACCACCGTCGTGGTTAGTACCTAGATGGGCCTAGTGGTATTTCGAATCGAGCGTTTCTGTGCTTCGGAAGGCACGTCAAGCCGTTGGTCCCGGTTATAACATAATTATGATAGTCGTTAAGCTAGTAGGATGCCTCCTAGGCGGCTTGAAAAATTCCAACAGTAGTTTGACCACTAGCCTACCTCCACCAATTCGCAGTAGGCATGCGTAATGGAGTATTGCCCAGTCCCTTTCACCCTCATTTGTGAAAGGAGGGTCAGCAGTGGGATAGGCTGATGATGACGATGATTTTTTTAAAGAGTTCTCATTAAACAACACAACTTTTTCATTTTTACACTATTTTCACTAATCTGGTACATTAATTCTGACATATTTATAATAAAACACTTTTGTCAACTCGTGAACAGCGCGAGTAAGCGTTGCCTGAACTTGCCTGTAAGCTCGTGCAGGTAACTAGTGCAAAATATCTTTCACAACAATGATCTTATACTATGTCTGTTGACTCGTAAATGCCGCTCAGTGCAGGCGGAATAGCGGGGGATATAATGGAAGGGGGTGGCACTAATAACATTTTCATATTTTTGACAATGTAAATTCCGCGAAACCGTAAAACACTAAAATTATCCATATTGATAATTATTACGTAGATCGCTTATAACTACGAAACGCAACCAAAATTTTTGTCAGTTTTTTTATTACTAAGCTAGTATGCACTAATACTTCCATGATTCATCGAGCTCAGCCATTTACCTTATCATTTTTTTTCGGTCACGATAAACCGTTTTTCAGGCGCCATATCTAGATAACGCAACCAATTGGCGCAGGCAGACCGACTTATTTGGCATCAGAGAGGTATCCTCTATCCGATGAACCCGATTTCATCCATTTACCTTATCGTTACCATTTCTGTCGTGCCCTCCTAGTCTATAGGGGAGAGAGGAAAGGTCGGTAAAGCTTTAGCGATGCTTCGTGTATTGCAAGCGTCCATATGGCTACGGTAGCCGCTTACCACTAGGCGGGCCGTATGCTTGTTTACCGACTTGGTCGTATAAAAAAAAACCACATCTAGTTTCAGGCTTTTAGTACTTGAGAATATTTTTAGTTTATAAAGATAATCCAGAGAGAGAGAGAGAGTAGTTGCCGGCTCTTCTCAGCAAATGCTTCCGAACCGGTGTTAGAGTATTAGAGTCAGACTATTCGTAAGTTTCTCTGAAGGTTTATTTGAAATAAATGATTTTGAATTTTTAAACTTTTTGAATCTGAAAAATGTAGCCTTGCTGAGTTTCTTGCCGGTTCTTCTCAGTTGAAGGCCGAATTCCGAACCGGTGGTAATTTCAGACATTTATAAGTGCCCTTCTAGGGCCTAAATTGAATAAATGGCTTTGACTTTGGCTTTGATCAGGGTCATAATTTATTTTCAAGTAAGTAGGTATAAAGTAAAACGAGGAAACAATTTCAAAAAGACATCGTTTGATATATCAGTGAGTTTTATCATGGTTTGTATTTGAGTCGGTTCTCTCAATTTACTTTTATTTGATTTCCGCCTTCTCCATTTTTTCGCCTTTGCTACCGAAATGCGTAATTTACGCACTTTAGGTACACATAATTTATATTTGAGAAAAGCGCCCGGCAACTCGGCGAAAAAAGAACAAAAGGAATCGGTTATTTGACTTTTTGTATATAAAAATGCTACATTTTTATTTATTTTCGTTGGTTCACCATTATTTGAATAATTCAAAGGTTCAAAATAATAAATTAACAGTGGTTTTATCGTTTTTGTTGATGTTATTTGTATTTTACTGCAACTGTAAAAATAACTATTAGCGATATATCTTTTTGAGATCAATTAGAACATACATTTTACAGTATGCAATTATTATGTAATAGAATTATGTGATCAAGTATAGACTATACATAATTCTTTCTCTCATATAGTATAGTTATTTAAATCTATATAAGATTTGATACAATTTCAAACATTAATAGAAACATATCACAGGATTGGCAACGCGTGAGTGATACCTCTGGTGTTGCAAGCGTCCATAGACCCCGGTAACCGCTTACCAAGCGGGCCGTATGCTTGTTTGCCACCTTAGTGGTATAAAAAAAACATGAAACCCCGTTTCTCAAACAACTATTATAATTACTTCATCTAAAATTGATAAAAAAACTTATCTAAAGTAAAAAGACAACAATATTTCAATCAAACTGTTTATTACAATAATTCTGAATAACGAAAAAAGTAAACTGTTGTTAGTCTAATATCCCTTTTAAATAAGGGCTCAAATTATTTTAAAGGGATATAATTCAGTAAAACACAATTTACTCGTACTTGACTAGTGTACCAACCGCAATGTAGTGTTTTTAATAACACAGTTTATTCGTTATAATTACCTTATAACATTATTTACAGCGGACCAAGATATGTATTTACAATTAATAACACAATATCATTGTTTCATTATCATGCAGAATAGAGATGAAACAGTTTTCGTTGATTATAATCATTCGTTTACATTAAAATTCTGTCATATCATTAAACTTTATTTACACATTCATTTGTGAATCTACTGTGCTATGCACGATTTACTATAAAATATGTACAGTTATTTCATATAATATCATTACTATTTTAATATTACCTACTGTAATGCTCAACAACATTTTTCTTAAAGTGTACACGTTACACACATTTAGATTCATATCGATGTTACAATTTTATTGAAAAATTTATTTAGATAAACGTACAATTTTATTATTCTACTTATCTACGGATGAATTCAAAAACTTATTAATTTGAGCAAATCAGCGGCTTTAGAAAGCTTAAAACTTCTACATGAAAATTATTTTACAGTCTTTTGGCACAAAACTTGCTTACAACTTTATACAGAGTAACTTTTTGAATGCTCTTCTGAAGTCCATGTTGAATATTGTGTATATTAAGGGATTAAGGGCTGAGTTGACGTATCCGAGCCATGTGATAAAGTTTATAAATTTATTAGACAAACAGCAGCTCGCACAGAATGGTATTACGAGATAAATCACAAAGAATGGGAGCCAGCAGACAACAAAAACTCCCATTATTATTCCTAGTGTTCTAGCCGCACGTCGTTCCCTAGTCAACGATATCCGCTGTTTCTCCTCAATAAACTGATACACTGTGTTTTGTTGATTTGGCTTCGGACGTTTTTGTACCTTCTGTATGGTCACAGTCTCATTGACTTCTATCAGATCATCTTCATGAGTTTCTTTAGAATTACTTTCAGATGATGTGTTTCTATTTTCAAGGTTATCTCCCATATCTGTAACAGAATTATCATTGGAGAGTATCGGAATTATAAGTTTATTCTGTGACTTGTCATCTTTGCTCCAGTAACGTTTCTTTGGTTTCTTTTTCGGTGTTAGTTTGCGAGTTCTTTTCTTTTTTTCACTTTCATTTGAAACGAGTCGTGTGACACCTTGATGTTCGTTATGATTCGCCTCTGAGCTCACTGAATCCTGATCATTGTGATCGTTATCTTTTGCCGTGTATTTATTTTTACCGCTAGATATAGTGCTGATTTTTGTCGCTTTAGCGCGATCCCTCAGTCTTTTCTTAGTGGCCAAGTATATTTCAAAGTACACTACAGTCATTATAACTAGCGGTATGTAAAATGATCCGGAGGAAGAGAATATGACAAAACCCGGTTGAGAAGTTAGGCGACAGGGTGTATCTGGCTCAAACACCTCGGGCCAATCGTTCCATCCCAATAACGGTGGGGAACTTATCACTAATGAAAGGACCCATACAATGCCGATCATGAAAAGCACTCTTTCGAGAGTCCTCTTCTGTGCGTAGTTGATCGGGTCAGTAATGGCCCAGTACCGGTCGAGGGCAATTGCACATAAATTTAAAATGGACGATGTGCAGCACATTATGTCACAGGTCAGCCACATTTTGCACACATATATCCCGAATACCCATTGTCCGAGAATGGAATACGCCACGTTAAGTGGCAACACCAATATTGCTACGGTTAAATCCGCCACAGCCAACGATACGATAAAAAAGTTTTGGACGATTCTAAGTGGCTTGTATGTAAATACACTCAGTATCACCAAGATGTTTCCAACTATCGTCGAGATGATAATAAGTGTAAGCACTATTGCTGTACATATTGCTTCCCATTCAGGCATTGCTAAAGTTATTCCGAAGCTACTCGAATATTTAGGGTCATCAGCAACGGCGCAAACGTCCTTATCGTCGCCAATTACTTCGTATAACTCAGTGTAATTTACTGCGGTGAAGTTACCGTCGACACGAGTGGATGTCTGGCCCATTTTGTTATGATTCTCCGCTACATTTCACGTATTTGCGAGTAAGTTAAAGTTTGTAACGATGTCGACACATTTGGCCAATAAACGCCGATAATGTTTCTTCATATATAGGGCAGACGTGTTTCCTTCATGATTCATCTTCTTATACTCCATTTTTCTGTAACAATAAATAACCCTTTTAATGTGTAATGGAAATGTATTGGCTCTCAAAAGGTGATGCTTGCAAAGTTACGTCTAAATTACCTTCTGCTCGAAATCTTTTCTAGGAACTCCCATTCGTGTAACTTGTTCATTTTTTGATGTGTAAACGAATCTGTAACAACGGAGAACATCTATCAGACTCAGTCAAGTATAAAAATAAAATATTATATCTTTTTACGAGCGGTGGAGCAATCACGTGATATGCTCACTTGGGGGCTATGGCTATACAATATGGATATGGATAGTAGTCCGGTATTCTCGATATTATTATTATCTTTAACACAACAAATAAAAGTAAAACAAGAGTCTTGGGAGCTTTAATAAATCCTCATTTAACAAGGGTAAACGTGAACAACATGACTTAACTTAAGCGGCAGAACACCCGGCATTGCCTCTAGGTTGGCGCTACGCGGTTAAAACATAATCAAAATTCAAAATCATTTATTCAAATAGAACTTCGCAGGCACTTATGAAAAGTCTGACTCTAATACCTGTTCAGAAGGTTGCATTTGCTGAGAAGAGTGGGCAAAAAACCCAGCAATTACTCTTTTCAAAACAAGCTTAATCGCCTGAAGGTTGACAAGTTGGTTTTAGTAAACCATTTACAATGGATGTCAACAATAATGAATATTAGTTATTTACAACCATGTTTGATAAAAGATAATCATTAATGTTCTATGATTAATTGAAAGAGCTTAAGTGAACAATTTCCTAGCCTTGTATACGAACAATCGATATGAAGTCATGAATAGAAGCTTATTGATTTGGATGTTAAGTTTATACCAACTTTTAATAGTTTTCTATTACCATGTTATTGGTGCAACAGCGAGTAAGACTAAACAAGCATTGCTTTTGCAATTAAAACTTTCTCTGTACGACCGAATAAAAATAAATTAAATCAAAAATGAACGACTAACATAAAATTGAAAAGACTGATCCTACAGGTAAGTTATCAAGACCTAGAATTCAGAGCGTTCTAGTAAATTCAGGGTTATCGTTGTAGTTGCTTCAAGTTAGCTGGAACTAGATTTTGCTGAACAATAATATAAAAATCCGTATTGTGTGGTACCTAGATAATAAAAGGATGGAATACTCTGGATGAGCACTCATACAAATGGTAGTATTGAGTATTCCCAGAACGATAGCTGTAGTAATTGCGTTCCGTTGTTTGGATATGATTTACGTTTACATTTTGAATGTCATAATATTCATTCAATTAAAAATTCAGGTATTCAATCATTTTATTGGAAACTATTTGTCCCCCGCGGTTTCACCCACGTTCCCGGGATAAAAGCCTATGTCCTTCTCCATACCATAGGCTATCTGCATGCCAAATTTGATGATGATCCGTTGAGTAGTCGAGGCGTGAAGGCGTAACAAACAAACAAACAAACTAACTTTCGCATTTATATTAGAGTTTGGATATTTATTTTGATGTTCATTATGGTTGTATCTGAAAACACGATAAAGGCAGAATGTATTTTTATTTAGTCCAGCGGTTTTTTTTCCTATAAATAATCGCGTGTCCACAATATAGGTAACCATGGTAAGTGTTAATGTGAGCATAGGCATTTTTTTTTTTTTTTTTTACATTTTATAGGCCTGTGTTTGACCGCAATCTCACCATGGTAAGTGATGATGCGGCCGAAGGTGCACACAAAGCCTAGAAGGAACTGGCTCTCAAGTGCAGCTGTCGGAACACACCGAAAGGTGCTTGGCGACAGATTTTCAACTAGAGGGTGGTAGCCAGCCAGGCGGGTACTACAAAGTACCCTACCACCGTACTATGGTTTCCTCACGATGTTTTCCTTCACCGAAAGCTCAAGCTGATTGTAGGAATCGAACCCGGGATCTTCGTCTCGGTATCCGACGTCTCTACCACTGAGCTATCATCGCCTTCTACCACTGAGCTATCATCGCCTTAATGATAAAAATTTTACACATGAAGTCTATACGGGACAATCAAGTGTCAGAAAAAACAGTAAAAGCTTCACGATATGTTAAGTTCGATGGGTACTACATACATTAAAACCAACATACCAATATTATTTCGGTACTTCATAGCAAAACTCATAAAGTAATGACGCACTTGATGTAATGTTTACTCGCGTCACTGTTTACCGTATTTTCATTTCATCACATCACACATCATCACGTAAACGCAGTAAACGTTAACGCTTCGGTAGCGTCACGGCAGTAAATTTCACCTGCGTATTAATTAGTTGAGTTTTCATTTTAAGCCTACATTTTTGCATGGATATAGTATCATTGGCTTTATGTTGAGCTTTCGGTGAAGGAAAACATCGTGAGGAACCCATAGTACGGTGGTAGGGTATTGTGTAGTATCCATCTGGCTGGCTACCACCCTCAAGTTGAAAATCTGTCGCCAAGCACCTATCGGTGTGTTCCGGCGGTAGCACTTGAGAAACAGTTCCTTCTAGGCTTTGTATGCTTACCACCTTCGGCCACATCATCACTTACCATGGTATGATTGTGGTAAAACAAAGGCCCCTGCAGTGTAAAAAAAAAATATATGTTTAATTATATCTTTGCCCCATGGTTTCACCCACGATTCCTATTTTACAAAGCAATAATAGCCGAAATCCCAATAGTTTCCTTTCTAAAACAACATCAAACTTACATGTGGCGGACATGAAAGTATGTAAAATGTGTGGCCGGTCGGTTCAGACCCATTCTCTAGTGATTGGCCCCATAGAATATTACAGTAGTATAAGTCCAACTGATATGGCTTACCGATGTACCTGCCCATAAGATATATTTTCAAAGCGTGGGAAACAGCTATTAGTCGGCAGCTGCCGCCATGTTAGCGCGCGCCGTGCGGAGGGGCGTGACTTGCGAGTGAGACGGAAATAACAATTTCAGTGTATAATGCATCTTAAAGTAGTGATCTAAGGTTGATTGTAAGTTTTAAGCATTCTTTCGTTAATCTTCGGGGCCATACATTCTTTTCTGTGCGAACGAAGATTCACGACACGCCTTATCAGTTGGGTACTACTGTACCTACTAATATTATAAATGCGAAAGGTTGTTTTTTTCATTTATTCTTCATTCTCGCATCTACGAACTGACGTGATTATTTTGCATATAGATAATTTATAGGCCGGGAAAATTACATAGGTTTTATTGGTGAGACCGCGCGGTCCAACTATCTCACACATACATGAATTTCTTATTATGTTAATAATGGTAGTTATGTTCTTATTTGTATGTATTTTTACAGCTATTCCAAAATTGTTTTAAAGTACGATAACCACCCAGCCACCACGACACGGTACAAAAATCACTGTATAATTCGTAGTATAAAGGTAATGCATATTGCTTGTAACATTTGTACGAATAACCTCAAACGAAAACTGCTCCTGCGGCTGTTTGAAAGCCTAGTACTCACCGGCTAAATATGTAGTTTTAACTCGCAGTTGATTGAAATACACACAACGCAAACATAACTTTTAACTGCCAGTTTCTGAAAACCAAATCCAAGTTAATCTATTATGATCTATTATAATCATAACTGTTGCCGTCTTTGTCATTTCAGACGTCATTACCTACTATAACATTGATTTGGAAACTGCAGGAAATAATTAAATTGAATGATTAAATTCATATAAAAATGTTTTGTTTGAAAATTGATTTGAGTTTTTGACAGTAAAAGTTTACTTCAAATCGATTTACAATTCCTCATGAGATTTTTGAAGACGGCTGCGTGCAGCGTACCAGACCGCGCCACCGAAGAGTATGTATGTAGCAAAGATTTTCATACGGCATCGTGCCTATAATTCTTTGGTATGTAGGTTCAGTGGCTCGTATGTCATTCAACAAGGTGATTGATGGACGTTAATG
Source organism: Polyploca ridens (assembly GCA_951394255.1). NCBI lineage: Eukaryota > Metazoa > Arthropoda > Insecta > Lepidoptera > Drepanidae > Polyploca > Polyploca ridens. Next base: position 3,955,313 of record OX596254.1, on the reverse strand, counting down.
AAAGGTTTTTAGTCTGTATTCACGTTTCTGTATACTTATTACAATATTTAAAAAATATATAATAAAGGAAAATTTTCTTGATTGATTACTTGTTTTTTTTTTGTTGACTTAGGCCTTTTTCGAGATTAAAAGTCAGATCAAGACTCAAGAATACATCGTGTTCATCGAAATAAACCTCATGTCATTAGTGCAGGTTCCAAATTCATTTAATTTAATATCGACATTGACATTAACATTGATTCTAGAAACCGGACCTATGAGAAAGAAGAAAATAAGAAGGAATTTGTTAGTGAACTACAAAAAGGAATTAGAAAGAATACATAGCCAGATGTTTTTCCACAATCTCACCATGGTAAGTGATGATGTGTCCGAAAGTGGTAAGCACGCAAAGAATAGAATTCAACTAAGTCTGGTTCTCAGGTACCTCATAAGATTTGTATTTAAATTGTGATATAAGTAGATAACTGGGATGGAGCGGGCAAGACTGATCATCTAATTACACTAGAACTACTGATTTTAAATTATGAACTTCATGGGTAACAGCTTTTTTCGCAATACAAACATTCTCTTTTATTTATTTAAAACTAGCAGACCCCCGCGGTTTCACCCGCGAACATTTTGAATTTTTTTACGCGGAACACTAATTATTTTTCAAAAATAAATGTAGCTTAGTTACTCCTTATAACATTAACTATGTACCGGAACAGACAGACAAATATGTTTAAGGCGCGGACTAACTACGATTTTGACAGCACTCGTTCTTCACTGGAATAAGGTTGAAAATGGTAAATCATAAATGTGTCGACTCTATGAAATGGACTGTTATTTACAGGGTTTCTTTAGATTATACAAAATATACACATTAAATTGGATAAGTGTCTGGTTAACATTCTTATATAATTCTGTATCTTATATATTCTTAAAAATAATATTGTTGTCATCACTGAAAATACGGAGAATTTCGACGCGAAAGATTTATTTTAGACGTAACTTACGAATTTTTTATTGGGAATATCAAAGCAATTTTTAATATTTTTCTTAAAACCCTCTTCTGTCCACAGTTTTTTTGTGTTAGGTATTTTCATTGCGTTACGTCATACTCGACTCTCAAAGAAACCCATTTTTGTGCATATGAGCTTATACCGCCCCTTAAAAACTCAATCCGATTTTATTTAAAAAAGTTGAACTCACATAAAAGCTTGGTGCAATGCGTAGAGATATAGAGAATTGTAGGTAGATAGGCTGTCAGCGTATAACGAAGAAGATAGCGATAGTTCGACATAATTACATATATATTTGGATTTTTATCGTATTTAGAAGAAATTATAAAACTCTCTTATAAAAATCTTTTGATTTACTTACTGTATCAGTTACAAAAAACGACTGACCGATGAAAGGTTATGTTTGGTTAATTTCGTTCACTACGGCTTTTACAGCCAATTACACAACAATTCACTATCACTACACACCAAGCAATATCTTTGAGAATATATACAAAGCAGCGTTTCCAGTTTTTTTTCGGTCTAAGCGGTATTTTATAATTGCTTGATTAAAAAAAATAAGCTGGATTCTATCGCCGAAAGCGAATACTAAAAAAATCCCGGTCACTTGGCGAGTCGGACTCACGCACCGCGAGTTCCGTAGAAAGTTTTAGGTACCTATATTAATAGTTCAATAATCACGGGAATCGATTCTCGGAGATTTTCCCCTTTTTTTCGATTATGTTGTAATGTAATGGCAATTTTTTTTTTCTTTTTGCGACGTAACTGCAAAACGCTTCTTCCTTTACTTGTGCTACATGGAATTGCTTCTTGCCAAATTGTATGATTCTAGGTCAACGGGAAGTACCCTATAGTCAAATATGCGACATATACGGCCGTATCTTTTGAATGCGTTGACTTAGAAGTTTGTTTTTTGTATATCACAGTGACATTTAGCGCCCATTGGCGCGGGACTGTGGTGTTTAAGACGCGTCACGAGAAAGCTGGTGCCATTTTTGTGCAGTGGTGTCTTTATAATTTTCCACTTCTACGTCCAACGATGATTTCACCGTCGAGTAATCCTCGAAAAGCGAGACTGAACCTGTCACGCGCGGGACATTCAATTTTGGGCTAAACACAGTTTCACTACTCTCATCAATAAATATCATATATACCTACATAAACTTTTTTGACCTCAACGACACTGAGGTCAAACAATAAAAACCTATACGCGAGATAGGGACAAAAATACGCTTAGTCCTGCTCACACATATACGTTTTGACATATACGTATCTTGACCGTCTACCTGTAATTCTCCGTCTACGGTGCAATGCAATACAAATTTTAAAATTGGAATATCAAATATAAAAGAATATTTAAATCAAAAGCACTAAGGAGTATTGATTTCAACTTCGATGCAAATCACCCCTAAAATAAATTTCTATCCCTTTTTAAACCCGTTAGTCGATGAGTTTCAATAAAATATGAAACACGTCTTCCATCAATTCTGTTAAAGAATGTTTATGCAAAATTTGAAGTAGATCGGACCAAGGAATCACGTTGTCCCATACAAACTTTGCCCCCGTTTTTCACCCCCTTAGGGGTAGAATTTCGGAAAATCCCTTCTTATCGGATGCCTACGTCATACAAAGAACACACCCTCCAAGTTTCAGGTCTCTACGATCAGCGGTTTAGGCTGTGCGTTGATTGTCAGTCAGTCATTCAGGACAAAGCATTTTATATGTATAGCATGAATGTATAAAAACATTCATGATGTATAGATGATTGCAAAGCGTTTATTTTTGTTCGTTATGGATTTAGTTTATTTTTTTGAGTTCGAATTAAATAATTTGCACAGGTCAAGTTGTGATTTAGGTCCAGTAGCATTTTTTTTTTAAGTTATATCTGCTTTCGTGCGTTTTTTTAAAAAACTTAATGAATTATTGATATCATATTTGCTTAGTCATAACATATGTGTTTATATTTTTTTATAATGTAAAATGCAAATCATTATGAAGAAAATGTTAACAAGAAACTGGCAAATTGACTAAAGACCCATTAATACATAACTTGTGTTGTAATGTCATTAGGATCCGTGGAGAGGGGTCCCTCCCGTAGACGTCTATATAACTGTTGCTGTTATCATCGTTTTGCGCCGCAGGTCGTGGGTTCGATTTCCACACAGGATATGCATTTGTGTGCATGAACATGTCTGTATGTCCTGAGTCTGGGTATTTATGTATATTAAGTATGTATTTACAAACAAAAATTAGTATATCGAGGGTGCAGTGTTAAAACCCGATAAATGCGAAAAAATGAAAATTCGTTTTTATAACCCACTAGAATCAGAATTTTTTGCTATTCTTAGTGATGTTTCCAGTTAAACAGATTTTTAAGTATAACATAGAGATATTCTAACCAAATAACCCAGTAAATGAATGTCTACGAAATTATTTTAGTTAAAAATACTCTAACGCTACTTATGGCTAAACTTTATAATATTTGTTTTGCGAGAGAACCACATAATGTGTACTTATTGGTATTTAAAGCACAAGGATGATCACGTTATTCACACTAACACAAAAGATAAAAGCAGACAATTTTGTATAACGGATTTTAACATGAGAATTAATTAATGACAAACAAAATTTATTGAAAATTAAATACAATTAAAAATACTTATTGGGTTTTAAACTCATTTATATTTTTAATTATTATACGTAATATGAAGATATAAAATCCAATAAAACATATTTATTGGTATTTCATATCTGAAAAATATCGGAAACATTCATGTATGTTTACTAGTAAGTAAACATACATTAATGTTTACTTACTAGTATTACTAGTTTGTTCCAACACTTGTCCGGGGAAGAACCCAATAAGTGTGTTTGACCTGTGTTTGAGTCGTGAGTTCACGCGCGAAACGCGTTGTGTTATGTCAACTACGACTTGCTTTCGCGCTTTCCTACACAAAAATGGAAGTCCCGTCTTCATGGAACACTGCCCATGTGCACCCAGTGCCCAAAAACGTCGACAGATCAGACCCGACGAATTACAGGCCTATCGCCATCACCTCCCTTCTCTCTAAAGTTATGGAGCGAGTGATCAATATGCAACTTTTGAGATATCTGGAGGATCACGACTTGTTGAGCGATCGGCAATATGGCTTCCGCCACAGTCGTTCAGCTGGGGATCTCCTTGTGTATCTCACGCACCGTTCTCCATCACTCGCCATCGAGAGTCAAGGTGAGGCATTGGCAGTGAGCCTAGATGTGGCGAAGGCATTCGATCGGGTCTGGCACAGGAGTCTTCTAGCGAAGTTACCAGCATACGGGCTTTCTGTCCAGCAGATGCATAAGAGCCGTCATCGACGGTAGCTGCTCCGATAGCATGGACAATAATGCCGGCGTCCCGCAAGGCTCTGTACTGTCTCCAACACTGTTCCTCTTGCATATCAATGATATGCTGTCTACTGATGGCATTCATTTCTATACGGACGACAGTACAGGGGACGCTTATTACACGTGCAAATATCCCTCATTCCAAGGTGGAGGAAAGCCGTGAACGGCTGATGGCACCATAGTCTGTGGCTCCACAATTCCAGAACACCTCCTTGAACATCAGTCAAAGCATCGGGATCCTTGGCGTCGACATTTCTAGCGACGTTTTGTTCCGAAGTCACTTGTAAGACAAGCTTAAGCTGGCATCCAAAAAGCTCGGAGTGCTCAACAGAGTGAGGCAGTACTTCACATCAAAGGCTACAACTTTATAAGTCGCAAGACCGGCCTCAAATGGAGTACTGCTGTCATCTATGGGCGGGAGCACCTGGATACCAGCTTGAGTCATTAGACAGCGTCTAATGGCTCAAGTCAGCGTCAGCGTCGTGCCATCAGAATTGTTGACGATCCCGAGCTCACAAGCGGCTTAGAGCCCCTCAGTCTGAGGAGAGATTTTGCCTCCTTATGTGTGTTCTACCGCTTGTACAAAGGAGAGTGTTCTAAAGAATTGTTCAACTTGATGCCCACGGCTTCCTTCCACCATCGCAACTCTCACTATCGACAGGGAGTCCATCCTCACACATTGAAACCAGAATTGTTTTGTACTGTGCGGGCTCAACGGAGCTTCCTTCCGCGGATGCTCAGACTGTGGAATGAGCTCCCTGCCGTGGTTTTCCCAATGGAGTACAGCATGGGGTTCTTCAAAAAGGGTGTGAAGAGTTTTCTGCAGGGTCGGCAACGCGCGAGTGTTACCGTGATATTGGTGTTGCAAGTGTCCATAGGCTACGGTAGCCGCTTACCATCAGGCGGGTCGTATGCTTGTTTGTGGTATAAAAAAAAGTTTGGCAAAAAAATGATTTGGAAACAATGTGTCGAAAAGAAATCATTCCCGAGGAATATCATGGGTGGATAACACAGCCTGAAAACATTTAACGACATACCTGCATCTGAAACCGACAGTGATTAGATATGTTAATAGAAATTACCGTCATTTTCATTTGTTTTTTTAATTAATAATGCCAATAAGTAATTAAAATGTATATTTAACTTTGGGGTAAAACCCAATAAGTCAGCCCCCCATTTTACTAATTTGAATTTTATGCAAAAGTTTATTATGAAACATAGACTAAAAACATGAAAAATATTATCATAGATGTATAATCTTACTAAGTTACTAAGTAATTTTCATTTACTTAAAATATAAACCTAATCTTTATTGCCAGTAAACTTAAACATTGATTATCTCGAAAGTTACTTTTTCACACTTATCGGGTTCCATCACTGCACCCTCGATATGTATTATATCAGTTATCTGGTTTCCATAGTACAAGCTCTGCTTAATTTGGGATCAGTTAGCCGTGTGTGAAGAATGTCTCAGGATGTTTATTTAATAACGAGGCCTCTGCAATGCCTCTTGGATGACCTAGGATGCAACTTAAAGAAAATTGTATGGTATTCACTAGGCGGGATGACGTCACTCTACATGAATCTATCAAACGAAATTAAAGTTCAGTTGATGTTGAGAAATCTTACAAAGGCGCTTAGTATCTCTCATGTACCTCAAGAAGGCCAGGAAAGGAAGTAAGTAAGTGATATATCAAGATCTAAACAAATAGAGCAATATTGAGTAGGTTCTTATGAGGTCTCTACATTGCTACTAAAATTATACTAGTTAGTAAAGTTAAATGGAATTCTTATTCAATTTAACTTTAGAACTAGTATATTTTTAGTTGCATTTCTAAATTGCAAGTCATGTAAAAAGCAATTTTAGAAAACTTTAACATAGCGGCCACTTGGTCCAAAGTACACACAACTTTGCTTGTGATACAAAGAGTGAGAGATGGCGGATTCAAAAACTACTTTGAAAGAATATCTGCATGAAAAATTACTTAATTGTTTGATCTTATAATCGTTAAGAGGCGGTAAGTAAGTTTAATAATGAGTGGTTAACTAGTTCGATGGAAACTAGTTGTTTATAGATAAGGTTTGATATCGCAATAAAGTTATCCTGGGATATAAATTTATATCCTCTATTTATATAAATGGTTATATAAATATTCATGTGCTTTAGTTTTGCTTCATTCAAATATTTTTTCCATAGTGTGGGGTAGCGTTCAAAAATATTGATGTGGGAAAACCATTATTTGATTCAGGGATCCGTATCATAATGTACTATTACGGTTAAGTTTTCTAAACAAAACGAATGTGGTTTTATAAATCGGGACATAACTAAAAATGGTAGCTTTTGGCTCTAAGTGCATCTTTTAAAAGTATATTTATATCTAAACGTATTTATTAAATGTTTGTGCAATTGCATAATCTTTCTTAGAATTCTAAATAGAATATTGATCACAATGTCAAATTTACAATCAAATACAAACATAAATTATATTAGTTGACTCGACCAATTCGCCATCCAAGAACATTCAGAATAGCACCTACTAATTTTAACTCCATAATTTCTTACTGACTTAAAAACTTTTACGTATGAGAAATTAGTCTGCACTTCAACATACAAGACAAAAGTTATTTAACTAAGTTAAACTTTCAAAGTTCTTTGTCTTAGCACAAAATTAACATATAATTCAATTCCTTTGAGCCTTTGTGAAACTAATTGAGACGTTCCATATAGGTACTTAAAGTATAGTATATTTTAAGTGCTATTTCCGCTTATACCGTACATTGACATTTCAAATCGAAATATCACGTGATTTTTAACAATCTCATGTCAATCTCATACAAAGGTTGATTGTTTAGTAACGATAACGATTGTCAACAACCATCTTGACTAGGGGGGCAGGTGTGCTAAAACATGTATCTTGTACATTTTTAGGTTTAGGTTAGATAAAGATTATTATGGCGCTATAGTAGTGGTAAAGCCAGCCATTTGGCACTAAACTGTTATTATATAATTGCAACTTCTTTGTCAGTTCCAATACTGAGATATTTTATTAAATCTTTTATTTCTCTTTAAAGTCCTGTCTTGAAGAATTTTTGCCTCGTACTCAGATGAATGTTGCTGACTCAATAAGAAATTCAAGAATATTACGAGGAATTGTAATGAACTGCTAGTATTTTACAACTATTCTTTCTAGTATAATAACTATTTTTTGCAGTATAAGACACTTGATTAGTGCCTACTAAATATTACAAATGCAATTTAAGAGATGTAGTGCATAGCGTTTATTCTCTCAAAGAGCAGGAGGTGTTGCGAGCTTCTATATGATTACGGTAACTGCTTACCATCAGGTGGGCCGTATGCTTGTTTGCATGCTTTAAAGTGAGTTTCGCTACCATCGTGATGTTAGAATTGCACGAAGAAGCGCATAGGGCTAAGTTTTACCCCAAGAACGCGGGTGAAACCGCAAAGACAATATAGTATATACTATAATATATAATATAATATAATAAGTTATCTAGTTTCCATTTCTATTCAGTTGGGATAAGATGACCGTCTGAAAAGAAAAGTCCCAAGAGCTCTCATTTGAATATTTTGTTATGGATACCACGCACTGTTCAATTTGGGCCGTGTTGACACACATGGGAATAAATCGACCCTATTCTAAGTGAGTAGAGTCGACATATGAGTTTTACAAAGTTATAATAACAGCACATAACGGTAACAAGACGGTCATTAGTCCTCGACGCAGTCTGCCTCCGCTCGACGTCTCGAGAGAGTCCCACTAGTGTTTTGTGTCTACTGCCTCCTTCTACAAATAAGGGATTTTCCTTGTTTTGGAAAAAATATGCTATTTTTAATTTTTATACAAAATTCAAAATTCAAAAAATACGCATCTATTGGACCCAATTATATTTTTGCGCCTTTTGCGGTCGAGACCATGGGACCGTGGGGGTCCGAATCTCGCCGTTTTGCTCGCACCTTGTCATCAAAATTGATCGAGACCTCCGGAGACCAGCGGGCGGGGAGCTTTTTCCGCCAACGCGTCAGCTTGGCTATCCAAAGAGGAAACGCTGCCAGCCTTCTGGGAACCCTGCCGTTAATCGGATGCAGCGGCAGGCTTGAGGAAATTTTCTATATATAGATTGTATTTTGTACATATTTGTTGTAAATAAAGATATATTCTGATATTTTTATACCGGGTTATTCAATGAATACAAATTTCAAAAATTGAGCTCCGTGAGTTTTATGCCACCTTGCTTAAAATAATATAATGTGCACTGTAAGAGAAATTAATTTTAAAATGCACATAATATCTTCGTTATTACTGCTATCATCATCATCAGCCTATAAAATCCCACTGCTGAGGTCTCCTTTGACAAATGAGGGTGAAAGGGAATGGGCAGATACTCCACCATGCGTGCCACTGCGGGTTGGTGGAGGCCAGTTCCACTCCAGTTCCAGTTGGAGTTTTCTAACCGTCTCCAACGACTGTCACAATATTACTGCTATGCCCACTCACATCCCCAAACATTAACATAGAAGGATTCGTGTTAATAAAGTTTGTTGGTAATACTCACCAAATGTAATATTCATGAGTATTATCTGTGGTACAGACCCCAACTGGGGCACCTTCAGGCGTAGTTACCTAAACATAACCCCGGTTGAGTGCATGCTCGCTGATTTGTCTGCGTAATGCTTAGGCTAAATTTTGGGCCGGCATCTTATAGTCAATACAAGATTTAAAAATAAACTAGTACAGTATTATTACCCTATAAAAATCGTCGAAATATACCGAACACTGCAAACGATTGATACAATTTATAACATAACATTTCTCATTTTAAACATATCTAATTAAAACGTCAACTTTCCTAATTAGTGCTTCGAGAATTGCGAGTTTCAATGCTACAATTAGCGCGCGTCCTCTTATTTATATAACTACATTTGAATATCTGAAAATTTGTTACGTTAATTAAATATCACATTTCATAATGAAAGGATCTACTTCTCTGTTTATGAAACCTTCATGAAACTAATGGTAAATTATATGTGTTTGTTCCGTGTCTTGGCGATAAGTATCTTAATTTGTTATTTACATTAATTTAAACACTAGGCATTACGTATAGTCTGGTTTCCGTTCTACATGCATTCATACATGCTTTGTCTGGTTAGACTGAATGAATTTAAATATCCTTTAGGTACTGTAAAAAATAAAATCTATTTTTATACCTTCGTACAATAAAAAAAAAATATTATTTTGATTAAACATTATAAATAACTGGCTGTCCCCCGCGGTTTCACTCGCATTACCAGGGTAAAATACTTGGGGATAATGTAGCTTCCTATTGGTAAAATAATTTTTCAAATCCGACTGTTAGTTCCAGAGATTAGCCCGTTTAAATAAACAAACAAAAAACTCTTCCGCTTTATTATATTATAAATAAATAAATAAATAAATAAATATCCTGGGACATTCCTCACACACGGTCATCTGATCCCAAACTAAGCAAAGCTTGTACTATGGAAACCAGATAACTGATATAATACATATACTACTTTTTTGTTTGTAAATACATACTTATTATACATAATTACACCCAGACTCAGGACATACAGACATGTTCATGCACACAAATGCATGTCCTGTGTGGGAATCGAACCCACGACCTGCGGCGCTATAGGTTAAGACGCCACGTCTTAACCAACTGCGCCAACTGGCCCGTCAAGTATTAGTATAGTTAGTATAAATATAGATTTAAGGCTTGTGCAATCTCTTCCAGAGCGATCCTTCCTTCTTTTCAATTTTCCAAGTTATGAGTAAAAAATAAATTGTTGAATTGCTGGACAAAGGCTGTATATATTTTTTTTTTACTATTTATAGGCCTGTGTTTGACCGCAATCTCACCATGGTAAGTGATGATGCGGCCGAAGATGGTACGCACACAAAGCCTAGAAGGAACTGGCTCTCAAGTGCAGCTATCGGAACACACCGAAAGGTGCTTGGCGACAGATTTTCAACTTGAGGGCCAGGCGGGTACTACAAAGTACCCTACCACCGTGCTATGGTTTCCTCACGATGTTTTCCTTCACCGAAAGCTCAAGGTCATTGTAGGATTCGAACCCGGGACCTTCGTGTCGGTATCCGACGTCACTGCCACTGAGCTATCATCGCCTTAATTATTATTTATCAGTAAATTAAATATATCGGGCTACTACATACCTATAACATTTCTCTTCTCTTACTTTCTCTCAAATTAGCTTAGCTAAAAACATACTTAACGTTTCCAACTCGCGATATATTTTGATACAAAGCAGTAATGCTTCACAAAGTTTGTCTAAACAAATTAAATTGCTTTATTCCATTAAGCTAATGTACGTTTAAGATTATAATGAAAGTGGAAACAGCAAGAGGAAGTGATTTAAAGTGTCACAAATAGTATTCATTTGCATTTTTAAATTATAAATATTAGCAAGTACATAAGCGCACTTTGCATTTGATAACTTTGTTGAATGACTCTTTTGTAGAGATATTAACTTGAAAGAAGCTAAGAATCATGCCCACAACTATAAAGAAATATGTTAGATGTGGGTATGTATCAGAGCGTTCTGGCCTCACCAAATTCTGCAGTGGCGAGAGCACTTTAAAGCTTGGGTTTTGTTATATTAAGAAATTATATGTAATAAAGTAAGGTAAAAGTGTAAAATTAGATTACGATGGAGCTGTCATAGTCTTTTAAGAGACTCAAAGTTACTAAAAAAAAGAAAAGAAAAAGAAAACTTAAAATAGATTTACTGAAAAAATTACTCGCTGTTGACGCATTGTATTATTGGTTTTAGTAAAGCCAAACTAGTTTTATTTAAAGCTTTGGTCTACATAATTGTTTCGGGCAGGCTTATAAGTTGCCTTAGTGTCAATCAATACGCAGCCAACTAATCCCGTTACTTTTATGGTTAACTAGCTGTCCTGGTTTCACCCGCATTTCCGAGGGATCGTATATTTGTGTATGTCACGTAACCACTAAGCTAAGCTAAAGCGTTATCTATCTAATATTTTTTACAAAGAAATAACAAACATGCAACTGCCTACTAATAGTAATAAATGCGAAATTGAGTTTGTTTGTTTGAATGTTTGTTTGCTTGTCACCTTTTCAATGACACTAAGTACCAAACGTGATGAAATTGGCCTCACGGATAGATCATCAACTCGAATAACAAATAGGATACTTCTTATCCCGGAAAACTACCTCCGGGCCGTAAAACCGCGGGGCGAAATATTATTAAAAAATAAAGCATAATACTGCCTGAAAAAAAAACGTAATTAGGCCCAAATAGATTATCTGATTATGTTTGTTTTTTTTTTTTTTTTATTTCATGCTATTGCTGATTTAGTCAAATGGAACCTATCACGTGAGCAGCACTGTACAACAACCACAAGAGGTGGTCACGCGTGGCAATGACGTCACGTCTCCGCCATTGTACTCAAGAGCAAGTGTGAGACCTGCACACTGAGCACATTTACTACCCTTGGATGTAACCATGTTTCAGTCGAGAGCCTTAAAGTAAAAGTGTTCATTTCACGTGAAAGGTTTATTATGTTATGTAGATTAGCTCCTCTGAGTTTCAGGCTACTTAACTGGGAAAAATGCTGTTTTTTCGTTTAGAAATTCTAAACTATAGTTGAAACAATGACGCTGCATGCCCAGTTTATAGCCCGACCGATTGAACCATTTTATTAACTTTTTTAAGATAAACGAAAATCATTTGCTAAAAAATCATTGGCTTTTTCGCAAAGAACCAACTTGATGATAATCCAAAAATCCGACTGCAAATAGCCTATATCAAAATTTCATAGGTACACAGTGTCACCATTTTGTTTTTTTGTGCGCGACTTCGTCTTGTGCTTAGCTGATTTGAACATAAGTCTATACAGGTCGTTGTTTTGGTCAGCGACAAGCGACTCAGGGTCGATAATACAAATGATACTGGTGCTAAAAAAAATACTTTATTTTTTTAAATAATAAAAATAAAAAAATTTGAAAATCATGTAATAAGCTATAGTGTAGACATAATACTCAACGAGAGTACGAGGGAGTAAAGGGGTGGGACGATGGCGGCTTGTGCCTAGCTCTAGTCTGTGCACGTGCCTAGTAACCATACTTTGCGGTAATTTTATTTCAAATTGAATAAGGTATTTCTCATCATATGTACAGTATTTAATGGAATTAAGTCCATTTTTGGGGAATATATGTTTTGTACTACCGCTCCTGGGTCGCTTGTCGCCGACCAAAACAACACCCTGTATAGTCCCAGGAATGATAAGTAATTAGTAAGATGACTTCACATATAAACAGCCTGATAGCTTATTAAAGTTTACTAGAGATTTCATAATTCAAAGTCATTACATCTCACTGCCTAGCGACATATTCCTCCGCTGTATTCATAAAGATGTTTGAATTCAAGACGCGTACTTCGTTCGAAACTAATTACATCCTTTCGACAAGTAACTCAGTTTATCTCCTGACATTTATATTACCTAGTGTCTCACTTAGAACATTATATGTATATACAAGCGGCAATATCTTTAAAACATTGCCGTTCGTATATTCGATTTAGCAAGTCGTACATTGTGGATAAACAAACGGCTAAAACAAATAGACGTGAAAAAATACAGCCATCAAAAGTCACATTTATTTGAATCAAGTATATTCTTGGTGGTTACTCCTGTTTTATATTCAAAGTGTGTTTTATCTCACCCAATAATGTATTCGTAGAACGAAATAACCTCATTTCACTTTAGCACAAGTACTGTCGGGTTAAAATGTTCATTGAGTCAATTTAAGTCACGTATTACTCAATATAATTATGTATAACTGCTAATGTTCTAACTTAGCAGGGCTCAATGGAACATCTTGGAATATAACGTAAATTCATAAAACTATAATGATATTATTTTACGCATGTTTAGTAGGTTAATAACAACTCCATTCTGGGGACAGAAGGCCATGACAGCTTGGAAGTTAAGAAAAGCAATTAATTTTAAATAACCAAAAAAGACGATTGAATTTTTTTTTTACTTTGTTCAATATATTTTCGCGTAATGCCAAAGTGTTAGATCTCAGTTGCAAAGTGCGTCGACATTTTTCTGAAGACGATATGTGACGTAAGTAATACATGGATCAATCACTTTCACGACTTTGCTACCTGTCGGATTGGGATAAATCCTTTTAGGGATATCTCGTGATGACGTCACGTCAGTCTACAAAATGGCATAATATGAGGGTAACTTGATAAACGAGAATATGCGGGAATAAATCCTGTGATCCGAACCCTTTTGCCTCTCAGGGTTCAGTGTCTGGTAGATAACCGTCGTTTGTGATTTATTTCAACTTAATTATCTTTGGTGATTTACTGGCTAGTTTTTTTTAACCGACTTCAAAAAAAGGAGGAGGTTCTCAATTCGAATGTTTTTTTTTTTTATGTTTGTTACCTCATAACTCCGTCATTTATTAACCGATTTGGAAAACTCTTTTTTTATTTGAAAGGGTACACTTCCCGTTTGGTCCCATTGCCATCAGATCAGGATTTGATTACTTCTTAGTGTACTTTGAAGTCGGTTTAAGTTTTTTGTAAAACAGTTCAATTTTTTAATGTGTTAGTTTTTTTTTCTTTTTTATACGACTAAATTGGCATACGGCTCGCATGATGGTAGGTGCCCATCGTAGCCATATGGACGCTTGCGTCACTCACGCGTTACCGATCATTACCCCCTCTGTGTGAACTCACGCGCAGGAAACAAACATAGTTATTTGGCTGCGGTTTCTGTAGGGTGGTGTAAGTCTATTTGTGTGTTACTGAAATATCAGGAAAACACACATAAAAATAATGTGGCCACAAGTAGTAAGCGCAAACGCCTAGAAGGGAAATTGGCGATGGCTAGGCTACAAAATATTCCACCAACGTTCTGTCTTTAATTTTCCCAAAACAAATTTAAATTAAAATTTACCAGAAAATTAAATTAAATGTACCAACAAATTTTGTTTTGGATTCGTGCCATATTTATAGAACCAATAGTAAATGATTTATTTAGTTATTATAAAATAGGTAATTCATTCTGATCTTGATAAGTAAACGATTATTGATGATTTGTGATTAACTTCAAATCAGAATAAGACTTCACAACTGCACAGAATAGGGCTGCGATCCGAGAGCGAGGGCAAAAACCGGGCCGCTGCGTAGCGGTCACCGACCTATATCTTATAAATCTTTTTAAACATCGTCAAACACGGGATTTTTATTTTTTCAAAACATCAAAAATAATATGTATTTTTTTCTATACCAGGTCAATATCAACCTCCTTAAATATGGCACAAATGCAGAACAACACCCGGTATAAGTCGATGGAGAAAGTAAATTTATGATATACAAATAAATATCTAAACTGCGATTTTGGAAAAAAATTGTACCCCCTTAACACTTATATTCTGTCGTTGCCTTAAGAGTGAGCGTCACGAATATCACTACGAAACGTTAATGTTTATAATTTTTATTTTATCTAGAGTGAAAATTATTTGAACTTATTCAGAATACGATAACCGCAACTTAAAGCAGTTTCAATGACCCTTAAAACAATGGCACATTATTCCTGGACCATTCCAACATTGTAACTGGACCCGGCACGGGTGAAGCAAGGGTCAATTGAAGCTTCCATTATTCCAAATATACCTATTCAAAGTGTCTGTGGGACGTTTAGAATGAAGCTCTACGTTGAATAGTTCTCACACTCGGTACGATTTGATGTTATTGTTTTGCTTATGTTTAACAGTTACAATTCTTTGATACTGTATTAATACTAGGAATAAAAATATCCATCTCTGGGGTTCAAGGAAACCTGCCAATATTTTTAATTTAATTTAAAATTAATTCAAACTCGTCAGGGTCGGTAACGCGCGAGTGATACCCCTCGTGTTGCAAGCGTCCATAGGCTACGGTAACTGCTTACCATCAGGCGGGCCGTATGCTTGTTTGCCACCTAAGTGGTATATAAAAAAAAATACAGTTCGGGGTTCTTGAAAGTAAAGAGATTTTTGTAGGGTTGGCAAATATTATCAACCTATTCATGAGATACAGCCCACTGACAGACAGATGGACGGATAGACGGAATGATGGATGGACGAACAGTGGAGGCTGGGTAATGGGACCCTAAAAACTATTACTCT
The DNA here is from genome assembly GCA_951394255.1 of Polyploca ridens. Lineage (NCBI taxonomy): Eukaryota > Metazoa > Arthropoda > Insecta > Lepidoptera > Drepanidae > Polyploca > Polyploca ridens. Next base: position 3,939,714 of record OX596254.1, on the reverse strand, counting down.
TACGGCCTGATTCACACGAAGTTGATAAGTCTAATAGATATCTGTTAAGACTGCATTAACAACCACAAAAAACTTTCTTTTATAACTTTTTAACAAAAAAATAAACCGCCTTCAAAGTACACTAAAAAGTATAAAATAACTCTTATCTGACACTGTTTTGAAGTGAGCGAAATCGCATGACGTGTTCTATAGAAAATATTTCGCTGACTTCAAAACAGTGTCAGATAAGAGTTATTTTATACTTTTTAGTGTACTTTGAAGGCGGTATATTTTTTTGTTAAAAAGTTAATTATTTTTGAATTTTTAGTTTCATTATATACTGAATACATCTGCGTAACCCTTTCGAGTGTACAGGCCTGATGTTTTGTTGTGTGATTGCGTAAACAATGCATATTTATGCGATAGCAGCAATCGCGGCTGATTTACTGTAATTTTTTTAAGTGTTCCGTTGTCTATCTCCGAAACTCATCATCAGATCTATATGAAATTTATATGGGACCATTTCGGAATATACCCCTTTCGAACAAAAAAAGAATTTTGCAAATCCATCTATATATGACGGAGTTATGCCCGAACATACATACTAACTAACTAAATATAAACATCCGAATTGAGAACCTCCTCCTTTTCTTGAAGTCGGTTAAAAATAAACAAAATAAGAGGGCTTTTGAAGATACGAGATAAGCTTAAAAAAACTTATAAGCAACCTGTGAAACAAGCTCTCTATCTAAATGAAAATCATTTAAAAATGCCAAGCATAGTCATAAAAATTCTATGCCTCTGAACGGCTGTTTTGATAAAACACTTAAAGCTTTTTTAGTTAGTGTATTTATAATGGCCGACCGCTGCAGCGCTGCAAGCGGATTTTTTGTTTATTTACTCAGTTATCGTCCTCGCAACAGTGAGAACTGAGAAGCATTGAAAAATTTAAAAACGGTTGAACGCTTCGAGGATAATCTTGGCTGAATATAACAGTGAAATAAATATTTAGATCAAATAGCATAATAGGTAATTTTAATTTATTATGAATTGGAATCAATAATGTTTTTCTTTTTTACATTTTAATGCTACTTTTTCTTGGTTAGATTTCCCTTGTTATTCTTATTTAGTTTGGCTACACTAAAAAAGTAAGAACTGGACACTATTGATAAGAACAATAATGTTAAGCTTGTGTCTTATTAATAATTGCAAACTATCTAACCTGAAAACAACATAAATTTACGTGAAAAACTTACTCCATTATCACATAAATTGACCACAAGAAGAGAAAGAAATAGAAGAAGTAATTCGCAACTGTTATTTAGTTCTTACAATCATTATTCAAATACTCGTATTCCTAACTAAAATACTATTACGAGCGCGTACGTCTGGCTGTGGCATAGTTCAACAACCTTTCGTACAATGATGTAATGCGATGGATATGTATCATTACCCATAAGAACGGTTATGTACAAGATAATGAGCACATTCGTAGCAGACTGCTACGGCTGCTACGACCGTCGTAGCGAGAAAATATGCTCTCGATGTTTTGATGAACTTATTTAAAATGTACATATATGAATTTAAATATAAAATACACTGAACATCTCTAGTAATTATTTTCGATTAAGAATATGATTTTATTGCAAAAAAGATCATCAATATAAAATCTAAATCTTGGTAAACGGTGTAAGTAAAAATAGGTCTTATTTTTTAGATTCTCGGAAAAATCGGGGACAATTTTTACAAGGAATTAGTTTTTCGGCTTCATCGTACTCTGAAACCATTTCTGTACAAATCTCACCCATATTTAGTACAGATTTCGGAGGAATGAATAACAATCGGATAGAAGGCCACAAAGAATATGTTTCCTAAAAAATAGGGGCGTAATAATCCATGGCAATAACAATCGAATGGCCTCTTTCGACTGACGAAGTATAGAGGTCTAGACATCTAGGTACGGTATTTAAACTCAAATGACGACAGAAACATTCAAACTCCAAATGTTGGTACTAGCTTCATAGCTTTGACCATTGTAAGTCCTCATAATAGGGCCCAAACTGAAAGAGTGATCTTGACATTGACATTACCGAGATATAATTTTGTGAAAACTATTTTAATTGTATGTAGTATATATTATTAAGTCACTCACCATCAGCGTTTGTGACACGAAGGTAAACAGACTGTCTTGAGGCAGATGAAATAGGTACACCCTCTTGTTTCAGTGCTGTCCACTTATGCGTAATTAAAATACTCATCTAAGAAAGGAATCTATCTTGGCGTAGCATGTATCTGGATGGGTGACCGCCTAGTGGTAATCTAACTTTTTTTATACGACTATGTCGTTAAATAAGCATACGGCCCGCCTGATGGTAAGCAGTTACCGTAGCCTATGGGCGCTTGCAACACACGAAGCATCGCTCACGCGTTACCGACCTTTCTCTCCTCCCCAATGAGCTCTGGCAACCTTACTCCCGCGCAGGAACACAACATAAAGTTATTTTGCCGCGGTATTCTGTAAGGTGGAGCGTTTTCCGTGCTTCGGAAGTAATCGGAAGGCACGTAAAGCCGTTGCTCCCAGTTATCACATATTTGTAATAGTAGTAAAGCTAGTTGGAGGCCATTTAGGCGGCTTGACAACTCCAATAGTAGGTTGACCACTAGCCTACCTACACCAATCCGCTGGTGGAGTATCTGTCCTATTGACTTTCACTTATTACATAGTAATAAATGTTATTCACTTAACCTAACTACATTTATGTCTAAGGGTGGTTTAATTCAAATAGTTATGTGGACATTGGTCAAATGCTAAATCCCCTTTGACTGTCTGAACTGTATATGTTACAAAGTATATTATTTACTTACTGAGGTAACATATAAGTATAAGGTAAAAGTTAGAACGAACTTAAATACTTACAACTGCTTTGTAGTAATCTAGATATAGGACAATGTGTCCGGCGGAAAACCGGTGACACGCAATTGTGTGTGTAGTTTTACACACTTTCACATACTTTTCCAAATACCACAACTTTTTTTTCGGTAAAGCTAAAGGCTGGAAATTAAGTATTCAATATTCTTTCTACTTTTTATTTATTGTAATAGATACACGTTAATTTAATAGTAGTAGGTACATGTGTGCAAAGTTGGTAATTACAGATGAAGCGAGAGCTGCAGGCGAACGCGATAAAGACGCGATACGTCGTTTTTCAACACACTTGTGAGGAAAAAGACATATTTCTAAGTAGATTTTTTGATAATAAATCAATGAGAATGGCCCTGATTCTGTTGTTCACAACTAAACTAATTTTAATGTCACTATGTCTCTTTCTAACAAAGAACATAAGAAAAGGATGTAAGAAATTTAGTCCTGTCAAATTAGTCCAATGCTTGTTTTCAATATAATTTTAGTCGCCATCTATCGCGGTTACGCCTAAATACACGCAAAATAAGACGGCTAAGATTAATTTGACAACTTAAAATATGTTCTATCCTTTTTCAATAATGTTCGTAAGAAAGAGATGAGATGTGACTAAAATTAGTTTAGTGCGATTTACAACAGAATCGGGACCATTGTCAACAAATATGACGCGCATATTTTTTGTTTTTCACAGCGATTCGCTGTCAAACTGTTTTACCCGTTTAAATTAAGAATGCTTCGTCTACGCACATATTAATTGCATTGAGGTACAAACTTAGCATCATCGGGATTATACCTATCATAAAACTGTGCGGTAATGTAAAGTAAAAAGTACTAGTGCGTAATAAGCTACATAATGATAACGGTGCAATAAATGTCACTTTACAATAAAAAAAAAAATAATTCGATACGTAGTCCACTTTTATCCTGCCTAATAAAAAATAATAAAGTTTACGATAAGCGACTGATACCTCATCAAAAATCTCTTATCTTACTTTATATAAATCTTAAAACAATAACAACCCAGTTTAGCAAAGATTTTATCATCTTCACTAAAGTACCAATGCAAAGTCAAACTTATTCCTCTACTACTCGAGTTCAGTTTACATTATCTAACCACATCCAACAGTCAGAAACTGTAATATGGGTCAAAGCAAATAGACATGCTAAAATACCGCTGTAGTAATACTAAATTTTATTGGAACGTAAAAAGGTTCGTTTTACGAGAATCTCCTAACATCATGCAAATTATATGTTAGATGTGGAGTACCCTTTTGATGTGACTACAATGCGTGATGTATGTCGCGTATACTATCTTATCTAAGTTGCATACCGTTTTGATATTGTGATTATAATTGAGTAGATAAACTCAATATATTTTTTGGAATTTTTAGCAGTTTTATTTATTCGTTTTATTTACTTATCAATATATTACATAGCATGCTTCACATGAATAACTTTGACTTGACGGTGACGCTACGTTGACTGAGACGCACAGATATGACTGAACTGTGGAACCAATGTCCTAACAACTTCTACATAAGAATTGTGAGTGAAGTGAGTTTCTTGCCGGAGTCTTCTCAGTTTAAGTGTATTCCGAACCGGTGGTAAATTCAACTGTATGTACCAATTTAACGTTCATAAGGGCCTAAAGTGAATAAATGACTTTTTGATTTTGATTTTGAATATTTTTGACGTTACTAATCGGCGACTTGACGTTGTAGGGGCTGACGTGTGTGCATGAACCTTAAACCAATAATGCTAGAAAAAGAAGAAAATATTCCTGGTTTTCACTAGGGTTGCTCAATGAAAGGTTTTCCATATCTATATATCTTTTATCCCCAAAGATATGGATAGAGGTATTCATACCGTATGTAGTAAAACTTTTGCATCGAAGTTATTTGCACAAACACATTGAAATTAAATGAATTTAATTGCCAATCGTTTTGTAGGTGTATGTTTATAACAAAGCGATATGAGTATTCTAATCAAATTCACTTGTACTATACGTAGCCCTGATATTGATAGCTATGAGCTAACGTCTAGTTGGTACAAACTCCTTTATAATGTAAATCTCTTAAAACTTAGTATAACCCAAACTCAAGTTACTCGTAATTTCGATAATCGCATGATATTCCATAGAGACATTGATTGATGTAGAGTGAGGGTTGAATTTGTTTGCGCGCCGCCTAACCATTACCACAGTACATTATTTGTATAAAGTTTACAGTAAAGTCAGCCCGTCGCGTCTGTCTGTCTGAAAGTAAGGATCTCAAAAACACAAAATGTGCTGAAAGCGGTAACTTGATTGATACTTAGAAATTGAATAAGGCCATCTAGGAGAAACCGGGGCGCGTTAGCTAAACCATGCAGTTTTCTTTAATCCTAAGCCCATCTTTTACACTCTTAACCCCTTTATTAATAAATAAGGTGTAAGTCAAGTATAGTAATACCTAGGTTTTAAATATATCCGTCACTTTCTAATGTCATATAAACAAAAAGGGTTATCTTAATACCTGGGTTTTACAAGACTGACTTAGTTAGCTTAGTTTAGAATCAGATGACCGTGTGTAAAGAATAGGCTAGATGACTGAAAAATTATATTTAGTCCGTCATTTACATTATCAATAAGTTCTTTGTTAAAAATTTCATTTTTAATACAAGCATTTTTTGAGTGACTGTACTTTCTGTTGACTATACTTGCATTGTTATCCAATATACTAATGTATACCTATATCAATCCGACCACTGGAAGTGGGTGAAATTCGACTTGCATGATTCCATCCGAAAAAACATACATACATACATTGCAAGTTACATAAAAGCTTGTAAAAATATAAGACACGTATTTTTTCTTTTGTCAATTAAACAAAATAATTGGACTGTTTTACAAAAACCTTAAACCGACTTCTAAGTACACTAAGAAGTAATCAAATCCTGATCTGATGACAATGGGACCAAACGGGAAGCGTACCCTTTCAAATAAAAAAAGAATTTTCCAAATCAATAAAATAAATGACGGAGTTATGAGGTAACAAACATAAAAAAAAAAAACATTCGAATTGAGAACCTCCTCCTTTTTTTGAAGTCGGTTAAAAATACGAAGATATCGTGTGTTTTGAAGTTCCGCGTGACGTCACGTTATGATACAGTTTTTACTCAAAAGTGACACGAGCCCCCACTTCCGAACTTTGAAGCGCTTTATCTTCGTCAATTTTTAATGATTTGGTAAAGCAAAAAATACGTGTCCAATATTTTTTGATAATCTAACTGACGGAATAATTAGAAATATTTTGTTTTACCGAGGAATCATCCCTATTTCCCAGGTCATTAATTACTCTTTCTGACGTTCCTGGCCACTCGTTCGAAACTCAAATATCTGCATTGAGTTTCCAGAATTAATATATGCATTAAGTTGGGCATATGTACACATAGGAGTTGCTTTACTGATTTAGAGCCTAATACACTGTGCCATTACATTACGGCCCATGGTCCCAATAGATGCCCCTTTGATCAATTAGTGGAACCATGTCCGAGTTAACATTTGAATTGGTTTTAGATTAATTTATTGATGTGTAATATTTTAATTGGTTTGTGATAGATACTTTTTAAACCGTTGGTTCTCGCGAGGGACGCGCGTCCTATTATAATAATTGACGTCATTGTTATATTTTTAACCGCGATCCAAGCGATTAACTGGATTGAGCAATTGTTTTTTTGTAAACTGTACTGTAAACTTTTACGTGAAGACAAATTTTTGATCCTCATTTCTAAAGCTGTTTCAATGCCAATCAATATTATGAGTCTAGATGTTCGAATTCGAATGTTTTACATTCAAATTTGGATTCCGCACAAATGTTATAGGTTTATTTTCGATTAACACCATCAAATCTCAAGAATAGATCCTATTCTTGATATTTGATCTGAGTTTTGTTCGCATTTTTTAATACCATGTTTTTAAGGCCCAAGGCTGCGTTTCTACTAAGGGGGATCTGGGCGGAGCGAAGCTTAGCGGTGCCTGAATTAACCAATCACATCGTTTCCACTGAAGCGGAGCGTAGATTTCGAGCATTGTGATTGAGTAATTCATGCACCGCTAAGCTTTAACATTACTACATGGAAAACCATAGATGAACAGTTTTACTACCGAAAAAATCAGACAGCATCTATAATATACCTTGGGACGAGATACGTGTAGGACTATAACGAGTTAACCAAAGCATTATCTTCTAAACTTGGTAGTGTTATCAGGCCCCACAGGCCTCCTAAACATCCTAACGGCGAGCATACCAGTGATTGAACCCGAGATCGCTGGATTTACGGTAGGCTTAATGAACAGTTACTCCATTGCGGTTTTGCCGTACGGGACCCAAGATATTAGGGGAAGGAAACCGTATAAATTAATCCGCAATCAAAATATATCGAGTGAGATAGTTTCGACGCAAAGTTACTTTGTGTAGGGTACGGTCGAATAGTTTTGTTTTTCTGAATGTTTTTGTCGGTTTTTTTTTGTAAATAACAATGTTTCTTTATGGATATAATGAAGATTAACAAATAACTAGTATACTTCTTAATGATTGAATAATTTAATAAAAAATGGAACACAAAAGAAAGACGTTTAGATTCTGCCATTTATAAAATCTAGGGAAGCAAATATTATCATTTTCCGGGGTCAGAAAGATAGGATATAGAATTTTAGTTCAAAAATCAGAACCCATCTTATTTCAACTAAGATAACGTTTATACCGCTCTAGTGCCGACCCTGGTTGTAAGAACATGATATTTTGCATTTTATGCGAACTTTTATCGTAAGAACCTCTAAGATATGAACCGACCTCACGGGAAAGTTTAAAAAACTACGCTGAGATAGTCTTAATGAAGATAGTTTTCTGAGTATACTTAAGTAAATGCATCTTAGTTTTATCTAAGAGTAATAATATTTTCAGTGCCTAGTTATAAAAAGGTATGAAGATGCTATGCTAGAAAGTTTTTTTTTGTTTTTATGCCATGTGTATAGAGTAATTCCATTTTTCCTAATTTTTAACCGACTTCATAAAAGGAGGAGGTTCTCAATTCGGTTGTATTTTTTTATGTTTGTTACCTCATAACTCCGTCATTTAGATTTTTTTTATTTGAAAGGGTACACTTCGCGTTTGGTTCTATTGTCATCAGATCAGGATTTGATTACTTCTTAGTGTACTTAAGTCGATTTAAGTTTTTGGTAAAACAGTCCAATTATATATAGGGTGTAACGGAAAGGGTATATACACCCGAAGAGAGTGAAGACTACATCACGTACAGACTCTCTATACAAAGTTTCAGCTCAAAATAAATTACTCAAAAATTCAAACTAACTTTTTGAATTCAAGTTTTTTGAATTAAAATCATAACCAACATATTTCCGGTCAATGAGGGTCATTATCATTTTGCGTCACTTGCTAATATTAATATAACATTTTATCTTCCGCGATCTGTGCGCCTAGTACCAAAAAAGTGGATTACTGTAATGTATATACACTTTCCATTACACCCTGTATTTGGTTCACTCGTGAATTTTTCATCTTAATTGATTATTCGTTCTACTAGCGGTGTGATCTGCTATCAGTAAAGTTGTCATTAGTTGCCATCACTACCCAATGAGCCGAATAGTTTTAAAGTCAACTAAAGCTTATCGCTTGGAAAATCCCCTGGTCCCCGTTTTCATTAATTAAATTGGAATCCTTTGGGTTATATTGAATGATCGTTACCATAGCAACTCGTAATAAATGCATTTAACGTTACGTACATAGAGGGATAATTAATAAGTGTTTCTAAATGGCTTCTTATTCGATTATCACTAAATCCTGAGTGTGATTGATGTATTATAACTTCTGAATGCGGTGTTGGACGTGTTTTTACTATTTATAGGCCTGTTTTTGACCATGGTAAGTGATTATGTGGCCAAAGGATGTAAGCAAACATAGCCTAGAACGAACTAGCTCTTAAGTGCAGCAGTCAGAACACATCGATAGGTGTTTGGCGACAGATTTTCAACTTGAGGGTGGTAGCCAGCCAGGCGAGGACTACAAAGTACCCTACCACCGTGCTATGGTTTCCAACCGATGTTTTTACTTCACCGAAAGCTCAAACTCACTGTAGGATTCGAACCCGGGACCTTCGTCTCGGCTTCCGACGTCACTGCCAGCTATTATCGATTTTTGAAATCCCTTCCCATACTAAAAATAGATGCAACTTATTGATCCTGCCCTAAGTTTTTGAATCGTTTGTTATTTGAGATAAACTGGATAGTATACCATTACTAGCCGTTTCCTGCAGTTTCACCCACATTCCCGGGATAAAAAATACCCTATAATACTCGGGGATAATGTAGCTTCCTATTAGTGAAAGAATATTTCCAATCCGATTCGTAGTTAGTTAGTAGATTAGCCCGTTTATACAAAGAAACAAAAAACTCTTTCGCTTTATTATATTAGTATAGAATTAAAAAATAATTATGCTAATGAACTATTTCCCCCTTATTACAAAACATGGTTTAAAACAAAACCAGGGTTTAAAATAGTTATTTTTATTATATGACGTTTGAAAGTGACCGAGTGACAGTTAAACCTGGGTTTGCTTTAAACCATGTTTTAATAAGGGTGCATGAGTTTAATAACTTAAATAAATGTTTGTGTATGTCTTTATCTAATTCTAAATTTAGTTAAAGCTAAGCGTTAACAGTCATTTCATATTAAATTCTATAAGGCGTGAAATTAAGTGCGGATTAGGCGGGGCTTGTCATAACAAAGTTCTTGATGCCTCCATTAGCGACCTCTTCTAAAATAAACAGGCCAAATATCAAAGTTGAAGGCTTATGTCAGAGTTATAGGGGCTTGTATTAACCAAATTATATTATATGGGGCTACCCATCATACGATTTATGTCTTATTTACCACTTAAATATATGCTTGGTTATACAACTAAATCAGCAAACAAGCTCACGGCCCGCTGCATGGTGGGATGTGGTTAGCCCTATCATCATCATCAGCCTATAATGTCCCACTGCTAAGCACAGGCCACCTTTCACAAATTGGGGTGAAAGGGAATGGGTAGACACTCCACGCGTGCCCACTGCGGATCGGTGGAGGTAGGCTAGTGGTCAACCTACTGTTGGAATTTTTAAGCCGCCTAGGAGGCCTCCAACTAGCTTAACGACTATCATAATTAAGTGATAACCAGGACCAACGGCTTTACGTGTATTTGATATACCACTAGGCGGTCACCCATCCAGGTATATTACCGACCTTCCCAAATTCAAATTCAAAAATCATTTATTCAAATAGACCTTCGCAGGCACTTATGAAAAGTCTGACTCTAATAGCGGTTCGGAAGGTTGCATTTGCTGAGAAGAGCCGGCAATAAACTCAGCAATTACTCTTTTCAAAACAAGCTTAGATTCATTACATAATATTTACATTCTAATCGCACTGACAACAATTGCATGCCCCGGCGCGGCGGCAAAACTACAAAATAGACTGAATCTATAATAAATAAATGGCAAACTTACCCTCCCCCTACCTTAATGAGCTCTGGTGATCTTACATATGCGCTAGTTATATGGCTGAGGTATTCTCTAAGGTGGAGGTAATTTCCCAGTCGAGCTGCACTTTGAGCGAAGTAACGCTATGCATTATCTCTAGTATTAAAGAATCAGGTTTATGAATAAAAGTTTTCTCAGTATTCCAAATCAGTGGTAGAATCACTAGAACCAAAGAACGGTAACGTTCTTAAGTCTAAGCCTTAAGGGCTGAAATTGAGTAAATTATATTTTGATTTTTTTAACAATGATTAACGATATCGTGAAGAAAAACGTAAGCCACATCATTATACTTACAATTGTGAAATTGAGGTAAAAAATAAGCCTAGTAATAGTAAAAGTTCTTGCCGGATTCTTCTCAGTTGAAGGCCGAGTTGCGAACCGGTGGTAACTTCAGTAAATATGACCTCCATAAGTGCCCTTCTGGGGCCTAAATTGAATAAATGGCTTTGACTTTGAAAAGAAATATAAATAAATCAATATCCTGGGACATTCTTCACACGGCTTTCTGATCCCAAACTAAGCAGAGCTTGTACTACGGAAACCAGATAACTAACTGATAATAACTATAAATTACACCCAGACAATACATATTCATGCACACAAATGCATTTCCTGGTTGGAAATCGAATCCACGACCTGCGGCGTGATAGGTGGAATTTTAACCAACGACGCCAACTGTCCGATTTAATAAAAATATAAAAGAATTACGGCTTTAAAAGACAAAATTACATAGAGCCCATCGATCTCTATGATAGAGCAAATAAAGTAAATAAATTACATTGCGGGCTCCAGTATCCATCTATCCATGCATGACGTATTATTTGGGGACATAAATAAACCTATAATAAATCAAGATATTTCCCTAATGCTATAAAAGAAAAACATTACAAAAGGAAAATCGTGAGTTATATTTTCAAGAGTGCCTTAACAAAAAGGTCAAATAACAATTTGTAATAATAAAAGTCCACCTTTAACATCAAGGGACTCATTAGTAAGAAACTTCAAAAGGGAAGAAGCTTTCCCTATACAATCTATTCGTTAGAGATACAGGCAGCATGAAACTGTCTGTTTATAGCCGATCCCATGGGATCAACTGAGATCGACCTTTCCGGAGAAGTTTAGGACCGCATTCTTATGTATATGCCGCATTTACCATATTATACTTACTTAACATTACTTGGATGTTTATTTTATACTGAATAGGTTTTGTCGACCTTTTTCGTGGAGTAAAATACCTATATAACACATATATGCAGTCAATTTATTCCTAGATATAGTAGTTCAAACGTAGGTTGAATGTGACTTTGCCCCACTAAATTTAGATTTTACTGTTAGTATTATGATATCAGTGGGGCGATTACGTAACTAAATTTCAATCATTTTCGAATTGAAATCGGTTCAATATAGCGGTTTTCTGATAACTTTTTTACGGTCTGATAACTGCAAATACAAACAGTGGTTCATTAGAAATGAACCATTTCCTTTTGGATTTTGTAATATTTCTAACGACTCTGAGGTTATTTCAATCTGAATTTCATTGAAATAAAGTTACGTAATCCACGTACAGAGTTTAGATTCATATAGCTTCAAGACCTCTCTTATGGAGCGTGTACACTACGCGAACCAAGCACGAACCGAGCCGCTCATCGTTCTTCGCTCGCGATGTTAAGTGTGGACGTACAACGAGCGCGATGCGAATCCCTGTGTTCGTCTAAAAAACTGACAATTGGCGGAGCGCAATTGAGCGCGAGCCGTACGCTCTTTTGAGGCTCGCAAGTCCATCTACGCTAAGCGAATTCATGCTCCACGTGTGCTCGGCTCGTGCTCGGTTCGTGTAGCGTAGATGCACCTTTAGATTTTGAAGTTATCATGATACTTTTGTAGATATAATAAATCCGGACAAGTGCGAGTTTGAGTCTGACTCGCTCACCGATGGATCTGACCCTCCTTGGGGCCATAACTATTGTAAAAAACAGACCGCATAATTAAGTTTTTATGTAAATTAATTTAGATGATTATGAAAAAACTAAGGTTGTTAGAACCTATATTCTATTTTACAAACTTTTATGTAGTTTCACCTGTCCGGTGTCTGTAATCGAATCTTGCAAGTTAAATTACATTAGTATATTGGATGACAATGCAAGTACAGACTCCAAAAAGTATAGACGCCATAAAAAGCTTATATACAAGAAGTTGTTTCCTATATTTACATCAATGTCTATAAACTGTAATTATTTCCGAATTTTTGCATTGCGAACTTAGGAGACAAAGCTTTCATAGTGGTTGCTGATATATCGCTCTGTTAGCTAGTTTACCAATTGGTTTCGAACCCCTAAAAATGAAGCCTTATTTAAAATACTTTAGGCATTTCTACTAAACATATTTAAAACTCGCTTGCTAGTAAAAGCTCTACGTAATATTAAGTTGTGAAGTCACTAACCTTTGGCAAAATGTCGAAAATAGAACGTCTTAAAAACTTTGTTCTAAAAGGTTTTCACGATTTTTACAAAGTGAAAAAAAATGTGCTGGGTAATATTGCGATTTATTATCAAGAGTTTTCGTAATCGGGAACAATAGTTGAGATTTCGACTTTAATGCCAAGTTGAAGATTGATGGACCTGTATTGTTCAGTTTCTTTGAGAATAATAATTTGAACAATAATTATCACGACATCGAATTCAAAACAATGGAGGTCTAGAAAAAATCTTTTTTAAGGGACAATAACGTATTGTAATGTCGACTTATTAATAAGTAACAATGAATTGACAGTTGCTTACAAATTGCTTTCGTGTTCAGTCTTGCGATATATACCTCACGTCTATAAGAGACGCCATTTTATGTTTGTTGAATGATAGGTGCATAGAATTAAAATGTACTAGAGTGGCAGTAACCAAGTGAGAACAGTAGACATGGGTTTGAACAAGGCAACGATCCCACCGCAAGCGCTAGTAGTCGTTGTCGAGTACTAGCTGTGCGCGTCAGGTGCTAATTGCTCGGATGTTTTTTTTTTGTTTTTACGATAAAAATGGTTAAATGTGCAGTTCGATTGTGCAGTAATGATAGTAGGACACACTCAAAGTATAAATCTAATGTCACTTTTCATCGGTAAGTCGAAATATTAATGCATTTCCAACAATTAAATTACACGTCTCGGGGGTGAAATAGACGCGAGGGGCGGGCACGATTTGGCCTCCCGCGCTGCCCCGCACTGCCACGCCGCGACTAGTGATGTAGCGCGACGGATACTGCAGTCGATAAATATTCTAATAGTTCATAAACAAGTTGTAGGCCTTTTGAGAACTAAATGTTTTATTTTTATAATGGAATGTTAATAGTATACCTAAATATTAAAGTAATTATTCGGTTTTAATAATTAATTGAATTGTTCAGTCGGAATTTGTGTTTTACGACTTTTTTGAGACTGAACAAAAAATTCCAATGGCAAAATTAACATTACTTTCTCGGTAATATTATACTGAAGTGTCAGTTGTTTAACAAGCTTTTATTAGCTTCACGTGTAGGTAACTAAGTATGTAAACACATCTATGATGTCGATTTTATTTAACCTACTTCTAGTCACCATATCGTACGACAAAATTATGTTGGTAAAACTGAGACAAAATGGTGTGGGGCGCTTTTTAACACGCTTTTATAAGCTTCACCTGTATGTATATATGTATGCATATAATGTAATCTTCAAACGTAATTTTCATCGACTTCTAAACGTCAGATTAAACTGAAATTTTGCACGCTTATCAAGTACTGATGACAATACATTAATTTGGGACCATTGAGCTGATCTGATGATGGATCCGGAAAGTAGGCACTGGTAATCCGTAACGGAATAACGTATGTTAGCCGTGTTTGGACTTGTTGGAATCGTCTTCAGATGCATTTTGACCAGATATGGTTCTATTTCATTATTCTATCTACATTCAGTAATTTACGAGATTAGAGGCCTATCAATTAGCATATCTAGAACTTATGTGCCAGAAATATCATCCATCATCTCATCATCATCATCATCTGTCAGTTTAGTTCTGAAAAGCTAACATGCGAGCCGTGAGATAATTTTGTCATCGAATCATCTCGTGTACCTATAGTATAAATCACATGAATAAATGCCGCGCTTTTTCAAACTGAACTTCACCGCGCACGACATAATATGGTAAGAAAATTATCTCAAGGCGCGCATCATGCGCATGTAACCCTGCTGGATACGTTATCAGGAAGCAGTGAAACTGGTACTAAGTTACCTCAAAATTAGCAAAAATTCGTATTTTTATGTTTGCATCCAGGGTCATTCGAAATGCGTAGGCACCTAATAAATTTACCAATTGTATATTTTACGTTATAATTTTAATATTAATTGTATGCTTACATGCGGTTGGTATATTTGCCAGAACTTACTAAATAGTTAAGCAACATACATACCTATACATACTACAATGAATTATGCGGCTATCGATAATTCGGAGCACAGCGCAGTTACGTCCCTATTGTCACATATTCATCAATATAAATATATATAGCTCATCTGCCTACGCTGGTACTGGGTGAAACTGTGCGATACTCGCGTTCTATACTTAGTTATTTTATTTCTATGGATAGGTGACTTTTCGATTTACAAAGATAAATAAAAACCAACACATACAGCCGTTAACTGCTATTTTCTAAAGAACAACCTCTATACGATTTCGAGATATCGCGAATTATTTAAGAAATGTTATGAGATGTGAAGAAGCTTATAACACTCGGGGATAATGTAGCTTCCTTTAAGTTAAATAATTTTTTGAATCGGTTCAGTAATTCTTGATCCAAACCTAAATCCAAACTAATTAACAAACCTCACCTCTATATAATATGCCATGAATTTATGCCTTAACTATTAATTCTCTCTATTCCAACACAACAAATCAAAACTAGAACCAAAAATACTGTATTGCACACTAAATACGCACACTAAATAAATCAAACTGGTATTACACACCACCAACTGTATTTGGAGTGCCCCGAGTCGGTTCTGGATGATAGAACATGTTTCGATAAATAGGTAGTTTAACTGTACAACATCCACTTTTCTAATATGCAATAAGTAAATTACAGGAGAGTCTTAAGTTTGCGTAATTTTTAAACAGAGGTGCAATTAATAATATCCCTTATGATATTAGTATAAAATACAAAAAGATATAGGTATACTGTTATGCACAAATGAACCATTTTAAAATAACTATTGGCATTTATCATTTTGTTTTGCAATTTCTAAGTTTCAAATGTTTTTACTTATTCAGCATTGTGTTCCACTTCTTATTGGATTATATGCTATGAATTCTATACTAACTGCGAGATTGAATTGAATTCTAGAACAGAAATATGATGGAAGCTATTTTTCAATTTAGGATTATTACCGATGTGTGATTGTTTCAATTTTATTTTCATTATTCAGCACTTAGTTTTAGATTGTATTGGAAATAGAATGATGAAACGTATTGTTGGGTTTCAACGTGCTTATTGCTATTTTTACTGTATACTTTTTCCAAATGCTATCAATATTTTTTTTTTGTATTGAATGTCTTCATAATTGTTATTTGATTAATAACAATGATTTACCATTTAAAACATGTTAAGGTTGTGATAACTCAGTTGGTGGTGGTAATGTTTAAACTACAATGATCTTCAGTTTCTGTTTTAGTAAAACATCCCTACAATGCGGTCGCCAAGAGAATGCGTCTCTGACACCTGTTAATTCCGAGATTAGCCCAAAATTAACTGGTGTCAGAAACGCATTTTCTCGGCGGCCGCACTGTAGTAAACTATAGCATGGTAGTAGGGATCCCGATTGACTGAAATCTGTTGCTAATCACCTACTTGAAATTTGGGTGGATTTTTGTAATATGGTAAACAATGAATACCCAATCTATATTATAATAACCGGTGGTAAATTCAACTGTATGTACAACTTAACGTTCATAAGTGCCTTACTAGGGCCTAAACTGAATTAATGACATTTTGATTTACCATTAATACAACAATAGTAAAATCACGGTCAAAATCAGTCCCACAACAATTATACTCGTAATGGGATATAAATTACGACTAAACTTGCTAAATCAGTTAAGGTTTCAGCGGCGCTCAAACTTTCACATAGGGCAAGTAACTTTCGTTGGTAAATCATATTTAGGTCAGAAATTCTGGTTCTGTTTGGGCAACACTTTTTTCGGATTTATATACTTTGTAATACAACTTTACGTGTGAAAACTATGTGAACATAAATCTGGAGTTGGGATTTGATTATCTTAATTGCTACTTAATGTTTTTTTCGCTGTAAGAACCGATAACAAAGAAGAAAGGTTCTCGACTGACGAACTCGTAGGTACTGAAATGCGCCGAGCGGGACGACCAGTTGGACCGATGAAATGGCAGGCGCCGCTGGATGTAAGCGGCCCAAAACCGTTCGATGTGGAAGGTGTTTAGCAGTGGATATCCTTGGGCTGATATGACAAAGATGATTAATGTTTTTTTTTAATATCACAGCGTTATTTGGTAGGTAATCTACAATACAAATCTCGGTAAACTTAGCTTAGTGATTTAGTGCCATGATAACTCAATGGTATTTCTTCGGGTATACAATGGTTATGGTTTCGAGATTAATGAGTGTCAGCTTTAAGTGAAGGAAGACATTGCGAGGAAATCGTAGATCAGGCAGGGTACTTTGTAGTACCCGCCTGGCTGGCTACCACTAGAATGCAACTAGCGTTTGCTTTTCTAGGCTTTGTTTAATAAATAAAAAAAAATAAGGCGTATCTTTCTATTAAACTTTGTATAAAAATTCTGATAGAAAATTTGACCTAAGCAAACTGGACATACAGCTTAATATAAATCACCAATTCCCAATAGACCCATTTTTTTTTTACTATTTATAGGCCTGTGTTTGACCGCAATCTCACCATGGTAAGTGATGATGCGGCCGAAGGTGGTAAGCACACAAAGCCTAGAAGGAGCTGGCTCTCAAGTGCAGCTGTCGGAACACACCGAAAGGTGCTTGGCGACAGATTTTCAACTTGAGGGTGGTAGCCAGCCAGACGGGTACTACAAAGTACCCTACCACCGTGCTATGGTTTCCTCACGATGTTTTCCTTCACCGAAAGCTCAAGCTCATTGTAGGATTCGAACCCGGGACCTTCGTCTCGGTATCCGACGTCACTACCATTGAGCTATCATCGCCTTAAATCAATAATCAGTTTCAATCACTTCATAGCCTTATCTAAGGTAACTAACTATGTTTCAAATTTTAAGCAATTGAAATGTGTATGACTGTTTGTTTATTTAAATAAAAAAAAGTAAATGGCTAGCCAGCTATGTGAATAACTTATGGATTTAAATAGGTAATAACGAGCTTCCGCATATAGTATTCAAGTTGCTTTAATTCATAATTGGATAATGTCCTACACTATCTAAAGTTCTCTGTTCATATTGTGATCGAATGACATAACTCATGTCACGCAGCGTGGATCAAAATGGAGCTTAAGGCTTTCAGATAAGACAGCAAATTTACTGGACAAATGGCATTGTGTTGGAAATAATACTTTGCCTCCTTATGTGTGTTCTACCGCTTGTACAACGGAGAGTGTTCTAAGGAATTGTTCGACTTGATGCCTACGGCTACTTTCCACCATCGCAACTCTCGCCATCGACGGGGAGTCCATCCTCACACACTGAAACCAGAATTGTTTCGAACTGTGCGGGCTAAAAGGAGTTTTCTTCCGCGGACGCTTGGACTGTGGAATGAGCTCCCCGCCGTGGTTTTCCCAATGGAGTACAGCATGGGGTTCTTCAAAAAGGGTGTGAAGAGATTTCTGCAGGGTCGGCAACGCGCAAGTGATACCCCTGGTGTTGCATGCGTCCATAGGCTACGGTAACCGCTTAACATCAGGCGGGCCGTATGCTTGTTTGCCACTTAGTGGTATAAAAAAAAAAAAAAAAAAAAAAAAATAATAGCACATAGTTCTTTTGAAATAAAGTTCTATCGACCTTAGGAAGCATTCAATCGATTAAAAATTCATTGCTTAAGTCCGGTCCTCCTACAATGGGTTAGGGTTGAACTTTAAATAGCGTCTATTAATTTATTTACACTATAACGCAGTATAAGACATTTTAATTTTCGTTGTCATCATAATTTTATGCCAAAGTTTTTTTGCCAGATGCTCCTTTTCAGTAAAGAACATTTTCCGATGCGAGGGAATCTCATAAAGTGGTGTGAAAGTATTTGATGAATGGACCTCTCCGTTAAATTAAGATAGATGACGATGCCGTTGTAAAATAAACATTACATCGCCCTTATTAAAATTCAAAATAAGTACTCAAGGTAGCTGCGAAAATTCGTAGAATTCCCCAAAATAATGATCTTAATAAGTAATTATACTCTTTATTGTTTTTATCTAGAAAAATAAAGGTTTTCTACCTCAGAGGTACCAAACTACCAATAAACCCGATGTTAAATTCCGGATGTCCCGTACAAACATACAATAATCAAATTACTTCCTAAGAAGCATTTGAATGAATGACAACTTTACACCATTACAATAAGATTGAGATTCTAGAAATACCTGTTAAAGATAACATAAATTATTTTATCTACACGATAACCGTTGTTAATAAAACGAGCTATTGTGTACCGGATATACTAACCATTTCCGGCTTATCTGGGGTCCTGAAATCTGCATATAATATGCATGACAAGTATATTAAACAATCCATATTTTAATGAAACAATAGGAATTATAATTACCAGTAATTATCTAGTCCAGTGTTTTTCAATCTTATTGATTTCGCAACCCCCTTACAGGTTAAAAAATTCTGGTGACCCCTTGTCAGACATAAAAAAATTATAAATTAAAAGACTACGATAATGATTTTCTTTATTTTGATACCTTTACTTATGAGCCTGCAAGAGAGAGGTTTGCAACTAAGTAAGAGGTAAGTTGGACGCCCGCTTGCGCGAAGTCTACCTTGCCTTTTTCCTTCTGCCGGCGACCCCCCGACTAAGGTGACCCACAGATTGAAAAACACTGATCTAGTCTAATAGTTGCAAGATTTTCTACATTATACTAAGAGGAATTTTAATTCAAGTATTTTCTATAGAAAAAAGATTTTTCAAATCGGTATTATTCTGAAACTGTGCCATCCAGATAGCAATCGCAAGACTTAAATGCTTTTAACTTTAATTAACTTCATGGAAATTGTGTACCACTTTACTCTTGTTTATGATATGTATAATTTAACTCCACGATAAGAACTGCATGCGCTTGAAATGCATTACAAAAATGTATTGTTCACATTTACAAATACGTGTACAATTTCCTTAATAAACACATTTATTGCTGCAAAATAATGTTTATAGCAATATAAAATGGGATATTATTAATTGCACCTCTGTTTAAAAATTACGCAAACTTAAGACTCTCCTCTAATTTACTTATTGCACCTCTAATTTACTTATTGCATATCGGAAAAATGACTGTTGTCCAATTAAACTACCTATTCATCAAAACATGTTCTATCATCCAGAACCGACTCGGGGCACTCCAAATACAGTTGGTTAGGTTAGGTTAGAACTGTGTATACCTAATACTAGATGATCTTTCAGTTCAAACAGTTTTGCATAAACCATAAAACTGATACTCAGTTTGATTTATTTAGTGTGCGTATTTAATGTGCAGTATTTTTGATTCTAGTTTTGATTTTTTGTGTTGGAGTAGAGAGAATTAATAGTTAAGGCATTAATTACATGCGATATAAAATTTAGTTTTGTGATAATAATTATATTTTATCAGATACACCGGAAAAAACCGACCAATTGAGATTGACTGTGACGCACTCACCAAGGGTTCCGACCTTCTTTGGACGTATATTTCTTGGTATGGGCTATAACTGTTGTAAAAAACCGAACCGCATGACTAAATTTGTTTGTAAACGAATTCCGACGATTTAGAAAAGTGCTAGTTAGAAACTTCGTTATATTTTTTCTCTAATATTTATACATCAATGTTTATCAACTGTTATGTAGGGTCAGCAACGCGCGAGTGATACCCCTGGTGTTGCAAGTGTCCATAGGCTACGATAACTGCTTACCACCAGGGGCCGTATGCTTATTTGCCCCATTAGTGATATAAAAAAAACTGTAATTATTTATGATTTTTCGCTTTAAAAACTTCGGGGATCTTATACTCAGGTTTAATCTCTGCTTCGGGAATAATGTTAGTTACGCTATTTACGCTATTTATTTAAACAATACGAGTAAGGCCATAATAAATGTTTCTATAGTGCAAGGACCATAATAGCCCAAATCTGGGATGAATGAGAAATTTTATTGAAATCGTCGCAATAAATTAATCAGAAACTAACAAACTAAATTAACTATAATGTAACAAGACCTCGTTTAATGCACGCAGGGTTATTTACAGTAAACTTCATAAACGTCGTGCCTCATGTCATGGCTCAGTGTTTACATTTAACTATAACATGGGCGCTATCCAACGCTGGAAACCATGAATCGCTTAGTTTTTGTCGCACAGTAAGACGTATTGGCACATACTACTAGCCAGAAGAAAAATTGTATTGCCAAATGTGCAAAGAAAAGATTTATTCAAAAATATACCATAAACATAAAAGAAAATACTTTAATAATTAAATAGAGCTCCACATTTTTAAGGCGATGATAGCTCATCGGGTCGAATCGATCGGCTCGATAGGGTTCGAATCCTACAATGAGCTTGCGCTTTCGGTGAAGGAAAACATCGTGAGGAAACCATAGCTCGGTGGTAGGGTACTTTGTAGTCCTCGCCAGGCTGGCTACCACCCTCAAGTTGAAAATCTGTCGCCAAGCACCTTTCGGTATATTCCGATAGCTGCACTTGAGAGCCAGTTCCTTCTAGGCTTTGTGTGCTTACCACCTTCGGCCGCATCATCACTTACCATGGTGAGATTGCGGTCAAACACAGGCCTATAAACAGTAAAAGAAAAAAAAAACATTAATTTTGTTTTTTGCGATACTATCATATTTTATATAATGATAATAAAGGAAGCTTAATCATCTAAAGAATTACCTAAAAATTATTCCACTGGGCCGTGCATTTATTTTTAATACAACATCTTATAAGCAAAATTTCTTCTATTTTGGTGATAATTCAATTCAACTGACATCAGATGCGTCGCTGTATTGAACCTTATTTGTTAGCACGAAGCCTTACGATGAATAACCTAAAAATTTGCTTCGTACAGTGCGGTACTCTGTTTGCCGCTGCATTATTTAGCACTAACGACCCAGTCTTGTACCCCATGACCAAGATAAATAGCCCATAATGTTTATTCTACGTTCGTTTTAATGCATATGTTTGCAGATTAAGCTAGGTTCCATTTCTAACTATTTTTAAATACCCAACTATTATGTAATATTATGTTATGCCATTAGTTGGTATAGAATATTAAAATTTAATCTAAAGATCAAAATCAAAAAGTCATTTATTCAGTTTAGTTCTCTAGTAAGGCACTTATGACTGAATTTACCACCTTCATCATCAATTTGTCTATTGAATGTATATTATCCTTTAGTCTTAAGGGTTTAATTAATGGCCAGATTTGGGCTGTAATTTGTAATAAGAACAGTTTTTTTCTTTTCGTTCGGCTAGCTTATCCGAGGTTTATTTAGCGATTTCAAAATCAGACCTAAGCTAATTAATAATATTCCAGTGAAGTATCAGAAATTTTCATTTATTGTTTATTGTAAATTTTTCCATTTTATTAAATTTAAGGTTTTGATATGAATAGGGTAAAGTAAAGGTCGCAAGTGTCATCCTTGTGGTACGCCAACATAAAACTTCTTAGAGCAGGTACGTTTTATTCACTGTTAATATTCTTGAAAAATAAAATCAGAAACGAACTCTCGTTACAGTTTAGCACACAAAGATAATAAAATAGATAAAACCCCTATTTCATTACGAGCGACGTGACCTTCCAGGAGCATATTTTTAAAATATCTAGCTATTCTGTATACGAAAGTAATTTGAGTTCTTTGCCCAGTTTACGACTAAATTACTTGGGTATATAATAAATCATTGCGTAGTACACACGCCTGAAGTAATCTTGGTACGAATCTTTGGACAATTGTCGTGGACACTGCTAAATTGCCGCTCCACTAGTTCCACTACGATACATAAATTATAGCTTGTGAATACTTTTTTATGTTTGCTCATTAGTGGGTTGGTTTGACACCCACTCTAGATAGTTTGGGACAATATTATACCTACTTTTAACTACAGACAGTAAGTATATTTTGGTCTCTACGGTAGTTTTTACCTTGTATATTATTATGAACGAGATTTTAAGAGCAGTAATTTCTTTAAAAGGTTTTTGCGGTAGAGTAAAGAAGTGGCGGTTTTTATGGATATGATCCTTATGATTTTACATGGGAGCTGTGTTTCTGTCTCTTATTTTAATAATAACTTTACTATCATTATTATAGCCTGTTATAGAAAAATATTAGTTAAACTCCCACCTCCAAAAATGTTGTTTTTGTTGTACAAATTTAGTTGTAAATAGTTTCAGTGACCGATGTTAAAAGCTTTTATGATCTTTCAGCATTTATCGTTGAAATCACAGAGCACGGAGTTCCGTGAGCCGACGAAAACTATGACAATACTCGTGTGCCCCGTGATTTGTGAAAATTCGCATGACCGGGTGCGAACGGCCGTCAGTCTCATATCGACTCTACCTCAGCACTATGTGTCAAAAATTCTAAGTGATAAGACAATACATACATATATATAGGGTGACTGTTAATTAGTACTACTTGTACGTAGTATTTATATACTCTGAGGTACTACGATACTTAGACACATGATTGTATTCATGATAACAAACAACTTTCCCAAAGAAACATTCGCGTAACTTAATATGTAGCCATTTCAAAAAATACCAAGGCCACTTGTCGAATAGTTAGGTCCTACATTATCCGACAGCAAACCATAACAACAATCACGACGACATAATAATGAAAAAGACATTAGAGAACTTTTACTACATGCCGCCATAATTCTCTTGTTTTCTAGTAGATAGTCTATTATACTAGAAATTTATGATAAAACACTATTGATCGACTAATAGTTGATAGACTAGACTAGGCCAACTTTCATTATTTATTATTCATTTAATAAGTCTAAGTATCGATATTCAATTTTTATGATTACCCCAATGATTTATGACATTAAGATATACATAGCGACTAGCAATTGGTCTAATCGAATGGTAGTCGAGGCTGTTTGTAAAAAAATAGGCAGCTACAATATTTTTTTTTTTTACACCTTTAGCTATTCAAAATTATTAGCAACCTTCTTATTGATTTATAATGTATACTTTTTCTACGGGGACGACATTGTCAAATTGAAAAAGTTCCCTTATAATAATGATAAAAAAATAATAAAAAAACACGCATCTATAGGTTCTTAAAATAGCGTGAAGTATTTATCGAAGAGCTCTTTAATTTATAAGCAAGAGGATATTTTAGGCGATGATAGCTCAGTGATAGGACGTCGGATACCGAGACGAAGGTCCCGGGTTCGAATCCTACAATGAGCTTGAGCTTTCGGTGAAGGAAAACATCGTGAGGAAACCATAGCACGGTGGTAGGGCACTTTGTAGTACCCGCCTGGCTGGCTACCACCCTCAAGTTGAAAATCTATCGCCAAGCACCTTTCGGTGTGTTCCGATAGCTGCACTTGAGAGCCAGTTCCTTCTAGGCTTTGTGTGCTTACCACCTTTGGCCGCATCATCACTTACCATGGTGAGATTGTGGTCAAACACAGGCCTATAATCAGTAAAAAAAAAAATTTATAATTTTTTTTTTTTTTTTTTTCCTCACGCGTTAAAATTGCGAAACTAATTATTATAAGGTAAATGAAACCTTACCTACTTCATCTTTTTAGTAATTAATATTGGTACTTTTACATGTTAGGCAAGATCTACTCTACTTCAACCGAATTAACAAAAATGTGTCAACTTTTTCTGCAAAGGTATTCATAATAAAGCTCTTCAATCAACTAATGGACGCGAGACATATACTCTCTTTGAATTCTGCCAGAACGTACTCTTCTAAGCACTAATGAAATATTCTTACATTCACAAAGTATTTTGTATACCACAATATTTTTGTCATTTCACACGTGTAGGTATCATTTCAATAGAGTATTACCAGTAGAATAAATTGGTATATTTATATCTTTGGTGTATATTTATAAATTATTTTCGTTTACGGTTTATATAAAATAATAGTCATCATCATCATCATCATATCAGCCTATGGATGTCCACTGCTGAACATAGGCTTTCCCATTGATTTTCACTTTGAAAGGTTCTGGGCCGCTTGTATCCAGCGGCACCCAGCGACTCTGACCAGGTCGTCGGTCCACCTGGTGGGAGGTCCCGCTCGACGCTTTCCAGTACGTGGTCGCCACTCGAGAACCTTTCTTCCCCATCGGTTATCGGTTCTTCGAGCGATGTGGCCTTTCATTACCACTTCAGTTTACTAACTCTACGAGCTATGTCCGTTGTTTTCGTTCTCCTACGAAAATAACAGTAGCCTTATCAAAACAGACTGGATAAATAGAAAACAAATCAAATATCTCCGAACATAGTTCTTGGGAAATCGAAATAAGAATAAGATAACTGACTCACTAATAAATAGATACGAGTACCTAGCAAGTGATGCTGGCAATATTGATTTCTCAGAAGCTATTGTGTATGAGACCTTTTGTCTAATTATGCCCGGGCAAAGGCCTCCATATTTTTGTTGCCAGATATTTTAAGATTCCGTATCTGACGGAAGGAAAACGGGGCCATCTATCATTGACTTGTATCGTTGGCAGCTATTTATTTACCGCTTTATAAAATAAATATGGCTCGGGAAATAAAATGAGAGACATTTCAGAAAATATTTTCAGATATTATTGATATCTGTGCGACTTTTAAACTTTTTCAACCAATATTATACAGATAAATGTTGCGGTTTGATCAATCCCACCAAAAACATTCAGTAAACAACTTGCCAAGTCTCGATGGAGCTGCTTGTTTATCTCTAAAAAGTAATGAAATCTAGACAAAGTCGTGCCAAGTCTAAGGTTCCTTACTGCGATTTCTTTATTATTGACTTGGCCGTTGAACATTCTTTATACGTCAGTTGTTATTGTTGTTGTAGTGTTATTGGAGTTGTTAGTGGGTACAAGTACAGATTGGTGCAATGGTGTCATGGAGCACCTGGTTTTGTACCCTTGTGTACCCTTCAACGATTATAAAACCTTTTTGTGATTATAAAAATGGATACTAAATATTTTGTTTAACTACAATGATACCATGTTGAGAGATGATGTGGCCGAAGGTGGTAAGTACACAAAGCCCAAAAGATAGTACAGTGCTGCTGCCGGTGCATTCGGTGCTTGAATTTCTTCATGAGAATGGGTAATCATCCTCCGTGCTATTGTTTCCTCACAATGTATTCCACCACCGAAAACTCAAGCTTACTATAGCATGCAACCCAAGCCCTTTCCTACAGCAATCGACGCCACAAATACAGAGCTATCAAATAGATCACGTTGAGTATGTTCTATTTTCTAACAAGCTGGTTGCAAATACGGTTATAAAAACTTAATATTGTAAACATTTAACTGATTTATAATTGAAAGTCGTTGCAACAATGTTGCGAGAAAAACTTGCGGACCCATCTCCAACAATTATTCTCAAACAAAGCGAAACAACTTCTTTCTTATTCCCATAACGCAAAATTGTTTGCAATAACATTACACATTAATGTAAAAACTTTTCTACTTGCACTTTCATACAATGTACTTCTAAACTTTAGCCGCCATTTTAAGATAACCTTATGTTTATAATAACCGTCGTAACTGTGTTTTTATTATCCAAGCGGAGATGTGTCAAGCGTAGCCCAAGGCAAAGAGGGTTTTTATTACACAGCCGCAAATTCAACAAAATTGTATCCGTTGAGATAAGCAGAGCTTGGAAATGCTTTTTGAAGTACAGTCCTTATGCGCGTTGATTGCTACTTTCCTCCTGAGGAAATCCAGACACACAAAGCATAGGTAAAAACTGGCCTTTACGTGTGTTTTCCAGGGCTAGTTAGCCGACTGATCAGTATGAAAATAGGATGGCTTTACTGTCCACTAGAACCTTTTGTTAACCTAGAACGCCATATTAAAAATAATTTAATTCGAGTCTCAAGAAATGATTTTATAAATCAAAAATAGACCTCATGTTCCAATTCCAATTAAATCGAGACTAAATATTTTACTTATGTTTGAAGTTATGGACCCTAGACTTTCAAGGCCAGTAAATGTAGACATCACCATATGACTGACAAGCAACTGGGCCCCTGAAATATGGGCATCAGGATAAAGTTCACAAGGAAATCCTGTACAAACACTGACAATACCAAAAGTTCTTTATTACACTTCACAGTTACGCGTTACGTCGTCAACCCTTTCTCCCCTTTAGTACCCACTTATCAGATGTAACCTTCTTGCTACGAGCCCATTAATGAGTCAGTTAGTTGTGTAAAATCTCCTCACGTACGTCTCCACGTTTTTTTCCTTATGCCAAGTGTAAGTTACTAGCCCAACAAACGTAGAAGTTTGTGAAAATATTTTTCTTTGAATTGTCTTCTAGCAAAATAAAGGCTGAGAAATCTAGGTCAGATTATACTTTTTGTTGGTGTGACTATTTGGGATTAAAAAGGAAAAAAGAAATAAAGCTGTCAACTACACCATTAGGCCAGATTCTACACCTAATTCATGTATTATTGTCTAAAGATCGAAGAAGTCTACGAAATTGGAATAAATATTACGTTAGGCTACGTTATAGAAAAGGTTTACAAAATACAGTCAACACACTATTGCTCTCAGATGGAAATCATCAAACCTCATCGTTATCCACAAGGATCCATCCAAGTTACACTGACATATCCATAAAAAAAGTTTCGCACATTTATTTATTTACTCTTAGGAAGATTTACAGCTTCATTTCTACGATAAAGTAAACATATAGATGATCCTATGCCATTTACAAATCTCCACCTATATGAACATACTCTATACTTTATTTTATTGGTCAACCCCGATCCAGCTTAGCGTTTCTGGATAGTTATAAGATAGTTCAATTGCTAGCTTGAAAAGTTCACCCAAACATATATTTTTGGCAGATTCAACATTTAAAAGAAATATGCTTAGATTATTCTTATAGTAATCATTGCAACCGATTAATGTGCTCTGAATAGTAAAGTGAACTTATAGAAACTAGTTTTGCCGCCGCGCTGGGGCTCGCAGTCAGTGCGATTAGAATGTAATGAGTCTAAACTTGTTGTGAAAAGAGTAATTGCTGAGTTCCTTCCAAACCGGTATTAGACAGAGTATTAGAGTCAGACTTTTCATTAGTACTTTTTGAGTATAAGATTTTGAATTTTGAATAGATAGAGAGAGAGAGAAAGAAAGTAAACATATCTTTAACAATAAACAAAACAGTTAGCCTGTGCCACAATCATCAATATTGGCAATTAATTAAATAAAAATAAAATAAAATAAAAATAAAAAAGCCTTTTATTTCTTACTGAAACTAAATAACAGTGAATGATCTAATACTATATATCTAAATATACCTATGATTATATCTAATTTATATATATCTTTACTTATCTATTATTTTTTATCTATTTTTCTATTTTACTTAAAGTAACTGTTAAGTTAATGTTTTTATTTTGTATATAATATTAAATAATGTTTATATAGTACTCTATTCTACGTTCGTATTAGTATATGTATATATTTTTAACTTAACGATAATGTTTTAATATTTTAGTACTATTTGGTGCGTTTAGTTTGCAAGAACCCCTCCTCGGGTGAAGGCCTCCTCCAAAGAATTCCATTGGTCTCTATCTTTTGCTACTTGTAACCAACCTGGTCCCGCCGTCCTTGTGATGTCGTCTTGCCACCTCGCGTGGGGCCTTCCTCTGTAGCGTTTCCCTTTAGGGCCGAACCATGACGTTACTCTCCCAGTCCATCTCTCATCCTGTAGTCGCGCTACATGTCACAATTAATTATAGAAATACATGTAGCGCGACATGTAGCGCGACATGTAGCGCGACATGTGGCAATTAATCATAGAAATAATAATAATATATAAAATATTGGTGGTAGCTTTAGTATTGACCTTCATAAGTACCCTGGGGATTATATTGGCTTTTACTTTTGATAAAAATAAAATAAATAAATATTTATCCTGGGAAATAGGTAAATGAAAACTTTATCAAATTAATTTAACATTTGATTTCATTGAAACTATGAGACTAATTATATCTAAACTCTAGTCCGTGGTTTCCAAACTAAGTCAAATTTTAATTATAGACGCGTTGGGCTGGTATGCTGCGGTTTTCCCTTTTGAGATTGAATTCCCAATAACCCTTATCCATTGGCAAATATTTGCAAACTATTTTGTATTCATATGTATATTGTATAAAAGCCCTTTCGAATATAAAATAAATAAATTTTGAAATAATCATCATCAAAATAATTGATGTACACACGGCTACACATCAAGTCACATTTTCAGTTTAAGCTGTACTCGCATTGTATAGGATTTCTATACAACGAGAGGTCAGTTTATATTGGAAATGTATAGATTGATCTGTAGCCGTGCGTATAGGTAGTTATATGAGTATTAGCCAGCTAATTAATGATTCAGTCTCTATAGATTTTAATATAAAATATAATACCTTATTGTGATGCAAGTGTCCCTAGGCTACGGTAACCGTTTTATTAATAAATATACAACAGATAATACGTAGATACACTGAAGAGGGCAATAAACTATGTTACAAAGACTTTGAATGTAATAAAAAAACGAAGAGTAGGCCTCAAGTTTCAATTATAAAAGTTGCTTTCCCAAATTCATTAGTTATACATTCTTTATTCTCCTCAATGGAGGCGTAAAAATCCATCGAAATAATTTTAAACTACGTTAAATCTTAAGGTACTAATTAGAAGGAAAAAAATGTGACCCAAAGGACGGCCATGATTACATTAATTTTTTTAATTAAAGTAGAAGAAAGCCTGTAGGCGCTATCCCAAACTGGGCTTATAAATTTGTTTAATTAAGGATAAACAAAAAAAAATCTAGAGCAATTTATTCGCTTTGTTTTAACAACGTGTAACTTTAAATCCTCAGGGCCCTATTCTTTGATTAGATAAACAATAAATTGTATTTTATTGTATATTACATACAATAAAATAAATATGCTCAAAAATATAGAAATAAACTGCGAATGGTACCTAATTGTTTTCTTTTCTACTACCAAGATAGCAGACAAGAATATGGCCCGCCTGCTACCACGTAAGTACGGATGGTAAGCGTTTACCGTAGCCTACAGGGGCTTGGAATACCAGGTGTCCAGGCGCTGCCTTGAACGCCTGCAGGTGCTGCCTCCTAGTTTGCTCGTGACTTGTAAAAATTGCCTATATGTGTATTAATTGTATAGAAAATGTATGTATGTAATTCGCTTTTTGCTCGCAAACCTCAAACGTGCTATACTTACCTTTTTTATAATTATAACGAAATATGCAATTTAATCGTTTTATTTTGGCTCCGTTATATCCTCTAAAGATATAACAGCGAGTATCACTCTTATAATAAACTAGCTTCTGCTCGCGGCTTCGCCCGCGTGGTCTACAGGAATCAAATGAAATATTTTTCTACAACAATAAAACAAAACATCTTTATCCCGCTTCTAGGGTAGAATTATTAAAAACGCTGAGTCATCTGACGAATCTGAATCTGACTTTCATACAAACTTTCATCCCCTATTTTACCCCCTTAGGGGTGGAATTTTGAAAAACCCTTTCTTAGTTGATACCTACTCTTCACAAAGAATATACCCTCTAAATTTCATGTCTCTAGGACCAGTGGTTTAGGCTGTGCGTTGATATATCAGTCAATCAGTCAGTCAGTCAGGACTTTGAATTTTACATATATAGATACATTTATATATTAACGTATGCTTTTTTATACCTTTCATCGAATTGCTGCTAGAATATTCTCGAAAAGAGAGACGCTGCTACGCCAGGTATAAGCTAGTCAGTAATTAAAACACCTGAACCATGAACCGAGTAACTTTAATCCATATCCTTGAATCGAATGTAGCATCACAAACTTGAAAGGTAGTCCTACTGCCCGAACATATCAACGGCGTAGGTACGATGTTATTTGGCAGACTCAAATCAAGAGACTATCCACGCGGAAATCTAATCAGGATATCACTTGGCTTGGGAGAGGAAAACCTCGGGGCATGCCTGACTTCACACCCTGCCGAGATTTTGTCTTTCACAAACAGATTGGGACCCTTTGGAGTTTGGATGGTATATTGGTACAGTTGAATTGGATTTTTGTTTACGTACTATTATTGCTTTGTATTTCTGGATCTTACGAATACATACTTAAGATCTTTTGTTCATAGTGATATAAGTTGCCCATTACATGAGATAGTTTAAACCAAGTCTAGTAAATCCCAGTTTATCAATATATCGGTCGCTTTTTAACGCCTTAGGTATAACAAAAAAGCTAGGGCTATCTTAAAACCTTAGTTTTACTAAAATTTGTTTAAACCTTCTTATATAAGGGTGTAAAAGTTTAAATATTATTTAGTTTCATTAGTAACGAGGCGGGAAATTTGAATTTTTTCGTTTTTTTTTTTGTTTAGCTTTGTAGAACAATGTAGATAGATGTTTCAGTGATTAGCGATCACAGTGTGGTATGAATATTTTTTGTATATTAAGAGCCATATTTGAACGTTTCTCACGGTTTCTCTAATAACCGTAAAGCTTCCTATTTTGGGAAATGTACAAAAATAGTTTATCTTAAACAAAAAGTACCAATTCTACAATATGCTAAATGAACTACTATGGTCGCGAATCACTGAAATATCTATCCATACTACAATGGTAAAAAAAGTTTAAAAACTCGAAAAAAAAAACAAATTTCCCGCCTCGTTACTGATGTTTAACCTTAACCTGCTAAAGTTGTAAGTATACAAAAGATTTAAGCAAGTTACAAGAGCCCTTATAAGCAGATCTACTAAAATGTAACTTCGGTGGCGTCAAAACTTCCGTTTTACTTTGTTAAAGTCCACAGAAACTTGTGTTTAAGTATTTTGTTCAACAAAAGTTTCCGGTGAAGAACAGCCTATAGAATTAAAAATCAGATCTTTTCTAAAGAAAAAAAAAACAATATTTTAATCATATCAGATTTCTAAATGCTGACATTTTGATTAAAAGCAGATTTAAATTTAATAATGAACAAGTTATTGTCAAACAAATTGGTTTATTTATTTTGTAGGCAGGCTTAAATAAATAAATGGTGGAGTCCCAAAATTAAGCTCTACGTCAGTAAAATTAAGGATTATTATTATGTAAAACATTGTTTGCGAATAATTTTGTATTTATAGTTGAGGCGTCATGTTTCATGAAAACTGTTTAAACGGATTAATTTTAATCCTAAAACGTTGTAGAGATTGTGTGATTTATATAATTACTTCATTATCAAATAGTGGTTAATGGAAACCATATTAAAATTTAATTCATTATATTTTAATAAATGGAAGTGATATAGCTGTATAGTTGCGTCATTTATGTTGAATAACAATTGTTTTTACAAACTTTTATTTAACTTGCAATGTATGTATGTTTGTTCGGGTCGGATTGACTTTATATTTGGTATACATTAGTATATTAGATGACAATGCAATTACAGTCAACAAAAAGTACAGTCTCCAAAAAAGCTTGTATTAAAAATGTAATTTTTAACAAAAACTTATTTGTTTTGTCAGGCTTCGAATAATTTAGGGTATAGGTACTATTAAAAAGTATTTACTCGTCACCCAATTTCTTACCGTAATTTCCTAAGGAAGTAAAAAAAAGATGTAGAATACAAAAAAAAACTATTCAAATCGCAGGCTCTTACGAGTATGAATAGTCTGACTCTAATACTCTATACGGTTCGGAAGGTTGCATTTGCTGAGAAGAGCCGGCAATAAACTTAGCAATTACTCTTTTCAAAACAAGCTTAGATTCATTGCATAATATTTCCATTCTGATCTCACTGACAACAATTGCGTGTCCTGGTGGCAAAAACTACAAAGAAGATCAATCGATATTTTAGAAGTACCTGAATAGCATAACTAAGCAGACCAGCTCCCACAAGCAGCACATGTTCACAAGTATGACGCGTGTGGCAGCCATTTGTTGGGAATGGCTGCCACACGCGTCATACTTGTGAACATGTAAAAAAACCACCTCCTTTTAGAAAAAAGCTACTCAATAACCAACAGTCAAACATCAAGACAATACAATCAGTTGTAGTCAAGTAGGTACAAATACCGCATTTAGACACCAGAGGGTGCCTTTATTAAAGCTGTTTGCATAATGGGGGTAATTTCGGCTTAATCGCTAAGCTAGCTTAACTGAAAATATTGAATAGACAGCATGTTTGGGTACAAATTGACACATGGCATGCAATACAGATGTAGTGAACTTGAACGAGCAATTTACATAATTATTCACGATGCGGTACTTTCAGTGTCTGTATGATTATAGGATTTAATTACCATATTTGACACGTATAAATGTAAATACTCTGTGGTCACGCCATTATCATACTAAATAGATATAAGTCCTGACTGACTGACTGATTGACTGATATATCAACGCACAGCCTAAACCACTGGTCCTAGAGACATGAAATTTAGAGGGTATATTCTTTGTGAAGAGTAGGTATCCACTAAGAAAGAGTTTTTTGAAATTCCACTCCTAAGGGGTTAAAATAGGGGATAAAAGTTTGTATGAAAGTCCGTCAGTTTCAAAATTCAAAATTCAATTCAAAATTGAAAATCATTTATTCAAATAGACCTTCGCAGGCACTTATGAAAAGTCTGACTCTAATACCGGTTCGGAAGGTTGCATTTGCTGAAAAGAGCCGGCAATAAACTCAGCAATTACTCTTTTCAAAACAAGCTTAGATTCATTACATAATAAGTATTTACATTCTAATCGCACTGACAACAATTGCGTGCCCCGGCGCGGCGGCAAAACTACAAAGACAGACTGAATCTATATTTAATAAGTAAATAAATAAATGGCAAACTTAAGCAGACCGAAGTTAGGATCTTCAAATTTTGTGTTTAGGCTGAAGATTGAAAATTAATGTATAGGAAGCGGGATAAAGTTGTTTTGTTTTATTGTTGTAGAAAAATATATCATTTGATTCCTGTAGGCCACGCGGGCAGAAGCTAGTATTTTATAAAAGTAGCTACCTAATTTATCATTGAAGTATTTTTTGTAGACGTTTTGTGTCTATTGGCGCTTGAAGTAGGTCTTGATCAAAAAGGTTTTGTATTAACTATGTATGTTACGAGCACTTAATGTAATTGGTAATGACTAATGGTTACTTTAATTAAATAGCTAATACTCTAACTTATTAAAGGCATTGTTTTATTCAGGTCAAACCTATGCTCTTTATTAACGAACTGTAATGTCCCCTTTGTTACTAAAATCCAATCACAACTTACAAAAGTAACTTTCTAACGTAGAACAATTATCCTCAGTCTAGAAAAGAGCCTCAAATTGACGCACGCGATCCATAATTGCGAGTTCACTCACGAAGGAACAAACAATCGCTGAATAGACTCTCGATCTCGGTTGTTCGCAAAAGATCGTCTGGAAACGAGGGACGTCGGGCACAGACTGTTTACTTCAACTCTGATTGCGAGACGAAACACACTATGTAGTTCAGTGGTTTTCAAAGCAGGGCTCAAAACTTACAGCCCGGATGTTTGCTATTTGCAGAACTAGAGTAGAACTTATTGGTAGTTGCAAGAGTTTTTCTATTATTGCACTTTTACCACTTATAATTTTTTTACCCATGTCAAATTATTACATGCTTTCTATTAGGAAGTCTCTGAACTATAAGCCACGGACATACAGACGGATGGACATGGCGACTATAATGGTTTCTTATTAACTACGGAACCCTAAAAAGTGTCTGTCTGTATAAACGTCTGAATTATAAGAATGGATTTAAGAAAAATAAACATAGTCCCAAGATATTTTAATAGCCATTTGGGATCGCGTTACTATAAGTTTGAAAAACACTGTATCACTTTAAACTTCTAAAACGAAATGCAAACTTTAAAGCTAATAAAATACGGTTTTTATCAAGGCCAGCGCTGTTCGGTAATAAGAAGTGGAATAGATGGCACATTGACTTGGAAAGTGGAACCAAGTGTTTACTACTAAAGTCTCAAGTGTTTAAAATGTTCCTGGAAGTAGAAATGGGAGAAGTCATCTGGCTCGAAAGTCTGAACATTTATAGACCGTTGCAAGAAACGGCTGAATAAAAATGGCAAAATTAGTACTGCTATTTAATACAAAATACAAGTTCTAGCTCTATTAATTTTATTTAGTCTTGTGTAAAAAAAGATCACAATTCAAAGTCGAAGTCAAAGCTATTCATTCAATTTAGGCCCTAGTAAGGCACTTATGAAGGTCAAAGCTACTGAAGTAAAGATACCACCAGTTCGGAAGTCGGCCTGAGAAGAACAGGCATGTAACTCAAAAATTTCTGATCTTCACTTCAATAATCAGATCGTACACACGGCTACACATCAAGTTATAATTTCCAGTATAAGCTGATCTCGCATTGTATAGGATTTCCTTACAATGAGAGGTCAGCTTATATTGGAAATCTATAACTTGATGTGTAGTCGTGCGTACCTATAGGTGGATAGTGTGGATACGATAATAAAATAAAACCACGTAAAGTACTCATAAATACAAACAACTTTTACAATGGGACCTACTTCTAAATCGCATAAAAAATACAGTTTTTCATACATTTTAGCTGAGGAGACATTTCTTTTGTGTCGTGTCGTATCCACTCCGTGTAATATAGAAGCAAATTAAATTTACTGGCTTTAATCAAGTACCAGAGTGGTCTTTCGTGTGAAAGTGAACTTTCTTATATTATACATATTTAATTAATAACAAAATGGCGTCATGAAACTTTGCAGTTTAAGATTCATCCAAGAAGTAATTGAAAACTAAAACCTAAGTTTTACTAGACTTGGCTTAAACAATCTCATGTAATAAGACAGTTGAAGTCACATGAACTACAATTTAGTTTTTCGTTTATTTCACTTTATGGGGCCATATAGACCGCGAATAAATTTATTTGGCAGCAAAGAATACAGTGGAACCAAGATCTGGCAAAGAGCCACATTTTACAGAAACATTGAATAGATATGGGTGTAGAATACTTACTTCAAAAATCCAATATTGAAAAAGTTTATTTTTATTTTTCGATAATATCAAATTGTAACTGACAAACAATAAATTAGTTAAAGCAAGTATAAGATCTTGATACAGCAATTACGTCCTACTTTTTTAAATTATTGTCATCATAATGCTAAATAAAAACATAAATCTAACCCTATAGATATATGAATAGTTTTAACCAGGTTTGCAGTCAATCTAGTTTCCACTCTGTGTGTTCCTGTAACGTATTTGCCACTTGAAATCCTCATTTGCCCTATTGGTTAACCGCTCTGTAGCTAATGTGGCCTGCCTATTGCCACATCAGCATACCGATATCCTCTATGAGCTTTTATGTCATGCATCAAATATCGCTTCAATTTGATGCATTCGATAGTTTATATTCGTCCATTTTGGATTTGCTAAATGTTTGCCAATATGGCCCACTAAACGAACACTTCGCTGAATATACGTTAGAGTGCTTAGAATGAAAATACCTTTCGGTTTTCAAATTATATATATTTTTTAATTTATTTTCTCTTACATTTTACCTCTTTCAACGCTAACAAAAGGAGACAATTATTAGCAGGCTATTTGTATGTTGGCGTCACGTACTGCTTCTTGAGAACTCTTATTTTATCAGTAGTTAGGTAGGTAATATAAATATCATTTTTCACACACGGCTATCTGATCCCAAACTAAGCAGAGCTTATACTATGGAAACCAGTTAACTAATTTACTACATATAATACTTGTTATTTGTAAATACATACTTAATATGCATAATTACACCCAGACTCAGGACATACAGACATGTTCATGAATCGAACCCACGACCTGCGACGCGATCGGACCGCGCCAACTAGCCCGTCAAATATATCCCACGAATATCTGTAAAATTCATATACCTTGAAAAGATCCTGCTATCTATCTCGCTTCTTCGTTCAGAATGCAAACAAGCTATACAGCGGAAAATTTAAAATTGCTATCGGGAAACGATCGTTCAGCGTCGATTCGAAATTCAAATTCCTCATCCGTATAAAAGCAAACCATATGTTGAATGAATAACTACATAGTAATGAAACTGGTGGACAGGTTTAAATTAAAAAACAAAAGCTGTCGCTGATTCAATCGGCTGCCCCAGTGTGGGGTAGAATGACGACTGTGTGATCAGTCTACTCACCGCTTGTCAACCATATTCCTATATCATTCCTTTATTGTTGACTTAATGTAGCTTCAAAGTAGTTTACTACTACAGTCAGCGACAAAAGCTAATAGTCTAAGAACCGATCACATTACCTTCAGTATTTTATGTAAAATTTTGTATGTTAAAAAATATAAGGCAAAGGTGGGTTGGCTAAAAAATTACTGTCCAGACATGACCAGACCAAAATTTCCCTTTTAAAGCTCGCCAACCATCATTCAAACCAGATTTTTCGGAGACAACCCTACGCCATCGTGTTTGCCATGAAATAGAGATATTTAGTAGCTGATTGCTTTAGTATAGTGTCAAATTACGTAAGTCACAGTTTTGATAGAAAGTGTCATAAGGATGTCAATAGATTATTATTATTAAAGGGTAGTGATCAGCTAACTTCTTGGCACAATAAGAAACCAATTTTTGGTCTCTGGTGGTTAGGTGCCGGGACCGGAGCGGGGGCGGGCGTGAGACAATACATTAAAATAATCTACGAGTCCACTTATCACAGTTTATGTTGCTGACCAGTGTTCCTACGCAAACCAGTCCCCACGACGACAAAATTGTGCCAAGAAGTTTGCCGGGATCTATACTAACCCCCTTATTCATAATAAAGCTATCAAACGTTGATTAGCTAAAATTCCGAATTCTGACATCGAAATCTGACAGGTGACATTTGGTGATCGAAAGAGTGAGACGGGGCACACTATTACACTGATTTAGTTAAAAAGCGATTATGAATTAGGGGTTCAGACTATAGATCTTATATGATCTTCTTTTGACACTAACTATTTCTCAAGTAAGTATAGTTCTTATTTTTATTTTATTTTGTATTGAAGAAAAAAAAAAAAAATTATGTCCAAACATTATGCCAGTTAAAATTACACCTGAGAGCCAATTACCTTCTAGTTTAGTAAAGGTACATACAAAAAAAAAATTATAACCCAATTACCTAAGACGAAATTACAACTTTGACAGCTAATCTGAGTTTTGATATTACATCTCTCATCTGCCGGCTTATTGCGGGTGGTCATCACCACGTTACAAATCGACGCAATCACCGCAGATGACTCTCAATTGAAACCCCCGTACACATTGGTGCCATATCGGGAACGCAACTTGGAACACTTTCCAACTTTGAAATGTCCTCGTTATGGTTAAAATGATGTTCTAAGCCTCTTAATCGTTTGGGGACCACAAAAGACGATGTTTCGTAAATGGAGTTCGTAGTGATATTTGAATGTTCTCTTGATTATAGTCGTGTTGTAAATGACTATAATTTCGCTTATTGTTAGATTAAATGCTTAATTAATTAAAAACAAAATAAAGCCTAGAAATCTGTGTGTAATGAGGACACGTATTGATTCACAGATTACAGAATAAGCAAATGGAGCGCGCGGTACACGGGAGTGAAACCAAAAAAGCAA
Organism: Polyploca ridens; assembly: GCA_951394255.1. Classification (NCBI taxonomy): domain Eukaryota; kingdom Metazoa; phylum Arthropoda; class Insecta; order Lepidoptera; family Drepanidae; genus Polyploca; species Polyploca ridens. The sequence continues at coordinate 3,901,205 of OX596254.1, read as the reverse complement.
ATACAAATTGAAAAATAAATACCTGGTATTCGCTTTGAATATGTATTTGCTTTATTTAACAAACTTTATTTAACAAAAACACTTCATATTAATAAACTATGGTTACACAATGCAAATACAAATTGGAAAACGAATACCAGGTATCTGATTTTGAATTTGTATTTGCTTTTTTGGCTTCACTTTCATGTTCCATGCGCTGCATCTGCCTTTTATCCTGTAATCTGTGTATTGATTAATCACATGCATTACGAGCTCAATAATTAAGCCCTTTGATTCACGTTCCGATTTTAATGACGTATTTTGCAAATGCATTTATTGGCTCTATGAAATGCTTACGTATATGAACACATACTCATCATTAAGTTAACAAAGCCTTAGAACTGACTTTCAGTGCAGCCATCGAAACATACCTACTGTAAATACTTAAAAGAGATATTTATTGGCAGTTTAGTACGTTGCACCTACTTGCCTAAGTGCTATTGCTTTCTCACGATGCTTTCCTTCGCACAATTCTCACTATAGGACTCGTACTCCTGCCCTTCATGATGGCATTTGACGTCACTACGAGTTATAAGGACGACGTTATATGGGACGACCTCCTACCAGGTGGACCGACGACCTGGTCAGAGTCGCTGGGCGCCGCTGGATGCAAGCGGCTCAGAACCGTTCGAAGTGGAAATCAATGGGGGAGGCCTATGTTCAGCAGTGGATATCCATGGGCTGATATGATGATGATGATGATGACGAGTTATAATAACTACTGGCCTCTTTTCAGGGCCATCTTTAACCTATTGGAGGCCCTGGACACAATAGTAATGGGGCCCCTATGACTATAACAGATTGAAGAGGACAATTTTATTAGCATAAGCAAAAGGCGTAGATTGGTAACATTCTAGATTTATCGAATTATTTTATTTCTTTACAATCATATTCAATTAATAGGTATTTACATATAATACGGAAAAATAACTCTTTTAGCATGCACTAAGTGCTTATACCTGACCATGTTTATTTAAGAGATACTCTTCTAACTTTCATGCTAGGTAAGCATCTTTGAGCTAAGGGGCTCCCCTCGATCACGGGGCCCTGGGCACTTGCCCAGAGCCCAGTGGAAAAGAGGTGCCTGACTGCTATTTTATTTTTGTTTGCGAGGTATCTTATGTTTTCCCTTCGTCTTATCAGTAAGCGAAGTGTTATAAATCTCTGGATGCAGAGACGACGTGATTGAGTAACAACATTTGCATACAGCATTTTGTAGCCGACCGAGATCGACCTAAAATTTAAACAATAAAACGACGTACACAAAAGATACTTTTTTTAACATCTTGGCGTCACACGGCTTGTGTATTTTTCCATTTTCCAGTCATATTATAAATTCTAGTCACAATAAATCACTTTCACATAGTCCTCAGTCAGTCACCGTCCATAAAAGTCATGTTTTGGTACAATGGTGGTTGTACTAAAACTTTTCACGGACTTCTTGAGACAACTTGAAAAGTCACGATAAACATGATTTATTTCAATTCACTTCACTGGTGCACATGGATTGATCTTTATTGGATAAAATACCACCGATAATATGCAACAAAACTCAAAGTACACGAATTTATGATAATATAAATGAAAACGCAACGTCACTCTGCAAGTTCCCACCAAAAAGTCCTACTTATTTTATATTCACAGTCCTACATAGCCTGTGCTACAGATAATCAAATATTCAATAACAAAACTGTTGCTTCAAATCCAATCAATCAATCACAACGTTATCAAAACATAAAACTCCACTTTAAAAAATACAATTCAATTCAAATACAGATCCGCAAAAAACAACGGTTAATTGAAAACGGTCGAGTGACACTAGTTGTACGCGGATGTAAAAGCTTGTCAATCAAAAACAAGCGTGTAGCCGCGCCCTTATCTACAAATGTATACCTACTGGTACCGCCCCTGTGGTAAAAGCGGCCCCTAAACGTTATCTGGTATTACATTTCTGGGCCCATATCGGTTTTGTTGATATATATAGCTCAAACAAAGGCTTAATATGAGAATAATGATATAGGCTGTACAAAATATATGATAGCTTTTGTGGAAGCGGCATTTCGTTTAATGTATTGCATACGGTATTTTATAGGACTATAAGTCATATAAAATAAATAAAAAAGACGGAATAAATTATCTTTATTTAATTTAGATATGAACTAGAAAATAATAATTACATTATTTGTCATTTAGAAAGGCAAAAATCGTTTGTAGATTTATAAGCAAAATCATTTGTATTCAATTAAGCTTCTGTCCAATTATTGTTTTCAATTAAATTGAATGAGTTTATTTAATTATGTTGAACCAATATAATGTTTACAGAAATTATGGAATGTCCAAATGTATAAAATAATGTTTAAATCGACAAAATGTCGCAAACATAATTGTAACGTTTTGAAATTTCCATCTTTGAAATATTCATATTTTCTTTAACTTTTGCTTTGTTAGTATACTGTTTCCTTCAAGATTAATTTTAAAATCAAATATTTATGTATTGTAATTTGTGAAGTAAGCTTCTAGGTACTTTAGTTGATATTAAATTCTATTGAAATAATATATTTTCTTATAAATTTATCTTTTATAATGAAAGCAAATCAGATAATCTAAGGACTTTTTATTTTACGTCATATTTGCACTTCAGTATTAAGATACAATAATAAGTTATTTCAAAGTAAATATTATTAAAGATTCTCATTACGCTTAAGAACGTATCTCGAGTCAAACGCAAACATTACAGAATATTAGATTGTCGTGATAGAAGGCGTATGCCGGACCGATTTCCACGATATTTTCTCGAGGAAAAAACCATTTTGTGTGCCCGTCTACGTAATTAAAAACTGAGAGTTGTAGCAATGAGCTTCCGTTCACATAATAAATGGCACACATGAATGCAAAAGTTATCCATCCTTACGTAAGGTTCAAAATGGCTTAGACTGTAATTAGTAAACATGTCATGTTTACGGTAAATTAAGTACGGTATTATTTTAATGGGGAACAATATTTTCGGCATTTTCATTATTACTCGCTTTATTGCTGAACGAAAATGGGGAAATTTATTTATCTGAATAACTGTGTTGCTACTAAATTACCCTAATTTACTCCGTGATCTTCGGAGCGCTTCGACATGCGACATGGGATGTAACAAAAAAGGCAACATATTTGCGTTGTTCCTGGTATTGCTCCTTGACAATCTTGACATTAAAAATTATATAAAAAAAATTTTCAACACACTTGCTCGTAAAGTGACATTTATTGCACCGTTTTTAGTATCTTAATGTAGCTTATAACACACTAGTGCTTTTTACTTTACATTACCGCACAGTTTTATGATAGGTATAATCTCGATTATGTTAAGTTTGTATCTCAATGCAATTGATATGTGTGTAGACGAAGCATTCTTAATTTAAACGGGTAAAACAGTTTGACATATATATAGCTGTCAAAAAAAACTTGTGCGCCATATTTGTTAACGTTGCGTTGACATTGTGTGGTTGGTTATTATCAATACAACCTCAATAAATACAAGACTGCTTTTTTCCTCGCAAGTGTGTTGAAAAACATTGTATGACACGCGTGTGAATTGATGATTACACTCTCGGCTCTCTAATCGCTCAATACCGCCTCGTCGTGTAATTACCAACTTTGCACACATGTACTATTAACATTTTAAAACATTTGGCAACTACAAAGACCAAAAAGCTCATCAGCAAAATAAATCAGCTGCTTGAGTATGATAACTAAGTTTTTTTATAGCAAGCTTTTTTATATACTAGTCGACCAACTTAATCATCAGACCCTCGAACCAGAGTCCTTGTTAAACGAGCCCAAACTCGATGGGGTTGTGTCGTTTTATTATAGAGTTCCCATGTCCACCTTCCATCTCCATCATCAGATCAGCTCCATGTCGTAATAATATTGCATTGTTAACTGACTCCGGGACGGGTGAATCTAAATAAAAGCTTGTAATAAAGGAGAATATAATAAGTAAAATTCTCTATTAAGAGCACTCAAGTCGTCATACTTTTCATACAAAACCTCTGTACTTATTATGGCGTTGTTAAACATTTTTCTTTAGATGTTTTGAACAAATTAGTATCTTGTGCACTATATCTAGCCGTGTAAGGCGAAATCAAAAAAAAAATGTGAAACAAATTCAATAAAAGCCTCCGAAAAACAGCGTTTTTGCTCAAATTTTACCTGAACTTTGGTCATATCTAATGTACCTATGAATTTTAAAAGCAAAGAAAACATTTAGATACCAGGCTTGCAATTGTATTGGAGATTCTAAATAACTATTTTTTTTTTCACAAACTTGTAAGATTTTTCACAAGAAGTATACGCCTGGAACAAGTTTTATGATATGCGAAATCATGAATGACGACCTAGCGAAGCGGCCGCGAGTGATCAGCGGAATTCACCGACTGATAACCGACGGCTCTGATGCTCTCTCTCTTTTTTCGCAGTCAAACATTACATTGGATGAAACAACAAGCTTTTACACTATGCTTGCGTTGAAGTTACGCCGGCCACAGAGGGCCGCCTTAATCCTCAATCCTCCTGGGTATCTTTTCTTTTATAAACCGCACTTTTCTTTCGTGAAAAGATAGTTCCTCATACTATATAATATAACGCACGACACATATTGAGCCTTCATCTGTTGTGTCCATAGTTCTAAGGATTAATTTCCTCTGCTACTCCCAGTGGACACAAGATCGATGGACCTACTTCCATTGTCCCACTAGTTGTATGATTGAGGGATGACTTTAAACGATTTTGATCCCTATAGCTTTTGTTTTTTCTGATTCGATATATCAAGATAGTATAAAAGGTAAAGTGAGCTATTTTGAGAATTATAAAGGGAATAAGATGATATCTTTGTTTTGTTTTTTGAACTGACTACAGGTGGTAGCTCGGGGACCCAAGTCTGCTATTACAATTGTATTCCAATGAACTATCAGTAGTGTCAAAATTGACACATTTTACAGTTTTGGTAGTCTACTATCAACATAGCGTTATAACGGCGCCATAATAGCTTTCCGATGATTTTCCACTGAAACTACAATCGAGCCGCAATGATCTTTTAGTTGTCAGTTTTGACAGTTTTTGTAGTAAAATTCTTTTCGTTCATTATGAGACCATTATGAATTAGTAGACTGCGCACATCGGCTCAATGATAATGAAATTGCAATAAGTATTATATCAGTATGACATGTTAGCAGACTTGGCCCCCTTTCCACCCTTAAGCGAATAAAATCTTTGGATAATATTAGACTGAAAATATATTATGATGGACCTGTGGGCTGGGTTGCTAAAACCATACTTGTCACGCCACAGGTCTTGGGTTCGATTCCCATCCAAGACATATAGTATACATACAGAAAATTATCGCTATTATTAATTTGCTTCTCTTTATTAATAACAGGTTAAAAAAAAACAATGAAAGCAATTGTTATTACAGGACGCGTCTCTCGCGAGAACCAACGGGTTAAATCGTAAACCAAAAAAGCTATACACGATTGAATTATATAAATCGTACTCAGAAAGTTTAACGTAAACTACCAAGGTTTAAGTTTAAGTAATTACTAGCGCTTTAACAGGGAAAATAAGGGCTTTTTGTTACAGTGACATAGTAGGCAAGTTACAAACATTAATGAGGTGGGACCGTGTCACAACTTTACCCTGCATATCTTTCATATCCTACACATTAGTTAGAGCAGATAGAATATGTGCTGGAATACATGTACCCTCTAAAAACCGATCGAGAAACTTTTGATAGTCACCGAATAATTTAATCATAGCTGTGAAAATGTATAGATGTTTTCAAACGCTCTTCAAATATCTATTTATTTGTGTGAAACCACAATGAGCAAAAAGGTTTTAATAATGTTAAAAAAGTTTTTTATATAATGAAAATGTATTTTAGTAAAAACTTATTAATGTTATAACGTTAATTAATGTACCATTCAGTAATTGTAATAATTAGTATGATTGTTTACACAATAATATTTTTTTCAAGATAGTATTGCGTAAATATCAATCTAATTACAACTATAATTATTCATAACCATGACACAAATACTGTACTAACGAGTGAATTCGATTTTCAAACTAAACCATCATTATTAGGGCAACAATACATTATGGATCCTATTGAGTGGCATCCCTCCATTTGTCTCTGTCCAGTATTCAGCCTGCCAATTTTGAACGCCAATAATTTAACCTTCTCAAGCCCGTCTGTCCGATGAGGCCTCTCTCTGACGACGTTTTACGCTCGTCTGCCTGAACCTTAATAAGCTTTTATGACTCTACACACCAATAAAGCGATTTTGATTCAAGAAAACCGTGCTGATTTATTAACCTTCCGGATTTTGTCACGTAATAAAGTGATGGATTTTCGGGTAAATTTTTCAGATGGGCAAAAAATGTTATACTAGTATTTTTTGTAATTATGCCTTTTCTAACTTTAAGTTAATTTCTGATGAGGTCTCTAGAATATTTTGTATGATGTTAATGATACCAACTATTAACAACCGGACAAGTGCGAGTCGGACTGGCACACGAAGGGTTCCGTAAAGACGTTTCTTTTATGATTAATTAATAATTTGTATTTCATTTTTATTATTTCTTGTTATAGCGGCAATAGAAATACAATTGTGAAAATTTCATCTATCTATCTACCGATTACGGTTCATAAAATACAGCTCGCTGACAGACAGACGAACGGACAGCAGAGGCTTAGTAATAGTACCATTTGGGCGCGGAACCCTAAAAACGAGTTGTGAATTAAGAAATGATCATATTTATGAAAAATAATTGTAAAAAAATAATTGAAATTCAATTTTATCACGATTAAAAGCAGATTATTTCAAAATGAACCAGACCACGAAACAGTTATCATAAGTAGCTATGTCCAAAACTTATTTAATATTTTTCCGATTTTCGTAATAAAAAAGTTACTTGCAAAGAATAACTTACTGGCATTATACGGTCATAATACAATTCCGCATTGGTACCGCGTGTAGTTTTACGAGCGGTTTTATTGCAGCGATGTCGCGCATCTGTGTGGTAAGGTTTTGACGTGAACGACGATCGGTCATGCGACGTACGTGACCCGAGTCACAGGAATCCGCTTTCGATATAATTGGTTATGATGGCGAAAATATGGGCTTTTAATATTTGATATATTAAGTTTATTAAGCATAAGTGATTGATGCTTGCAATCATTCATACCTTGGTCAATTTGTGATCAATTTTAATACATAAAATATCAGTTTTAAGGCGATGATAGCTCAGTGGTAGTGACGTCGGATACCGAGACAAAGGTCCCGGGTTCGAATCCTACAATGAGTTGAGCTTTCGGTGAAGGAAAACATCGTGAGGAAACCATAGCACGATGGTAAGGGTACTTTGTAGTACCCGCCTGGCTGGCTACCACCCTCAAGTTGAAAATCTGTCGCCAAGCACCTTTCGGTGTGTTCCGATAGCTGCACTTGAGAGCTAGTTCTTTCTAGGCTTTGTGTGCTTACCACCTTCGGCCGCATCATCACTTACCATGGTGATATTGCGGTCAAACACAGACCTATAAACAGTAAAAAAAAAGTATTTTTTGCCATGTAGGTACATAATTATGTATTTATTTACAAAATACAATGTATGCTATAGAAACATTTCCTCGAGTTGCCACTGCTTCCGATTAACGGTAACGTTCCCAGCAGACTGGCAGCGTTTCTTCGTTTGATAGCCAAGGTGGCATTGGAGGAAAAACTGGCCCGCTGGTCTTCGAAAATATCAGATCGGTTTTTTTGTATTTAATTTAATGCGATGATAGTTGCGATATTTGTTGGTTCAAACCATAAAATTAACATCAGATTGATCTGATGGTAAGTAACCTTCGCCTATGGACACGCACGGTACAATTGACGCCCAGGAACTGCATGATCAGCTGTGTCGACTTTTTGTACCTGACAACTACAGACGTATAATAGTAAACATAAGATGTTTCGTGTGCATTTTTTTCTCTCCTCGCTTAACGGTCTCTTGGATGCCAGTCCAGATTGTGACTTGTTTGCGGATGAATGGAAGAAGATTTTGTCGGCGTGTTTAGTGTACCATGAGAAGAATGTATGAAAGTTGTGTCTTTGATTAGTTGTAAGTGGCCTGCGGCCGTTTCTAACAAAGTAAAAATAAAACAAATAAATAAAAATAAATATGCAATACATTTGCAGTACTCTGGGGATTGCAAGTGTTACTGACTATTACAAAGACCAGAACAAAATTACTGGCTCTCAAGTGTATCAGCACGAATACTCAGATTGTACCGATCGTCAACTAACCGTGGTAAAATTATGAGCAAATCACAGTAAAAAAATACTTTTTTATTTTTTCAAAGTCTGTTATAAGAATCATTAAATTTGAATTCCAGCAACTAAATATATTTATATTTTAAGTCGCGCGCCACGTCTATCTGTCTGCCTGAACGCGATAAACTCAAAAACTACTGCACGGATTTTCATACAGTTTTCAACAAAGGACGGAGTGATTCATGATGAAGGCTGAAGTAATAATTGCAAAACTAGTTATCCCCGCGGTTTTACTCACGTTCCCAGGGTAAAATGTAACTTATAACACTTGGGGATAATGTAGCTTCCTATTAATGACATAATTTTTCGAATCTGACTGGTAGTTCCAGAGATTAGCCCGGTTAAACAAACAAAAATACAAAAAAAACTCTTCCACTTTATTATGTTTAGGTACAGATAATTTGAAATGTTTCCCAGGCATTTGTAATATCTACAATAATTTGTTTTTAATGGTATGCCTAACTTTCGTAATTTAAATTTGATTAATGTCATTAAATATTTATACGATTCATACATTGGAAGCTTTACTACAACAGTAACATAATAATATTGTATATTGTTGATTGAATATACTGTCGGTGGAATATTCGTCCATAAATATGCTGTGTGTATTATTGTTATGTAGCAGTCCGTCAACTGACAGTTCAAGCTTCTAGGAAAATGAGATGGGAACTTAAAATACATCAAAACGTGTTATTCTCTTTCTTCTTACGACTAAGTCATCATTGTTTGTTGATATGTGATCATAGACCCGATAAACTGAACGCGCCCTAATGCTTGTGCTGCCACCTACGGTGAACCGTGGTCCCTCTCTCTTCTTGTCTGTGCCCCTGCCCGCCTCGCACGTTCTAAATACTGTTTTATTATATTATATTGTTCACTCGCAATAAACCTTATTAAGATACTTCTTTCTTTCATTTGCATGAGGTTATGGGCTTTTTTAACTAAAAGTAACGAAGTAAAAATAAAGTTTTTCGATAGTTTCGCGAAGTCGAGTGAATTTCTCTTTCAGCGTTGTCAGCCATTTTGATACCGGCACGCGGTACGCACGAAATATTGTCCGTGAGTGCATAATCAATTTAAGGATGGCTCTGTCTAACCTGCATATAGACAAATTATTGGGAAGAGAAAATTATAATACCTGGAAGTTCGCCGTACGGACTTACCTTGAACATGAGGATCTTTGGGAGTGCGTGCAAGCACGTGGCGCCGAGTCCGTCGATAGTAAAAAAGATCTCAAGGCGAAGTCTAAAATAATTTTATTAGTCGATCCCGTAATCTATGTTCATATTGAAGAGGCAAAGTCAGCGAAGGAGGTGTGGGAAAACTTACAGAGAGCATTTGAGGACTCAGGTTTGACCAGAAAAGTCGGATTACTCCGAGATTTAATTAATACTTCCTTAGATAGCTGTTCTAGCATTGAAGAGTACGTTAATAAAATTATGACCACGTCCCACAAATTGCGAAATATAGGTTTTCATGTGGATGAGGAGTGGTTGGGTACCTTGATGTTAGCGGGTTTACCTGAAACGTATAAGCCCATGATTATGGCTATAGAAAGCTCTGGTGTAAAGATTAATGCTGATTCTATCAAAACCAAATTATTGCAAGAGGTCAAAGAAACAAGCTCATCAGCTTTTTATACTAATCAGAAGTATAACCCCAAAAATAGTCCCCAAAATAATAATAATAATCAATATAGAAAGCCAAAAGGTCCCCGTTGCTACCATTGTAACCGCCATGGTCATTTAAGTAAAAATTGTTTCAAAAAGAAATCAAATATTAATGCTTTCTCCGCAGTTTTTTCAGCTCATGAAAATGTGAACAGCCTGGAATGGTATGTTGACTCCGGTGCGTCAAGACATATGACGAATGTGTCTGATGGGATGTATGATGTCCGGGCACCTCCGATACAGAGTATAACGGTCGCCAACAATACATCAGTCTCTGTACAGAAGATGGGTAATATCAACCTCAATCTCCGCTGTAAAGATGGCAAAAGAAGTTATGTGCAGGTGAGAGATATTTTATATATTCCTGAGCTCAGCACAAACTTACTATCAGTAAGTCAACTTGTGAAGAATGGTTGTCAAGTAATCTTCAACAAAACTGGTTGTGAGATATTTAATAAAGATAGGCAATTGGTGGCAACGGCTACATTAGTAAACAATATGTATAAATTGAATACTGTGCAAGGGAATGCATTTCTCACAGCTTCTGAGAATAAACAGACCTTAGATATCTGGCATAAAAGGATGGGGCATTTAAATTATAATGATGTAAGAAAGCTACAGTCCTGTACTGAAGGGGTTAAGATTATTAAATCAAATGAAACTGAAAAATGTATTGCATGCTTGAAAGGAAAACAAGCTAGATTCCCATTCAATAATATTGGCTCACGGGCTACATCACTACTTGAAATTGTGCATTCTGACCTATGTGGGCCTATGGAGACTCCATCCATTGGTGGAGCACGTTATTTTTTAACATTCATAGATGATTTCTCTCGAAAAGTGTTTGTTTACTTTCTAAAAAATAAAACAAACATTTCAGAAGTTTTTGATAATTTTAGAAAGGAAGTAGAGAATCAATTAAACACTAAAATAAAAGTACTTCGTACAGATAATGGTTTAGAGTATGTTAATAACAACTTATTAAAATGTTTGACAGATTCTGGTATCAACCATCAAACAACAAACCCATATACACCTGAGCAGAATGGCCTAGCCGAACGTATGAACCGAACACTTGTTGAGCGTGCCAGGTGTATGCTATTTGAAGCAAATTTAAATAAAAAATTTTGGGCAGAGGCAGTGGCGACGGCTGCGTATGTTGTAAACCGCTCACCAACAAAATCTCTTAATGACATTACACCCGAAGAAAAATGGAAAGGTAAAAAACCTAATATTTCACATTTAAGAGTGTTTGGAAGCAAAGTTATGGTTCATGTACCGAAACAGAAAAGGCTAAAATGGGATTCAAAATCTATAGAAATGATTTTTCTTGGTTACTGTCAAAATACTAAAGGCTATCGGCTGTTTAATCCATTAACGAAGAATATTACTAAGAGCAGAGATGTTATATTTTTGGAAGATTGTCGTAATAATAGTGAAAATCATGAACACAATGAATTGTCACTGCCCCCAGTCAATACTTTGAAATTACAGACTCATGATGAGAATGAGCCTCTTGAAGTAAGCCTCACCACTTCTCCTAGGATGCAAATGAATGCCGTAACTTCTGAAGACAGTTATACGTCTCCTAGTGTGCAACTTAGCACTACAAGTCCTGATGACAGCTTCACCTCTCCTAGTGAGCAAATTAGTACTATGACTTCAGAAGACCGCTTCACCTCTCCTAGTGTAGAAAGAAATACTTTGACTTTTGAAGACAGCTTCACTTCTATTCAAAGTGACAATGATGTTACTTACCAGCCGGATACTGATTCCTCTATAGATACTCCTATAAGGAATATAACCTTAAGACAGAGAAAAGCTGAAAATCAAACTTGTGAAGATTTTAATGAATCACAAAATTATGCTTGCCTTACATTATGTTCAGATCCTGTCACTATAGAAGAAGCCCTATCTTCCTCAGAGAGTAGTCATTGGCAGAAAGCAATGGATGAGGAATATAAATCACTCATGAAAAATGAAACTTGGATTTTGTGTGATTTACCTATAAACAAAAAGGCTATACCATGTAAGTGGGTTTTTAAAAGGAAAACTGATGAAAAAGGTAATATATTTAAATATAAGGCAAGATTAGTCATAAAAGGCTGTGCTCAAAGGAAAGGATTGGAATATGATGAAGTATATTCTCCTGTGATTCGATATTCATCGCTGCGTTACTTATTTGCTATAGCAACTAAATATAATTTAGATATTGACCAAATGGATGCAATTTCGGCTTTCCTACAAGGTGATATCGAAGAGGACATTTACATGTCTCAGCCACCTAATTATGAAGGAAATAGCACTCAAGTTTGTCAACTGAAAAGATCACTTTATGGCTTAAAACAAGCAAGCAGACAGTGGAACAAAAAACTAGATGCTTCATTGAAAGAAATTGGTCTGCTACAGTCAATAATGGATCCTTGCATTTATTACAAGATAAACAAGAATGATATTTTGTTTTTGGCTGTATATGTTGACGACTTAATTTTGTTTTCAAATTCTGATGAAACTAAAAACTATATTAAAAGTCAGTTATTTTCCAAATTTGAAATGAAAGATCTGGGTGAATTAAAATACTGCTTAAATTTACATGTAACAAGAGACAGGAAAAAGGGAATTTTGTATATTGATCAACAAAAATATATTCAAGAGTTGTTGGAAAAATATGGCATGTCAAATTGTAAAGGTGTGAACACACCAATTGATCCTAAAACCAAGTTCACTATGAGTAAAAATCAGGATTTAATTTTGAAGGAAATTCCATACCAAGAGTTAATTGGTTGTTTATTATATTTATCACAAGGTACTCGTCCTGACATAAGTTATATTGTGAACACCCTAAGCAGATATAACTCTCAGCCTGAAACTGAGCACTGGCTAGCACTGAAGAGAGTGTTAAGGTACCTGAAAGCTACGCAAAACTATAAATTAACTTATAAACAAAATAAAGAAGAGTCTACACTTCATGGTTTTTGTGATGCAGACTGGGCTAACTCTGAAGACAGGAAGTCATGTACCGGTTATGTATTTATCTTTCAGGGTGGCGCTATAACATGGAACTCGCGCCGACAACAGACTGTTGCTTTGTCAACCACAGAGGCAGAGTACATGTCACTGTCAAGCTGTACACAGGAGGCAATGTGGCTTAAACAAATGCAAGATGATTTCTGGCCTCAACTCGCTTGTAAACCAATCTTAATTTTATGTGATAATCAAAGTGCCATTAAACTTGCAGGTTCCGATAATTATAAACCTAGGACAAAGCATATAGATGTGAGACATCACTTCATACGCAATAAAGTTCAACTTGGCATGATGGCTGTTCGCTATATATCAACCAATGAAATGGTTGCTGATGTCTTCACCAAAGGCACCCCTGCTATGAAGCTGCTCTATTGCTCGGCTTGTATGGGTCTATGTTCTAGGGAGGATGTTGATATGTGATCATAGACCCGATAAACTGAACGCGCCCTAATGCTTGTGCTGCCACCTACGGTGAACCGTGGTCCCTCTCTCTTCTTGTCTGTGCCCCTGCCCGCCTCGCACGTTCTAAATACTGTTTTATTATATTATATTGTTCACTCGCAATAAACCTTATTAAGATACTTCTTTCTTTCATTTGCATGATTGTTGGTTTTTTGAAATAAAATGTAATGATTTATTAATGGAACACAACGTAGAAAATGCTCGTATTGCAAAAAATGTTAGAATTAAGGTTCTTCTATGTCCAACTTTTTGAGCATGCAAAATTATAAAAAAAAATTACAGTTAAAATCAATTCGGGCTGGTAATAATCTTCATAATACATTAATTATTCGATATTAATTTAAACTATAAAACCAGGCCCAAATAAACTAAAAATACTAAACCAAATACAACCAGTATATAATGAAAAAAATCATTGGGTACTCCTTGGTAAACCTTGCACTTGGTTTTTATTAATAAAGAAATAAAACAAAATCAAATTTAGATAGAAAAAAAACTTCAAAAATTAATAATAAATAATCTCATCAATACGTACGTGTATGGCCTTACAAATTACAGATTCCCTCAATCTATACATCAAAGATCAATTGGATAAGAAACAAGTGAAAATCAACTAGCATTCAATAAAAATATCTCGCCAAGTGAATAACACTATTACAAAACTTCGAGCGTACGTAAACGCTGAAATCGAAAAAAGTAAGGAAAATATACGAAGTAAAGTGTTTCAGCCAGACTCTGAAGCTTGTAAAAGTTAATGTATAATCTAAAAACAATAGAAAAAAGATCTTAAATATATTACGATGATTTATAGTTTATTTTAGTCCGTATTTCATGATTAAAATGTGTTTCCTCGATTTTTTTCATTACCATGTTGCTCGAGCGAGTTTAAGTTTAACATTTTGTATATTTTATATTTTTGATAAAAAAAGACTGTATTGTTTGTTATTTGAGCACAAATTTTCAATGCAATATAAATTTAAAATAATACTATACCTCAAATAATACTTGACAATATTTGTAACGATTGCTAAGTTCCATATTTAATGGAGATTTACTTGAAATGGTTTTTTTAGCAATTGAGGCGTTACACGTAGCGCTCTGGACTCTGGTTCCAAGTAATTTCCGGAGCGCTCCAAAATGGAATAAGTTTCCATTTTCCTCTTTTATATATTTACAGGTTACAAAAAATGAAGCTAAACGGATGAGTTTATTTCTTTTATATTATATATTTTGTAGAGTATATAGGGCTTTCTTAGAAATTGTATTTTATTCCGGCGGTAAATTAACCAGAATACATTGTCTGTTGAATTTTCCGTAGCGTTAATAAATACTGTATCTAGATATTTATTATTGCGTTATTAATAATATTAATATGATAATTGTTATTTTATGCTTGGCTTAAAATTCATTCTCTAACTAAAGTTCAATTTTAAAATTTCAAAACGCTTCAAGTAACGTCGACGAAAACATTTTAAAAAGTCTAAAAGCATAATTAAACTTACCAAATTTATTTGTTTCTTTCTTTTAGAGTCTTCATAATAGTTTCATTATATTCTTTGCACAATAACCGAGTCACTTAAAATATTATTTGTAATTGTTTATTATTAGTAAAGTACAGTTATTTCGTTCATGATTAATACTTTTTAAAGTTTCACATTTTACTTTAAAAATCCACATCCACTAAAACTAAGTTATTTCATGAAAGTCAGAAGTTAGTAAATTCATAGTTACATTCGTAGCACTGTATCGCGTAGCGCATACAGAGTTCGTAGCGGGTGCCCGCCGTAGCGACTGGCTTTCAACTGCCGCTATGAACTGTCTATGGATAGACTCTTTGCTGTAGTACACTTACGTGAGAGGGACGACAGGGTTTTTTTTATTTGTTTCGTTTGTTACGTTTATTTGTTTAGTGGCACTATTTTAAAATATTTTTTTAGTATATGAAAAAAAAATACATAGCCAACATTGAGTTCTCAAAGTAACATTTAAAATTAATAATCTTACCGGTTATTGTTATTTGAAGGTTGACTAACAAATCGGTGGTAGTTTCAATTGCTTTGTACCTCTCGTATTTATCATTGCACTCGGTTTCATGTATAACTGTAGTTTGGACATACTGCAACGCAAAATTACTCCTTTGCCATTTAAGAACGTAAACTACGAACGTAAAATATTGTTGCACCATTGAATTTATTAACCAATAACTGCCAGTTTCTGAAAGGCAAATCAAAATAATCTCTTGTTGAAAGCATACCTGTTATTGTCAATTACGTCTGAAATGACAAAGACGGTAACAGTTTGATTGTACATTAACTTTGATTTGGCTTTCAGAAACTGGCAGTATGTGTAGGGAAAATCTACTTTATAGCTTTTATTTTGAGTGTCGCAAGAGTATTGTGTGATTAAAAATGATCATCATTAGGTTCTCATGTACAAGTCCCGTTATACTCATATATAATTCACGTTTATAATCTTCTAATAGTTTCATAATTCTTTAAAATATATAGGTACCTACGTCACAATGAAAAAAAATTTTACTGGAGTTCGAATTCATGAACATTCGAACTAGAGTTTTTTACAATATAAATTTTCCAATACAGTCTATCGTTATTTGAATTTCAAAGTTCCGAAACACTGACGATGGAACCGTTATTTTGATTTCTTAAGGTTATTAATTAATAGTATGTACATGGACGTATGAAATGTGCATTTGCGTTAAGGTCATCTTTAAAACAATTATATAGTTATTTTTTTATTTCTCTATTAGGTCGTACAGTAGTACCCATATATGGCTTACCGATGTACCTGCGCAGAAGATACATTTTCAAAGTTATTATTATGAACCTTATAGTGGTTGATTGTTAGTTTTAAGCATTCTTTCGTTAATCTTCGGGGTCATACTTTCTTTAATTTCTGTGCGAACGAAGATTCACGACGCGTCTTATTAGTTGGGTAATACTGTATTTAAAGACCTCTGTCCAAAATCTTATTCTCCATGTATAATCTCGACATTATAGTCGAGTAGATTAGTCATTCATACCAATCCTACGGCTTTACGGTGACGATAAAAGATTAAATCTTCAACTAAGATATCCCGCTTCATTAAAACTTCCAGTTAGTCTGACAACTAAAGTGACAGCGACGTGACAGAAAAGTAATCATTTGAGTTTTCAAATTCTGCCATCAAAACTGCTTAAGGTGCTTAAAGTCGATCGTTTATTCAAACGCCGGCCTCTCTGTTATTATCTTTCAATTAATTTTAATTTGTAGTCAATTTTCGTAGTCATTATTATCAAACATCTGTTTTATAATAATACTGTTAGCATTTAATGAAGGACACCTTGCCAAATCGTTGAATGCAATGTTTAACGAAAATACTAGACGTTTAGCCATAATAATAGGTACTAAAAACAATTACTTTATTGCCGAAGACTTTTAAAGCTACATTTTGATGAGTTCAAAATATATTAGTATTCGGCAATATCCTAAATTAAGTACTTTTAGTTAAGTATAGAATAATAATAATAAAAACAACTAAAACAAACTAAAATTAGAATATAAGAATAAAAATATGTACAATTACGGGGCGTCAAAAAATTCGTCCACATCGCTGTCAACAGGAAAAGTGCCCAGAAGGCTGGCAGCATTGCCACGTTGCATGGCAATGCTGATTCTTTGGCCAAAAAAAAAATATATTTTTATACTTATAGTTCTTGAAAATTACCTATTTTATGATGCAGAACTTTATTTTGCCATTTATTATTATTTACTAAACTTTTAAGTGATGTATATTAATAATTAAACATTAACAATTTACTCATTGAAAATCATTAAAAGAATTACTAACTACTAAAAAACCTAAAACTAAAAACCTTAAAAAGTGTAAGTGTAAAGTGTATAACTAAAATATATTATTAAAAGGAGTCCCTTTAGGCAAGGTTCCGAAGATGCTGGCAGCATTCCCCCTTTGAATGGCTACACAATTTTTTTGTCCGAGGTAGCTGCCAGCTCTTCGGTCTCCTGTGATGTCGACTAACCTTTTTGATATTTCCTTAAAAAGCCTAATAGTGCTAGGACCCCACGGACCAAGGGTCTCGACACCGAATGGGACAAAATCATATTCGGAACAAAATAGTAAATAATATTTTATTTTATTTACTATTTCAAGGTTGGTATTCAAGCCGCCTAGGAGGCCTTCAACAATCTTAATGAATATTACAATTAAGTGATAGCCGGAACCAACGGCTTTACGTGCTTTCCGAAGCACGGAAAACGCTAGTTGAAATACCACTACAAGAGTGCTTTGTGTATCACGAAAATATAGTCCTACCCCCTTATTCATAATAAAGTTATCAAACGTTGATTAGCTAATATTCCGAAGTCTTTATCTGACACGTGACATTTGGTGATCGAAAGAGTGAGACGGGGCACACTATTACACTGAAAAAAATGATCTACAAAACTAGTTATGTAAAGTTGACGTTTTGTTGTCGGGAAACTAACTTTAGTTGTCGGAAAACTAACTTTAGTTACATTTAATCAAATAATTTAGTAACGAACAAAAACTAGTTTTATTGCTGGTAAGTTTAGTTCGCAAGTCACTCTGTTTAGGTATTGGTCGTCAAATTTTGTGTTACTGTTAAATAAAATTTTGTAGTCACTTGTAGTCTATTTTTTTCAGTGTACACTGATTTAAAAGCGATTATGAATAAGGGGGCTAGTAATTAAACATTATTCATTTTAGTGACATAGTCACAAAATATTATTGAGGGAAAGATGTATCATAGTGCCCAGCAAGAGCTTGTTTACCCTTTAAATTAAATTAATTATTCAAATCTAGAATTTCTTGTTTACTGATTTATTACTAGAACTTCAGTATTCATTTCCCTTGGAAAATATAATTCAAGTGTTCTAATGAGTTATTTTGTGAGTAAATGTTTTTTATGTAAGCGTACAAATCTTTAATGGTAATCCTGAATAGGTTATCATATTGTGACTGATACACACCATTTTACCTGTAGATATATTTTATTGACTTTTGTATAGTAAACTAGGGTAAACATCTTATCGGCTTTAAAGTTTCTCTCTTCCATGAAAATCCAAAATCCATCCAAAAATGTAGAGAAAATCCTATTTTACTGTATTTTGTATAATAAATGCGTGCAAATTGCGTTTGTGTCTGAAACGAAAGTACTAAATCATCCCGGGACTCAATGTAACCTCAGTTCACGGTAGTTAGAATTCGATATACATTTACTACATTTTGTTTGTTACCCAACAATATTTCATACAAATGTAAAGCATCATCTGCCTAAGAAATTGGTAATAGGACGCTCCTAATTATTTCATAGAAATTAGTCCATTCGCAATTGAATTAACAGTGTACCTTTATTTTCACAATATCCCAAAATTTCCAGAAATAATTACCAACGTATTCAATAGAAGCTTAACGTTGAATTTCGTATTTGCCATTTTTAATGGAAATTAATGTCTAATTTAGCAGAAATTCACGGTCAATAGGAATGAAACGAGGATAACCGAAGGGTCGTTTTCTATTTAATTTCGATCAAAATTAGTTTAATTCATTAGCAGTATAATAATATGCTTTAGTATTCAATTCTGAGATGATAAGACCCGACAGTTTTAAGTCTTTAAATTTTATTGCCATCTTTGATTATATTTTTTTATATGAGTAAGTCGGTAACCAAGCATACGGCCCGCCTGATGGTAAGCGGTTACCATAGCCATATGGATGCTTGCAACACAGGAAGCATCGCTCACGCGTTACTGACTAATAATTCACATTATAATAAAAAAATAAAAACCGGCCCAGATTCTGAGTCTGACTCGCGCACCGAGAGTTCCGTCCTTCCATAGACGTATATTTCTTGGTTTGGCCCATAACCTTTGTAAAAAATCGGACCCCATAACTTGTACATAGTATTTATATACTCTGAGCCTTAACTAAGTTTATTTGTTAATTAATTTTGTTGATATCGTTAAAACTGTGCTAGTAAGAAACTTCGTTCATCAATTGTAATTATTTCAGAATTTTTGATTTGTAAACTTCGTAGACAATGGTATTCTTTTTGTATATTTTTTTTCATCTTAAGTCAAAGAAAATAAAAACCTGTTTTGGAATGTGGAACGTATTTTCAGTACCCCGTTTCGACCCTTTTCAAATAAAATAAAAATATATTTAAATGTTGGCGGGGTAAGCAATATTTAAAACTATTCCAAATTTCAGTAACATTAGTGGTTGCTGAAATAAACGACTGTGACAGGCGGATAGACAGACATATTGACAGTCAAGCGGACGGAGTGGCACCATAATGGTTTATTTTTTACGTTTTTCGTTCGGTACCCTAAAAACGTAGACAGAAGTTCTAAGGTCGATAACTTTTCTATCACAGACGG
Source organism: Polyploca ridens (assembly GCA_951394255.1). NCBI lineage: Eukaryota > Metazoa > Arthropoda > Insecta > Lepidoptera > Drepanidae > Polyploca > Polyploca ridens. The sequence goes on along the minus strand of OX596254.1, from coordinate 3,881,227 downwards.
AAAGTATTATATGACGTGTTGTAGTTATATAACGTAAAACGGCATATCACAAAGCAATCTCAATAATTATGAAAATTTGAGATGATACAGAATACGTAATAAAAATTCCATGAATGAAAACTTGATTGAAATAAATTACACTAAAATCATGCAATGAGGTCGTATGTAATATAAACAAAACGAAAATGTATTGATAACTTAATGAGAATCATTAATTATTAATATCAGCATCGGTTTGCATAGCTGATTACAAATTATGTAAGTTATTTGAACAAATATGAAGATTTATTAAAAAAAAAAACATTTTACACCGTGTTTTATTTTTATTTCTGTTAATTTCGACATATTGCTTGGTACATTCATAGATTTAACAGGTATATCGCTTTTTGAGAAAAAAAAATATCACTTTTTTATATTTATAGGTCTGTAGCTCTGACCACAATCTCACCACGGCAAATGTCGACGTGGCTGGAATATACCGGTAGGTATTTGGCACAATTTCTAGGCTAAACTTGAAGATGAAAAAGCTATGCGGACCCACAATGAAATTTCCTCCCACCGTGCAAATACTGTTTGTATTAAGTGCGATGTATGATTATGTATTATTGGTACTTCCTTATCTAAGAAATAAATAAATTCAAAAGCTTTATAATTTGGCGTTTAAAAAATTATGTGTTGTTTATTATAACAGACATTTTGTGAATTATCAAAATCATCCGCAATACCTACGACACACATACTTTATTTCATAAATACAAGACGAAAAACTCTGATGATTTGTAGGCACCATTGTTCGCTTACATTTTCATCTTAAATACAATATTTTGTGAAATAAAGCTCTTATAAACTTAAAGTTGAGATGGAACTTCTGAACACGCCACCTGTTACATTCCCAAGTTATGATGTCACAGTTTCGTGGCTTAATTTCCCTCGTGAATAACTGTGAATGGCTTCATTGTTCACCTGTCACTCATTATTTCTTTTAACTCCATTAAATTAGTAGTTACGCTATGAAAAAGTTAAATGAGTAAATGATTACCTCTCGTATTAATTGAAGAGTCGAGATTTGGTTAAATTTTGACGGATATTGATTTGGGTAATTTTTTGAATTTAGACCATGAAGTTTTTAACTTCGTAAGATACGATTTTTCTACCCCTACCGCTTTGACTAATGATATATCCAGACGGAGCTACGAAGCTGTTAACGCGTCGATAAAAATAGCCCCTAACTGTTAGGGGTTAAATCATTTTCCTGTCCTTAGTGTCAGTCGAGACGTCACTGGGACACAACCAAATTCACCAAAATTGTATTGTTTCAAAATATCGTTTCGTGTGATAAAAGTGTGTAAAAACTACATGGGTCGATCTAGACCAACGAAAAAACTCACCTATCATCGGTAAGTAACAATATTTCCTATTAGTTCCTGCAATATAAGCCATTGAAATGTTTCGAAAATAAATTATTTTGAGTAAGCGCCATTTTTTATGTCCTGCCAGTTTATGAACTCAAAACTCCCATGGTGACGTCTATTTTTCCCCATTTTATTGGGTTTTTGTCAACAACTGGTAACATTATAAACGTCACTATGACAAGCAAGAATGACGTACCGCGAGGATAACACGTAGCAAAGTTGGCCACTTTTTAAAAGTCATGTAGTATGGGGATACTCTTTCTAGACATATATATTTTCTAAGCGCTACCGCTAGTAATAAACTTCAACTAGTCTGTCATTAGACAAGTCCTAAAAACCATTATCACTATTGAGCCATTAAAAATAAGAATCATTTGGTATATTTGTGTATATTTTTACATTTATACATTCCGCATCATAGAGCAAACTTGTAAATTTTTCAGATTTCAAATTATTTACGTGGAGAAGAATATTTTTTTCTCTTATCTTTACATGCTTTATGCATGAAAAAAGTGACAGTATTTGCGAGCTTTCCATTATTAATTACAACAAATGATGTAGGTACTACCTAATTTTCAATTTTTATGATTTAAAATCAATTAGTATAGGATATCCACCAGAGATGTGTAGCGAAGAATATGTTTTGGCTGACAAATACGATCGCTTCCTTGGAGCTAGCTATAACGTGAAAATGAAATGATGCTCCGTATAAGGCTTAGTCAGTTTCGTGAGATGTCTGTCTGCCTGTCTTCCAATATCTTATCAAAGTGATTCAATTACTATTGTCAATAATTTAAACACTAATCCTACCCCAACGAACTATATATAAAACTACGTCCACATGGAATAAAATATTTATCTATATATAAATAAAAATGATCGTTGGTAAGCGCATAACTCAAGAATGGCTGGACCAATTCGGCAATCTCATTTACATCAACGACTTACCATATCTTGTAGAAAAAAAACATGAGATAGTATTGTTTGCTGATGACACTTCACTTCTTTACAAAGTGAATAGACATGATTTTAATTCTGACGATGTGAACAATGCTCTTTCTGAAGTCGTTGATTGGTTTACTATTAATAATTTATTGCTAAATGAGAAAAAAACAAAATGTATCAGATTCAGTCTACCCAATGTGAGACATTCGGACACAAATATTGTAATTAAAGGCGAAAAACTGGATCTTGTTGAAACAACTGTATTTTTAGGTATCACTTTAGATAATAAGATACAATGGAGCCCTCACATTTGTAAATTGGTGGATAGACTTAGTTCTGCAGCTTATGCAGTGAGAAAAATTCGCGCTCTCACTAACGAATCTACGGCAAAATTAGTTTATTTCAGTTACTTTCACAGTTTGATGTCTTACGGTATCCTCTTCTGGGGTAGTGGTGCCGAAATCAATAGAATTTTTATACTGCAGAAGAAGGCTGTCCGCGCAATATATAAAATAAGGCCTAGAGATTCTTTGAGAGACAAGTTTAAATCTATTAATATAATGACTGTGTCGTCACAGTACATATATGAAAATCTTATTCATGTGAGGAAAAACTTAAATAACTTTCCTAAGAATAGTGACACTCATAGTTTGAACACTAGAAATAAGCACAAACTTGCTGTACCTTTAACTCGGCTCAGCAAAGTCCTTAACTCTTTCAAGGGGCAATGTATACGTTTCTATAATAAAGTACCCAAAGAAATCCAAGAGCTACCTATACATAGATTCAAAAAGATAGTTAAACAAAAGTTATGCACGAAAGGGTACTATAAAGTTTCTGATTTTGTAGATGACAAGAATGCATTTGAATGAATTGTTCGCTTCGCAGGCTATTGTTATATATATTTTGTAATTGTAATACTTCTATTTACATATTTAAAAAAAAAAGACTTGCTGAGTTTCTTGCCGGAGTCTTCTCAGTTCAAGTTGTATTTGGAACCGGTGTAGAGCCATTTGTTAACGTTCACAAGTGCCCTATCAGGGCCTAAATTGAATAAATGCTTTTTGAATTTGAATTTGAATTTGAATTTTTTTTTGTATATTCCTTAAGGTCCACGGAAGATTTTAATAGTATAAAAAAAATTGGTAGGGTAGGATAGGTAAGGGGGTAGAGAAGGGTGAAACCGTGGGCGGAATGCTAGTTTAGAATATAATATAATTATAATTTTTATTTTAAATGCTGTAATCTATTAATTTTCATTCAAGTTACGACTGCTTATTGATTCATCAGTTCGCTTATTTCAAAGATAATAATTACTATCAGAGATTTTTTTTTTTAAATACCATGTACTCGTACATATTATAGTAACCAAAAGCCAAATACAATCTGAGGTATATTTAAACCGTCAATTTCTATTTTTTTGCTAGTGTAGACATTGCTTTATTTCAGGCTACAGAGAAGACATCAAAGGCAGTTACGATGTCAGATAGTTGTTAATGAGACAAGGGTCTGACTTCAAGGGCTTAAAACTAACTGAATTTTGGATTCAATAATAATTCATTCGTAGCTAAAGTAATTCAGTCATTCTCTAATTTGTAAGGAGTTACTTTCACTTTTTAATCCAAACAGAACAATTAAATAAAAATACATGATCACAAAAAAAACTTATTTGACTAAGGCCCGGTTTTTCAATCGCTAGAAAATCTCGGATTATCTGTTCATTTGATAAGTTCATACAAAAACTGTACTAATTGAAATTAATAGTCCGATAGCGCTTATCAAAATCAGACTTATTTTACCTCACCATTTCAATTACGTAATTAGCCAAATATGAATAAACAGTACATTATGATACTAGTGTGCAAAGTTGGTCATTACAAACGAGACGTTATTAGGTAGGTTAGTATAATGGAGCCGAGAGTATAATAATCAGTGCACACGCGTGTCATACGACGTTTTTCAACACACCTATGAAGAAAAATACAGCCTAGTATTTTTTTATGTAGATTTTTTGATAATAAGCAATGAGAACGTCAACAAATATGCTGAATACCACCTCTCGTGTAATTACCAACTTTGCATACATTAATCATAATGTACTATTATTTCATTATAATGTACCTTCAAATCAATCCCTACATACTTTCCAAGAAAAAGGCGATATATAAGCCGCTTACATTCAGCTACTCTCAGTTCTCAGCCAAATGGTAAGTCTATCTACTTATAGCTCACTGAAATACTTACATCATAATAAATACGACTCAAAGCTGCCCAAAGAACAAAGCCACTTTACATAAAAAAAGATGGAGGCTCGAATTTATTTTCCAATTTTAAAATATCTGCCATCCTACTTCATGTCAAATAAAGCTGTACTTAATTTCGAATACATGGTACTTTTAAGCTTTATTCTTTCATTTATTTAATAATCACTAGAGATTTCCCGATAAACTCTTCCATTAAACGACTTACTAAGCACATATTTAACTCTGCACATCGTTAAATATACAGGAAAAATCATAATCCTCCCTTTTAACTTCCGCTTCCTTTTTGGATGAAAACAGTACCATATGTGTACAGGTAAAAGCGTATTTTTATTAGACGATACGATTTATCCGCATCCGACTTACCGATATGATATTTTTATAACTAAATAATCTGGAGCAGAATCAATCTCACAATAAAAAAAATAACATGTCATTTCGCATTTATCTTCTGTGTTAGTTTTTGTGTCGAATGAGTATCTACATTTTCATTGTTTTACACAATTTTATGCTAATAAATTGGCTTAAAAACGATTGAAATCGATTCTTGTGTTATTCAACTTCTCATATTTATGAAATACAAATTATCTTGTCAACAACATCAATAGGATACTGCCACATGGATACACCGTCAATGACTATCTAACCCTTAATTTTTTCGTATCGTTAAAATTTAAAATCGTCATCCTGCAGTATAATGTAAAAGTTTTGTAACCTGACGTCACAATCCGCAGGAAGCAACTCCACACATTTCAGCAATTCCTGCTTATTTATTTTCGCCGAAATAGATTACTGTTGACGACTGTACAACTGCGTTAGCGATGTTTTGCCCGCGAACAAAGCCCGACCCAGTTGTGACGTCACGGGAAGGGAGGGAGTTTTTCCAGGTCATGTCCATGCCAGTCATGATGCCTCCAAGCGACAATTGTTGCTGACTTAGCTCTGTTTATACGGAGAATTCATTTATTCTCAAACTTTGCAGATACGACCCTATTAGGGGTGCATTAATTACAGACGAGTCAATATACGTCTTGATAACGTAACTTCTCGTAGCTATTTATTTGTAGTTTTACCACGGAATGTGCAAAGTTTAATAGTAGTTCTAATTAGTCCAGCCGGAACAATCCCGCTGGGGCGGGGAGCTTTTTCCGCCAACGCATCAGCGTGGCTATCCAAAGTGGAAACACTGCCTGCTGGGAACCTTGCTGTTAATCGGAAGCAGCGGCAGACTTGAGGAAATTTTCTACATATAGATACTCTAACTCCATAAATAAAATAATAATAGTAAGAGACACAACACATTGAAAAGTGTTGTTTACTACTAACGTAAACTTTACAATTCAATTATTAAATCTATTCAGAATAGATTTACTCTTTCCAGTCTGTTAGTAATTATGGAAAATTGTGGCAACTGAAAGTTTGAAGTCTAAGACCTGAAAATAATAAACACTGAGGTAGTAATGAGCTTTTATTATTACAAAAGTTTTCGTGAAAATAATTGAATAGATTAATAATTTAGTTTTGAGCCTATCAAAACAGATTGTATACCTAAAATTTAACCTTTTATCCACTTTCTCTTTTATTTTATTTTTAATTTCGTCAAAATTGTTTAAAGTCTGCATAAATTCACAGATCAAGTGAATTTTGGTGAATTTGATTTAAATATTTCAATATTATCTAAAACACTTTTCATCGTTTAATCATATCGCACATGAAAATTATAGCTTTTATTTTTCCCCGTACATTAAAAACTTTCATATAAATTTATAAACAGGGGGACACAAAAAACATTGAGAACCAAAGACCCAATGTAAATAGCGAGGCAGTATATAAACAATAAGTACTACGTGCGACCAATGATTGCTTTAGGTTTACTCATCTAGTTAGCTTTATTTAATCAATATCGCCAAGACACACTATTTCTGAAGAGACTGTTTATAAAGACAAAAACAGACCTCAAGTCCTTTTGCTGATTAAGGATACATTCGCACACTTTAGATGGGAGGTTTAGCAGCTTAAAACTAATTTGATATCATGCCTTCTCAAATAATGTTTATTTCATTTGACGTCAAAAACTCCAGACCCTCATTCTATATAATTTTTTTTCGCGTTTTTATTTGTAGAGGACACTTGTGATTTCAATTATGTATTCATTCATTTTATTTTATTTGCTTGTCAAATGTCTGGTGCAGAATGTTGCCCTTTTTATTTTAAGACGTTTGCCTGCTATATTTAAAAAAAAAAAACATTAATCTTATTAGTCACCGTCACGGAATCACATACAACGCTTGGTACTACTACAACAGTACGGTACTAACATTAAAAAAAAACATGCAAAAGGACTGCGAAATCTCCAAGTTATCAGTGTTAATAAAAACATTGACACATCGTAGGCTTTGAAGAGATTTCTGAAATACTTCTCCATTACATCGTCAATTTGTTTCAAGTACGTCTTGTTTAAAGACGGGATATGTGTGTCGCGATTTACCTCGCATTTAACTGTCTTACACGTATTGCTCAAGAACTGAGATTTTTTATTTTTTAACCGACTTCAAAAAGGAGGAGGTTATCAATTCGGATGTTTATGTTTTTTTTTATGTATGTTCGGGCATAACTCCGTAATAATATAGACGGTTTTGCAAAATTCTTTTTTTTTTATACGTTTAAGTCGGTAAACAAGTATACGGTCCGCCTGATGATAAACGGTTAACGTAGCCGTATGGACGCTTGCAAAACACCAGGCATCACTATAATATAATACTCAATAATATTTAATAATATTTATTGTGCAATTCTACAATATTTTACATAGTTTGTTGGTCCACAAACTAGGATAACCTGTATCTTGTGGACCACCTTCCAGTGAAACATTTAAAAAGACAAAGAAAGTTACAATAATAAAATTAAAAGTAAAAACAACATAAACGATACCTATATATAACATGCTAAATGTAGTTACATTTTATCTCTAGCGCGGCTACCTGGCCCTACGACACAAGTTTAGCCACGTATACGTGTGTGTGGGGGTGTTTTAGTATGTGTTATCATGAGGTGTGTGTGTGAGGGGGGTGTGTGGGTGAGGGGTTGTGTGAATGTATGTGTATGTAAATATGTGTCTCCATAGTGTGACTACCTAACCCTACGATTGTCATCTTGGTCACTCACGCGTTACCGACTCTTCCCCCTCCTTAGCTCTGGCGACGGCACAGAACAGATCTATTCCGTGGGCGACGGTATGCTAGGCTGCGGTATTCTGTAAGGTCGAGGTACTTACCCAGTCAAGCTGCTCTTTGAGCGAATAAGCGTGGTGCTGACCACCGCTTATCCCATTTGACATCCAGTGAAAAACAAACAATGAAAATTTTATTCGTCATTGTATTCGATACATGTCGAATATGACTTTATTATCAAAAACGCGTCAATCGCGCCGGTCTTAAACTGAATTGGTCACTTCCATCCTGCAAGATATATTGTTTTTTTCTGAGACTCGGTGCATTCTCAAAATAAAAGCAAGTGAATTCTATAAGGTTCCATATCCATATAGCAATTAATTGAGTCATGCTATAAATCAAGAACTTAATGAATGTATACAGATTTACACATTCTATATTCCCAAGATTATACTTAACGGCCCTTAGAGAATCCCGCCCATTGTTAGAGCCAGGCGTCACGTAATGCTCCATTTACACTGAGAAAGTAACTTGCAAGGTACTAACATTCTGTAATAGAACAACTAAGAAGATGTTATTACAATCTACATATTATGTATATACTCGTAACATGCCGTATACATTAAAATAAAATTAGGTATATTGAACGATGTTTAAGTATGTGATGATTAAAAAAAATTGATTAGATTCTTTTCTTTCTTTTTACATATAGTATTAAACGAGCAATAATTGTAAATAAATTTATGAATATATGTGTCGAGATCTCGAAAAAAGCTCTAACGATTTTATCTTTAGAGATTATCTTTCTCTATTTATCTTTGTCTCTCTCTGCAAAAATGCGTTTTCCGAGTTTTCACGTTTCACGCAGATGGTAGGATCAGTAATTTTACTGTAGCATGTACTAACCCAGTAGTCAAAGTATTACAATTCCGTCTCGTAGGTCGTGGGTTCGATCTCGAGAGCTTTATTTATTGTTCACCGAGTAAAGATCGGTCAACCAAGGTAATCCTAACTAATATTATAAATGCGAAAGTGAGTTTGTTTGTTTGTTAGTTACGCCTTCACGCCTCAACTACTCAACGGATCATCATGAAATTTGGCATGTAGATAGGCTATGGTATCGCGAGAATGCGGGTGAAATCGCGGTGGACAGCTAGTATTATATAAAAGAGAAATTTGATTTATTGACAAATGCACGCACAGATAATTCTACTGGGTCTAGAATTAGTAGAATTAATATTATTTAGCACACAAGCTCCTTACATAGTTTCGGCATGCATGTACTTAGAAAGGGGTTTTCAAAATTATACCCTGAGAGATAGAGGTCAAACCGCGGTGCGGGAAGCTGGTCTCATATTTTTGTTTACTTTTTGTACAAAATAGTAGAAAAATCTGAAATCACCAATTACTAAAGTGTAACAGTCAAGTAAATACTCTCTCAGTGTAAACAAGCCTAAAATCTGTGCCGGTCCACGTATTGAAGTTAAATTGAAAGCTCAAGCCGGGAAATTCCTTTATTCGCTCTTCAAGGTTCTTCCGGACCGGACCTGTTGCTTAGGACAATGGCGAATCCAAGAAAACGATTTCATTGTGAATTTAGGTAAAAAGTGAAGTGGACAAAAGAGTTTGTAACAAATTGTAAAAGGACATTAATGACACTAGTTTTATTTCTTGGCTCTGATAAAGTTCTTTTGACATTTCCATGGAATAAAAAGAGTAGCTAATCATGTTATTGGAGTTCGCTATATGTATAAAGCTTGTGATTTCAAATACAGTAGTTACGAAGGTACCTTACAATGAGCTAGAGATCGGTGAAGGAAACAATAGCGAGGTGGTAGATTAGCCAGCAGTTCTACATAGAACTCTGCTGTTTAGTCACCACCGGTATGTTGAATTTGACGCTAAGCACCTACTGGTGAGTTTCAGCAGCTGCAGTTGAGAACGAGTTCCCATCCGATTTTGGTGTGCTTACCACCTTCGGCCATACCACGCTGCAAATAGTTGTATTGATTTATACTTATAATCGGGATAACTAAATGTCTTTTCCCCCTTCTATTAAAACCTCAAACACTCGCCAGTAGGCATTTTGTCACACAATCTCACATAGCACAACACATCTTATGGTCGTATAACAGCGCTAACAACCAATCTCCTCCATCCCCCGCCCTGAGTTAGAATCAAACCGATAACCTTTATCCACACAAACATTGTAAATAACCCTAAGGGGACCGCTTGGATTCCCTTTTATGGGGGATTTCATTTTCACATTTCATTCTATGCATTGCCGATGGCGACAGCCACTGAATGTTTGACCAAGGATTTTACTTTGCTGTACGCCTGCTTGTGGAAGTGAGAAAGATTTATCATGAGTGCTTTTTAAATTGATTCGATTAAATCGCAATTTATAAGGAAAATAGCGACTCGCTCAATCTTTGCCCTGGTGGGATCTATAATTGTATCATTGATCACGAGAGATATTTTTTCAACTTGTGATATTAATTTCAATTGCATAGCGTAAAGCACAATTTTGATCTACATTTATTGTTTCATGTTACTAATATGTTTAAAACAAGCTTTTATTTAACTTGCAATGTATGTACGTATGGTTGTTCGGGTGGAATCTTGCATGTCGAATTTCACCCACTTTCAGTGGTCGGATTGACTTGATATTTGGAATACATTAGTATATTGGATGACAATGTAAGTACAATCACTCAAAAAAAGCTTTTACAAAAAAATGAAATTTTTAACAAAGAACTTATTTGCACCATGTCAGCCATATTAGCTTCATAAAAACTCATATTTTTTTATTAAAAAATGACAAGAATGTTTACCGTGGGTCATACTTAAAAGATGCGTACTTTCTGTAGGTTTTTCTAAGACCTAAAATTATGTTGTCTTAGTCATCTTCAAAGAGTTTTTTTTACAACTTGATGACAAAACATCGAATACTATACAAAATAACATTTAATGTATTTTAATTTTAAACATAATCTAAATGGTGATAAAACCAGCATCAAAATGTATTAAGTATAGTTTAAAAAACTAAGGCAACAAACAGACAGAGAAATAACGAATTTGTTTTATACTATTTCGAGATGAGAGAAGACACACGTTTTATAAATGTACCAACATGCCAGAGCATGTTCGTTAAAGTTAGTCGTCTCTCTTGTCATTAAAAGTTATTACAAAGTGACTTTACAAGTTATGTCGTAACTATACTCCTAGTTAGGTATGACAATATGTTAGGGATGAAAGTACTGAGTGTTACATTTTCACAATTTCAAGTATTTACTGTTTCATACAGAAGTTATTTTCGAGAGAAGGCATTAACGAGTTCTTACGTTAAAAATCTCGACTGTAGAAGTACCTTTTCTTGATGTATAAACCTGTGTTTGACCACAATCTCACCATGGTCAGTGATGATGTGTCCGGAGGTGATAACTTTAGTACGCAAAGCCTTGAAGGAACTGGCTCTCATGTGCAGCTTTCGGAAACACCCATATGTTCTTGGTGACAAAGTACCTTACCACCGTGCTATGGTTTTCTCACGATGTTTTCCTTCACCGAAAGTCTCGGCAGTCGACGTCACTACCGCTGAGCTATCATCACCTAACAGAAGATCGATCCAAATTACATTACCTTCAATGTGGTGTAGTATTCTTGCGTTGAGTAAGGTAGCTAGAGCTCTCTGTGCTATCAGTGCGGGTCCACCGGTGCAGTACCACCTAGCACTGCGCTATGTCCCTTTCGTTACCGGCACAGCTAATATTAATGCTCTCAACTCCTCTTGAAACCCTTTTCAAGAAAAGTTGTAAGGAGAGTGTCGGCAACGCATGAGTATACCCCAGCCCCCTAGAAAAGATGGTTGTCGACAATCGCCAAAGTTAGTAAACGATCAACCTTTGTATGGGATTGACATTTCAAATCGAAATATCACGTGATTTTTAACAATCTCTTATGTCATCCCATACAAAGGTTGATCGTTTACTAACGATGACGATTGTCGATAACCATCTTGTCTATTGGCCCTGGTGTTGCAAGCGGTAACCGATTATCACCAAGATGATTGTTTCCACCTAAGTAGAAGAAAGAGAGAGGTAGAGCGTAGCTTTTATTCTCTCAAAGAGCAGCTCGACTGGGAAGTACCTCCACCTTACAGAATACCGCAGCCAAATAACTTTATGCTGTGTGCTGGCGTAATGTCGCCATGCTCATTAGGTAATGGTTGGTAATGCATGAGTGATGTCTCGTGTGTTGCAAGCGTCCATATGGCTACGGTAACTGCTTACCATCAGGCAGTAAGCTTTTACCGACTTCATTATATAAAAAAAAGTTTCAACTTATTCGATCAATATGCATTAAACCACTTGTGAAGAGTTGATCCCTTATTTATTACACGCTTCACGCTGCAAACACTCTGTTGTAACATAAATACGATGTAACATAAAATAAAGAGTACTTTAAATTGAAATAGTACGCACAATAACACAATTAAAGCTTACAAATACGCTTCAATTAAGCTTGTTAAATCAAATAAGCTTCAATCTAAGACCTTGTCTAGAACATAATTTACTTGGAAGGTATTGGGAAATTCGTCGCTTTGTGATTACTCGCAACATTTATTCCTTACTGATTCTCGAGCCCAACCGCTTGACAATCATTTGTAGATTTGCGGTTAACAATGTGTTCTGCTTGTTAATCCTTTTGTAGGGTATACAAGACACTTAAAATAAGATACGTTAACGTTGTCTTAACTCTACACCTCTCTTATAGTGAGGAAGAGGAAGAAGTTTTTACTTACGTGTAAGGAAGTTATTCGTAGATAATCTAAACTATTGATATAGCTTAAGCCCTAGTAGGGCACTTATGAAGGTCTGCTGAAGCTGCCACGGGTTCGGCCTTCAACTGGGAAGAACTGGCAAGAAATTCAGCAAGGTTATTTTTTTTTAAAGTTGTTTACCAATATCAATATACTTAAGCACAAAAATTTACTAGCCTTTTTAAGCATTCGCGAACTCAAACCTAACGTTAACCTCAACATTTCGACCAAGTTGCATTGATCGTGGTCACGAGTAGACTGAATTTGTGTACGTATAGACCCGAAGCAAAAATTGTAACGTACCTTTATCCTATAATATTATAAGAACAATATATATTTATATGTATTTTAAGAGATCTGGAAAACGGCTTTCTCTGGGAAAACGCGTTTTTCTGAAGCTCGGTTACCCGGTACATACTCGTCGTACAATATGAGTTAAATCTAGGGTGTTTTCATACATGGTAATGACAAAGGTTTATTTGCATACTTCTCTGTCATCTCAGTGAATGTTTTGTTAACTCAGTGAATGTTTTCTTAACCTATTTATGAGGGTACGCAATGTAGAGTATTTACAGACATTTATTTAATTACGTCTTAAGAGGTCTAAATTAGTTAATATTTAATATTTGCATACTTCCCTGTTAGTATCTCAGTGAATGTTTTGTTAACCCAGTGAATATTTTGTTAACCTATTTATGAGGGTACGCAATGAAGAGTATATAATAGACATTTATTTAATTACGTTTGAAGAAGTCTAAATTAGTTAATATTTAATATTTGTATAATTCCCTGTTAGTATCTCAGTGAATGTTTTGTTAACCCAGTGAATGTTTTGTTAACCTATTCATGAGGGTACGCAATGAAGAGTATATAATAGACATTTATTTAATTACGTTTGAAGAAGTCTAAATTAGTTAATATTTAATATTTGTATAATTCCCTGTTAGTATCTCAGTGAATGTTTTGTTAACCCAGTGAATGTTTTGTTAACCTATTCATGAGGGTACGCAATGAAGAGTATATAATAGACATTTATTTAATTACGTTTGAAGAAGTCTAAATTAGTTAATATTTAATATTTGTATAATTCCCTGTTAGTATCTCAGTGAATGTTTTGTTAACCCAGTGAATGTTTTGTTAACCTATTCATGAGGGTACGCAATGAAGAGTATATAATAGACATTTATTTAATTACGTTTGAAGAAGTCTAAATTAGTAATTTAAAATGTATTTACAGGAATAAATAAGTTAGAGTAAAATGATTTTGATTGGAGTAAACCTATTTTAGTGGATTCGATACCTACCATAAAATTCTAATTCTGGGTGTAAATATTATTCTCGATTTGTAGATATCAATTATCTGGTTTCGATAGTATAAGCACTGCAAATAAATCTACAATGATGACATTGTTTGTAGAATTAATATAATTTTTAATAGCCATTATGTTAGTTACAGTATTTGTTTTATGAAAAATATTACTTTATGTAAGTGCCATAACAATTCTCTATTATCATGTAATCTCTCTCATGTAATGTGAGAGAGAGATCATGTAATCACGTACATTTAATAATCCAAAAACAATTATAATTATTCAGTCTATATGCGACTAAAACTTTCATTTAATTATTCAATTAAAAGTCTAGACAGTAGAAATACGATATAGAATACGTCAAAATACGTGTTTCTGCTATTGGCAATTAATTCAATTAATAAATACGCTTTCAGATTATTCATCTCATATTTCACTTAATATCTACAAAAGCAGTAAGCCAGAATAACAAATCTATTTAAGCTTAAATCTAAAGATCTTTAAATAACTCAGCCCAAGTTGAAGTAATCTCAGTCGTTTCTTTTTCAGAAACACAGGGATTTAGTTTCAATCTATTTCTTTTTAATGTTTTAATATTCATTCTGAAATCGAGTTACGTTTCACAATATTTAAGAGATTGGATTGCAAAATGTTTCGATTAGCCTACTTTATTTGATGAGGTCTTAAGGGAATTAGTTTTGAAACCTAAAATACTGGAATGAGGGACTTTTTATTTAAATCAAGACCACAAGACTGGTATTCATAATGTATTAACTTTGTTTCTTTACTAACCTACATGATCATTTAGAAATAACATGAATACCAATAATTTATCTAAGTAATTTATCCTCATTTGTTACAAAAAATAGAATCGCGTCAAAAAAAGGTTATTCACGTAATATGTTTATTATGATAGCATTAGCGGAATGAATTGCATGAGTTGCTAATCGTTATGAAGGGGCAAATATTTGTTACAGATTTTTCGCGAGCCCTTTGAATTATCTCCCTGTCTGTATGGGTCCGGTTAAAGGCTCAATGCTTTGCCCGAAACGAAGCTTGGCCTTTTAACGGCAGGTAGGACCAAAATTAATTGAGTTTTTAATTAAAACTCTTCTTTGAATATCTTTTTAAACTGTAGCGAAAATAAAAACTAATTTACACCCAATTTTAATTAAAACGTGATAAAGTTCAAAACTTTACATTTGTTTACAACTTGTGTTATAAACAGTACCTACCTACCTATATATAGGACGCGCACACGAAGTATTCCCTAATGGTTCCGTACCACCGTATAATAAATTATTTATTTTTATATTGACTATACACACTCTATGTACAAATCAATCGTCTACCTATTGTCATTATTCAAATAGAGTAAAAACGCAAAAAAAAACGTTTCTTGTATGGCCCCTTTTAATTTTTATTATTTGTTATTATAGCGGCAATAGAAATAAATATTTTGTGAAAATTTCAACCGTCTACCTATTACGGTTCATGAGATCCAGCCCACTGACAGCTAGACAGATGGACCGACGGACGTAAGGATGGTCGGATGGAGGAAGAGCGGAGGCTTAGTAATAGGGACCCGATTGCACCTTTTTAGTACGGAATTCTAAATATGATCGTAATAGTCCGACTAAGATCCGTGCAAAGAAAAATTCTGGTAAGACTGAAACTTTTCCATGGGATTTTTGAAAGGACACCGTCTGTCAAGTTAGCTAGTTTAAAATAGATATTAAGTTTTATAATTCGGTTACATAATATCAGTAAGGTTAATATTGTTGTTTTTTAACCGACTTCAAAAAAAGGAAGAGGTTCTCAATTCGAAAGTATTTTGTTTTTTTTTATATTTGTTACATCGTAACTCCGTCGTTTATTAACCGATTTGGAAAATTCTTTTTTTATTTCAAAGGGTACACTTCCCGTTTGGTCCCATTGTTATCAGATCAGGATGTGATTACGTCTTAGTGTACTTTGAAGTCGGTTTAAGTTTTTTGTAAAAAAGTCCAATTATGAATCTTATCGTTTTAATTCATAGATACACGTTTTACTAAAATTATACACCAAAACTACACGCGTGAAACAAATCGTCACCGGTGTTACTCTTGTAACCGATGCAGGGTTATCGTATCAAAACTTTATCAGTTTGCAGAGTTATATTCATACCCGTGCGTGTTACAAGTTCAGTGTTACCATGCATGCAGATAATAAAGGGACGGACGTCTAGGCCCGTTAATTTACACGTTAACTTTGGCGTCAGCTCAAAGTGTAACTCGTGTGATAAACGCACTCTCTGCGGTATTTGGAGGGTAAAGCTTCTTAGGCTGTGTTTAGTTCAGCGGTTTTGACCGGCAATTTTAAGCGAAAAAATGAAACTTCAAAAAATCTTATTGTACGTGCTACTATTAAATTATATTATAATTCACGTAACAGTTTATAGTAGCATACTAAAATTGTAGACGATCCTAAGCTCACAAACGGTTTAGAGCCTCTGAACCTTAGGAGAGACTTTGCCTCAGTATGTGTGTTCTAACGCTTGTACAATGGACAGTGTTCTCAGGAATTATTTGACTTGATGCCCACGGCACACAAATCACCTTTTATCAAAGTAACTCTCGCCATCGACGGAGAGTCCATCCTCACACATTGGAACCAAAATGGTTTGTACTGTGCGGGCTCAAAGGATCCGCGGACGCTCGAGACTGTGGAATAAGCTCCCCGCCTTGTTTTTCCCAATGGAGAACAGCATGAACCCTATACTGTACTCCATTTCAAGAAGGGGTGTGAAGTGATTTTTGCAGGGTTGGTAATGCGTGAGTACCCCTGGTGTTGCAAGCGTCCATAGGCTGTGGTAACCGTTTATCATCAGGCGGTGGTTTTCTACCTTAGTAGTAGACACAGAAAAACAAATGGTGTTCTCTTTCAACTAACAATAACGTACGAGTAGATGTTAAAAAATTTCTAATTTTAACGGTGGCGTTAACCGTCGCCAGAACAAAATCCAAGTTCTATAATATATTATGAACGTAAGGACTATTTATTCAATATATCTAATAACTTTTATTTAAATGTTTCTGTATTTTCCGTACCGTACCAAACAAAGTTTATAATAAAATTCCTTTAAGCCAACTTCACACCCCATTTTCACAATATCAAGTAAATTGAAATGTGGAAAACCGATCAGCGACAAAACAAATAGTTTTCGAAGGCATTTCCGCAAATATATTGGTTGCAAATACACTGCTGTTAGTGAATTTTCTATTGCGGTATCCTTCTGCTACTTCTACCATATTTAGTGATGCTACAAATCGTTTCTGTAGCTCCAGCCTTAATGGTAGTGCCAAAAGCTTAATGGGCAGTTTTCACTGTCAGAAAAGTCTTTAAATGGATGACCTTCATAAATTGCGGTCTTTCTCTCTTACATGTGAACTAGGCCTGATTAATGTATAGCTAACTCATTAGGGAAGTTAAGCTATTAAAGTTTAGGTTGTTTTCAATACACTCGCTCGTAAAGTGGATCTTATTGCACCGATTTTAGTTTAGCTTATTACAAACTGATGCTTTTTACTTTACATTACTGCACTAGTGTTTTATGATATTATCCCGATTATGTTAAGTTTGTATCTCACAGTACAGATATGTGTGTAGACGAAGCATTCTTAATTTAAACTGGTAAAACAGTTTGAAAGCCCATAGCTGTCAAAAAGAAATTTGTTCCATATGTGTTCCTTCTCATAGTGTGGTTGATTTTTATCAAAAAATCTACATAAAAGAATTCAAGTCTGTTTTTTCCTCGGAAGTGTGTTGAAAAACGTCGTATGAGACGCGTGTGCATTGATCATTACACTCTCGGCTACCTTTTCTTAATACCGCCTCGTCTATAATTACCAACTTTGCACACATGTATCACAATGTACTGCAAAAACCTTCTCAATGTTTTATATTATGTGCCATTTCGTGTAACTTTCTTTTACTTTTAACCTAGGAGACTATAGGTCAGTGGCAATGACGTGGAATATATTAATGAAGATTACTGGATGGAATCCTAATCGTACGTCTATGCTGCACTAACCGAGCACACGTGGACCGTGGAGTAAGAATTCGTATAGCGAGATGGACTTGCGAGCCTCAAACGAGCATTCGTCTCGCGCTCGACTACGCTCCACCAATTGTCAGTTTTTTGACGAAAACAAGGATTCGCATCGCACTCGTGTTGAAGGCTCGTTGTATGTTCACACTTGACATCGCGAGCGCTGAACGAATAGAGGCTCGGCTCGGGCTAGGTTCGCATAACGTAGACGGACCATACAAAAGAAATCCAGTAGCAATATTGTACGCCCAAAAGCAGCGCGGCACAGGTCTTATCGCTAATAAGCGATTTTTTCCAGACAAACTTTGGATGGAGAAGAATTAATACAAGCTAAAAGACGGTGGTACTTTTTATATAATTTACTATTTAAAGGGAGCTTTTGTTCAGAAGAAACCACACCACAGAGGAAGGGTTCTTCGTAGTACCTGCCTGGATGAAAACTAATCTCATGTTGAACAAATACAACTGATGTGGTCGGGAATACAGACTTAAACGAGGAAGAAGCTAGTTATATACAGTTTCAGTGGAATTGAAGTGAAATTCAATAAGTTTATCTATGAGAATGAGAACGTAAAGCTCAGATCACTTAATTCCAGTGTCCGCTAAAGTTTATACAAACTGGAGTTTCCGTGAAACCTGATACTTGTATTGTTATTTGGAGTTTGACGTTGTTATCGATACTTCGATGGTCATCTTAGTTGGATGCGCTTATTACTGGCCATTGAGAGTGCAGCCGCTGGAATCAAACGGAAATGTCAACTTCAGGTGTGAGTACCAACGTTTTTTATACCGAATCTGTACCTCTTCATGGAAGAAGACGTCGTCATATTTTGAGGATATCTTGCGCATTACCAATTCCGGGTACGAGTAATCATTTCTAAAGAACGAAATGTCAATCGCACCTTATCACAACCAGGAGTTCATTCCAAAACATATATCACTATTCACACAAATACCTATAATGTGTTTAGTGCATAGAGTTTGAACATTTATAGAGTGATAGCGTTAACAACCTACCGTGTGCGAAGTGTGAGCTATTTGCATATGTATTCATAGATATATCGAAAACTAGGTACTTACTCTCAGAAAAAATATCGATATGAGTTCCATGTCATTTTGATATCGGTAAAAGTATTGATAAAAAGCGAGAAATAGGCACTCATTTTTATGTATACTATACTAGCTGTCCCCCGCGGTTTCATCCGCGTTCCCGGGATTAAAAGTAGCCTATGTCCTTTTCTATGGAAAAGGACATAGGCTACATCATAATCATCATCATCATCATAATGAAATTTGGCATTTAGATAGCCTATGATATGTCATAGGCTATCTAAATGCCAAATTTCATTATGATCCGTTGAGTAGTTGAGGCGTGAAGACGTAAAAAACAAACAAACTCACTTTCGCATTTATAATATTAGTTAGGATTTAGACGTTCAAACTATTGACGCGCAGTTTGTTTTAAGGCAGCGTTGCACATACAATTGCTCTATTAATATTCATCTCTATGGTTGAACAGTCACTTTTTTTTAAGTCCCGCCTAATGGTTTCTGCGTAATATCGTAGATTTTGCAACAATTAATTATAATGAAACATCAAAATATTTACTAAATTTGAAGCTGCACGTTATTTCGATCTAAAAAGACAACTTTGACACCTATTGAATATCAGCTGTCAAAGTAAGATAATTAATTTTATCAAAATAGATTACTTTCTTAAAGTCAAATATCTACTTTTCCCAACATTATTTGACTTGCAAAACGATGAGTATTGAGTATATTTTATTAATTAACAGAGGCTGTTTCTACAAGTGAAACATATCTCGACAAGTTTGAAAAGAGCAAAATTAACAAGTCTAACAAGAGACCTGTAGTTTTCTTGACTTTAGAAAGTAAAGGCTCTGAAATTAATAGTAGCCGCCATAACTTCAATACAAGAAATAAAGATAAAATTGTGACACCTAGATTCAGGTTATCTAAAGCTAATAAGTCTTTTCTCTGAAATTGCGTTCGATTCTATAATAAAATCCCACTCGAAGTAACTAAAATGTCTTATGATAAATTCAAAGATTTCATAAAGCAGAGGTTAATTGACAAAGCCTTACTATAAGGTGGCTCATTACGTGGAAGACAAGAATATATGGTTGTAGTAGCTTCTCTCTGCACTTGCATCCCCCTGGCTAAGTGACAATTGTACGAATAAGCATAAAATAATAATGTATATATTATATAAGTATTTGGGAAAAAAAAAGCTGTAATATTAAAAGATCTTCCACAAAAATAAAACCTTGCTGAGTTTCTTGCCGGAGTCTTCTCAGTTTAAGTGTATTCCGAACCGGTGGTAAATTCAACTGTATGTACCAATGTAACGTTCATAAGTGCCTTACTAGGGCCTAAACTGAATAAATGACTTTTTGATTTTGATTTTGATACATTTGTAGTCATGAAGATACAACATTTTTAATTTAACTATTTTTTTTACTATTGTTTTTAGCCGCAATCTCACCATGATGACTGCCTCTGAAGTCTGTCGGAACACACCGAAAGGTGCTCGGCGACAGATTTTCAACTTGAGGGTGGTAGCCAGCCAGGTCGGTACTACAAAGTACCCTACCACCGTGCTATGGTTTCCTAACGATGTTTTCCTTCACTAAATGTATGTTCATTGTATGATTCAAACCCGGGATCTTCGTCTTGGCTACCGAAGTCACATCCACTGACATATCATCGCCTGAAAAGTTATCTTATTTTACTGTGACACAGACCGACTAATGAGATTTTGTCATTACCAAGCAATAAAGTTGAAAAATGATGAACACAAACAAACTAAATCTATAATTTAAAAGAGTATTTCATTTTATCTTAGTTTTACTAGTCCAACAAACATTATAAAAACTAAAGTGTGTTAGTATGCTTGTCGAAATGTCAGTATTTTTTACATTAGACTACATAAAGGTGCGTCTACACTACGCGAACCGAGCACGAGCCGAGCACACGTGGAGCACAAATTCGCGTAGCATAGACGAACTTCGAGCCTAGAATGAGCGTTGGGCCGCCGATTGTCAGCTTTTGACGAACACAGGGATTCGCATCGCGCTCGTATTGTAGGCTCGTTGTACGTCCACACTTGACATCGCGAGCGACGAACGAAAAGCGGCTCGGCACGTGCTCAGTTCGCGTAGCGTAGAGGCACCATAATAGGGACCAGTTACCAAAACGCAAGCTTTTCCTACTTTATGATCGGTAAAACTGGAGGCACGGAAGTGCCGCCGTCAATCGTCGACTCTACTTAGTCAATAATGTGGCGTGATTGTTCCCGGGAATAAACCCAACTTCGAGTAAATTTCCAATTTGGTAAGAAAAAACCCGGGAATTTTCCCATTGGCTGGGAAAATACTCAAATGGTCACAGTTACTAGATTTTGCGTATATAGCGAGAGATACCTTAATAAAATCGTTTGAATAACATTTAACAAGATTTCTATTAGGGTCATACCACGGTCATACACATATATCATACAATAAAAAAAAAAAAATGTGATGAAGGAGTGCATTGTTTTTAAAAAAGTGACGTTTTGGGGTTGTGGTGGACAGGCGGCGGTCCCACACAATTACCACGCCGTGGTAGTACATACTCGTCCGACTCGAAGTCGAGAAGTGTGATACTCGGTCCAGTCCGCGCAAGGTCCGCGTGGGTTCGCGCGTAGGTAATGTAGGTATATACAACAGCGAGTATGATTAAAATAACAATCAAAAGCATCTAAAAATATTTTTTTAGGTACAAAAAGCCACTTGAGTATTTTCCCGCCGTTCGGGAATTTACCCGTATTTTTCCATTCTTTCCCGTATTTTTCTTTTCTTCCCATATTTTTTTCTTTCCCTGCCCATCCCTAGGCGTGACTACTACCGTCACATGGGCGTAAGGTGAAAAATTTATTCACTGTTCATTACTTTTCTGTTATACAATAGTTCTTGTAGTAGACTGTAGAGTTTGTGAAGATAGGGCTTCTAGAGTTAGGGCGTGTAGAATTATATGCTTGGCTCTACATGAGATCTGATAACTTTTTGTCAGTGCGGGCCATGGTCTCGTCTTGGCAACATTTTACATGAAAATGTTTTTGGTGGGATTATCATTGATCAATAATCAAATTAACCAAACACATTAATTCATCTGTTAGTTACACACCTAGCGATCGTTGTATTAATTATAACATCTTCGCATCAATCAACCATATTGTTTGCCATGGTTTAATTAGCTGACGAAAGCTTACGTGGTTACAGGAATTTAGTTGTTTGTTCTTGATATATGGGGAATCTACGGTAGTAATAGCTGTCTTGATGATTTAAACGATTTTCGACTCTATACGGCTGTACTATGTTATGAAATCACAACTAACGAACACAATAATAACAATAATGTTTAACATAAATGTTACTTAGAAGGTCTTTGATTTAAATTGCTATATTATTATAGGTATAATTCTGAGAAGAGTTTGTGGTTTTAATGTTTATTTAGCATATTTTTTTTATATTTTATTGGATCTGATCTCTATTCAATATAGGTAATATCTATTTATATTTATTTAATACTAATTTTAATCATGCTGTGGTAATTAAAAATAAGTAATACAATATGCTACAAGGAGGGAAATATTGTAACTAAGAAATTTACCGAGTGAAATCTTCAGTTTACCGATGCCGCGAAGTGTAAAAAAGTTCACAGATTTTTTTATAAGTCTATGATTTCTGCACAAAATTAAAATGTTTATTTGAATTTTATTGGTCCTTATTAAATACCGTTTAAAGGAAAATACATTTCGAAGTATCCACCTGCGAAAATACCGACAGACAGGCGAGTTTGGAAAAATCTATGAATGGAAATAATAATGGTATTTTCCTTTAAAATCTTAACCAGTAGAACCTCGACCTAAAAACTATTTGATAGTCAGTCAGTGTTGCCAGCATTGTTTTATTTATGCAAGGAAACTAGTGCATCCTATGACAGGTTGTTTCTATGGATCTTTTGTGCCGTTACGCGATAACAGTAGAATCGTGTGTATCGTGAATAAGTAACTTTAAAGTTTGTATGTTAGAATACAAAATAGAACTGAGTAACTTCTAGTCGCAGTGTAAAACAAAGTCGACGGGCTAGTTGGCGCGGTTGGTTAAGATTCCACCTATCGCGCCGCAGGTCGTGGGTTCGATTCTCACACAGGACATGCATATGTGTGCATGAATGTCTTTATGTCCGTAGTCTGGGTGTAAATATGTATTTACAAACAAAAAGTAGTATATCAGTTATCTGGTTTCCATAGTACAAGCTCTGCTTAGTTTGGAATCAGATGACCGTGTGTGAGGAATGTCCCAGGATATTTATTTATTTATTTAGTAAATGGACAGTATTTAATTGATATAAATAAAAAAATTAAATTGACTTCAATATACACTATACACTAAAACGTATAAAATAAAAAGGAAGGTAATTTAAAAAAAAATAATCGACTTCAGAATACACTAAAAAGTATTAAATAACTATAATCTGACACTGATTTGAAGCGAGAAGCGAAATATTTTCAATGGAATATGTGCTCTTTTGCTGACTTCAAATCAGTGTCAAATTAGAGTTATTTAATACTTTTTAGTGTATTCTGAAAACAATAGAATTTTTTTAAATTACTTTTTTATTTCGTCATTTTTAGATTTTCTTAAATGCACTACAATTTGACCAAGGTTTTGAGATGTTTTTCCTTTGATACCACACCCGTAGCTCGTATCAATAAGCCAGGCCGTCACACATATTTGTCCATATCTTGAAAACTACTGAATCATTTTTTGACAGAAGTTAAATAAAGTATGTTGAAATGTTTTTACAGTAGAAGTGACGTCAAATGCCGTGAAGAAGGTCATAGTTTCGAATCTTACTATTTCGGTGAAGGAAAAAAAACATTGTATTTAAATCATAGTGGTTGATTTCTTTCTAGTACCCACCTACTCTCAAATTCAATTTCTTTCGACGAGTAGGCTGACTAGTATATTTTGGCTGTAGCATTTAATTTTGAGAACCAGGTCAGCCAGCCTTCTGACGTTGTAAAAAGCCAAGAACACATTGGTGTATAGTCCCACAAACTTATATAACCCGGTGGCCAAAAGTGAACTAACAACGCCGGTTTGAAATAACAATCTGCCTGCCATTCGCGATTGGTCGTTTGCTTCACCAAATGCGATAACAGCGCTTCTCTCACCGGGATGTGGGACTATAAGACCTTAAGTGTTAACATGGGTCAATGTTTGATAAAACAATTAAAATCAATCGATAAATAAAAGTCATCTTATCATAAAAAAAATATTCTATAGATACTTCTTCGTTTATACTTTTAACTTCCATTTTTCTGAATTCAAAATTCACTACTGGGGGCCTACCACAAGCTCTTAAAAAACGGTTAAAATAACCTTATTTGTCTTTTGTCCTGTTTTGACGCCGGATGTCAAAGTGGGACAAAAGTCAAATAAGCTTATAATAATATTGTTTTAAGAAATAGAAAACAGTTAGGAATTTTGTTACCTAGGTAATTACTTCAAACAATTATATTTCAACGTTGAGTAACAATAAAATTATTATGATACCACCGTAATTTTACTATGCTTGATACAGTTTATTAAATTCTATTAAGGATAATTAACTATCATCTTAACCTTTTGAATTATTTATTATGCTGAAAATATCAAGTTTATATACGTATCGCATTTATGCTTTAATTTTCTCGGGTTATAAAAAGAAAGCGTACTTTGGTAGTACTTACGCTACATATAACTAAGAGATATACAAGTTAAATCCATGTCAACATCGATAGCTCTGCTCCACAGATATGTATTTTGCGTGTCAAAATCTGTTCAAAAATGGGGCACAATATTCTTCTTTTGAAACTGTTTCGCATTGACAGGGAACTCGCATAAGGCTGCATTTCCACCAGAGATGTGTAGCGAGGGATGTGTTTAGCTGACAAATAGGATAGCTTCATTTTCACGTTAAAAATCGAATGCCAGCCTAACTAAATCAATCTTATGACATTATGGTGGGTGATAGTACCCACCATACGATATATTTAGATTTATGTCTGGGCTTTGCTCATAATGTCTCCACCTGGAGGTGTGTAGAATCAAATTCCCGGGCCCTGTTTAGAAATGGACGTTCGAAAAATTATCCTAAAATAATATAATTAGTTTTTTTTTAAAGCGATGATTGCACATTGTGACTTCGAATGCTGTGGCACAGTGGTCGAATCCTAAAATAGAGTTACCTTGATAATAAATCTACAAAGGCTACGGTTGATCTATCGACGCAAGAGTAACTAAATAAATGCGTTCAATCATTCACCGTGATTTCGTATATGTAAGAATGAGATACGTATACTGCTCTCAGTAATCGGGATAAGCAGAAACTTGAAATAAACGACATAAGTACATAACAAAATATAATGTTTATAAAAGAACATACTATTCATAGAACATCTGCTCGACACATTATAAGAAGAATGAATTCCCAATTTTTTGTTTTAAATTTGATTGTACTTTGGAATTTAACTTTAACGGGAAAATTTCTATCAAACGTGTTTTCCTTTTATTAGGATGGTCAGTTAAGATCTCTCCGCTGGGTCGATCACCTACCCAATGGTCGAACCAAATAAAGGCGATGACGGGACTCTCCGTCACTACTGCCCGGAGACAAGCCGTAGACAGAGTGGTGTGGAAGCACCTGGTGAACATCTCGGTGAAGGCATATCAGGACGGGCATGACCTTCAGTAATGAAGACAACGAAGAAGAAGTTACCTTAAACTTTTGGT
This sequence comes from Polyploca ridens, assembly GCA_951394255.1. Lineage (NCBI taxonomy): Eukaryota > Metazoa > Arthropoda > Insecta > Lepidoptera > Drepanidae > Polyploca > Polyploca ridens. The sequence continues at coordinate 3,855,377 of OX596254.1, read as the reverse complement.
GAAGGAAAATGGTGGTGGGTACTTTGTAGTATCAGCTTCGCTGGCTGCACCCACAAGCAAACAATCCATCGCACTGGTGTATTCTAACAAATCCCACCAAAAACATTTTTATGTAAAATGTTTCCGCCAAGACATATGGCTCGTACTGTCAAAAAGTTATCAGATCTCATGTAGAGCCAAGCTTATAACTCCACATGCGCTTACTCTACAAGCCCTAACTTCACAAACTCTACACACCGTAGTCAAAAAGTTATTCAAAATAAGTGGCTTGGCCGTTTCACTACTACAAGAACTATTGAATAACAAAAAAGTAATGAACAGTGAATACATTTTTCACCTTACTCCCATGTGACGGTAGCGAACCCGCCAAGCCACATATTTTGACTAAGGTGTAGAGTTTGTGAAGTTAGGGCTTGTAGAGTAAGTGCATGTAGAATTATAAGCTTGGCTCTACATGAGATCTGATAACTTTTTGACAGTACGAGCCATATGTCTTGGCGGCAACATTTTACATAAAAATGTTTTTGGTGGGATTTGTTTAACATCACATCAAAAGTCACACATACGTTTGTTTAGTCCTACTTCCAGATTATGTGCCTCAGACGTACCTATACCTTCTTCTTATTAGATACATAATTATGTGGTAATTTGAGAATGTCTCTATATGATGTTCACTAGTGTGTAACAGTATTCTCAAACTTTGATATTAATATGTCAACAAATTTGACAGAATATTACTTGTGCTCACTAGAATCCTATTAAAACTAATTTACATGGGAGAGAAACTTTGGTGAACCTTTGTAAGGCAGAGGCTCTTGTTCCTTACATAAATGTACACAATTGGCCATTATGTAACCTGAACTTATTATACGATACACACATTGACATTAGTAATGTAAAAGGTTGGAAGGGACTTAGTTAAAACAGGTATAATAAAAGATTTGACATTCCAAACAGTTGTAATTTAAACCAACTGTTCTTTTTTATATCAATAAGGCCGCAAAAAGCGTACAGCAGCAAATGGTAAGCAGTTACCGTAGCCTATGGACGCTTGCAATACCGGGGTATCACCCTGAAGAAATCTCTTCACACTCTTTTTGAAGAACCCCATTCTGTACTTATCCAGCGGGGCGGGGAGCTCATACCACAGCCTGAGCGTCCGCGATAGGACCTTTGAGCCCGCACAGTACTTAACCATTTTAGTTCCAATGTGTGAGATTGGACGCCCGACGATGGTGAGAGTTGCGATGCTGCTTTGCGTTGATGTTGTTGCGTTCTTTTTTTATTTTAAATCGTTCTTACTAATATATGGCTATGAAAGTTTGCAAGCATGTTTTTTACTCAATGAGCGTTTCTTCATTGGGGCGACACGACACGACACGGTACCGGCCACATGCCGTCTACGACATCAGTGGATGCAAAATTCTATAAGATTGTACTGCACTCTGTCTCACGGCAGCAAGTCTCCCACTGGTGTCGTGGCGGCATCTTTATGCATGTGTTATGTACACACACACGCTAGCTTCCATGTAGGCGTGCGAGTGGACGCGCCACCCGCGCCCCTGCGGCTCTCATTATTAGCGCGTCGTGTCGTGTCGTTCCAATGAAGAACGTAGCTGCCGGAGTCGCCCGACGACATGTCGCCACCGGCAACGACATGTCGTGTCATGTCGCCCCAATGAAGAAGTGCCCAATGACGTCATAATTACTAAACGGATAAAATGGAACTTGATACTTAAAAAGATATTATCTTGAAATGATACATGAAATTATTTTTATCACTTTTTCTCACTTTTAACCTTCTCCTCCACCACCGTCAATATAATGAGTAGGTACGTACCCACAAATTAGAATGTGAGTGAGGGAACAATTACAAGTTTACGAGAGTAGGATAAAGTAGAGAGCCTTGACTACTTAATAAGTCTATTTGCATTACAAAACTAGAGAATACAAATGTTAACTATCATTGTTAACTATAACTCTTGGTATAAAGTTTTAACTAATTGTAAGGCCCGGGATGGGACAGAATCTATGTGCTATGCTGTCCCTTTATATTAATTGATAGTTTTGGAAAATGTTAGCTAGAATTTATCGTACATCAGCTCTATTGAATTTTAAATTTGAATAATTATATTAATTGCAGTTTGTAAATATGTAATGTTGAAACTGGCCTTGAGAGATATACAAAATACAAATATAAATTAAAACTACCACTATCTACAAAATATACAATTAAAAATAAAATTAACTTAATTAATAAAGAATTGTAAAATTGGTGCGACATCGTGAAACAGTGAATTTAAATCATATAATCGGGGGGCACGGCAGTGCCCCCGCCGAGTCGAGCGCGAAGCAAACACTGCCGTACCATCCTTTACTGGAACCGTCATCCAGTAAGCTATAATCACATACTTAAAATCCAAAATTTCAAGTCTGTAGGTCATTTAGTTCCGAAGTTAAGCGAAAGCAAAGTTTCACATTTATGAAACTCACTCACTCACTCACTCACTCACTCACTCACTCACTTATGATCATCAAAATAGAACTAGTACTTCCCATAAACTCAGAGAGCTGAAATTTGGTACAGAGTTAGGGTTTAATGACCACATAAAGGGAAAACTATAAAAACTAGGATAATCGAAGATCTGGAGTACCTGGTGACCCTGATTAGAAAACACAAGAGCCCAACCAAACTATTAGAGATATCGACATACCGCCTTTACAAAAAATATTCAACTTGGTGGGCCGCTTCATTTTCTACAAAAAGAAGTGAAATCCCATCAAAAACATTCTGTAAAAAACTAGCCAAGTCTCGATGAAATGTCTTGTTTATCTCTAAAAAGTAATGAAATCTAGCCAAAGTCGTGCCAAGTCTAAGGTTCCTTACTGCGATTTCTTTATTATTATAGTTAATGTTGTGTGACTTGGCCGTTGAAGGGAACACAAGGGTACAAAACCAGGTGTTCCATGACACCATTGCACCAATCTGTACTTGTACCCACTAACGTATAAAGAATGTTCAACGGCCAAGTCACACAAGATTAACTATAATAATAGGCTTTGAAAATGTATCTTCTGCGAAGGTACATCGGTAAGCCATATTAATTGGGTACTACTGTAAGCAAAACCATTCGTTTTTATTTATAGAAACCGGGCAATAGACGAATATAGTCTCGGTAACAAAAACACTTCAAAGGTGGTTTTCTTGTTTCCTTAGTTAGTTTATTTATTTATTGACTAAAGAATTGATGTTCCACTTGAAAGTTACAAACAATACTGAAGTTTTCAATAAACAAAGACTCAAACGCTATTATTTCCACCGAGAGTTCTTCAGAGTTAGACCACAAAACAACAAATAACAATTATAAAAGATTAATTAAATTTCCAAAATTGATAGCAGTAAGGATAATGATTTTATAAATATATACCTATATAATTTAATAGAGAAAACCCTTTCATCTCATGTTTATGTGAAACAAAGGGATCAAACTCAATTCCAGATTTAATGTTTCTACACACCATATACGCAAATAGAATAGGTAGTTTCGGGAATCCTAAGCCATATATTCACTGAGAAACAATTGTTTATAAACACTGTTTCAGAAACAAAATCTACGTGTTACTGAAACGAATTAATATGTTTCGGAAACATGTGAAACTGCTGCAGTGGTGAGATGTGGACGGCCAAGACCCTGAAACATTGTTTCTGTAAACATCTACGTGTTGTTCCAGAAACTTTGTATCTGAAACATGTTTCTCAGTGAATACATGGCTTTAATTCCTTGCCGAGTTCGACTCACACATACGTCAAGCAACTTGTCAAGCGTATGATGTGATATAGTAAACATCGCGACATTTTTACTATTCCACTGTATGTATCTGCTAATACTGCACGGCACTACTCAAAATCCCAGATTTATTTCAAAATTGAGAAAAAACATCTAATATTTCTTTAAAATCGATCATAATTTATATCATTAACAAAATAAAGCAAAGTGAAACGTACTTACTGAAAATCTTGTTCTCCTTAGATGCTTACAACAAAGAACCAAGGGCTTCAAAGGAATCAACCAATTAGGGGCAGGAAGGACTTACAAATTGGCGCTCCCAGATAATGACGAAAATGTTTAAAACTTAAAGTGACGAGAAGATTGATTGTTATTTAGATATCGAGCCAGTAGAGTAGCAACTTTTTATGTATGGCCAGTAAAACGAGAAATATTTGTATATATATGTTACGCTCAAAGACCTAAAACCATAGAGTTAGAATATTATAGACCTTGCGCGAAGCATGAGTAGTTTCCATAAAGATGTAAAATTTCGATATGGATTCCTTGTCATTTGTTCTTGGTAAAAGTATCGATAGAAAACGAGAAATTGGCATTCATTATACGTATTTTAGTCGTTCAAACTACGTACACGCACTTCGTTTCAAGGCATTTAGACCGTACTCTCGTACAGTCGCTCTATACTATTTTAACTCTATGCCGAAAACGCTCATTGAGTGAAAAAATAGCTCTAAAAGGGTTGTGATCGCTGTAAAACAACCCCATCGCAAAATTCATCGTGTTATGGCTGTCCTACTGGTCTCGAATCTTCATGGTAGATATCCTTGGGAAATATTGTATGTCCTGGAATAAGTACTTAACCTACCAGATAGACAATGGCCTTCCTTTTTTTTTTAAAAAAATACACACTTTAATAACCCAGCCTGTAAACTTTGCCTGTATATCTATATTTATCTGTGTAGGACCACCATACTTCATAGTCACACAACTTTAGCAATAAGTACCAAGACGCTCAAAGCAAAGCAAAGCTTTTGTTACACTTGCGTCGATTGGGAAGTACCATTCACGTGTAATTTATAATAGGTATGTACAAGAACTACATGCCGACATCATTGTGTCGGTTTGTAAATACGATATTTACTTACTATCGTTGGTGAATACGTTGAGTTCTCCCATTCGTATTTCAATGTTTATTCTGGGGTATATACTGTTACTGTAAAAGTTCAATTTGCGGTATATCCTAAAATTTACCTATTGCGAACTGTTCTGCGATAAACATTTTAATTCTGGGCTTTCACTAGCACTTATTTTCAGTATACGACCAAGTTAGCAGAGAATCAAACGGCCCACCTGATGATAAGCGGTTACAGTAGCAACACCAGGGGTATCACTCGCGTGAACCTTGCAAGAATCTCTCCATACCCTAGTTCCCTTCTAGGCTTTGTGTGCTTATCACCTTCCGCTACATAATCACTAACCATCGTGCAATGATGTCAAAAATAGGCTTATATACGGTAGTACTATTAAATATTCTGTGCTTATTATACAAAGTATAAAAGACTTTACTAAATGTTAAACGAGAGAACCAGTTATGCCACCTCACATTTTTCATTAATTCGATTTCTTGTACACTGCCCTCCACGGCGGGTGGTGACAAAGCGGAAGTATCGCGAAATCACCATGGATATTTTCTCCACTGTTAAAAAAACCATGTCATTGAATATTTTTTCCATGAGATCAGATGTGAAAATCGTGCATGACCAGAGTCAAGGCGCAGTTTAAAAAATTTAAAATTATGAATTATACTTATATTTACTAAGCATAATTGGTAAAACCTAGCATTTACCAAACCTTAATGGTAAAAGCCCAATCGTCTCATTTCATATCAAACCTTACATTTACCACCTCTTGTTGGTAAAACCTAAGATGTACACGTAAAATCTAGGATCTACCGGTATTCGATTTTTAACAGTAACATAATATAAATCTAATTTGTTTCTAAATAAGCTTCTAACTCCGCGGTTTCGCATTCTAAAGGGAACTGAGGTTTTCCTGAGATAACATGTGCTTTTGTAGTTTTAAGATAAAATCTAGCCTATTTGGGAGAGACGGCGGAATTCTTAGTATTGTATAGACTTACGAACAAAGACTCTGCACACAATTTAAGTATTTTTTTAAGTTTTTATTTGTTTTTTTATTTTTATTTATCATGTTTTTTATTCTATTACTAGCTGTCCTCCGCGGTTTCACCCGTACCATATTTCTCCATACCATAGACTATCTGCATGCCAAATTTTATTATGATCCGTTGAGTAGTTGAGGCGTAACAAACAAACAAACAAAAAAACTCTTTTCGCATTTATATTATTAAGTTAGGATAGTTATAGTTCTTCAAATAAATTAACCTAGAAAATTATCACACAGGAACACATTACATGGATTAATATGTATGGATGTGATAATTAGGAACATATTCTATTTTTGTGCCAAATTTCATCCAAATCCATACAGATGTTGAAGCGTGATTGGGAGTGAGATAATTATTCGGAGGTAGTCATTGTAAAAGTACGATTGGATATTTTCATTCAATTATTTTATATACTGCTACTTTAAAATTATTATAAACATATTTCTATTCTCTGTTTCCAATACTATCAATAAATTAAATTACATTTTAAAAATCTGCAGTCCTGTATCAACTATGCATTTCGAGTAGAAGTCTCAGCAATGAAAAACGGATCTTGTTATATCTGACCAGAGGAATAGACGGGGGAAACATATAATCTTATTTTTTAAGTAGTCCAATTGGGAGCTGTTAATTATCTTTTGATGAGTAATTTTGAAATAGACCTACGGCTTAGTCGAATAAGACCGTTCTTTCGAAAGCTATTAGTATGCTAGACTTTTCTAATTACTTCGTCTCTACAAACACTTCCCTGGAAATAGCGCCCTGGGGGTAATGTGTAGGTAACATGTTTCTAGGCTAGCTATTGGCCCTGGTTCTGTTGTTCACAACTAAACTAATTTTAATCTCACTATATCTCTTTCTAACAAAGAACATAAGAAAAGGACGTAAGAAATTTAGTCCTTTCAATAGTCCAATGCTTGTTTTCAATATAAATTTAGTCGCCATCTATCGTGGTTACGCCTAAATTAAAAGATTAATTTTACAACTTAAAATATATTCTATCCTTTTTCAATAATGTTCGTAAGAAAGAGATGAGATGTGACTAAAATTAGTTTAGTACGATTTACAACAGTATCGGCACCATTAACTCTTAAATTTATATTATTTTTACTATGTGTCTATCTCTAATTGCTGTGCCCTACAGGGTCCATGTAAACCATAGACCTTACTACACACATGTGATGATATACATGAATGAATACATAAATAGTTGCTCTAAAATAAATATACAGGTCGTTGTTTTGGTCAGCGACGAGCGACTCAGGATCGATAATACAAATGATAATGGTACTAAAAAAAATATAAAAAAAATACTTTATTTTTAGTACGAGGGAGTAAAGGGGTGGGGCGGTGGCGGCTTGTGCCTAGCTCTAATCTGTGCACGTGCCTAGTAACCATACTTTGCAGTAATTTTATTTCAAATTGAATAAGGTATTTCTCAACATATTTACAGTATTTAATGAAATTAAGTCTATTTTTGGGGAATATATATTTTGTACTACCGCTCCTGGGTCGCTTGTCGCCGACCAAAACAACACCCTGTATATCTTGTCTCTGTAGATAGTTTAAACTGTAAATATTGATAAATGTTCAAAAGATTAAATTACAAGGCTCTCTTTAGGCGTAAGTTTATTTCACAGGCGATGCTTTAATTCGTTTAAGACCCTACAATTTATAGCAAAGCAGTCTTTAGAAACTTATTTGTACTAAAAATAGAGTTTGACTCAATTACTCTTGTATAAAGTTTAATAGCCTTAGGCTATTAATATAGCTATGATTAAATAGCTTTTAATAAACATTGTCTGACAAGCAAATAAAACGAAAAACAATCAATCTATAACAATAATGAACAATGAAATGGAACAAAAGACATTGCGCCATAACTTTTTAAACACGTACCTACAAATCTTTACATCCAAAGATGACAAATCACACTTCGAATACAAGGTTAGATATATCTAATACATTTTATGGAAAGTTCACGCGTAGTTCCTCTCTTTTTGGTTCAGGATTTCTATACTCTTCCTCTGGTACAATGTGGTATCATGTGGACAAGGCCACTTTTATGTGTTCGTCTCTAACCTGGGGGCGGTAAAACTGGTATTCTGCGGGGGTAATACGATACCAATAAGACCGAATCAAGCATCAAGGAACCACTTCTATAAGCTGTACAACTACATCTGCTATAATGGTAAACAGTACGGAAATAAGCGGCTGTGTATGCACTGGAAGGTCACAAGAACCGCGTCTTCGTAAAGTTCGTCAAAGTACTTTGATAGCCTTCTTCGTACCGGACTAGGATCCATGACAAATTAATAATCAAATTATTAAGCTTAGCTTTTGTGAATATCACTGTCAAATAGGTGTATCAATTGCATTGTAAATAACCAGTCCAATAATACGCGGATATCTGGTTTCCCATTGTTGAGCCTGCATTAACAGCGGAAAATGCTAGATTTATCACGCGTTAGTATTTGGCTGAGTTCCGAGTGCATAATACAATTTATTTAATGTGAATTAACAAAACACAGCTTCAGATTAATAAATAATTATTGTGTTCTTTCTATTTTAAATCAAAAAATACATGCGAAACGAGCTGAAATTTTAATGGTCTTACGAATCTTTACAATGTTCAGGATCAGAAGAGCTTTAATTTATTTGACATTTTAGGTAAGTTCTACAAGATTAATGCAAAAATAAGCTTCTTTATTTGTTTATACTACTAAATCGGTAAACAAAAATACGGCCGCCTGATGGTAAGCGGTTCCCGTAGCCATATTTGCGCTTGCAAACCAAGAAGTATCGCTCGCGCATTACCGACCATTCTCCCCTCCCCTATGAGCTCTGGCGACCTTACTCACGCGCAGGAACACAACTTTACACAACTTAAAGTTATTTGGCTGCGGTATTCTGTCAGGTGGAGGTACTTCCCCAGTCGAGCTGCTCTTTGAGCGAATAAACGTTATGCTCTACCTCTCTCAAAAATCTTTCGTTGATGATGTTATTGTTTTTCATCCAACTATACCAACCGAGCTCCCTATGTATTATCATAGCGCTTTAGCGATAAATTTCTTAGTTCTGTAAGTAATTAGTAAACCACAGACAATAATCCAAATATATTTCGATACGTCTGATTAGCAAACATTTAATAGTCTTGAAAAAGTACAATCTATAAAAAACATCAGCCAAAGAACTTTTCGTACGGTCTGCTCCGTTAGGGATGGTTCATAAATAGTCCAATAAAGTATATTTTACTAAAATAACCCAAGTAAAATAGTAACTTCTTAAGAAGACAGATGAGAAGGCAGCGTACATTTCCAAATAAATATACAATAGGTATTTGACAGAGAATAATCGCTAGTCGGGGAATCAATAGAGGCTAACAATGAGATGTGTTCCAAGAATATTGTATAAGAAACTTAAGCTTTCGTCGTTTTTTTTAATAAGTCTAGACATATCAGGATGTTTATAAAGTGATCATTTTTCTGAAATCCTTGAACTAATCGTGGCGCCCAACGAGGGACTTAAAACATTAAAAACAAATGATTATTACAAACTGATTTGAAAGCATAGAAGAATGAAATATCTTCTCTAATCACTACGCTATTTTGGTATGTCTGTTTGTTAGCTTAGTTCTTCTAACTACCTACTTCTTTTGATGCGGCTCTTACAAGGATTATTACAGAATTACTTCCAAAAGGTTTATTTGTAAAATACATTTGTGTTACAATAAAAAAAGTAGAGATATCCCGATGTTTTGTAATCAAGTCGTAAGAAGAAAGCTTTCAGGGCACTTACGTGGCTTACGCTGACTAAACCATAAGCCTAGGAGATACACCAGTAAATGTACTACAGAATTGTTGGTCTTAGAAAACCCTACAGAAATATCCGCAATACAAATGTCTATTTTCTTAATTTAACCAATAGTACCCAATAATTTTGGTCTTTCAACATTCAATCAAGGTACAGTTTAATAAAACTAAAATACAAGCTTTAATTAAATTATTAAAAGAAACAAAAAACCCGACTGCGTAAAAAAAAAACTGAAACAGAAAAACAAACTTTGAATATAACTTGAATTTTATAAGAAACAATTCAGGAAAATATAAATATACGGGCGGTGAATACTAACTTACCTATTTTTCAGCAACTGAACGGCCTAAATAAAAAAATCATCGACATTTTATTTTACAAACATGTGTCTTGCTAAATTAAATTTTCCGGTATCTAAATACATTTTAGGTAATAAAATCGTTTTTACATTGTAGGAAAGTATTGACGCGGACCAAATTAAGGATATTTCATAATGTAATATCGGATATCACTGTTCCATACCGGTACAGATGCACGATGGCCAGTGGTGGTAAACATGGGACTCCCGGATATGATACAATACCTTTTGTATTTGTACGCACTGCTGAGTATTGCTATGAAAAGGTATTGGTATATACCTATATTACAGCGAACAACAGCCTATTCACACACGATTGCTTTTGTGATGTTTATTCTGCAATATCGTATGTGTTTGCCGAATAGATTACTGAACCGAATAGCTACTGGCTTTATTTGTGTTTGAGCTTTTGTTTTATTTGTAAATTGTGGAACAAATTGATTTTACAATAGCAATGTTAAATGATATTACAATGTCCTATACTTACTTACAAATGTCTGATTGCTACATAGCATAACCAAGATTTATTCCGATTGATTTGATTCCGTGCCTGTTTGCTATCTTTCACAAGTTACTCTATTGGAAGAAACTAGTAGGTACATTTCCATGAGATAACTAACTTTCAACCCCGCAATCTTCATTAGGTGTCGAATTTTCAAAATACTTTCCCTTCCTCTCCTTAGTGGATGCCTATGTTATAAAAATGTAGCGACATCTATCAGCCATCTATCAGCACACTAAGATAGTTCACACAGAGAAAGATAGATGGCGTGGCGCCACAATAACCTTCATCACGATTACGAAGTTTTCTCGAGAATCTGCATATATATATTTTTTTTTTTTTACTATTTATAGGCCTTGTGTTTGACCGCAATCTCACCATGGTAAGTGATGATGCGGCCGAAGGGGGTAAGCACACAAAGCCTAGAAGGAACTGGCTCTCAAGTGCAGCTGTCGGATCACACCGATAGGTGCTTGGCGACAGATTTTCAACTTGAGGGTGGTAGCCAGCCAGGCGGGTACTACAAAGTATCCTACCACCGTGCTATGGTTTCCTCACGATATACAACTGTCCGACATGTACAGTTGGACCGCGGTCCCCAGGCACGATGACCCAGCCTGGCGGAAGATCTTCCCTCTTAAATGGAGGTGTCATCCACCTTGCACCTCCATATAACCACCTGAGTGCAAATTTTCTAGACCCGTTGGCTTAAGTGTGCATCTGTCAGTCAGTCAGTATCTCCGCAACAGAATCAGGATCTCACGGCTAGGTATGCCGTATGCCACACGAAGTGAAAGAACTTTTAATATTTTTAATAGCAATTTTTTAATACCTATAACTTGCCCATATTTGGAAATCATATTGGTAAATGATTGAGGTCGCCCGCGATACAGGATTATACAAGTGCGGGGACCATTATTTAATATTTGTGTACATTTTTACTTATAAAATTAATGAATTGAATTTGAATAACTGCACTGATAGATTTTAGAAACAACCCAAGCCTGTGTAAAAAATTGATAACGCAAATGTTTAAAACAAACTGTCTTTTATACAAGCGATCAAAAGGGCCAAAAATAAGGATCAATATTTCACACTACCACCATACACCTTCTCAATAGTAACTATATTATTTTTAATTAATGGAGTTTTTCGTTTAACATTTAATTCACTTTAAATATAATGTAATTGCCATGCAATAATAATGTATCCTTATCATCACTGTGCGTTATGTAAAGTTACGCAATTACAAAAACTAATAAAGCTTTTAATGAATGTAATAAATATGTATACAATTCTCATGTGACATAAATAGGTACTCTTTTATTTGTTGGTTTTGTTTTCATTTGTATAGTAACGTTTTTATCGTTATTGTATGTAAATTGAAGTTTTGATGACCTCTATATAAAATTCACAACAAGTAAGTAATTACTTTTATCATACGAATGTCTCTTAATTTATAAAATTAGTTATTTTATTTTCATGTGCGTGACTGTCGGTCGTTATCAAGATCTATAAAGTTCATCATCATACAATTCGTTGAACATTCGTTCAAAGTTATTACTTAATTTAAAGGAGCGCGTACCTACACCTACATAAGGCAGATCAGGCTTTGTTTCGTAAATCAAAAATATATTCAGTATATTTTGTTTGAACCAATAGTTCAGTTTGCAGTCTAAAAGCTGCGGGGCTATTGCGTATGCCAATGGTAATGAACTTAATTGAAATGGGCTTCCATTTCTGCATTTATATTATATAAGCTGTCCCGCATGGTTTCACCCACGTTCCCGGGATAAAAAGTAGCTTATGTTCTTTTTCATACCATAGGCTATCTAAATGCCAAATTTCATGATGATCCATTGAGTAGTTGAGGTGTGAAGGCGTAACAAACCAACAAATAAGCAAACTCACTTTCGTAAGTTAATAGTTATTATAGGATAGGATAGGATATAGTTAGGATTAGGATAATAGTTAGGATTAGGATATTAGTTAGGATTACCGGAATACGTGAATAATAATGAAAATAGAATCAAGAAAGTCAGCCAATGACTTATCCGGTGACCCATTTGAGGTCTAAATGTTATTGCGAGCACGATTGTTGTAACATGTATATACAAATTCAAGACAGATTATATTATTATGATATCCTTTAACTATCGAGTCCTAAGCTAAATTTTATAGAACTCCAGATAATTCTTTCTTACTTTCATTCTATAATGGAATTTCAATGAAGCCCAGTTCGATGAAATTCATTACCATTGCATTACGCTGTAGCCCCAAGGAACGGGCTGTTGTCTAGTAAAAGTAGTCAAGCCGCATACAAATACTATTGTACCGGCTAATCTGAAGTAGTTCTCGCCCAACCACATATGCCTGATATGCCGAACGATACCCAGTAAATATTTTAAGTAATTTTTCCTAAACTTCTGTCAGCTTTGCCAGCTGTGGGACAGTGGGGTAAGTTATAATCAAATTTAAAGTTAAATTCGGTTCAGGCCCTAGGAAAGGCCTTATGAAAGTAGTTGAAACTACTGAAGTTACCAACGGTTTGAGAGGCAGTCTTCAATTGAATGAATCGGGTAAGATACTCAGTAAGGTAAGCTTTTTTGGTCATTTTGTCATTCCTTTTCATTTATTTTATACTGGGTGGAGATTTCTAGATGGTATATTTTCGAATTTGATATTACATGCATTATTATCGAGCAAGGTTGAAATTTTGTAAGAAAAGTTTTTTGAAAAATATTTTTGAGAATACACTTTTGGTAAAAACTCCAGTAAAAGCTTTTCAGCATGACTAGGTTACTAGGACACAGGACTAGGACAGCTAGACCCAACATAGGTTTCGAAAATATGCCATCTCGAAATTTCCACCTGTTATATATATATTTTGTTTTTTATACAACTAGTTCGGTAAACAAGCATCCCATCAATAACATTCTGTAAAAAACTAGCCAAGTCTCGATGGAGCTGCTTGTTTATCTCTAAAAAGTAATGAAATCTAGACAAATTCGTGCCAAGTCTAAGGTTCCTTACTGCGATTTCTTTATTATTATAGTTAATGTTGTGTGACTTGGCCGTTAAACATTCTTTATACGTTAGTGGGTACAAGTACAGATTGGTGCAATGGTGTCATGGAACACCTGGTTTTGTACCCTTGTGTTCTCTTCAACGGCCAAGTCACACAACATTAACTATAATAATAAAGAAATCGCAGTAAGGAACCTTAGACTTGGCACGACTTTGTCTAGATTTCATTACTTTTTTGAGATAAACAAGCAGCTCCATCGAGACTTGGCTAGTTTTTTACAGAATGTTTTTGATGGGATTTTACTTCTTTTTGTAGAAAATGAAGCGGCCCACCAAGTTGAATATTTTTTGTAAAGGCGGTATGTCGATCTCTAATAGTTTGGTTGGGCTCTTGTGTTTTCTAATCAGGGTCACCAGGTACTCCTGATCTTCGATTATCCTAGTTTTTATAGTTTTCCCTTTATGTGGTCATTAAACCCTAACTCTGTACCAAATTTCAGCTCTCTGAGTTAATGGGAAGTACTAGTTCTATTTTGATGATCATGAGTGAGTGAGTGAGTGATTGAGTGAGTTTCATAAATGTGAAACTTTGCTTTCGCTTAACTTCGGAACTAAATGACCTACAGACTTGAAATTTTGGATTTTAAGTATGTGATTATAGCTTACTGGATGACGAAAATTTCTGCGTTCGGGTCTTATCCAGAGGTTCTCAAATAGGGGCCTGAAAATGCGGCGAAATGGTTCCAGTAAAGGATGGTACGGCAGTGTTTGCTTCGCGCTCGACTCGGCGGGGGCACTGCTGTGCCCCCCGATACGGCCCGCCTGATGGTAAGCGGTTACCGTTAATTTATATAATAATAAAATGACCTCTATTGAACTCGACTGACAATGACCAGACAAATCACTATTACCGACCACGATAATAAAGCCATAATATCCGTAGTTGTTATTCAGCCAGCCTCCTAAACCAGCTGATGATAAATGTATGAACGTGAACAAAAAATTCTTACATGATAACATAGGTAGCCCCTGGAAAAGTGGCCGTAGAAATGTAAAGAAATATTTTGAACTAAGCGTTTCGTAATGTGTGATAGACGAGAGTAAGTTTTCGTACGAGCTCTACTCGTAACTTTGTGAAGGCCTATTTTTCAGTTTTATACTCAAATGCCGGTCTTATTTATGTTATGATTAGGTCGTAATTTGTCCGGTCTATTGTATGGGATAGGGACGTCTCAAGAACTTATGATACTACCAAATTGAAAGTGGCGTTTTATCATGTATTCTTCATATGGCGATCAAACAGGCACTGTGCCTGCGCAGTTCACACACTGCGGAGACTGTGGACTTAAGAGGACTCAATTCGTCATACTTTTCATACAAAACCTCTGTACTTATTATGGCGTTGTTAAACATTTTTCGTTAGATGTTTTGAACAAATTAGTATCTTGTGCACTATATCTAGCCTTGTATCTAGGCGTAATTTAAAAAAAGTGTGAAAAAAATTCAGTAAAAGCCTCCGAAAAACAGCGCTTTTGCCTGAACTTTGGCCATATCTAATGTACCTATAAATTGTAAAAGTAAAGAAAACATTTAGATACCAGGCTTGCAAATTTATTGGAGATTCTAAATAACTAACTTTTTTTTCACAAACTTGTAAGATTTTTTTACAAGAAGTATACTCCTGGAACAAGTTTTATGAATGCGAAATCATGAATGACGACCTAGCGAAGCGGCCGCGAGTGATCAGCGGAATTTACCGACTTATAACCGACGACACTGATGCTATCTCTCTTTTTTCGCAGTCAAACATTACGTTGGATGAAACAACAAGCTTTTAGACTATGCTCGCGTTGAAGTTGCGCCGGCCACAGAGGGCCGCCTTAATCCTCATCATTTTTAGGCTCACATCTCTGCAGTCAATAAACTATTGATGATAATAATGATTCAATATTCGATAGTCTTGATGCATATAGACAATAGACATAGGTTTATTTGACATCACAAAAATTAAAAATTAAAATTACAAAATATGTAAACAACAAAAACAAAAGCTTAAAATAAAAATAAATAACAAAAAATAAAACACAAAAGCTTATTTTTATTTTATTTGGAACAACCAACCTTATAATTATGATATGCCACAAAAGAAAAAAGAAATAGCATAGATATTTGTGGTGTGATGCCAAAAAGGACCCCAACTCAGCATATGCTGTGGCACGTAGGTACCATCAGCACTGATTTTCAGTGGAGCCCGAAAAGTTGAGATGCGCTCGCGCGGTGCCCCTGACATAATTATATGAAATAAATGTGTCGTGTAAAATGTGTAAAATATGTAAATAAAATAAATCAATTAATTAAAACGTTATAAGTGGGATATTTACGTATAAATAAATACTGAGATAGTGATATACCTAATGAAAATATGTAATACAATATATAATGCGAGTACAGATACTTAAGTATGGAAAATAAACTAAATTATTGATAGCAAGTGCTCAAATAAGATGGAACTACTCGACCACCTGCAGGAAAATCTTTCGGATAGCAAATTAATAAAGCTTTAAATTTTGTCTTGAAAGACGCAATGCATATCAAAGCATACAAAAAGTTTATTGAAATCTTTCCAACACAAAACTAATAAAATTATGAAATTTTTTGACATAATTACCACGAACCAAGCGAGCAGGAAACACATGTTTGTGTCGCAAGAGCCACGTACACAAGTATGCCACTTCTATGCTTATTTTAGAGTTCTATGGCGAGAGTTCTATCAAGGCAACGTTATGATTTTTTGTGGGTACCCTTTTCTCTACGTGTTGTACCCCATTGTCCCTTGTTACCCCCTAATGTAGGTTGCGTGATGTCGTTAAAGATATTCAAACAGCATATTATAGTAGCGCAGTTTGACTAAAATGAATTTCGACAAATATTACTGTCAGGCTTGACAGATTCATGCTGAATAGTTTGTATGTTTCATCGCGCTAATCTCAACAGCTTTCAGTCTGATTAGAAAAAAAATGTTTATTGAAAAAGGGTAACGGTTTAATAAAATCGAATGTAAAAGCAAACCTAATCCTAACTATACTACTACTGTATGTATAATATAATATCCTAACTATGTATCCTAACTATTGTTAATGCGAAAGTGAGTTTGTTTGTTACGCCTTCACGTCTCAACTACTCAACGGATCATCATGAAATTTGGCATGCAGATAGCCTAGCTACAAACAAACTCACATTGGCATTTAAAATATTACTAGCTGTCCCCCGCGGTTTCACCCGCGTTCCTGAGATAAAAAGCAGCCTATATCTTTCTCCATACAGGCTACCTGCATGCCAAATTTCAAGATGATCCGTTGAGTAGTTGAGGCGTGAAGGCGTAACAAACAAACAAACAAACTCACTTTTGCATTTATAATAGGAAGGATACGCTACTTTATATCCCGAAAATACGGGGATTATGAAATACTTACTGGCAGTAAGGTAATTTTACCTATTTTATTATGGATAGTTTTGCTATAATTTCTACGGTATCCAAATATATAGAATATGATAGTTACGTTACTGTAAATATAGTGGCTAATAGTATATACTTCCTAATGACAATTAAATTATCGTGATAGGAAACCTTATCAGGAAACGGTTGGCATTCTGAACATCCTTTAAATAATACTGAAATAAATATATTTGTAGTCTATAGATCTCCAAAACATACAAATTTTGAATACTTCATAGAAACTTTTGAATGCTTATTAAAACAATTTACTTTTAAAAAGGTTATATTTGTTGGAGATTTCAATATCGACACATTGAATAAAAATTCAAATCAAACTAAATAATTTTTAGAATTATTAACTATGTATGGAATGAGCTATGCAATTAGACAACCAACTAGAAACTCCAAAACTCTGGATAATATAGTAACAAATTTGAACGAAGACTTGTATGCGTGTACGGTTTTAGCATCAGGTCTGTCTGATCATGACAGTCAAATAATCGAAGTAAAATACAATGTTAATAATAACGATGAAGTAAAAATTAATGAAATAAGAATGATAACTAAAGAGAACAAGAAAAAATTTGTAGAATCAGTAAGCAAAATAGACTGGACGTTCTTAACAAATCACAACAATAATACTAATAATATGTATAATCTATTTCATGATAAAATATATAGTTTATTCGAAACCCACTTTCCTTTGAGAAAGAAAAGATTTCGGGCTAATCACAAAAGCTGGATCACAAAGGGAATTAAGATATCTAGTAAAATTAAAAGGAGTCTGATAACTAGCATAAGGAAAGAAGGAAATAGCAAAAAACAAGAACATGTTAAAACTTACTCCCGAGTACTAAAAAACGTTGTGACATCAGCTAAAGCATTACATAATAAAAGAAAAATTACTAATGCATCTAATAAAATAAAGACTATATGGAACATAGTTAAAAAAAGTACAGGGAAACTTCGTAAGAAGGAAACTCACGATTGGAAAGTTTATGATGGATATAAATGGCAAAGAAACAACAAAGAAACTGCTAACATATTTAACAACTTTTTTATTACAGCCGGGCAAAACAAAACTTCATGTAAAGTTAATATGACAGATGTTTCAAATTTAATAAATAAAACTACCGCTAAAATTAGTGAATCAATGTACATGAAGCCGACTGATCACTTAGAGATTGCAAGAGAGATAATGAAACTAAAAAATAAGAAATCATCGGGGCCCGACGATTTCCAAACTGAAATAATAAAAATTATAACGGATTTCATAAGTCAACCTCTAGCTGATATCATAAACACAAGTTTTACTAATGGTGTTTTCCCAGACAAATTAAAAATGGCAAAGGTCGTGCCAATACACAAAAAGGGCACAAAAACGGAACCTGAAAACTTTAGGCCAATATCCTTGCTATCCGTATTTGCAAAATTATTTGAAAAAATTATTTTTAATCGAATAATTGCCTATCTAGAAAGTAATAACCTGCTTTGTGGAAATCAGTTTGGTTATCGCACCAAAACATCTACTACTGACGCTCTTTTTGAAGTAACAAATAACATAATGTGTAATTTAAATGAAAAGCGAAAATGTGCAGGTCTTTTTTGTGATCTAAGTAAAGCGTTTGACTGTGTAGATCACAGTATTCTTTTATTCAAACTGGAGTATTATGGAATTAGAGGAGTGGTTCATGATTTACTGGTGTCATATCTGACAGACAGAAAACAATTCGTGACTTTTGAGGTGCAATCTGAAACTGGAACTAAAATGATTAAATCAGAGGAAAAACTAATTACTCGCGGAGTTCCTCAGGGATCGGTACTAGGGCCACTTTTGTTTCTGATTTTTATCAATGATTTACCACCAAATATTCAGGATGGGAATACATTTTTGTTTGCAGATGACACTAGTGTCATAATTGATGGGGATAACTATATTATAGTCAAGGATAAAATTAGGGCAGTTATTAGTCAATTAAAAGGATGGTTTCTATCAAACCAGTTATTTCTAAACGATAGTAAAAGTAACTATATAATATTTAAACGTAGTCATAAACCGGAAACCGATGAACTAACCAATCAAATTGATGGAATAGACATAACAACAACAGTTAAATTCTTAGGAGTAAAATTGGATAATAGATTGGATTACAAACTTCATGTTGAAAATGCAAGAAATAAACTTCTCAGTGCATGTTATAGTTTGAGAGCTCTAAAAAGGACGGAATCCAGAGAAATCTTGAAGATTGTTTATTTCTCATATTTCCAATCAATAATGAGATATGGCTTGGAAATATGGGGCCATTGTTCGGAAGTAGTCTCTTTGCTTAGGCTACAAAAAAGAGCCCTTAGATTAATGGATGGAGCTAGTTGGCTGAGTAGTTGCAAGCCTTTATTTATAAAATATGAAATTTTAACAGTTTATTCATTGTATATTTATTTAGTTAGCGTACGCATTCATAAAAATAGGGACAAATATCCTAAATTTGGGACAAATTTATGTACACAATTAAGAGTTAATAGATTGCAATTACCTAGACCTACTTTTCAATTCTTTAAAAAAACAATCCACTATAGAGGCATAGAAATATATAATAAATTAAGTAAAGAAATGAGAGACATTACAAGCCTACATATTTTTTCAAAAGTATTAAAACAAAAGCTGTCTAAGAAGCCATATTATGATATTGATGAATTTTTTTAATGACCCCATTTAAACATTATTTTATTAATTTAAATCTATGATTTTGACATGAAAGTTAGCTTTAGAACATTAAGTATATATTATTATTAGCTTATATAAATACGTAACATGTGTGAAGATATGAAATATTATTATGTTAAAATATAAATTATTATTATTTGTTTTATGTGAATGACTAACATAAATTAATTTGGAATGCATTTAAAAAATATTACTTACTTAATTTAGTTTGTTGTAATAATAATCAGATACCTATATATAATTGTATACCTACTCCATTTAATTTTATAATTTTCATGTATTGTCTTTGTGTACACCTGTATTGGTAATTATGTCACAATAAATGAATTGAATTGAATTGAATTGAATTGAATCCCCTTTTAGCTGCGGTGTCAACCCAACCATGGGTTGGATCGGGTGGATCCGAATACCACGCTCTGTACGGACATAGATTAACTTGAAATAAACTGCAAAGATGTATTATTAATTTCATTATAAGTAATTATTACAATTGCTAAGGGTCTTTCTGGGTGAGCGTGCTCCATCTTAAGCTTTGTCATTGTCCTTTATGTGCGAATAAGAACAATTTATTATTAAAAAATAGGGCTTTGAGTTATTAGTTTATGATTATGCCACATTCAAAAAAATATGGTGTAGTATTTTTTAGTGCATACATTATGATCTGAAAAAGCACCTACCTAACCTAAACTCAAAGATAACGTTCTTACTAATAAAGCAGGCTTAATTGCAAGAATTGCTCATAACTATAAATCAATAGAGCCATTATTATCTTACACCGCAATCTCTTCCCAAACTAATAAAATTAGAACTTCCATAACTTTCGAGCAATAAAGCAGAAAGAGTTATCTCACAGAGACCCCTCTAATTCTGATCGTCATAAACATCGGTAATAGTTTCGGGCTTGGATGTACCTACCCTATTCGGTCGCTTTATTTGTCTTTATAATAGAGGTAGAAGCAATTGTACCTACTTTATTGTATTAGCGATATAGGATAGGGGAGTCTGTAGTTCTTTATTTATTGGTTACATTGCTCTTTCATTTAGCTATTTCTATAATACATTTTGTTATCTATATACAGGTGTAACAAAAAGGGTATATACATCCAAAGGGAGTGTACATCAAGTACAGACTCTCTGTAAAAAGTTTCAGCTCGAAATAAATTAGGTACTATTAATTCTCTTCCGCGTCCTGTGTGCCTAGTACCTACCAAAAAAGTGGATTACTGTAATGGATATACACTTTCCGTTACACCCTGTATAGGCGATAATAGGTCAGTGGTAGCGACGTTGAATGCCGTGACGACGGTCCCGGGTTCGAATCCTACAATGAGCTTGAGCTTTCGCTGATGGAAAACATCGGGAAGATATCATAGCATGGTGGTAGGGTACCTTGTAGTACCCGTCTGGCTGGCTACCATCCTCAAGTTGAAAATTTTCGGCAAGCACCTAGCGATGTGTTCCAACAGCTACACTTACCACCTTCGGCGACATAATCACTTACCATGATGAGATTGTAATCAAACACAGGTCTTAATAAGTGTCGCTGTGTGTGTCAGACTATAAGTATGATTAAGAATTTCGTACAACTTTTTAACTTGCAATGTATGTTTGTTCGGGTAAAATCTTACGACTCGAATTTCAATTGGTCGGATTGACATGATATTTGGTACAAAAAGTATATGTCACCAAAAAAAGCCTGAATTTAAAATGATTTTGTAACAAAAACATATTTTTAATTTTCAGTAACTGCCGACCAGAAGTGTCTGGGTGTATTGATATTATTTATTTTTAACTATATTTTGTAAAACATACATAAAAATCAGCTTTCGGAATATAAGGAAAGTACATAATGATTTTTACATAACTTTAATACGTACCTGTAAATTGGCCGTCGGGCCAAGCTATCAAGTACACGTTTGAAGTACGTACTAAAACTACCAAATTCCACACATTTCATCCATCTGAAAATAAGGAAATTCTGACGAATTAGGCCCCCATAGCATACAGGCCTTTTAACAATCTAAGTTAACGTCATAGCAATCTTACTTTAAAATTAAAAAAGGCTCTAAAATATTGCGAAAGAAAAGTGAGTGTCATCGACATTGTCACCATAATTTTTTCCCATAAGGAAAATGAGCGCTCCATAATTCATCATAAACTTAAAACTTGCCCAAGCTGCGTGTCATGTTGCGGCTTAAAATGTTGTAGTCAGTAACAGTTCCATAACAAAGTAAAAAAGTTAATTAAAGATTGGAGAAAATTCACAACAGTATAGGCTATAAATAAATCTTTGATAGTATTATAATATGTGAAATTTAAAAACGGTACTGTTATGATATTTGCGTGATGTCGTACACTACCCTAAAATACCCTCGCAATTTTTGAAAAAAAAAAACTTTTAGAACCTTCTACAAAGTACTAGAAAACTTGAAAAAAGAGGTGGATGAAATATTTAGTCGTTCTCAAGTTATGACGTGACCAAGGGAAATAGGGATTTATTTTTATTATTATTAAATTTTCTCTATCGCGATCTGTGCGCCTAGTAGTAAGAAGTCGTGTTCCCTTTCCGTTACACGTTGTATATGTAGATCTCCCCCTACTATAAGCTTCCATCTCTGTGATGTCTGCTGACGTCCCGCATGTAAAGTAAGACTACGGGCACAATTAGAAAACTCATTAGTACGTTCCAATAAACACCCCTAATTTAACGTACCTACCAAGAAAGGTTTAAACGTGCTTAATGAGTATTTCCCTTCAGCATAAATCCTTTTGGGTATTAATCTCACGGGATAGTAATACGTCTAATAGTTTGGGTTATTATTGTAAGCAATTTCATAGAGGCTTTATTTCAGGGATTACTGAAACAAATAAGGTGAAGGAAAGACTGAAAGAAAAGGAAAGAGAGATGAAAATTCCTATCGGTTCTTAGATTGTATAATGTATTATATGTTCACAACAAATATGTACAAAATACAATCTATAAATAGAAAATTTCCTCAAGCCTGCCGCTGCTTCCGATTAACGGCAAGGTTCCCAGAAGGCTGGCAGCGTTTCCTCTTTGGATAGCCAAGCTGACGCGTTGGCGGAAAAAGACCCCGCCCGCTGGTCTCCGGAGGTCTCGATCAATTTTGTAAATAAATTATATGTTCATCAAATGATGGGTGATTTATTTATTCGTTAGAGACGGTGGCGTAATGATCATATTGAAATGTTCGTAAATGTACTGAAAATAAGTTGCTTGGAAAAACAGCATAATTAAAATGTCAGCCCGTAAATAGTGGAAATAAACACAAATTCTTAATTCTCGTGCACCACAAGCATAAACTGTGTGCAACTAACTATACATTCCAAACCAAAATCTACATGGCTGTGTACAAAAACTTGCTACCAGTAAATATCAATCTAATTTAGGTTGTGGTTTTAGTCGAATGCAGAGGTGTTCGTTCCCCGCCCAGTTATATTTATTTCAACACACAAAATTGTGAACAAAATTATCATCCGTCGTAATGTTCAGTGAATATAAATCCTGAAAACGAGTGGGTTGTCGTCAATATCCCTTATCCAATAACTTTACTCATGGAAATCAACCATATAAAAGGAATTCATAAAAATCAATAACTTTAACTGAAAATTGCTTTTTTTCTCATGATTACCTTATTACATATTTGTTGCTATATAATATGAATACGTTGGAATAAATATTTCTGTAAATCTCTTTTAGACAAATGTATGCTTTCGTTTTTGTTTAGTAATTAATTAGCTATAGTTATGGAAGAGCGGAGTCTCCTAGTACAGGCATTAATTGCTTAAAAGGAGACTCCTGTTACCTTATAATTGTAAATAAATAAAAAAATTACCTGAACTTTTAACAGAAGTTAAGTATTTATTCAATTTAGGCCCTACTAGGGCACTTATGAAGGTCAAAGCTACTGAAGTTAACACCAATTCGCAAGTCGGCCCTCGACTGGGAATAGCGGATACTTTATAGAACTTGGGACTAGTTGGGACGTTACGCGATGAAGTTTAAAAACGTTTGATCCACTTTTAAATGATGATGTTTCTAAGGCGATAATAACACGTGATAGATTACGCTATTGGAAGAAAACTTCTAGAGGAAACCCATACAAAACCATAGCATGGTTGTAAATCTATCGCTTAGCACCGGCACGTTCCTACTACTGCCCTTGAACTTCTTCCAAACTTTGTGTGCTTACCACCTTAAAGAGATTGTAGTCAAACCTAAGCGTAGTACAAAAGCTGGCCGATTGCGAGTCCGACTCGCCAGTCAGCCTCGACTCGGTTATAAGGCTTCCGTAAACACTTTTCAAGTATGAAATAAAATGAATAAGTATAGGGCCCCCTATACTTATTAATTTTATTTCATTTTTATAACGGCAATAGAAATACACATTCTGTGAAAATTTCAACTGTCTTCCTTTTACGGTTCATAAGATATAGTCCACTGACAGACAAACGGACAGTGGAGGCTTAGTAGGGCTCCGTTGGCACCCTTTAGGTACGGAACCCAGCCATGGCAGAATATATCGAATATGAACGGAGCCGCAAAACAAGATTGAGGCAGGTAAGATTATTGGCTCAAAGCAAGGGTATTCAGTTAAGATCATCTTCAGTTGGCTGGTTCTAAGCATAGATCCTAACATATTTCGACAACTGGTATTAATACAATAAATTAATACATTCATATATAATCTGTATCCAGTTTCCCAACTTCCTGTCTTCCTTTATTTTTCCTCTTACTCACTCACCGTCAAATTCAATCGAACGCGTTATCCTGATCGAAGTACTGTGGGTACGAAGCATGAAGATCATATCTATAGACTTGAGCGGAATTTAATATCTCGCAGGGTTTGAGGACGACACGAAATGTAAGTGACATTTGATTATTTGGCTATTTTATATTCTAAGAATGTTTTGGGTTACATGTGGGTTTTGGATGTCTTTACAATAATATTTATTTTGTATTTGTGAATGGTATTTGTGATGTTGATGTTGAACAGTATGTATGTTTAAATCGACCAGTCCAGTCAGTAGTTTATTGATGAATTTTTAAACTACTATATCTGGGGGCAGGGAAGTGCCCCCCGCCAAGACAGCCAAGCGAAGCGAAAGGGCACTACCTACCTTTTCTCGAAGCGCTTCGTCGTTTTTTTGAACCCTCATGACTTGGGTTTGGATTATACCAGATAAATAAAATTCTCAGGACATGATGTCAATAGTAAACTTATTAAACATATTAAGTTTCAATAACATAACTCTTATACTTTAGATTTTATTGATATCTAAAATAACCCGATTTCATCACTGACTCACTGATGATCATCAAAACTCATAGGGTACTTCCTGAAGTCCTAGAAAGCTGAAATTTGGTATGTAAGCTGTACTCTACACACCGTAGTCAAAATATGTGGCTTGGCCGTTTCAATACTACAAGAACTATTGAATAACAAAAAAGTAATGAACAGTGAATACATTTTTCACCTTACTCCCATGAGACGGTAGCGAAACGGCCAAGCCACATATTTTGACTAAGGTGTAGAGTTTGTGGAGTTAGGGCTTGTAGAGTAAGTGCATGTAGTTATAAGCTTGGCTCTACATGAGATCTGATAACTTTTTGACAGTACGAGTCATATGTCTTGGCGGCAACATTTTACATAAAAATGTTTTTGGTGGGATTACTTATAACATCACAGTTAGTGAATAGATATATTCACGATCATTTCATCTAAAAAATAAGCATTTCATTTCAGTACGTGTCACCTTTTTGGGACTTTATAAAAGCATTTGGGACTGTTAAGAAAGGTAGACCATAGCGTTTATTCGCTCAAAGAGCAGCTCGATTGGCGAAGTACATCCGCCTTACAGAATACCGCAGCCAAATAGCTTTATGTTGTGTTCCTGCTCGTGAGTAAGGTATCCAGTACCCTGAATGTAAAGAATTGACGTTAGTAAATGCTTACTAATTTAAATAAAACGCTTCTAGAATAAAAATGTGAATGTAGTCAGCGGATGTAGTTATAAATACCTAAATCTTCTGAACACGTAATAATTATTTACAGATGATATTTTTTACCATAAAATTTCTTATCCCTTGCTTATACACGCTGTAAATACCTATAAGCAAAGTGAATTATCCCTTCATAGCAAAATCTCATAGCATATTTAAGCAGGTTTTAAAAGTTATTGCCTTAATAATGCCGGCACTGGATGCGAGTGTGCTGAACAGTGCGTTATGCATACTTATATTAATTTTATTATTTATGACGTAAAATGTATGGAATTAGTTTTATTTATGGGGTTAATTAGTAAAATGTAGACGTTTTTCCTAATGTATCAATTACAAATATCTAAATACGGAAAAATAATCTCTATATATATGTATAAAAATGAATCCCCTATTTCCCTTGGTCGTAACTTGAGAACGACTTTTTCATCCATATTTTTTTAAAGTTTTCTCATATATTGTAGAAGGTTCTCACGGTTTTTTTTTTTAAAGACAGTTGCATAGAAAATTAAAAGTATTAAGAAAACTTAACGGTAAGGTAGGGTAGGGTAGGATATCCCTCGTGTACGGAGGTTTAAGTGATAGATGAAAGATACACAAAGATGACCGAATTCCAAACCAGTGGTAACTTCAGTAAAGACCTTCTGGGGCCTAAATTGAATGAATGACTTTGACTTTGTTGCCGACCTTTACAAAGCCTGGAAGGCTCTCAAATGCTAGATACGTTCAAACCTGAAAGATTAATTGCAATATAGATGTAACTTCAGAATCGTGTCCAAATTCACCTGTACCTAAATTACCGAGCCTCTACCGAGTACCGTGACCTAATTTTGGATAATACACACGCAGCCCGCATCCCACTAAATCACCGACTAATTAACTCACATTTTCACATGAGTTCTCTAAAACCAGTTTTGTTCTGAATATTACTGGGCTGTTTATGAAAGTACAGATAATTTTAATTCAGGTTCAGTTTTACCTTCTAAAGCGGTTAACACACTGCCCCGCACCACGCAGCGTAGTGCGTATATGCGTCTTTTAACGTCGCTTGTAAGTATCTCCGTTTGTATAGAAAACACGTACAGTCCAACACACTGAAAACGCATCTACGCGCGTTCATACAGATCACGCACCTACATGCGTCTCGCCCCGCACCTACGCGCGTAGGTGCGCGGCGAGACGCTAGGTATGGCACACCGAGTCTCATAGTGCCGTACGTGATTTTGTATGGAATGAGTCAGAGCCGCCGTGAATCCACAGAACGCAACTACGCGCGTGAGTGCGTAAAAAACCCGCACGATATGCAGATCTGCACTCCCGCAAGTACCCGCAAGTAGGCGCGTGGCAGTGTGATAATCGCCTTATGCTAGTTTTCGTTCGTCTCAAGGTAAACCCACTAATCACCGGTTAAACCGGACCACAAATAAATACTATAATCACCTCGTATTAGCTCGAGCCAACGTGCCGTGTAATTTCACGGGCCTCGCCGCGCCGGATGACAGCTTCCCGGTGTATCCCGGTGCAGTGCAGTCTATAAAATCACAGGCATGCAGTGGCATATACACGTTTCACCAATGAGGAATGTTACTAGGTATGCAAAATGGCTTGAAAGTTTGTAACAGTAGAGCAATTATGTATACAAATAGATTAGTTTTTGTTTCGTTCAAAAAAACCAAGTAGTTATGATTTTACAGACATTTAAAATTCCCCTAAATATCGAGGCCCGCTAACGGTCACGTGACCGCGGGTGACGTCATGTTTCAACGCTCCGTTCACTCATATTAGTCGCTAGCGGTGGTACGTAGGTATCTTACGCTATTAGTGGAAAGTATTTTGGATTAGATTTATGGATTTCAAAAAGGGCAACCGTAAAATCTACATACAATAGGTTGAAATGAAATGAAATTGTTTATTTCGCCAGAAATGTCGTACAATTTAGGTGGAATCTTAAAATAAGGTCTACACATTTCGCTACAGAATAGCATACAAAATTATAAATTTAAATTGAATCTAATAATTAATGTAATATAATAAAGCAATATAATTAAATAAAATGTCAAATCATATAAAGTTTTATTATTTATCGAGGAATAGTTATTATTCTGTTGCCGCCGAAAAGCGAGAAGAAAGAATGCAAATGCTTACTCTCCTGCCTGTCTAATATACCTAAAATAATGATTTTATAGCTGCAACGCAAGTAGGTACTTATTGAACCTTTTAAGTTTCATGTTATAGACAATAAATTAGTAATGTTTGTCTATACCTATTTATAGCGTCTATACCTTTACCTTTATATTGTCTATACCTTTTTAAGGCGATGATAGCTCAGTGGTAGTGACGTCGGATACCGAGATGAAGGTCCTGGGTTCGAATCCTACAATGAGCTTGAGCTTTCGGTGAAGGAAAACATCGTGAGGAAACCATAGCACGGTGGTAGGGTACTTTGTAGTACCCGCCTGGCTGGCTACCACCCTCAAGTTGAAAATCTGTCGCCAAGCACCTTTCGGTGTGTTCCGATAGCTGCACTTGAGAGCCAGTTCGCTCTAGGCTTTGTGTGCTTACCACCTTCGGCCGCATCATCACTTACCATGTTGAGATTGCGGTCAAACACAGGCCTATAAACGATAAATAAATAAAATACTCTTCTTAGTAATTTTAAAAAAATACATTGATTATATTGCAAATGCAGCGAGTTGAATAGATGTATTTAACCTTTCTTATGTCTTATCTTTTTTTTATACAACTAAGTCGGTAAACAAGCATACGGCCCACCTGATGGTAAGCGGTTACCGTAGCCATATAGACGCTTGCAACACACGAAGCATCGCTCACGCGTTACCGACCTTTCCCCCCTCCTCAATGAGCTCTGTCTACCTTACTAACATGTGTCTGTTATGTTATGTAATATCAAAATAACAGCTTTTTATTAAACGCACATGAAAGTACCTATATACGGTTGGCGACACTCGATAGTGTTTTAGCCGCTAAAAGTTCGGCATAATCTGGTCGCTCGCCCAAAGATGGTCGGGTATCCTACGAGGATTTTCCCACGCAAATAATTTTTTTTTTTATTAATTTTCCGGCTAATCTCCGAAAGGCTGGAACGATTTTGACTGGATTTTTACTCTCAGTTAGCTTATGGTACCTATAAGAAGTGACATACGTTACATTTATGTTAGAATAAATATTTACCCCGCAAAAAAACGGCTGGACCGATGTAGACGAGACTTTCACTGATAGATAGCGGATGTTATAAGGAATAACTTAAGCTAAAAGTAGCTTAAGTTTCAGATAATTTATAAGGAGTTCCTTGAAAAATAATTAAAACGCTACGCGCGGGTAAAACCGCGGCTGCGCTGTGGTATCATATAACTGCACACTACAAAAGTGTATAATATTTAGGTTCATAATAGACTGTCACTATTCTTACGTCAAAACGATCTTCACAGCATTAAACTTTGCTTTTATTTCTAAATAGATCCAACCCCTTCACAGTTTTTATCCATTTCTCTCGCATTTGGACATCCATTGGAACGAGTAAAATCAACTTTTCCGGTGGACTGGTGGTTGTATTTTTACATTTTGGTATAACACATGATTTTCTAGTATTTGTATTGGATATTTAAAAACCAAAAAGTCATAATCTTCTAGGGAAACGTACGGAAGAGCGCGACCCGTCAGGGTATTTGTTCTGTGAGCGCGATTGACTGAGCGAGCGGTGTATGTAACATGACGTCATCGCATCGAGTACCGGGCCGGTGGAATCCCGCGTCGCGCGCTCATTTTAAAATTCCATATCTCAGAAACTAATTGTCTTATCAAAATAATTCTTTCACACGTATTTTTTATTTTCTACAGTTAATGCGGAGAGCTAAAATTCTAAATTAGTGAACATTCTTCATTATTGATAAAGTTAATTGGTTTTGCGGTTATAAAATCCTTTTGAATATAGATATGCTTTCCCAGCCACAGAAATAGATATTTATAAGCATTATTATTATCGTTCTGTTTTATCAGCTAAGTAAGACCGTAAAATTAATTTATTTAATATAAAATAGTAAGTCTTTTAGTTGTTTTTTTTAAATCTAGATCTACACTAATAATAAAGACAGAAGATTTGTATTTTTGTTTGTAATGAATAAACTCAACAACTACTGGCCCAATTTTAAAAATTTTTTCACCAGGAGAAAGCTAATTTAGGCTATATATATATATATAAATTACACCCGGGCGACGCTGGACACTAACAGCTAGTAAGAAATAATCAGTTTGTTACATTATAATATTATATTGGAAGAAAAATAGAAATATAAAAAAGTCTCATCCATCACTGAGTTTATTAGCAAACTTCTCAATTCGATGTTTTATGATGACATGGGTAAATATAGGGCAAGGGGGCAAGGGCATACATCAACATAACAGTTGAATAATACGCTAAAATACGTATCAAAAATGACATAATTTTAAAATACCTTTACAGTAAGCACATTACTTAATCAAACATGGTAGCGTGTGATCCCGCATATAAATGAATTTAGACTTACGAGTCTTAAGCTCTTAATGGATCCCAGTCCACTTAATGCTTGGATTTTGGAACATTTGTGTTTTTATCGAAAAATAATCTCATGCCAAATTATAAATGAACAAATCTGCAGAAATAAAAAATACTTTGATTTATCAACGTGAATATAATAAGCAGGACTCTTGTTGTCGCTAACGTGCCTTCCGTACCAGTCGGTATTGCGCGGGGCGATGGCAAGAGACCGGATGGTATGTTTTTGATCCCTTGGAGTGTCGGCAGGTCGCTGGTGTGGAATGCCACAAGTGTCGATACACTAGCACCGGAGACCAGCGGACGGGGAGCTTTTTCCACCAACGCGTCAGCTTGGCTATCCAAAGAGGAAACGCTGCCAGCCTTCTGGGAACCTTGCCGCAGCGGCAGGCTTGAGGAAATTTTCTATATATAGATTGTATTTTGTACATATTTGTTGTAAATAAAGATATGTAAAAAAAAACCTACAACATAAACATCACCACACTAAAATAAAAATCCTACAACTGAACAAGCTGTGAATACTCTATATTGTATTGTAGGTATATATCTTATATTGTATGTATCGCACGTTGAAAAACAAAACACTTGATTAAAGCCTCCCTCCCTTCTGCATCCATAAACAATACCTTCACAGCTTCAGGGGAAAGCGTGAGTATATAGGTCAAGTTAATAGCAGTTCAGAGAAACTAAAATACTCGTCGTCAGACGTAACTAACGAAATAGAAAAACAAATCTATACCTGTAAAAGACTTACCGACTGACAGCCATAGAACCATGAAATTAAGAAAATAGCTTTTTTTTAAAGCTAGTTTTTGTTAGCTGCGACACAGTTTTTAACTACTGCAGTTGTTATCGTTTTATATTTTTATTGAAAAAAAAAAAAAAAAAGCATATGCTGTAGCGGAACCTATAGCTGAATCTGTTATTATCGGAATCATGTTCACACATTTTAATTTGAGAAGATAATACTTGTTTAACAATCAGCACTGAATTGATTAAAATGTACTATTTTTACAAGAAGTTAATGAAGCGCATGCAAGTTTCCCTTTGAAAAGAGAAATACAAAATTTTGAGGTATTAAAAAAAATTGGCTTTCAAAAACCTCTCACATAGGTACTTAGCAATAAATGGTCTCGTAAATAACGCTACATTATTTGAACTCCATATTAATGTGATACACGTGACCATAGTTCAGGTAATGCCTAAGTGTGTTTATAATCTGCCCCCCTAAAAAGGAAGCTAAAGCAATATTGCTAACGCAATTCATTTTTTCGAATTTACGGCAGATCTTATGCAATTCATAAATTCCGAATCTTTTATTGAATTGAATTGTGTATAGTGACTAGTATACCAAAAAATATTGAAATTACGTAGGATCTGCCGAGAATTCGAAAAAATGAATTGCGTTAGCAATATTGCTTTAGCTTCCTTTTTAGGGGGGCTTAGCCCACGACCAAAACCATGTCACATCATTTTATGGCCAAAACCGTATAAAATTGTTAGATCAGATGATGCTGAACATGACTAGGTGAGCAGTACCGTTCAGAAATAATATCTGATTATTTTTCCAACACATAAAGCTTCTATTTATTTCAAAGCACCATCAAAACGTCTGAAAAATAAGTTGTTTATGATTCAATGCCGCTATTGCCGCAGATTAACTACGTCATTATATCGTTACGTACTTATGTTGTACACCGTGTGGCAAAATATAGACTTATATTTTTACTTATTTTTACCTGTGAGTAAGGTCGCCAGAGCTTATCGTAAGACCCGGGGTGCCCTCAGAATTGCAAGGGTCATTCGGCTACGGTAACCGCTTACAGTGATGACATACGGGACAGAGACGTGGTCTTTTACTGCTGGCCGCATAAATAAGCTTAGAGTCACTCAGCGAGCTATGGAACGAGCTATGCTCGGAATTTCTCTACGTGACAGGGTCCGTAATGAGGACATTCGTAGGAGAACGAAAACGACGGACATAGCTCGTAGAGTCAGTAAGCTGAAGTGGCAATGGGCAGGCCACATCGCTCGAAGAGCCGATAACCGATGGGGAAGAAAGGTTCTCGAGTGGCGACCACGTATTGGAAAGCGCCGAGCGGGACGACCTCCCACCAGGTGGAGCGACGACCTGGTCAGAGTCGCTGGGCGCCGCTGGATGCAAGCGGCCCAGAACCGTTCGAAGTGGAAATCAATGGGGGAGGCCTATGTTCAGCAGTGGACATCTATGGGCTGATATGATGATGATGATGAACCGCTTACCACCGGGCGGTCCGTACGCTTGTTTGCCGACTTATAAATTTATTTATGAGCTAACCCTTATTCATAATCGCTTTTTAACTAAATCAGTGTTATGCCCCGTCTCACTCTTTCGATCACCAAATGTCACCTGTCAGATAAAGACTTCGGAATTTTAGCTAATCAACGTTTGATAACTTTATTATGAATAAGGGGGTAAATCTTAAACAGTCATATTTTAATTTTAATTATAAATAAGAACAAAACAAAACATTATAAGAAAACGAAGTTCATGCAAGCGTATTTTAATTGAATTAATTCTTTTAGAACCTCTCAAAGGGATGAATTTTAATTCTTTGAAGAAACTGAACTCTTAGAATTGAGAAAGCTTTAAATACTAACTACTTTGACTTTCGGT
This sequence comes from Polyploca ridens, assembly GCA_951394255.1. NCBI lineage: Eukaryota > Metazoa > Arthropoda > Insecta > Lepidoptera > Drepanidae > Polyploca > Polyploca ridens. The sequence goes on along the minus strand of OX596254.1, from coordinate 3,822,247 downwards.
GCACAACACAATGATAATAAGATAGACTTTCATTTTTATTCCAGTTATTTTTTTTTAAATTCATTTACGCTATATTTATCTACACTATATCATAAAGCGGTAAAGTTTGGATGTAGGCGGTAATCTCCGAGACTACTGATTTGATTTTGTTTTCTTTTTTCACAAATAGGAAGCAATATTATCCCTGAGTTATCATTATCCTTTTCCTCCCGGGAACGCGGGTGAAACCGCAGGGGACAGCGAGTAACATAATATTTTTTAAGAAACCGTAATTAGCTTTTTAATGTATATTCTTTACCTTATTAAAATGGTTGGTTTCGTAAAATAAATAAAAATAAAATAAATTAACTGTATCAGCTTTTAATGGTTTTTAGTGTACGCCGAAATTGCTCTTTCTAATTTAAAATTAAATCTAACATTATTTTGATCGCAAGTGCACCTGCGTACCATACCATATTTTCCAGCGATGCTAATCCACGTATTTACCGCTTTATAGCTATATAATGGCGACGTAATTGCTCGCCCATGTATTATTGCTATGAGATAAATTCAAGGAGTTTGGAGTACGCAATCGTAGCTCGTGAATCAAAAACGTGACTGGAAAGTTAAACATTTACGCATCGTCGCTTAGAGCGTAAATAGTATTGGACACTCTATTAGAAAAACCTGAACAAAAGTGAGTAGGACTACTGCGCTGAGGGTTCCTTACAATAATAATGCTTCAACTGCAAATGTAATTAACATTACTATAAAAAAAGTGTTATAATCCAATTTTTACAACTCTAGGTCAACGCAAAGCACCCCTTTAGGTTTTGATATGAACTATTAATTGTATTCAAAGTCAAAGCCATTCAATTTAGGTCTCACAAGGGCACTTATGAAGGTCAAATTTACTGAAGTAATCACCGGTTCGGAAGTCGGCCTGTAATTACTTAGAAGCCCAATTTTTACACCCCTTGGACCATAGATTTGATAGTAATTACAACATAATTCCTGTTCATGAGAAAAAGAGTCTTGTGACATATAGACGGACAGCAAAGTGAACAGTTCCTTTGTAGACATTTGAAGTACGGAACCCTAAAAAAACGCTACTATGAATAGATTAGCTACGTTCTTTGCATTTTCGATCACTGATGAATTTCACTTACCTACTGAGATCAAACTCCATTAATGATATCTTATGGAGTATAGACTTACTTATAGTCTTCACAGATAACTGCCAGCAAAAACACTCTAATGAAAAACAGTCTACAGTCGGAATTTCTCTGCGTGGCAGAATCCGTAAAGAGTTTATTAGAAAAGGACAACAGTCTGCTTCAATAGTAATGCGCTGGTCATAGCAATCTTTTTGTAGAAGCCAACGACCAATAAGAAGAGCGTGGAGTAGCGATCACAAACCGAAAAGCAAAACTTTTTTGTTGAGAGGAGTTGGAAGGGAAACAATTGGTACTACATCGCCGGTACCCGCACACCACCAGAACAGCGCTTCCACTTATAGCACAGGTGACCATACTTATTTTTTTATTAGCGTAGGGAAATCCTAATATGATACCCAACCGCCCTGAAGGGAGTAGCAAGGTATTTCCGGACTTGTACCGGCTAAAACCCCACAGTAGTCGCCACCACAGTTCACCGCCACGGTCACGCTACAGAGGGGGGCGGGTTCTTGTGTAGATCGACTACCTGAACACCACTACATTGCTATTGTCGTGACCACAACCGCCCCAATTGCCTATGACCCCGAAAGTCCCCGTTTAGTTGCCTTTTATGACAGGCAGGGGTACACCGTAGCTGTGTGTCTAATCCCCAGTTTCAGGGCAGGAGCTACTCTTAAAGTGACCTTTCATACCACAGGAATACGAAATGCTACATGGCTGCGATCTGGTCGGTCTGTAAGGTCGGTCTGCTCTAAATTTGGAACGGGAGAACCAGTTATGCACCACCTTCCTAAAAAAAAGCATAAATTAGGATGACCTTTACAAAATAATAACGTTATTTTTTTGCGGCATTCGTGATAATTTATAGAGGCAATTAACATTTCCCCATTGCTAACGATGGTGAGGCATGGGATTTCCCTCAGTAAAAAATAAGCATTCCATTTTAATTGAAATTCATAAAAAGAAAATTATAACCGGATATCTTTATAAATATTCAAGGGATAATATCAATTACATTCCGGAACATTTAAATTATTGATAGGAATGAATGACAAAACCCTTCAACGAAGTACCTCAACCGTTTTATTTCAGTGAATTTGAACTCAATTCGATTATAACTTAATCGGCCACCGTCCGTGTAGGGTTACCAGACGACAGGAATTTTCCTAACATATCAGGAATTACGGTCTGACAGGGAATCAGGGAAAATCGGTTGTTGGTTCGTATTTTCATCCGATTGCGTCAAAACTTTGTCAACTCATTGCTTGCACTTTATGGAAGGTTATAGCACAGAATAATTAATAGTACTAACGTAGTTATAGGTAAAAAACGGTTGGTTGTATCACCTACCTATTTTAAGAGAGGTAGAGCATCGCGTTTATTCGCTCATAGAGCAGCTCGACTGGGGAAGTACCTCCATCTTACAGAATACCGCAGCAAAATAACTTTATGTTGTGTAAAGTTGTGTTCCTGCGCGTGAGTAAGGTCGATTTCAATAATTTGTTCTAATTTCAAATTCATGCATTTGGAATTCAATCAGAATAAAAAAAAGAATATATATTTTAAATCTCATCTCACTTATCTCACTATTTCACTTCTCACTAATATTATAAATGCGAAAGTTTGGATGTTTGTGAGTTTGGATGTTTGTACCTCAATCACGCTTCAATAACTCAACGGATTTGGATTAAATTTGGCACACAAATAGAATATATTCTGGATTTACACATATGATACTTTTTATCCCGGGACACCAATATATCCCTCGGGTACGCGAGTGAAACCGCGGGCCTCAACTAGTACTCTTATAACTTAATCTCAATAAAATACTAAATTAAACTCGATTCTTTGTAACAAGCAAACGATCGTTAAGTGTAGACTCAAACGATAAATTTTTCAAGTACCTACTATTATACTTCACGTAAAAGTCCTCTCACTTTTCAAACATATTTAATTCAAAACCAAAGTGCTTGAAAAAGCTCAAAATGTTTTTGAAAATACCCGGTCCGCTACACAGTAGACTTTTGTTACATTAACGAACTTTTTCAATTAGAGCTTCGTGTGCCGAAAGCTGGGACGTGTAGTTCATGATAAAAAGGTTCGAGCCAGTTCATTTAGCGTGCTTGTTGTGTGATTTGGACCCTCTTTGTATTGAAAGGATCATACAAGTATTTACTTTATACTGCATGCACGAGCTGTGTTAAAAAATAAAAATAAGTATTCATATAAAACTTATTTACTATGTTTTTTGGTTCTTTTTCTTTTTTTTTTTGAGTGCTCAATGACCCTCAATTTGAAAATGCGATTCACAACCGGGCTGTTACGATATCTTAAGGCGGCCCTCTGTGGCCGGCGCAACTTCAACGCGAGCATAGTCTAAAAGCTTGTTGTTTCATCCAACGTAATGTTTGACTGCGAATAAAGAGAGATAGCATCAGAGCCGTCGGTTATCAGTCGGTAAATTCCGCTGATCACTCGCGGCCGCTTCGCTAGGTCGTCATTCATGATTTCGCATTCATAAAACTTGTTCCAGGAGTATACTTCTTGAGAAAAAATCTTACAAGTTTGTGAAAAAAAAGTTAGTTATTTAGTATCTCCAATACATTTGCAAGCCTGGTATCTTAATGTTTTCTTTACTTTTACAATTTATAGGTACATTAGATATGGCCAAAGTTCAGGCAAAAACGCTGTTTTTCGGAGGCTTTGACTGAATTTGTTTCACACTTTTTTTAAATTACGCCAATATACAAGGCTAGATATAGTACACAAGATACTAATTTGTTCAAAATATCTAACGAAAAATGTTTAACAACGCCATAATAAGTACAGGGGTTTTGTATGAAAAGTATGACGAATTGAGTCCTCTTAACTTGAATACTTATGAATTTTAAGCATTGCGAACTCACCACGTTTCTGTTACGTAATGACCATGGTGAAACGTTTTTGAGAGAGGTAGAGAATAGCGTTTGTCCGCTCAAAGAGCAGCTCGACTGGAGAAGTACCTCCACCTTACAGAATACCGCAGCCAACTTTGTGTCGTGTTCCTGCGCGTGAGTAAGGTCGCCAGAGCTCATTGGGGAGGGGAAAAGGATCGGTAACGCGTGAGTAAATCCTATATGTTGCAAGTGTCCGGGAACTGCTTACCATCAGGCGGGCCGTATTCTTGCTAGTCAAACTTAGAGCGTAAAAGTTTAGCCTGGCCTGAAAGTTAATTGAATTTGAATTAGTAGCTTTAATTACCTAAATATAAACTTTATTATCATAATAATATGTATACTAAAATCATCTATTCAAAGACTGATAAATATTTTATTACTAATTGCCAAATTAGTAGCTATTAATGAAACACAAACTGTGTAGTAATTTTGGCAACATTATGTGAGCAAAACGCTTTTATTATCTTTAATTATTTGAACCAACATTAATCAGTATTTAATTTGTTTATATTGGAAAAGTTTGCATGTAATAACTTAATGGAAGCATGCTAACAAACTGACTTTAATAGTACATAAAATATATTTACTATTTACACTGAAACATCAATCAAAACTAAGACAAGAAACTATTTTATTTACATTAGATAACCATAGGAACTGTAGGAATGATATTCAAAGCTCTTTCATTTTTGAATACCTAATCTTAGGTTTTACCCACTTATTCATAATAAAGTTATCAAACGTTGATTAGCTAAAATTCCGAAGTCTTTATCTGACAGGTGACATTTGGTGATCGAAAGAGTGAGACGGGGCACACTATTACACTGATTAGCACCCTTACTCATAAAACGTTATTTAACTAATAAGCTGATTAAGAGGTCACCTAAATAACGTCAAATTGTTTGACAATGACAGCAAGGTGACGATATTTATTTGACCATTTATTCAGTAGATTTAGTTTATGAGTAAGGCCGTTAGTTAAAAAGCGATTATAAATAAGAGGGATAGAGTAAAGTAAATTCTGTAAAAGGTGACATGTAGGAAGGAGCGATGACAGGTGATCTTAGCACATAAAAAATAAGAAGAAAGTAAATATTATAAAGCTGAGGGGAGTATGTTTGTTAGTGTCTGAATAGAATTTCTTTTTGCGTTAGATAGTCTGTTTTTTTTATACCACTAAGGTTGCAAACAAGCATACGGCCCGTCTGATGGTAAGCGGTTACCGTAGCCTATGGACGCTTGCAACACCAGGGGTATCACTCGCCCGTTGCCGACCCTAAAGTTAGTTGTTTATTATAATCGAAATTTAACGCGAGTGAAACCGTGTGGCACCGCTAGTTAATATTAGAAATGTGAAAGTTTGTGTTTGTCTGTGAGGATGATTGTAACAGAGTCGAGTTGCTCTTCGAGCGAAATAACGCCTGTACTCTACCTCTCTTAACTCGTGTCGTGAGTCAAAGTACGCTAAACCCCACTGTGTCGTATAAGACACAAGGTTTAATATTATGTGTTATTTAGTTACTGTTCCATATAGAATCAAAACAAATCAAATCACAAATCTTAAAACATCAAATCCCTTAGAAATGTAAGTAAAACCATAAAGCAGAAGCTTGTCTATAAGTACAAGCAAGTATACATTGTCCTGTTTCACAGATGATTAAGCTTAATTTACATTGAGTTAAGGCCATTATGTAAATGGAATACCAATGGACCTATTTGGTTATGCCAAAGCCTGCATTACATTCCCATTATGGATGGTTTGGGGTGCCATTATAATGTAGAATATATTAAGGGATACCTTAAAAATACATTTTTCATACCGACCATGAGCCATATACTTTTCGAGTCTTAGCTTACGTTTATAAGAATTATTGGTAATATGGCCCGTAAGGAGTTACAGTATTACCCAACTTATATGGCGCGTCGTGAATCTTCGTTCGCACAGAAAAGAAAGTATGGCCCCGAAGATTAACGAAAGAATGCTAAAAACTTACAATCAACCTTATCACTACTATAAGGTTCATAATACACTGCAGCTGTTAGTTCCGTCTCACTCGCAAGTCACGCCCCTCCGCACGGCGCGCGCTAACATGGCGGCAGCTGCCGACCAATAGCGTTACCCACGCTTTGAAAATGTATCTTCTGCGCAGGTACATCGGTAAGCCATATTAATTGGGTACTACTGTACAGTAGTCTATAGTCGGTTGCAACACCAAGGATACTATCAATTTCACGGTGCAAACTCTGCATAAATCTTTTTACAACCAGAAGAGACATGTAGAAGTGACGAAGCGCAATAGCATTTAGTACTACACCGACTTCCAGAACTAAAACGAATTGACAGCATATCTCCAATGAATAAAGCCATGTATTTACTAAGAAACATGTTTCAGATACAAAGTTTCTGAAACAACTCGTAGATATTTACAGAAACAATGTTTCGGGGTCCTGGCCTGCATCTAAGATGTTTCAAATATGTCGTTCGTTTGAAATAATTCTAAATTTAAAAATACTATTGTCATCCCACGCTACCGCATGTTTATAAACAATTGTAACACACGTCCACACTTGTATACAGCTGTTACGAAACTGTTCCAATTCTATCAGGGAGCACAGAGATATGCTAGAAATAATACGTAGTGTTTACCGCAATAGTTTCACATGTATCAGAAACATATTAATTTGTTTCAGAAACACGTAGATTTTGTTTCTGAAACAGTGTTTATAAACAATTATTTCTCAGTGAATACCTTTACTATTTTTATAATAATTAGCATAATGCATATTTTAGTGTAGCCGTTTGGAAATTACTTCCAAATGGCGATACTAATACGGCATATAATACAATGGATAGTAGAAAATAGATATATTATTCATAACAAAACCGCAAGGCGATAATGGAGAAAGCTTGCTAAGCGCCCATACAATTTAAATATTACCTATTTGACGATCGGTTAATGGCGATATAACCATTTGCCTAAGCATTTTAACTATAGGTGAATAGTCTGGGGTACCTTTAAGTGCACGTTAAGCTGTTGGTGCTGACTACCGATACTAGATGGTTGTTTAATCTTGTTTGGGTATTTCTTTATTGACCCCTGATTATGAATATTATTATAGGGAAAACTATATTGGTATCCTGATTACAACTAAGGGATTTTTGGTCGTTTCTGAACATGCACGGTAATTTATTTGGTCGATACAAATATTCTGACTGACTGTACCGAAAAATTTAATTACCAATGACATGTTTTTTTTTTAAATCAAAAATAAAACATTTTTGTCAATGTTTTTAATTCTTTGGTTCGCGGTAAAAAGAAATAACAATGACATCAATTTGTTATTATAGAACGCCCGTCCCTCGCGAGAACCAACGTCCTCAAAACATAATAACAAAAAGACAAAACAAAATTAAAAACTATTCTCTCAACACAAATTGTATTTGAGAATGGATAGTTTTTAAATAAAAACTCTATAATAATTTATTCCAAAATCTGTTAGAGGACGTAAAAAGTGTGCACACAGCGTTTATTGCAGCTTGCGGTGAGCTTGCCAGGACCACAGTTATCGAGTTTCCAGCTTGTTTACTGGAGGCGGAGTAAACACTGAAGTTTACAGTTTAGCTATAAATTGAGCGAGTATTTCCGCTCTATTTTCAACCGTAGTATTGGTTTTTTAAGGTTTACGATAGAGGTTGCGTTAACGAAAACATTGAGGAAAAATGGCTAGGATTGTTTTATACATATCTATCACATCGTTTTCACACTGTGTTTTAGTAGTTTTATGAAACATTATCTACCTACGGTATTTATCTCAGAGTAATTAAATTGAATTTCACAAGATATGGGTAAATAAATGCATTTGAACACAACCTCCCAGGTGAAATAGACCACAATTATTACTAATTATGGTCGGGCCGTATGCTTGTTTGCCAACTTAGTGGTATAAAAAAAAAAAAAAAAAAAATTAACGAATTAATTAAGGTTACCCTTGTTTTTGGTCAACCTATATTCGGGGTTATTCAGTGCTGCTCGGTTGCGGTCCCGAATTGGATGATGAACCGATTGGATGTAGGTACTAAATCGAATAGCTCCTATTTTCCAATTTTAGACGCCCATTTAATTCAAAATGAGACAGTCAGTTGGTATACGATAGCGGTTAATGAATATTACGACTATGTATTAGTCGAGCATTTTAATGAATTAAATCGTTCTTAGCGATCGGAATGGCAAACAAGTAGGTCTGAAAGGGGGATTACAAGACAGTTATGTGTCTAGTGAACGCACACTTATCCGATCCGAACGCATCGAACAAAACGAATTTTAGAATTCTGTGTATGAAATCTTATGAAAGCTCGCATACTCGCCCGCGTCGAATCGTCCGAATCTGGATAAGATTTCACATACAAATTCTAAAATTCGTTTTGTTCGATGCGTTCGGATCGGATAAGTATGGGGGATTACACAGTTAGGTATGTGTCTATCTAAACGGATTTAGATAATCTATGTGAATTTAGAGTCGAAGATGCTGTAACAAAACTGAGCCACTTTTTTTACTCTGTTTAGTCCTATTATATATAATTATTAAATTAAAATCATCTCTCATTTGTCTTCAGCATCGCAACAAATTGTTTACTCCAAAAACACTGACCAATAATTTGACATTTGCATTAAACTAACTAACAAATTGTTCAGTATAAGCCTTATGTGCCTTGTAATAGGAATAGGCTTTGAAAAAAATATTTTAATAATCACTGTATTTGACCTAGCTGAATGGGCTTATTAGAATATTAATTATTTTAACATTTTGAATACCTACGATATAATTCTACGAATTCCTCTCTGGCCTTAATACTAACAAGCCATATTTTATGTTTGAATATATTTCCTATGTATCCTAGACACGACATTTAGATCCTACGATTATATACACAAAATATATATACAGGTTGTTGTTTTGGTCTGCGACGAGCGACTCAGGGTCAATAATACAACTGATACTGGTACTAAAAAAATATACAAAAAAATCCTTTTTTTTTATAATAATAAAAACAAAAATAATATTATTTTGAAAATCATGTAACAAGCTAAAATATAGACGTAATACTCATCGGGAGTGCGAGGGAGTAAAGGGGTGGGGCAAAGGCGGCTTGCACTAGCTCTAGTCAGTGCACGTGGCTAGTGACCATACTTTGCGGTAATTTTATTTCAAATTGAATAAAGTATTTCTCAACGCATTTACAGTATTTAATGGAATTAAGTCCATTTTTGGAAAATGTATTTACCGCTCCTGGGTCGCTTGTCGCTGACCAAAAAAACACCCTGTATATACACTATAGAAAATAAAATGATAAATGTTATTACTGAATATGTGATCAGAAAATATTATGGCTAGTTATTTGAAAAATAGCAGATATATGACATATATACATACCATACATACATATATGTATATAAATATAGAACATTATTATAATTGATAAAACGGCGATGTGGACTGTAACTAAGGATTAAATTTCGTGGTGGAAAAAATATAATAAAATGTCGGCGAATCGGACATACAGAAGGGGAGGAAAAAAATGGTGCACGCTACCTTTCTGATGTCCTTAGATACAGAGGATAGAGAAGGAAAACAACTTGACCGCCGACATACATAAACTTAGGAATGACTTCTTCATTTTTATTATTATGTAATTCTTGTTATCGTGACTTTACAAAACTTTAGATTTTCCTCATCAACTTTTCTTATATATACAACTAATATGTACAATCCAAAGATATATATACAATAACCAAGTTGAAATTGACCAAGTTCACCTCAATTGAAGGCCGACTTACGAACTGGCGGTAACTTCAGTAGCTTTGACCTTCATAAGTGCCCTACTATAATCTATTTCACATAGGATGAGTCGTCAAGGTCAAGGGTTTTTTACCAATATCTAGTGAAATTCCATTTGATTACTCTGAAATAATATTCACAATATTTCGTGAAACCTAGCTCTATAATAGTATTCATTTATTATATCGAAATGAACATTAACCATTGAGAAATTTAATAAAATACCATGTGTCACCGAACTCATGTTATTTGAAATAGACTATAGGGCCTAAATTGAATAAATGGCTTTGACTTTGACTTGACCACCTAATGTATATACACTCCCCAAGGTGCTGCCCCTAGGAAAGGTACCCATAAGGTGTAAACTTTGATTGTTTCTTTTATTTCAGAGTCAAAATTCCAGCAAATTTAATAGTATATCTACACAAAATTACAGGAACTACGTATTTAACCTAAAAGATGTGCCTTAAAACAGGCATATAGCCATAAAACAGACAACATTTCCTTCATAACTCCCCTGAAATGGTGAAAATCCTTGTGTGTTATGCATAAGACTCAAATGTCTGGCAACAAAAAAAATTCCTTGCAGTAGCACATTTTTGCCGAGATAGCAATATCACATCGGATTACACGTGCCAGAGAAAAAGTTTTCATCGCAACTAAAAATTAAATTAACTTGAGCAAGCATTCTTAGTTAAATGTCGCGGTTACATGGACTATGAAGTACAAAAATCCAAATTAGAACTACGACGGGCCAGTTGGCGCGGTTGATTATTCCACGTATCGCACCGCAGGTCGTGGGTTCGATACCCACCCAGGACATGCAATTTGTGCATGAACATGTCTGTATGATTTGAGTCTGTATGTAATTATATAATTAAGTAGCTATGTATTTACAAAAATAAAAAGTAGTATATGTAGTATAGTTATTTGGTCTCAATAGTACAAGCTCTGCTTAGTTTGAGATCAGTTGACCGTGTGTGAGGAATGTCCCAGGATATTTATTTATTTTATATCTATATAGGATGACTGGTAAACGATACTTAGACACATGATTGTAATCATGATAACAAACAACTTTCCCAAAGAAACCTTTTTTTAATTTACTTAGCACGTGAGCCCATAATATTTAGTACCTAACAAGAATAAGAATACACCATCAGCTTTTATTTAATTTAGTTATATATATTTATCCCTATTTGTTTCTTTGGGAAAGTTGTTTGTTATCATGAGTACAATCATGTGTCTAAGTATCGTTTACTAATTACCAGTCACCTTATTTATACATATAAGCAATTAGGGATTATGCATATTACAACCTACGTCTTATGTTTCAAAAGGGTTACAGGCCTCACCATTAACTTCTTTGATGATTTATTATTTAATTCTTCGGATTTGTTTCAAAGTGCTTGTGTTATTAGAGCGCGGAAGTACTGGTAAAACAAAAGGGGTTGATTTTGGAAGATGAACTGTTCAGTCTGCTATAATTACATACCTATTATATAGAAGGTATCAACGTTATTCGGTGGACCTGCATCCTGATGGAATAAAAGGACTAATACACCTAGAAATTCAGGCATATATCACGATAAGGAACGTAGGTTTATAACTTAAAAAAATACTTTGTATAGGCCTGTGTTTGGCCGCAATCTCACCATGGTTGGTGATAATGTGTCCGCAGGTGGTAAGCACGCAAAGCCTAGATGAACTGGTTCTCAAATGCAGCTGTCGGAACACACCGATTGGTGCTTGGCAGATTTTCAACTTGATGGTGGTAGCCAGCCAGGTGGGTACTACCACCCCGTGCTATGGTTTCCTCACGATGTATGTAGCTTCTGATAATTACACCCTTACGTCAAAAGGCTGAAATATTTGATAACATAATTCTCTCTTGGGAACAAAAAAATAGGCACGTAAAATTATAATTTGCTACAATTAGAGTACACCAATTTACATAAAAATATACAACTAACCCTAGTTTTGTGGCTAGACGAATATTCTTCTACCAAATAAACTGATAACCAGTACTTTATATGGGTTAGTTAGTTGAGACTATATTATTTACATTTAATCGCTTGGCTCGCGGTTAAAAATATAACAATGACATCAATTATTATAATAGGACGCGCGTCTCTCGCGAGAAACAACGGGTTAAAAAGGCTATACTCCAGTTAGAAATGTACATTATGTACAATAATCTTAATAGTATGTATGATATAATAATACCTAATCATTTTGAGTCAAAAATCATATTTTGATATAATCTGTGCGCGAATAGGAAATACATTAATATTACAATGAATGAGCAAAAAAAGAGCTAATGTACATTTTCTATGCATAACAAAAGAAATTAAATTATGCAGACAGGCCACGACATTATAGTCTGATAGATGTGACGAAGCCAAGGTATCGACGCAAGTAGCATCCTACGTTAATGGTCATCCAAACTTTGAGGGTACCAACTGGCCTTCTGTCCGTGACTTGCACCAAGGCGTTAGGTTCTAAGATAGTTGGTATATCAACTATATCTAATTTCTATACTACAATATCAAAAATAAGCATGACTGTTCATTTCCATAATCCACAAAACAACTCTCGCCATCGACGGGGGGTCCATCCACATACATTGAAACCAGAATTGTTTCGAACTGTGCGGGCTAAAAGGAGTTTTCTTCCGCGGACGCTCGGACTGTGGAATGAGCTCCCCGCCGTGGTTTTCCCAATGGAGTACAGCATGGGGTTCTTCAAAAAGGGTGTGAAGAGGTTTCTTCAGGGTTTCTGGTGTTGCAAGCGTCTATAGGCTACGGTAACTGCTTTCCATCAGGCGGTCCGTATGAATGTTTGCCGCCTTAGTGGTACATAAAAAAAAACCGTGGACATATCTATGCTCTGTCTATATCATGGTGATTATGAAGTATTCACTGAGAAACATGTTTCAGATACAAAGTTTCAGGAACAACACGTAGATGTTTATAGAAACCATGTTGGCCGTCTACATCTTACCACCGCAACAGTTTCACATGTTTCAGAAACAAATTAATTTATTTATGAAACACGTTGATTTTGTTTCCGAAACATTGTTTTTTGTTTCTGAAACAGTGTTTCTAAACAACTGTTTCTCAGTGAATACATGGCTTTAAATGTATCAACAGACAGTTTTAAATGACCAATGTGAAATCAACACTTCAATAATTTATTATATCATATACAGCCAAATTGGCCGCTCATTAGCTATAGTCAGCAAATTGCAGTGTAATCATGTGTTCTGCATTTGATAGCTTAATTGCGTTCAGAAAATGTGGTTGTGAATTCAATTGAGGCCATTAATTGTGTTCACGTTATCAAATGTTAACTCATTCCAACCAATGAGTTTCGTCGCTCCAAATATTTACCCATGTTGTAATCTTCAAACTGGATGAGTGCTTTTAGGAATTTTCACAGTTTGCCAGATGTAATTTGTACGTAAAAGGTTTCTGCGTTTGTGGTGTTACTCCAATTTCCTTTATATACAGATGTCAAATGGAGATATTGTTTTTTTCGCACAGTGTAGCGTAGCAAAAACTAATATGCTGTATTTTTCGCTCTGAACTAAGAAGAATATTTAAATTAATGGAAAAAATTCTGCCAAATGCCGCCATATCACGATCAACTTGTGATTATGTTGTTAGCACTTGTTTGAAGCGTTCGTGGTGTAGTATAATTTGCCGTCCTTGATCGATCTGCAAAGTTAAGCTACCACCATCGTGGTCGGAACCTGGATGGTTGACCGCCTAGTGGTATTTCAAATCGAGCGTTTTCGTGCTTTAGAAGGCACGTATAGCCATAGGTCCCGGTTATCACTTAATTGTGATAGTAGTAAATTGGAGCCCTCCTAGGTAGTTGAAATCTTCAATAGTAGGTTGACCACTAGCCTACCTCCATCGATCCGCAGTGGGCACGCGTGGTGGAGTATCTGCCCATTCCCTTCGACCCTAATTTGTGAAAGGAGGCCTATGCACAGCAGTAGGACATAATAGACTGATGATGATGATCTTGTTTTGTGCTATTTACTTCGTGTAAATGGCACAAGTTCTTCATTAAGTTACGGGTGCGCTTAGCAAATTTGATTTTATTACTTACGTAGAAAAATTTCTTAACAAAATATTTCAGAAAAAATAAAATACCTAATTTGATTCAAAAATAGCAGATTGATAACAATTATGAATCCAAACCTATATACAGGATGTTGTTTTGGTCGGCGACAAGCGACCCAGGAGCGGTAGTACAAAATATATATTCCCCAAAAATGAACTTAATTCCATTAAATACTGTAAATATGTTGAGAAATACCTTATTTAATTTGAAATAAAATTACCGCAAAGTATGGTTACTAGGCACGTGCACAGACTAGAGCTAGGCGCAAGCCGCCATCGCCCCACCCCTTTACTCCTTCGTACTCCCCTTGAGTATTATGTTTACACTTTAGCTTATTACATGATTTTCAAAATTTTAATTCTTTTATTTTTATTATTAAAAAAATAAAATATTTTTTTTAATATTTTTTTTTAGCACCAGGATCATTTGTATTATCGACCCTGAGTCGCTCGTCGCTGACCAAAACAACGACCTGTATATCTAAAATATAGGTCAAGATTGTTATTATTAAAGATATAAACGCTACTGTCACTACTGATTAATTTTTACAGATTTATTTCTCAAACAAGTACTATAAAAAACCGATATCACGAGTTCTTCTTTAAATGGATGAGTAATAAAGGCACCTTCTTCACAAGCTTATATTGAGCGAAGTTCATGAACTGTTAACAAGTCACTGTCATTGTCACAAATGCCCACAACACGTGGCAATGTGGCACGAGGCATGATATGACCTTTATTGTGCACTTGTGCATTCATTTAAGGTGCAGCTGCTGGGATGATGATCTTTTCGTTTATTAGAATTTTATTGACAGCATTTTTTTTGCGACGGCTCATTACTCAATTCTATTTCTACAATCAATTTTATTAGGGAAAATCCAGAAGTTCATAAGAAGAAAGCAAAGCTGAAATATTCGATCAATAGTATAAAATAAGTATCTGTTAGCTGACTGCTAACCTCCGTTAAAAAGAACACTCGAAGACAAAGACACAGATTATCTTTTTTTTTCTATACCACTAAGGTAGCAAACAAGCATACGGCCCGCCTGATGGAATGCAGTTACCGTAGCCTATGGACGCTTGCAACACCAGGGGTATCACTCGCGCGTTGCCGACCCTGAAGAAACCGCTTCATACCCTTTTTGAAGAACCCCATGCTGAATCTAAAAGAATGGTGATAATGATTATTCTAAGCAATTTTCATATTAACATTTATCCACCTGCTTAGAGCATTGTACAAATAATAAAGCGGCGACAGAATCCCGAAATATATGCACTCATGTGCCAACCTCAAAATTGAAATAGCTGTCCAAACATCTTTGAAAGCAAGAATAAAATAACGGTACAAAGCTCGGAGATTTTTGGTTCATAACAATACAGGTCGCGACGCGTCGTATGCATGCATGTAATTATGCATAGCATGTCTTACTAACCGCAGCTGGTCCTAGGCAGACAGTCGTCGGTTTGGCGACCTCTCACAACCAAGCTTAGCATAATATTATGCGCGTATCCACTGTGTGCTGCGATGAGACATATTGTTGAAGATCTGAAACAATGAAAGGAGTCGTATACAGGTGATTTTTTTTTTCTAGCCAGTGACGTCAACTTCTGAACTTCTGAACTTCTGGTCTTAGAGAAAAACGCTGAAAGGAACCCCGAGCTGAATTTTGAAGAAAATAAAAATGCCATTAAAATTTATTTAAAAAAATAGTATTTTCGAAGATATTGAATTTTTTCAATAAAATTTTTTTTTTTCGAAATTCTGCTTCTTCGTCTCAATATGAACAAAATTATCATTATTAAAATTAGTTCAGAAGTTTCCCACACTGGCTAGAAATAAAAATTCGTCCTGTATACTATGAAGGACTTAACTTCGAAGTATACCTGCACGAGTACTGCTCTTCATACGGACTATATAAAAACAGAGTCAAAAAAATTTCATCAAAATTGATCGAGGCCTCCGGAGACCAGCGGGCGGGGAGTTTTTTCCGCCAACGAATCAGCTTGGCCATCCAAAGAGGAAACGCTGCAAGCCTTCTGGGAACCTTGCCGTTCATCAGAAGCAGCGGCAGACTTGAAGAAATTTTCTATATATAGATTGTAATTTGTACATATTCTGTTGTAAATAAAATTTATAAGTAAAAAAAAAACAGAGTTGAAAGTTCGCACAGACTTCATATCAACTTAAGTATTTATTTCAAGATTATTTTCTTCAGTGATAGATGATCTGTCTATACTCTATACGATCATTGGTTTATAAACACGTCACTGTTTATAACAAATGTAAGTTTTGAAGTGTAAAATAATTTGGTTTTTCTAATGCGACACAAGAGTGACAATATTTCAATGATGATAAAAAGCAGGATAATCGGGTTGGAATTTACATTACTATTATAGCTCGTCATTATTTCACTGACGTAGTATTTGACATTATTCATTCTAAAATGTGTTTATTAACACTAGTGAAGATTTGAAATATTTGCTTATAATATAACCTTTTCATTTGTTTTAAAAAGAAACGATAACGATGTCCCTCACGTTCGATAAACCAGCATCGCGAGCGATTGAAATGTGAAAGTTAAAACAAATAAAACATTTTATCCAATTCTTCGACATCATCCATTAACTTTTCAAAAGCGAAACTTCAAGACACCGCATTTGAACAATGGAAACGGTTCTGTAATGTATCGCGGCTTCCAACAAAAATGCAGTGCCTTGTCATTGTTCTAGTCTCCTGCTCTTGGAGTATCCTCGGTGCTCACAAAGCTGTGACGTAAGCAGTTCCTTACACGCGAACGGACGTGGCGGCACTTAGCTTTGTTTGTTTGCTAAAAGCGTGCAAGGATTGTCTTATAACTTTTTGACGGCGTTTATATTTATTTTTGCTGTAACTGTCGCTTGCCAGTGTCACTGTATGTTGAAAGAAAAGTTTGTCTTTGGGTCTGCAAAAAAAGTAGACTTTCTTTTCAACGTCGGCTACGTTCAAATGATGGTGAGCAAGACACTATGGAGTGGTGGACTCCGGTTCAAGGATGAAATTTGCAGAAAGCTTGCAATAAGTAATACGTATATATAGCGTAATTATAGCAGTTAAAGGCGTGATGTAAAAGTGGTGGATATTTCCAGGTTAATAATGATGATGGTATTTTAAAATCGATAAATATAGATAGGTATAGCAAGCGTTATTTCGCTCAAAGAGCAGCTCGACTGGGGAAGTACCTCCACCTTACAGAATACCGCAGCCAAATAACTTTATGTTGTGTTCCTGCGCTCATTAAGATCGCCAGACCTCATTGGGGAGGAGAAGGGTCGGTAACGCGTGAGTGATGCGTCGTGTGTTACAAGCGTCCATATGGCTATGGTAATCGCTTACCATCAGGCGGGCTGTATGCTTGTTTGCCGACTTCAAATGTATAAAAAAATATTGTGAAGTCATAACTTTTTGATTGTTTGTTTGTTACGCCTTCACGCCTCAACTACTCAACGGGTCATCATGAAATTTAGCATGCAGATAGCCAATGGTATGGAGAAGAACATAGGTTACTTTTTATCCCGGAAACACGGATGAAACCGCGAGGGACAGCTTGTTTCTTATAAGTGTACTTCATCCTTACATTTTCCCAAACTCTTCAATAGAAGTGACAATTCATTTTAACAGTGAAGTGGGTTTCTTACAGCACTTATAATTATCAGGAAGGGGTAAAATTACGTGTGACGGTATTGTCTTTTGATACATTTAATATTAGAAGTGCTCAGACAGACAGTCGTCCACTTAACATATCAATTGTTCTAATAATAGATTGAAATCAATACGTGCAATAATACCAATTGTCCAGTTTGTTGTGTCAGCCAAAACGTCAGATCATGTCTTGAATGAGTTATTTTCATATACATGTCGGAGTCAGCGACAGCCAAGCGATACAAATACTACGATTAGGGTTCGGTAGTATCGGGATTCGGTGGGCGCAGTGCAGGCAATAAAACAACGTTATACCATCGCTTCGTAAAAGTCCCGTATGAGGAGAAGAAGCGACGCAACAAACTCCTCACGGGCCCAATTTGTTTATTACGTTATTATTACGACACAATATTACAATTAAATAATCACTTCACACATGTATAGTCTTAAACAATTATAGGCTTCAGAACTGAGTCTAACAATGATTGCACTGAGATGTGTAGGTACAGCTCGAGCGCTTGTGATAAACTAACTATCCCGAAAGCAATACGCATCCCCTTATAAACTCTGTTATTCACGTTATAGTCAAATCAATGTTTTTACTATTACGCATACCCTCATTAAGTCTGTTATTTATGTTAAAGTCAAATCAGTGTTGCTACTATTTTACCCAACCCTTGTACCACGATAATATCGTAATCCAATTGAGTCCGGCCAACGATCTAACTCTCCGACATACATATCAATATACATATTCTCAGTGTACCTACAATAAAAAGCTTAGTTGAACTGGAAGCGCTCGTGGTGTAGCATGATTAGCCGTTCTTAATCGATCGGCAAAGTTAAGGTGGTATTTCAAATCGAGCGTTTCCGTGCTTTGGAAGGCACGTAAAAGCCGCTGGTCCCGCTTATAACTTAATTGTGATCGTCGTTAAGCTAGTTGGATGCCTCCTAGGCGGCTTGAAAAATTCCAACAGTAGGTTGACCACTAGCTTACCTCCACCGATCCGCAGTGGGCACGCGTGGTGGAGTATTGCCCATTCCCTTTCACCCTCATTTGTGAAAGGAGGCCTGTGCTCAGCAGTGGGACATTATAGGCTGATGATGATGAATGCATTTATGGCCCGGTTGGCGTGGTGGTTCAATTCCCGCCCATCACAAACATTTGTGTGTACGTAATATTTACAAAATATAACCTTGTCCCTACAAATTAAATCCTGTCATATAATAATACTAGCGACCCACCCCGGCTTCGCACGGGTGCAATGTCGTGTGGTGTTGAGAGATTTACGTGCCCGCGCCCCTCTCGGCCCGCCCGTTCACGGTATCGCGAATACTGCTTCTTTATAGTTTGAAATCTGTGATATCTTTTAGAATATAAATGATAATGATTTTCTGTAAAGAGTAAACTTTATCAACATTAACTGCCCTTCGTAACTTACTTACTTAATTCGATAAGGATTAATATTATATGGGTCAAAATAACTACGAAAGTATAACTCACATTTTTTTTATCTCAATTGCATAAATATGATTACTGTGGGTTATCACAGTAACCAAACACCCACAGTAAATATCTACAATTCCGTAGTACACACGGCTACACATCAAGCTATACATTTCCAGTATAAGCTGACCTCTCATTATACGGAAATCCCATACAATGCGAGATCAGCTTATAATGGAAATGTATAGCTTGGTGTGGAGCCGTATGTACGTCATTTTGATAGGTATATCTCATCATAAAGTTTAGTCAGCGTAAGCAAAGAAAGCGCAAAAACATAGACTTCTTTATATGTTCTGTATACATAACATTGATGTATTATATATAAACATTCCTGGGAAAATGATCTAACTCATAGTGAAAACCGCATCAAAATCCGTTTGCGTGGTTTAGAAGGAGTTAGCGGAAAGACAGACAGACAGACGCGAAAAGCGACTTCATTTTATACTATGTAGTAATGATAGTCAATTACCCAGTGAATATGTTGCTATGTATATTTATCCAACCCATTTAATAATATGGTTTTCCATTTACCGTATCCTATATATTTATCTTGATATTAAGAGTGCGTACCAAGCCAGAAAAATATGGCAATGTCAGATGAAACAAACTTATGTCTAATCTTCGCGTTGAGATGAGATGGAGATAGCATGTTCCGCGGAACAAAAATGAACTAAGCGCTTTTTATCTAAATAACTCGTAAAGTATAGAATATTTTAAAAAATCGTTAGTAGCAGCCCTAGGTCATAGGTTAGTGATATTATTTATCGAATTTTTGTCTTAATTAGATACACCATGAACGAATAAAACCGAAAATTCATTATGATTAGAGGTAGCTTTGTGATTTTTTTCTATCGAGGAAATTTCATTCCATTATGTTTTTGCTCAGATAGAACCCTCGCGTATATAATGAAAATACCCATATAAAAATATTTTTTCATTTAAATACTATTTACTTGGGTAAATTTCAATTCTAAGATTGTTATTTTGCTTTATACGCACTCTTAATAGAAATAAACATAACTTACAACCAGATATTTCTGGAAACAATCCGAACAAATAATAACAAACAATTCAAGGAAACGGTAGATACCTACTCTTAATTGTCATTGGCAGGTAAATATGAACCTTATTACCTTTACTTAAGACGGAGCTATCGACCTCGATAAAAACGAGCCCAGGATCTGTTTATCTGGCCACGGCCTCGTGAAAGGTAATTCTGTGGAATATTTTATTGACTTTCATTGTTCTTAATTAGGTCAATTGGTTTAAAATATTTTCCGAGTCTCTCTCATCTGCCATAATAAAAACAGTAGGAAAATATTTAATATGCGGATTAATAAAAAAGCAGCACAGAAACAGGCTAGGTACTTTGTACGTTTAGGATTGAAATGAATGTGCTGGAAACATCGTGCAATGGGAAAAAAATCTATTTAGCCCGTTTTTTACATTATCAAAAAATATTAGACACTACAGTTAAACACGTATTTATTCTTGTCAATTAACCAAAAAATACGAGGATATCGTTTGTTGAAGTTCCACGTGACGTCACATTACACTTTTTACTGTAAAGTGACGTCACAAGCCCCCACTCCCGAACTTTGTCTCGCTTTATCTTTGCCAATTTTTAATGATTTGGTAAACCAAAAAATACGTGTCCAATATTTTTTGATAAACTAACTGAAGGACTTATTTTTTTTTTTACCAAGGAATCATTCCTTTTAATCCAAAGAAGCGCCATGACGTTGATTTTGTTTCAAATCTATTCCGCCAAATCCCCACCACCGATAATGCGCTCTAATTGGCTAAGGACACACTAAATATTTAGAACAGTTTCTAGTTGCGGAATCTGATTTCTCGATATTACAAGTGTTTTTTTTTTACTCTAAAGGGTTTTATTCCTGGATGGCTGGAACGAGCAACAGGTCACGCCAACACTTGAGACTTGATCGAATTACGAATAGCAGATAGCAACTTAAGTATTGTCTTTGCGAATAAAAGCAGTATTTGTCTCTATTTTCTTTACTGAAATGAAATTAAATAAATTTATTTACAAGAATATGGTAGTAGTGTACATGTCTTGGAGTAGAAGATGATGAAGAGCTTAGTCAAGTTAAACTTGAAGGCAATTACTTTATCCGCATAAACACATCTAAAAACAACGTACAGGCTAAACTAGTGGACCTAAAGATTTGAAATTTTGAGAAACTATTCCTTCAGTACCCTATATATGCACTGAGGAAGGATTTCCAGAAATTCAACGCTTAATGGTATAAGAGCTAGCAACGTCGCGAAAAAAAGAACTTTAGCATGGCTGGATTTTTGATATTTTCTTGCGCATTAAAACCTGATAGAGATGCGCCAAGTCTGGCAGCTGGAAGTGGTTGCGTTTCCTTTTGCGCATCCTATTTGTACTAGTGAAAAATTCGGATTTTTAACCCATTAAACCATTTTAGCACGAATAATTTTTTCTTCACCATTTTCTACAGCCTTTTAGCAACCTAAACTTAAATCGACAGAGCGTTATGTGGTTGCTATCTACGTGCCAGATGCTATTTTAGTTGTGAATCTTGTGAATGACATATTTTCTTCCAAACCATTTTCTAAAAGCTGAAATTTTAACATTATATAGTTATGCTATCAATGAACCTAAAACAAACCTTGCCATATGGAAATCTGGTTGCATAAGGGTACAAAGACTAATTTAAGATCAGTTCAGCACACGGAAAGCAAGTACCGGAAGTGGAATTAGAGACCCAATCGATAGCAGCAATGAACAAAATGCTAACTCGAAAAAGTTTATTTTAAACCAGAGCAAATTTGAAGGAAAGAATAAGATAACTTAATTTTCAAAATCCAAATAAAAAAGATATTTATTCAGGTTAGGCCCTGATAAGGTACTTATGAACGTTACAGTTGAATCTATCGACGATTCGAAATACACTTAAACTGAGAAATCTCCGAAAATATTTTGTACTAGTTGTCCCCCGCGGTTTCACCCGTATTCCCGGGATAAAAAGTAGCCTAACTCCTTCTAGGCGTTACAAACAAACAAATTCACTTTCGCATTTATAATATTAGTTAGGAAGTTAGGATTTAATCAATTTTTAATATAAATTATGTATCGGGAAGCTGAATAGTTGGTCCGACTTATTTGGATCATTAGAAAGATTGATTAAGTGGCAACACTGACCATAAAATCAATAGCAAAGTTAATAAAAGTTTGCGTGTAGCATTTAGAGGAGGCAGTCTATCGCAAGCACTCGACCTAGCCCCCTAAAAAGGAAGCTAAGCAATATTGCTAACGCAATTCATTTTTTCGAATTTACAGCAGAATTTAAGTAATTCATCAATTCCGAGTCTTTTAATGAATTGAATTGAACATAATGAGTAACTATTTTACCAAAAAGAAAATCGAAAAAATGGATTCCGTGGCAATGTTGCTTTAGCTTCCTTTTTAGCCCCGCTGTGCACACCTCTAAGTGCAGTTGCTATTTCACCCTTTACTAAAACTTTTAATTTATTAATACTGTAGGTGTAATTAAAGTGATAATTTAATTGTAAAATTACAACAATAAACATGTCGGGCCCATGAGGAGTTTCTTGCGTCACTTCTTCTCCTCATTATTTTTTTCATTTAGATAACACGATGGTTTTTACTTTTTAATATACTTTTACTTTATTTAATTCGTTGTTTTCTTACCCTGTTCCTAATTATATGGAGTCGGTGCAATTTTTGCGCTGCTTCAATTCGACCATTATATCAGCATTTCCTCCTTTCTTACTAATTTCATCTTTCACACAATTCATCTATCTCTTATTCGGACTTCTTTTCGGATATCCATCCACTATTATAATGAATAATAATATATATAATGAATTTACCGTCCTTGATACCTTGACCTTATTATGGTCGATGCAATCATCTTTGAGGTCTTCAGTCACAATAAACCATGGTATGTCATGGTTAAGCACCATGTCATCGGCATAGCTCATGTTATTTACACAATTACCAGATGGGATATCACTGATCAGTTGATCTACATAAATATTGAATAATCTTGGCGATGTCAGACCTCCACATTCCAGTTTGTATGGATCAGACATTGCATTGGACCATTTAACATAATTTATCTGTTTGTTATACCAGACGGATAGTGTAGTAACTAATTCCACAGGGACACCTCCCTTCCTAAGCTTATCCCACAGGATATTATATGATCCTAGATCAAAAGCTTTAGAAAGGTCCAGGAAACATGCATTCACGAGGGTTTTCTATATTAAAATGTTTTCTTGCTGTCTTTTGCTGATATATCTCTCCGTGGCATTGGGGCCTTAAGATTATAATTGCAAGGCTTTTAACCCAATTAGCGTAATATAGCGGGCGAGCGCAAAAAGTGAATTTACTTAGTGCTATGCCATTTGTTGGAACTGCTTTAATTATTTCTTTTTTAATTTGATAAAAAAAATATCCTTAAGATAAACAATTTGGCAGAAAAAAACGCAAATTTCCAAAATTCCAAGTTAGCATTAGTTCATTTCTAGTGTCTAAACAATTTAAACAAAGAAATTTCATTGTCATATTGACAACCAAGTGACGCCTCAGGGGTAGTCAACATTTTTCTAGACAGTCTCATTATAATTTTAATAATAATTCATAACCTCAGTCAGGAGATACATGAAGCTACATGATGCTCAATATGGTTTTCGTCAGGGGCTGTTTACTGAGAGTGCTATATTTTACCTTAGAACATACGGTTAAATACTACACAGATAGGAAAACTCTCGTGAATGCATGTTTCCTGGACCTTTCTAAAGCTTTTGATCTAGTATCATATAATATCCTGTGGGATAAGCTTAGGAAGGGAGGTGTCCCTGTGGAATTAGTTACTACACTCTCCGTCTGGTATAACAAATAGATAAAATATGTTAAATGGTCTAATGCAATGTCTGATCCATACAAACTGGAATGTGGAGGTCTGACATCGCCAAGGTTATTCAATATTTATGTAGATCAACTGATCAGAGTGCTCATTTTGGCTGTCATATATCTATATGACAGCCAATATGAGCTCTCTGATCAGTGATTTACCATCTGGTAATTGTGTAAATAACATAAGCTATGCTGATGACATGGTGCTGCTGGTTCCTACGATTGGTAGTATTAGGAAACCATTATTCATATGTGAAGCTTATGCTGAGGATCATGGTTTAAAATATAACTCAAGCAAGAGTGAACTGTTGGTGTTTAGGGGTAGAAATAAAAGTCCGTCATATATCCCTCCAGTAACCCTAAATGGCACTACACATACACTACAACAATATACTATGGCAAAAAGTTTTATTGTGACTGAAGACCTCAAAGATGATTGTGATATAGAAAGGGAGCGCAGAGCGTTGGCAGTGCGGGCAAATATGCTGGCTCGTAGGTTTGCCGGTAGCTCAGTCAATGTCAAGATCCCACTCTTTAAGGCATATTGCCAAATTTTTTATTCCAGCAGCCTATTGGCTAATTATACCCAATAAGCATACAACACTCTGCTGTTGAGGCTTCCTCCTTACTGTTGTGCTTCAGGCATGTTTGCAGATGCGAATACGGTCGATTTTTTCGCCATAATGCGCAAAAAAGTGGCCTCTATTTTAAACAGGGTGAGAGGGAGCACCAACATCATTCTGAACGTGTTTGCTGTGAGGGCAGATGGGCCTACTTTAGGCAGGTTTATGAAGCTGCACGTCATGCGTTATGCTTCATAAACTGCCTGTCGTTCTTTTTCTGTTGTTTTAATGTTTAAAATGTGTACTAACTTAGATATTTTTTGTGTATTTACTAACAATCTATGGACCCTGTTGTCTGAAAATAATTACATTTTATTTTATTTTATAATGAAACTAAAATATTTTGATTTTTATTACCAAGTTGTTTATGTGTCTTTATTTCAATTGTTACCGAATAAATAGCTCATTCAGAATATTCTTTATATTATTGACCGTGTATGAGGAATGTCCCAGGATATTTATATTTATTTATTTATTATTATTTAATCTCTCTGATTTGGGCTTTGACGAGCTTGATAATGAAGAATCTGAATATGTAATAAATCTTAATATAAACTGATATATTATATAAGCCAATTCTTATAGACGTGCTTGTAGGCATTCGTTAATTGTCATGACTTTCTCTGACAAAGCAGTTTGTTGTCTATTTTTAGGCAGTGATGGAATCCTCATACTTCTTGGTCGAAGGTAATCTAAACAGATATTCGAGTACCACAATATATTCTTAAGCCGATCTTAATCTTTGGATTGCGGTTAAGTGATAACAACGTAAAGAATTGTTATTATAGGATGCGCGTCTCTCGCGAAAATCAACACTATTGGTCTGTATACTCTTATGCAACCAGATTTCCACCTGGCAAAATAATTTTTCGTTCTTGCATAACTTTATCATATTAAGATTTCTGCTTTTTGAAAATGTTTTTTTTTTCACAACTAAGATAGCATCCCGCACGTAGTAGTAATAACATAACGCTCATCCAAAAAAAAATATTTGCTAAGAGGACGAAGTGAAGAAAAAAATTTAAAAAATGTTAAAATGTTTCAAACTCCGAAATTTTCACCAGTACAAACAGGATGCGCAGAAGGAAACGCAACCACTTCCGGCTGTCAGAGTTGGTGCATCTCAATCAGGCTTCTATGAGCAAGGAAATATAAAAAAATCAGCCTTGCTAAAGTTCTTTCTCGAAAACGTTGGTAGCTCTCGTACCATAAGGGGGAAAAAAGTTTTCTACAGGATATATTTTGGAGAGTGTGCGCAGGAATTGTTCAACCTTATTCCACCATCTCCATTTTTACACCGAACCACAAGACGCCGGGAAAATTTTCACCCGTACGTTGTTGACATACCGAATATACGGACACAGCGTTTTGCATCCTCATTTATAATGCGGACAGCAAGGGAGTGGAACTTGCTTCCGGCGTCTGTGTTTCCTGACGCTTATAATCTAGGTACTTTCAAGGCCAGAGTGAATAGGTTTCTTCTGGGTAAGCGTGTTTCATCTTAGGCTTCGTCATCGCCCCTTATGGGCGGGTCAGTCGCCAAACGCAAGCCAATTTAATTTAAAAAAAAAAGTGGGTAAAATCGAGGAGTGAAAAGCTAATCTAACCTAATAAAACTCAAAAGAGATAGTAGCAGCCCTACACTAAGATAAACTTATCCTGGTTTTATTACCTCTATGTAAATCAGTAATTAGGTTAGACGTAAACAAAAAGCATCCGAATAAATGCTCAGGATCATTTTGTAACCTACATACAGATGTTCATACCGGCCGATAACACACATAGATAACGAATGGTGCAGACTTCGTTATTTTATTAATTATGTGCCTATTACATAATTATATGTACCTAATATAATAACTTAATGTTTGTCGGAACTGAATCGTGGTTTATTTGTATTTTTTTAAACTAGGGACTTCTTAATAGGTCACTTTTGACAGCTCATATACATCCATGTGTCAAAAAGAGACAAACATAGTGCGGCAAGGAGACACCCTTGTCAAATATGACTTCTAAACATGGCCATACTTTAATTATCTTGTATTCTAATTCTAAACACCCGAAACGTTTTGTTTACAAAAATTTAGCGTTTTTTTTTTCAGTGTTGAATAGACCATAGTAGTTGATGAATTTAAATGTCGGTTAGCGTTGCTTTTGAGTTTTTTTTTTATACCACTATGTGGCAAACAAGCATATGACCCGCCTGATGTTAAACGGTTACCGTAGCCTATGGACGCTTGCAACACCAGGGGTATCACTAGCGCGTTGCCGACCCTTCAGAAATATCTTCACACCCTTTTTGAAGAACCCCATGCTGTACTCCATTGGGAAAACCACGGCGGGGAGCTCATTCCACCTTCCAAAAATCACAAAAGTTGCCCAAATCCTTCCTTCCTTTCTTTCGTTGGAATTTTAATAACAAATCTATAAGGTTACTATGATAAATCTATCTTACATATAAAAAGACTTGGCTTGACTGAAAGATTTATCTATCAATGAACACCCTAATCTATTTCCACAAATATTTTTTTTGGAAATTCCTCCCCAACGTGACGAAATAGGGGATCACTCGTGAAACCATGGGGCGAAGATAGTTGTATCAATAAAATAGAAATTCCACGATTTTATATTTGTTTCTGTAAACACTAAACATGCATCTATCCGTCCATCTTGTCCAGTAATTGCTACAATCAAGATCTTAATTACTTTGTACTCAGAGTATTTTGACTTTGTAAAACATTGACCTGGAACTGAATACAGTAGATTAGCATTTGCATTGCAAACTATTTTAAATCTCATCAATGTAAGTGCAGAAAATAACATGTCACGTGATAAAATTGGTGAGCAGACAATTTACGACCTCATTTACTCTCCTTTCGACTTTATTGGTCTCAGATGAATTCACATTGCAATGGCGTGAAACATATAACCTCACATTGGCTTAACGTTATTTGTTCAAACACGGTTACTATACAATACAGTCAGCGTCATAAGTAGATTGGCATTTTAGTACCTTGTCTAATCTTTCTATTTACATTCTCTTGACAGTTTGTATGAATACTAAAGTGATCAGCTACTTTTGACGTCGACTGTACGCATATATTGTATAGAAAAGCCCAATACCAGATGGCGCTGTGGTAACCCGTTAGCCAGCCAACCGCCCAACCAACTGGCCAATATGCGGACGAAGCGAGGAGAGGCAGGCAACACAGACGTCCATGTATCGGATCACTTTAACTCGAGAAGTGCTCCGGTGCGGTTGCTATAGTTCTGAGGATAGATTATAATTCGGTGACGTCACATTAAATTGTTCGCGATATTTTGGTAATTTGTTAATTTTCATTAAAAATAATTATTTTTGGGGCGTAATTGAGTTTATTTTAAAGTCATATCCATTCGTTTTGCTTATAGTATACAATTAATTGCCCCAAAAGAACAGAAACAGTTATTTCTTTGA
The DNA here is from genome assembly GCA_951394255.1 of Polyploca ridens. Taxonomy (NCBI): domain Eukaryota; kingdom Metazoa; phylum Arthropoda; class Insecta; order Lepidoptera; family Drepanidae; genus Polyploca; species Polyploca ridens. The sequence goes on along the minus strand of OX596254.1, from coordinate 3,793,986 downwards.
GGTTTTGTAAATTATCTTGTCACTATTGTATACTAGTTCCGCCCCGCGGTTTCCCACGTTCCTGAGGGATCAACGATTTCTCGTGTAACACTATTTATCAAAATACACATAAGGACTGTGTGACTCTACCATCGATTTGGAATGGTGAGACCGGTTTTAAATTCAACAATTATTATTTAATCATAATATTCAGTATAATCATAATAGAGTAAGAAACAACTGCTCAATATTGTCCTTGAGATACTTTGAGGTTAGTAAAATGTTATAGAAACCTAGCTTTAATAATATAACATTTTCTATGGACTAATTTTTCAATCTCTAGATAAACTTCGGATACCTAATCAATTTCTCTGATAATTCTAGACAAAACTAGTTTACGTCTTGTAATTAACAGCCAGATTCTCCGGCGGGTAAGAAACAATGACCTCAGGACAAAAACCTTTATTGTAAATTCTCTGTAGATACTGCCATTAAATATTCATAGTGGTTTAACGTATTCAATTTGGTTTGATCACTTGTCTTGCAAGTGCAACGTCGTCGCGATGTCACGCAATTTAATTTGGGACCAGACGTTGTACGATTTCGTTCACGGTAATTTGTTTTGACTCTTTTAGTTTCAGCAGAATTTAGTCTGTTTACTGATTTTAAATTCAAATTCAATTCATTTATTTCAAATAGACCTTCGCAAGCTCTAATGCATAGTTTGGCTCCAATACCGGTTCGGATGGTTGCATTTGCCCCGGCGGAAAACTACAAATCAGACCGAACCGATATTTTATAAATACCAAACACGTATGTAGATGGTATATTGCTCTGTAATCTGTGGTATATTGGTTTTGAGTACCTACTTATTTTTGTATCAAATTCCCGTTGAGTTACTAAATGTCTTCTCAGTTCATGTGTATTACGAACCGGTGGTAGAATCAATAATTGTAACGTTCGCAAGTGCCTTATTAGGGCCCAAATTGAATAAACGATTTTGAATTTGAATTTGAAACTATCTCCTTTTGAACCTTATTTTACGTTGGGGCATGAATTTTTTTCCTTCCTTAGGCGGTGCCATCGAACACTTGATCCAAACAAACGCAATGACGTTCATTTTGTTTAAAATCTATGCCGCCAATTCCCCAACGTCGACAAAGCACTCTGATTGGCTAAGTCAAACGAACTATACATTTGGATGCAGTGATTTGTCGAGACTGTTATTTTTCAGCGCAAAATCCTGGTGGTTGCTGGTGCCTACGAGTCGCAGTGAGTCTAGTCTAACTTGAACTTTTGCACATCGGTTTCTTATAAACGTTGGCATTTGGCATCTACTAAGAGACCTTACCTGCTATTTAACATCGTACCTCTCGCCATCAACGGGGAGTTCATCCTCACACATTAGAACCAAAATGGGTCATCACTGTGTCGTTTCAAAGGAGCTTCATACCGCGGACGCTCTGATTGTTGAATAAGGTCCCGCTGTGGATTCCCAAGGAAGTACAGCATGGGGTTCTTCAAAAAGGGTGTGAGGAGACTTTAGTCGGCGTGAGGGATACGGTGTTGCAAGCATCCGTAGCCTACGGTAACGGCCGTATATTTATTCGCTAAAGTCATCGAAATATTACTAAAAAAAAGAAATGGAATGAATTTTCATAATACAGCCACTAGACTATGCCGTGAGGGCCTTTAAAATTGATGAATTCATACTACAAAACGATTGTATTACAAACATTTTATCAAAGAACTTTAGGAATAAGTGATTCTTGAAAATATATATTATAACTTTAACAACGCTAATTCAGATATAAAAAAGTTTCAGATTGAAGCTTTCGAGAAAATACAGTTGTTACCTATTCAAGTTTAAATTCAACACTTATTTGCTTGTTTGAATCACAATTTCAGTAGATTTGGCAGTATACGGGACAGTAAAGTGTCTACTTTATACAAGAATTTCAGGACGGGAACTAAATCTTATTGGGAACTTTTGTACGTCATATAAAAGACATTGTGGAGTCAGGAAAACTCAATTTGTCAGCGCTCTCCATCTTCCAATATTTCCAATCGCTTTATTATGGGTAGATATAGAAATAACGATGTACTCGTAAGTTTATTTAAATGTATGTATTATTAATGTTATAAATGCTAGTATAATGTTAAATTTTTAATTATTATTATTATTAGCCCCTGCTGAACCACTGGGTATGTCTTCTTGACTTGGTCGGTTGCTGTGGTGAAACAGGGTTAATGTAAGGCTAAACATCAGTACCGAAGCGGGGAATTCGTTTTCGCCGTGGAACAATATCTTAATATATAAAATGATAAACTGATTGTTGATATATCAGCCCACAGCCCAAACCGCTGGACCTAGAGATTTGAAATTTTGCACAAAGATACCTTATATAGTGGAGGCATCAGGCAGGAAGGATTTTTAGAAATTCCACCCCTAAGAGGGTAAAATAGGGGATGACAGTTTGTATGCAAGTCTGTCAGTTTTGAAGTTAGGATCTTCAAATTTTGTGTTTAGGCTGACGATTGAAAATTAATGTGTAGTTATCTCAGCGTTTGTGATAATTCCACCACCGAAGGGAGGAAAAGGGGGATGAAGTTGGGTATGCAAGACCTTCAATTTCAAAGTAAACTTCACTAAATGTATTATTATATGGTGTAGGCATCCACTAAGGAAGAATTTTTGGAAATTCCACCCCTAAGAGGGTAAAATAGGGGATGACAGTTTGTATGCAAGTCCGTCAGTTTTGAAGTTACGATCTTCAAATTTTGTGTTTAGACTGACGATTGAAAATTAATGTGTAGTTATCTCAGCGTTTGTGATAATTCCACCACCGAAGGGAGGAAAAGGGGGATGAAGTTGGGTAGGCAAGTCCTTCAATTTCAAAGTAAACTTCACTAAATGTATTATTATATGGTGTAGGCATCCACTAAGGAAGGATTTTTGTAAATTCCAACCCTAAGAGGGTAAAATAGGGGATGACAGTTTGTATGCAAGTCCGTCAGTTTTGAAGTTAGGATCTTCAAATTTTGTGTTTAGGCTGACGATTGAAAATTAATGTGTAGTTATCTCAGCGTTTGTGATAATTCAACCACCGAAGGGAGGAAAAGAGGGATGAAGTTGGGTATGCAAGTCCTTCAATTTCAAAGTAAACTTCACTAAATGTATTATTATATGGTGTAGGCTTCCACTTAGGAAGGATTTTTAGAAATTCCACCCCTAAGGCGGTAAAATAAGGGATGAAAGTTTGTATGCAAGTTCGTCAGTTTTGAAGTTAGGATCTTCAAATTTTGTGTTTAGGCTGACGATTGAAAATTAATGTTTAGTTAGCTCAGCGTTTGTGCTTATTCCAATATCGAAGGAAAAGGGAGATGAAAGGAAAAGGGGGATGAAGTTGTGTATGCAAGTCCTTCAATTTCAAAGTAAACTTCACTAAATGTATTATTATACGGTGTAGGCATCCACTAAGGAAGGATTTTTGGTAATTCCACCCCTAAGAGGGTAATCTTAATAATAATCTTAATATATCTAATCTAATCTAATAATATATATAAAATGCTTTTGTGGGTACGTAAATACGCAGTTTTCTCAATCACCACCAACCCCAATCAACTTCCCGTTGGGGTGGTAAATACCCCTTGGTCTCCAGGTGGTAGTAAGGGAGTTTGGTCGCGGTGGGTGGAAGGGGGTGGTTGTGGGTGGCGAAAATGTTAAAACATATATTGCTGTCCTTATCTAACGCATGAGGACTTCTGAAAAGATCAAAAAATTTCTGGAATAGTCTAGAAAGTTCCAAAATGTGTAAAACGGTTATAATCGATCTGGAATGTTCTAGAAAGTTCAACAAAGATCTGGAATGATCTAGAAAATTCTAGAGTGAATGCAAACTATTATAATCGATATAGAATGTTTGAGAAGGTTCTACAAATCTCTGGCTTCATCTAGAAAGTTCCAAAATGTTCAAAACTGTTACTATCGAGTTAGGATGTTCGAGAACGTTCTAGAAATTTACCGAATGATCTGGAAAGTTCCAAAATGAGTGCAATTGATTATGATCGATTTAGAATGTTCAAGTAAGTTCTAGAAATTTCTAAAATGATCTAGAAAGTTCCAAAATGAGTGCAATTGATTATGATCGATTTAGAATGTTCGTGAAAGTTCTAGAAAATTCTAAAATGAGTGCAATTTATAATAAGCGATTTAAAATGGTTGTGGGTGGCGAAAATGTTAAAACATATATTTCTGTCCTTTTCTAACGCATGAGGACTTCGGAAAAGATCTCAAAATTTCTGGAATGATCTAGAAAGTTCCAAAATATCCAAAACTGTCATTATCGAGTTAGAATGTTCGAGAACGTTCTAGAATGATCTAGAAAATTTTAAAATGAGAGCAAATTATTATAAACGATTTAAAATGTTCGAGAAAGTTCTAAATATTTCTAGAACGATCTAGAAAATTCTAAAATGAGTAGATATACTATATATACACCACATGTTTAATGGCCGAATAAGTCTCTCAATATCGAAAATAGAAATCTATCATCTATGTTAAAAAAAATATTCTTATATATTTTTATACCATTAAACATGCGATGTATTTTAACCCGAGCAACGCCGGGAATCGCTGCTAGTGGATAGATATTTCAGTGACTAGCGACCGTAGTAGTTCACTTAGAATATTGTGTAATTGATACTTTTTGTTTAAGATTTTTTGTACATTACTCAAAATAGACAGTTTTACGGTTTTAAGAGAAACCGTGAAAAACGTTTAAATATGGCTCATATTATACAAAAAACATTCAAAACACAATGTGCCACATGAATTTCTACGGTGGCTAATCGCTGAAACATCTATTACATATTTTTCTACGAAAGATAAATAAAGATAAAAATTCGAAAAAAAAAACCAGTCTCGGTACTAATGCCTTAAAAGGCGATGATAGCTTCTGATACTACTGATATGTGGAAGGCCTGAGCTTTCGGTGAAGGAAAACATTGTATGGAAACCATATAACACGGTGGTAGAGTACTTTGTAGTACCCACCTGACTGGCCACCAAACTAAAGTCAAGGTACTCCCTAAAAAAATCCTTAAATCTATCTAAAGTATAAAAACAACATATTCTGTTAAAATAGTATTTAATATAATACAAATAATAATAATTGTAATAATTACATGATAATTTGTATATAGTCTCATAGATAAAATCGAAATGAATATACTTAGCAACAACCTAGTTAAATACTGTTCATATAATTGTATACACACTATTGGCGATAATAGCTTTTTGGTATAGTGAACTTATGCTTTGGGGTACTTTGTAGAGCCCGCCTGGTTGACCCTAAAGCTGAAAATCTGTCATGCACCAGTGTATTCCGACAGCTGCACTTGAGAGCCAGTTTCTTCTAGGATTTGTGTGCTTACCACCTTCGGCCACATCATCACTTACCATGGTGAGATTGATGTCGAATCATTATCATAAAAAAATTGGTATCCAAAATTTTCTCAAGAAAATAAATTATGTTTTGTAAAAGAATTTTACCTTCTTTACCATTCCGTCTATCTTCTATAATATCAGTTCAATATTTTCTGGCTAAAATACGTTGGAACGTGAAGCAGGTGTTTTTTAAAAAGATTGAACGAGTAATTTCAATATAAAATGTCAAAGTGTTCAGAACCGCCTTGAAGTACTAAAAAGAGGACTAGACTTCTATTTATATCTATAATATATATACCTACTATGAATATTCAACCTATAATAGTATACAATATAGGTATATCCTAACTTAAATAAAAATATAGAGTGATTCTATCCTTCATGGGGTTGAAATAGGATTGGTATTTACGTTCCAATGAACAAACTATTATATTTATTTTATGTATTATGTGTGTATCTTGTAGGTCATTGACATTTTTATGATATTATGAGATTCATTAGCAAGGTTTGTGTCAACAAGTTGAGAATCTCAATCATACTAATTTAGCTATGTAACTGCTTTAGATATTTACTATTTACCAATAAATAATTTACTAATATTAAAAAGGCTAATAATAATTCAACTGCTTAATTTCAACGTCGAAGTAAACTAATATCATTTGAAAGATAATATAGAAAAGTACAAAGACACATTTTATATTGAAAATGATATTAAATCAAAGAGATAAATAACACAAAGAAAATACCATAAAGATATGTTTATTTGTACATTACGGTGGCTTATATTATAACATACTCACACTAACACTTAGAAAAGAAGTCATCACAAAAAATCACTGGGAGCTTGCACAAGAAAATTAAACTAGGAATAACTTAATCTACCGCTATCACAGTTAGAGAGAATTCAGCTAATTCGCCAATTCATACTTCACATATAACGATCCCGTACTCTTGCGAACATCTCCGCGCTGTCTACTTTGTTGGGACCTTCATTCTTGCCAAAAAAGGTAGTCCTGGTGGTCTTGACGAGTCCCTTTCCCTCATCCGCAGACTTCCTCCAATAAACTGTTTGGACTGCATGCCTTCCAGCGATGTAGCGGGTAGCGCTACCAATCAGTTGTCTTTTATCCATTTTCCGTTTTTGAAATTCGAATATTGTCGAATGAAATGTGTGTACTGGACAAACGTTGTTGAATATTTGATGCCGGTTCTCGGTTAGTCGCGGTTTATATAGTCCTCGACACGTGCTTGTCGTTGATAAAGTATCCACAACAGTGTTTCGTCACTGGCAATATGAGTTTGTATGTGTGCAAACTTTGCACTTTGCTAGCGCGTGCCCGAACATGCCTAGATTAAACATAGTTATAAGGAAATGTTCCTGCACTTGTGGACACATGTTTCTGGTATTATTATCACGTGATATTGTATTGTTTTGTGTGATAAAATTAATAGTGACGCGTGGATGACAATGTATAGCCATAGAGTAAATAATATACTACGTACAAGTATAGCTATTGGATTCCAGTTGTATATTTTTAGATTATTAAATATTTGCACTTTTATTTATTTGATTATGTTTAATAATAGATAAAACAATTATAATAATTTATGACAATCGTTCGTGGCACGATTATTATTAGCAAAGCTAACCAAGTAAGATTAACTAAGGTTGAAAAATTGTGTTTAGTCATTTACATTATCAAAAAAATATTAGACACGTTTTTTTCTTTTGTCAATCAATAAAAAAATTACAAATATCATGGTGTGTTGAAGTTCCGCGTGACTTCACGCGAAGGTACACTTTCACAAACAAGTGACGTCACGACCCCCACTCCCGTTTGACGCCTTTCATCCTTGTCAATTATAATTGATATGATAAAGAAAAAAAATACGTGTCCAATTTTTTTTTATTATCTCCCAGACGGAGTATTATTATAATGTTGTTACCCAAACCGCATCCCTATTTATGAGAAGCGAGTTTAAAATTCTATTAGCAATAGATGTTTAGATTATGTGTAGATACTAATTCTCAGTCACGCTAATCTAATGACTAACCCCCTTATTCATAATCGCTTTTTAACTAAATCAGTGTAATAGTGTGCCGAGTCGGACTGGCACACGGAGGGTTCCGTAGAATATTAACTAATCTTCTATTCTATAATCGATTCTTAAATTAAGGTGTAAAATATTGTATATGCTTGGAAGGGCAGAATTTGGAATGGTCCTAAAAAATTGTAACATCTTTATGTAACCCAAATTATAAATAAATACTTACTTACTTACTAATTCAAGGTTACTATAAAAAAAACGACAAAACAATACGTTTATTGTATGGGTGACCCCTTTAATTTTTAATTTTATTTAATTTTTATTATTTGTTGTTATAGCGGCAGTAAAAAGACATATTCTCTAAAAATTTCAGCTGTCTAGCTATTACCGTTCTTGAGATACAGCCCACTTACAGATAGATGGACGGACGGACGGACGGACAACGGAGTCTTGGTAATAGGGTCCCGTTTGGCACCCTTCGGGTACGGAACCGCAATTCGCCATTCGTGATACGTGATGCTGGTCACACAATCACTTAAACCCACATTACGTGATTTTCTTTTGTTTATCTTCTAGTATACATACATACAACGTATACTCAGTAGATTATGAAAAAGTGCTGATATAATTTCAACTGTGTTTGTCTTGAATACAGAAAGTGACACAAGTTAGTGAAGTGTTAGTCAACATTTATAATTATTAGCAAAAAGCTTTCGCATGTAATAGGATGTAGGATAATCGTATTATACGCTACTGGCTGTTCCCCGCAGTTTCACCCGCGTGTCCGCTACGAAATAACACTCAGTGAGACTTTTTGGCGGGAACTTGCAGAGTGACATAGCGTTTTCATTTTTATTTTCATAAATTCGTGTATTTTGAGTTTTATTGCATATTATCGGTGGTATTTTATCCAATAAAGATCAATCCATGTGCACCAGTGAAGTGAAATGAATCGTGTCTTTTCAAGTTGTCTCAAGAAGTCCGTGAAAAGTTTTAGTACAACCACCATTGTACTAAAACATGACTTTCATGGGCAGTGACTGACTGAGGACTATGTGAACGTGATTTATTGTGACTAGAACTTATAATATAACTGAAAAATTGCAAAATACACAAGCCGTGTGACGCCAACAAAAAAAAACACTCAGTGATATGATAATGTAGCATCCTGATAGTGAAATAATTTTCAGAATCGGAAAAATAGTACATGAGATTACCTCCTACATACGCACAAACTTTAACTCATTATTATATTATTAAAGAATAATAAACAACGCTGTCACAAGAATAGATAATATTTATAATGATAAAGATAATATTTGGCAAGCTGTTTTAAAGTAAATATTTGTTATTTGTGAGCAAATAGTCAAATACTGTGACACGTTCGTTGTTATTTGGATTACTATTGTTTTATTAGTTACTTGTTAATGGCTAAAACGTGGGTTTACCCATGTTCCCGAGGGATCTTTAATATTTTCTGGGATACTATTAAGTAACCTAGGACAAATATATTTACAAAAATGTACATATTTATTAATACGATTCAGTTTTAAGAGAGATAGAGCATAGCGTTTATTCGCTCAAAGAGCAGCTCGACTGGGGAAGTACCTCCACCTTACAGAATACCGCAGCCAAATAACTTTATGTTGTGGTTCTGCGCGTGAGTAAGGTCGTCAGAGCTCGACAGGGGGAAAGATCGGTAACGAGTGATGCCTCATGTGTTGCAAGTAGGGAATGCAAACCGGTTTCACCGAAAATCGAAAAACCGGTTATTCGGTACGGTTTTGACCTACAACAAAAACCGGTTTTACATAACACCAAAACCGGTTTTTCGATTTTTTTCGGTTTTTCTTTCAATGTTTGGAAAAACTAAAACAGGAAGATGTGCCGCCGTTTTGTAAACTGAGTGTAATGCATTGAGTATTTTTGTGATGAACTGAAGTGTGTCGATGTGTAGTGTGTTGAGCTGGTAAGAAAATAACTTATAATAATGATTGTTTTTATGATAGATATAAAATATGTGAAACTTTTTTTTACAATACTTAGGCAGCAAATAAGCGTACGGACGCTTGCAACATAACGGTTATCACTCGGACGCTGCCAACCCTCAACCTTTTTGAAGCGGGGAGCTCATCTCACAGCCTGAGCGTCCACGATAGGAAGCTTCTTTGAAACCGCACAGTACGAGACCATTTTGGTTACAATGTATGAGGATGGACTCCTCGTCAGTGACTACGATGAGAGAAGGTAACTGGGCATCAGGTCAAACGATTCTTCAGAACACTGTCCGTTGGAAAAGCGGTACAACACACGTAAGAAGGCAGTCTCTCCTCAGACTAAGGGGCTTTAAAACACTTGTGAGCTCTGGATCGTCGACAATTCTAACGGCACGTTGCTGAACTGAGTCTAAATACCCAAACTGGTATCGAGGTGCCTGCAGTCTTTATCTAGATAAGAAGTACTGCTTCGCTCAATTGATCACACTCAGGTTTTTAGATGACTTTGGAACAGAACGTCGCTACAAATCTTAACGCGAAGGATCCCAATGCTTTTCATGATGTTGAGGGACATATTCTAGAAATAAAGAGTCACAGCAAATCGACTTCCTCAACGGTGAATGCGCAGGCTTGCATGTTACTTAGTGGGGTTGAAATAGACTAGGTTTAGTCGATTTCGATTTCGATCGGAGTCAATAGTCTGTGTACTCTCCATTTAAGACAAGTCCTTCGCGCCTTTTCTCCAAAATAGAACGAGGGATATATACGGCTCGTGTAAAGAGCGTCCCATGTAATTTCATCTGCATAGCAATGAATGCTGGAAATAGAGAGTATATCATTAATATGCTGGAGGAACAGTGTGTGGATAATATTAAATAAATAATTCAGAGTCTTCCGGGACGCCAGCAATAATGTCATGCTATCGGATTAACTACTGTCAACGAAGGCTCTTATGTATCTGCCAGACAGCAAGTTGACTGATTGGTATTATTTTTTACCCATCTGCACGACAACAAAGATTGGTTAATGTTTTTTTTTATCTCAGGAAAACATTCATACAATAATAATCACGTTTTTGAGTACGCGCAAGTTGCTGTGCCGCTACAATATGCCATGTCCAATAATATTACGTGTGAAATTAATATAATAACGTACGAAACATAATTTATTAAATGTTTAAATAAGTACTTCTTAATTACTGATCTATTTTTTTTAACATAGTCATCATATCTCATACCAAATAAAAATCAAGCAAACGTGATATGTTTTTATGATTTCATTCGTTTAAAATAAAATAAAGCAACGAACCGTGTAATCTATAAACTAAAACGTGTAGTCTATAAAGTAAACGAGTCTCGGATGAAGATGAATCTACATCTAGTTAAATAAACTATTATTTCCATCAATTTGATGAGAAAGAGATGGATGAATTGTGAGAAATATGATATTGGTAAGAAAGGAGGGAATGTTGGTAAAACGGATAGAAGGGTCGAATGGAAGAAGCGTACATATTGCGCCGATCCCAAATGATTGGGAACAGGGCAGGCAGATGGTGATGATGAAATTGATGTTTCTTTTATACCCACTTCATTCACTTTTAACTGACAATAATTCCTCAGTTTGCTATTTTTACATCTTAGGCACGGTTAGTATCTATAATTCGAGCTATAGAAATAACGTGAAAAAAAAACGAGCGAACATTTAAAAAACCGGTTTTAAAACCGGTTAACCGGTTTTCACGTCTCATAACCGAAATAAAAACCGGTTTTCATTTTGCCACGGTGTTGCATTCCCTAGTTGCAAGCATCCATATGGCTACGATAACCGCTTACCATCACGCACTATCGCTTGTTTACCGACTTTGTAGTATAATAATAAGATTCTAAGAAAGAAAGAGTAGAGAAAAGATAAGAAGAATCTGCTCAAAAAGCACTTATAATATTATATTGTTTTTTTTTTTGTTTTACTTACAGGATGTTTTTCCCTTACACATGCACACTCACTGTCGCATTTGTAACATAAAAAAAATATAGGTACTTTTACTCATAAATAAATCACACAAACACACACATACTAACTCACACTTTCACTAACACATCCTCACTCTCACACCAACATACTTACACGCCTCTTTTCTCACACCTACATACCCTCCACACACACAAAAACACACATATACGACTGTACTCACACTGACCATATACACACTTTTACAGTAGAACTTAGAATGATTACATATTTATATAATGTCTTGTTTTGTTATTTTTTATTTGTTGGTTCTCTTTATTTTTGTAAAATTGTAAGTTTAATTGAAGTTGGCATATACACAATGTCTAATGCGCTGATGTCTGTAATACAGCAATATGTTACTAGTACAGATACTGACGTGACCCTTAAAGATGCATTATGAGTACCATTGTAAGCCAATTAATTGTATCTATTTAATGTAACAATGGAGAAATAAATTATTATTATTATTATTAAAAATAAATAATAGTAAATTATGTCAATATGACCAGCCATGGCATGTTGCACTTTACTTAAGTACCATTGTATTTTAGTTTGTGACTGCATCTTTGACAATAAATATTATTCTATTCTATTCTATTTATTTATCTCCACAAATTCCCTTCCACGCAGGCAAAGATACAAAGAAAATACATTTCCAATTAATTTAAAGACCTCGCTCTGATACCAAAGACAACACTATCCTCCCCGCAAAGCCTCACCACACTCGTAAGTAACCCTACGTGACGTATCTAAATACCCATGGCAAAAGGAAATCTCTTTCCGACAGTGCAGGGTACTCGGAAATGTGCGGTCGTCGACCCGAAGAAGATGGATGGGCTACAGTACAGTACTTGTCACTTTGAGGTACACAGCTCATCTGCTACGAGGGACCCTTGTGGGACCCGGGGTCATACATTTATTGCTCAGTATGTGGTAGCCTTGTACCTTTTTAGGACGAGTTTTGAGTTTTAGGAAAACATGGATTAACCTAGTTTAGTATACTTTAAGAGTTATTTAAGAATGTATGAGTACCTCATTTTTGAAATATTATCTAAAAGTTTCTTAATAGTTAAGCTTCCTAGGAATTTAATATACGAATTGTACAAAAAGGTCTCTATTATGCAAAAAAGAAGTTTGATATTAGTTTATTAACATTTGATATAGAATTAAATGACATCACTATTTCATATATTTATTTTAATTATATTATATTCTGAAACAAAAAAAAACGGACTTTTTGGCGGGAACTTGCAGAGTGACGTTGCTTTTTCATTTTTATTTTCATAAATTCGTGTATTATGAGATATTTATTGCATATAATCGGTGGTATTTTATCCAATAAAGATCAATATTATGTGCACCAGTGAAGTGAAATGAAATGAATTATGTGTATCGTGGCTTTTCAAGTTGTCTCAAGAAGTCCGTGAAAAGTGTTAGTACAATGACCACCATTCTACTAAAACATGACTATTATGGACGGTGACTGACTGAGGACTATGTGAAAGTGATTCATTGTGACTAGAACTTATAATATTACTTGAAATTGGCAAAATACACAAGCCGTGTGATGCCATTGAAGAAAAAAAAAAAAAAAAAAAAAACTCTATGGTAATCGGTATAATGCAAAAGAACCTAAGAATATTCACTTTATTTTTTTTATTTTTTTTCCATTCCGTATTTTTATTTCTGTTTCAAATTAAAAGTGTTATTTTTCTTTATTGATTCTGTATATTTGCTAGTAAATATGGAAATGCTCAGTGATGTTACAATAAATTATTTACATACAATATATTACGTAGTTACGTTTTTGTTCAAGATATCCTTAAAATTAAAATTACACATATACCTTGGTTTAAAACTTTTTCCTGTCTGAGGTAATCAATGAAACAAACACATTCAAATTGAATGTATTTTTTAAAATTAATTTATAAATTGTTTGTAACAAAACGATCTTTACTAAATTAAAGTTAATACCATGATTATTAATTTTATAATTACCTGTAACTTAACTTTATTGTAAGGTTTGGATAGATATTTAATAGTAGATAGTTTTTTTTTTACTAAATAAAAGTTATCGTATTTTTCTACCCACGTCCTCAATAACTCTCCCAAATATTCCAATACAATAAAATCAGAATTGAAATCTGGGTCCTCGTAATTACAGTATCCATCCAACCTTATACCTACTGATAGATTCACAAAGGCTTCCTAAAATATACAATATCGCAAGAAAGAAAGTCCGCAATTTTTCCATCAGCCGATTACATTGAAATTGGAAAAATTGGAAACAATTTCGATTTGTTTCGGTCCAGAAATGAGTTTGGCTTTAGACTTCTATCGGCTTTTATAAGTGACTTAAAAAGAAACTTGGATATTGTTCCTATATGTGTTGTAATATTAATGTTTTTACCCGACAACAAAGGCAGGGTTATGTTTTTCACGCGTATCTTTGTATACAGGGTGGAAATTTTAGACGGGTCAGTAAGGGCAGCTACCTTAAGGGTTGAAGCTACGCGAATTATTTCTTATGTGACTGTCCTTTAATTTATTGCATTCTTCACTTACAGATATTTCAAATAGGTACAGACAGCGAGAAAATGGCGATTTTTGTAAAATATTTTTATTAGCTTAATCGATCCAGTCTCTGACAAGAATCAAAAGGCTCTATGGGGCCAAGTTAGATTAGGGTACTAGAAATGTTAATGGAAATGTCGATGGTTTTGTTTCCATAAAACCAAAATGGTGGCTGTGGTATCTATATGAGATGGCGGTAGAGAAATTATAATTTCGTGTACCATATCTTGTGAGGCATCACTGAATAGGTCTTTTAAAATCAATGTGATGTTTCTTCAGCAATTTTACAGCCAAATGCTCCATTTAAGAATTAAGATATAATAAGTAGCTCCCTCGGTCGTTGGCGAGTGGTGCGATGTTTATTATTCGCCTTATTTTACCGTAGCACTCATTTAGGTACACAGTGGCCCTGATTCTGTTGTTCACAACTAAACTAATTTTAATGTCACTTTGTCTCTTTCTAACAAAGAACATAAGAAAAGGATGTAAGAAATTTAGTCCTGTCAAATTAGTCCAATGCTTGTTTTCAATATAAATTTAGTCGCCATCTATCGCGGTCTCGCCTAAATACACGCAAAATATACGGCAAAGATTAATTTGACAACTTAAAATATGTTCTATCCTTTTTCATTCATGTTCGTAAGAAAGAGATGAGATGTGACTAAAATTAGTTTAGTGCGATTTACAACAGAATCGGCACCAGTATAATAATTATTAAAACTTAGTAGGTATAAGTTTTAATACAACTATATTTGTAAATAATTTACGATTCATAATATAGAGATGATTTCACTCATATTATATGTATTGTACTCAATGAGATGATACATCCTAAAGCACGTCATTGTATCGTTACGTAAATACTTACTCCATATCAAATAGGTACATATGACGAAATCGGAAACTTTGTAGTTATGAGAATCTCACGTAGTCAGGTATTCGAGATCTAAACATAGAATAACATAGAAAGGTTTTCCCATTTCAACATAATTGTTCTTAATTCATAGGTAAAACAGTTTTTTTGCCATTCTAAATTAAATCGACAAACTATGTTTATAGAGCACTTTTTGTATCAAAACGTTTCAATGGTGCTGTATCTGAAAGTGGGTATTCCCACTCGAAGTGTCTATGACTTTTCAACAGGCTGTAAGAGTGTCTGTTTTATTGATAATGTATTTATCGTATCTTAAACTATTATATCTATGATATTATAATTGAAATAGTGTGTCTAGTCATCTAAATTAAACAAATCAAGAATCAACCGAGTACCATCTGTCTGTCATAAAGCACCTTCCAGTGTTCCGATAGTTGCACTTGAGAGGCAGTTCTCTTCTAGCAGTGTGTTTACCACCAACAGCCACATCAAATTATCATAATATCCAAACGCAAGACTTATCAAAACAGACATGTTCATGAACACTTTTTTTCTTGTTCTACTCGCTACCAAAAAAGAATTCGGCCCGTCTAATCATAAACGGCAGCCTATGGACACTTGCAACACCAGAAGGGGTACGCATAAAGCCCATCACAGACGTAGCTATAATATACAGGGTGTTGTTTTGGTCGGCAACAAGCGACCCAGGAGCGGTAGTATAAAATATATATTCCCCAAAAATGGATTTAATTCCATTAAATACTGTAAATATGTTGAGAAATACCTTATTCAATTTGAAATAAAATTACCACAAAGTATGGTTACTAGGCACGTGCACTGACTAGAGGTAGGCACAAGCCGCCATCGCCCCATCCCTTTACGCCCTCGCACTCCCGATGAGTATTATGTCTACACTTTAGCTTATTACATGATTTTCAAAATTTTTATTCTTTTATTTTTATGATTAAAAAAACAATAAAGTATTTTTTTTATATTTTTTTTAGCACCAGTATCTATTGTATTGTCGACCCTGAGTCGCTCGTCGCTGACCAAAACAACGACCTGTATATTAATATGCCCAGCTATAATATAAATTAGAGTACAGGTTGGCGAAGAATCAGAAATATAATAGGTCTTTACCTATGAAATTGCCGTTCTGCAGTACTGGCCATTTAAAATCAAAATATTTTTCTGTTTGGCTAAGAATACTAATTTAAAATTAATTTTATTTTAAAAACATGAAATTCTTTTTCCAAAAGTAGTCATTTGTTTATTGATTAGTGTTACATTTTCATCGCATTTCAACCTTTTTCGTCATCATGGATACGTTAAAAATTCGAGTGCAACCTTACGAACCGGTATTAGAGTATTAGAGTCAGACTTTTCATAAGTGCCTGCGAAGGTCTATTTGAATAAATGATTTTGAAATGAATTGAATTGAGTAATTATGGAATATGAGTACCGTCGTGGCCGCAACGCGGCACATGCGGCACGCAACAATAACGACGTTTACGGAGCTAACACTACAAACCAACGCACCACCTGTTATTGGTTTGCTCGCTTCCGTTCTGGGAATTTCGACCTGAAAAATGAACCTCGCGGTCGTCCGAAGACTTTGGTCGACAATGACGAATTAAAGGCGATTGTTGAAGCTTGTGTGTGTTGATGATACACAATCGACGGCTGAATTAGCAGCAGCTTTCGACGTTAGCGTCAAAACAATATTGGTCCATTTGCGTCAAATTAGCAAGGTAAAAAAGCTTGACAAATGGGTGCCCCACGAACTCAATGATCGCCAGCGCGAAGTACGCGTCGAAACGTGCCTTGCACTGCTCAACAGACACACAAATGAAGGAATTTTGAACCGCATTGTTACCTGCGATGAAAAATGGATTCTGTTTGATAACCGCAAGTGCTCAGCAAGTTGGTTGGATCCTGGTTCAGCACCTAAACAATGCCCTAAACGAAAACTTACCCCTAGAAAAGTAATGGTCACTGTTTGGTGGTCTAGCGCCGGTGTGATTCATCACAGCTTCTTACCAAACGGGGTGAGCATTACTGCAGATGTGTACTGTGAAGAACTGAACACAATGATGGAGAAGCTGGCACATCTCCAACCAGCATTGGTCAATCGCTCGTCTCCGCTGCTCCTGCACGATAACGCGCGACCTCATACTGCACAGCAGACGGTCTCCAAGTTGCAAGAACTGGGGTTGGAAGTTCTCCGTCATCCGCCCTACTCACCAGACCTTGCGCCTACAGACTACTACTTTTTCCAGAATTTGGATAACTTCTTGGCGGGAAAAAAATTCAATACCCGAGAGGCAGTACAAAATGCCTTTGAAGAATTTGTTGCCTCCCGTCCAGCTGATTTCTTTAAGAAGGGCATCTATAAACTGCCACTGCGTTGGCAAAGATGCATTGATTGCATGGGTGATTACTTCGATTAATACAAATAAAAAATACATGAAAAAAAATCGTTTAAATTTTTTCATACAAAACGGCAACTTCATAGGTAAAGACCTAATATATTATAGCTGCGTGTGCGGTCACTTGAAGATTAGTATTGAAAATATATCGTAATATGCCTTGCTATGATTTATATTAATATATACTATAGCTACGTCTGTGATGGGCTTAACAACTACGCATAGGTAACCCTGAAAATGTCACTTCACCCCCTTCTTGAAGAACCAGATTGTACCTACTCCCTTTTTGTCGGAATTTAAACCACGGTACATAGGGTGACTGGTAATTAGTAAACGATACATACAACGATATCATGTGTCTAAACACATGATTGTAATCATGATAACAAACAACTTTCCCAAAGAAAATTTTTTTTAAATTTATTTAGCACATGAGCCCCTAATATTTAATACCTAACAAAAATAAGAATACATGGAGTATTCTTATTTTTGTTAGTGTAGTGTTAGTGTCAGCTTTTATTTGATTTTGTTATTTATCCCTATCTGTTGCTTTGGGAAAGTTGTTTTTTATCATGAGTACAATCATGTGTCTAAGTATCGTTTACTAATTACCAGTCACTGTATATACGTAAAGTATCAAAAAACTATTATAGCTAACCGTAATATTAATTGAATGATAAGAGACAGCAAACATATCTGACTGAAAGTCTAGACGTGCGAATTGCTCATCATAATACTTTTTCTATGGAAACTAATTGACCGAGTATGATTGATAACGTAGTAATTAAGGCTTCGCTATTGTCAGGCTCCCCTGGATGATAAATCCGGGTAAAAAGCTAACTAAAAGGTCCCACGAAGACGAGCGAGTATGTTTGGTGGTAAAGAATAAATTAATACTACCGTTCTTTCTTACGGTGGTAAATAGGTAACCCGATTTTATTCAAAACTTACGTAGGTTTGTCCTATATAATATACCCCCTTATTCAAAATAAAAATATCAAACGTTGATTATCTAAAATTCCGAAGTCTTTACCGGACAGGTGACATTTGGTGATCGAAAGAGTGAGACGGGGCACACTATTACACTGATTTAGTTAAAAAGCGATTATGAATAAGGGGGTTAATCCATAAATAACAAGTCTCTTAATAATTTTACTTTAAAATAACTTTGACAAATTTTAGAGGAGCAGATAACGCTGCAGCGTCATGTTAGGCGCAATCGGCTGTAAAACGTCCAAATGTATTATTGCCATGCTGTTAACTTGTCGCTTACAAGCCTAAAACGCAGTAGTATAGAAACTTTGAAATGGAATTGAAATTTAAATATTTTTTCAATTTGATATAGCAGCTTTATCTGCTACCACAGGGTTAAAGCAGTGTGACGGACGAGTTGGCGTGGTTGGTTAAGATTCCACCTATCATAACGCAGGTCGTGGGTTCGTTTCCCACCGCATTCATATGCATGAACATATCCGCATGGGTCTGATTATGTCCTATGTATGTATTTTCGAATAAAAAGTTGTGTGTGTAGTATCAGTTATCTGTTTGCTTAGTTTGGGATGAGATAACCGTGTGTGAGGAATATCACAAGATATTGAAGAGATTTCTTATATTCATAAAAATCTACTGCTAAAATTTACTTTTTCTGTTCTTTGTTTTGTTCAACTTACTCTATAGATCTTTGATAAAGATCATCTTGAGTTTAACTAAAGCTTCATTGTGGCTTTCCATGGTGACATTATAATGAAACCCACACTTACTTAGTACTACATTAATCGGTTGGAATACTTCCAGGAAAAAGATTACATCAGTAAACGTATTTTCAGATGGAGACTCTTATATCTTTACTAATAATGAAGCAAAGACCTCAATGCTTTGCATAGCAGACTCTCCCATATGGAAGTAGCTATCACAGGTATTAGATAGTAAATTAGATTACGAAATGATCTATTTGCCCCGTTTGACAATGAAAAACCTACCATTGGTAAGCAAAATGATTCGTTTTGTTTATAGAAACCGGGCATATCTCAATGCCGCGAGCCGCGATGCCTTGAAGGTAAATCGTAAACAAATTACGGTGTTTAATGAATTGAAAGTACTTTAGTAAGTGTTTGTCTATAGTCACTTGTTGTTTTTGTTTAGTGATGAGAAAAACCCAAGCAAAATATTTATTTTAAAAATTCGTTATATGTAATGAATATGACCATCATACATTACTTACGCGATAATAGCTCAGTGGTGTAACGTCGGATGCTGAGACGAAGGTCTCGAGCTTGAATCCTACAATGAGCTTGACCTTTCGGTGAAGGAAAACATCGTGAGAAAACCATAGCACGGTGGTAGGGTACTTTGTAGTATCCACTCTAGCTGGCTACCACCCTCAAGTTGAAAATCTGTCGCCAAGCACCTATCGGTGTGTTCCGACAGCTGCACTTGAGAGCCAGTTCCTTCTGGGCTTTGTGTGCTTACCACCTTCGGCTACATCTGAGGCTACTTACCATGGTGAGATTGCGATCAAACACGGAAACGGAAACTAGTTTGTTACACAAAACAATGCGATGATGATGATGATGATTTTATTACTTACTTTAAGGTTATGGCATGCGTAATCTGTTTGTTATTACTTCACAGTACAAGATAAAGACCTGTATAGAACGAGATCAAAACTCAAGAACAGAAAATAAACCAAATATCATCGGTACAGGTTCAAAATTCAATTGTTTTAATCTCGAGTCAAAACTTGACTTAGCATTGATTGACTAGAATACGGACCAAAATTTCGGTCTTCTACCGTATTCTTATCGACAACTAGATAAGTTAATACCTTGAGACCTTTGCTAATACGGTAGTGTCCGGTCAATTACCATAGCTATCTCGGTACAAAGTATCAGTGTTGTTTACAAACAGTCCAAATATTCCAAACAGATATCGCGATAACCAATGTGATGTAAAATTTAAACAATTCCGCCAAAAACACTTACAAAGTGATAACGTGTTTTTGTCATTTTTTTTGTCTATTATTTTACTGTGTGGCGTAGTATATTAGATAGATAAATGAATATGGGCATATATAAATTTTATATGGACTTAGATTATGATTCTCATGATATATTATAATCTTATCGCGTTCTCGGGATACAAAGTAGCCTATGTCCTTCTCCATACCATAGGCTATCTGTATGCCACATTTCATGATGATCCATTGAGTAGTTGAGGCGTGAAGGCGTGAAGGCGTAACTAACAAACTCACTTTCGCATTTATAATATTAGTAAGGATAGGTAATATCCAGCCAAAAATTTATTTTACCTTTGCACTAAAAAGCTTAAAATAATTATATAGATAGTCTAATCTGACTAATGAGATTATCTTAAATTATTATAATTTATGTGGGACCACCCTAGTACCGGTACTTTTGTATAATTTAAAAACAAACATCAAAATCGGTTAAGATCTCTCTCATATTTAGTACCAAAAAATACGCATTTGATGAAGAACCGTAATTATTTGGAAATCTGTGAAAATGAGCATTTTCTGGGCAAGAGAATAGAAACCGAGTATTCTTCAAAATCTGGAGAAACATCAAATTTTTCCGGTAAACTATTTAAACAAGTTTATTCGCATCAGAAACATCTATCTATATTACATCATAGTTAATCAGACTGAGACTGATATATATGACGCAGCCAAA
This sequence comes from Polyploca ridens, assembly GCA_951394255.1. NCBI lineage: Eukaryota > Metazoa > Arthropoda > Insecta > Lepidoptera > Drepanidae > Polyploca > Polyploca ridens. The sequence continues at coordinate 3,772,936 of OX596254.1, read as the reverse complement.
TAACTTAATTAGCCGTTCAATTAACAGCCTAGCCTTTTTACTAAACTGCGCCGTTCTACAAGCGGCCTGAATAATATTCAGCCGTAGCGTCTAACACAACATCTAATGAACTGTCTGGCTGATGTGCTTAGGGCATTCATACAATAGGGATTTGCTTAGCGATGTTTGGGCATATCGATTATGTAGGGTTTCCACTGCTACCCCCAACTTGGACACAAAACCATGGTTTTCCATTGAGCTATTATTACTACGTATAGAGAAGACGCCACACATCACAACTATGTTGTGTTCATGAAAGGCCATCCGGCCACACTTGTTGTTGTAGAACGATGAACGAAACGCGTAAGCGCCGTGAAAATCACGGTGTTTGCGAGAAAAATACTGCTAAAAGCGTTCTGATAGCACTACGTGTTTCTACTGTCTGCTTAGACGACTATTAATTGTTTCAGCTCTAAAGAGAACTTTAGTTGACTCTAAAAAAATGGGACATGACCTTTGCTTATGATAGCTTCTCTATAGTAATAATAGCTCAATGTGGTTTTCGAGATATTGATGGTTGAAGTTTGAATGGGATATTACTTATATAATTATTGTGTTATTAAATTATCCTTATTATTGTACACAAACATGGATCTATCACTCGATCGGTTCGCGCGCGGAATAATCACAGTTCTAACCTAACCTAACCAATCTATATTCTATTTAAATGACTAGGCTAGGCAAGTATTTAAACGTTTATCGATCCAATTCATTTGCCTACCTGTTTCATTGAATGGCTGAATATCATTCAGGCCGCTTGTTGAACGGCGCCGTTTAGTAAAAAGGCTAGACTGTTAATTTAACGGCTAATTAGTACAATTAGCCGTTATATAAACATAACGTATATGACTGCGACATTATGTTTATATAACTATTACGGAATGTTTATAAACAAATGTATTTACCATTTAGATAAATGTTGCTAATTTAAATACGTAAGGTATAAACAAATAATATTTGCGGTAGTGATATAATATAATATGCTAGATATCATTTTTGTCTGTGAATTGATTTTATAAACATTATTCAAAATATTGACGAACCGAGAACCTTTATTACTAAATTAAATAACTAGTTATTTGTAGCCTATGAAGGCTATCTGGGTGCTAAATATTGCAATTATATCAAGGGTTTAATTGTAAAAAGGTAACATTTTGTTTCTTGTGCGATTAAGTATTTATTGTCAAGTATTATATTTACAACAAATATGTACAAAATACAATCTATATATAGAAAATTTCCTCAAGCCTGCCGCTGCTTCCGATTAACGGCAGGGTTCCCAGAAGGCTGGCAGCGTTTCCTCTTTGGATAGCCAAGCTGACGCGTTGGCGGAAAAAGCTCCCCGCCCGCTGGTCTCCGGAGGTCTCGATCAATTTTGATGACAAGGTGCGAGCAAAACGGCGAGCTTCGGACCCCCACGGTCCCATGGTCTCGACCGCAAAAGGCACAAAAATATAGTTGGGTCCAATCGATGCGTATTTTTTGAATTTTGAATTTTCCGCTCTGGCCGCAGCTGCCCCTGCAGCTTTACAAGTCGCCGGTAAGTGAGATGGCGCGAGTGTATCGACACATGTGGCATCCCACACCAGCGACTTGCCGACACTCCAAGGGATCAAAGACATACCATCCGGTCTCTTGCCATCGCCCCGCGCAATTCAAAATTCAAAATTCAAAATTCAAAATTCAAAAATCATTTATTCAAATAGACCTTCGCAGGCACTTATGAAAAGTCTGACTCTAATACTCTAATACCGGTTCGGAAGGTTGCATTTGCTGAGAAGAGCCGGCAATAAACTCAGCAATTACTCTTTTCAAAACAAGCTTAGATTAATTACATAATATTTACATTCTAATCGCACTGACAACAATTGCGTGCCCCGGCGCGGCCGCAAAACTACAAAGTAGACTGAATCTATATTTAATAAGTAAATAAATAAATGGCAAACTTAAGCAGACCAACCCCCACAAGCAGCACCTGTTCACAAGTATGACGCGTGTGGCAGCCATCGCCCTCCTCGCCATATTGGAGGGAAGTGAGCGACCCGTCACACGACGCCGCCGCAAGCAAAGGCCTTAAAGTGAGCATGACTTACTTAAGTCTGGCTTAGAAATAAAAAATAAACTAAAGGGAAACTACTAAACACGCAATTTGTTATCACTGTGACTATTGACAAGTTTATACTAAATATCATTTAGGTATATGTATAGAAAATATAACAATTAAGGAGACAGACATAATCTATTGAAGAATTTAGAAATAAATGAAAAACATTAAATTGAATTAATTACTATAAGTAATAATCTGTAAATTAAACAAAAAATAAAAAAAAGATAACTTATAATAATAATAGCATACTTAGAATTAAAATGGACCTTGAACTAGCTGCTAAGTGAAGCAGGTGCAGAGAGAAGCTACTTCCATACATCCTTGTCGTCAATATAATGAGACACTTTATAATAGGCCCTACTCAACAACCGCTTTTTGATATGTTCCTTAAATTTAAAAAAGGACATACTGGTCACGCTATGAGGAATTTTATTGTAAAATTGGATACAATTCCCAAGAAAGGACTTATTTACTTTAGCTAATCTAAATCTAGGCACAGTTATTTTGTCTTTGTTTCTAGTGTTTCTATCGTGATAATCACTATTGACTGGAAACAAATTAATGTTTTTACGAACATACATAATATTTTCAAAAATGTACTGAGAGGGCAAAGTTAATATATTAATTTCCGGAAATACCTTTCGCAGAGATTCGCGAGACCCCAAACAGTAGATGGCGCGAATTGCTCTTTTTTGCAATACAAAAATTGATTCCAAGTCTGCGGCAGAACCCCACAGCAAAATACCGTAAGACATAAGGCTATGAAAATATGCAAAATAAATTAATCTGGCTGTATTAATGTCCGTCAGTTGCCTTATTTTGCTGACTGCAAAAGCAGCGGAGCTCAGTTTACCACCTAAGGCTTCCAGGTGAGCACCCCACTGCAATCTACAGTCTATGGTCAGACCAAGAAAAACAGTCTTATCTACTACATTAAGTTTAGTACCGTCCACAATAACATTGGTATCAACTTTTGGTACGTTTGGTAATGAAAATCTTATACATTTAGTTTTTTTAGAATTTAGCATTAGATTGTTGGCAGCAAACCATTGAGACACAGTTTCCAGAGCGTGGTTAACTTTTAAAAGGTCTTTGTCTTTTCTATCTACTTTAAATATCAGAGACGTATCATCTGCAAACAAAACGACATCTGATAGTTCTTTCACCATGTAAGGTAGGTCATTTATATAAACTAGAAACAGAAATGGGCCTAAAATCGAGCCTTGAGGTACGCCTAATTTGACTAAGGAGCCCGATGACACACTACCATTGATTCCTACTTTTTGTTGGCGCCCTGAAAGATAGGAAACCACAAGATCGAGGGCCACTCCGCGAATTCCATATAACTTAAGTTTAAGAGCTAGCGTTTGGTGATCTACGCAATCAAATGCCTTGGAGAGATCACAAAAGATACCAATAGCATCGTGTGAGCACTCCCAGGCCTGAAAAATATGCTTAATAAGTTTAGCTCCCGCATCCGTAGTGGACTTACCTCTTGTAAAACCGAACTGATCATCATGGAGTATCTTGTGGTTATTAAAATGCCTTAACATTTGGTTTAGCACAATCTTTTCAAAAATCTTGCTTAATGCAGGAAGTACTGAAACAGGTCTATAATCTGAGGGATTGTTTTTACATCCCGATTTAAAGATTGGAACAATTTTGCTGTATTTCATTAAGTCAGGAAAGTTGCCCTGTTCGAGACATTGGTTAAAAATTAGGGCTAAAATAGGGGCAATATTGAAAATAATTGACTGTATAACCTTAACTGACAAACCCCATAAGTCTTCTGTATTTTTCATATTTAGTGACTTAAAAGCCGTGATAATGTCATAGTCATTAACCTGGGTGAATGCGAAGTCTGGAATATTTTGTTGAAAATTATTCTGTAAAATCGATTCTGCTAACGTGGAAGACGAAGCAAGATTTTTAGTAGCCTCCATAGGTATATTTGAGAAAAAAGTTTCAAATTAGAATCAATTATTAGAACTATTTACCCTATTGCCTATGTAGATGGCCTTTGCTCGAATACAAACCTGTTTAAATATCTTGGAATAGTTTCTAACATATATATGAAAGTTTTCATTACTATTGTAAGATCTCTGATGGTAAAGATCATACATGTTATCCCTACTCTTCCTGATTCCTTTAGTTGCCCAGTTACAGAATTGAAGTTTATTATTATTTACCTTCTTAGTTTTGATTGGACAAGATACATTAAATTCGTTGCAAATATCTTTAAATATTTTTTCATAGTTTACATTTGGATCATCAGAAGTATATGTAGTGTTACTAATTTTATAATCCATATTGACGCTGAAATTATTTAATCTTGTTTTATTAACTGACCTAAATGTTTTCGTTACGGATGAACTAAGTTTTTTACACGGAAACTTTACTAATTGGGCCAAATGATCCGAACGGACGCCACTTATTATTGACTTCTCTAAAACGTTACTGTTGGTTATTATGTTATCAATACAAGAGGAAGTAGTAGCCGTCACTCTCGTGGGCTCATTAAATAGATGAGACATATTAAATGATTTAAATAACGTAATAAAATTATTTCTATCTAATGAGGGTATTAGGATGTCAATATTAAAGTCACCACAAATAATTACTGACTTATTACATTTTGATAATTTACTAAGTATTTGTTCCATTATGGAACAAAACAAAGTAAAATTTGACGCAGGAGGTCTATACACACATAAAATAATGGAGCTTTCAATCTCTGCACATGCCACCTCGCATACGCGTTCCACAGAATGACAAGTAATATCAGTACGATTCTTATATTTAATATTACTATTTAGCAAAATGAGGGTGCCGCCACCCTGAGCAGTCACTCTATTGTACGCACTGGCAACAGTAAAGTTATTTACATTAAAAAGCATTCTGTCTGGTTTTAGCCACGTTTCTGTAAAACATAATATATCGATTCTGATTTCATCACATAATAATTCAACGTCAAGTATTTTGCCAGAGAAGCGATTAATATTCTGATGTAGTAAAGTAATGCCATGAGTATGCTTCTCTGTTGTCGGAGTTACAAGTTTAAACAACTAATCACAGTATTATTAGTACTACTAGACAATACCGTTTTGTCACTAAGGCTACATTTAGTTATATTAGCTATAACCGTGTTAATATTGTAAGCTATCAGTGTAGCAATCAAGTTTTTACATTTTTTGGGCATAAACAATGAGTCCCCAGTAAATTTTAGTCCACTAACAAATTTATTAGTGTCGAAATAAGAAAAAACGTCACTATGACGACATGTCAAACTATATATAAAATTGTTCAAAAACAATATATACCTATTTTGTTTATCCGTATAGTTGACGGAGTATGGCAAAGCACATAGAAAAACATTCATCACCTTTAGTTTGAGGAATGTTTCAAAACTATTAATTAATTCTTTGAATTTCACGTTCAAACCATTTCCTATAAGTATCACAACAGTGGTTTGTTTGTCAAACTTAGTACTTACAATTTTATTCATTATATCTGTATAGGAAGCTCCCGGCATACAATAATTAATAACTGGCTGATCCACACGATTATTTAAAATTGGTCCAAAATTGACCCCAATTTGGTCAGAAAAAACAACAGTTTTCATGATTGATGCCTCAGAGCTCCCCACAGAAATATTGACACTGACATGTGGTTCAGTGCTTGGAACACCCGGAGCGCCCGGAGCACCCGGAACACTCGGAGCACTCGGAGCGCCCGGAGCACTCGGAGCGTCCAGAGCACTCGGAGCACACGGAGCGCCCGGAGCACTCGGAACGCCCGGAGCACCCAGAGCGCCCGGAGCACTCGGAGCACCCGGAACACTCGGAGCACTCGGAGCGTCCAGAGCACTCGGAGCGCCAGGAGCACACGGAGCGTCCGGAGCACTCGGAACGCCCGGAGCACTCGGAGCACTCGGAGCGCCCGGAGCACTCGGAGCACCCGGAACACTCGGAGCACTCGGAACGCCCGGAGCACTCGGAACGCCCGGAGCACCCAGAGCGCCCGGAGCACTCGGAGCACCCGGAACACTCGGAGCACTCGGAGCACTCGGAGCGTCCAGAGCACTCGGAGCGCCAGGAGCACACGGAGCGTCCGGAGCACTCGGAACGCCCGGAGCACTCGGAGCACTCGGAGCGCCCGGAGCACTCGGAGCACCCGGAACACTCGGAGCACTCGGAGCGTCCAGAGCACTCGGAGCGCCAGGAGCACACGGAGCGTCCGGAGCACTCGGAACGCGCGGAGCACTCGGAGCACTCGGAGCGCCCGGATCACTCGGAGCGCCCGGAGAAGAGAGATCAACGCATGGTAATGGATTAGTAACATGACAATGACATATCTTTTTCAATGTTAGGGAATCAAACCGTTCTTCATGATTTTTGCACATGTCCACCAGTTTTGTGACTGCAACTATGTGCTCGCTGATCTCTTTCTTAGCACTGTTATATCTGCATGCTAAACCATTAATTAAATCCTCTTTGTGCTTCAGATCTGTTTGTAACTGCAGCATGTCAGTGTCATATAATAACCTCATATTTTGCAAACTGCTATTACATGTTTTTAATTGAGTAATTAGTCCTATACGTTCTTTCCTAAGTTTTATATTTTTACAGAAACTTTCTTTACATTTTATGAGTTTCCTGGTTTTGGTAATGAATTTATTTATTTTAATGTACTTTTTAATTCTATTATGACTATTCATTAAAATCGGTTCATTAGTGGTTGATACATCATTTGTCAAATCAATGGTCTCAATAAGCCTAGAAGTAGGTAAATGACCAGGACAACTCACAACAAGTTCATCAAATAGGCTAAGTGTGTTTTTTTCCTGATGACAACTTTTCTCAAGTTCATACTTAGTTATAATGCCATTGGCCCGGCTCAAGCTGAGTTTAAGTTCAGAAATGCGAGTCAAGGCCATTTCATGATTGTCACTACACTCTTGGAACTGTAACAATAGCTCCTGCAATTTGTTTTGGCGATCATTAGCCTCCGTACAATGTTGGTGAAGTTCAGCCATTTCACTTTTCAACTGACTATTTTTGTCTATGATTTTCTTAATTTCCTCCTCACTTTCCTCTCGCTCCTGCAGCAACTTAGTGCAGTCATCCTGGGAGACCTTGAGTTCTTGCAAGGTCTTCTTAAGTTTTTCCTCCATGTCACGAGCGGTAGCTCTGCGAGTCGTCATTTTAATTGAAGTAGACCTGGAATACACACAGGACGGTTTAAGCAAGTGGGAAGATAAGGATTAATATTTGAGAACCTACACCACAGCCTATACAGTAAACTGAGTTGTAATTAAGAGAATTATTCACAAATAATACAAGATGAGGTACTACTAAGGATTGTGTAAATATTTAATTATTAGTATTACTTATGTTTTTGTGAACTTGGTATATCTATATAATAAATTATAATGTTTAATTTAGTGTTTCTCTTACAAGATTACTGTAATAAGTACTACTTGGGATTGGGTGTCTAATGGAATGCCATAAAGTGTTAAACATTAAAATGCAAAGTTGAAAGTGAGGGGATTGCCAAAATATTGAGTTTATATATCATCAAGGTTACTGCAGTGTTCAGTATGTTAAGTTTTTAACTCTTAACACAATTTGGCAGACAAAATAAGTTGTGAAAATCCCTGCTGGTGCATTTGCATCTGTATGATATATGTAACTCAAATTGACAAGGAATCATAAAGATATGATTCCGGTTCAAAAGATTTTGCTACTATTGATATTATAAGTATAAAATAAGACTTATTATCACAATACTCCCCAGGTTTATTGTTGGTTTTCAAATTCCTTCCGTTGGCTGTCACTTCGCCGGTGAATATCACAGCTGATTTTCGTTATTTTTCGTAAAAACACTTTATGTTTTTATTTTCCAGGAATATTAATCATAAATACTATTTAATTACAATGAAATATAATGTATTTTACTAGAATTAGAATTATAAATTAATTAAAATACAGGAGACAAACTTTTGACAAGTTCACTACAGTGTTGCCCGCCGCGAAAAAATTGAAAAAAAAAAAATTTTAAATACCGACTGGTTCCAGTACGGAAGGCACGTTAGCGACAACAAGAGCCCTGCGGATAATGTCGTTAATAGCCGAGTGCCGTGATATTCGACCAGCACTTAGAGAGCACGAAAGCCCATGATGGCCGAGCTCGTTGACGAGATCTCCGCAGCGGCAGCGATGAGGTTGATTGGTCCTGCAACCAAGACGAAGACAAATACACAGACTTAATGTTATACGGTCTAACATTGTTCCAGTATTTGTTGATGGAATAGCTTGTAGCCAGTGACCTGAGTCACTCTGAGAGACAGCTAACAAGCGCGCGCGGTCTGTATCTATAGAAAAGTTAGAAAATAAATTTTGCCAGGTTTTTTCACAAAGAGGCTTGTCCCACGCTCTCTGAGAGTGACTCAAGGTCGGAATATTTGTGCCTGGACAAGCTGCCTGCCAGGCGTCTCTAGCATCGGACAGGTAAGAAACCTCAACAGATCCAATAGAAGGGTCCAAAACAGAACTGACGAGGTTGCCCACACTGTATACCGAGGATAGAAACGCCGGTACTGATATGCTTGAAATTTTCCGCACTCCTAGGCCACCATAACACACGGGTAGGGTGGCCTGAGACCACACTTTGTTTTCATAAAAACTGCAATTTAGAATTTTGGAAAGTGACGTTTTGATCATATTATCCAAAGTATCTAATATGTGATCAAATTTAAATAAGTGCGTACTGCGGAGCAAATAGGTAAACTTTGGCACGAAAAGGCAGAGTCGAACAATAAAAAATGCATAGTGAGCATTAATTTCATAAAGTCTATTTGAAGAGTCATTAAAATTTTGAATCTTTTTCTCAAAGAAACTAGGAATGGATTCGTCTAAGACTGGGGCTCCAAGAAGATGAAGCGACTCCTTTGACAGTAACTTAATATTGGGAGCCAAAACATTAAAATTTTGAATTAATTCTGGTTTTTCAGATTCTGGGAAAGAATCTAAAATAAGGAGCTCACATTTGGAGCTATTGAATTCTAGGCCAATCTTTTTAAAATTTTCTGTCAATGTTTTAAAATCACTGAGAACGGAAGCCGCATCACCCCCCAGCGTACCGTCGTCTAGATACCATACATTAAATTTTGATTGTAACCCGGAAATAATTGGATGGATGGCCAAACTGAAGATAGCTGGACCGAGAGGGTCGCCCTGTTGACAACCCATGGCGGAAATAAGTGGGTGTTCTCTGAAAAAAAGTTTTGATGGATGCCCATAGCATTGCCAAAGGTAAGGATATATGTCAGGGCAGATATCCCGAATTTGGGTCAATAAAGCACCCCTATCGACAGAGTTAAATGCATTTTTTATGTCAACTTTAAGCAGCACTTCACCTCCGTTATTTAAAAGAAAAATCCGAGCCGCATGAACAGCTGCCTCACAACCTCCCTTTGAGCCAAAACCGAGTTGAATGGGCTGAAATATTTCCGAAAGTTTCGGGAGAATGTGACGACAACAAATTTTGCGATTTATATTCTTTAGGAATTTAATATAATTATAGATTCTATAATCTCCATATGTTACAATATATAATTAATTTACTGCTAAATTATACGCATACTTTGTATAAGTAAGAAGTAATTACGGTACTTAATTAATTATATAAACTGATCCCGTCGTGAAAACCACGCGCGCCACCCCTGAATGAAAATCAAAACAGCTGTTGAAAATACGGTTTTTAGTCATCTTTCACAAAGATTTTGATTAATGATATCCTATGAATCAGTAAGTAAGCAGATTTATCCAGTTACGACTAAATCGAGGATGTCTAATTTCAGTCTAGAAAATGTAAACCTTGGATAGATAAGATAATAATTTACTTGTTACGAAAAATAGTGACAATAGGATTAGGCTAAAATCAAATTAATGTGTTGTGTTGTTTGTTGTGTTGTTATGTTTACATAAATATCACTATAACGATATAAATAGTATAGCTTGTAATTAAAATAGGAAAACCCTGTGCTATAACCAGTAACCTTCTGGACACAATGGGTTAGGTGACTAAAAACATATATTTAGTCCGTATTTTACATTATCAAAAAATATTAGACACGTATTTTTTCTTTTATCAATTAAAAAATAAAATACGAAGATATCGTGTGTTGAAATTGGCTTATTCCCGTTTGTCTACGTTCCCGTTTGTCAACGGTACATATACATTGGTTATGTTTGTATATATTACGACCTGAGCACACGTTAAAGTACAGTTAGAGTAAAAAGTTGTGTGCCGAATTTATTTAATATTATTTTTAGTTTGTATATTTTAAAACTACCATATTAATGACTAAGCACTACATAGAATACATGTAACCTATCTATTTAATTGATGTATTTTAATTTCTATTATTCAGTAATTTTTATGTGATACGTTTATTTTTAATTTTAGTAGTTTAATTGTTGTATTATATTTGTTGATTTTGCAATGTTTCGTTAAAATAACTTCTATTTTATATTTTATTTACCTTATCCGTTGCTTTTTTGTGTTGTGTAGTTGAACTATACATATACCTACGTTATATTTAGTGTACCAAATTATTTAATTGCACTTGTTGATTTTACTTTGTTATTGTCATTTTGAATTTCCGACTTTATTGTTTTTTTACTTTTTTTATTATTATTTTTGTATAGTCACAATTAGATAAAAACATTACGAATGAATAAACAACGTTTACCCATTGTATATTATAGTAACGTATGTTGTTGATTTTACTTTGCATAGGTTAAATAATTACTAGTCATAATATATTATTATTATATTTTTACATAATACATAAAAACTACACTATAAAAATCTTAAATATGTACTTATTTAATTTCAAACCAATATTTACATTCCTTTAAAATTAGACTTATCATACTGACTGTACTTGGTGCACGCGATACACCGCTATAGGTAAGTATATGTACCGTTGACAAACGGGAACGTAGACAAACGGGAATAAGCCTTGAAATTTCGCGTGAAGTCACGTTAGAGTACACTTTTTACTCTACAGTCTCACGAGCCCCGCTCCCGAACATTGACTAGCTTTACCTTTGTCATTTTTTTATGATTTGGTAAAGCAAAAAATACGTGTCCAATATTTTTTGATAATCTAACAGACAAACTATTAGTTTTTTTTTTTATCTAGGAATCATTTCTAACGAGTGATTTGTTGGATATACAGTTCCATTTGAATTACATAAAATGAAATAATATAAAAATAACCGAAAAAGATAAGGAAAAGCTTGTTTATTTAAGTGTGTATACCTATAATATAAATATAGATAAAATAATCAATAAAATATTATCGAATGAACTATTATTCAGCCTGTATCTATGCTTTGGTATATCTTTTTTATTGTTAATTATTTGGAAAAAATAGCCAAACATAGTCAGATTGTCCAAAAAATATATAAAAAATGTAACCTTGCTGAGTTTCTTGCCGGATTCTTCTCAGTTGAAGGCTGAGTTCCGAACCGGTGGTAACTTCAGTAATTTTTTTTTTTTTTACTGTTTTATAGTCCTGTGTTTGACCGCAATCTCACCATGGTAAGTGATGATGCGGCCGAAGGTGGTAAGCACACAAAGCCTAGAAGGAGCTGGCTCTCAAGTGCAGCTGTCGGAACACACCGAAAGGTGCTTGACGACAGATTTTCAACTTGAGGGTGGTAGCCAGCCAGGCGGGTATTACAAAGTACCCTACCACCGTGCTATGGTTTCCTCACGATGTTTTCCTTCACCAAAAGCTCAAACTCATTGTAAGATTCGAACCCGGGACCTTCATCTCGGTATCCGACGTCACTACCACTAAGCTATCATCGCCTTGATAAGTTGTGACCTTCATAAGTGCCCTTCTGGGGCCTAAATTGAATAAATGGCTTTGACTTTGACTTTGAGTGGCTGAGAATTCTCAGCATCCACCCAATTGTCCGCGTAAGAGTAAAAAGGCATCTGAAGACAAGACCACGAAAAAAGGTAATATTCTAACTAGCCTTAGGCTGCGACTTTGATAGCGTGGAAGAGTATTTTCGTCTCACTCGAACGGTTTCTGCCCAGCTCCCATTAGACACAGCGCATGATATGAAATTCCCTAGGTAAGTGTAAAAACTACATCAAAAAGTAAGAAATAATTCTCAAGCTATAAGCTAACGGCAGACAAACAAAGAACGTTGAGTCGATTAAACAACACTTATTTACACATACCTATTTTCCTCCATCAGAATTTGAAAGAAAGCAAAACAAATGGGAGACAAAGCCAAGGGGGTTTTAACGAGTCAAGTTAACGCTCGCGGGCTTTCCCCCGTTCACATAGAAGCTCCCTATTAAATGTCAATCAGTCGTAAGGCAACAGGATATTTCAAACCGAAAAGGGAAAAACGAGATATATTTTCTCCATTCGGCAATTATTTTACACGCTTTGTTGTATTTCGTTTACGGGACAAATATTTATAGATTAAAATTAGTATTTCGTGGATTGACTTTCATGAATAAAATTATAAAAAAATATCTTTCTCGATGAACCGTAGAAAAGTCTTTTGTTGACGACGTTTTTGAGGACGATTGTATGCAATAATGTGGCCGAAAAGGTCAGCACATAGGCTAAGGCGCTGATCCCACAGAGAGAGTTCTAGAGATCCGAGTTCCGAGTTCTGCATTCCGTGTTGAATATTGTCCACATAGCAAGCAGTCTAAAGTTCTGCAATATTTGCTACTAATCGCACATCATACACTTCTTTTTACTTTCAAAGGCCCCACATAGCTTACAGTCAACGCGGAATGCAGAACTCGGAACGCGGAACTCTAGAACTCTTCTCTGTGGGATCGGCGCCTTAAACTGTCTTTTAAATGCACCGGTGGTGTTTTTCTTTTTGTTGGTTTGAAATTTCAAAAAACAAATTCAGTTTTTTTATACAGAATGAATTTATTTTTCCAGCCAGTTCTGAACTACAGGTCTTGGAGAAAAATGCTGAAAGGAAACTTGAGCTGAATTTCGAAGATAATAAAAATCACCTGTAAATTTATCTATACGTAGCTGTTTCTCCTGAATATTATCTTTTGATATGCAATACCTACTGCTGGGATAAAATACGAGTCTTTTGTTATCGCTCAGCCGAGTAACACCAGATGCGTACAATTGTATGAACGATGGCATAATAATGGGCGCGGAGCCTCTGAATCAATAAGTCTTCCGCTTTGTCATTTTGAAAGTTACAATTTTCTCTTTGAAAGATATTGATGTTCTGAAGCAAATGATTTTCATATTAATTATCAAATACTTTAAAGTATGATATTGATTTTTTTCATAATTATTATTACATACCTCAGTCGTAGAATAAAAAACCTAGTTTAGGTACTTAACGTAAATGTGTGTTTGTATTTACTAATTACCTACTCCGTAATAGATAAAAGGCACTTAGATCATACCTTGTAGTGAAACATTAGTTATTTTGGCACCACGGACAAAAAACACAGAGAAAACTATTTTCATAAAATCCGAGTATTATATTGTATACAGTCCAATATTTTTCGAGCATGAATATTGGAAATATGACTCTTATGTACTATTTTTAGACCCAAAAACATATATTTTTTTCCATTTTCCTTTGCCACGACTCGCTTGATCCAAACATTCCTATTTTTATTTCACAACGAAACGGACGGGATGAAAATATATTTTTATGAAACGAGTACTTTTTTGAAGCGATGATAAGTTATTGATATTGCTGAAAGAGGACCAAATAGTATCCATGATAAAAGTCTTGAAAAATATAGCGTGAGGGAACGGAGACTCGCCTCGACTTCACCATCAAGTTGAAATCAGTCGTCAAGCACCTACCGTTGTATTCCAGCAGTTAGCTCCAAGCCTTTTAATGGTCGGGAACACGGCTCTGGGCCTCATTGTTGAAGAGATTATTCCACTAAGTGGACTGATTCTACGGCCCGCCTATTGTGGACCGACTCCGTTGCCAAGGAGCTCAGGCGACCTTACTCACGCGCAGGACTACAACATTCAGTTATTTGGCTGTAGTATTCTTTGTGGTGGAGGTACTTCCCCAGTCGAGCTGCTCTTTAAGTGTCGCGCTATGTTCTACCGTCTGTTTGTATGTTAACTTACCTACTGAATTAAAGAAACATTCCACTACTAGTAACTACTCTACTCGGTATGGATACCGTAATGCTCTCAAGTATAGAGTGCATGATAATTTGTAAGAGTGTGTGTGTATGTCTCACGTGTTTTACGCCACGTTCGTTTGCACGTATGAGTAGGTACTATACGGCGTGTAACTAAAACTAGTCATTATAGGTTATTGCTGTTTAGGTGCAGCACAAACGACAGACTGCACCGCGCCGAACTTTAGTCTTTGAAAATAGACCCCATCCTCGACCTCCTCGAAGTCCGTCATCTGCGGCACACAAAAATTCCGTGTGAAAACAAAAGGTTGCGCCGGACTAAGTTCGGCGCGGTGCGGTCTGTCGTCTGTGCTGCACCTTATGCATATTATAAAAGTATCTCTGTCTGTTTCTCCATCAGTGTGCTTATAATTTGAGAATCGCTACAAAGTGAACTTTGCTGTGAATGTTTTGAGTACTATTTCAGAGACAACAATAACTATGCGTATGGAGCCTAGTGGCTAGTTATCATATATTCACCCTATTGACATTGCTGAACAAAGAAAATGACCAATAAGTGTTCCCATAGTGTAGCATCATAAACAGCTAGCACCCACCCTTTTATCTGCTGTATTATTTATTATACAATAAAATTACTGTCATTATAATCCATAATTATTATCAATAATGATAATAATTAGAGGGACTAAAAAAGAAAATATGTAAGTTTGATTCGTAAGCAATTATTGCCGTCTCTCCCGCCGCAACCACAAAAGCAACCTAAGAGTTGAGACGAGAGACCTTCTCACACGATTCCGATGGGTTTAATGTCGTCCCAGGATAAAAAGTATTCTATGTCATTCTAGAGTATATAATCTATCTATATGCCAAGTATAAGTCTCAAAATTCAAAATTCATAATCAATTTATTCAAATAGCAGGCACTTATAATAACTCTAATACCGGTTAGGAAATTTGCATTTGCTGAGAAGAGCCGGCAATAAAATCAGTAATTACTCTTTTCAAAACAAGCTTAGATTCATTATATAATATTTACATTCTAATCGCACTGACAACAATTCTATAAAGTATTTCAAGTTTAGCGTAAAATCAAATCAAACATATTTTTTTGTATTATTAGTGAAACGAGAAGAGATGTCTTACACTATACTCATTTTTACTCTCTCGATTGCAACTAGATTCTTGATATTGTAATTTTTCCATTGATAAATAGATACTCTGTAGAAACTTATTGCAATAAACTTACGTAAGTACATACCTTACTAAGTATGATTGGATCCTGCTATTTATTTCTGCACGCCATTCGACGCATAAAAAAAACATAAGAAAATATTTAAACACGCAAACAAAATTACACAGTACAATAATAAAAAAGTAAAAAAACACGGTCATAATGATGATGCCAAGTTATCTTTAGCTAGGTACACACGGCTACAGATCAAGCTATATATTTCCAGTATAAGCTGATCTCGCATTGTTTAGGATTTCCGTACAATGGAAGCTCAGCTTATACTAGAAAGGTATAGCTTGATCTGTAGCCGTGTGTACATCATTCTTAGCTGCCGTTACAAAGTGTTAACTTAACATCAGGCGTGCCGTTATGCTTGTTTGTTACCTTAGGGCGCCGATCCCACAGAGAGAGCTCTAGAGTTCCGAGTTCTGCATTCCGTGTTGCCTATTGTGCACACAGCAAGCAGTCTAGAGTTCTAGAGTTCTGCAATATTCGCTACTGATCGCACATCATACACTTTTTTACTTTCAAATGCCCCACATAGCTTACAGTCAAAGCGAAATGCAGAACTCGGAACGCAGAACTCTAGAACTCTGTGGGATCGGCGCCTAGTAGTATAAAAATGTTAATAGCTTTTTTTTTCATATTTTGTATGACACTATATTTATTATATCCTTTTTGATTGACAAAGTAAGTTATACAAATCTAGAACTTTAGTAACATTCCCAGATTCATAGTTTTACTGCAACACATAAAGTACAATGAAGTGGTCGGAAGAATCACGTATTGATCGCGTGTAGACCACCTATCAAGCATTATAACTACAATACAGATGACACTATTGTTTTAAATAATTTATATCAATAAATGCACCGTTTATATTAATTAGAAACAATATTTGTTTGTGTTTGTCTGAACTTTTCCATTAAAGTGTTGATAAATTAAAATGAATTGTGATACTTACTTTAAAGTAGTTTGTTTTTAGTTTCAGAACGACTTTAAAAATCTCTAGTTTAATTTAAATAATAATCTGGTTTGAAAAACAGGCGAAATCCATAAAAAAAATACATTTTAATCCAATATTAAGATTATGTGTTTGATATACACAAAATCCATAATTAAAATATTCTCACACTAAAAATAGTTTTAGTAAACATAACAAAAATTAGTTTTGAGTTTAATTTCGACTGTTGTCAAAAATTACATTATTTTCATTTCAGGATTACGAATCTCAAGAACAAACCTAATATCATTGGTGCAGGTTCCAAATTGTTTTAATCTCGACTAGACTTAAGCAATTGATTGACGTTCTAGAATATGGATCTAATGGTGCGTCCATGCTACACGAAGCAAGCACGAGCCGAGCCACGAACGAACAGGATTCGTTGGTTGTTCGCGTAGCGCGCTCGACTGCGCTCCGCCCGATTGACAATTTTTTCACGCACACAGGGATTCGCATCGCGCTCGTTCTTCGCATGGCTTGTTGTAAGCGAAGCGAGCACAATTCTACAAACGAACAGGGTACCTAGACAAGATGGTTATCCACAATCGTCATCGTTAGTAAACAATCAGCCTTTGTATGGGTTTGACATAAGAGATTGTTAAATATCACGAGATATTTCGATTTGTCAATCCCATACAAAGGTTGATCGTTTACTAACGATGACGATTGTCGATAACCATCTTGTCTAGGCACCCTGTTCGTTTGTGGAATTGTGCTCGCTTCGCTTAGCATGGACGCATCATAAGAATATTTGAAATACCTTCAGTTATTCCTCAGGCACCAAAGAACTATTATTATTTTAGTTATTAACTGAAATAAGGAAAAGAAAGAACGATTAAATGTCCATTGTTACAAAATCATACATGCAGTAAAATCTAAAACAATATTTTTGGGACTGCCACGGAAAGTCACGTCGTATAAATAAATAGTAACATTTTGTATGCATCGCATGTTGTCATAATGAATTCATGTCGCATGTTTTTACTGAGATAAAAACGCACATACACTTTAACCTTCAATCTCTTTATTCAATTTAGGCCCTAGTAGGGCACTTATAAAGGTCAAAGCTACTGAAGTTACCACCAATTCAAATTAGAAGTCCCGACAAGAAACACAGCAAGGTTACATTTCTAAATATTTTTTCACCATAATTAAAAAAATCTCAATGCTCTTAATTGTGAAGACGAAGTCACTAACCATAGTGACTTTGTGAATAAATATCCAAACACCTCCATACCACAATTAGAAATCAATATTCCGATACACTTCTATACAAAATAGCGTAACTATACGGGGTGAAAGAAAATCATAGCACGGCCTCATTATCTTCCTGACTGTACCACCCTTAAGTTGTAAATATATCGGCAACCACCCATCGGTGGGTTACGTCCGACAGCTGCACTTGAGGCTTTGTGTGCCATTAAAACCTCCCGCCTAGATGATTTACTATGGGATATTCTGGTCAAACAAAACCCTATCTAAAGTAGATAAAATAAACGTTGAAAAATCCTAATTATATTTATATTAAAATGTTGGTCCCGTTTACCACTTAATTGTGATCTGATATTCGTTAAGCTAGTTGGAGGCCTACTAGGCGACTTGAAAACTCCAACAGTAGGTTGACCACTAGCCAACCACCACCGATCCGCAGTGGGCACGCGTGGTGGAGTATATGCCCATTCCCTATCACCCTTATTTGTGAAAGGGGGCCTGTGCTCAGCAGTGGGACATTGTAGGCTGATGATGATGATACTATAGCATGAGATGTAGCATAATATATTGAATACCTCGTAATAGGTAAGATACAATACAAATTAGGTACTTTATTAATTACACCATAGTCGCCATTTTTTTTTATTCCACTATGTTGGCAAACAAGCATACGGCCCGCCTGATGGTAAGCAGTTATCGTATCCTATGGATGCTTGCAACACCAGAGGTATCACTCGCTCGTTGCCGATCCTGAATAAATCTCTTCACACCCTTTTTGAAGAACCCCATGCTGTACTTCATTGGGAAAACCACGGCGGGGAGCTCATTCCTTAGTCCGAGCATCCGCGGAAGAAAACTCTTTTTAGCCCGCACAGTTAGAAACAATTCCGGTTTCAATGTGTGAGGATGGACTCCCCGTCGATAACAATATGATACAAACAGACATAAAGAAGCATAAAAAAGGCTGAAGTGATTTGTTCGTGGCCACCTTTAAATCAAATCAAATCAAATCAAATCAAACATATTTATACCTTTAGGGTACCTTCTTTATAATGAAAGGTCAGAATAGGTAGATTCTCAACTCGCCTACGTGACAATTTAACAGGATTGGTTGCGCAAAACTTTCACCGCAATGAGCAAACATTTGTTTTCGATTCATAGGAAAAACCGTTTGGTGACCAACAATTTGTTGTCAAAATTACTCACGTTAAATCACTCCGTATGAATTGACTTTTGAGTGATAAATGCGTGATATTGGATTCATTCATTGAAATAAATGACATCAATAAGGTAAGGTATCCAGGAAATATGAATAATAATTAATCATTTATATTATTCTTAATCCCTTGACTTGCGGTTAAAAAATGGACAATAATATTTTTTGAAAAAAAATATTTTTGTTATTCTCCTTTAAATATTGCAAAATTGAGTAATACTAACGTAAGCTACTTATAAATAAACCAATGTTTCTTTGGATCAACTTTTGACGCGAATGCCAAGGTAAATGACGACGTCGCCAAAGGTGGTCAGCTCCCAGCCTACAAGGTACCCATCTCTCATTCTCAATCTATTTCTCTGTCACTCTTTCTTACCCAATAAAACGGGCAAGCTTGTCTAAACTCCAGTCCAACAATCTGATGAACTCCAACCGATCTCTATGACTCCCAACTTTTTTTTTATGTACGTTAAGGTGAATATAACAACAAAGGTACAGTAGTACCCAACTAATTTGGCTTACCGATGTACCTACGCAGAAGATACATACTGCCGCCATGATAGCGCGTGCCGTGCGGAGGGGCGTAACTTGCGAGTGAGACGGAACTAACAGCTGCACTGTATTATGAACCTTATAGTAGTGATCTAAGGTTGATTGTAAGTTTTAAGCATTGTTTCGTTAATCTTCGGGGCCATACTTTATTTTCTATGCGAACGAAAGATTCACGACGCGCCATATCAGTTGGGTAGGTACTACTGTAGTAACGTGTACGTTCAAAAATGTATTTTAAAGGTAAAGTGCATTGCATACACTGCACCCCGGGGCGGCTAGCTTTACTAGCTCAAAGAGCAGCCCAAGTATATTGTTTCATTTCATCGCTCTAGTGTTCTTGACCTAGAATGAGCTGATAGCACGTCACCGGCCGCTCTTGACTTTCTATCGCACATAATGTAGTAGGCACGGAAACAAGAGGAAATTGTGCTTTATTGTGTCATACTAAAAAAATGTTTGCGACAAAAACTTTACGCTAAGTATTTTTTTTTAATTCTAAAACTTGTTTTTGTTTTATAATGTTATAGTAGCTAGGTAGCTACTTTAACATTACTCTTTTTTCCCGGTGTAGGTACACAGGGAGAAAAGAGATGTGACAGTGAAGGCAAAGATTTTCATAGGGCATCGTGCCTCTACCCAGATGGATAGTTCACCTTACTAAAGCATGACATTTAATATCACTCCGCTTGAGGGTCTCCTGAGCAAATCGCTCTCATTTCGTACTGCGCACTGTCACTGCGTCACACTCGCTGTACTGATTAAATAAAATGCCGACTTGCGTATTGAAATACTGTCACAACACTTATAAAAACCAAGGAAAAACTAACCTTGTGTTAGTATTGCGATTTCGTCACTTTTAATTACCTAAACTTATTTTAGAAATTTACGTTTGGGGCCGCCAGTTTTTATCTTTTCCGGCCATGTTTTATGTAAGGTTGCCACAACATGAAAATTACCATTTTATTAAAATATGATATCGAGTACCTACTGATTAATTTTGCTCTAATGAGGAGTTTTCTTATGCTCAAAATACCCGTCATCCTGTTGATAATGCGAACCTCACGATTTTACAGGTATTTTGACCATAGAGGTATCATGAGAAAACTCCTCATTAAATATTATCTGCAAAACCAGATTCAGTAAATAAAATTAATTTTATTGGATATACAGGGTGTTGTTTTGGTCGGCGACAAGCGACCCAGGAGCGGTAGTACAAAATATATATTCCCCAAAAATGCACTTAATTCCATTAAATACTGTAAATATGTTGAGAAATACCTTATTCAATTTGAAATAAAATTACTGCAAAGTATGGTTACTAGGCACGTGCACAGACTAGAGCCTAGGCGCAAGCCGCCATCGCCCCACCCCTTTACTCCCTCGTACTCCCGTTGAGTATTATGTCTACACTTTAGCTTATTACATGATTTTCAAAATTTTATTTTTTTTAGTTTTATTATAAAAAAAAAAAAGTATTTTTTTATATTTTTTTTAGCACCAGTATCATTCGTATTACCGACCCTGAGTCGCTCGTCGCTGACCAAAACAACGACCTGTATAGTACAAGAGCTAACACAGATTATAAATAAATATATTTATCATCTATTTTAGACTTGTGTGTAAAATGTTTTGTTATTAGTTAAATGGAAAATATGTTGCAGTCATTATCAATGTCATTAGTGAACTAATTTCTTTAAAAAAATTTTTTCAATTTCAAAATTTAATGAAAATGGACATTTTATAAATTTATTTTACAAATAATTTTAGAGTTCAATACGGATTTTTATATTTATCAAAGAGTAATACAAAAACTACATAATAATGATAACATTAGTATGCATTAGTCGCACATAGTTATTCGTTTATATACCTACTGTTATAGATACATAATTTTATGTTCTTTTTAGTTTTCCTTAAAGATCCTATACTCGCCGAACCGAAGTTATATTTGTTCGGCACATTTTTGTAAAAGAGACAAATATTTGATAATAGTTTTCCCAGAGATGAGACTTAGCTAGATTGATTTTTCGCCCTCAACAATCCCCATATAGTAAATTTCATCGAAATCGTTAGCCGTTTTCGAGATATCTCCAAACATACAAATATTGTCCATTTAATGGTATAGGATATATATTATATACAAATATTGCTTGTATAATAGTACTTATGTATATGTAATATTTAGTTAGTAATAATAAAAATCTCCTAACCAAAATTCATAAATTGCCCCATTTAGGGGAAAATATTTTTATGTGCCACCTTATGCAAACTACACAGCTGTCAAATACAGTCAATTCTGGCTTGTTTATTTCATGTTCCCATGGAGGCGACTATCTTTCTGGACGTTTTAAATTCTTTGAGTGAAGGCAACTACCTCATCCTTGGTGATACAAGAAAACATTTCAAGGAGACTCCATGGTTTTAGATTAACAGATATTGTCATTTACAGTTTTTGAAAAAATTATCGTCGCTGAGAAAATAAGTTTTTTTTCACGATTTTCTTTTTGCTGTCAAACGACCGTATTTATCAAAACGCTCAATTCTCAATTCATCATCATCATCATATCAGCCCATTCGATGTCCACTGCTGAACATAGGCCTCCCCCATTGATTTCCACTTCGAACGGTTCTGGGCCGCTTGCATCCAGCGGCGCCCAGCGACTCTGACCAGGTCATCGGTCCACCTGGTGGGAGGTCGTCCCGCTCGGCGCTTTCCAGTACGTGGTCGCCACTCTAGAACCTTTCTTCCCCAGCGGTTATCAGCTCTTCGAGCGATGTGGCCTGCCCATTGCCACTTCAGCTTACTAACTCTACGAGCTATGTCGGTCATTTTCGTTCTACTACGAATGTCCTCATTTCGGACCCTGTCACGTAGAGATATTCCGAGCATAGCTCGTTCCATAGCTCGCTGAGTGACTCTGAGTTTATTTATACGGCCAGCAGTGAAAGACCACGTCTCTGTCCCGTATGTCATCACTGGTAACACGCACTGATTGAAGACCTTTGTCTTCAGACTCTGAGGTATTTTGGACGTGAAGATATGCCGTAGCTTCCCGAACGCTGCCCAGCCGAGTTGGATTCTTCGATTGACCTCTTTGTCAAAGTTGGACCTACCTAGTTGGACAATTTGTCCTAGGTAAACATACTCGTCTACAACTTCGAGGACAGTGCTCCCAACAATTACCGGCATTGGCGGAATATGAACATTAGACATAATTTTTGTCTTGTCCATATTCATTTTGAGGCCTACCTGTTGAGAAACTCTGTTGAGGTCATTGAGCATGATGTTCAAAGCTTCCAGCGATTCCGCCATTATGACTATATCGTCGGCAAATCGAAGGTGAGTGATGTGTTCGCCATTGATGTTGATGCCATATCCCTTCCAGTCCAAGAGCTTGAATACATCCTCCATTGCAGTGGTGAAGAGTTTCGGGGAAATAACGTCACCCTGTCTAACACCCTTCTGCAACTGGATCGGTTTCGTACTCTCGTCCTGGACCCGAATTGACATGGTGGCTTTGCTGTACAAGCACTTCAACACTTCGATATAGCGATAGTCGATTTGGCATCGCTGTAGACTCTGTAACACCGCCCATGTCTCGACTGAATCAAAGGCTTTCTCATAGTCCACATACGCCAGGCATAATGGCCGATTATACTCCTCAGTCTTCTTTATAATCTGGCGGAGTGTATGTATGTGGTCTATGGTGCTAAAGCCTTTACGGAAACCGGCTTGTTCGGGAGGCTGGAAGTCGTCAAACCTACGTGCGAGACGATTCGTAATGACTCTTGAAAACAGCTTATAAACGTGGCTTAGGAGGGATATCGGTCGGTAGTTCTTCAATAGGGCCTTATCACCTTTCTTGAAGAAGAGCACCACCAAACTTCCACTCCATACTTCGGGCGTTGTTCCTTCGTGTATGACGGAATTAAAAAGCTTCTGAAGGACTACAAGTACCGGTTTTCCACCCGCTTTCAGGAGCTCTGTTGTAATTCCGTCATCACCCGCCGCCTTGTTGTTTTTAAGCTGTTTCAGAGCCATTCTAATCTCGTATAGGCTGACGTCCGGGATATCTTCGGTGTAATGTCGGGTCAACTTGGCTCTTGCGTCACTAACCGGAATTGGATCTGGTTTCTGTGACGAGGTGTACAGCTGTCCATAGAACTTCTCGATCTCTCTCAAGATCTCCAGCTTTGACGTAATGATGTTGCCGGAGTCGGTCTTCAGCTTGGTCAGTTGACTTTGACCAATAGACAAGTCTCTTGCGAACACTTTGGAACCTTTGTTCCGCTTTATTGCCTCTTCCTACATGATGTATTAAAGAGGCGTAAATCGTGTCGCATGGCGTTTGAGACCTGCCTATTTAGCTGCCGATATTCGGCTGTATCAGCTGAAGACTGCAACTTCATTTCACGTCGTCGCTTCATGAGTTTGAGAGTCTCATCCGAGAGTTTTTGGGTTCTATTCGTGCGCTGGGTCTTAAAGAATTTCGATCCTACCGCATGGACAGTTTCCACGAGCCTGTTGTTTGTATCGTCCACCGTCACGCAATCATCCAGGCATTGGAAGCGATTATGAAGTTCGAGCTGAAAGCTTTCAGGGTCTTGGATATATGCAGATTGGGGTCGGAGCGTAGACTTTACCAGACGACATCTCTCCACCTGGATGTTCAGGTTCAGTGTGCCTCTTACTAACCGGTGATCGCTGCCGGTCTTAACCCTGTTGATCACAGAAACATCACTGAAGATTTGCCGTTTTGTCGTCAAGATAAAGTCTATCTCGTTTTTGGTGGATCCATCGGGGCTACTCCAGGTCCACTTCCTGTGCGGCCGCTTTTTGAAGAAGGAGTTCATCATAAAGAGTCCCTCCAACTCCATGAAGTCGGCCAACCGTTGCCCCCTAGGGTTCCTCTGCCCAATTCCAAACTGCCCCACTCTCAGCTCATCGTCATTCCTAATGCCTAGCTTCGCATTAAAGTCCCCCATCAATACCATATAGTGAGTTTTAGAGGCATGTATGGCTCGTGAGATATCCTCATACAATGCCTCTATCTCGTCATCTGGGTGTGACGAGGTCGGAGCGTATACCTGAATGACCTTCAGCGAATACCGTTTGGTAATTCTGAGTATCAGGTATGCGACTCTCGCTGAGACACTCTCTATCCTCACTATATTCTTGATGAGGGGCCTGCGGACAATAAACCCGACACCACCCTGTGACAGGTGATCACCCTCCCGGTAGTAGAACAGGTTACCGGATTTAAGGATTATCGTGTCCTCCCCCTCTCTTCGGACTTCTGATAATCCCATTATATCCCAGCGCAACCTGTCCACTTCTTCCTCCAGCTCAATGAGCTTCTCGTCGGTCCTCAGAGTCCGTGCATTATATGTTACCAGGTCCAGTCGTCGGTGTTGGTAGCCGGATCTCTGCCGGAGACTCTTAGCAATTCTCAATTGGATTATTTTAATTAGATAAAATAAATTTCAAATATTTGTCATTTTTTATAAGGGCCAGTCTTTCCCTAATAAAAAGGTTTTGATATAAAAGTTAGTTTAAAAATAAAGTTCCGACAAAATGCATGAAAAATGCTGTCTACTACGAACGTTTTCCTGTAACTCCAAGGGTTCCTGTCTTCACTGACCCATCTCAAATTTCCACCCTCCATAGCAATTTTACGACAAGGGGTTCTACAAAACGTACGTAAAAAGTCGGTAGCTCATCAGCAATTCCTTTTTATTTACAAATGTCTATATGGAATGACTTTCATGAACATAAATGTCTGTCTTAGGTGAGAATCGAACCGATGTTGCGGCATGATAGGTAACCTTAGCAACCACGCCTACCGCCAGTCACAGAATAGGTATCTATTATAAAAACACTTCGCAACAAAATAAAATAAGAAACTCATCAGCATAACAGATAAGACTGTTAATAAAAAAAATGCTATGATGAACTGGTGAAGATTTGCGTCACGAAAAAAATATTGCCACTGACAACAACATACAATCTCCTATTACGATAAGAATATTTTAGATTATGTTTTTCAGTTATAATTTCGGCATAACACCAAAACTTGATAGGTACGTAGATATTGTGATTTTCTACGTGGGTAGTACTAGTATAATAGTAAATGTTTGTATGGATGTATACAGCTCAATCACGTTATAATGGCTGATACAATTACTTTGGGCTGAACGAATTAAGTTGAAACCATTGTAAACGTAGATACGTTTACCGTGGTTTGGGATAATGCGACCATGTCGGAATCAGGCCCAGCAGTAAAAATATTCCTTCTAAGAGAAAAAAATGAGAGAGGTGAAACCGCGGCGGAATACTCGTTGATCACGCCTAGAATTAAAAATATAAATATTTTTAATTAAACTAGCTGTGCCCCGTGTTTTTACCCGCGTTCCCGGGATAAAAAGTATTCTAGCTTATAATACTCTAGGGATAATGTAGCTTCCTATTAGAGAAAGAATTTTTCGGATCCGACTAGTAGTTCCAGAGATAAGTCCGTTTAAACAATCAAAGAAACACTTCCACTTTATTATATTAACTAGCTGTCTTGCGCGGTTTCACCCGCGTTCCCGTGATAAAAAGTAGCCTATTATACTCGGGGATAATGTAGCTTCCTATCAATGAAAGAATTTTTCGAATCCGACTGGTACTTCCAGAGATTAGCCCGTTTAAACAAACAAACAAAAAAACTCTTCCGCTTTATTATAGTATATAGTATAGATGAATAGTGGAATTGGGATTGAAGGTAAAACCGTGGAGCGGGTAAACAGTATTAAAATAACTTAATGTCCGCACATTTCCTTGACATACATTGAAAACCGATGACCTGTGAATCCTGCCAGGAGGATTAGAGACGGAAAGAAGCTTGGAAGATGTCGCAAGTATTGGGAAAGGTCTTTGTCAATCAGTGGACATTATAAGCTGATGATGATGCATTACATTGTGTTACGTGGATGTTGTGCTTACACGATAAAAGTACATAATCAGATAATAACTTCATAACAAAGGTTCATATGAAATTTATGATAATCTCAAATTAATAACATTGTGTGTTGTGTTATGAGGCAAAGTCCACTAGATATGATAAACAATTGAAGATTGGATTTTTATTAAAGCAATAGCCAAACAGCAATCAATCAAAAGGATTATTTACATATCCATTTTTTTTTAAATAAAATACTTTAAAGAAATATCCTAGCCTTCCTCATCGGCAGCAGTTGTTTTTTAACCAACTTCAAAAAAGGAGGAGGTTCTCAATTCGAATGTATTTTTTTTATGTTTGTTACTTCATATGAAATGAAATGAAATGAAATGAAATGAAATGAAATGAAATGAAATGAAATGAAATTAATTTTATTTGCGAGAATAAGGGTAATGCTAATACAAAATAGCGGTGTTAAAAATTAAATAGTTCCAAACTTACTCTACCGATCTGTGCGGTGTGCAAATATTAAAATTGAAAATAAATGTCGTTAATATGACAAAGCTTAAATGACATGATATTAATTAAAACAATGCTAGATGAGAATTATAACAAAGATAAAAAATTAAGGTAACTAATAATAATGTTGGTCATACTCATTCAAAAAAAAAAAAAACAAACAATTATATTTTCCGATCTAAATGTCAAATAAGTCTCATGTCAAATTAATATTATTAATTATGTATATACAAAAAAAACAAGTTCATAAAATGTCTAGCAAGCTACAATATTATTATAAAGGTAAATGGCATGTCGGTATTTATCACATTTTGTCATCAAAAAATTCATTAATCGAATAATACATCTTATTAATTAAAAATTTTAACAAAGCACTTTTAAATTTAACTAAAGGTAATTCTGTGAGACTACAAGGTATGTGGTTGAAAGTCCGAATCGCCATGCAATAAACATTATTTCTGTACACATTTAGTCTCTGGATTGGAACATACAGTCGGTCTTTGTGTCTGCCACTTTTGCCAGTAACTTGTTTATTTGTTTTAAACATACCATTATGTTTTTTGACTAATAAACATACCTCAAATATATATAAACAAGGAAGTGGTAGTATGTTCAAGGACTTAAACAATGGCTTACAGCTATCGAGAGGACCCACTCCGCACAGTGATCTCAAACATTTCTTTTGAGCTTTAAAAACTCCGTCATTTATTAACCGATTTGGAAAATTCTTTTTTTATTTGAATGGGTACACTTCCCGTTTGGTCCCATTGTCATCAGATCAGGATTTGATTACTTCTTAGTGTACTTTGAAGTCGGTTTAAGTTTTTTGTAAAACAGTCCCATTATTATATATTTATTGTAAACTAGCTGCCCGGTGCAACCTCGTTTGCGTAGTGTCTTACGGGTAGTCCCGTAAGAACCTTCTACAAATATTAGAAATTTAAAAAAAATGGATGAAATCGGTAATGTCGTTCTCAAGTTATAGCGTGACGAAGGGAAATAGAGATTAATTTTTATACCCATATATAGTGATGGGGAAAAATACAAACACTTACCGAAATTGTTGAGGTTCGGGATTGGGGAGACTTTGGTAACCACAATAACCACAATAACCACTTAGTTTTTTTAATTTAGATTGATGAATTTGGTTTTGGCACACGCGTTTTGATGAGTTCAATTGCTTTTTTTTGAAGGGACAAGTTGGCGGATGATGGCAATTAACCAATCAAATCGATCCATTTGAATATGTGAATTTGCGTTCCTTTTTACACTGTGTTTACCTTGATTATACACATATAGATAGATATGTTAAAAGATTCAATGTTAGAAAATAATACATATGTGACAATATAGATGAATATTTATTTTCATAGACACACACAGAACAACAACCTTTGAGATATGACGTGTAGACGTAATTGTTATGATAATGTAATAATCATGTATCTCATGAGTTATTATCAAGTTAAATTGCGTATGAAGTAAGACCAACGTAATTTTAGATAGCAACAACACTATTAAAATATTATAAAACACGTGTAAAAATTCAAATAATAACATTGAGCTATTATTACTACGTAGTAATAATAGCTCAATGAATAAGAATAAGACAATGCTCTGAACTTTTGCCTGTTTTTGGCAACCTAAAAGCTACGGAAAAATTCCAAACAGAGAAAAGGGTGTTCAGATAAGGTGAGCTAGGCAAATTCTGTATGAAAAATAAATTCATGTAGGTACCTACTATTTAAAACACCTCATTCATTATGCTATATTAATACGATTTTTATGATCCATATATATTACCATAAAATATTTCAATACGTCAGGATATAATAAGCTGATACTTATCAGTCATTTGTAATGTAACCTTTACCGAACGTCTGTGGCCAGCGCAACTTCAACGCAAGCATAGTCTAAAAGCTTGCTGTTTCATCCAACGTAATGTTTGACTGCGAAAAAAGAGAGACAGCATCAGAGCCGTCGGTTATCAGTCGGTAAATTCCGCTGATCACTCGCGGCCGCTTCTCTAGGTCGTCATTCATGATTTCGCATTCATAAAACTTGTTCCAGGAGTTGGAGGGTTCTTCTTGTGAAAAAATCTTACAAGTTTGTGAAAAAAAAGTTAGTTATTTAGAATCTCCAATACATTTGCAAGCCTGGTATCTAAATGTTTTCTTTACTTTTACAATTTATAGGTACATTAGATATGGCCAAAGTTCAGGCAAAAACGCTGTTTTTCGGAGGCTTTGACTGAATTTGTTTCACACTTTTTTTAAATTACGCCTAGATACACGGCTAGATATAGTGCACAAGATATTAATTTGTTCAAAACATCTAACGAAAAATGTTTAACAACGCCATGATAAGTACAGAGGTTTTATATGAAAAGTATGACGAATTGAGTCCTCTTAAGCACGGAATAGATAAATAAGGTTGGAAAGGCCCTCGCTCCAATTTTGTACTAGGACCAGTGTCGCCGCTTGACCCCCACTATTTTAATTTCTACACATACGCAATCATATTTTTACAAATATTTCGCACACAACCAAATCACGCACACATAAATCTCAGGGCAGATATTCGTTCGCCCACTAGCACTAAGCTACCGTGGGCATAGACACTCACACACGCAAAAATGCATACACCTGTCAAAAATTTTGACAACTTACAGTAGGGATGGGTAGTAGTGTATAATCGTTAATGAATCGGTTCGATTATCAATTATTATTCTCATAGAACTTGGAATCGATAGTTGCATGGTTATGCTGTACGGATTACACAAAACTAACATATCTTTTTCTATTGAATTAATTATATTATTATTCAGCATAATGATTTTTTGGACCGGCAATAATCAATTTGTGACAATTAAAAACTAATAAAACTATTAGGGTATGTAGTGGTTTTTTTACGGATAACTGCGTGATAGATATATAATATATTATATTATAGTGCGCAAATAACGAAAATTTTTACAACAAATTATATAGTTAATTAAATCTTAACTTCTAATGTTCGATTTGTTTTATTTCTAAACTGATTATTGATAGTCTGGTTGTTCGTTGTGCTTGGCACTTCACTAAGTGGGTGGGACCCGCCAATGAAGAACGACATTATCGTTAGTAAGTAATTACCGAAAAAATACGATACTTCATAGGCGTGAGCTGTTAAAATTATGAAGCTAAATTTGACAGATTTGATTTGCTTGATAAAGTCGATATTTTTATCGATAAATTATCTGATGAATGCGTGGGGAAAAATGTAACATGAAATTAATATTAAGAAATTATTTTATTTTAATTTTTACTATATACTAGCTAAAAGCGCAGCTTTGTAAGGGCTCGTAAGATTTTTTTGTAACTAAGTTTAATATTTTAATTTCAATAAGCCCAAATATGGTTAGGATAAGGATACGTCGTTCCACTATGGAGTTTCAGTGCTTACGCACACTCCAACTCCATCATCAGACCCTGAATACAATATATGGCCAAAGTTCATCTCACGACAATTCCAACAACCCCAAACATGGCTAGGATACGTTGCTGCGCTATGGAGTTCCATTACCTACCCTCCTACTCTATCATCAGAGCCCGAAAACCATATATGGTCAAAGCTGTTCTCAGGACAATTCCAACAACCCCAAACACGGCTACGATAAGTTGCTCCGTTATACAGTTTAAATACCTACCATTCTACTCCATCATCAGACCAGGGATACCACATGTGGTCAAAGTTCATCTCACGACAATTCCAACAACCCCATCCAGCGCATGCCCGTACGTAGATATTGTGATTTTCTACGTGGGTGCCTACTAGTATAATAGTAAATGTTTGTATGGATGTATACAGCTCAATCACGTTATAATGGCTGATACAATTTCTTTGGGCTGAACGGATTAAGGTGAAACCATTGTAAACGTAGATACGTTTACCGTGGTTTGGGATAATGCGACCTTGTCGGAATCACGCCCAGCAGTAAAAAGATTCCTTCTAAGAGAAAAAAATGAGAGATCTTAGGTGAAACCGCGGCGGAATGCTAATTGATCACGCCTAGAATTAAAAATATAAATATTTTTAAAAAAACTAGCTGTGCCCCGTGTTTTTACCCGCGTTCCCGGGATAAAAAGTATTCTAGCTTATAATACTCGGGGATAATGTAGCTTCCTATTAGAGAAAGAATTTTTCGGATCTGACTAGTAGTTCCAGAGATAAGTTCGTTTAAACAATCAAAGAAACACTTCCACTTTATTATATTTAACTAGCTTTCTCACGCGGTTTCACCCGCGTTCCCGTGATAAAAAGTAGCCTATAATACTCGGGGATAATGTAGCTTCCTATTAGAGAAAGAATTTTTCGGATCCGACTAGTACTTCCAGAGATTAGCCCGTTTAAACAAACAAACAGAAAAACTCTTCCGCTTTATTATAGTATATAGTATAGTATAGATGAATAGTGGAATTGGGATTGGAGGTAAAACCGTGGAGCGGGTAAACAGTATTAAAATAACTTAATGTCCGCACATTTCCTTGACATACATTGAGAACCGATGACCTGTGAATCCTGCCAGGAGGATTAGAGACGGAAAGAAGCTTGGCAGATGTCGCAAGTATTGGGAAAGGTCTTTGTCAAGCAGTGCACATCCATAAGCTGATGTGATTACATTGTGTTACGTGGATGTTGTGCTTACACGATAAAAGTACATAATCAGATAATAACTTCATAACAAAGGTTGTTCATATGAAATTTATGATAATCTCAAATTAATAACATTGTGTATTGTGTTATGAGGCAAAGTCCACTAGATAATATAAACAATTGAAGATTGGATTTTTATTAAAGCTATAGCCAAACAGCAATCAATCAAAAGGATTATTTACATATCATTTTTTTTTTTAATAAAATACTTTAATGAAATATCCTAGCCTTCCTCATCGGCAGCAGTTGTTTTTTATAGTAGCTGCCCGGCGCAACCTCGTTTGCGTAGTGTCCTACCCTTATACACTAAGGGTAGTCCCATAAGAACCTTCTACAAATATTAGAAATTTAAAAAAAATGGATGAAATCGGTAATGTCGTTCTCAAGTTATAGCGTGGCGAAGGGAAATAGAGATTAATTTTTTACCTATATATAGTGATGGGGAAAAATACAAACACTTACCGAAATTGTTGAGGTTCGGGATTGGAGAGACTTTGGTGACCATAATAAGCACAATAATCACTTAGTTTTAATTTAGATTGATGAATTTGGTTTTAGCAGACGCGTTTGATGATTTAAATTTTTTTTTTTTGAAGGGACAAGATGGCGGATGATGGCAATTAACCAATCAAATCGATCCATTTGAATATGTGAATTTGCGTTCCTTTTTACACTGTGTTTACCTTGATTATACACATATAGATAGATATGTTAAAAGATTCAATGTTAGAAAATAATAGATATTATGTGACAATATAGATGAATATTTATTTTCATAGACACACACAGAACAACAACCTTTGAGATATGACGTGTAGACGTAATTGTTATGATAATGTGATAATCATGTATCTCATGAGTTATTATCAAGTTAAATTGCGTATGAAGTGAGACCAACGTAATTTTAGATAGCAACAACACTATTAAAATATTATAAAACACGTGTAAAAATTCAAATAAGAACATTGAGCTATTATTACTACGTAGTAATAATAGCTCAACATTGAGCTATTATTACTACGTAGTAATAATAGCTCAATGAATAAGAATAAGACAATGCTCTGAACTTTTGCCTGTTTTTGGCGACCTAAAAAACTACGGAAAAATTCCAAACAGAGAAAATGGTGTTCAGATAAGGTGCGCTAAACAGATTCTGTATGAAAATTAAATTCATGTAGGTACCTACTATTTGAAAACACCTCATTCATTATGCTATATTAATACGATTTTTACGATCCATATTTAACTCTACTATACAATATTTCAATACGGATATAATAAGCTGATACTTATCAGTCATTTGTAATGTAACCTTTGCCGAACGTATTCGTTTCAGAGAACAAATTACTTAAGTAGGCTCAATGTTCATACAACTGTAACAAATCAACGAGTTGGAATTTTGTTGTGTCTATTACAGTTACACATCTATGTTTTATATTTAGCTATAGCTTATGGTGCGTCTACGCTACGAGAACCAGCACGAACTGAGCCGCTCTTCGTTCGTCGCTCGCGATGTCAAGTGTGGAATACAACGAACCTACAACACGAACGCGATGCGAATCCCTGTGTTCGTCCAAAAAACTGACAACTGTCGGAGCGCAGTCGAGCGCGAGCCGAACGTTCGTTCGAGGCTTGCAAGTGCGAACTCGAGCTCCACGGCTCATGCTCGGGTCGCGTAGCATAGACGCACCTTTACGTTGAAAATACAAAAAGGTGTGGCGTGCTTTGGGAGAGACTTATATCCAACAGTGAACTACGAAAAGCTGATGATGATGATGATGATAAAGGATACAATAGCAGGCCCCTCTTTGCCACTGGGCACTCTGGTGCCCAGGGCCCCGCGATCGATAGGGTCCTGCCAGATCACCAGCCGATATTACCGATAAATATACACGGTGACTTTTGAATCGTTTTAATACTAGAACAAACGTTGTTCAGACCATGATCTACTAACATTCTATAACATCAAATGAAATAATTACGTCATTGGTTTTTGATAATGTCAAAAAAAGTCGGGATTATCGTTACTCCTTACAACCCAAAGTAGTTGTGGCACGGCGGCGCCAGATTTGTAGCACTCCGGGGCTTCCTGACTTTTTGAAATTTTTATGATTTCTGGTTTTTTCAAAAATCAAATAACTTTTTTATTTTATTTATGTTATAGAATGTTAGTAGACCATGGTCTGAACAACGTTTGTTGTAGCGAAAAAACGATTTAAAAGTCACCGTGTATTGTTGTGCTTTAAGACATGTAAGACTTTGAAGAAGTGATTGTCAACTTTGCTTATCTAAAAGCCAGAAGAGTACCTCTTCAATCAACATGATTAAGTTTAAGCACTAACATAATAGTGAATGCTAAAAGTATGTTACCTACCTACTTATTGCCTACTATTATATAACCTACTCATTGAATGTGATAGTAAATAAATAAAATAGTTTAATAAATCTAGAATGTTAGTAATCCAATAGGGGGCCCCATTACTAATGTGAATAGGGCTTCCAATAGGATAAGAAGGCCATCAACAGATAAATATTATCGTTATTTTCTTTATTAAAATTTAATGTTACTAACATACTATTTGAATTAAAATTCAAAATCGTTTATTCAAATAGACCTTCGCAAGCACTTATGAAAAGTCTGACTCTAATACTCTATATCGATTCGGAATACCGGTTTGAACTTCTTAATTTTTTTTATTATAATACATACTCTCATATACTATTCAATAAATACTTACTTACATTCAATATCTAATTGCAAAACTATACCATCATATTAAATTTAATATTTGATAACTGTTTTACAAAAAACTTAAACCGACTTCAAACCACACTAAAATGCTGGATATTTGCTTCATGCTAAAAAGTAATAAAAAAAAATTAAATTAAAATTCATTTATTTCGAGTAACAATTGAACTCATAATAATAATAATAACAAAAGCAAGAGATAAGTAAAAAGAATAAAATAAAAATAAAATACAAATTAAATATAACACGAAATAATAATATTTAAAATAGGTACATATTTGCCGCTTTACCCGGCACTACAAGTGACATGTCTATCACTGCAGTGTCGGATATAGGAACAGTCTAACATACCTGCAATCATACTAACCTAATGATAATGATACCAAACGGGAAGTATTACCCTTCATAACAAAAAAAGAATTTTCCAAATCGGTTACTGAATGAAGGAGTTCTGAGGTAACAAACATAAAAAAACACAATCAAATTGAGAACTTACTCCTTTTTTTGAAGTCTGATAAAAGTATAATGGAATTCAAGTTAAAACTGATTACAATAATATTACATTATGATACATGTGTGCAAAGTTGGTTATTAACACTCCAGGCATTAAGCGATAAAGGAGCCGAGAGTGTAATAATCAATGCACACGCGTGTCATACGACGTTTTTTAACACACTTGCGAGGATAAAAACAGACATATTTTGCAATAAATGTCACTTTACGATCGAGTTTGTTGAAAAAATAATTAATTCACTGATGTACGATGGGGACATACAATCTAGTACAAGACCATCTGTAATTGAACTTTATGTAGTCTCGGTAAATTAAATAAATTGAAAGTGATAATGAATGTACGCTAAGTTGTTATTTGAGTCACAGAGGCATCCATTAACATGATAAATAAATTCCTTCATTCACGGCTGTTTAATGAAGCCGCCACGAATTTCGCCGCACATAGTATTAAGAGTGCGTACAAAGTCAGAAAAATATGGCAATGTCAAATGAAACAAACTTATGTCTAATCTTCGCGTGGCATGAGATGGAGATAGCGTGTTTCGCGGAACAAAAATGAACTAAGCGCTTCTTATCTAAATAACTCGTAAAGTATAGAATATTTCAAAAAATCGTTAGTAGCAGCCCTAGGTCATATGTTAGTGTAATTATTTATCGAATTTTTGTCTTAATAAGATACACCATGAACGAATAAAAACGAAAATTCATTATTATTAGAGGTAGCTTTGTGATTTTTTTTATCGAGGAAATTTCATTCCATTATGTTTTTGCTCAGATAGAACCCTTGCGTATATAATGAAAATACCCATATAAAAATATTTTTTCATTTAAATACAATTTACTTGAGTAAATTTCAATTCAAAGATATGTTATTTTGCTTTATACGCACTCTTAAGATGCGGTAATTGCGTCATTAACGAGCGAGCTTTAAACAGTGACGTCATGCTTACGTAGCGTGTCATGCGGGCTGGGAAAATAGTCATGAAAATATTTGAATGAAATGTCTGTTCATTTAAAAATACGTTGTCCATATAATAATTTTATAATCGCGATTTCTTTATTTATAATATTTGAATTTAGTCGAAGTTTTCTTGTAATTTTTGTTTTGTATTTTTCAGTGTAACTTGTCTCGAATAATGATATAATTAATTGCATAAATACATTTTGTACAACGAAAAAATAAGTACATAATCTGACAAGCCTGCTTGTAGATTGAATATTCTGTTCTTGTAGCTAATATCGTAGCCCGTAGGCCTTACATCGTAGCCCGTAGGCCTTACATCGTAGCCCGTAGGCCTTACTTCGTAGCACGTGATCGCGTAGTCAGGACATCTAGGAGTACTATGACTTAACGATGACTACCTCACCGCACCTCGGTATTCCACTCCCTTTAATTTTAAAGAACCTTAGTTATATTTTCTGACGGACAAAATGTACAGAAACGAGTAGTATTAGTACGCACTTCAAACGTATGATTACCTGCTAACTTGTCCTGTCGGCCAATTAACAGGTCATCATCATCATCATCATCAGCCTATAATGTCCCACTGCTGAGCACAGGCCTCCTTTCACAAATGAAGGTGAAAGGGAATGGGCAATACTCCACCACGCGTGCCCACTGCGGATCGGTGGAGGTAGGCTAGTGGTCAACCTACTGTTGGAATTTTTCAAGCCGCCTAGGAGGCATCCAACTAGCTTAACGACTATCACAATTAAGTGATAACCGGGACCAACGGCTTTACGTGCCTTCCGAAGCACGGCAACGCTCGATTTGAAATACCACTAGGCGGTCACCCATCCAGGTACCGACCACGACAGGCGTAGCTTAACTTTGCCGATCGATTAAGAACGGCTAATCATGCTACACCACGAGCGCTTCAATTAACAGGTACCAGGTATGAAAGGTATGTTATGTATAAAGACCGGATTATATGCATTTGCATATTTAAGCGATCTTCAACGGTAATAGCCTAAGATCTAGTTCTGATGCATATTATCGATACATTTACAATATTTATCGAGCGAGCGACCTATGTGCTAACATAACAAATAAAACTAAATGTCCATAGAATAATGAGTGGACGTTAGAAGATACTCAATACAATTTGAATACTGTCTCGTAATACAAAATATAAACAAAAGTTTTTCAAGGTACGAGTATTTCCTTCAAATCAAAAATTCGCAGAACAGACTTTCTGAAGCTGTATTCAGATATTTCATTTAATTATTGCTCAATTTTTCGTTTTTGTCGCTCATTCTTTATTTTTCTGGGTTTGGAGAGCTCCCTTTTTATTAACTCTAATGCTTTATGCGTATTTATTCATATGATGATTTAGTGCCTTTGTGAATAATACAATGGTATTTTTAACAAACGCGGTTTCTTTGCGCGGCTTTGGTCCGACAGTTCGTTATATTATAACGGATTGCGCCTTTTTTATTTATCACTTGAAAGGAATTTCAATTCATTTTTGGGCTGTACAGAGTATTTACTAAGCTAGACAAAAAAAATATCTTTCATTTACAGAAATCAAAGCAAACTATGCTGTTAATATAATTTAATGGTTACCTATTTATTTTTTTACTTTTATTTATAAATAGAGATGTTGATTGACTACAAATCAGTTTTTTTTATTGATACGTCATTATTATACAGCATCATTATTTGTGCTTGTATTTATTTACTAAAGTTATCAAACGTTGATTAGCTAAAATTCCGAAGTCTTTATCTGACACTTGACCTTTGGTGATCAAAAGAGTGAGACGGGGCACACTATTACACAGATTTAGTTAAAAAGGGATTATGAATAAGGGGGTCAGGTTTTGGGCGTAAAAAGTATACAATTTACCTAAATCATAATTTGAATCTACCATATTATTAGACGTTATACGCACTGTTACCATGTTTGATATATAGTATCATAATTTATAAAATAGGTATTATTTTAGGTACAATATGAGACATGGCCCCATTTTAAAAGTATATGTTTTAAGCCATAATATATTTTACGAGATAACGAATGAGTTATTTACCTCAATTTATCGCAATGGACATTTAAATTCCACTCGTATAATAGATCTAATCTGATGTAGGTTGCTAGAAAAATATTTTTTGATATAACAAATTGCCAATTTTATTATTGTGAGAGATAAACTCAGTGTTTTCGTAGGCTTTGTGCACCATCAGCCATATTTTATACCACGTTAAGATTGTGGTAGATTAGAACATGGCCCATCCACGCATATATCATCATAATCATTGCCCAACCCACTGCTGATCACGGGCCTCTTTTCACAAATTAGTGTGAAAGTGAATGGGCAGATACTCCACCACGCGTACCACTTCGGATTGGTGTAGGTAGGCTAGTGGTCAACGTACTTTTGGAGTTTTTAAGCTGCCTAAGAGGCCTGCAACTAGTATAACGACTATCACAATTAAGTCATAGCCAGGACCAAAGGCTTCACGTACCTTCCGAAGCTCAGAACGTACATGTACCTATTGTCCACGAGTCAAAATACTAGAAAGTTAAACTTTCTTAAAAAAATATTTATTCAATTTAAAAGCCAATGATATATTTAATATAATACATATAAACTTCTTAGACTAAGGTCGAACGGAAAATGAGTTACTCCTGACATGGCGAGTACTCTTTTATACAGTGGTTAAGCCACGCCTAGTTCTGTGTCTTCAATCTGGAACTTTTCCACGTTGCTGGTCCAAGGTGTTATTGTAATGCGTTTAACTGGAGACTTTAAATTACCCTTTGTTTGAGTTGTTGTTGGGTGGTCCTTTGTTATTATTTCTTTATGTTTATCAATAACTGGTACTAGTTGACTCTCCCCTTCCAAATTTGAAGTACTTGGTTTAGAATGAACCTTAGTACTGAAAAATTTATAAAGAAAACATGTAATAATTATTAATATTATAAAACTTGATAGACCATACTGAACATAAGTATGGGTCTCTTGAGTTTGTAGCTTCTCTATTTGTTTCAATTGGTGTAATTTATTTGAAATCTTCGTTGTATCATATGTTAGATCCATTTCAGGTACCTCTTCTTTGTTCACTATTTCTAGTTTTGACAAGATTATTATGTCTTCAGATTCCTTTGTTTTAAACCTTATGATACCTGCAATAGTAACTT
The DNA here is from genome assembly GCA_951394255.1 of Polyploca ridens. NCBI lineage: Eukaryota > Metazoa > Arthropoda > Insecta > Lepidoptera > Drepanidae > Polyploca > Polyploca ridens. Next base: position 3,733,823 of record OX596254.1, on the reverse strand, counting down.
GACAATTTTCACCATTTAGTATATATGGTCCTTTAATCCATAATGTTTCGTCTCCTTTTTCACATTTAACATTTATTTCAGTAGTTTTATTTACATAAATATACATTCCTCGTGGTGACAGTTCCTGTATAAGTTCTTTAGGACATTTTATAGGTACAACATTACAAAGGTCAGTATTTTTCTTCAATATTATTTCCGATTCACATGTATCTTGCTGTAAGATACTTCCTTGACAAATTAATTGATCGAACTCAGTGCAATCTTGAACTTCGTACATCTCTTGATCATTATAGGCTAAAGTAACTTTTCGCATAATGGGATAGGTACAGGTAGGGAAATTTTGGACAACAGGTACAATTTTTCTTGTTAAATAAACATCTGTTTTTACCAAAGGTATTTCTAGCATAAAGTATACAATATTTTCAATAATCTTACTATTAACTTTTATAAATGGTTCTACATTATTTATATTACTAGAAATCATAACATCATTAGGAATTAAGTTTAAAGTATCTTGTAAATTATGTGACTGTATTATGCTATAATGATACATATGATGTTCTGCAAAGGTAATAGCTGTTGTCAGCCTTTCTGCAATATCTTGTAATGTTTGCGCTTGCAATAACAAACCAAAAGCTATCTTTTGTTGATATTTTACACTTGCAATATGTATAAATTGATTATCTATTTTTCTCTGAATATGTGTAATCTTATTTAATTGTTTATTATACTCTTCTAATGTATCATTAGTAACCGATATCTGTAAATTGTAAGCTGTTCTTAAAGTTTCTAAATCTTTTTGAACATTATTTAAATCATCTTGATCCAAGTTTCCTGTTATAGCTTTTATAATAGAACCTAATCCATTAATTAATCCTCTTTTCGTTCTAGTCTGAATATTTAAATGATTACAAATTTCATTTACATGTCCAACTATTATATTAATTCTATCGTAAATATGTTTAACATCTTCTAACTTAGATGAATTTGCCATAGCACTTTTAACTCTATTAACAATCCAATTTTTGTTATCAGCTATAGGTTTTATATCTAGTTTATGAATGACTGTCCACTTCCCTTCGACAATACGGGTAGGCTTCATTTCGACAATAATGAAATGCTCGTCGTAATTGAGTGGTCGGAATTTGTATCCGTAAGCAACGAGGCATCTGTAACAGAAAGTTCCTCTACGTGATAGATTCTACCATTAGATAATTTATATTTATTGTGAGGCTCACAACTAATGATTTTGTAGGGACCTAAAAACCTAGAATTTGTTTTATGTCTTTCTGCTTTACCGTTTTTTACATATGCTATGTCTCCGATTTTAAATAATTTTGATGGTTTCATTTTACTATTGATTCTATTATTTCGTTTTTCCTTTTGTTTTTTTAATAGTTTGTGAATATTTTTATTTAAATCATTAGCGAATTGTTTATGTTGCGTTGTATAACGTTGGATAACAACCTTTAAATTATCAAAACTTCGTAGCTTTGGTTTTCGTGCAAAGTGTACTTCAAATGGTGTCATATTAATAATACTATGTGTTGTATTATTATACGCATGAGTAATAAAAGTCATCTTTTGATTTTGATCTAAATCTGAATCTCTCTGTAATCTAAATAGTTCTTGGATTGTGTTATGTAATCTTTCTATATCTGAATTAGATTTATGATGTTGCGGAGAAGTAGTGTGGTTTGTGATTTGATAAGTCTGAAATAATTCTGACAATATTTCACTACAAAATGATTGTTCTCCATCATGCACAATTTTATTTGGTGCTCCTATCATTGCAAATATCTCCGATAAAGTATCATAAACTTTGCTTTTCTCAGTTTGTTTTATAATAGCATATTTTGAGAATTTGTCAATAATAGTTAAATACCATTGTCTTTCTAACGACATAAAATCTATGTGCCAAACATCCATTGGTTCATGAGGTGTTTCTGTTTCCAATGACAAAGTTGTATGAGGGTGCCTATTATATTTTTCTTTTTTACATGGTTCACACATTAAAATAAACTTTTTAATTTGCTTCCTCATATTCTCCCTATAATATTTTTCTCGTAACTGTTTATAAACACTTTCTATACCAGCATGTCTATTTTCTTGTAAATGATATTCTTTAATTAATTTTAATTGCTCTTCTTTATTATTAACCTCTACTAATAATTTTGTATACCTAACTGGTTTAAATTTAGTGTGATCAAAGTATTTACGATAAACTTCGGATACTTTATAATATAATTCCTCGTCTGGAATTATAAATGCATACTTTTCAGATGGTAAATATTCTATCATAAATTCTTTAATAACTTCCTCTTCATTACCGGGTGAAATATAAAAATACCAAATTCCATCTTTTTGTTCAGCCCTTTTGTATGAGGCCATTTCAAATACTACACGTTTTAATCGTTTTGATGGATACGCATTAATAATAGGTATTCCATTATCACTATCCTGTTGATTTGAATGTACAGTCTCAGTTCGACTACTGCAAATTTTTGAACTATTTGACAACGTTAAATCTTCATTTAAATTTCTTTGAATTGAATTACTATTATCTGAATCTGACAAAGCTAAATCTTCTTCTAAATTTACTTCTAATGAATCGCCATCTGTATGATTTATTTCTACTCTGCTTAAGGCATCAGCTACAAAATTATCTTTTCCTTTAACATGTTCTATTTTATAATCATAATCTTGTAACTTTAATTTCCATCTAGTTAATCTTTGATTTGGTTCTTTTAGCTTTGCTAACCATGTTAACGCTTTATGATCGGTTCTCAATACAAACTGTCTACCATATACATAAGGTCTAAATTGAGTTACTGCCCAAAGTATTCCTAATAGTTCTTTCTCGGTAGTGTTATATTTTTGTTCAGTACTGCTTAATGTTCTCGATGCATAAGCTATTGGATGGTTATTCTGACTAAGTACAGCTCCTAGTGCAATATCTGAAGAATCAGTTGTGATAACAAAAGTTTTGTTAAAGTCCGGGAATGCTAATATGGGTGCATTCATTAATAAATGTTTGCATGTCTCTATAGCTTCCAAATATTTTTTATTATTAATATCTATAGTTGCATCTTTTTTCGTATATTCCGTAATTGGTTTAATGATTTTACTTAAGTTTGGTACAAACTTTCTATAATAACCAATTAATCCTAAAAATGCTCTAACTTCTTTTAAAGTTTTAGGTATCGGGAATTTTTGAATTGCTTCTAATTTCTTTTGATTTGGTTTCAATCCATCTTTATTTAAAACATGACCTAAAAATTATATTTCCTTTTGCATAAACACGCATTTATTTTTATTGATTTTAAGGTTCGCCTTCCTTAATGCTTCGAACACTTGTTGTAATTTATTCACATGATCCTGTTGTGTCTTTGAATAGACAATTATATCATCAAGGTAGACCAAACAAACATCACGTCCGATCTCTGATTTCAATACATTATTCATCATGCGTTGAAATGTGGCAGGTGCATTCTTAAGTCCAAATGGCATTCTGAGGAATTCATAATGGCCATCAGGTGTGCTAAATGCAGTTTGTTCAATTGAATTATTATTCATAGCTATTTGATGGTATCCTGATGTTAAATCTAGAGTCGTAAAATATTTATTACCTTGCAGCTTTGAAAACAGCTCTTCTATATTTGGTAATGGAAATTTATCCGATTTTGTTTTTTCATTTAAACGTCTATAATCTATTACCATTCGCCATTTTTGTTTACCTGACTGATCCATCTTTTTAGAAACTAAATGAACGGGTGAAGCCCATGGAGATTCTGATGGTCTAATTATATTTTCATCTAATAATTTATTTATTTGTCTGCTAACTTCTTCTTGTTGAATTTGTGGTAATCTAAAAGGTCTCTGATAAATTGGTTCAATATCAACTAAATTAATGTGATGATCTATTTTTGTTGTTGCACTATTTGTAACATCTTCTGTAAATAAATCTTTATATGTTGCACATAAATCTTGGATATTTAAATCATTTTCATCTGTCATATTAAATATTAATATTTCTTTTTCAGGCATTGTTAATTTTCTTTCTTTTAAATCTATTGTTGCGTTAATTTGTTCTATCATTTCAGTACCCATTAAAATATCATACTTATCACTAAAGTCATAAATATAAAATTTCATAGATCCTTTATCTTCACCAAAACATGAACACCAAAATGGGGTATTTATTACACCATTATAAGAAGTTATACCATGTGAGGTCCTAACAATAAATTTTTCAGGTGACCAAAATTCAGAAAAATAATCTTTTTGCGCTTTACTAGTTATGAAAGAACGTTGACTTCCAGTATCAATTAATATTTTTAATTTAGGATTTTCAGTTTCAAAATAAGGTAAATATGATTTAACATGATTGAATTCCCCTTCATAGAATTCAATCATGTTAAATCATATTTACCTTATTTTGAAACTTTGTTTACAGTATCGTCCTGAAAATTTTCATTTTCGGGAATATATTCGGGAATATTATTATAATACTCACAGTCTTGGTAGTCGGGTGCGTATTCATAGTATTCACTTTGTTCTATTCCAAATTCAGGATTAATTTCTTCATCATGTAAGAAAACTTCTTTTGCAACAAAACCTTTTCCAATATTTATTTGACCGGGTTTTAATGCGGTAGCTGTTCGCATTGTCACATCCTCAGACTGTCTGGGCGGATTGACTTGTCGAGGTTGATAATTATTATTGGCGTAAACATTTTTAAATTGCGGATGTCTCGCGAATGCATTGTTTTGGTATGGCATAAAATTACGATGTTGATTGTACGTGTTAATGGGGTGTTGAGGATTGGTTATCCTGTTCATAATAGACCTTTGTGTAGGCGGATATTTATGCTCTTGTTTATTAGCATTATGAGGATAATGTGTCTGCAATGGGTTTTGATGAATTATTTTTGGTGTAGGCAAATAATTTGAGAACTTTTGTTTAATATTTTCAAAACGACCTTCGGCTTCCAATTGTAAGATTTTCGCGACCGTGTCATTAAAGTTACAGTTACTTACATAAATTTGATCATAATACGGTAAACTGCTTCTTAAAGTATTTTGGGCCATATTAATATATGGATCCATTACTTGGTCCACTGATACGCTATTTTTATATAAATCCATTAATCTACTTTTTATAAAAAATAATTTTTGTTTAAGCTCAAAAATGAAATCTTTATAAGATCCCTTTCTCTTAAGATTAGATAGCTCTATTAATAATGTATTAAATTCACGTGTGTCTCCACACTCTGACTTTAGACTTAATTTAATATTTTCCCAATTAAATTGGTGATCTATCATAGAAATAATTAAGGCTGCTCTGCCTGTCAGTTTACTTAACAACATCATTACATTTTGAGGTGTATCCCCTCCAACATCATTTAACCATTGTGTGGCATTATTAATATAATTATAAATTGCCAATGGCTCTCCATCATATGAAGGAACAAATGCCATTAGTTTAAATGGGTCCATTTTCATGACCTGTGTTAAACTTGGTGCTGAAGGCACGAAGCTTGGCAAACCCTTACTATCAGAAGAAGAGTCAGTCATTTTACAACGATCCTTAGTTTTGAATACAAGAACGGGTGATCTTAGGAGCGGAATTTTGGAAGTTGGGTAGGAATGCTACTAAGTACTTACAATAATTGCCAGCTGATGATCTTGTTCCACATATTTTTCTATATCTTGACTAATTTATTTCTTGAGTTCCCAGATTTTAAAGACTTGAGAGTCACGCGAAGTAGTATTTTAAGTTTACTCAGCGACCAAGGATTTTACTTTGATCTTGAACTGTAGTAGGCTTAACACTTTTTAAACTTGCTTAAATCTGAGCCCCACGTTGGGCGCCAGTCAAAATACTTGAAAGTTAAACTTTCTTAAAAAAATATTTATTCAATTTAAAAGCCAATGATATATTTAATATAATACATATAAACTTCTTAGACTAAGGTCGAACGGAAAATGAGTTACTCCTGACATGGCGAGTACTCTTTTATACAGTGGTTAAGCCACGCCTAGTTCTGTGTCTTCAATCTGGAACTTTTCCACGTTGCTGGTCCAAGATGTTATTGTAATGCGTTTAACTGGAGACTTTAAATTAACCTTTGTTTGAGTTGTTGTTGGGTGGTCCTTTGTAATTATTTCTTTATGTTTATCAGTAACTGGTACTAGTTGACTCACGTATCATAAACGTACATGTACCTACGATCGACTACATCATCACTATGGATAATGATCATGTAGTCGACGTTGGTAGGCACTCAAATGCTAAAAGGGGAGCTGCCGTTACATACCGGTACGTGCTTGGTGAAAGATTTTCAAGCAGAGATTATAGAATAGCTAAAGATGCGTGTACCGTAGCGCATCGACCTTATAAGGTGCGCTACGGTACGATGACGCTACGCGAGCCAAGTACGAGTGGATAACTCTTCGTTCGTCGCTCACGATGTCAAGTGTGGACGATGTCAATTACCATTGGCGGAGCGCAGTCGAGCGCGAACCCAACGCTCGTTTGAGGCTCCAAATCCATTTACGGTCTACGCTAGGCGAATCGAGCTACATGAACCCACCTTTTACTTTTTCTGGTAAATTTACTTTTGTTTTATAATTAATCGACTTCAAAAAAAAGGAGATTATCAATTCGACACGTATGTATGTAATATTATTGGAACTGCAATATATTCACATATGATGATCTATTAGGGCTTCCAAACAAATATACAAAATTTCATAGGTGTATGTATGTATGTATGTTTGTCCACGCATATCGCCGAAAATAGTAATCGGATTGTAACCAATCGGATTCAAACCAACCAATTTTTATTGGTTTACACTTACTTAAACTTAGGGAACAGTGCAAGTTTCATCGAAATCGGTTAAGTAGTTTTCAAGATATGGACAAATATGTGTGACGGCCTGGCTTATTGATACGAGCTACGGGTGTGGTGTCAAAGGAAAAACATCTCAATACCTTGGTCAAACTCTAGTGCATTTAAGAAAAACTAAAAATTATGAAATAAAAAGTAATTTAAAAAAATTAAATCGACTTCCAAATACACTAAAAGGTATGAAATAACTCTAACCTGACACTAATTGAAGTCAGCGAAAGAGCACGACGTATTCCATTGAACATATTTCGCTGACTTCAATCAGTGTCAGGTTAGAGTTATTTCATACCTTTTAGTGTATTTGGAAGTCGATATTTTTTTTTAATTACTTTTTTTAACGTCTGTTATTAAAATATCTTAGTTATAAGAGTGACTTTAAATCGCCTTTTCTGTCCTGATTTGACGGGTCAGTTGGCGTGGTTGACCCTTACCTATGGTTCAAAGGTACTATAAAGTACCCCACCACGGGCACTGTAGTTGTAGCAGATAATATAAAGGAAAAAACCATTTCAAGTATATCCACGGTAAAAATCGCAAGGAATCAAATTACAGGAGTATAATTTTACGAAGGAAATAAAGCTTCAAAATCATATATCTCAAAGTCCCCATGCAACCGTCTGAACAGAACTGAAGCGGAAATTGGTATAGCGGAGCGCATTTGTAGGATTTCATTGTTACCGTGACGCGTGAGGCACGGGACAAGTTAGAAGCGTCAGCGGTTAGTATAAAAAAAACTTGCCAGATCAATTGGTGTCAGCAGCTAAGGCTATAGAGATGTTTACACCGGTTAATACCGCGAGTAAAGGAGCACTACCCGTTCAACGATATAGCTTTCGCTCTCTACGCAGACTAGCCTAGTAGTGCGATTAAAGTGATAGACCACTTCCCTTTTGAGCATATAGCTCTCACTCTCTATGTTAGCTGGCCTTTACTACTGTGAGTAAAGTGATAGAGCATATAATAGCTTACAATCTCTACGCAGACTGGCGAGTAAAGTGATAAAGCACTTTCTTTTCGAGTTTTTGCTCTTTACGCAGACGCAGTGTAGATGAGGTACTACATCCGGGATGTCTCAGGTCCGTGGTGTCGCCACTCACGAACATCTCGCCAGAAGCGGTTTCACCCGGTATCGATTCAGTCTACTTTGTAGTTTTGCCGCCGCCCGCGCCGGGTCACGCAATTGTTGTCAGTGCGATTAGAATGTAAATTTTACAATTCTAAGCTTGTTTTGAAAAGAGTAATTGCTGAGTTTATTGCCGGCTCTTCTCAGCAAATGCAACCTTCCGAACCAGTATTAGAGTTTTAGAGTCAGACTTTTCATAAGTGCCTGCGAAGGTCTATTTAAATAAATGATTTTCAATTTTGAATTTTATAGCACCGGTAATTCCAGAGATTAACGCGTTTAAATAAACAATCAAAAAACTACAGGTGTATTAGTATATATTTTATATATAGTTTATATTATACTACTAGTAGGATTATTGAAGACTCATAACTAATTCTTTTTTTATGACTTGGACCATATACATACGTACGAACGGCACCTTTAAAAGCCGGGAATTTTCCGAAGCGCCTTAAGTAACATTTTTATTGGTTTCGGGCCACAAACTCTTCAAGGTGTGAACACTTTATTTGCATGACTAGTGAGCGGTTCAAGCAACGCTGCAACGTTGCAATAAAACTATATCGTTTCAATAAACTGCTTTCCGTTGTTTTATTCAAAAAAATATTAATTCGCAACTTTTCGTAAGGTTTTACGAAGTTTACGATTGATCGAAGAGAAAACACTTTATTCCAAAAATAATTGTTTTGCAATCATAGAAATATAAAAATAAACTCTTTCATTATTATCGCTTTTTTCTAATCATAATAAGCTGGAATTTATTGCCGAAGTGACAAGTTCTAATATAAAATATTTATTTTTACATTGGGAGTCAGAGAGCAACTTTTTAAAAAAGTAAAATTCTTTTCCGCTCAAAGAATATTAAGAAGGCAAAAAATAAAGCGAAAGTGCGAACCCTGTTTAAGAACCTTGAGACGATGAAGTTTCCTTTTATATTTATTTTATGGATCCAAAGTAAGTTAAAACTTCTTAATAGAATATTTATAGATTTCAAAGAGCATTCTTATCTTAAAACTTTTTCTATATTTGCTACAGAAGCATTGAATTATCATCTTAATTTTAAATTTTCCTTTATTTTCATAATTAAGTGACATTTACATTTCTCAACGAGAAGTGTCTCAAAAGAAACTTTAAATAGAATAAATTTAATCATAAATTAAACTGAGATTCGTAACAAAACAGATGTTACAAAATTCTTCAAGATAAATTGCAAACGAAAACACTTTTGCTGATTAAGACGAATAAAAGAAAACAATAAGAGACGTTTTCCCGGCGACATTTCGGCGTAACTACAGCATTTTTACGTTTGATTATCATAAAAATGAAACCTACAATGACACTTCAGAGCCGTGGAAATGGGTGTTCATCATAATTATTGCTCTTTGTACTCTAAGCGAAAGCTAACAGAAACAATACCTCAATAGCATCAGTCTTTATGATATATTTTTGTTTAGCACATTCTCAAGGTTATTCTAGTTTTGTTTAGAAATATATTGAGTTGAGTTATGGCAGTATACTGAAAGTTTTATTAGGAAGAAGTAAAATATGGTAATAGTACATAATATATAACCAGTATATATTACCATTCATTTAAGAATGTTCTACTAAAATGCGTGTGGATGGGGAAAATAATAAAAAAAAATTCAAATCATTTATTCAAATACACCTTCGCAGGCACCTATGAAAAGTCCGACTTTAATACTCTAATACCGGTTCGGAAAGTTGCATTTGCTGAGAAGAGCCGGCAATAAACTCAGCAATTACAAAACAAGCTTAGATTCATTACATAATATTTACATTCTAATCGCACTGACAACAATTGCGTGCCCCAGCGCGGCGGTAACACTACAAAGTAGACTGAATCTATATTTAATAAGTAAATAAATAAATGGCAAACTTAGCAGACCAGCCTCCACAAGCAGCACTGTCATAATAAATTGTTGTGTATAACCGCCGTAAACTGAGGCAGTCAGACAGTGCCCAGTACCCCGAGTGTGAAGAATTGATATTAATAAACGCTTACTAATGCGTTTGCGTTAACTATACATTTGTATGGGAGAAATTAGTACCATGAGTATTCCGCTAGAGGCGCTGTGCCAATTCCTATAGAGAAGCGTCGTAAACGCAAACGCATTAGTAATTGAGCGTTTACTAACTTCAATTCTTTACACTCGGGGTACTGGAGCCTCCGGACTAAATTGGCCTGATACTATAAATAAGAACGTGTGTGTGATGATTGTAATTGAAAATACCTCATACGAGGTACAATACGAATGAATTAAAAATCTATCAGAAATAAATGTGAATCTTTACTCTGTATTAATGAGAATAAACTGTATTTTTAAAAGCACAAAATATTTTGATTGTCAACATGTAAAAAGACTACAAAAACTTAATTACAAAACTGTTTCACGGGAAATTTGTTTCAGCTTGAGCGGAAAATGGCATTAAAAAAAACAGCTTCCAGATATAATTACACAGAAATGTTGCTGCGTAATGGAACAGTAATTTACACTATTACAGTGCTTCTATTAAATCATTTTAAAGTCGTTAAGTATTCAAGAAGATTTGATTTACTATCTAACTTAAACTTAACTTACATGAATAGAATAGACTGATTTATTGGGAGTTCAGTAACAGGGTAGCAAAAAATTTGCCGCGTCATGAATCTTAATTTTGAAATGTCTATATCTATTGTCGTTTATATAAAGTCAAAAATTTCATTCGGTTACAAAATTGATATAATATAATTTTATTCAAAATTAGTGAGCTGTGCTAAGCCCTAGAAATAATAGAATTTGAATTAATTACCAATAATGCTTTTCATATTATTTGGAAATTTGAATAACAAAGCCTTTGAAAACTTCATAATCTTCCGTCATTCTGAAGTACCTAAACTGGTTTTATATTAGACTGAAGATTGAACGTTCGGTAATCGACAACCAGGGAGTTTCAGTCAGTTACTAAACCATTTATTATGTTAACTAAAACCTAACTTGAAGTTACAACAGCGTTCGTTCAAATATAGGTGCCATTTTTTTTTATACAAAATATAAGAAGCTGACAGATGCTTCGCAACCAATGTCACACCTGCTGATTGTTGATGATGTCAAACCGACTTGTGACATCATCAACAAACTTGTGACATCATCAACAATCAGCAGGTCATCCACTCACTACAACACCACCGCTCCGACTCAGCAAAAACTTGCTATCCAAGTAACGCCTTTAAATCATGTGCGTTATAGTTTTACAATGACAAGATGAAATAGTTGTTTACCGTGGCAACCTTTGCGAATTTTGCAGCAATTCAGAAGTGCATTTCCTCAATGCATGTTGACATTGATGCTGTACCGTGTTAGTAGCGATACAAAATCGTGGTTATGTGGTATACAACGAGCGCAAGCATCGCGACTGTATAGCGTTCTTTTTGCGATTGTATGGCTACTAAATCGCTGCAAAAATCATTCGCCGTGAGCAACCTCCTTCTTAAGTCTTGGAAAAGAAAATATAAACGTACAACCGTTAAGAACTTGGATTAATGTTTATAAAAGTTTAAGTGGAAAGTAAAGTATTCACTCAAAAGCTTAAAGGTGCCTACAAAATAGATTATTATCAATTTAAATGTGCGATGAATAAACTGTGAGCTTCGAAGTATTTTGTGAGTTGTATGATACAGTTGGTATAATTGAACTGCAAATTCAAAAAAACACCAACGCATTTTTACTTGAAACAAAATCTTGATTATGGTACAGTGAGCAGACTTGTTCATCGACTTCAAAAATCAATTCGACACGTATGTATGTAATATTATTGTAACTGCAATATATTCACATAATGATAATCTACATCGGTGTATGTAAGTATGTATTTAGGTATGTTTTTCCACGCATATCTCCGAAACTATTAATCGGATTGTGACCATTCTTTTTTATGGGCGTACATTTACTTCAACTTAGGGAACAGTGCAAATTTCATCGATATCGGCTCAGTAGTTTTCAAGTTATGGACTAATACGTGAGATCTGTCGTCTGGCTTATTTACGGGTATGGTGTGAAAGGAAAAACATCTCAAAACCTTGATCAAATTCTAGTACATGTAAGAAAAAAGAAAAATTACGAATTTTAAAAATATCGACTTCAAAGTACACTAGAAAGTATGAAATAGCTCTAATCTGACCCTGATTTGAAGTCAGAAATTTCTATGTGTGGTAATTTGGTTTACGAATTTCTAGAAAAGTTATTGAAATTGAATATTTGAGACAACAAGGACATGTTTGTGGTAGGGTACGAAGGGTCATAACAGCATATACGAAACATCTATTTTGGATAACAATGCGACCCTTTTCTGAAACAATATTCAATATTAATACCATTTTCATTATTTACTGTTTTTATAAGCAATTCAAATATCCGCCTACATGTTTGAGTATAACGACTTTTTTATAACCGGAAATTCGAGTTTCTGACCTCGACAATATATTGGATATGCCAATATCCTATGGAGAGGTATTCCTTGCCATCAGGTAAACCGTCTGCTGGCTGATCAGCTTTATGACATAAAAAATACGAAAAAAAATGCTACCTGTTCAGTCAGTTTTATCAATAAAACTTTGAAAAAGAACACACGATTTAAGCAACAAAAAATGAAAAAATAAAATAATCAACTTCTACTAAAACATAAGCAATATGCATTTTTTCGCATTCCAACAAAAAAACATAATTGCAATGTCCGGACTTAAGTATACAGAAAAATGTAGGTAATAATCCATCAATGAAACCGCTCGCGAACAAAGAATAAACAAACCAGAGCGTCCATTACACGTTCAAACAAATTAAACATAATATTTATAATGGCCTGGATTACAAGATCCCTTTTCAAAACACATAACAGATATTGAATGTATTTGAATGCGTGAAACTGGGTTGTTTCCGATTTTAACGCGGCGCGTTATTCATTCTAATTATATTATAAAAGGCTGTGATAAAAGGTAATTATTTTATCAGGGTGCGATTATATAGATTCTATGTTATACACAAATTGTGTGGATGTCTGGGTAAATTATTTCATGAATCGGATTGTACAAGCAAATAGCATAGATCTAGCTACAGTCTTCAAACCTCTATCAAGAGACATCTTACCTGCTCATACATAAATTCGTCGCTGTCATTCCAAAAAGTCATATGTTTAAATCAAAGATTTTCATACGGCATCGTGCCTCTACCCAGATGGATAGTCAGCCTTACTAAAGCATGACATTTAATATCACTCCGCTTGAGGGGCTCCTGAACAAATCGCTCTCAGTTTGTACTGCGCACGGCTGTCATCGCGTCATATTCGCTGTACTGATTAAATAAAAAATGTCAACTTGCGTATTAAAATACTGTCACAACACTTATAAAAACCAAGGAAAAACTAAAAAACTAACCTTCCATGTGTAAGTATTGCGATTTCGTCACTTTTAATTACCTAAACTTATTTCTTTTAAATACTGTCAATTATGGCTTGCTTATTTCGTGTTCCCATAGAGGCAACTATCCTTCTGGACGTTTTAAATTCTTTGGTTTAAATACACTGTTTCAGGAAACACAAAAAACTAAGTCATTTAAAATAAGACTTTTTGACAATTACATTAAAGTCTAAGATCGTCAAACACAACATATTATGGCATTTTGACACATTGAAGATTACGTTCCAAACTACCCCCTACCCATACAGCCGATTTAAAAAAAAACATAAATTTTACGTACGACTTTTTGAAATGACAGCGACTATTTTATTTAGGCGCCGATCCCGCAGAGAGAGTTTTGGAGTTCCGAGTTCCGAGTTCTGCATTCCGTGTTGACTATTGTGCACACAGCAAGCAGTCTAGAGTTCTGCAATATTCGCTACTGATCGCACATCATACACTTTTTTTACTTTCAAAGGCCCCACATAGCTTACAGTCAACGCGGAATGCTGAACACGGAACGCGGAACTCTAGAACTCTTCCCTGTGGGATTTGATCCAAAGGCTGTGTCCAAAACGTACTATTATTCATACTATAGTTCCAACTCAATATCAAAATACTAAGAATGTCAGATTAATCTCAACAAAATGAGGAACTTATTCTCACACGTACGAAACTCGCGTCGAAATTATAACTCCAATTTATTACACCCGCCAAGTAAAATTGTTTAATTAAATTGTATTATGAAAAGCTAATTATTCTGAGTTTCGAATTTGCAAGTTAGATGTGATGCCTTGAGATTGGCAGGTGTTGTGTTATTTGTTTTAACTTCCAAACAAAGGGAATCACCAGCGGTAATGACTCGGCGTTTGAAATTGCGTCTTTTGGTAGTACATTTAAATACTACTTTTGTACATACTGAGAAAATTCAAGCCGGAAGATATTTAATTTAAAAAAAACATTGCATGCGTTTTAGTTTAATTGCAATCCGGACTTTTTGGCGGGAACTTGCAGAGTGACATTGCTTTTTCATTTTTATTTTCATAAATTCGTGTATTTTGAGTTTTATTGCATATAATCGGTGGTTTTTATCCAATAAAGATCAATCCATGTGCACCAGTGAAGTGAAATGAATCGTGCCTTTTCAAGTTGTCTCAAGAAGTCCGTGAAAAGTTTTAGTACAACCACCATTGTACTAAAACATGACTTTTATGGATGGTGACTGACTGAGGACCATGTGAACGTGATTTATTGTGACTAGAACTTATAATATAACTGGAAAATGGCAAAATACAAAAGCCGTGTGACGCCAACATATACAGGTCGTTGTTGTGGTCAGCGACGAGCGACTCAGGGTCGATAATACAAATGATACTGGTGCTAAAAAAGTTATTTAAAAAAAAACTTTTGTTTTTAATAATAAAAATAAAATTTTTGAAAATCATGTAATAAGCTAAAGTGTAGATATAATACTCAACGGGAGTACGAGGGAGTAAAGGGGTGGGGCGATGGCGGCTTGTGCCTAGCTCTAGTCTGTGCACGTGCCTATAGTATATTTCAAATAACATGAGTTCGGTGACACATGGTATTTTATTAAATTTCTCAATGGTTAATGTTCATTTCGATATAATAAAGGAATACTATGATAAAGCGAGGTTTCACGTAATATTGTGAATATTATTTCAGAGTAATGAAATGGAATTTCACTAGATATTGGTAAAAAACCCTTGACCTTGACGACTCATCCTATGTGAAATAGAGTATAGTAACCATACTTTGCGGTAATTTTATTTCAAATTGAATAAGGTATTTCTCAACATATTTACAGTATTTAATGGAATTAAGTCCATTTTTGGGGAATATATATTTTGTACTACCGCTCCTGGGTCGCTTGTCCATCCATCGTAACATGGTAAAGACATAATGTTGCTGATGATTCTATAGTATAAGTTAGCGGTGGGAGAGAAATACCTAACAATTTTCATTTAATTCATTCAAAAAATATATAGCTTCACAGATGGATTCATAGTTATTGCCATTTCTTTGCCAAATCTGACGATTACTCTGCGTATCTTGAGTATTTATAAAATTAGGACTAGGTATTTGTTGTATGTTTTGAATAAGAAGTAATTGAATGTAAAAAATACGAGTAATATTGCCGTGACTTGCAGACATGATTTGGTGAAAATGGTCACGCAAAATGTACGTTAGTCGACTAGATATGAAATGATTAATAAAAGACTTGCTGTCCCCCGCGGTTTCACCCTTGTTTCGGGGATAAAGTAGCTTGCGCCCACAGGGACGAAACAGTAGAAATACTGACAGCTGTACAATAGGTTATCAGTGTGCCATATTTTATTGCTATCAGTGCAGCGTAAAAATTGACAAACATACAAAGCTATAGCCAGTTTCTGAAAGTGAACAAAACTGTTGCCATGTTTATCATTTCAGACGTCATTGTCAATGAGAGGTATACTTTCAAGAAGAGACTTTAATTAAGCTTTAAGAAAAAAAAACATACAAATCTATACTTAATATAAAAAAGCGGAAGAGTTATTTTGTTTGTTTGTTTGAACGAGCTAATCTCTGGAACTACCAGTCGGTTTCGAAAAATTCTTTCACTAATAGGAAGCTACATTATCCCCGAGTATTATAGGCTACTTTATATCCCTATATATATATGTTGAAGCTTACTTACCTTATATAAGTTACACAAGAGACTTTGTATTTTGGTTGCAAGGCTGTTTTGTTGCCGGCTTTGAAGTTACCTATAATTCGCGTCGTATAGAAAACGTTATCCTTATGACTGAAATATAATCGATCACGCCATTATTTTCTAATTGCTTAATATTTTCCACCAATATCCAACGAGACAACGTTTAAAATCCAATAAATTTGTTTTCTACCGCCCTTTCTTAACCGATTGTCTGGAAAATTACGCAATTCATCAAACTTTGTTTCTAAACTGGATATTTCGGTCCATTGAGTAGATTTCCTTGGAAAATATGGCTTTAGAAGCTATTAAGAATTTTGTTGTAACAAAACAAAAGAGTTATTATGTTTCTGAGAGGGAAAATGTGATTTATTGAAATATCATTGTGATTTATTTATTGTAGAACTTTTAAGATCACGTTAGTAAGAGTTCAAATTCAAATTCAAATTCAAAATCATTTATTCAAATAGACCTTCGCAGGCACTTATGAAAAGTCTGACTCTAATACTCTAATACCGGTTCGGAAGGTTGCATTTGCTGAGAAGAGCCGGCAATAAACTCAGCAATTACTCTTTTCAAAACAAGCTTAGATTCATTACATAATATTTACATTCTAATCGCACTGACAACAATTGCGTGCCCCGGCGCGGCCGCAAAACTACAAAGTAGACTGAATCTATATTTAATAAGTAAATAAATAAATGGCAAACTTAAGCAGACCAACCCCCACAAGCAGCACCTGTTCACAAGTATGACGCGTGTGGCAGCCATCGCCCTCCTCGCCATATTGGAGGGAAGTGAGCGACCCGTCACACGACGAGTTAGTCTAAGCTTAAGATTAATGTTACAAAATAATGCCTTAACAAGAGAACAATAAGAACCACTTTAAGCTAAAAGCAGAAACCTCATAGTAAAAAGATTAAACTAATTGTAACTGGATGCAATCAAGCGACTAATAACACCTTTAGGACACCGGCACCAACATTAATACTGCCACAGTATTGGCGTCTGGCAACGAGTCAAACGTGAGTTGGTAGTTGGCAGTTGGCACGTTTGGCACACTCGAATAAAGTTTGGCGAACACTAATTGCGGTTGCAATCATCAAGAGCACCTAAATCAATTGAAGTTATAGTTTTGTGCTTGAAAACCGAATCTGTGGTGCACGAAAGTTTCACTCTTAACATAGTTTCTGCCGTTTCGCTACAGTCACATGGGCGTAAGGTGAAAAAATTATTCACTGTTATTTACTTTTCTGTAATACAATAGTTCTTGTAGAAGCCAAACGGCCAAGACACATATTTTGACTACGGTGTGTAGAGTTTGTGAAGTTAGGGCTTGTAGAGTTAGGGCGTGTAGAGTTATAAGCTTGCGCGCTTGGCTTTTCATGAGATCTGATAACTTTATGACAGTGCGAGACATATGGTCTCGTGTTAGCAACATTTTACATGAATATGTTTTTGGTAGGATTTCACTTCTTTTTGTTACTTTGCTTATGTTTTTTTTATTTTATTTTTTTTGGTTAAAAGTTCCAAGTATTATATTTTTTTTTTGTTTGTATACTAATACAAGCTTACATACTAATACTACTAATTTTAGCTTTCTAGGACTTCAGGAGAAGTACCCTAAGAGTTTTGATGATCATCAGTGAGTCAGTGACGAAATCGGGGTTTTTTTAGATATCAATAAAATCTAAAGTATAAGAGCTATGTTATTGAAACTTAATACGTTTAATAAGTTCACTATTGGCATCATATCACGAGAATTTTATTTATCTGGTATAATCCAAACCCAAATAAATAAATGCCAGTGTGTGCGCGTATATCTCAAAATCAACGAAAATCAAGTCAATGAAAAATATAAATAAAAACAGAAAAAAGAAAAACGTTAACATAAAAAAACTGGGATGTCATATCCGCTGTCATTGAGCGACACAAGCATGTTAACGTTAACCTCACGCCCTCCACAGAAACTAATTTACTTTGTAGTAACTAGTAGAATGTGCATGAATTCCGACACATAGTTTCTGTCATACTTATACCGTCTACTGTCAGGTTAATGTATAATTAACAAGCCAACCTCTGAAGCGAAGTAATTGTAGTGCACAAATTGAAACCACTGACTCAGCGAGCGGGATAACAACGTGGCCTCAGGGAAGCGTCACGCGTCACATACTAGTGTTGCATAGAAGTTTCATTATACAAAGACTTCAAATTGTAGTTTATATAATATTATATATATGTAATTCTGTGTATATAAAATTCAAAGTCCTGACTGACTGACTGACTATATATCAACGCACAGCCTAAACCACTGGTCCTAGAGACATGAAATTTTGAGGGTATATTCTTTGTGAAGAGTAGGTATCCATTAAGAAAGGGTTTTTCGAAATTCCATCCCTAAGGGGGTAAAATAGGGCATGAAAATTTGTATGAAAGTCCGTCAGTTTTGAAGTTAGGATCTTCAAGTTTTGTGTTTAGGCTGAAGATTGAAAATTAATTTATACATGTCTCTGCATTTATAATAATTCCACCCTCGAAGCGGGATGAAGTTGTTTTGTTTTGTTTTATGTCATTTGTTTCCTGTAGGCCACGCGAGCGAAGCCGCGAGCAGAAGCTAGTGCTAAATAAAAATTCAATATAACACATATCAAAAACCCACCAATACGAAGTATTTTGCACAAAAATGCGAGGGGTTATCGAATATTCCTCAAACTATCCATATTTCACGGAATCACAACTGAGGGCACAAACGATTCCTCGAAGATCATAGAGCATGCACGGGAGCAATGGAACAGAACGCTGGAAGGAATATCAACGCACAACACCCACTGAATTCATGAATATATTGACTGTTACAAATAAAATGGCGAGAATTTTCACTCGCAAATATGTCACTTTGATTTCATTTCTTGAGTGCACCGTTTAATTTTGTTATTCATGAATAAATAATTTAATCATAATTTTATTCAATTTGTTTACATTTATGTGGCGAATATTTGACTTGGACCAAAGTTAGTCTAGCAAGTTGACTTAAATAATAATTAATTCTCAGTCGAATTGGTAATTTGTTGATTTGGGATCTTGTCCAAACAGGAAACAGGAAATAGTCACATCAATTTAAAATTGTATTATTCATCTTTACTCAATCTATATGTGGATCCTCGGTAACCTATTACCAATTGTGTTCGTCTTCAAGAAAATAAATCATCTAAGTTCATAAGTATTTTCTTGCTCATAAAGTCTGAAATATAAGACAAAAGCCTCCGTTTTTTTTTTAATTGGACGTTTTCGATAAACATTCGGCTCGCGTAGCATGGACCCACACTTTGTATGGGCTTGTGTTTGATCACAATTTCACCATGGTAAGTTATGATGTCACCGAAGGTAAGCTCACAAAGCCTAGAAGGAACTGGCTCTCAAGTGCAGCTATCGGAACACACCGATAAGTGCTTGGCGACAGATTTTCAACTTGAGGGTTTTTATCCAGTCACATGGGTACTACAAAGTACCCTACCATCTAGCTATGGTTTCCTCACGATATTTTCCTTCACTAAAAGGTCAAGTTTATTGTAGGATTCGAACCCGGGACGTCTCGGTATCCAACGAAGTAACTACCGCTGAGCTATCCATCGCCTTATTTGTATTTGTGAGCCTTTATACGGGTTTAAGTATCAGTTTCATAACATAATAATCATGCTCTAAAACGAGATAGTGATTAAGTCACTTAATACTCGAGTTTCCTGTATAATCTCAGTAGTGCTAACTGAGTTACGACGTGAAAGGTTTCGTACGAAGTGAAATTAACGTTAAATTACTCTGGCATATTCAATTAGTCACCATTCTCGAGTACAATTAACATTTTGCAGTATCACTCTGGTTTATTATGGATGCAATTAGTGTTGGGCGATACTAAGTTTTAGTACGCTTTAGTTTAGATCAGTTTTACCTTGGTTTTTGCCAATCACTGAGGTGAACTCTTCGGTGAAAGTAACTCTGTGCTGTTGCTATTTCGTCTACATGAGTAATCCATCTAAGTTAGTGACTTAAGAGGATATAGTCGAAATAAATCGTTCCTTGGAAGGCGTGGCCTAGGCGGCCGCGCGGGGGGCACTGCCCCTAGAGAACTATCAAAGTTTTAAAAAATCGCGCCACAGCAAGATACGTTCGGGCGGACTCGGGCGACGCCGGCAGAAACACGAAGGCCGAACCGCCATCGTTTAAATCACAGAGTATATTTTATTGGAGAGCAGTATAAGTTTATTTTTTTTATTAGACTTGCAATTAACGATTTTTTACCAAAAGCTATAATAATGAACATGAATGTGTTTATACAATGTATATATACTGCAGGTAACAAAAAGGGTATATGACGTTTAACCAATCAGCGCGCAAAGTGCGTTCCGACGCATTCAAGTTCAAGTATGATGCCAGTTTACAATATGACGGTTTAACAACGTTAGATTATAAACTATCGAAAATGAATACGTTATATTGTTAGCAGTATGGTACAGTTCACACTATTTCGGGGAATTTATAATCTCGCTAGGTTGATTATAAACTAACGGTTTTCAAAAAAATATGGTGACATATACACTTTTATATATGTTTTTGAGTGTTTGTATATACGTCTATTTCTTTGGCACGCTCTGCAGCCTAAACAGCTTGATAGATTTAAACATAATTATGAGGTGTCGTTAGATTCGTTTTAACTGTGGGACTCGAGTTAGGGCATCGGAACCGTATTTTCCCGGTTCCAAAAAAACCGTGAATTTCCGGTTCTGAGGGTTGCAATAAGAACCGATTTTAGAATATAAAGAACCGGTTCTTTCGGTTTTTTCGGTTCTTTCATTTAATTTTAAAGAGTCGTTTAGGATGCATCAGTAAATTTCGTAGAACGATCAAAATACACTATAGGTGGTTAGTGTCGCAACATGAAGCTTCTTGTGGCGTTTAAATATTATTAATATTCCAAAACGGCAGCTTGTGGCGAGCATGTCGGTGTGTAGCGTAGCGACACCAAACTCCAGAAATTTAACAATTTTTAATTGATTATGTGTATAATTATTAACTATTATTACTTGATTATGTGAATTATTATGTTTATGCAATTATTGAAATTCCTATTATATTCCTAAAATGTAATAATACCTATAAGTAATTAATTGTTCATCATCTACATATCCTGTTCCTAACAATTTGTGATCGACGCAATATGTTCGCTTCTTCCATTCTGACTTTTTATCCGTCATAACAGCATTCGCTCCTTTCTTATTTACATCATCTTTCTCACGATCTATCCATCTCTTTTTCCATATTCATACCTCCACCCACTTCCAAATTCAACTATTTTACTCACGTGGCTTTCATTCCTCCTCATAACATGTCCGATGTCCATACCGCTACTTTCAAGCTTCCTCTGTATGTACTCATTATTAATCATATCCATTATTGTCACTCCATACATCCATCTCAACATTATCATCTCAACTGCATGTCTTTTATCCATTTTCTTTACCTAATGGCCAATTTTTTTTTTTTTTATAAACATTTATTAAACCCAAACATCACCAAAATTACAAAGTTCAAAATCGCCAAACTGCTAATGCAGTTTGTAGGCGTAACGCTCTTGACACATATATGACCTAAACATATATCAGCATGTCCTTGCAACACAATCACTACAATGACATGATCATATACATAAGCAGGTACATTTACTCACTACCTTTCTCATTAACCATAACACAGTTTATCCTTTATTTTACACATGTATTCAAAAAATTTTTGACAACAACAGTTCCCTTGTTTTCCGTTTCAATAGAAGTTTACTTTTAATATTCGCATCTCTCAATACACGGTACTTATTGTATAATCGTGGAACTACATATTGACGGGTTCTCTCACCATAACCATATATTAAGACCTATCATCACGGACTATATATTTTCCCCTTTAGCTTCAGAGATCCCATGGATCACATGTTTGTCTTTTGACCTGTCATCATTTCATCCAACCTGAGATGATACACTACTTTATATCACGGTTAGTATTACCATCGTTCTGTATTATGTGAACCGAGGTACGCACGGCTACAGATCAAGCTATAGTTTCCAATATAAGCTGACCTCTCATTGTAGGGAAATCCTATACAATGCGAGATCAGCTTATACTGGAAATGTATAGCTTGATGTGTGGCCATGTGTACCAGAAGTAGTAGAAGACTGGTACTGAAACTCCTCAATTAAAATAGGCACGAAAGTAGAGAGACCGCCAAAATCGCAGAACATGTGTTCAGTTTTAGTTCAGCTAATTTTCTTCTTGCCATTTCATCATCCTACTATGGACATTAAATCCATTTTCACGGACGAGAACAATGTTATCGGTTAAAAGCATGTACCTGGGTACCTCCTTCTTATTTCCAACGTCAAAGCATCCATTACCAGCAGAAAGAGATAAGGCATCATAGCAGGCCCTTAGCGTAAGCCGACACCTAAATTGAACGTATCGGTATCTATAAGTAATTTGTTATGTTAGGTATATTTTTATTTAAAGGAACTAATAAAATCTTTTTGATGATGAATAATTAAAAAGAGCAAAAGTTTATATTGAATTAATAATGGAACCTAAAGAACCGGGTACCCAGTTCTGGATTAGATCTGGAACCGAAAAACCGGTTCACAAAATATGGCCGGTTCTCGATGCCCTAACTCGAGTATATATTATTATATTATGTGGTATCTATTAATAAAAAAACGAGAGGAAGTTTTTTTTCATTATTATTATAATATGGATATCAAATAGGGGAAAGTGGGGGGGATTCGTACACCGGGCAATTAGCATATAGCATTCGTGCAATGGCCATAATTCGAATACGCAACATAGTGGCGCCTTCTTATCTGTGTGTGTAATGCCCACTCACACACATAATCTAACCGCGGAGTGGCTTGCCAATGCGGCCGCCGGCTTCGATGTGACAGGATGTTACGAGATTTCGCTTCGCGAAAGTAATTTTTGGATGCAACTTTAAACGTGTTTATCTCTATAAGTGTATTAAACTGATTCTTTGTGCTGTTTGGGTACATATTTAAGTTTATTATTTCGACATTTACTTGAAGATAATGTCAGCAGTTATTTTTATTTTCAATATATTAGTTGAATTATGGTCAATATCGAAGTTTATGTTAAATTTAAATTACTTATTAGCCTAATATTAAGGCTAGATTGTGGTATGAATAGGGAACACTAAAGAAGGTGTAACCTAGGATAAATAAAAAAAAAATAGTTGAATTTCTTGGTTGGGGTAGCTTCGTACAGATTCGAACGGCCACCCCGTTCGTACTGTACGAATATACCTATAATGTACGTAAAATTTTGGCTAAGAAGCAAAGTACAGACACTGAAAGTGAAGATGAGACTGACATGAGTTTAAGAGAAATTTCCTGTCCTCCCATTGAAGAGATTGCTGAAGGATCTGATGTGGAGAACGAAACTCTAGTTATAATATAACTGAATTCGTGAAAGAGAAAGGCTTTATTCTAGTGAAGTTCGAGAAGAAAAAGTCTGTCAAACACTATGTTGGTCATGTGATTAGCAAATATAATCCTACTGAGTACAAAGTTTAATTTTTATGGTACCCCAACACATGTACGAAGCTACCCCGTGTGTGGGGGTACATACGTACGATTTTTTTTAAATCGTCATAGCTTGGCCACACTTCTTTCTATGAGCTAGTCGTCTAAGGGAATATTGTAGGCAAATATACAAGCAATCTAGCAATGCTCAAATTGTTTTCAAATAGCGTTTACTTTTTCTGCTATAGGGCTCGAAGTGGAATGTGTACGAATCCCCCCCACTTTCCCCTAAAAGCTTGTAGTCATTTCCATATAGATATATACATATATATAATAACACGACCCCGCCTGCAATACCTTATAAAACTCAAGAATATTCATAATTCTATAGGTTACAATGCTTGTTCTTCTCTTTTCAGTTAATTTTTCAATTGGTGTGAATGCTACCTAAATACCTAACTACCTGATGTAATTATCCCTTTTCGGAGAGTTATATATACCTTTTTTGTTACACGTTGTATAGATTTATGAAATAAACTATTTAGGTAAAATCTGTTAGAGGTAAATGCTATACTATAAATTTTAAATATTCAATAAATTAGCTTTCACCCTGGTCCCGAAGTTATTACTTATTGAAATAAAAGCAAATACTGCAATCATCAGTGTCTGTGTCGTGGATAGGATAGGAGAAAAACGAATTATGTATTTTAATTATCTTTATTTATCATCTTGGGCTGCTTTATAATTCAGTTCTGACATTAGTGTTAGATCAAGAGCAGCTGAAAAATCTTTATTTATCATCTTGGGCTGCTTTATAATTCAGTTCTGACATTAGTGTTAGATCAAGAGCAGCTGAAAATTGGTTTAATTTTACAGCTCCACAACCTGCAGCGACTACACCAGCAACTGCCATTTTATCTAAGTTGTTGGAGGTATTTCGTATCTTAAGTCTTTTTACATAGTGAGCAACATAACGTAAAAATCGATGTAAGGCCTGATGTTTATTCTGAAATAATCACATAAGTACTGAAGCCACAATGAAGTATTGACTCATGCCTAGAAATTGTCAACAGTTCGTTGAAAAAAATTGTATTTCAACAAATCTGTGACTGAACTTACTGAAGTTTTCAATGTACTCTGAAACAAGGTTACAATATTCATTACAAATTTAACACGAAGGCTAACTAGTCTATTAAAAATGGCGTTAAGTTCTATGTAAGGAGAAGTTCAAACCTCAGCAATGAGGATATAATATATGAGCTGTGAGGACTGGGGACATAATTTATTTTTCCACACTTGCTCGTAAAGTGACATTTATTGAACCGTTTTTAGTAACTGAATGCAGCTTATTACGCACTAGCTAGTGCTTTTTACTTTACATTACCGCACAGTTTTATGATAGGTATAATCCCAATTAAATAAGAAAAATTGTAAACAATTATTTTGGTAATACGTATTATTATTATTTTTTTACTTTCTTTTAAATTTCTCCTACTTACTGGTAGGGTATTTACATTTTATCGCGGGCTTTTGGCCAAAAGAAAAAAATGGGTAAAGTGTTCATGAGTGTGTGTTTGTTTGTTGTGTGATATTATTGGTCTATTGTCAAGAATTTGCGGACTATCCTACATGTGTTCAAGGTAACGGCTTTTTGTAGTTGGATGTATGTCATTTTATGGATTCCGAGTATTTTTAGCCTGGTGTGAAAAGTATGAGGTACAATACCAGTGGATGATAGTATTATGGGAACTGTTGTAACTGTGTATTATTATTATTCACTTTATTTATTTTGATTCTTAAAATATATTTTTTATAACATTAGTATAAAATATCAAAAATATTATAAAAAATCTAATCTAATCTAAAAATATTATAAAGAATATCTTTACAAAATCTAACAATGTTATAAAAAAACCTAATCTTAGTGTGCCGCCGGCAGCGGGGTAGGGCCCAAGCTACCGGTGCGGTGGTTAGGGCTGCAGAGAGAGGAATATCCTGACGATGCGCGCCGTGTCCAGGAGTGCCGCCTTCTGTATCTGACCCTTGACCCAGCCATCTAGCGAAAGCCTCTTAAGATGTTGGTCGAGACTCTTCGCTATGAGACCGTTCGCCGAAACAACTATCGGAACAATGATCGTCGAATCAACATCCCACATGGCGGTTACCTCGTGAGCCAAGTCAAGGTACTTGCTGAGCTTGTCCTTCTCGGCCTTCACGAGATTCTCGTCATGGGGGATGGTGATGTCGACGAGCACTGCCCGGCGCTTCGATCGATCTGTCAGCACGATATGAGGCTAATAAGCCTCATATCGTGCTCTCTCATCACGGACAGTACTATTATAGATCGATCTCAATAGAGCGTGACATGACAATTTTCGAGAACTGGCGCAGGTGCGTACTTATAGTACGGTATTTCGGACTATACAAGGCCGTATCGAAGAGCAAGTTGCTGGTGAATGATTCTGGCTACTAGGTTATGTCCGTGCATGTACTCACCGTTAGCAAGATGAGAACAGCCGGAGATAATATGCCTGAGTGAATCTCTGGGACGGCGTCCAGGAGCGGCATGCGGCATGCTCGACAGATGTCGACCGTACCGTCCTTCAGGATATATCTTCGGTAGTTATTCGTCTTGATAACTTCATCCGCAATTGCACAGACAAAACCTTCGGTTTCCCCAAATAGGTCACCAAAGCATAGCCAGTTCACTGACGCGAGCAAATCTACATCGGGCACTGTTAGGGCCCTGTAGAACCGCCCGTGTAGCTCCTTACTCTTCCATACGTCCCTGCGGTCCTCGATACTTAGCACCTTTGGTTTGCGCCAGTTCTCGTTTGCCAAGGATAATGGGGTGAGGCTCCTATCCACTGCCACCACATCGCGATGCATCCCACACTCGTTGTCAAGGAAATACTTCCTAAGACTGCACACCTCGCGGTTGTGGAGGTCCTTGGCGTTTAAATAGCCACGGCCTCCACATTTAAGCGGGATGTACAATCTCTTAACAGACGAGCGTGGGTGTAGCATGCGATGAGTTGTGAGCAGAAGACGGGCCCTTCTATCCAGGGCGTCTAGCTAGCTCACTTTGAGTTCACCTTAGTATGCCAGAGGAGTATGTGAGCAGGGGCGTTGAAGGCGCGCACCTTGTTGCCACCCGATAATAGACTGTTCAGTACTTTTATCAGGTGACAGAAGAAGCGCTCCTTCACCGCCCGCTTTATGTCCCCGTCCACAATACCCAACGACTGTGACATACCAAGGTACTTATGGGTTTCTGTTTCGGAGAGAGATCTGAGAGACATTATCTCAGAAACCTGTAAATTTTTCGAATTTACGACTTTCCCTCGCTGTACATGCATGACCGCATACTTATCTATACCAAATTCCATCTTGATGGCGCTACTAAACACTTCTGTAATCTTCAGTAGCTCCAACAAGTTCTGACGTTTTGGTGCAAACAGTTTAAGGTCATCCATACGTACAACAGGTGAGAAATGCTCTCACCACCTCTCCGAAGCCGGCAGCCTAGTCCTGAATCCTTCAGCAGAGTACTGAGCGGATTCAAAGCTAGGCAGAACCACAGATGACTCAAACTATCACCCTGGAAAATATCTCGCTGAATCCTTATAAAGTCCTGCGGGCCAGAGGTGCCATCATCACCACCTGGTTGATGAAGGACTGTGATCCACTGCCTCATACATGCGCTTAAGAAGGATCTTAAAGCTGTATCAACTTTATACAGTTCCAAGATCCTCTCCAGCCATGAGTGAGGCACCGAATCAAATGCCTTCTTGTAGTCAATCCAGGCAGCCGAGACGGCTCACCTGTCCCGCGGACCTGTTGGCAAATTGTCATGTTAATGAGGAGGAGCTCTTTGGTACCACGGGACCCAACCCTACATCCATTTTGAGAGGAGGCCAAAACGTTGTTCGAAACAATGTGCGTATTAATTTTTGTTCTCAAAATGGATGTAAGGAGCTTGTATAGTGTAGGCAAGCACGTGATGGGTCGATAGTTTTTCGCTTCCGTGGTACTATCACAAGGAGGTAACACCGGTTGTAAGGAAAGTTGGCAGGGAACCAAACTCAAGAGCTTGTTGGAATTGCGTTGCCAACCGTTCGTGTGAGCATCGAAACCACTTTATTCAAAGTTGTGCAATCCATCCGGCCCAGGACTTTTCCAGTTCTGGGTCGTGCGGATTGCACAACTTATGTCATTGGGGCTGATGGTAATGGCCTCCATTGGTTCGATGGACTCACACTCACGTTTGACAACACTCATCCAATCACCCTCGGTGTGTTGGACAGGCATTGACCAGATACTACGCCAGAAATTAATCATGGCAGTAGCACTTGGCAGCTGTCCACCCAACACACGTTGGTCGGTTCCCTCCCACTTTCGGTATACCTTCCTCTGGTCACTCTGGAAGAAGTGATTCTGTTGGAATCGATCCACACGCTCTCTGTAGCGGCGAATACGGCGTACCCAGCGCCGGCAGCCTAGTCCTGAATCCTTCAGCAGAGTACTGAGCGGATTCAAAGCTAGGCAGAACCACAGATGACTCAAACTATCACCCTGGAAAATATCTCGCTGAATCCTTATAAAGTCCTGCGGGCCAGAGGTGCCATCACCACCACCTGGTTGATGAAGGACTGTGATCCACTGCCTCATACATGCGCTTAAGAAGGATCTTAAAGCTGTATCAACTTTATACAGTTCCAAGATCCTCTCCAGCCATGAGTGAGGCACCGAATCAAATGCCTTCTTGTAGTCAATCCAGGCAGCCGAGACGGCTCACCTGTCCCGCGGACCTGTTGGCAAATTGTCATGTTAATGAGGAGGAGCTCTTTGGTACCACGGGACCCAACCCTACATCCATTTTGAGAGGAGGCCAAAACGTTGTTCGAAACAATGTGCGTATTAATTTTTGTTCTCAAAATGGATGTAAGGAGCTTGTATAGTGTAGGCAAGCACGTGATGGGTCGATAGTTTTTCGCTTCCGTGGTACTATCACAAGGAGGTAACACCGGTTGTAAGGAAAGTTGGCAGGGAACCAAACTCAAGAGCTTGTTGGAATTGCGTTGCCAACCGTTCGTGTGAGCATCGAAACCAAAGTTGTGCAATCCATCCGGCCCAGGACTTTTCCAGTTCTGGGTCGTGCGGATTGCACAACTTATGTCATTGGGGCTGATGGTAATGGCCTCCATTGGTTCGATGGACTCACACTCACGTTTGACAACACTCATCCAATCACCCTCGGTGTGTTGGACAGGCATTGACCAGATACTACGCCAGAAATTAATCATGGCAGTAGCACTTGGCAGCTGTCCACCCAACACACGTTGGTCGGTTCCCTCCCACTTTCGGTATACCTTCCTCTGGTCACTCTGGAAGAAGTGATTCTGTTGGAATCGATCCACACGCTCTCTGTAGCGGCGAATACGGCGTACCCACGCATAAACTTTTTGCTTCAAGAAGTCAATGCGCTCTGTGACACAGGCAATGTAGTATTATTATTATTAATTATGTTAAGATTGTACCTAGGGCATCGAGAACCGGCCATATTTTGAGAACCGTTTTTTTTCGGTTCTAGTTCTAATCCAGAACCGGGTACCCGGTTCTTTCGGTTCTTTCGGTTCCATTAATTATTCGATATAAACTTTTGTTCTTTTAATTAATTTATGATCAAAAACATTATAGGTAGTATAATAATAACAATAAAATAGTTTTCTATGTTCGAATATGTCGTAGAATGACAATCAAACAGTGATTTCTGAATCACAGCTTTTGATTAAAATAACATAAATGTAATCAAGTCTTTTAACAAACCAGTTTTTTTATTTATATTAGATTTTTTGAAATAAAAATGTACCTAACATAACAAATTACAGTATTACCCAACTGATATGTCGCGTCGTGAACCTCGTTCGCACAGAAAAGAAAGTATGGCCCCGAAGATTAACGAAAGAATGCTTAAAACTTACAATCAACCTTAGATCTCTACTATCCTTATAGTAGAGATCTAAGGTTCACAATACACTGCAGTTGTTAGTTCCGTTTCCGTTTCTCGCAAGTCACGCCTCTCCACACGGCGCGCGCTAACATAGCGGCAGCTGCTGACCAATAGCGTTTCCCGCGCTTTGAAAATGTATCTTCGGCGCATGTACATCGGTAAGCCATATTAATTGGGTACTACTGTACTTATAGATAACGATACGTTAAATTTAGGTGGCGGCTTACACTAAGGGTCTGCTATGATGCCTTATCTCTTCCTGGTGGTAATGGATGATTTGTCGTTGAAAGAGTAGATGTTGAAATGGCTACAAGAGCTGGAGAGAGCTTGAAAATTAGCTGAACTAAAACTGAACATATGTTCTGCGATCATGAAGCAATATTGCTTCATGTCTGCGATTTTGGCAGTATTTCTATTTTCGCGTCTATTTTACTTGATGGACTTTCAGTACCAGTCTTCTACGACTTCTGGTACCTCGGTTCACAAATGCAGAACGATGTAGATTGGATGAAATGACGACAGGTCACAAAGTAAACATGTGATCCAAGGTCAAACAAATATATAGTCCGTGATGACAGGTCTTAGTCTTAATATATGGTTCAGAATGTTGGGCATTAGGTATAGAAAATGAATGAAAGACATGCAGCTGAGATGATTATGTTGAGATGGATGTATGGAGTGACAAGAATGGATATGATAAATAATGAGTACATAAGAGGAAGCTTGAAAGTAGCGGTATGGACATGTTATGAGGAGGAATGAAAGCCACGTGAGTAATAGAGTTATGAATATGGAAGTGGTTGGATACACGGGAAGTGTAAATAAGAAAGGGGTGAATGCTATTATGTCGGATAGAAAGGCAAAATGGAAGAAGCAAACATATTGCATCGATCACAAATAGCTGGGAACAGGATATGTAGATGATGAACAATAAATTACTTATAGGTATTATTAAATTTTAGGAACATAATAGGAATTTCAATGATACATAATAATTCACATAATCAATTAATAATAGTTAATAATTATACACATAATCAATTAAAAATCGTTAAATGGCTCTTCACAAGCTGCCGTTTTGCTTTATTAACATTATTTAATCGCTACAAGTAGCTTCATGCTGCGACACTAACCACCTTTAGTGTGTTTTGATTGTTCTACGAAATTTACTGATCCATCCTAAACGACCTTTTAAAATTAATCGAAAGAAACCGAAAGACCCGAAATAACCGGTTCTTTATATTTAAGAACCGGTTCTTATTGTAACCCTCAGAACCGGGAATTCCCGGTTCCGATGCCCTAATTGTACCTCAATGTAATTGATATGTGTGTAGACGAATCATTCTTAATTTAAACGGGTAAAATAGTTTGACAGAGCTTAGCTGTAAAAAAAACAAAAGCTGCGCGCCATATTTGTTAACGTTTTCATTGTGTGGTTGATTATTATCAAAAATTTACTCCAAGAAATACAAGTCTGTTTTTTCCTCTCAAGTGTGTTGAAAAACGTCGTACGATACGCGTGTGTATTGATCGTTACACTTTCGGCTCTGTTATCGCGTTCGCCTTAATACCGCCTCGTCTGTAATTACCAACATTCCACACATTAGGGAATGCAAACCGGTTTCACCGAAAATCGAAAACCGGTTATTAGGTATGGTTTTGAACAACAAAAAAAAACGGTTTCGATTTTTTTCGGTTTCTTTCTTTGTTTGGAAAAAGGAAGATTAGCCGCCGTTTTTTAAACTGACTCCAATGCAGTGAGGATTTTTGTGATGAATTGAAGTGTGTTGATGCGTATAGTGTTGAGCTGGTAAGAAAATAACTTATAATTTTTTTTTTTTTATGATAGGTATAAAAAATGTTAAAAAAATATACTACTTAGGCAGCAAACAAGCGTACGGCCCGCCTGATAGAGAGTATATCATTGATATGCTGGAAGGACAGTGTACGGGATAATTCAGAGCCTTGTGGAACGCCATGCTGTCGGAGCAACTACTGTCAACGAAGGCTCTTATATATCTGCCAGACAGCAAGCTGACTGATTGGTGTTATTTTTTAACCGTCTGCACGACAACAAAGATTGAGTAATGTTTTTTTATCTAAGGAAAGTCAAAGTCAAAGTCAAAGCCATTTATTCAATTAAGGCCCTGGTAGGGCACTTATGAAGGTCAAAGCTACTGAAGTTACCACCAGTTCGTAAGTCGGCCTTCAACTGAGAAGAACAGGCAAGAAAACATTCGTATAATAATAATCACGTGTTTGTGTACACGCAAGTTATTGTGCTGCTACAATATGCTATGTAACATAATATTAAGTGTGAAATGATTATTATAACGTACGAAACATAATTTAATAAATGTTTAAATAAACATAATTTAATAAATGTTTCTTCATTACTGATCTAATTTTTATTTAACATTTTAGTTTTTAATTGCTATGAGATATAATGACTTTATCATTATATCTCATAGCAATTAAAAACCAAGCAAATATTATGTTTTTATGATGTCATTCAAAATAAAATCAAAAGCAACGAACCGCGTAGTCTATATAAAGAGAGTTAAATAAACCATGGAAATAATAGTTTATTTAACTCTGTAGATTTATCTTTATTATCAATTTGATGAAAAAGAGATGGATGGATATTGTGAAAGATGACATGAGTAAGAAAGGAGTGAATTTTGGTATAACGGATAGAAGATACGAATGGAAAAAAACATAGATATTGCGCCGACCCCAAATGATTGGGAACAGGGCAGCCAGATGATAATGTTGATGATAAACCATAGCACGGTGGTAGGGTACTTTGTAGTACCCGCCTGGCTGGCTACCACCCTCAAGTTGAAAATCTGTCGCCAAGCACCTTTCGGTGTGTTCCGATAGCTGCACTTGAGAGCCAGTTCCTTCTAGGCTTTGTGTGCTTACCACCTTCGGCCGCATCATCACTTACCATGGTGAGATTGCAGTCAAACACAAGCCTATAAACAGTAAAAATAAAAAAAAAATTGATGTTTATTTTATACCCACTCTATTAACTTTAACTGACAATAATTCCTATTTACGATTTTTTTATCTTTGGCACGGTTATTATCTATAATTCGAGCTATAGAAATAACGTGGAAAAAAAACGAGTGAACATTTAAATAACCGGTTAACCGGTATTAAAACCGGTTAACCGGTTTTACCTCTAAAAAAATAATATTTGTTTTATCCGGATACTAAAAACTAACGGATAATGCTAGACCTAAGTAGGTGTACAATATACATACTCACTTAATTCCAAATTCACTTTGGAGGACTGCTGCTTATCCAAATTTTCGAAAAACAATTCATTATCTGTGACAACATCATAAGCTGCCAGCGGCGCTACCAAGGAAGTCAAAAATTATTCTGTGGGTTCTACCATGATCTTTTCACGACTGTAACTTTTTTGTGGAGATTGTTCCCTGTGAATCATAAATATTTTATTTCATTTATAGCACCTACAAATATTATTAATAAAAAGATAACACATAAAAAGAGATAGTTGTCCTAAGTACACCATAAGAAATACACTGTAAACTGTAGCCTATTTTAAATACTAATTTATAGTACCTACAAAATTTATTAATAAAACTTTTAGGCATTAAAATATGTATTTGTCCATACACCATAATAAATAATTATAATAATCAAATCATGTTATATTTGGTAATAAAATGTAATGTAAAGTAAGATAATAATAATCCGCAAATATAATAACAAATTAGTTGTTATCATAGTTTTCATGTTCTCTCTGATCTCGGACTCGGACTCGAACTTATATATAAGTTCGTATAAATCTATCCGGTACGTGAACGATAAACTGATAATGATCTAACTGCAATATATAATTGCTAAAATAATTAAATAAGTTATCGTTAGTTATGTTATTAACGATTAATAAAAAAATATTAATATGTATTGTTAATACTTACATTTTAATTTTTGTCATGTATCGAGCTTTTGGCTCTCATTTGCTCCAAATGCTGCTTTTTGTTTTTCCTTGGTCTTTATTCTATTACCCATGTCGTGAAATTATATTAAAATCAACTTTAACACTAAACTTGACACTATAAAAATAATAAAAACAAAACTACACAACTGAATTTATATTTACAAGCACTATTGAACTAGGTTATCACACTAAACTGAAATTAATACGATATTACAAACTATAATACTATCTTTGAAGACAATAAAGAATATGCTACGAAAATATTTAATGTTTAAAATTACGAGAGCCGGCCGCGAAAATTAACATAGGTCCGTCGTCGACAAAGGCTTCGGCCGAATGATCCTAGCGATGCAAGAGTAGTATAATAAATACGTTCACCGTGATTTCGTATGTGCTAAAAAGAGATGTGTATAGTGCTCTGCCCGGGCAAGCCGCAGGTTTTAATAAACGACGTAAGTACCAAACCAAATATAAATTGTTTATAAAATAACCATGCAATGTATAGAAAATCTGTTCTTCACAGTATAAGAAGAATGAATTACCAATTTTTTGCATTAAATTTCACTGTAAAATTCGCCTGTTTGACGGAGTTATAGTGTAAAAGAGTTTTATCTAGAGGCTACTTTGGAATTAAACTTTATCGAGAAAATTTCTATCAAACGTGTTTTCCTTCAAGGTAACACTCAATTAAGATCTCAAAAATCATATAATAAAATCTCGGATCCCCAACCCTTGTATTAATTAAGATACAGGCACACAAAGATATCATTTTTTCTGAATATAGCACCTTAAGTTAAAGGAAGTTGCATGATTTTAGTTTTAATATCTAAAGCTTATTTTGTGCTGTAGTGCCGTGAAAAGGGTTCAAATCTTACACAAACTTTTGGCGAAGGAAACCAAAACATAGCACGGTGGTTGTGGCACAAAATAAAGAATTGTACTACTTGTAGTAAGAACTCGTTAAGACTTTAAAGATGACTTCTGTGTCTTCTGTTACTGACTAAAGGTAAGCCAACGAGTGGAGATAAAATATGTAAACAACCGACCTCTACTGAGTTACATTACGATAGCGAGCCATCATTATCTCTCGCATGCAATAATGACGTCAGTTGGTTGACGTCAGCTGTCGTTGTGTGATTCGTGGTACAAGAAAGCGGTCGGTAAAGCTGCTGTCATAAATAATTTCTTAAATTAATTTTGAAAGTTTGTTTACATTCTTCATCTCGTCTCGTTGGCTTACCTTGCTTACTTATGTATTGATATCAACCCATCTCTCAAACGTTACACATTCTCCGCCTCTTTTTTAAAAGCATACACTTTTCCTATAGGTGTCGTAAACAAATTATTCCCATGAATATTAAGTTTTATTTTTCACGCCAAACAATTCTATTTATAGTCGTAACAAAAATATCCTCCGAATAAATTCAATACAACTCAGCCGGTAATGTCATTACGTTGCTCGGGAAATTGTTTCCCACTTTCTATTTCATTTCAATAACTTATAATTTAACCGTCGAGATCTCTGTGTTGCAAAATAAATGAGTACTCAAAAGATTAATTATATTCACTGTTATTCGAAATTTAATCTTATCAACCAATATTTTAGAATTAAATTTCAAAGTGGCGAAATAGATTTTGAAATGGAATAGACATCCTAAATAATCCTTATAATATTGTAAATGCGAAAGTGAGTTTGTTTGTTTGTTACGCCTTCACGCGTTAAGACTGCGTATATAAAGCAAAATAACAATCTTAGAATTGAAAATTGTACTCAACGGATCATCATGGAATTTGGCATGCAGATAGCCTATGGTATGGAGGATATAGGTACTTTTTATCCCGGGAACGCGGGTGAAACCGCAGGGGACAGCTTGTCCTATCCTATCCTATATAATAACGATTATAAATGTGAAAGTGAGTTTGTTTGTTTCTTTATTTGTTTGTTTGTTTGTTACGCCTTCACGCGTTAACTACTCAACGGATCATCATGAAATTTGGCATGCAGATAGCCTATGGTATGGAGAAGAACATAGGCTTTTTATCCCGGGGGACAGATAGTATTAAGATAACTGAAGCAAAGATTATATTACAAGCTTTTATTTAACTTGCAATGTATGTATGTATGTTTTTTCGGGTGGAATCTTGCAAGTCGAATTTCACCCACTTCCAGTGGTCGGATTGACTTGATATATGGTGTACATTAGTATATTGGAAGACAATACATGTACAGTCACCAAAAAAGCATGTATTACATTTTTTTTTTAAGTAAAACTTATTTATTACTACGCCGCCGTCTGATGTTTCAAGATCTCATATACATCTTAGGGGAGACCATTTTTTATTATAATGAATATTTCTCGCGTTAGATTATTACTTCAATTTCAAGCGCCATCTATTTTTATATAGCGACTGAAATGTACCTAAACTAAATAGTTCATTCGACTAATATTTTTTTCCATACATTCTAACGTACTTTAACACGAACATTATTCAGTTCAGGCTGAGTTCCATTGCAATATACTGGAGGTAGGACTTCATTATAAGCCGTAACCACCTTCTCGATAGCGTTTACCCCTGCAAAATATTATTGAGTATCCCTTTCGCCTAGAATCGTGAATGGCTCCTTATCTTAAATTACTTGGCTTGAGACGATCTTTTTTTGATGGCTAATGATATTTCTTTAAATGTAAAGATTAAATATGAGTAGGGGTGAGCTGTATTCATACTTAAGTCATAGCAATATTGTTATTCGATAGTTGACATTTATTTATTTATCTATTTTGTATCTTGTAGGTATTTTTTATTGTTTTTATGATTGCGTGCGATTGAAACTTTGTAAAACACTTGGAAAGAAATAGTCAATATGGTGAGTTTCTTTCCGGTTCTGCTCAGTTGAAAGCCGACTTCCCAACTGGTTGTAACTTCAGTACGTTAATAAATAAATAATAATAAATATCCTGAGACATTCCTCACACACGGTCATCTGATTCCAAACTAAGCAGAGCTTGTACTATTGAAATTAGATAACCGATATACTACATATTTACTAATTTTGTTTGTAAATACATACTTAATATACATAATTACACCAAGACACAGAACATACAGACATGTTCATAAGGTTGACCTTCATAAGTACTTACTAGGGTCTAAATTGATGACTTTGACTTTGGAAATGTTTGTTTCTTAGATTATTTTATTGTTTCTAGCAGCTTTTCACCCTGGGTTTTATTTAGGAAAATGCTATTTTCTTCCATTATTTCTTAGGATATATGTTATGAAAAGAATATCCCTTGTTGTTTCAATTTTATGACCGGTACTTTAGACTCTGCAAAACACTCTCACTTATTCTTTTATAATATACATACATTTTATCAGAATCAGGTGTAAAATTAAACATTAAATATGTACAGGTCGTTGTTTTGGTCAGCGACAAGCGACTCAGGGTCGATAATACAAATGATACTGGTGCTAAAAAAAATATAAAAAAAATACTTTATTTTTTTAATAATAAAAATAAAAAAATTAAAATTTTGAAAATCATGTAATAAGCTAAAGTGTAGACATAATACTCAACGGGAGTACGAGGGAGTAAAGGGGTGGGGCGATGGCGGCTTGCGCCTAGCTCTAGTCTGTGCACGTGCCTAGTAACCATACTTTGCAGTAATTTTATTTCAAATTGAATAAGGTATTTCTCAAAATATTTACAGTATTTAATGGAATTAAGTCCATTTTTGGGGAATATATATTTTGTACTAACGCTCCTGGGTCGCTTGTCGCCGACCAAAACAACACCCTGTATAATACAAGTCTAAACGTTAAAGCGTTTCTCAACTAACCTGTATCTGAAAAACTGTTTACACTTTTGCAGAATCACGAAGCCTATTGACTGCAATCCATCTGAGTTGTTTATGTTTACAAACGAAAAGGTCGAAGATTGTATACGAAAATAACTCTGCCTTCCTTAACAGAGAGGTTTTATTTTTGCTTTATCATTTCGATTAAATGTACAGTCACGGAAATTAATTTATTTTTTTGGAACAGTCATCCATATTATCTTTTCGTGAGACAATTTCGAGTCACCATCTCCAAAACGTTTGAGTTATAAATAAATTGACATCTTGTTAAAGTTTATTATTCTTGTTTGCAGACATATTTTAATTGTTTAGTTCAACTAATCCCTTGACTTGCAGTTAAAAAATTACAATTGATTTCTATTATTTTCCTCGCCGCGCGGGTCGTCAAACAGATTGTATTGATCGCAATCATTACCCATGGCATCGACTTGTTGCCATTACGAATTACTGGCTCTATGAGGTCCTATGTCTATTACGTATCAAAAAGTGCTTAGTGTGGTGGATCGATCTGTGGCAAAAAAATCTGTGTAAATACAGTATTCATTATTTCATCGCTACACATAATCCTTCTTCGTGGATTTCTTGCACAACCGCATTAGGGAATGAACAATATTGACTGAAATTCAAATAAGGCTTCGTGAGAATGGACGTGTCAATTTAGTTGTTCTGTGGCTCATCTGGTGTGCGAGGGGCTTAATGTATAAAATAATTTCAGCAATTTCATTGAAGTTTACCAACGATGTAGTAAACTGACAATGAAATCCCACCAAAAATATTTTAATGTAATATGTTGCCAAGACGAGACTATGGGTCGCACTGTCAAAAAGTTATCAGATCTCATGTAGAGCCAAGCTTATAATTCTACACGCCCTAACTCTACAAGGCACATCTTCACAAACTCTACACCTGCCACATGAAAATATGTGGCTTGGCTTACATAGCAAATTTCGGCTATCTAGGACTACAGGAAGTACCATAAAATTTTGATAATTGAAGTCAGAGAGTGAGTGTGTCAGTCAGTGACAAAATTAGGGAACTTTGACTTGCAATAATTCTGGTTCAAATTTAATGTAATATGGAAATATATCTAGCTATGTAATGCCTTCCTCGTCACTGAAAATGTAAGCTTCTAGTTTTTCAACAACGAAGTGACAGGGGTTTGAAAACGGCCCGAATAGCTTCGAGAAAAGGATATATGGTATGGTCGTGCGTTTTATTGCTCTTTTGCTCGACTTGGCGGGGGCACTTCCATGCCCCCAGATATAAGACATTAGACGAATAGCCGTTACCAAATACTATAACTAAACGTTATTACCAAACTGGTATAAATTGGGCAATGGTATGGCTTGATTACTAGAATATGACCTGAGTAAATATGTAGGCACTTTATTATCATCGCGTGTTTGTCGACTGTACGCTTTATTAATCATAATAACAAACAGAAATGGCTTTATTGTCCGTCTAAGTAAAGCCTGAATTCCTAGTATTTAATAAGTCAGATATTGGGAAAATATTATTAGAAACCATTCTCGATTCTTGCCGATATCAACCCTTGGCCTTACCTAAATTTATTTAGGGTCAGCAGTTCTATAGAAAAGACATTTTAAGGGAGGGAATATGAAAAGGAATACGGAATTTGTTGACTATTTGATTTTTAGGGACACTGTTGGAGGTATTTTCGTATCGATTTGCAAAATTCTTTTCATGGTTTGAATGTATTTGTAATAAAGGGAATTCGTAATATTAAAGCTTATTAAATTGAATACCATTCATTTTCCTCTCATTATAAGATTTATCACTACGTTAAGTTGGTTGATAAGTATATTTTTCGATGGTTGATGGAAACAATTTTGAGCACACGTTTTTATTAAACGTAAAACTTGTGAACAGGTGCTGCTTGTGGGGACTGGTCTGCTTACGTTTGCCATTTATTTATTTACTTATTAAATATAGATTCAGTCTACATAGTTTTGCCGCGCCGGGACACGCAATTGTTGTCAGTGCGATTAGAATGTAAATATTATCCCACCAAAAACATTTTTATGTAAAATGTTGCCGCCAAGACATATAGCTTGCACTGTCAAAAAGTTATCAGATTTCAGTAGAGCCAAGCTCATAACTCTACTTGCCCTTACTCTACAAGCCCTAACTTCACAAATTCTACACACCGTAGTCAAAATATGTGGCTTGGCCGTTTCGCTACTGTCACATGAGAGTAAGGTGAAAAATGTATTCACTGTTACTTTTTTGTTATACAATAGTTCTTAATTCTCAATAACGCCCTTTAATATTCAGTACGACTTTCCCTGTAACCCTGTAAATAGATACAAAACGTCTATGATATATAACAAAATTTCTCCAAACAAATGTAAGTGCTTCTACCAAAAGTGTTAAAGGAAAGTCGGAAGACGGATCGCCCTTAAATCCCAACCAAACGGAAGAGGTGAGGAAACAGTGAAAATCTCAAGTAAATGTACGAAGCCAATCCATTAGAACCAGTGGCTAGATAAAATAAGTATTAATGTTAGCAATTTTTAACTTCCTAGGCTTCTTGCGAATACCCGGGTGGTGAAATCTGAGGCTATTCCCACAGGCATGGATTAAGTACGGCAGTTTAATCTGGAAATGCTAAAAGTCCCGGTTCAGTTGTAGGCATCTCAGCTATTCGTATATTAAAACAGTTCACCCGAGCTTACATGTTACATCAAAGTTCTTCCGTCGTGGCTAAGTCAAAACAAAAAGGGTATTACACAAGATTAAATTCGTGAAGTTTCATGATTATGAAATGAAATGAACTATATTTATTTGCCTGAAATATGGTAGGTGCAGATCTTTAAATTAAAAATAAAAGTGCAACATATTTCGCCAGAAATTGTAAATTTATTAATGGAAAACACAATGATATTGTTTTTTTTTTACCACTAAGGTTAAGGCAAACAAGCATACGGCCTGCCTGGTGGTAAGCGGTTACCGTTGCCAATGGACGCTGGCAACACCAGGGCACGCACGCGTTTCCGACCCTGTAATATCTTCACACTCTTTTTGAAGAACCCCATGCTCCGTCAGCTTAAAAATCGATCGAAAATGTCATGGTATCGATGTCATAGCACGGTGGTAGGCCAGTACCCACCCAGCTGGCTACAGTAGTACCCAACTGATATGGCTTACCGATGTACCTGCGCAGAAGATACATTTTCAAAGCGCGGGAAAGCGTTATTGGTCCGCAGCTGCCGCCATGTTAGCGCGCGCCGTGCGGAGGAGCGTGACTTGCGAGTGACGGAACTAACAGCTACAGTGTATTATGAACCTTATAGTAGTGATCTAAGGTTGATTGTAAGTTTTAAGCATTCTTTCGTTAATCTTCGGGGCCATACTTTCTTTTCTGTGCGAACGAAGATTCACGACGCGCCATATTGGGTAATACTGTACCACCCCAACTACAAAAATCAGTCGCTAAACACATATTAGGTACCGGTGTACGCTGCTGCACTTGAGAGCCAGATCCTTCTAGGCTTCTTTCGCTACACCATTGTTTACCATGACGAAATTGAGGTCAAATAAGTTACCAAAAAATAGTCATAACAGATAATGCAGCTTAGTGTATTCAAATTAACGAAAATAGATCCTACTCTCAAGAATTTGAAATTATATTTCATTATTATAATCCCAAACTGATTGGTGTGGTCACAGTCACAGTAGATTTAAATGTTGAACATTATTTTCAATTTATTTAACGGTCGATATTGATTTGAACAAATAAATTTAATAAAAAATCTAAATTTGCAGTTAAACAATTAACAAAAACTAAGCATTACAAAAATGTGGCTTATACCTCAGAGTATATAAATACTACGTACAACTTATACAAAGAATTTCACAATAGTTTGTTTTGTACAATTGAAGTCACAGATCAGTTGAAACTCCTGGCACCCAAGCTAAGATTAAACTTGTGTTATGGGTGTCAGGGTTCTCTCTTACTTTAAACCTTACTCGATTCTGTAAGACTTCATGACAAAAATCTTGGAGAACATATATATTTAAAATACAATCTATAGGTAATGTAGACATTTTCCTGGAATCTGCTGATTACTGGCAAGGTTCCTAGCAGGCAGGCAGACAAAGATATTTTAACAAAAATATCCAATATAGCCGGCACGGGTACCGTTCCAAAGACTCAATTCCAGTCTTCATCCCTCCGGTTCCCATGGCTCTTTCAGGGATGAAACAATTATTGTTTACCAGTCTGCCGTTAAATCGAGTTACAACTTTCAAAACAATTTGCTACAAAGCTCCCGTTAATTTCTTATGAAAACCAATAACAAATCTAAAACCCAACTTGAAGTTGGACAAGTTGAAGGGTACTTTAAGTTCTACTTCAGACTTACCTTTGCTTGACAGGCCTGTTGGTTTAGGTACTTGTTTGGGACTGGTCGTGTATTAAAACGGCACTATTTTCCAGGTATCCTACCCGGCACTTTAGTTTCAGCGCACCGAAAAATTTGACTACAAGTGACTACAAAATTTTAATTAACAGTAATACAAAATTTGACGACAAATAACTTAAACAGAGTGACTTGCAAACTAAACTTACCAGTAACAAAACTAGTTTTTGTTCGTTACTAAATTATTTGATTAAATGTAACTAAAGTTAGTTTCTCGACAACAAAACGTCAACTTACATAACTAGTTTATGTAAGGGTATAAAAACTATTTGATGCCGCACCCAGACTGATGCAAATTGATGCAATGAAACATTCTACATGATTCGAGCGTTCGTTGCGTCAGTGTGAACGCGTACCTCTAGAGTGAAATACGGGACGGAATGCTAGTTAGGTGTAAGTTGTAAAGTTTCTATAAAAGCTATTCCATAGAGATGCAAACATTTTTATTCTCTTTTAAATTTTACAGAAATAGGTTCCCAACTTCGCGTTTCTAAAGAAGAAATACATTTATGTGGAAATCCCAGTGCCGCCAGACCTTTCTTATTTTATGACGGAAAAAATGTATAGAATTGAGTAGTATCAGTACGTACTTTAAACTAATACCTGCTTACTTGTCCCGTCGGCCAATTTACAGGTACCAGGCATGAAAGGTATGTTATATACATTACGTAGTTTTCTTAAATTCTGTAAGCTTTATATGATACTCAGGGAACTATTTCAATACTTTTTGCAAGCAGCCAGACCAATCGTAGCAGCCAAACATCCCCTAAATACAATTAAAATGTAACTGAAGTATGACCGCGAGGTCATCATTATAATGCAAATAGAACGATATTTGTAGCCTGTAAAAAACGCATTATTATTATTATTATTTGGCATTATTGATCCATAAAATTAATAATGGGTGGATGTCACATAATAATCAATACAAAAATAATAACACAAAAAAGTATGTCTGGCGGCCCAGGGATCTCAGTCTAATTGAATTGTAAATATTGCATGGAAGTTTTGTAGTGAAATTCTAAAACATTGTACACTATTCTTTTCCATTTAAGTTTTGTTCACACATAATTGGTGTATACAGGTCGTTGTTTTGGTCAGCGACAAGCGACTCAGGGTCGATAATACAAATGATACTGGTGCTAAAAAAATATAAAAAAAAAATACTTTTTTTTTTTTTAATAATAAATATAAAATTTTGAAAATCATGTTATAAGCTAAAGTGTAGACATAATACTCACCGGGAGTCGAGGGAGTAAAGGGGTGGGGCGATGGCGGCTTGTGTCTAGCTCTAGTCTGTGCACGTGCCTAGTAACCATACTTTGCGGTAATTTTATTTCAAATTGAATAAGGTATTTCTCAACATATTTACAGTATTTAATGGAATTAAGTCCATTTTTGGGGAATATATATTTTGTACTACCGCTCCTGGGTCGCTTGTCGCCGACCAAAACAACACCCTGTATATTTCAATGCACAGAAGTACCTAATTGAATTTAGATATTTCTAAGGCTTGTTTAAATGGAAATCCCATTTATTCTAAAGATGTTTACATCAGAACATAATTATTTCGCTTTGTCAGACAATGGTGCTGATTCCGTTGTTTACAACTATGTAAGTTAATTTAGTCTCACTATGTCTCTATCGAACAAAAAACATAAGAAAAGGATGTAAGAAATTTAGTCCTATCAAATTAGTCCAATGCTTGTTTTCAATATTTTTGCCGTATTATAATAGAGATATGCTACCGTCATACTAAGCGGCGTTCAGTTATTGTTGAATTAGGTGAATGCGATAGATAATACGGAACGTATGGTACAGAAAGAGATAGCTATATGTATCCGCTAAGCAAAATTACGACAATTGTCTGAATTTTTCTGCAACAATTAGCATGCGTTAATGCGATATCTACCTCTTTCTATTATAATACCTCTTTTTATTATAATATCATTGTCTTATACCATATCGCGGTTACGTCTAAATACCCGCAAATGAAGACTGCAAAGACGACAGATTTAAATATTATCATTTTTTAATAATGTTTGTAAGAAAGAGATGTGATGTGTTTAAAATTTGTTTAGTGTGTTTTACAACAGAATCGGAAACCAATATGATATAATAATAACAAAAGTATAAGTAGAATAAGGCTCGTAATAAAGAAATAGAATCAAAACTTAATTAAGTCTGAAGAACATAATGGTGTTCATCTGCTTAGGCAAAATATTGACCATCTATATTTTTTTCTAAATTTAATTGACAATATTTAATTCATTAACGCCATTTCTAGATATACCAACTATAGCAAGCACCACCTCCAATAAGCTGTAAAACTTTCCAAAGAACTTGATCAACAAAAAGTTTGTGAAATAACTCGTCAAGTTAGGGACAATACGTCTCGGATCATAAAATAATTCTTCCACGCCATATAGCCGTTGAGCCGTTACTTTGATTCATTGGATGAGCTGCTGAGATATTCCCTCCAGTGGAATTACGTGTGTATTTTTTTAACATAGATAAGCTTTTTTTACCACAATCTCATAGTGGTATGTGATGATGGGGCCGAACGTAGTAAACAAAGACTTAGCTTAGCTCTGTTTCTTGCTACGGCTTTCGACATCTCTACAATTGAACTATCATTGCCTTTCGAAAATATTACAAATGCAAGACAGAGATAGGGATATTGGTTCTTGAAATCTTAGTTTTGTAACGATCCGATATTAAAATTAATATGAATTGGAAGAATTTCGAAAAAAGAACTACAGAAACATAGAAAAGAAACCAA
This sequence comes from Polyploca ridens, assembly GCA_951394255.1. Classification (NCBI taxonomy): domain Eukaryota; kingdom Metazoa; phylum Arthropoda; class Insecta; order Lepidoptera; family Drepanidae; genus Polyploca; species Polyploca ridens. The sequence goes on along the minus strand of OX596254.1, from coordinate 3,688,984 downwards.
AATATTCGTTGAGCAAAACTCGTAAAAGATATCAATACAGACCTAAGGTTTTCGTTTCAACTTGTACAGATAGCTTTATCTAAATTAGGGTTGTGATACAAAGGACACCAACGGATATCTGTTACCCTTTTGTTTACGATACCTACGATACTTTTGGATACGTTTGTCTGGATTTATATCTTGAGAGAATTGAACTCAGATTTATCACAATTCCACTTGATAGCCACTTGACCTATCGTTTCGTATGAAATACGGTACAGTTCTCCTATCATTGGTATACTTCGATAAAGTTAACGATACTTGATGAATTTAACACAACATTTAATATTTTATGAAAAGCGCCTCTAGCGGAAAGTTAATGTTTGATTTCACACTAGTATTGATGTTGCCGGACTAAGCTTGGTGCTTCCATGCTACGCTAAGCCAGCACTAGCCGAGCCATGAACGAACAGAATTCGTTCGTTGCTCGCGAAGTCAAGTGTGGACGTACACGCGATGCGAATCCCTGTGTTCGTAAACATCTGAAAAACATTTTGACAATGCGCTCTGATTGGCTAAGTCTAGAACACACTAGTCATTTAGATATAATGATTGGTAGGTACTGTTATTAATCATTGCAAAAGCACTTTCTAGTTGCGGAATTGGATTGCTCAGTATTTCTATTCTAAAGAGATTTTTCCTCTATCTTATTAACTTATTTTGCACCGACAAAATATAACATCGTATATCCGAATGTAACATTACAATAAACATAGCCACATAACATCTCTAACCCAGATGAAGTCTGTTTCTTCCAGTCCCAGAGGACTCTACATAGTTGTTAAGACTTGCAGCCTCTATTATATATCGTAGACTTTTATGATGTCCCAAAGCATGTCCAAGGGTTCCTTCAGTGCTTATAATGAAACCTTTTTCGAGAATTTCTAAGCAAAAGTAATCCACGCCAACACAAATTACTTAGACTCCCTCTCCGAATGAAGGGTAAGGAAAATAATAAAACAATTTAGTGTATACCATTAGAGCTTGGATATCTCTTTTAGGCTGTCTTTATTACCCGTTCAAAGGGCATTAAACTATGTTTGCAAGTCAGGGGACTCAATTTTAGGGAGTAAAACAATGTTGAGGATTGTCGTAGGAATAAGAAAAGTTTTAAAGAACTGAGAAACAAAGATTTTGTAGCTTTGTATAACTGTTCTTGTTGTAAGGAATTAAGTGGTAATAAAGATTAGTTAAGGAAGTATTTCTCCTACAAACTGTTTCGTATTAGGAGAAAAAGTTATGAGAAGAGGACAGAGGACTCTCTGGGACATAAATTAATATAAAAAAAGTACAGGGTTACCTGCTTTTTATACAACATTACTTTGAAGCTTTCATATCAATGTATTATCTACTAGCCGTCCCCCGCGGTTTCACCCGCGTTCCCGGGATAAAAAGTATACTACGTCCTTCTCCATATCATAGGCTATTGGCATGCCAAATTTCATGATGAACTGTTGAGCAGTTGAGGCATGAAGGCGTAAAACGAACAAAAACTCACTTTCGGATTTATAATTTAATGATTAGTTAGGATATCTCATTATTTATTTATTTATACGCTTATTTGTTAACTAAAATTTACTGCCTCTTTTTCAAACCATGATCACAAGCTTGCCAAATCTTATTATGCTTCTCTCGGTCGGACAAAGTTCTGGGTGCTCATTTATTCAGTTGGCTTTTCCACAGTGAATTTTGTACGACCCCTTCATTATTATTTGGTAGGTACAGTTAATAATTCAAGGAAAATACCGCAGTGGGCATAATATGTCGGGATTTGTGGGACAGTATCGTGGGCTAGATAATTTATATAGAGGACGAAAATCACCAAATTACTGAATGTTGTATTCCTGCACATGAGTAAGATCGCCAGAGCTCATATAGGAATGAGAAGGGTCGGTAACGCGTAAGTGATGCCTTATGGGTTGTACTTTGTACACTACTATGTACTGTAATGTTACAAGTCTGGAGTTATTGTTACTGTTAGTGGTGCCGCGCGGGCATTGTAGTCTATACGAAACGTTAAATATTGTATTGATTTTTAATTTTACTTTTAAAATAATAATATTATGGTTTTCCTTGTCTTAACTATTTAATTGTAAAAATATTAGTTAAGAGAAGACACTTATTAGCAATCATTATACACTTACATTTTATATTTTGTTTTTTTTTATAAAACGAATAAAAAATTTAATAACTTTCATTATATTTCACTTTTCTAGTGTTGCCACTTCTAAATACCCTGTTTAAAATACATGTGTTCAAAGCAGTTCCATTTCCGGCTATCCGAATTAATCTCTAATTTGTACCCTACATTCGGCTACCAGTATTACCGTGTGTTGCCACACTCCGACTCCTAATTACATTAACATATCGACACACAGATGCTCTGACCCTGTTACTTAAGGTTCGCATTTAGCTTCATTAGGGTATGCTGAAAGTCATTCAAAATTTGGCGTTGAAAATTTGGGGTATCAGCTTACTTTTCTTTTTTTTAATTATGTTTTTTTTTAATTTCAGAATATGATACTATTCATTGTATCGGAAGAAGAACATCGAAGAATGAATGGCCAAACGAGCAAAGGAATACCTCATGAAACGAAAAATATTTTCAACTGCAAAATTTATCGAGAACTAGAAGACTAATACATTTTGTTATTAACTTTGTTGAGTTATAATTAGGCTGTAATAACCACTTAACTAACTAGGCTAACTAGCCTTCCCTCCGGGAGTCGCGCTTTTTGGTCTCTTGCCAAAGCTGCTGAAGGGAACTTTTGCCAGTCGTCCTTGCCACCACACCGTAAGCCGGACGGAAACTTGGCCCATAGTGCTAAGGAGAAAGCTGATGTTTTAGGCTCTCTCTTTGCCTCGAACTCGACTTTGGATGATGGGGGCGCTACACCGCCTACCATCCCGCAGTGTGCCAGCTCCATGCCAGAGATAAGCATTACCCAACGGGAGGTCCGGCGGGAATTGCTTTCTCTGGACATCCATAAGTCGAGTGGGCCAGACGGCATACCGGCAGTGGTGCTAAAGCGGTGTGCTCCTGAATTGTGTCCAGTATTGACGCGTCTTTTCGCAATTTCCTACACCAAAAAGGAAGTCCTGTCTTCGTGGAAAACTGTCCACGTGCATCCAGTACCCAAAAAGGGCGACAGATCAGACCCGGCGAATTACAGGCCTATCGCCATCACCTCGCTTCTCTCCAAAGTCATGGAGCGTGTGATCAATACGCAGCTTTTGAGATACCTGGAGGATCACGAGTTGTTGAGCGACCGACAATATGGCTTCCGCCACAGTCGCTCAGCTGGTGACCTCCTTGTGTATCTCACGCACCGTTGGTCACTCGCCATCGAGAGTCAAGGTGAGGCATTGGCAGTAAGCCTAGATGTGGCGATGGCGTTCGATCGGGTCTAGCACAGGGGTCTTCTCACGAAGTTACCAGCATACGGGCTTCCCGAGGGATTATGCAAATGGGTTGCCAGCTTTCTGTCCAGCAGATGCATAAGAGCCGTCGTCGACAGTAGCTGCTCCAATAGCATGGACATAAATGCCGGCGTCCCGCAAGGCTCTGTGCTGTCCCCAACACTATTCCTTCTGCATATCAATTATATGCTGTCTATTGACGGCATTCATTGCTATGCGGACGACAGTACAGGGGACGCTCAATACGCGGGCCGTGCAAATATCCCTCGTTCTGAGGTGGAGGAAAGCCGCGAACGGCTGGTGTCTGAAATCGAGAGTACACTAACTAGTGTCTCCGATTGGGGTCGACTAAATCTAGTCCATTTCAACCCCACCAAGACTCAAGCCTGCGCGTTCACCGCTAAGAAAACCCCATGGTCTGTGGCTCCACAATTCCAGAACACTTCCTTGAACATCAGTCAAAGCATCGGGATCCTTGGCGTCGACATTTCTAGCGACGTTTTGTTCCGAAGTCAGTTGGAAGACAAGGTTAAGCTGGCATCCAAAAAGCTTGGAGTGCTCAACAGAGCGAGGCAGTACTTCACATCGGGGCAAAGGCTGCAACTTTATAAGTCGCAAGTCCGGCCTCATATGGAGTACTGTTGTCATCTGTGGGCGGGGGCACCTGGATACCAGCTTGGGCCTTTAGACTCGGTTCAGCGACGTGCCGCTAGAATTGTCGACGAGCCCGAGCTCACAAACGGTTTAGAGCCCCTCAGTCTGCGGAGAGACTTTGCCTCTTTATGTGTGTTCTACCGCTTGTACAACGGGGAGTGTTCCAAGGAATTGTTCGACTTGATGCCCACGGCTACCTTCTACCATCGCAACTCTCGCCATCGACGGGGAATCCATCCTCACATATTGAAACCAGAATTTTTTTGAACTGTGCGGGCTCAAAGGAGTTTTCTTCCGGGGACGCTCAGATTGTGGAATGAGCTCCCCGCCGTGGTTTTCCCAAAGGAGTACAGCATGGGGTTCTTCAAGAAGGGTGTGAAGAGGTTTCTTCAGGGTCGGCAACGCGCGAGTGATACCCCTGGTGTTGCAAGCGTCCATAGGCTACGGTAACCGCTTACCATCAGGCGGGCCGTATGCTTGTTTGCCAACTTAGTGGTATAAAAAAAAAAAAAAAACTTACCACACTCCGTATGATTTTTACTTCCTTGGTAGCTTATTAAATAAAAACGTTCGGTTACCCTAACAACAAAAGGTGATCAGTCTGAATTTGTTGGAGTGATGAGTAGGTACAGCTGGGTTTTAGTCATAATGATCAGTTGTAACAATATCTAGCATTATTTTGTGTCTTGCTATCACTTTCAGACGATTTTTTCAAACCCTTAGTCACAGAATGATCCTACAACTTTCGTGTCATAAAAATAATTGTTTCTAACGATTTCCGGAATTTATTCCTCAAATAAATCTAATTTGATTGGCTTATTAAAGAGTGCTCCAAATTGTAAGCCTCTGCGTAATTAAGTACTCATTGGTGCCGATTCTGTTCTAATCCCACTAAACAATTTTTAGTCACATCACATCTCTTTCTTACAAACATTATTGAAAAAGGATAGAATATATTTAAAGCCGTCAAATTAGTCTTTGCCGTCTTCATTTGCGGGGAGTAACCGCGATAGATGGCGACTAAATTAATATTGAAAATAAATTAAATTATTAAAAGAAACAAAAAACCCGACTGCGTAAAACATAAATTAACTGAAAAGAGAAAAACAAGCTCTTAAATCTATAGAATTTTGAATATAACTTGAATTTTATAAGGTATTGCATTCGGGGATAACCAATTCCCTAATTATGTACCTTATAAAATTCAAGTTATATTCAAAATTCTATAGATTTAAGAGCTTGTTTTTCTCGTTTCAGTTAATTTATGTTTTACGCAGTCGGGTTTTTGTTTCTTTTAATAATTTAATTTATTTCAGACTTTTTAGTTTTATACAGAAAGAGTTGTATGTATTAGTAAGTAAATGAGCAGTACGGTAAGGGAACGCTAACAACCATCGCAAATCTGTGATTTACGTATGGTAACGGCTCAGTACCTACTGTCCTTGCATTAAACGTGGTTTTTTTGCAGTTTACGTCAAAATGGCAGCATAAAAGTATTACAATATATACATATATGGAATGGTCTATTTACAAGCTTTCATTTGATACCCATATTGTTATAATAACGAGACTTTTATTTTTAATACCCCCCCTATTTTTTTATTCTTTGGCGCTATATAAAAATAATATACCCTATGACACTCCCCCAGTCAAGACGAATCTAACGACATCTCATATGCTTAAATCCATCAAGCCGTTTAGGCAGCGTTTAGCCGTTTAGGAGCGGCACAAAGAAATAGACATACATACATACATACACTCGAAAAACATAACCCTCCTTCCGAGTCAGTCGGGTAACAAGCATAGGACTAATTTGACGACTAAATATCTTACATCCTTTTCTTATGTTCTTTGTTAGACGGAGACAGTGAGACTAAATTAATTTAGTTGTAAACAACAGAATCAGCACCATTACCGTATAATAGCATCGATTTACTCTGATGTCGGAAATGAAACCAAAAATATCTCGATTTGCATGCAGCAAATCCAAACAAGGGCTAATGGAGGCTTTAAACATTCAGGCTATGTCTATAACCATTACCATGCGAAATGAACAGCGCATCTAGCGGGAAATCGTTGAATTAAATTTACCATACAAAATCGTTGATACTTTGAGCCCGATTATACAGTGAATTTTTTTATGGTGAAGAAAATTCAGCTCATGTTTCCTTTCAGCCTTTCATGGTTTTCTCTAAGATCTGTAGGTTTTCTCTAGTTCAGAATGTTCAAATACTGGCTAGAAAAAAAATCGACCTATATACAGGGTGTTGTTTTGGTCGGCGACAAGCGACCCAGGAGCGGTAGTACAACTATGTTGAGAAATACCTTATTCAATTTGAAATAAAATTACTGCAAAGTATGGTTACTAGGCACGTGCACAGACTAGAGCTAGGCACAAGCCGCCATCGCCCCACCCCTTTACTCCCTCGTACTCCCGTTGAGTATTATGTCTACACTTTAGCTTAATACATGATTTTCAAATTTTATTTTTATTATTTAAAAAAAATAAAGTATTTTTTTATATTTTTTTTAGCACCAGTATAATTTGTATTATCGACCCTGAGTCGCTCGTCGCTGACCAAAACAACGACCTGTATAATTGTTATATCTTGTTATGAGACTTATGGGGATGGACAAATAGACCATTTTTTTAACTAGGTATTTTTTATTAACTCGGCAGACAAAGAGATTCGACCGTTCCGTTACAAGGAAAGTATTTTTATTTTATAAATGGAACGAATGCATGAAATGGAATTCAAATGAATGAATTGTTTGCTTCACAAGCTAGATTGAAACATCAACGTTCCTATGAGATCTGTTCTCCCGGGATACAAAGAATTCTTTGTTTCCAGGGTTTAATCTACGTTTTTGCTAAATTTTGATCAAATTAATTCAGCCATTTCCACGATATTGATATATAACACTAGTTGATTGTTTGTTACAGATAAGTCAAAGCATTCGGTAATTTTTTTACATAGGTAGGTATGAAAACAAAATTCGATATAATCCGGCTAACATCGAAACCCACTAACAGCGTACTAAAAAAATAGAAATAACGACGTTCAAACTTTGCAACGCTTTAAAATCAGTTTGTCGGTACAAGTGTCCCCTCATACTTTATAATGTAAGGGCCATTACCCGCACAGTTCTCGGTCTAACGTGAGGAAATATAAGTTTGACATGGGCTGGAACTCCCTCGGATAAATAATGGTCCCGGAAGATGTGAAGACGAGGTGTTCGTTTAAGATCTGTTTAAGTCGGAATACCAACTTTAGATAATACAATGATAGATAGAGAATCTCCTCTTAAATCTTTTTAGAGACCATTTATCTTTGAAAAGTGACAGACAGACAGACATATGACATTATATTGTTTTATGCTACGTCACAATTCAAAATTCCGACCCCGTACTTTTTAGTCTCTACCTCTCTTACTTTATTTATTCGCTCAAAGAGCAGCTCGACTGCGGAAGTACCTTACAGATTACCACAGCCAAATAACTTTATGTTGTGTTCCTGTGCGTGAGTAAGGTCGCCAGTGATCATTGGGAAGGGGGAAGGGTTGAGAACGTTTGAGTGATGTCTCGTGTGTTGGAAGCGTCCATATTCTGCATACGCTTACAGTAGTACCCAACTGATATGGCGCTTCGTGAATCTTCGTTCGCACAGAAACGAAAGTATGGCCCCGAAGATTAACGAAAGAATGCTTAAAACTTACAATCAACCTTATATCACTACTATAAGGTTCATAATACACTGCAGCTGTTAGTTCCCTCACACTCGCAAGTCACGCCCCTCGGCACGGTGCGCGCTAACAGGGCGGCAGCCGCTGACCAATAGCGTGTACCATTTGGGCTATTGTATAGCCCACACGTGTTTACCGGTTACATCAAAAATAAATAAATGAATACCAAGAACTACGACTCAACTGATTATAGAATCTATGTAGACATTAATTTGATTCCATGTATTCGAAGAGACAATGGTACCAATTCTGTTGTAAATCGCACTAAACTAATTTAAGTCACATCACATCTCTTTCTTACAAACATTATTGCAAAATAGAGAATATTTAAATCTGTCAAATTAGTCTTTGCCGTCTTCATTTAGATTAAATTTATTTTGAAAAAAACAAGCATTGGACGAATTTGATAGGACTACATTTCTTACTTTTCTTATGTTCTTTGTTAGAAAGAGATATAGTCAGAGTCAGCACCAATGCCTAATAAGGCCGATTTTGAAAACTATTTTCAACCAACGAGATAAAAACACAAACATCCTGAACCACTAGAACCTCAATATCCGTGAAGACCAACCTCGGGCCATTAACAGAACGTTGCTCATTTATAATCATTCGATCTCTAATTTGCCCTGACATATCGAGATTCCCCAAATCAATCACAAGGAGCTGCCAAGTAGCAACTAAATTGAAATCATCAAGTATTCGCTCGGTTCGAGATTTATTTCTCTTTTGCTATTGACATCAATCATGCGTGAGTGAACAATACGTGGATCACATAGATAACTTTGTTGCAATCAATTTAAAACAACCTTTTTATTGGAATAATTAATTTAATATTGAAAATCAAAGGAGTTTTCTTTCGCGGACGCTCAGATTGTGGAATGAGCTCCCCGCCGTGGTTTTCCCAATGGAGTTACAGCATGGGGTTCTTCAAATAGGGTGGGAAGAGATTTCTTCTGGGTCGGCAACGCGCGAGTGATACCCCTGGTGTTGCAAGCGTCCATAGGCTACGATAACTGCTTACCATCAGGCGGGCCGTATGCTTGTTTGCCTCCAAAAAAAAAAAATTCACACAAAGTCAAGAAGGAATTGGCACATTGTAAGATTTGAACCCGGGAATTTCTTCAGCACATCCGACGTCCACCACTGAGCTATCATCGCCTTAAAACAAACTGATTACTACGAAATTACATTACAATAGAGAACGTTTATTTTCATCCCGTGACAGTTGAATTGTTAACTATTGTGGGTGTCACGTGGGGAGTCAAAGTCTAGACATCAGTTTGCGTAAATGACAGTGACAAATGAAATGGCAATTTTAAACACGTTTTGCGACTGATTGTTGCGACTAGTTGCGAGTAAAACAACATCACGTTTGAGGAAAAAATATGGTCAAGTGCGAGTAGAACTATTATGATGACATAACATAGTGGCCCTGATCCTCTTGTTCACAACTAAACTAATTTTAGTCTCACTATGTCTCTTTCTAACAAAGAACATAAGAAAAGGATGTAAGAAATGTAGTCCTGTCTTAGTCCAATGCTTGTTTTCATTATAAAAGTCGCCCTCTATCGCGGTTACGTCTAAATACCCGCAAATGAAGACGAAAATAAGAAGACTAATTTGACAGCTTTAAATATGTTCTATCCATTTTCAATAATGTTTATAAGAAAGAGATGTGATGTGACTAAAATTGGTTTAGTGTGATTTACAACAGAATCGGCACCGGAACATACATCATTATTTTAGAAATGAAAAATGCCAAATATACACCTACCTACTCAGATTGTCCAAAAAATATAGTTTCTTGCCGGATTCTTCTCAGTTGAAAGCCGAGCTTCGAACCGGGTGGTAACTTTTCATAAAGCGAATACAGTGCGATGCACGCCGTGCGCTTATTCACAGGCGCAACGTGTAAATGTTTTGAACGTACACACGGCTACAGATCAAGCTCGACACCCTATATAACCATAACTACGCTACAGTCAATATACAAATACTCAAGAAAGGGATAGTGCAGGCAGACGTGGCAGGGCGGTGGTAGCGGCATGGGGGGGAGGGGACGGGGCGGTGTTAGCGGCACTTGCGCCGGCGCCGGCACCGGGCGGTGTCGTGCTTGGCGCTTACACTCACAGGCGCACTTTTTTTTGCATTGTTTGGACTATTGTTTACTTTTGCAAGTTTTCTGTATTGGTTGCGTATTAGTATTTTGTATTGATGATTATTTTTTAATGCAAATATTTAAATCTATGTGATAGGTATCTATTTTCATTTTAAGTAGGTAACTCATATTTTTATGTTTTGTTAGTAACACATTGCATATACTATTAAATAACTAGGTTTAATTGTTAATTCCTCCCAAAGACTGATTCATTTCTAAGTCATGATTATAATTATCTAATTACACAAATATAATTATAGTAGCTTTCCCCACGGTATCACCCGTGTTCCCGGGATAAAATGTAGCCTATTTCTTTCTTCATACTATAAGCTATCTGCGTGCCAAATTTCATAGCGATCGGTTGAGTAGTTAAGGCGTGAAAGCGTAACAAACAAACTCACATTCGCATTTATAATATTAAAGTTAGGAAGTATGGATTGATGTTCTTGCTCACATATTTAAATTGTGTTATTAGGTATTATTGTAATTTTTCATATTTGTTACTAATGTTGGCTCCTGAGTTAACCCGTTGGTTCTCGCGAGGGACGCGCGTCCTGTTATAACAATTGTTGTCATTGCTATATTTTTAACCGCGAGCCAACCGCTTAACTTATGTTAGATTAGCTATGTTATTTTTTATAGTTATCTATATTTGATTGTTAATTCAGCTTCAGCTTAGCGATCGTTCGGAGACAGCTGTCATGCTATCAATAAAATGGACCCCTACCATTTTATTACTCTGAACCTTATCGATGTGAAAGTAAGATCGAATGCTTAGGACATTATAAATAAATGTTTAGAATTAATTTGTTATTTCAACGGATTCTATGTCATAAAATAATAAATTTTAACCTTAACTCTAAATTTGTGAGTTTGACTCTTTTCATTTAGGCACTCAGCTATATATTTTCTCTAAACGGTTTGGCACTACCTATGTCATCATATCAGCACAAAGATGTCCACTGCTGAACATAGGCCTCCCCCATAGACTTCCACAATAAACGGTTTTGGGCCGCTTGCATCCAGCAGCACCCAGTGACTCTGACCGTCGTCGGACCCCCCTAAAAAGGAAGCTAAAGTAATTTTGCTAAAAGAATTATTTTTTCAAACATAAAAGTAGCTAAGTTACTCATTATAACATCGGCTATAAACCAGAACAGACAGACAAAAATGTTTAAAAACTCAATCCGATTTTATTCAAAAAAAGTTGAACTCACATAAAAGCTTGTTGCAATGCAATACCTGTGGCAATACTCTTTAAAAATTGGAATGTCCAATATAAAAGAATATTTAAATCAAAAGCACTAAGGAGTATTGATATCAACTTCGATGCAAATCACCCCTAAAATAACTTTCTACCCCTTTTCAACCCCGTAAGGCGATGAGTTTCAATAAAATATGAAACATATCTTCCATCAATTCTGTTAAAGAATGTTTACCTATGCAAAAATTAAAGTAGATTGAACTAAGGAATCACGTTGTCCCATACAAACTTTGCCCCCGTTTTTCACCTCCTTAGGGGTAGAATTTCAGAAAATCCTTTCTTATCGGATGCCTACGTCATACAAAGAACACACGCTCCAAGTTTCAGGTCTCTACGATCAGCGGTTTAGGCTGCGCGTTGATCCATCAGTCAGTCATTCAGAAAAAAGCATATTATATGTATAGATAAAACCTTATAAATACATAAAGATACAGTTTCTCAATAATCGTCGTTTTTGCAAACACGAACAAATAAAGATTGATAATTATGGATATACCTAATTACTAAGCTGTCGCGGTTTGCCCCGCGTTCCAATGTAAGAAGTAAGTAATATATAATAATACTCGGGGATAATGTAGTTTCTTATTAGTGAAATAATTTTTCACATCCAATTAGAAGTTCCAGAGCGTTGAAAAAAAACATCAAACAAAAACAATCTTCAGCTTTATTATATTACTATAGATATTAGTCTCGCTCGCCAAGAAAACAATGTTTTTTATTTTGTCCGTGTAATTTAAAAGGTGTGATATTATCTCTAAAGTATTTATTTAAAAAATATGATGTAAAGGGCACATTTAATCTACATTAAATACATAAACTAACGAAAATATTTAACTGGATAAGGATCAATACTATATTGGTCAAAATCGCTTAGAAAATAACCTTTTAAATATGAATATTTTTTAAACATAAAAATGGTTACTATATGTCAACCTCAGGCCTCAGGAGAGATTGGTATATGACACCGCGGGATTTTCTGAAGACAATTTGAAGACCTATAATTATCTAGGATATCATTTTGTTCTATCATTAATATATTATTAGAGTTTTCATAGGGAACCCTATTTTTTAAAAATAAAATATACTTAGCGTATACTATTGCTCATGAATCTGGCTATCGTATACAAAAAAAAACGAATCTAACTGGTAGTTCCAGAGATTAGTGCGTTTAAACCAACAAAAATCTCTTCCACTTTATTACATTTACTAGCTGTCCCCCGCGGTTTTACCTGCGTTCTCGGGATAAAAAGTAGCCTGTAAATGTAGAATACTTGGGAATAATGTATCGCTTCCTATTAGTGAAATCAGTTTTCGAACCCGACTGGTTGTTCAGAGATTAGCCCGTTTCAACAAACTTACAAAAAAACTCTTCCGCTTTATTATATTATTATAATATAGTGCGTATCTCATATATCGTAATTGGTAAGCCTCGCTCGTCACGCAAACAACAAATTTCAATACCTACTATATTGGTCAAAATCGCTTAGCAAATAACGTTTTAAATATGAATATTTTTTATTCATTTTTAAAACATAGAAATGGTTACTGTATGTCAACCATGGGAGATAGGTATATACCACCTGAAACTGTTTTGTGGATATTTTGAAGACCTACAATTCCCTAAAACATTATTTTGTTCTATCATCAATAGTTTTCGCAGCGCACGCGATATTACGATTATACGTCTTGTATACACCTTGGGTTAGATTATTGGAGATTACGTAGGAATCCCTATTAAAAAATATATATATATATGTATAGCCTATACTATTCCTCATAAATCTGGCTATCGTATACAAAAATATTTTTTCAGATCGGACTGGTAGTTCTAGAGATTAGCGCGTTTAAACAAACAAACAAAAAGCTCTTCCGCTCTATTATATTATTACTAGCTGTTCCCCGCGGTTTAACGGGATAAAGTTACTCTTTAATACTCGGGGATAATGTGGCATCCTATTAGTAAAAGAATTTTTCAAATCCTACTGGTAGTTCCAGAGATTAGCCCATTTTAATAAACAAAAATAACTCTTCCGCTTTATTATATTATTATAGTATAGATATAGATATTAGTATAGGTGCATAGGCGCAGCGCAAATTGAAAACAATCTTATAACACAAATTATTACGAGACGAGCTCGAACCTGTTTTTACAATTGACTATACATCATACGTATAGGTATAGTATGGATGTATTGCTACGTACGGTTCCTGCGCGTGAGTGGGACGAAATAACAAAAATATATCGCGCTTACTCGCTCGATTCTCACCGTCCTACCTCAAATGGTCCAAAGTCCGATCAGTATAGGTTGATGTGGCGTTGAGTGTACCAGCGCTCGGTAATCGACCTGTAGTCATCTACAATGAACAAAGGATTTTGTGTTAATCCTTCAAATGTTTTTCAGATAATGTTAATGAATGTCAAAATCATTAAAACTTCGAACAAAATCAAATGAACTGCAAAAGTAAATTCAGAGTTTATTTTATTTCTTTTAACTCAATAAATTTAAGATTACATTTATTTTTCAAATGTCTACAAAATTACATTGAAGGTATTCAAATATATGAAGATGAATAATTAAATAAAACATTTCTTTCTTTCTTATAATTGTTTAGTATTACCTTATATAAAAGAAGATACTGGTAATTGAAAGATGCACGCACAGCTTTCTGCAGGTCGGCAACGCGCGAGTGACTCCCCTGGTGTTGCAAGCGTCCATAGGCTATGGTAACCGCTTACCATCAGGCGGGCCGTATGCTTGTTTGCTACCTAAGTAGTATAAAAAAAAAGCTTTAATCGTGCATTAGTGGAAAGCGTCGAGTGGGACGACAACTCCCCTGGTCGGCCCAAGTCTGTCAGTGGTGTATAAAATTACACATTGTTATGTTAGTCTACTATTAAACCTAACTTAATAATAATATAATAATAATACCAATAATATTATCATCCACGGGAGTTATTCCTAAAACTTTATCCATAGCCTTAATGGAGATAAATATCCCAAACATATCATTGCAGAAATCAGTTATTTTAGATACCTGCTCAATTGTGAAGCGATTCCTAACTTCAACCACCCAGATACAAAACACAATAGACCAGGAACGAAGTGCCTTGGCATAAGCCAGTGCTTGGCTCCTTAATACCAGCATAACGCCGAGAAACCCGAAAAGGACCGACGTAATAATATAATAATAATATTATACTAACTAATTCCTAACTATACCTAACTAATATTATAAATACGAAAGTGAGTTTGTTTGTTTATTTGTTTGTTACACCTTCACGCCTCAACTACTCAATGGATCATCATGAAAGGCATGCAGATAGCCTATGGTATGGAGAAGGACATAGGCAAATTTTTATCCCGGGAACACGGGTGGAACCGCGGGGGACAGCTACTATATTGTAATTCAATAGCATCGAAAACCATAATGAATTTATTAGACAACGCACTTTGGCTTTTTGCCCATAAAGTTGTAATTGGATCTTGTCAGAATGACATTTTAAATTAAAATAGCAGACTTGGCCCTCTAGTCAAAGTCGCTGGCGATGCTATTTTCAGCAGATCGGACGCTCAGACTGTGGAATGAGCTCCCTGCCGTGGTTTTCCCAATGGAGTACAGCATGGGGTTCTTCAAAAAGGGTGTGAAGAGATTTCTGCAGGGTCGGCAACGCGCGAGTGATACCCCTGGTGTTACAAGTGTCCATAGGCTACGGTAACCGCTTACCATCAGGCGGGCCGTATGCTTGTTTGCCACCTTAGTGGTATAAAAAAAAAAAAGTTCACGACTGAAACCACGGCACAAAAGCTAGTAAGTTATAAATAATTAAATACACTAAAAGCATCGTTATTCAAACATTATCGTTAAATTGAAAAACTTTTACGTACTTTATTAATGTAATAAATTGAAATATTACTCACAAAATATGTTGCGGGTCGTAAATAAAAGCAATTTAATATTATATTCGAAAACAATGTCATCCCTTTACGACTTAAAATTAATGTCTATGTTGAAAATTTTGGTAATTTTTCACTCTGGAATGTTTCATGTAGATGGGGAATCCTTTTGGACAATCGACTAACAAACAATGTACAGTCAGCATCAAAAGTACTTTAGTACCATTTCATAATAATAAATCTATTGACAGTTTGTATTATAACTGTGAATTGCTTACACACTGTAATAAAGTGAAGTTTTTGCTGACTGATTCATTGTTCGTTGATTCTTTTAATATTGTAATAAAATTTATTTACGTTGAAAATTTATTACACTGTAATACGGTGGAATGAAAATATGAGGGCAAATGATTTACATGTTTTTTTTTTGTATTATTAGGTAAATTCTGTCATAGTCTGTCCAACGAGGTTATATATTGCTTTTCATGCAACAATAAGTACATTAATATTGTAATAAAGTATTTCCAAAAAAAAATATAAAAATATTGTTAAAAGTTGTTAAAAATGTAGGAGTAAAGGGGAATTAAACTGTCAGAAAATCGCAGTTAGTATCTCCGATAAAGAACTAATACTTTATTAGACAAAGGTACTTGTGAATTATATTATCTATACTTATAAAGTTGAAGAGTTTAAAACGCAGATATCAGAAACTGGCAGTTTCTGATGGCTGATTTTTTGCGCTACATAGCACGTATTCAAATATAACCGTAGAGCGCAGCTAGTTCTATTTTAAAAGTCACTAACTAAAAGAGTTTTAAACTTGAATACATCCAGTGATACAGCCAGCCAGTGAAAGCTTTTTAAAGTAAAAAAAAAAAGTTACATTAAAATTGTATTTTGCAGTTTCACTTCGTTTAATTCATTCTCTTTTCAAATTCGTATCCTCCAATTACAAACAAATTAGGTTTCCTTTTTTACCTTTTTTTTTCGAATTCGTTGCCGACAATTTACATATAAATTAGAAAAAGTAGGTTACCTACAGATAAAAAAAAACAAAATATTTAAATTTCGAAACACCTATTTTCTTGTGAGTTCCAGACGCAAACATTTCCGTAGTGGCAAAAAGCTTTGTAAACGTTTTCACTCGTAGGTATCAGGGTTAAATTGACCGAGTGGTGAAATTGGCGCGCGGCCCACACATCGGCGGATGGAGGTTAACCCACCTGTGCCACAAATAAATGAATTGGTTAGGCTACATACCTACATTCCATTTTATTCAAAGAGAACCCTTTCAGTAAAATGTGTGTGTGTTTTTTTATAGACACTGTTTGCGACATGTAATCACTTGCATATTTTTATGTTGGCAGCCCCGATGTGGTTTTTGTTGCCATTATTTATTTAAAGATTTGTGATTTTCAATGGCCAGTTAAGCGGTATCTGATTTTGAAATAAGAACACTATTTTTTTCTACTATTTTTTTTAAACAATTACTCAAAAAGTGGCGTATTGCAGGGACGTATAGCGTTCGGGATGTGGGCTATTACATACTCGAGCTTTTTCTTTACCTTTTCCGAACTCGTGCGTTCTCTTTCCCAACTGTCAAAATAATGTCTATTAAAAAGAAAAAACCAACCTTCGTGGCATAGTTATTGAATACTCTTTGCTTCGTGGTTGGTCTTTATAAAAAGAAAATCATAGAAGTTTTTATGATTCATGCATATATTTCTAAAAAGAAGCTACTAATTTGTTTCAATGTCAGATTTAATGATTTGAGTCAATGAGTTAGGGTAGGTTTCATTTCATTTCATCTCATTAAATTTCATTATCATTTCATGTCAATAAAAAAATTGTACTGAAGACTTGGCTGTATGGGCATAGTTCGTTTTGCCTACCCAAAACGGGTGAAGAAAACAAAAAAAAATATCTAATGGTTGGCGTCATTTTCCAAAAATGTTCTTTGCGAGTTTAGTTGTTTGTTGCACAAAATGAGTAATTTCGACGATATTTTATTTGAATTAACACCAACGGAAGTCAGTATAATTGCACAAAATGCTTCGGAGAACATTTTACTGGAAAAGTCAAAAAGTCGCTACATATCTACATACGACGAATTTATTGCGTGGAGAGAAGAGAAAAAAGCAAATAGTTTTTCAGAAAAAAATCATACGAAATTAATAATAGTTTGTCTCAAACAGTAAATATGCAACCTAAAACTTCCCCAGTTATACATATACAGTTATAAATTGGTACAGTTTTTTATACAGTTAGTATAAAAAACTGTACCAATTTCAATGTATATGTGAATTATAACTTTTATAAGAAATAACCGAGATTGACGATTATAAGACTTATTCCGACTGTCAACTCTCACCTTCGGCTGCGCCTCGGCTCGGGTAGACATTTGTCGGAACTCTTTGCAATGACATGCTTTCCGCACTCGTAATAAAATATACAATTTCAGTCAAAAATGACATTCTAGCACGATTGCTTGCGAAGGTCTATTTGAATAAATGATTTTGAATTGATTCCATTACACGTCCATTGCCATTTTATGCATTGTCTACTAAATTTAGGATAGATTTCGCTAATTTAATCAAAGACGCATTTTGCTTGACATCTATTCCACCAATTTCCCACCACCGAGAATGCGCTCTGATGGGCTAATCTATACGACAAAAATAGCGATTTTTCAATCGCTATTTTTGTCCGAGGCTTACATCAGTTTACATAGCGATTGAAAAATCGGATTACTAAAGTACCTAAAGTGACAGTATTGAAAAAACTTGTTCCAGGTGGAACGGGTATTGTAAAGTTGACACCGGTTTCAGATTCATTTCTTAATTCAAAATCATTTATTCAAATAGACCTTCGCAGGCACTGGAAAATCTGACTCTAATACCGGTTCGGAAGGTTGCATTTGCTGAGAAGAGCCGGCAAAAAAAATCGATTGGAAAATTCGGGCTCCCATTAGTCCACCTCCTTTCCACACCTGTTTGGAACCCTTCAACTATATTTGCTTCCAGACTTATAATAAATATATTTTTTTTTCCTGATAGAAGACAGTTGAGAGCCTCAATAATAAATAATTAATTTTATTTCAACAGTCCTATTACTGGGTAAAGAATCCCTAATCTGTTTATTATAAAAGATACAAAGAGCAACCAATAAAATACTAACCAAGATCTGAAGCATCTCAACAAATCCGGCTTTAGCAACAAAATAAATATCTAATCTATCCTTAGCTTACATAAAAGCCATATGAGTCGCTGTGAGCGGGACAGAGACGGCACGATCCAGCGGTATAAAGGTCAGGAACTAGAGTCATATTGCATTCAGCCCCGGAGAGCAATCTCCCCGGATGTAGACCACTAATCTTCGTGTGGTGACATTTACTCACGTAGACTTTGTAATTAATTTTGTTCTCTATTTATTTTTCTTAAGGCTTAATGTTTAAAAGCAATGCTAATTATTTTGTTCAGAGAAGTACTAGTTACACTCAGCAGAGATTATCTACAAAGAAATATTTTCGCGTTTTTAGAGTTAGTAAATTATTATTATTGGACCCAATTATATTTTTATGCCTTTTGCGGTCGAGACCATGGGACCGTGGGGGTCCGAAGCTCGCCGTTTTGCTCGCACCTTGTCATCAAAATTGATCGAGACCTCCGGAGACCAGCGGGCGGGTAGCTTTTTCCGCCAACGCGTCAGCTTGGCTATGCAAAGAGGAAACGCTGCCAGCCTTCTGGGAACCTTGCCGTTAATCGGAAGCAGCGGCAGGCTTAAGGAAATTTTCTATATATAGATTGTATTTTGTTACATATTTGTTGTAAATAAAGAATACATATTTCATTGTTAGTCACAATAAATATTGTGTAAATTGAACCGAACATAAGCATTAAAGCCATTAGAAACATCCACTAAGTTTGCTTAAAATTTTAAGCACGTGCCAACCAATTTACAACTAACTTCTCCAATATCTGCCGCTATTTTAACGTAAACATTTGTTAAGTTTTCTTACGAGTGGCGAAAGAAATAACGATCCAAGTCAAACTTTGCACTGTAGATAACAATAACACGGAAACTGGTACAGATGTAGTAAAGTTGAAGTCTTGTAGTAATTGAATAACTGGGATAGTCTTCCAGTGGAAGCTACCGCAGGCACCTCCGATCAAAGATCTAAAACATAGAAAGTAAGTACCTTATCATTATTTTATAAGAAAGGTAGAGCATAGCGTTTATTCGCTCAAAGAGGAAAGTAACTATCTCCACCTTACAGAATAATTAACTTTCATGTCGTGTTCCTACACGTGAGTAAGGTCGCCAGAGCTCATTGGGGAGGCGCGAAGGGTCTGTAACGCGTGTATGATGTCCCGCGTATTGCAAGCATCCATATAGCTACGGTAACCGCTTACCATCAAGCGGGACGTACGCTTGTGTACCGAATTTGCCGTATAAAGAACATCAAATACTTTATTGGAAATGTGAAAAAACCTTGTCACTAGAGGATCTTTGATACTGAAAAGTAACTAAATACTGAAATTTATTAACATAAGTACAATCTAGTTATATCTTTGATCTGAGGCAGCCACAGAATAAGTAATAGTTCTAACGTACCGCAGCGAGCGTCCCTTGTGTGGAAACAAATAACTTCTATGTACCTTCTGTTACTCTATTCTAGTGCGTGAGTAAATTTTGTTATATGATTAAAGTTTTACTGGAGAATGGATGGACTACTATGTACTCATTCATACGTATATCCATACTTCTATGCTTATATAATAAATGAGAAAGTAACATATCTGTTTGTCGTTTAAATTTCACGCTGAAAATCTCGCGATGAAATTTGGTAAGCGGGGAAAGTAATCACAGAGAGAGACATAGGCCATTATCCTAAGAAATGAGTGAAGCCGGGGGGGACAGCTATTCGTTTATAATTTTACTGTAGTTGGCTTTCCATCGTGATTTTTCAGAGCTATCCCAAATGCGGAAACTCTCTGTTTCGTCATATTCAATTCTTATAGTTTTCAGTAAAAGCAGTTTATAATTAATTAAATATTTTTAACTGAATCTCAAATAATTTCCTTTATTTTTCTTTGCTCATTTCAACCAAAATCGTTTTAAAATCTAATTTCTGTTGGTATAATAATTGTGTGATTTAAAAAATCCAGTACTAAACAAAGATCTTTTTGATGGGTTTTCATTATGGTTTTTTATTGTATTATTAACTAACAAAATAAAATGAAATACAACAACAGAATCGGATACCTACATGGATATAAATCGATCTCTTCATACCCATTTGTGAGTTAACATTTCTCGATAAAATCCATTCTCGTGTTACCAGTGCAAAAAATTCGAGCAATGGCGTTTGGCTCACGATAAATGATTGTGATAAGTCAGGGGCAGATCGGGATTAAAAAATCAATTTATGGATCGTGTTTTTAGATTGCCATTCCAGTATTAAATCTTTCGAGTTTTAACTGAAAGTAAAGAATGGCTGTCATTTGCTGGAGAGCAAAGAATTTATTACTCTTAGTATACCGTCCTTAATGTTGTTAAAAAAAAAAAGAATCTAGCTTTGCACCTCGTGACCCCTTATTTTAATCACTGAGACGATGAATTTTCAAAAATCCTTCTATAGTGACTTATGGTCCTCAAGGAATATTTCCTCTTTCCTATCCTCAGTTTTAAGATGTGCTGATTCTGTTATTTAAAACTAAACTAAATTTAGTCTCACTATATCTCTTTCTAACAAAGAACATAAGAAAAGAATGTAAGTCCTGTCAAATTAGTCCAATGCTTGTTTTCAACGTAAAATCTATCGCTGTTACGTCTAAATACCCGCAAATTAAAACGGCAAAGACTAATTTGACAGCATTAAACATGTTCTATTCTATCCTTTTCAATAATATTTGTAAGAAAGAGATGTGATGTGACTAAAATTTGTTTAGTGCGATTATAACATAATCGGTACCAATGTCTATCTGTCAGTCAGTCGTAGTACTATTTTATAAGTATAGGTAATCACTCGATTGGCATTTATTCTGGAATGCAAAGTGTCTCGGACCATTCAGAATAAGTAACAAAGTTTTTCTTGTACACACGGCTACAGATCAAGCTATACATTTCCAATATAAGCTGACCTCTCATTGTACGGAAATCCTATACAATGCGAGATCAGCTTATACTGGAAATGTATAGCTTGATCTGTAGCCGTGTGTACGTATTTTGCTATTTATATATCAAATAATAAATAAGTTGATGTAAATACAAGCATTGTGATTTTGTTTTTCCGAACTCACTTGTAAAAGTAAATACTAGACAGAATACTATGGCCACCCAAAGGACAGGCTAGCCTAGTTAGGCCAGTGGGGCGATTACGTGACTAAATTTCAATCATTTTCGAATTGAAATCGGTATATCGGTATATAAACTTTTTTGCGTTCTGATAACTGTAAATACAAACAGTAGTTCATTAGAAATGGAACCATTTCCGATTTTGTAATATTTCTACCGATTCAGAGGTTATTTCAATCTGAATTTCATTGAAATAAAGTTACGTAATCATACCTACCTTTGTTTTCTTGTTTAAAATATAATGACAATAAAGTAGTACAAGAAACAAAGTTAAAGCAAATACCTAAATGAGTTTTTTTTTATTCTTAGTGATCTCGTCATCATCTTATTAACCCTATTGTGGTCCACTACTGAAACATAAGCCTTCCTTAAGAATTGCTACAAAGTATTCATTCTTTGCAAGTTCTCAAGGCCTTCTTCAGTCGCATAATAACACTGGAGAGCTATTGTGGCCTTTCCTCCACTAGATATCAGCTTTTTATTGTCTTATTGCCTTAGTTACTACACAAACTATTTAGTTGTACATTTTTCGTCTTATAAAATTACTATGTTCTATGTAATCTTTCTGAACTTACCACCTCCGCTACAACATCATTTCTTTCTAATTCTATTGGGTTTCAAGGAAAAACACCCCTCGCTTTATCATTCAAATATTAGACTTAATTACAAAAATTGTTAAGCCATTACAGGATAGACAGAGAATATAGGTTCAATTTTATTATTATTTAATTCATTTTTTTTAGTGTGTACAGGTCAGGGGTCGGCAACCTGCTGCTCTTTCGATGTAAAGTTGCGGCTTTTCAGATTCATACGCAAAATATAATTAATTCTATCAAAACCCTTTAAAATGTAGTCGATCCATGTGGAGTGCTGATGATCTTCGAGTTGACATATTCGTTCAACAGGTTAAGAGTAATTGCCGAGTTTATTGCCGGCTCTTCTCAGCAAATGCAACCTTCCGAACCGGTATTAGAGTATTAGAGTCAGACTTTTCATAAGTACCTGCGAAGGTCTATTTGAATAAATGATTTTGAATTTGAATTTTGAATTTGTTCGCTCTTTAAAAACTGGGAAATTTTGTAAATTGTAAGTTTTGGCACTTCCGTCTCAAAAGGTTGCCGACCCCTGGTATAGGCCTGTGTTTGACCACAATCTCACCATAGTAAGTGATGATGTGGCCGAAGGTGGTAAGCACACAAAGCCTAGAAGGAACTGGCTCTCAAGTGCAGCTGTCGGAACACACCGATAGGTGCTTGGCAGCTTGGCGCCAGATGGGTAACTATATAATAGAATAGGATTCGAACCCGGGACCTTCGTCTCGGTATTCGACGTCACTACCACTTAACTATCATTGCATTCAAACTTTTTAGTGCCGCGCTTTATAAAGCGTTTTTTTTTAGTTTTGTTAAACTGAAATTTAATGAAATGAAATGCGCGACTGCCCTGAGTTTGAGCACTGGCCGAGTTAGTATGAACCGGTTTCGCCTCGTAAGTGACGAGCCGCCAGTGCTCACGCACACACGCGCCTCAAGCTTGTAGTAGTGTACCTACCGTAGCGCGTTTGTATGTGTTGGTATCTATGTCCACTTACTCTGTGACGAAACTATTCATTAAGACATATTATTTTATTACACATTAACAACATAAAGGCTTTATTTGTTCAGCTAAGTTTCTTAGAAATCAATATTTTGTTTGCCATCTCTTATATTGAAAGTTGTTCTGTATTGTCTAGATTGAGAACACCAACTTATCTATGTAGTACTCTTATTGATTGTGTATTCCAGTGTTTTTCAATCTGTGGGTCGCGACCCCTAAGGGGATCACGAAACCTTAGTCGGGGGGTCGCCGGCAGAAGGAAAAAGGCAAGGTAGACTTCGCGCAAGCGGGCGTCCAACTTACCTCTTACTTAGTTGCAAACCTCTCGTGGCTCCTTGCAAACTAATAAATAAAGTTATCAAAATAATTGGACTGTTTTACAAAAAGCTTAAACCGACTTCAAAGTACACTAAAAAGTAATCAAATCCTGATGTGAATGGGACCAAACGGGAAGTGTACCCTTTCAAATAAAAAAGTTTTTTCCAAATCGGTTAATAAATGACGGAGTTATGAGGTAACAAACATTTAAAAAAACATTCGAATTGAAAACCTCCTCCTTTTTCTGAAGTCGGTTTTAAACAAAATCATTATCGTAGTCTTTTAATTTATAAATTCTTTGTCTGTCTGACAAGGGGGTCGCCAGAATTTTTCAACCTGTAAGAGGGTCGCGAAATCTATAAGATTGAAAAACACTGGTGTATTCTATAAGTTATGTAAAAGTCTGCGAAGGTTGTAATCTTTGTTCATTATTTATTAGTCTTTTGATAAGTAGACAATATAAATAGTTAATCTATACAATATTAATGTTAATGGATTGAAAATATAATATTATCACGCAAACCTTTCTATCAAACTTCAAAGTGAAGTACTTAAAAGGATCTGAATGGTGATCTAATTTCATAGCTCGCTAAGCGACTTTAAAGTTCATTATCATGTAATTCAATCAGGAATGAATAAATAACCAAAATGAAATATAAAATGTATTGTCTTTATTGTTTTATTTATGCGTGGCAATTAGGCCTACATTTGATTCTGTGATACAATTTTTGGATGTTATAAAAGTTTTTTTTAGGAACTATTAGGTATTCTACAGATTTTAGTTATCAAAATGAACTTTTTGACCTAAAACTAGTCTTAGATATTCTATTTTACTACTATTTGGCTAAATCCTAAAGTACATACCAGCATACAATCCAAAATTTTTTTGTAAGCACATATATACCTAATATCTAATTTTTTTGGAAGACTGCGCCTTTTTCATACAAAAATAGTTTATTTAATTCCGAATTAATCTCGTCAATGGACAAATACATACAAGTAAATTCAATATTCAAGAGTTTTTTTTTTTTTTTTTTCAATCTACTACTTACACTCTCTTGCTCATAAAACGCAATTTAACTAGGTATGAATGGTCATTCAAATAGCGTCACATTGTCTAGAAATAACAGGAAGGTAGTCGATAAATACTTGACCACTGAAACAGTATTCTTAAATAGTGCTTGATTCTTTATTTTTTTTATACTAGACGTATCTCATTAAAAATCTCTTGACTTTGTTCCAAAATTCCCTAGATTTGGGCACGTGCAGTCAATTTGTGGGCATTTTTTCGTGAAGCCAGTTCCTCCTGCCTTCGTTGAATTCAGCGGCGGTGTGATCAGTTCCCTCGAGGATCCATTTTGTGGTTAGAAGACCTTCCACTCCAACTGGTCCTGCAAAATAAAATAATAGTATGCTTATTAAAAAGAGAGAGATTTGCATGTAAGCTAAGTAAGACCTGCTCAGGCCTGCATTTGACCACAAGAAATTTTCTCCGAAATTTCTCTCTTGTGTCTTGGTGGCGTTAAAAGTGACCAGATTGGTTTTGCTCCAATCGGAGACTGCCTGTAAGGCCTCGTTCAAACGCTGTACCATGGCTTCTCGCAACAGCTGGATCTCGTCACTGGTGGCTTGCACGCTGGAAATGTATCTCTCTGCAACAGTGCTGTCGTCTGCGTACCCAATGATACCGGGTTTCAACAGATCGTTAATATGCAGCAGAAATAAGGTTGCAGAGAGAACTGATCCCTGAGGAATTCCGGCATTGATTGCCGACGAGCACCCGTCTATGACCATCCGTATGTTGCAATTTTTAAATTAAATTATAATCTATTCTATTCTATTCATGGTAAGTAATGTGGCTGAAGGTGGCACTCATCATTGAGAGATTTTTTATCTTTATTACTATTTTTCATTTACCGATTTCATGTCTAAAATTTTGTTGCAATAATATCAAATTCACAGAATTGAATTTTTAATGAATTATTATTGAACGTTACAATTAACCTAAACCTTTCTAAAAAGTATCTAATTATTGTTTTGACCTCACAAAGATCCTTGAAACCCTTATTATTTGGGTTAAGTTACTGTTTCAAGTCTTTCCAGAGCTTGTATCACTGCGACCAGACTATATATATTCTGATCGCCACGTTAATTAAATTTCACTGCCAAGAAATGCAGCTATAATAAACTGCACAATATTCTTGGCAGGAATGGATTTTACTTCATCTGGGTGTAACAGGTGTTTCCCCGGATGAGTATTTCGTTTAGGCATAAGTGGACAGCACTGACACAAGAGATATATTGGAACCCTTACCTCTCGCGTGAATCCTGGCGGTAGAGATGCCGACCTCAGCGCCGAGCCCGAAGCGGAACCCGTCCGCGAACCGCGACGACACGTTGTGGAACACGCACGCACTGTCCACAGCGTTCAGGAAACGTTTGGCTGTGCTATCTGGAAGGAATTATTAAATAAAATTCAAAATCAAAATCAAAAAGTCATTTATTCAGTTTAGGCCCTAGTAAGGCACTTATGAACGTTACATTAGTACATACAGTTGAATTTACCACCGGTTCGGAATACACTCAAACTGAGAAGAGTCCGGTAAGAAACTCAGCAAGGTTTTTTTTTTTGTGGAAGATCTTTTAATAAATTCGCAGCACTATCACAGATATAATAATTGAACTGTTTCACAAAAAACTTAAACCGACTTCAAAGTACACTAAGAAGTAATCAAATCCTGATCTGATGACAATGGGACCAAACGGGAAGTGTACCCTTTACGACTTAAATTGATATAATGATTATTAAGACTGCGTATAAAGCAAAATAACAATCTTAGAATTGAAATTTACCCAAGTAAATAGTATTTAAATGAAAAAATATTATATGGGTATTTCCATTATATACGCGAGGGTTCTATCTGAGCAAAAACATAATGGAATGAAATTTCCTCGATAGAAAAAAATCACAAAGCTACCTCTAATAATAATGAATTTTTGGTTTTATTCGTTCATGGTGTATCTAATTAAAATAAAAATTCTATAAATAATATCACTAACATATGACCTAGGGCTGCTACTAACGATTTTTTAAAATATTCTATACTTTACGAGTTATTTAGATAAAAAGCGCTTAGTTCATTTTTGTTCCGCGAAGCACGCTATCTCCATCTCATCTCCACGCGAAGATTAGACATAAGTTTGTTTCATCTGATATTGCCATATTTTTCTGGCTTGGTACGCTACTCTTAAATGAATTTATCGATAATTTTAACAAGAACAAATGACAAGGAATCCCTGTCGACAATTTGTCTGTTTGTTAATTAACTAGTGTACGATATTTATGTGAATGCATCTATAAGGAAACTGTTCTAAAATATTCTAAAGTTGATCCTAAACTTGGATTGACCCTAAACAGATGGTCATATGATACACTTTATATTATATCTATGGGTGATTGTGTGATTCTAAGGATTATAAGTATTCATGCGAAAATAATGAAGAGAATACTAAGAAATTACTGTAGTCCATTCGTTTCGTAAACAAGTCTGTGAAACTGTGAATATTAAAACAATGATTCTGTGGCGGACTGCGGACATCATTCTTGCACCACAACAAGAATTATCGCTCCGCTTACCGCTCCGCTCATAAGAAAAATAAACTTGGGCCAACACCTTACAATCCGAACAGCGAGCGACGAGTGCCGGCCGACGCGTATGCACCTAACTTCACTCCGTTTTTCACTACTCGCGCGCATAGCTTCACTCATTACTTGCTGTTTACATTATTGCTGTTATTCATTTATATTCCTTTCTCTCATTTCATGTATTAGTGCTTATTTCATTCTTCATTAAATCCATCTTTCTATCTACATAATAATAATATTCATTCTTCGTCTTTCGTGTTAAATACTTTCATAACCTATCATAAATTCTTTCATACCGTATCCTTCTGATCAAGAGGTAAGTTTGAAGTGTGGAGACCTAAGAGATATCTACGGGTCCTGCACTACATTGGTGACCACCGATATTTGGATTACGCCTTGTTTGGATTCATAAAGGAACAATCTCGACTTGGGTCCAAAGTACAACTTGTAAGGATCTGGCCCAAGTCATAAGAGGTGAGCGATTTTTTATTCCACTATGTCCAACCCGAATACGAATGACGATTTTAAAGATGTGGAAATTGATGTGCCTTCTGAAGTTGTAAGAGTTGGCGTAAGACTACCCGCATTTTGGCCAGAAGAACCAAGATTATGGTTTTACCAAGTAGAAAGTCAGTTCACGCTTTCCAAAATCACTTCCGATGACACGAAATTCTGTTATTTGGTAGCACAACTGGAGCATCAATATGCGGCTGAGGTTAGAGACATCATCGCCAACCCACCTTCAATTAATAAGTACGATAAATTAAAAACTGAACTTATCAAACGACTTTCAGCATCTCAAGAGAAGCGTGTTAAGCAGTTGCTCATGCATGAGGAGCTTGGTGATAGGAAACCGTCGCAGTTCCTGCGCCACATGCAGAGCCTGGCTGGTCCATCAATACCTACGGATTTTTTGAGAACCATTTGGTCTAGTCGGTTACCATCTAACATCCAAACCGTCATTGCTTCACAGACCAATTTACCTCTGGACAACTTAGCGGACTTAGCAGATAAGGTACATGAGATAGCCCCTTCGACGCCACAGGTGGCTAGTACATCGACGGCATCACACCCTGCTCCACTGTACAATGACCTAGCCAGACAAGTAAGTGAACTGACTAAACAGGTGGCATTACTAACATCACAGGTGGCTAGTGGAAGGAATTCAAGGCCAAAGAACCGATATAACAATCGCTCACGCTCACGCAGCCGTTCTCGCCCACAGCAACCTCCATCAGATCACCCTCATTGTTTTTACCACTTTACATATGGTACAAAGGCAAGAAATTGTAAGCAGCCTTGCACCTTTCCAGCGGAAAACTCTCAGGGCGGTCGCAAGTAGCGGCCAACGACTGCCCTTCACCAACAGGCCGTCTATTTGTAACTGACCGGACATCCAAAATGCAGTTCCTCGTGGACACTGGCTCAGACCTGTGTGTTTTTCCTCGGTCAGCAGTTAAGACGCCCTGTACTAAATCTAAATATGACCTTGTAGCTGCTAACAATTCAGTCATACACACTTATGGTCCTACACGACTCCATCTTGACTTTGGTCTTAGACGAGATTTTGTCTGGAGCTTTACCATAGCAGACGTTACGAAGCCCATCATTGGTGTAGACTTACTTTCCTTCTATAACTTGCTCGTAGACTGTAGAAGACAGCGCTTGATAGATGGTGTGACATCCATGTCTGTAAACGCAACTACTTCGGATTCATCTGATGACATCACATCCATTAAAGCCGTTACTGGAGAATCTGACTACCACCAACTTCTGCGGGAATTTCCAGAAATTACCCGTCCAGCAGGTGTGTTCTCTCCGCCTAAACACAAGACACTTCACCACATAAGGACTACTCCCGGACCACCAGTCTCATGTAAGCCTCGTCGTCTCGATCCAATTCGATTACAGGCAGCTAAAAAAGAGTTCGAGGACATGATAACAAGTGGAATAACCAGACGCTCAGAAAGCCCATGGTCTTCTGCTCTCCACTTGGTGAAGAAGAAAGATGATGGATGGAGACCTTGTGGTGATTATCGTGCACTCAACGCAAGAACTATACCCGATCGATACCCTATACGTCACATACACGATTTTTCTCATCAGCTTTCAGGATGTTCAGTTTTTTCAACAATCGACCTCGTGAAAGCTTACAATCAGATTGCTGTAAATCCTAGTGACATTCCCAAAACTGCTATCACTACGCCTTTTGGACTGTACGAATTCACTTACATGACTTTTGGTCTTCGAAACGCAGCCCAAACCTTTCAAAGGTTCATTGATGAGGTTCTTCTTGGTCTAGACTTCTGTTATGGGTATATTGACGATATCTTGGTCTTCTCTAGAGGGAAAATGGAACACCTGATACATCTGCGGCAGCTCTTTGAACGCCTCAAGCAGTTTGGCATCCTTGTCAATACATCCAAATGTACACTTGGACAAGAAAGTGTTACTTTTCTTGGATATAACGTATCAGCAACTGGAACGAAGCCACTGTCTACGAAGATTCAGGCTATTGAGGAGTTTCCTGTTCCAAAAACTGTCAAAGAGCTACGACGCTTCTTAGGAATGCTTAACTTCTATCGTCGTTTCATTCCAAACGCAGCTCGATTTCAGGCACCCTTGCACGCTGTATTGGCTGGTCCAAAGGTTAAAGGTTCACAGCCGGT
This sequence comes from Polyploca ridens, assembly GCA_951394255.1. Lineage (NCBI taxonomy): Eukaryota > Metazoa > Arthropoda > Insecta > Lepidoptera > Drepanidae > Polyploca > Polyploca ridens. Next base: position 3,659,223 of record OX596254.1, on the reverse strand, counting down.
AGAAATGACACCAGACTTGCTTCAAGCATTCAGAGAATGCAAAACCTCTCTCTCTGAAGCTACATTACTGGCCCATCCAGATCCATCAGCGGAACTAGCTATTGTTACTGATGCCTCAGATGTGGCAATCGGAGCTGTCCTCCAGCAACATGTAGATGACAACTGGCAACCACTAGCATTTTTCTCTCACAAGCTCTCCACGTCTCAAAAAAAGTATAGCCCGTACGACAGAGAACTCTTGGCTGTGTACGAGGCGATCAAATACTTCAGATACATGATAGAAGCTAAAATATTTGCCGTATTTACTGATCATAAACCACTAACTTTTGCGTTCACAACTAACAGGGAAAACAATTCGCCAAGACAGTTTCGATATCTCGATTTCATCGCACAATTTACCACTGATGTGAGATACATACCTGGTCACGAGAACGTCGTTGCAGATGCCCTCTCTCGAGTTGAAGAAATCTCAGCATGCATCGATTATCAGGACCTCGCAAGATTTCAGGAGAACGATCCAGAACTGCGAGACCTGCTATCCCATGGTACTTCTCTACAGCTCAAAAACATCAATGTCGAACAATGTAAATCACCTATTTATTGTGACATGTCCACTCAACCACCTCGACCTTACATAACTCCAGAGCTAAGAAGACAAGTGTTTGACATGATTCACAATTTACATCACCCAGGAAGAGCAGCTACTGTACGACTGGTCACTCAAAGATTTGTTTGGCCAGGGATTCGTAAACATTGTAGAGAGTGGGCACGACATTGCTTAAAATGTCAACAAAGCAAGATTTCCCGCCATACAATCTCCCCTCCTGCCACCTTCCTTACTCCTTCCTCACGTTTTTCACACATCCACCTCGACATTGTAGGCCCGTTAACCCTTTCGTGTGATTACAGATATTGCCTCACCGTCATCGACCGATTTACCCGATGGCCTGAGGCATTTCCTCTCAAGGATATCACGGCAGAGACTTGCGCGGCAGCCCTGGTGTCTGGTTGGATATCCCGCTTCGGCTGTCCTGCTCGGGTGACAACAGACCGAGGTCGCCAGTTCGAGAGCAATCTCTTCAAAGCTCTCACGGCCTTGGTCGGTGCGCGCCACTTCCGCACCACCGCCTACCATCCAGCAGCCAATGGGATCGTCGAGCGACTACATCGCCAGCTAAAGGCGGCGATAATGTGCCATACCTCCTCGCAGTGGACTGAAGCTCTGCCCTTAGTTCTCCTTGGTATGCGCAGCTCCTGGAAGGAAGACCTTCAGACCTCACCTGCGGAACTTGTCTATGGTGAACCACTTCATCTACCAGGACAATTTCTATCTCCCATTGATGACTACACTACAGCTGATGTTACAGAGTACTCCAACCGTCTTCGCTCTCATATGGCTAAGATAACACCGCGACCAACGTCATGGCATTCATCATCACCTTTTTATATACCACGAGACTTATCGACTTCATCCCACGTGTTCCTGCGGCTAGATCGTGTAAGAAAACCCTTAGAAGCACCATACGTCGGCCCCTTCAAAGTTCTACATAGACAGCCTAAATTCTTCACAATAGATGTTAAAGGAAAGAAGACTAACGTCACTGTTGATAGGCTGAAGCCGGCGTATCTAATAAAAGAACCCCAAATTTCGCAACCTGCTCAATCAACTCTTCCATCTACGACTGAAACCTTCGCAGAAGAGAAGAGAACAAGAAGCGGCAGAAGAGTGCGCTTTCCCGATTTCTATCGACCGTAGTTACGGTCTGGCCAGGGGGAAGATGTGGCGGACTGCGGACATCATTCTTGCACCACAACAAGAATTATCGCTCCGCTTACCGCTCCGCTCATAAGAAAAATAAACTTGGGCCAACACCTTACAATCCGAACAGCGAGCGACGAGTGCCGGCCGACGCGTATGCACCTAACTTCACTCCGTTTTTCACTACTCGCGCGCATAGCTTCACTCATTACTTGCTGTTTACATTATTGCTGTTATTCATTTATATTCCTTTCTCTCATTTCATGTATTAGTGCTTATTTCATTCTTCATTAAATCCATCTTTCTATCTACATAATAATAATATTCATTCTTCGTCTTTCGTGTTAAATACTTTCATAACCTATCATAAATTCTTTCATACCGTATCCTTCTGATCAAGAGGTAAGTTTGAAGTGTGGAGACCTAAGAGATATCTACGGGTCCTGCACTACAATTCAAACACCATCCTCAGACGAGATAACAAACAATAAAGATAACTTTCAAGAATAGGAACCCGAGATACGAATCACGCGTCAATAAACAGCGAGAACACTTAATTACTACATTTACCTTGAAATTACTGCTATTAACATAACAACTTCCTTGTTTATCTACAAATACATAATTAGTAGTTAGAATATGATTAGTATACTCACCATTTTCTGTCACTATGACATCTGTGTGAGAGCTTCCGAATGTGTGTATATGGTTTATAGCTTCATCCATATCTTTAACAACCTCCACACAGCATTCTAATGATCCGTATTCATGTCTCATAGTCTTCGCCGGTGGTGGACCAAAAGTTAGTTGAGTTGATAATTTCGGCCCAGCATGAATCTTAACACCTTCATTCTTCAGCATATTACACATTTCAGTAAATAAAGAGCCATTTATATGATCTTCGTGAATCAATAAAGTCTCCATGGCATTACAAGCAGCTGGATAGTCACATTTAGCATCACGAACAATCTTCAATGCCTTTGCTAGATCAGCGTCTTTGTCTATGTAAACGTGACAGATACCCTCGGCGTGTCCTAGTACAGGTATATGCTGTGACTGCTTCTGTATACTCCTTACAAGTTCGGAAGACCCTCGTGGAATGATCAAATCTATGTGTTTCTCCATTGAGAGTAAATCGCTTATTTCTTCCCTTGTCGATACTAAGGCAATAGCGTCATCAGCGCCAACGTTTTTAAGGGATTCTTTAACCAAACCCATTAGAGCTTTATTTGAATGAGCTGCTTCTTTTCCACCTTTTAGGAGAAGACCATTAGCTGATGCCATGGCTAGTGCTGCCACTTGAGGCAGAGAATCGGGTCTGGACTCAAATATAACTAAAAGAACACCAATTGGAACAGTGACTTGTTGAAGGACCAAATTGTCGGCGAGTTTGGTTTTTCTCAAAACCCTTCCAACGTTTTCGTAACTTGAGTCAGCTATTTGCTTCAAGCCTATTGCTAACGTTTTCAACTTTCCTTGGCTCAGTGACAGCCTGCTCAATAATGGTTTAGCAATACCACCTTTAGTCGCTTCATCTAAATCTTTGGAGTTTGCTTCTAAGATTAGTTCTTGTTTATCAACAAGTAAATCTGCTAACGTGTGGATAGCTGATGCTCTTTCTGCTGGCGATAATTGTTGAAGAGCTCTGCTACCTACTCGTGCTATAAAATAAAACATGGAAGTCACAACAATACTGAGCAATTCATGTAAAAAATCATGAGTAAGTAATAAATTCTTTCATACCATTTTCAGCCATTATGTCAACTGAATTAGAAGTGGTGGTAGCGTAGTCAGTGAAGAAGGTTCCAACTTTCCTGCCGCTGATGATTGTTTTGATGGCTTTCTCTTGCATGCCGTTACAGATCACCACACTGACTCCTCGTGCCATCGCCCATGTAGCTGCATTTACTTTGGAATCCATTCCTCCAGTACCAACCTAATGTGAAACAATATATTATACTTAACAATTTAATCTATTGAATTATTATTTTGTTGTTTTATACAATCACAAACAATAACTTCGAATTTCTGATTTTAAAATCACACAATCATCAAGAACACATGTTTATAAAGCTTTATTCCTAAGTGAAAAAATAAGTCCTCAATTTAAAAAATGTTCTGTATACCAAGTTTAATACGATTTAAACATTTTTCTCTTTCATCTGAATTCAACTTATTTTTCCACACTTCAATCAATTGTGAATTAATATTTCAGCTACAAATATAACTTTCAATAAAGGTTCCGTTTACTCGTTTTAACACTCACGACATTTATTTTCGTCATTCTTAGTAAAACTCCTTGAAGTGTGTCAGAATAAAGTTATTTATAGATAATAGTGTTATTGTGTTTTCATAAAAATATATATTTATTCCATCTACACTATCTTCAAAATCATCATTATTAAGTATCTATATCACAAAATATCTAAATGTTCTAGCATAATTATTTTATTTTATAATAGTCTTCTCTATCTACAAATAGAGTTGACGTTAGTACGCCGCAATTTTTTTTCTTATTATTATTATTCTCTATACTACTTCTCATTTTGAATAAAGACGTAAATGCTGGAGGTTTCTCATCGACAACATTCTAATTTACTACCTTTTCACCTGATTTCTAAATAACAGTCCAAAAAACATTATCAAAAATTACCTTGGATTTCTGCCCAAATTGCACTAGATCTTTATCCTTAGATGTATAAGTATGCATCATCCTGGCGCCATCTTCCCAAGGGGGCTTGTTGTAAATGCCATCTACATCTGACATCATGATGAGCAGGTCTGACTGGATCTCAGCTGCTAATAAGGCCGAGAGACTGTCGTTATCCTTGATGCCTATACCCTAGAGAATATCATAAGAAGATTTAGGATTCATCTTCTAATCCTAAATTCCAATTACGGGATCAAAATTTAATTGCGAAATGGAAGGCGTGATAAATTATACCTTTTATTCAAATTCAGAGTTAAAATATTCAGTTTAGGCACTATGAAAGCACTTTTGAAGGTCAAAGCTCTGGAGTTACAATAGGTTCGGAAGTCATCATTCAACTGAAAACCAGCAAGAAACTCTGGAAAGTTATTTTTTATAAACCGACTATTTTGGCTTTCTTATTTATCAATTTTAAAACTACATAAATAACAATATCTGGTTGTAAGTCAAAGACTAACGATCTTATTATGTTGTATCTACAGCACATTTTGCTTTAAAATATATTTGAAAATGTAGCGGGTAGAAATATTTTCTTATTTCTATACTTATAAGACACATAGCTACTCAAATCTAGGCATTCAAATCTATATCACCACATTCAACCTTACGAGATCATCATTTAGAATTCAAATTCCCTTACCTTCCTCACAGCTACTTCTTTCATCATGAATGTAAATTGGAGCAATTCAATTCCAATTTAGAAGGCATTAATATAGAATTCAAATTGCCTTACCTTTTTCCCTGTGCCAGGTACGACGGTATCGTCATGGATGTACATTGGGGGGCTGACTGCGTCGTTAGTGTTCACAATGGGCACTATGTTCAAAGATATCAGTTCTGATAGCGTGCAAAATAAATTCTTTCTTGTTTCTTCGTTGTAGAAGTCTGGCTTTGTGACTAAAACCTGTTGCAAGGAGATTAGAATGTCAATTAACAGTGCCAAAATGTAAATGATTTAACATTACTTATTATTGTAAATGCGAAAGTTATTTTGTAGATTTAGCCTTCTTTCACGCAGTAATGAATCTAGATAACTGATATAGAACCTACATATACAAATTTTGTTTTGTAAAGTGATAGTTAATATACATAATTACACCCAGACTGAGGCATGCAGACTATAGTGTGTTTTGCCATTTAAATCCTGAATCATCTGATGAAATTATTCGCAACGCAGTACTGCGTGCGTATCACCTGTTCAATAATAAAGAATGATATTGAGAATGGCGGCTTGTACTTGTATTGAGAATTGTACAATAGGTATTAATATTGATTATTGGGAATAAATGGTTATATTATTACTATTATTACAATAGGGACAATCCACAGACATAAATCTAAATAGATAACGCAAGTCCCTCCATCTGTGTGAAAACCAAGCGTGCCACTCTTTATCTACCTACCATGACGTCACAAGAGCGCTTAAGCGAATTCCTCGTCCGCGCTAAACAGCGTCCAAAAGAAGAGCATTGCTATCCCTTTTGGCACGCAATGTACACACGGCTACACATCAAGCTAAATATTGATAAAGCTAAAAATTTATAGTTTGATGTCTAGCCGTGTATACATACACTCGCGTTATCTATTAAGATTTATATCTGTGGTACAATCTGTCAAAACAAGCCGCCATATTGAAAATTATCTTTATTGGAACAGGTTATAGTAACATTTTGTCAATCCTTCGTAGCTAGCATGAGTCCGTAGTAATTGTCTGACTGTCTATATCGTAGCACTTTTGTAGCATTCGTAGATTCGCCGACTGTCAGTAAATACTTTACCGTACAAAGTAAGTTTTAACAAACAGCTCGCTGACTTTAACATAATATTTAGCTTACGTAACAATGTTCAAAATATGACACGTTTTGTGGTACTTAAAGTCGGAGTTTTGATGAAACATGCCGGCTTATTTGTTTGTTATTATGTTTGTTAGTACTTTGTTTCATTTGTTATACTTAAGGTGAACGCACACTTATCCAACCGAACGCGCCGAACGAAACGAATTTAAGAATTTGTATAGGAAATCTTCTCCAGATTCGGACGATTCGACGCGGGCGAGTGTGTGAGCTTTCGACGCGTTCGCCGCGTTCGGCTCGGATAAGTGTGCGTTCACCTTTATACAGTATTATTGCTTATTGTATCGCATATGGTATTATATTTTTTCTTTATCTCTAAAATTATATTAAAAGTTTTGTATAAATAATCAAACCAAGCTTAAGTCTGTAAGTATAATACGTTTGACCCACTTACGCTATAACAAATAACAAAGTTAAGAAACTCCGCCAACGTCAATTTAAAGTAAAATATTGTACTTAATACAATGTGCAATTTATCACGTCCTATTAAAGAGCAGTCGCTATTAAAACGTCTTTGTCTAGAAACAAACTACGGTAAAGCCTTCGCCAAGTTTAATTATATGAAACTTTTTGCTGCAAAACACTGTGAAACAAGCCCGGAAAGAACTTTCAGAGAACATTTTCCTCGTATATTTAAAACATATTTAAATTAGGTGGTGAGGGAATTAAGACTTTAAGGTCAGGGCGTAGAATATTTTTGTGAACTTTATGAAATTAAGGGTCATAGTTCATTATAGATATTTTGCGTGATAACTTTGCCTAAACTTTACAATTAATAATTTTATTAATAAACATGATCACTTTTATTACAGACGGGACGATTAGCGTGCTGATTGGGTACCCTAACTGCTTTGCCGTTATGATAATATATTTTATAATTACATTTTATATTGACTAGGAGTCAATATATTAATTAAGGGGCTAAAAAGACCGCTCAGACAATATTGCAAATCCCATTCATTTTGCGAATTCTCGGCAGATCCTTATTATAATCCTAATATTTTTTGGTTAAGTGGTCACTTATTATAATCAATTTAATTCATTAGTTTGAATTGCATTAGCAATACATATTGCTCAAGCTTCCTTTTTAGCCCCCCACGTATTTGGTTTACATAGTTCAAACTGCACTCAATTAGGGATCTGGTAACGTGATATAATTTATTTGTAATTAGGTAATGGCTTTCCAATCACTATAATTAATATGATTTAATACTGATTTAGTTGTTCCATCTATCACCCAAAACCCGACATAAAGAATATCCGTATGTTACATCGCATTTTTTATCTATGAAAAATGGAGCGTAATTTTTGAGGGTTTTTTTAAAACTAGAAATATTTATATAAGAAAATATATTTCGGTCCACAACATTGGTATTGGTATGCTAATCCTGTTCACATTTGCATTATAAAATTATTTAATTTTTTACATCTAGTCTCACTTAAAGTGTCAAAGGCGTTTAAAATTCAACATTTCTAGGTATTTCTTTTGAAAAACATGTTTTTGCTGGAACAACAGATTTTGCATAAAGTCATAAATAACAACGGCACTGCATTTGCATAATTTGATATAAATGGTTTAAAAAGTAGCGGAGTAATTTATTTCACTTGAAAAATAATTTGATTTAATATGTATGTACCTACTTATATACAACGGAGGAGTGTGAAATTTAGTTGTGCAGAAAATGTTTATTTATTAACTGAAACTTTAAGAAAATATGAATTACGTTCTAATTTTGCGACCTGTCATTTGTTAATTTTGTGATTTTAACCAAAGAAATTGTACACACGGCTGAACATCAAGCCACACAAAATTTGACGACCATTAATCTAAACAGAGTGACTTGCGAACTAAACTTACCAGTAACAAAACTAGTTTTTGTTCGTTAATATTTTTTTTTAATTAAATGTAACTAAAGTTAGTTTCCCGACAACTAAAGTTAGTTTCCCGACAACTAAAGTTAGTTTACCGACAACAAAACGTCAACTTACATAACTAGTTTTGTAGATCATTTTTTTCAGTATGCCTACAATCCTGACCAACAAGAACCTATAATATATTATTTACCTGTGCAATCTTAACGTTGTACTGCGAGAACATGGCATCATACATAGACATGAGCTCCGACTGGCCGACCGCCGCAGCTGCCCTCGGGTCCAGGATGCTGCCGGCGTCCTGTGCAATAACATTGTATACTATAAACCAAACAATGTATGCAATACTATGTTCAGAACAAACAATATAGAGATAATATTATGCTGGTTATCAAATAGGGAGATTATACTGGAACAACTTTTACTTTGAGAGTACGCATGTTGCATTTTATAGAATCTCAGTTAAAAGATTTAAGATTTCTATATCCGTATCGATGCTTATTAAGCGATCGAACAATTAACTCAAACAAGCGAAATTACGTTTGTCCGCATTTCCCCACCACTGATAATGCGCTCTGGTTGGCTAAGTCAGGGACATTCAGATGCAGTGATCGGTCCTTACTGTTCAATATCAGTGCAAAATCACTGACAAGCTGCGGAATTGTATGGCCCGGTGTTACTAGTTACTAAACCCATAGGTTGACTCAATGACTTCGTATCATTCGTATTATCACTTTTTGAAATCATCGGAAAAGCCTAGATGAATGAATCTGTTCACTAAATAATTTAACTGTTTTACAAAAACCTTAAAACTTCAAAGTGCACTACGAAGTAATAAAATCCTGATCTGATGACCATGGAACCAAACGGGAAGTGTACCCTCAAATAAAAAAAGAATTTTCCAAATCGGTTAATAAATGACGGAGTTACCTAAAAAAATACAACCGAATTGAGAACCTCCTCCTTTTTTGAAGTCGGTTAAAAAGTTGTCTTTAATAGAAGACAGACAATTATGAACGTTTTCATCCTATTATTCGTCCCAGTATTATGTTCCCATCAAACATAAGGAACGCGAATGAAACTGCGTGGCAAAGCTAGCTGAAAATATTGAAGATTCTAACCTCTCTTGTATGGTCATTAGGTGACAATGTTTCCCTCATTGACATGGACATGAGGAGTTCCTGAGTGAGTTTCTGCCTTCCAAAGGCGACGGCACCACTCGTCACCATAATACATTCTCGTCCTTCGTGGTGGCATTCTGCTACCTGAAATATAAACCTTATTTTAATAGCTGTTCTGCCTATATTAACTGTTTCTGTTTAAAAAAATGGCGATAACTTCCTAACTTGTTTGTTACGCTTAACTACTCAACCGATCAGTATACAATTTTGGCATGCAGATAGTCTATTGTAAGGAGAAAGACATAGGCTTTTAATCTCGGGAACGCGAGTGAAACCGTGGGGGATAGCAAGTATAATAATTGGACTGTTTTACAAAAAACTTAAACCGACTTCAAAGTACACTAAGAAGTAATCAAATCCTGATCTGATTACAATGGGACCAAACGGGAAGTGTACCCTTTCAAATAAAACAAGAATTTTCCAAATCGGTTAATAAACAGAGTTATGAGGTAACAAACATAAAAAAAAATAAAAAAATACATTCGAATTGAGAACCTCCTCCTTTTTTTGAAGTCGGTTAAAAATGGCACAATCTTAGGAATTCAATTATTGAAATATCATGCTTCATATAAGCATGATATTTCAATAATTGAATTGCCTTTGACTTTTCTTTTTTGCATGCCTGAAACTATAATGTACTAGAACCGAATACGAGTACCTTTAAGCAAAATCAAATCCAATCTAAGCAAATTCATAATTTTGAGTTTTAATTCAATCTTGCAAAAAGAATGAGTTTCCACGATACTCCTCTAATCTATAAATCTATAGGAACAAGGAAATAATATTGAAAACACGACAAACAACAACTTTAATTAAAATTTAATTCATCGAACACTTTGGTAAACAGAAAACACTTTTCCAAAAATCATCCAAACATTAAGTAATTAATTTCTTAGAAAACTTCTTCAAAGTATGATTTAAAGATACTCGATATCGTTTCAGAAATTTTATATCGAGCAATAAGTTTTGAAGGATCGAATCTAAAAATATGAGCCATACAAAATCTAATCTGATCTCGGTAATGTTGAAATAGAAAGGATTTGTTGGATCTTCTTAGACGAAAACAAAACCTGTTTTCTTAAAAGCAATGTTTTTAAGAGGGGTTCCTAGCTGCGAGGAATTAAAAAAATAGGTATTTGAAGAAACTATGTCGCTATGCTATGCGCTATGTGCGATAGAGACATCTGCAGCTCAGACAGATTTATTTACAAAAAAAATTGACGAAATCGACGTTTCGTTTTCCCCATTTTCCTCCTCGAAAACTGAGCCGATTCAATTATTTTTTACATTATTTTTTTTTTTTTTTTTTTTATATTTATTTTATTTCCAAAAACCTTACATGTTTTGCTTATTTAATAGTCGCCAAACTACTATTGCAGTTTGTAGGCGTGCACTCTTTCACAGTTTTGTTGTTTTTGTACGTACATTATTTACTTTATTACTTAACAATCACCTGCATTATACCTATATTATTCTAGTCTAGTTACTTAAGAAATAAACATAATATATCATTTATTTCTTAAGCAGCTAGACTGCTTCTCTAATAAATTCTCTTTCACTTTTCTTTTTAAAGTTATTTTACATTTAATTTTATTTTCATTTAATAGCAGATTAGGATACATATTACATAATTTTGGGGTTACATATTTGCGAGTTCTTTTACCATAATAGTTATGAATCTTAGGTACAACTAATGTTCCCTTAGTTTTAGCTCTGGTATTACATTTACTGTGACTCACACACTTATACTTATCACTATAATACGTTTCTATGGCATGTAAAAAGCTTATTTTTTCTTCTACAGGTAATATTTTACAATGGGAAAAGAGTTTATTGTAGTCATCTTTGCATTTATTTTTAACTTTAGTATCTACTAATATTTTTAAAAACCTAATTTGTATTTTCTTGATTTCCTGTAAGTACGTCCTTAATGTAAGACCATAACAACTAAGCCCATATGTTACTAATGACTCAGCTAATGCATAATAGACCATATACAGACAGCTACAGTTCAATATATTTTTCAGATGATAAAATCTGCTAAGGATTGATCTTAATCTATTACAAACACTATTTACTTGTAGTTTCCAATTGAATCTATTATCTATAATCAATCCCAAATACCTGACATTTGTTACATATTCTAAACTTTGGCAGCTACATGTTACTTTATTTTTATGTAAACATTCATAGGAGTGACTGACAATTTGCAAATCATGCAGGTCAACACTTCTTGCTTTTTTATTGTAGGGTGAATATATGGCGCGCGGTACGACCAACGATTTCGTAATTTTGAGAAAACTTTAGATCGTCATAACTTTATTTTTTTCTATAAAAATTATATCTAAAAATAAAACATGTATTTTTTTTTTTTTTATTAATGAGTCGACTCCTTTAAAATAGCTAAGTAATTCAAAATCACCCTGTATATGCATACATTTTGTTTTGCAAGTGTTAAGTATGATGCCATTATCGTGAGCCCATTTTGTGATGTTATCAAAATCTGCTTGCAATTGATGTTTTATTTTAGTCACGTCTTTACCGGAGATTACCAAACACGTATCGTCCGCATACATAAACACCCCACAATTTTGTACAACGTTGGGCATACTATTGACATGCATGATATAGCCAACTGGCCCATACACTGACCCAGTGGGCACGCCGAGAGAAATGTTCGCGACCGCACCAGTCGTGCCCGACACGGCCGTGCACAGCGTCCGGTTGCTTAGATAGCTGCGGAAGAACCTGTTGGTAGGACCACCAATACCACACTCATCCATAGCTTCGAGCAGCTGACAATGATCAAGAGTGTCAAATGCTTTTTTGAAGTCAATAAACAGAGCTATGACCTGTTTCCCTTCGTTTAGCTCGTTATTCACATAGTCGGTAAATTGCGTGAGTGCCGTATTTGTGCTCCTACCAGTCCGAAACCCATGCTGGCTGTTTGACAAAATATCATTATTTTCCAAAAAAAAGCTAACCTGATTCACAATAACCTTTTCAACTATTTTGTTAACTACAGACAATATCGCAATTGGTCTGTAGTTAGTGTAGTCCAGGTGACATCCCTGCTTGTAAATTGGCCTAATTATAGCTTTTTTTAACTCATCAGGGTAAGTACCTGTTGCTACACACATGTTTATAAATTTCGCTATTACTTTACTGACATTTTCCTTCACATATTTTAAATCCTGAACTCTTATCTGGTCACATCCAGGTGCTTTACTACATTCTAAACTGTCTATTATTTTTATAATTTTTTTATAATCTACTTTTACAAATTTAAATGAAATACTACTCTTATTAACATACTTATCTCTTTCTAGAAATTTAATGGTACAATTATGCTTTATTTTTTCTATTTCCTGCGTGAATGTATTGGCAAATTGAGAACATATATTATACATATTATCTGTCTTCCCCAAATATCTCTCTATAGTACTGTCAATTGTTGTCTTTTTTTTACCCATCCAATCATTAATGTTAGCCCAAATTTGTCTAAAATCTCCCTTACAATGCTTTATCTGGTTTTTCCTAAATGTATTTCTTGCTAAATTGATTGCTTTATTTACTTTATTACGATATTTTGTATATTCTAACCTGCTATTCATATTATTAGGATCGTTTTTCCACAACCTGAATAATTCTGTTTTTTTTTCTATCATACGGTTCAACTTTTTACTTACCCAGGGTTGTGTATCTCGTTTATTACCAACTAGTGCAGTAGAATTAGATAATCAATTTACATTAATTGTGGTACTCATGATTTTTGGCATATCGATAGAGTTCTGTATGGATATGACTACCTTCAATTCGCAACCGATTTGGAAGTACGGAACATGGTGAAAATTGAGAAAAACTTTGACATTGAATAATTCCTAAACAAAAATTGTGGTACTAGTTGCGAGAATACCATGTCTTTAGAGAACCATTACCTACCTTCTCAAGAAATTGGGACCGGTTGCGACATACGGAACACACCTAAACTTAAAAAAGTGAATTTTCGCCTTTATCTCCTAGGCAAAATTTGTGGTACTAGTTGCGAACTCATTGGTAACTTGTATTAGCCTATTACACTTAGTTTTAAGTTTGCAGCCGGTTGCGATCTACGGAACCCTAAGAAAATACTTTTTGCTAAATTCTACTTCTAGCAAAATTAGCGTATTCTGTTTTATTACTTATATCATATTGGTAGGTCGACTTTTACCTACTTTGTGATCGCAACCGAAGAGAACATTACGGAACATAGTTTTTTTGTCATGTAAAATATGCGCGTATTGGCGTGTTACGAGGGGAATGCGGGCGGTGCAGGAGGCAGGACTAGCGTTGAGGAATCTACAAAAAGTCCTGCGTCTATCAAAATCTGTCGTCATTTTCGCACTGCTAAGTAAGAAAGTTCTTTATTTTTATAGGTAACAATATAAAAAATATCGAAAAGATACAATATCGACGTATCCTACGAAAAGGGGCGTAGCTGCAAAACAGCAACATATCAGGAGAAGGTTTGTTAAAAAATAACATATCTAAACTAATAATAATATTATAAAGAGAAAAGATTTGATGGTTTGTTTGTTTGCATTGAATAGGCTCCGAAGCTACTGAACCGATTTGAAAAATTCTTTCACTGGAGAGAAGCTACAATATCCCTGGGTGACAATGAAAAATAGGGATCCTTACTAAAACTCCAATAATGTAACCCAAGGTGTAAAAAAAAGGTAAGAAAATTACCTAAAATATTCATTACATCGCGTGCGCTGCGAAAACTATTGATGATAGAATAAAATAATGTACTACGACTTTGTAGAACATATCATCATTTACAAAAAGTGTCGTGACAGGATATGTCTAACTATTATAGTTATGCCACAATAAGTGTTCTTTTATATCAAAAATTTAATTGAAATGCCGCCGCTAGAAAAGGCTCTTTATTTGTATCTTGGTATTAATCCTTATCAAAATAAATAACTTCATATTTAAGACTGCTTCAATACCTTTGTATAACTTTTTGAATTATTCAATTCGGACATTCCATTCGAAAAATATCACGAGTTTAAAAATGTAAGTATTAGAACAGTGTTTGTAAAAAAAAACCTCCGAAACGGCTTGACCGATTCTTATGAAATTTTGTGTGTATATTCAGTAGGTCTAAGAATAGGACGTAAACTATTTTTCATACCCGTAGGGTAGGGTAGGGTAGGGTAGGGTAGGGTAGGGTAGGGTAGGGTAGGGTAGGGTAGGGTTTTTTTTAAAGGCACCCGCTATCACAGGGTGTTGTTGCTTTATTGTCACTATTATATTGTGACAATTTAACCAATTTAATTTTTATTTACATAGTATGTTACAATTCAAACTAAGCTGTTCGCGCTCATTAGTTCTCAGTCTACTTTGATACAATAAATTAACTTTCATTTCATTCATAATAGCATTAAAATTCATTACTTAATAATAGGGGTTTTACAAAGATGAAGACTTAAATATTAGAACATTAAAATAATAAGTAACTCGATACAAAACATTATGATGAAGTTAAATTAATGATAACATAAAAATGACTAGACAGTTTGATATAGATACTATCCCACCAAAAACATTTCTATGTAAAATGTTGCCGCCAAGACATCAAAAAGTTATCAGATCTCATGTAGAGCCAAGCTTATAACTCTACATGCACTTACTCTACAAGCCCTAACTTCACAAACTATTCAAAATATGTGGCTTGGCCGTTCCACTACTACAAGAACTATTGAATAACAAAAAAGTAATGAACAGTGAATACATTTTTCACCTTACTCCCATGTGACGGTAGCGAAACGGCCAAGCCACATATTTTGTAGAGTTTGTGAAGTTAGGGCTTGTAGAGTAAGTGCATGTAGAGTTATAAGCTTGGCTCTACATGAGATCTGATAACTTTTTGATGTCTTGGCGGCAACATTTTACATAGAAATGTTTTTGGTGGGATTTCACTTCTTTTTGTAAGTTGCTATAGTTTTTTTTTTGTGTTTGAAATTTCCAAGTTTTATAATTTTTTTGGTGATTGATTGACAAGCTTACATACCAAATTTCAGCTTTCTAGGACTTCAGGAAGTACCCTATGAGTTTTGATGATCATCAGTGAGTCAGTGACGAAATCGGGGTTTTTTAGATATCAATAAAATCTAAAGTATAAGAGCTATGTTATTGAAACTTAATATGTTTAATAAGTTCACTATTGACATTATATCCTGAGAATTTTGTTTATCTGGTACAGTCTAAACCCAAGATATGAGGGTTCAAAAAAACGACGAAGCGCTTCGAGAAAAGGTAGGTAGTGCCCTTTCGCTTCGCTTGGCTGTCTTGGCGGGGGGCACTTCCGTGCCCCCAGATTTAACATTCATTACCTAATTATAACTAGACTTTGATCGTTTGTAGAATTAATAAAATTAAATTTTAAAATAGATGTAATGTGTTAGTGTAAATTTGGTGTAGTTAGTATGTAGATTTAATGTAAATGTGTATAAATATTGTATGATTTATTAGTGTATAATTTGTGGGTAAAATTCATTTTTGTTTGCTTTATTTGTGTACTGCCATTTGATTTTGCTGTGGCACGGACCACTTTTTTTGCATATTCCAAGAATATTCGGTAGTCATCATCCTCAACCAACGTACAGTAATTTTGAGCGTTAATACATTTCTTAGTTCTAATGTTTGTGTCTAGTCGCCATAAACCAAATCTAGGGCATTCGTCCAGAATATGGGTAATTGTCTCCTGTGTATCCGAGTCGCAGATGCAGTTTGGGTGCGGCTCTAATTTGAATCTGTGCAGGTACTGTTTTAGCCCGCCATGACCGGTGAAAAGCTGTGCCATGATGTTTGTTGTTTCTGTTTTCTTCAGGATTTTGTAAGCGGTGCGTAGTTCGGGGAAGAATAGTTTTGTTACGCTATGTGTAGATGATTCCGAGTACCTTATGTTCCAGGTTTCTATAGAGGACTGCCGAAGAGAGAACTTAAGGTAGGATACCGGGACCCTATCGTATACGGGACGAGTCTTTTTATGAAGTGCAGCCTTTTTCGCCAGTTCGTCTGCCCTTTCATTGCCGTCTATGCCTTCGTGGGCTTTTACCCAGAATAGTTTGGCGTTCTTATTTTCCGATTCCAGGTCCGTTATTCGCTTCTGTATTTCCGCAACAATTGGGTTTGTGCATTCAGGATCTTCAATCGACTGAAGTGCCGACCTAGAATCACTTATAATGTTGACTAGGGCTGTGGTTTTATTCTTGCTAAAAATTTCCAGCGCACGCAGCACCGCAGCCAGCTCTGCTTGATAGACGGAGCAGTATGGCGCAAGTAAAAAGTTTGTGTGGCGAATTTCTGTGCCATTTTCCCACCATGTGACCGCTGCTCCGACTTTCCCCTTGATTTTACTACCATCGGTAAATATTTTAGGGGCAGAGTTTCTAATATTATCTACGTCATCTTGACTATGTAGTAGTTCATGGGGGACTGGTTTTCTCGCTGCGGGATGCGGAAGCTGGAAAGGACAAATTTTTTGTTCTATCTCTCGTCCGGGAAGGACAGGATGTGATTTCCCTCTTTGAAGTTGAAATAGCTCCGCGTTCTCCTCCAGCACAGGAAAGTGAGACCGTTCTATGTGCCTTAGAGATCATTATTGCGAATTTACGGCTGAGCTGGTTAAGTTTGGCCATCACATACTTTTTGTCCGTCACGTAAGCCCAAACACTCGAAACATACAATACTATGGGTTCCACCACTCCCGTGTAGAGGAGCCTTATTATGTCAGGGCAGAGACCCCAGTTGGCTCTGGTAGTTCTTGACACAGCCCTATAGATTTTGATTGCCTTACTGGAGACGTTCTGAAGGTGGGTCTTGTAGGTGAGTTTTGAGTCGATTGTGAGTCCCAGCACCTTCAGAGCGTCCACAATGTGCAGTTTGGTTCCATCCAGCTCGAAGTGGGGGGTGTCGAATTTTATTTTCTTGGTTACCACCATCGCTTGAGTTTTATGAAAACAAAACGCATTTTACTCCTCCTACCCCAGTGCGAGATACGTCTCAAGGTATCGTTTGTCTTCCTACTGAGTTCCTGTGCTGTCGATGCTGAAGCGATAACCAGTATATCATCCGCAAAGGCCTGGACATGAGCTTCCATATCTTCTGCTTCCTGTAATAGTGGATCAAGCTGGAGGTTCAACATCAGAGGTCCACAGGTCGAACCACTGAATATACACACAAAATCTCATAAGAATCGGTCAAGCCGTCTCGGAGGAGTTTTTTTACAAACACTGTTCTAATACTAACATTTTTAAACTCGTGATATCTTACGAATGGAATGTCCGAATTGAATCATTCAAAAAGTTATACAAAGGTATTGAAGCAGTCTTGAATATGAAGTAATTTATTTTGATAAGGATTAATACCAAGATACAAATAAAGAGCTTTTTCTAGCGGCGGCATTTCAATTAAAACTTTTAAAATAAACTAACACTTATTGTGGCATAACTATAATAGTTAGAAAAATACTGTCGTGACACTTTTTGTAAATAATGATGTGTTCTATAAAGTCGTAGTACATTATTTTATTCTATCATCAATAGTTTTTGCAGCGAACGCGATGAAATGAATATTTTAGGTGTTTTTTACACTTTGGGTTACATTATTTGAGTTTTAGTAAGGATCCCTAATTTTTTTGAAAATATAATATTGCCTATGTCCCCAGGGATAGTGTAGCTTCTCAATAGTGGAAGAATTTTTCAAATCGGTTCAGTAGCTTCGGAGCCTATTAAATGCAAACAAACAAACAAACAATCAAATCTTTCCTCTTTATAATATTAGTTTATATAATGATAATAACTAGCTGTCCCCCGCGCTTTCATCCAAGTTCCCGGGATAAAAAGTAGCCTATAATACTCGGGGATATCATATTAGTGATGAAAGAATATTTCGAATTCGAGTGGTAGTTCCAGAGATTAGCCCGTTTAAAGAAACAAAAAAAAATCACCTTTATTATTTTAGCATAGATATTAGTATAGGTAGATAAATATTTAAAAGCACGTTTTTCTTAAAAAACAACAAAGCGTCAAGCATTTTGTTGGATAGTAAACTTCGTATTTTGTTGAAAATATCGAGCCTTTAGTTGTCGTACTAGAATGGAGAATTTAAGGAACAAACTACACCTAAAATATATCATTATTTTAATAAAAATAATCTTAGCATAACCAGGATACCAGCCAACACACATAATTGGAAACTAATGTTTTTTTTATCAATCCTGAAAACTAGCTGTTTTGCAGTTACGCCCCTATTTGTAGGATACGACGATATTGTATCTTTTCGATACATTGTACATTGTTACCTATACAAATAAAGAACGTTTATACCACAGTTTTACCATAAGGCATATCCTGTGAAAAAAAAGTACTTTCAATACACGCCGATTGAATAAATGGCTTTGACTTTGACTTTGAATGTTTGTAATTCCTCAACGCTAGTCCTGCCTCCCGCACCGCCCGCATTCCGTTCGTTTATTCGTTAATTCGTAAGTACGCGCATACGCGCACATTTTACTTGTAAAAAAAACTATGTTCCGTAATGTTCTCTTCGGTTGCGATCACAAAATAGGTAAAAGTCGACCTACCAATATGATATAAGTAATAAAACAGAATACGCTAATTTTGCTGGAAGTAGAATTTAGCAAAACGTATTTTCTTAGGGTTCCGTATGTCGCAACCGGCTGCAAACTTAAAACTAAGTGTAATAGGCTAATACAAGTTACCAATGAGTTTGCAACTAGTACCACAAATTTTGCCTAGGAGATAAAGGCGAAAAATCACTCTTTTAAGTTTAGGTGTGTTCCGTATGTCGCAACCGGTCGAAATTTCTTGAGAAGGTAGGTAATGGTTCTCTAAAGACATGGTATTCTCGCAACTAGTACCACAATTTTTGTTTAGGAATTATTCAATATCAAAGTTTTTCTCAATTTTCACCATGTTCCGTACTTCCAAATCGGTTGCGAATTTACGGTAATCATATCCATACAGAACTCTATCGATACGCCAAAAATCATTAGTACCACAATTAATGTAAAATGTTGCTTAATTTTGAGCTAATTCTACTGGACTAAACAGACTTTTCTGCCATACATTCAGCATAAATAGAACTAAACACTACACTCAATCCATGATACAATAACATAGGGCAGTTTAATTGTAATAAATCCGACCACTGAACATTATCAAGACTTTCTTGCACTAGTTTATTATTTAACACTTTTCGCATCGTAGTATTGTTTTTGCACTCGCGCATTCCACAATGTAGCCGAATACCGATCATACGATGATCCGACAGTTGACATTCGAATGTGTGCGAAGCTATGCACTGCGTCGCACGCGCCGCCGCTCGTACCCACACATGGTCGATACACGATGACTGTAGCCGACCGCTCACTATAGCCTCACGGGTTATCGCCGAGGCAGGTATAACACACTGTAGGCCGTGATCACACAGGGTGGTTTTATAGTTGCTTATAATTAAATTTGCGTTCGCGTCCATTATATCCAAATTAGTATCACCGATGACTATTATTATGGTCTAGGTCCCTATTACTTTCTTTTATGTTAAAATCTTTTCAAAGTCTGGTAGTCCTGTTAATCACGGCGGAAAAATAGGGCATTTATTGTAATTTTTGGAGGGCCATAATTTCTTTAATTATTAGTTGCTGAAAAAAAGGTACGTGTCCAAAGCAGAACTTGATTATATGACAAAAAATTATGACTTTAGACGCATTATTCAGGAAGAAAACAGGGGATTACATTTGTATGGAATAATCGCAGCCCGACTCCCGTCTTAAGGCAGATTCATATAATTTTAAATCCTAACCGCCTACCTAAAATGTAAATTACTTGCGTTTCGCTAAAAGTTTTTGTGTAATTAGTAACTGTTAAAAGAAATCTACGTTTAAATGAAATGTAAGATGAAGAAACATCTTAGTACCTAAAATTTCTAATTACGCTGAAATACAATTCTATTAAGCTTCAAATAAATCCAAAACATCCCCAAATTCTTCAATATTAGAAGCAAAACAAACAATTAATTTCTTTGTCACTAAAATCAACATACATGTTATTTATGTTGATGATGAAAATACCCTGAGGAAAATTAAAGCTTGATCTTTTAAGGAGGATAAAATGGGGGAAACAAACTTATAAAAGGAATTTTGTTAACGTATTAGATAAAAAGATTTGTTAGATCGTTATTATGTGGGGCTATTCAGAACTTTATAATAAAAAACGTATAGAATTTAGGTAAAGAGCTTTGTTTGGTCACTGATTAAAAAAGTAGAGTGTAGTTCGTTCATATAGAATCTATCCATCATGGATAGGATTATGTTTGACCACAGAGCAAGGGGTCCCGCGTGCCGTGCCGCGTGAATTGTGAAAATTGCATAACCGAGGCGAGCGGCCGTTAATCTAATATCGACTCTATGCTATGATTCCAACGCTCTGTGTATTTGACCATAACCTTATTATGGTATATATAAATGACCGAAGGTGGTAAGCACTAAGGTGAATTTTCATTAAACAATCATTACTTCGTGGGACATATAAGAGCAATCATCATCATCATTATCAGCCTATAATGTCCCACCGCTGAGCACAGGCCTCCTTTCACAAATGAAGGTGAAAGGGAATGGGCAATACTCCACCACGCGTGCCCATTGCGGATCGGTAGAGGTAGGCTAGTGGTCAACCTACTGTTGGAATTTTTCAAGCCGCCTAGGAGGCATCCAACTAGCCTAACGACTATCACAATTAAGTGATAACCGGGACCAACGGCTTTACGTGTCTTCCGAAGCACGGAAACGCTCGATTTGAAATACCACTAGGCGGTCACCCATCCAGGTACCGACCACGACGGTGGTAGCTTAACTTTGCCGATCGACACCACGAGCGCTTCACGAATATATATGAACAATAACAGCTATAATTTACCTGTTCAATAATAGATGCCAGTCGACCCAAAGCCAGTCCGTTGCCATCTTCCCTGGTAATAACAGCGCTGCCAAGCTTCACTACTAATCTCCTGGCATATTTCAGTTGAGATCTATCCGTGAAGGTCCGCTGTTTTCGCTCAGCACTTGCTAGTGAGCGCTTGTCTATATTATAACCCTGGGGAAGAAAATGATTTAGGTCAGAAAGTTTCTTTGATATCTGTTAGTTGATACAGTAATTCCCTAAATTGAAATTAGAACAGTTTTTGTAAAAACTTTTGAAATTTAAAAAAGGAACGACAAAAAATTTTAATCACATGGTGTTGCGTGTGTGATATACAGCCTTGTGCAGGTTCGAATGATTACCTAGAGCCAGATACCATACATTCTCTTGAAAAATCTCGTTGATAAACTGCGGAACTTCTCACGTGATTATTTATGCCCGGTTTTTATAAACAAAACCGAATCTTTTTGCATACATATGGTAGGTTTTTTTGTTGCCAAACTAGCCATATAGATCATTTCGTAAGCTAATTTTACTTGTGTTAGCTACTTCCATATGGCAGGTCAGCTATGCAAAACTTTGAGGTCTTTGCTTCATTATAAGTAAAGATATAAGAGTCTTAATTTTAACAGATAACGGTCAGTAAATTATAGTAATCGGCCATTAGTTAAGGAGAGGTCGATCATCGTCGATATAGCCTCAGAACAGTACAAAATGAACTTGTACCTTGTGCTTGACGCCGGTCTTTTATCTTACTGATATAGATGGTTCATAAGACCCTCATGGTTCAAGAGACAATAAGTCTTGCTTATACTGTAATGTCGCCCAAGAAAAAACAAAAAAAAAAAACAAAAATAATTTATTCAAATAGACTTTCGCAGGCACTTATGAAAAGTCTGACTAATACTCTAATACCGGTTCGGAAGAAAACAAATTCATCTTATAAATATTTTTCATCAAACACAATTCAGAAAATAAAGAGTTATGTAAACATCTGCGTACACTTTCATCAACGAATAACTATTACTTGAAAAAAGCGTTCGGATAAGATAACCTTATCACGAACATTTGCATGCTAAAATATTAAAAGGGATGATGGGAAACACCACCTGCGGAGAACGGTTGGTTGGAGGTAATCTGTGGAATTGCCAGCCGCGCTTAGCTTAGGTTAATCTGAACCTTTGCGAGTTAACCCGTCGAAGATTTTCTAATTTGATATAATCACCAGGCAGGTTAATGCGGTTCATTATTTGGTCTCTACTACTGCTACATTTAGAAATAGCAAACTTACGATAGTGTTTATTAGCGTAATTTTTTCTTGTGTCCTTTATAAGCAGTGTCGTGTATTGGTTTTCGGATTATGTAGGCAATCAAGAACATTGAAACCAGAATTGTTGTCGAACTGTGCGGGCTCAAAGGAGTTTTCTTCCGCGGACGCTCAGATTGTCGAATGAGCTCCCCGCCGTGGTTTTCCCAATGGAGTACAGCATGGGGTTCTTCAAAAAGGGTGTGAAGAGATTTTTGCAGCGTCGGCAACGCGCGAGCGATACCCCTGGTGTTGCAAGTGTCCATAGGCTACGGTAACTGCTTACCATCAGGCGGGCCGTATGCTTGTTTGCTAACTTAGTGGTATAATTAAGAACTAGGCAGATGGAACAAGTTAATCGTACACGAATATTTATTATTAAAAACAAAATATTACTATTATTTCATAATTGATTTAGCTCAGTTTCATTTGTCGAAATATTCCTTCAATCATAGGAATCTCCTTTTTCCCCCTCAACAACGGAAGTATTAGAATCAGTAGTGAGTACCTACTGTGCATCAAAGATATGATATGAAATGAATATAATTTGATTCAAATGGCCTTTCACAAGCTTATGAGTGACTCTAATACCGGTTCCGGAAAATGATTTTGCTGAGCCTGCAATGAAATCAGATATATGATGATTTCAGCTCATTTATTCAGTGATGAACGTTACAATTCACTCTGCATTCGGTTCGTAATAAGATTTTTTTTACGAAACTTTTGGATGAATAAATCCACGCAATCCAAGCAAGGAGTCTCGCATGCCTATATCGAGACGAAAACAATGACAATACCACAGATACTCGCGCCCCGTAAATGTGCAACCTAGGGCATAACTATGCCCAATGGTAAAACTGTGGCAATAACCGAGTAATGAACGGCCGTCTCAGTCTAACGACTCTATACCACACTGTGATACCACAGCACAATATGTTAACATTACTAAATGATTAGTCAATACATTATGTATGTCATGTGTCGGTAAAATATTGGTAAAACGGTGCATGAATTGGTATGGAATCTGTTGAGCAATGTCTCTAGGACCTACCTATTACTAAGCTTCCGCTGTCCGACTGTCCGTCCGTCCGTCTGTCAGCAGGCTGTATTTCATGGACAGTAATAGGTAGACTATTGAAATTTTCACAGAATGTGTATGAAAATGTAAATGGGGCCCCCATACAAGAAAAGGTTGTTTACCTCCTTGATTGTAACCATTGTTATACAATTTATCACACCTTGTTTTCAATGCTATGTGAATAAATCTATCTTTTAGTCGGTTTTTTTATGTTAAACTAGCTTTATAGCCCGCGACTTCGTCCGCGTAGATTATTTCTTTTTTCTAGATATGAATCATTGTAACAATATAGAGCTTTGTTTATGGCTATTGTCCGCCACTACGTGTGATATTGACAAAAGTTCAGGTAGATTAAGAGCTCATATGCGATGCCACATAAAACTGAAACAGTCCTGCCGCAAATCAACTCTAGCTAATTTCAGAGTTTTTCCCTGTGACTACAAACCTTAATTAGGAACTGTTATCTTTTAAATTCAAACGGAAGGTGATTTGGGATCAATGGTATACGCGGCAAGAAGACTGTTTCTCCTCTGGCAGAACCAGTAAATATTTTGGCCTCAATAACATTGCGGCGGAGAGCTGTTACTTGTAGTCTAATTCTACAGCACAATTTTGGAGGCATTATCTCTCTTTCCCTCATGTCTGAGGATCGTGGTCAACATCGGGTTTGCTTATAGAGCGAATGATCTGCCTCCATGCATGGTTTCTGTCTTCTGGTTTCTGTAAAACTTGGAGGACGATGAGTCTTTTACTTGATCGGACCATCTTGTTGGTGAACGACCACGTAGTCGTTTTCCTTCCGTGTTCCATTATGATCAGATTTCCAAACTTTCATCGCCTTTCAAAATCAAAATCAAAAAGTCATTTATTCAGTTTAGGCCCTAGTAAGGCACTTATGAATCTTTGCGCACCATGTGGCCGAAATACGAAAAAATACGTAGGTGGCATATGGTGGTGTTTTAATTTGGAGCTGCGATAGGATTCATGAATTGTTGCGTTTAGCGGTCCAAGGTATTTCCAACATCCGTCTCCAGCACCACATCTCGAATGCATCAATCCTTTTTCTTTCTCGGGCCAGTATAGTCCACGCTTCCACTCCATACATGAAAATGAGGAATACCAATGCTCGTATTAACCGGATCTCTGTTTTAATACCGTTTCCTCTCTTTTTCCTGATGTTGTTTCGGCGAGTCATTTCAATACGCCAATACCATAAGCCGAAATAATAAATTTTTAAATTTTCACTCCGAAAATAAAGAACTTCATATACTAAATTTAATCCCCCTTTTCACTCCTTAAGGGTTCAAATTCCAACAACACCGATATTCGTTGCGTTAGTTTATAACCATAAGCTTAAATAATAAATTTAGTGTACTTCCATACACAAATTCATCCCCCTTTTTACCCTTTCGGGATGGGAATTATCAAAAACGTTGAGGCACATATAAATTAATTTTCAATCGTCAACCTAAACACAAAATTTGAAGGTCCTAACTTTGAAACTGATGGACTTTCATATAAACTTGCATCCCCTATTTTACCATTAAGGATGGAATATCCAAAAATCCTTAGTGGTTGCCTACACTGTGGAATAATATATTAAGTGACGTTTACTTTGAAACTGAATGACTTACATACATCCCATACCTTTTCACCCTGTCGGGGGTGGAATGGTCAAATAAGCTGAAACATGTATAAATTAATTTTCAATCGTTAGCCTAAATACAAAATTTGAAGATCCTTACTTCAAAACTGACGAACTTTCATACAAACTTTCATCCCCTATTTTACCCCCCTAGGAGTGGAATTTCCAAAAATCCTTCCTTGCTGAATACCTACACTGTATAATATTAAATTTAGTGTAGTTTACTTTGAAATTGAAGGACTTGCATACACAACTACATCCCCCTTTTTCTCCCTTCGGTGGTGGAATAATCACAAACGCTGAGATAACTATACATTAATTTTCAATCATCAGCCTAAACACAAAATTTGAAGATCCTAACTTCAAAACTGACGGACTTGCATACAAACTTTCATCCCTTATTTTACCCTGTTAGGGGTGGAGTTTCCAAAAATCCTTCCTTAGTGGATGCCTACACCGTATAATAATACATTTAGTGAAGTTTACTTTGAAATTGAAGGACTTGCATACACAACTTTATCCCCCTTTTCCTCCCTTCGGTGGTGGAATAATAACAAACGCTGAGATAACTATACATTAATTTTCAATCGTCAACCTAAACATAGAATTTGAAGATCCTAACTTCAAAACTGACGGACTTGCATACAAACTGTCATCCCCTATTTTACCCTCTTAGGGGTGGAATTTCCAAAAATCCTTTCTTAGTGGATGCCTCCACTATATAAGGTATCTTTGTGCAAAATTTCAAATCTCTAGATCCAGCGGTTTGGGCTGTGCGTTGATATATCAACAATCAGTTTATCATTTTATATATTAAGATTGAAGATCCTAACTTCAAAACTGACGAACTTGCATACAAACTTTCATCCCTTATTTTACCCTTTTAGGGGTGGAATTTCCAAAAATCCTTCCTTAGTGAATGCCTACACCGCATAATAATACATTTAGTGAAGTTTACTTTGAAATTGAAGGACTTGCATACACAACTTCATCCCCCTTTTCCTCCCTTCGGTGGTGGAATTATCACAAACGCTGAGATAACTATATATTAATTTTCAATCGTCAGCCTAAACACAATATTTGAAGATCCTAACTTCAAAACTGACGAACTTGCATACAAACTTTCATCCCTTATTTTAACCCCTTAGGGGTGGAATTTCCAAAAATCCTTCCTTAGTGGATGTCTACACCGTATAATAATACATTTAGTGAAGTTTACTTTGAAATTGAAGGACTTGCATACCCAACTTCATCCCCCTTTTCCTCCCTTCGGTGGTGGAATTATCACAAATGCTGAGATAAATACACATTAATTTTCAATCGTCAGCCTAAACACAAAATTTGAAGATCCTAACTTCAAAACTGACGGACTTGCATACAAACTGTCATCCCCTATTTTACCCTCTTAGGGGTGGAATTTCCAAAAATCCTTCCTTTTTGGATGCCTTCACGGTATAAGGTATCTTTGTGCAAAATTTCAAATCTCTAGGTCCAGCGGTTTGGGCTGTGGGCTGATATATCAACAATCAGTTTATCATTTTATATATTAAGATGGGCTTGCGTTTGACCTTCGACTGACCCCATGAGGAGTTATGACGAGGCCGAGGATGTAGCACGCATACCCAGAAAAAGCCTATTCACTTTGGCCTTGAATATATCTAGGTTATAGGTGTCGGGGAACACAGACCTCGGAAGAGAGTTCCACTCCTTTGCTGTTCGTATAAGAAACGATGAAGCGAAGCGTTGTGTCCGGGTACGCGGGATGTCGACAACGTATGGGTGGAAATTCTCCCGGCGTCTTGTATTTCGATGGAGAAACGGGGATGGAGGAATTAGATTGAATAATACTGTAGCACACTCTCCATAATATATCCTATAGAAGACCGACAAACACGAAACCTTACGCCGATGTTCAAGGCTCGTTAATTTCGCCTCAGTTAGCAAAACATCGCCGACTAGTCTCCTAGCACGACGGTATATTGAGTCAAGGGCCTCCAGCTGGTATTTGGCAGTTCCATCCCAGAGGTGACAGCAGTACTCGATGGACGAACGGACTTGTGCTTTGATTTATAACTTACTAGCTATCCCCCGCGGATTCACCCGCGTTCCCGGGATAAAAAATATCCTATGTCCTTCTCCATACCATAGGCTATCTGCATGCATAATTTCATGATAATCCGTTGAGTAGTTGAGGCGTGAAGGCGTAACAAACAAACTCACTTTCACATTTATAATATTAGTTAGGATTGAATTCAATACAATACAATTTTCACAAGCACTTCTAAAACATACCTAGTGCGTAGACTAAAATCAAATATTTGTACAAAATATCATCAAAGCTTCATAACACAAAGGATATTTTCAATTAATTCGGGAATATGATAACAGTATTATCAAATAACCAATTTGTTTGTATGAATAGCGTTAGTTTCATGCAATTATCTTCATAACCAATTTTCTACTAGAGAATCGATATTATTCTAAGCCTGTTTCGCGTGATATTAGAATGTAAATATTATGTAATGAATCTAAACTTGTTGTGTAAAGAGTAATTGCTGAGTTTATTGCCGACTCTTCTCAGCAAATGCAACCTTCCGAACCGGTATTAGAGTATTAGAGTCAGACTTTTCATAAGTGCCTGCGAAGGTCTATTTGAATAAATGATTTTGAATTTGAATTATTACCCTATTCTTTAATATTGTCCATTTTCTGAAATAAGTTATTCCAGAAAATGTCTATCTGGTAAATACTACATCGGGTATAGACTCTATCAAAAGTTTCAGCTCAAAATAAATTACTCAAAAATGTAATGTTTGTTCCCATTTGAGCACCCAGCTAAAATATTGATTGGCGCTCAAAAGGGAATACCGTAGATGCTCAATTTTTCGTAAGCCACCTTCATGTGAATCGGACCAATTAGACACAATCATTACATATGCAAATAGGTATTACATTTTCCCTCAACAACCGCCATTTCTTTGTGCCAAAGTTGATTGGTAAACAACGCTACTTGATTCTCTGTTATTTATGCAAAAGCTTTGAACGTAACGAAGCAAGAAATCGTTAGAAAACTGTTTTCTTTTGCTCATTCATTGTGTATTAATTTTTTTTGGTTTAATTTACATACTATACTAGCAGCGAAACCCGGCGTTGCTCGGGTAAAAATACATGGCATGTTTAATGGTATAAAAAATATATAAGGATAAATTTTTTAGCATAAATTATAGATTTCTATTTTCGATATTGAGAGACTTTCCAGAACATTCAAATAGTTTGTTCTTTTTTTACTCGACTGCAATCACAATTGAACTGACGAAAAGTCACTGAATTTCGATTTATATACCGAAATTTCCAGTACCAGATCGTTCTAGAATATTTAGATGTACATCACTTCGATTTGGTTTTTATAGATCAATAATAACACTCGTACACATTTTGGAACTTTCCAGACCAAACCAAAAATTCTCGATCATAATAAATTGCACTCATTTATGAACTTCTCATTTATTCCGCGTCACCAAAATCTAAATGACGTCATCCGTCGGTCTCTTGCCACCGCCGGCGTGCCCGCAATTCTAGAGCCAAGTGGGTTGGCGCGCGACGATGGCAAGAGACCGGATGGTTTGACGCTCGTGCCATGGAGGTTGGGACGGGCACTGGTGTGGGATGCTACGTGTGTTGACACACTTGCTCCGTCTCATCTCCATGGTACATCGACTGAGGCCGGCAAAGCTGCCAACAACGCAGAGAACCTCAAGCGGCGCAAATATAGCGGTTTATCGAACACTTATATATTTGAGCCGTTTGGGGTTGAAACCCTAGGACCCTGGGGTCAGCAAGCCCACCACCTATTTAAAGAAATATCTAAGCAGTTGGTGGAAGCCACACGGGACCCCAGAGCTGGCGGCTACTTAGCCCAAAGAATAAGTTTAGCAATCCAGCGAGGCAATGCCGCCAGTATCCTAGGTACTCTGCCACCAGGGGATGAGTTAGGGGAAGTTTTTTATTTATAATTTAGTTTTATTTTAATTTTTAATTAGTTAAATTTTTTTGGTTGTTATTAAATCTGTAAAATGAAATAAATATTACTTCCCAGATAATTCGGAAAATTTCTAGAACGTTCTCGAACATTCTAACTCGATAATAACAGTTTTGGGACATTTTGGAACTTTCTAGATGAAGCCAGAAATTAGTAGAACTTTCTCAAACATAGAATGTATCGATTATAATAGTTTGCATTCATTCTAGAATTTTCTAGATCATTCCAGATATTTGTTGAACTTTCTAGAACACTCCAGATAAATTATAACCGTTTTACTAATTTTGGAACTTTCTAGATCATTCAAGAAATTTCTCGAACATTCTAAATCGATCATAATCAATTGCACTAATTTTGTAACTTTCCAGATCATTCGGAAAATTTCTAGAACGTTCTTGAACATTCTAACTCGATAATAACAGTTTTGGACATTTTGGAACTTTCTAGATGAAGCCAGATCAATTATAACCGTTTTACTCATTTTGGAACTTTCTAGATCATTCAAGAAATTTCTCGAAAATTCTAAATCGATCATAATAAATTGCACTCATTTTGGAACTTTCCAGATCATTCAGAAAATTTCTAGAACGTTCTTAAACATTCTAACTCGATAATAACAGTTTTGGACATTTTGGAACTTTCTAGATGAAGCCAGATCAATTATAACCGTTTTACTCATTTTGGAACTTTCTAGATCATTCAAGAAATTTCTCGAACATTCTAAATCGATCATAATCAATTGCACTCATTTTGGAACTTTCCAGATCATTCTGGAAATTTCTAGAACGTTCTCGAACATTCTAACTCGATAATAACAGTTTTGGACATTTTGGAACTTTCTAGATGAAGCCAGAAATTTGTAGAACTTTCTCAAAACATGCTATATCGATTATAATAGTTTGCATTCACTCTAGAATTTTCTAGATCATTCCAGATATTTGTTGAACTTTCTAGAACATTCCAGATCGATTATAACCGTTTTACACATTTTGGAACTTTCCATTCCAGAAATTTTGAGATCTTTTCAGAAGTCCTCATGCGTTAGAAAAGGACAGCAATATATGTTTTAACATTTTCGCCACCCACAACTACCCCCTTCCACCCACCGCGACCAGACTCCCTTACTACCACCTGGAGACCAAGAGGTATTTACCACCCCAATGGGAAGTTGATTGGGGTTGGTGGTGATTGAGAAAACTGCGTATTTACGTACCCACAAAAGCATTTTATATATATTATTAGATTAGATTGTGTTGTATATAAAAACCTCTTTGATAAAATAAATTAGGCTCGTATTTTCTGGAAAGGTAATCTGTATGCTTTTGACATAAAATTTGTCTATACAAAGAGTTAAAAATAATGTTTTTTTTTTTAAATTATTATTCAGCTGGCCCTTAGACTCGCGATGGGACGCTATATAGCCTTTGACATAATTTATCACATATTGCTTAGTCCTGCTCACTCCTATAGAATTTATGGTATGTGTGGAAAGAACAATAAATTTATCGATGTTGTGGTCACTGAGCTATTATTACTACGTATAGAGCAGACGCCATACATAACAACTATGTTCCGTTCAAGTGAGGCCATCCAGCTATACTAATTAATTAATAAAAATTAATTGTACGGGCTAGTTGGCGTGGTTCGATTCCTATCCAGGACATGCATTTTTGTGCATGAGTCGGGATGTAATTACCTATATTAAGTATGTATTTGCAAATTTTATGTTTTCATCAACCTCATATATTGTACGTTAAAGCCTTACAATTATTATTTTATTTTTACAATATTTCGCTTATTTTTATTATATTTCATCCCACTGCTGGGCAAAAGCCTCCCCCTTCTTCTTCCACTCACTTTTATCCCTTGCGGATCTGTGTCATAGTGTACCTTCAAAGTTAACTAGCTCATCTCTCCATCTAGCAGATGGTCTACCACGTTATTACCACGTATTGTACGTTATACCACGGTACAAATAAATATTTATTTGTACCGTGGTTATACCACAACAATTTTCTACATAGATACAGCTTGTTCACTTCACTGTACTTGAAGGTAATTGATACAAATGGACCTTGGATGTCGACCGCAAGCGCACGGGATTCAATAATGTATCGGTAGTACGAGTATTCCAAAGATCTTTTACTTAATAAAATGAATGCATGCACCATTGAGGTATTATTACTTCGTATAGAGAATTCGCCACACATCACAACTATGTTCCTTACAAGTGAGGACATTCGGCCACACTTGTTGTTGTAAAACGACGACCGAAACGCGTAAGCGCCGTGAAAATCATGGTGTTTGCGAGAAAATACTCCTAAAAGCGTTCTGATAGCGCTACGTGTTTCTTCTGTCTGCTTAGACGACTAATTATTGTTTCAGCGCTAAAGAGAACTTTAGTTGACTCTACAAAAATGGGATATAGCATTTAATTATGATAGCTTCTCTATACTAAGTAATAACAGCTCAATGGTATGCACCTTGTATAAAAGAGGTCACATTAAACAGAAGGATGAGGTTCTATGTACGATGCTTATGTTCTGTACCCAAAGGGTGCCAACAGGACCCTATTACTATGCCTCCGCTGTCCGTCTATCCGTCCGTTCTTCCGCCTATCCGTCCGTCCGTCCTTCTGTCTGTCAATGGGCTGTATCTCATGAACCGTAAATAGTTAGGCATTTGAAATTTTCACTGAATGTATATTTCTAAAGCCGCTATAGAAACAAAAAAAAATTGACCATACAAGAAATGTCTTTACGAAGTCCTTTGTGTTTTAAGAATGTTCACCGATTTGTCGGTGTTACCAATTTGAAGTTTCAAATAAATCTGCGGTTTAGAAAATTTTGAGATTGTCTATGGTGCTATTCTGTCGCTGACTTCATACCACAGACATATAATATTTATAAGCTTCATACAAATCAACACAAACGTAGTACAATCGGGTAAAGAAACACCGCCTTGTCATCTTGTGTCTTGTTTATAAACGAACGAAAATCAGGTATGGTTTTATTTATTTTTACAGCAATGGATACAAATTATTTGAATATCATTATATCAAAATAATAATATTTCCATGAGCAGGTATAGTGATCATTATATTTATAAATTATCCTCGAGTACATAAAACCAGTTATATCATTATAACTCTTAACGTTATAATCATAAGAGTCAAATTTGTTCGTTTATGAGTAAATAAGTAACAGGGAAATAGCTTATATATTTGTTGCTATGTGAAATCTCCATTTAATCTACTGTCACGAAAGTTACATTAAGTGATACTTCACGACTAATTACGTTGTTGATGACATATTTGTTTAGTCTTATTACATCATAATTAGAAGACCTCCTGCGTTGACGGTAATTCAAGTAAATAAGGTTTAAATTAGCACGGTAATTGGGTACTTTGTTGAAATCGGCTGGATTCCTACCACCTAGAAGCTCAACGAACAGCATATTAGTAAAAAGAATGATTAAATAAAAAAAAAATTGAAGTCAGCGAAGAGCACGACGTAAACCACTGAAAACATTTCGCTGACTTCAAATCAGCGTCAGATTAGAGTTATTTCATACTTTTTAGTGGATTTTGAAGTCGATAACATTTTTTTAAATTACTTTTTTATTTCGTCATTTTTAGAGGCACTAGAATTTGACCAAGGTTTTGTGATCTTTTTTTTTGACACCACACCCGTAGCTCGTATCAATTAGCCAGGCCGTCACACATATTTGTCCATATCTTGAAAACTACAGAACCGATTTCGATGAAACTTGCACTGTTCCCTAAGTTGAAGTAAATGTAATCCAATAAAAAAAGAATGGTTACAATCCAATTAATAACTTCGGAGCTATGCGTGGAAAAACATACATACAAACACCTATGAAATGTTGTACATTTGTTTGAAAGCTCTAATAGATTATCATATGTGAATATATTGCAGTTCCAATAATATTACATATTTACGTGTCGAATTGATAATCTCCTTTTTTTTGAAGTCGATTAAAAAAGCTATCTATCTATTATATTTTTAATAGTTTGTTTTATCTAATTTCTTAGCTTACATAATAATAATAATAATAATTTATTTATTTCTTCAAATATGGTACATAAGATGTTATAGGTAATTGAGGTGTTCAGCATATTCTACCTGTTCTAGGTGTTGAAATATTAAACATGATATAAAATTATTATGATAAGAAACAAATCACCAAATAATATTATAAATAAATCAATTAAGGAATTACATAAAAAAAAGTCAAATTGGTGAAAACTATATAAAAAATATTAATAATTAAAATCCCAAGGAATACCCAGTCAGCATTAAAAATAAACAAATAATCAAAAAATCAAAAAATTATAAAAGGCACAAATTAAATTGTATAATCAAAAAATTCCTGCAATGAATAAAAACACATGTCAACTAGCCAATCGAAAAGTCTCGCTTTAAATTTTTGAAAAGGTAATGATCGCATGTCTTTTGATAATTTATTATAAATTCTTATTGCCATACAATGGACATTTTTACAAGATACATTTAATCTTTGGTTTGGCACATATATTTTATACAAGTCTCTGCTGTTTTTTTTATTCAAAACAACATCATGAAGTGGGAAAAGTGGGGAATTCTTTTTTACAAATAAGCATATGTCAAAATGAGGAGGCACAATATAAAAAAAAACTATTAATAACCGGGTCTAGGAGCCAAATTAGTGTTAGGGGAACTGCAATATATTCACATATGATAATCTATTAGAGCTTTCAAACAAATGTACAATATTTCATAGGTGTTTGTATGTATGTATGTATGTTTGTATGTATGTTTTTCCACGCATATCTCCGAAGTTATTAATTGGATTGTAACCATTCTTTTTTTATTGGTTTACATTTACTTCAACTTAGGGAACAGTGCAAGTTTCATCGAAATCGGTTCTGTAGTTTTCAAGATATGGACAAATATGTGTGACGGCCTGGCTTATTGATACGAGCTACGGGTGTGGTGTCAAAAAAA
The DNA here is from genome assembly GCA_951394255.1 of Polyploca ridens. Lineage (NCBI taxonomy): Eukaryota > Metazoa > Arthropoda > Insecta > Lepidoptera > Drepanidae > Polyploca > Polyploca ridens. Next base: position 3,624,784 of record OX596254.1, on the reverse strand, counting down.
ATCTCAAAACCTTGGTCAAATTCTAGTGCATCTAAAAATGACGAAATAAAAAAGTAATTTAAAAATATGTCATCGACTTCAAAATACACTAAAAAGTATGAAATAACTCTAATCTGACGCTGATTTGAAGTCAGCGAAATGTTTTCAGTGGAATACGTCGTGCTCTTCGCTGACTTCATTTTTTTTTATTTAATGATTCTTTTTAAGCTTTCGCGAACTAATTTCATTGTAGTTTACCGGATACATTAATATTACATGAAATAAATATTGTTATTATTGACGGTACATTAAATGGAATTTTATGAAACAGCCTTGAGGAAAATTTCTATATGTAAATTTACATTTGGTATAGTTGTTATAAAGTTAAATAGAATTGTTACTTTATTAATACAGTTATATGTAGATACAATAATATGTGTTAAAATAAACGACATATGATTGACAACACTTGGTTTTTTTCCGCGTCTGTACTCGTTGATAGATAGCAAAATCAGCCAATTGATCTTGCACCTATCTATTTAAAGTACTTAAAACTAAATAGGACGGTTGTTCACTAGAATTGCCTGTCATACAATTTATCAGTGCAAATTATAGCAATTTATATTAATGTGTCTGGTTGCCAATGAAAAGTATTGGCTAGAAATAGTAGGTATTCTTTTGACAAAATTACTTGAAAAATAGCCCTAACTTCACAAACTCTAACTACGCCTTAGTAAAAAAATGTGGCTTGGCCGTTTTACTACAAGAACTATTGTATGACAGAAAAGTAGTGAATACGTTTTTCAACTTATGCCCAGTGACGGTAACGAAACTGCCAAGCCACATTTTTTTGACTAAGGTGTAAAGTTTGTGAAGTTAAGGCTTGTAGAGTTAGGGCGTGTTGAGTTATGAGCTGGGCTCTACATAAGATCTGGGACCCAAGTTCATTATAAGACAGTTATGAATTAGTATACTGCGCGCGCACATCGGCTCAATGACAATGGAATTGCAATAGTATCGTGTCAGTATGACATTTTAGCAGACTTGGCCCCATGATAACTTTTTGACAGTGCAAACCATATGGTCTCGTCTTGGTAACATTTTACATGAAAATGTTTTTGGTGGGTTTTTCATTAATAGTTTCGAAGAGCATTAATACCAAAGTTTCAAGTAATTACGAGAAAAGTATTGATTTTGCAAAATACCTGAAACACGAGTCCTCTCTCAATCAATAGATTATTCTGAGTCGATCAATGCTCAATCATAGTCTGTAGGTATATTTTTTTCATGGCTTCACTCTGTGTATTTTGCCAATGTCAAGATATATGATGAGTTCTATTCACAATAAATCAAATTCATATATTCCGATTAGTCCGCACTGTCAATCACCGACCATAAAAGTCATGTTTTGGTCAAATAGTTGTCGAACTTTTTGGCGGGATCTTGCAAAGTGACGTTGCGATTTCATTTGAAATTTCATAAATTCGTGTATTTTGGGTTTAATTGCATATTATCAGTGTTATTTTATCCAATAAAGATATGTGCACCAATGAAGTGAAATCAAATGAATTATGTGTATCATGACTTTTCAAGTTGTCTCAAAGAGTCCGTGAAAAACTTTAGTACAATGACCACCATTTTACTTAAACATGACATTGGACGGGGACTATGTGAAAGTAAATATGCAGAATATATAAAAATGATATTATAAATAAAATTACACGTATGAAAAGACTGTATGGTTGAAAAAAACCCTTGCCTATCCGTTTATGGATGAAAAAACTACTACTACTAAAATGGTTATCAGTACTAAAACAGATTTTTGAGACAACTTGAAAAGTCACGATACACGTAATTCATTTCACTTCACATGGATTAATGTTTATTGGATAATACACACTCAATAATATGCATTAAAACTCAAAATACTCGAATTTATGAAAATAAAACGAAAGCGCAATATCACTCTGCATCTTTTTTTTTTCAATCATTCGTCTGTTTGCCAGCCAAGGTTTTAAATTAATACATTTTATGTTCTCCCAGTATTATTTTTAAACCTTCCTTTGTTTTCCCAACACTAGAATTTATCCATAGTACGTACACATATGTTGGTATGCGATAAATAATATAATATTGGATACAATAAAGATATAAGATAATATTCAAGCTGTTTGTTTTAAATAAATGCATTATGCGATGCGTTATCTTAATGCACACACTTATGTTGTTATATGAATTTAAAGATAAATACAAGTAGTTTAGAAAACCTATCGATAAAATCTATCAATACACATAGTTAAAACGAAAAATATAAGCTCTGGATGAACTTACAAATATTTATTTCAAAACTGTTCTGAACAGTTTTACTTTTATTCTTGAGTTCATATTTTGTATAAATTCCCGTCGTATCTTTTCATTTAGTTCATTGATCTCATTATCTTTTAGTTTTGTTTTATTATTAAGAACAAAGTTCAAATGTATTTTGCTGGTTTATGTCGCAGCAATAAATAATTAGTTTTTGAAAGTTCTTTTTTTAAATTGAGCTCCCTGCCGTGGTTTTCCCAATGGAGTACAGCATGGGGTTCTTCAAAAAGGGTCTGAAGAGTTTTCTGCAGGGTCGGCAACGCGTGAGTGACAACCCTGGTGTTGCAAGCGTCCATAGGCTGCGGTAGCCGCTTACCATCAGGCGGGCCTTGTCAGGGTATGCTTGTTTGCTACCTAAGTAATATAAAAAAAAAAAAAAAACATTTGAAGATTCGATTAAAATCCTTACCTCACTTGAAACATTTTTAATTCCAATAACCGGTAATTTATTTGATGATATAATCGTATAACATCGTTTTCCATTCACTTTTCTCACAACACGGGCACCGAGACGCAACATTATTTACTATGTACACAATTTTATAATTCGAACACTATTTATTTTTAAATAAATTAACAGAACACAACTTATGCGTCGGCCACGTTATTACGGTTTGTTGATAACGTCATGTATACATGAATTGGGAGCATTATCGTACTTGATAAAAATATCTCCAATTTACGTATAAAATGTTGACCATCAGACTATTATTAAAAATCAAATGAGTATAAATAATGATCACTAGTTCTTAGTCAATACTCTGTATGCATCGGAGAGCCTTTGCTAATGATTCCATTTATGGTTACAGTACTGTAAAGTGCCCTGTTTTCAACGAGAAATAAAGTGGGGAACGATGACGTCATCTATCAACGCCAAACAGGAAAATTTCAGCATTTCTGCCATAATATTGCAGTCAGTGATTAGGTATAAGAGAAAATAGTGTATGAAAAGTAAAGGTAGCACTCGACCCTTATTTTTTTGTCTGGTAGATGGCCCGCGGTAAATGGCTTATGAATAGAAGCAAAACCAGAGGATCAGTGATATTAAATAATAGTACATTATGATATATGTGTGCAAAGTTGGTTATTAACACTCCAGGCGGTATTAAGCGCGTGATCCGCAGGCGAACGCGATAAGGGAGCCGAGAGTGTACTAATCAATGCACACGCGTGTCATACGAAATTTTTCAACACACTTGCGAGGAAAAAAACAGACTTTTATTTTGCAATAAATGTCACTTTATGAGTGAGTGTGTTGAAAATAAATAAATCCTCTTTGCAGGGGATTACTAAACAAAGACTACGACAAGATACGAGAAATCATTCCGCTACGTTAGAGCACTATTCAGGGGTGCCCAAGAAGTAGTCCCCATTGTAAAATGACCTCCAGCATTTGGTGTTTTTGTTTACAAGACCCCAAATTAGTTCCCGGACGTTGTAATTATCAGATCATTTCTGTTTGTTCTCTCGTTTATTTATTGAAGTATTTGCCAAACAAATAATAATAGTTAAATTACTTTTGTTTGCCCTTTGAGATAACAGTAAATGATAAAGTTAGATACGTAGTTACGTTCTTTATTTTCTTGATTTTTTGTTTCGGTCTTTTTGTTAGTTTAACAAATATAGCATTAAGTTTGTATGCTTATGATATTTTATTAAAACTGCTTTCGATTTTTTTTACTATCTTCGGAGCGGGTTTGGCCGCGCCAAGAAGTATTAAGGTTCAATTTTGAAAAAGAAAGAGGTAATATGATTTTAAAAGCTAATTTTATAAATATTTACTGGATTTTAAAATAATAAAGTACGTTTTTTTTGGAATTTCATTGTTTTTTGTAATATAATAAATCTCCGTTTGTTATCAATATAATTAACGAAAATTAACATATGCGTAAAATATCATATGTTTGTTAAGTGCGGTATCTCCGCACGCGTTCTCCACGGGCTTTATACTTCTTGGGCCTCGTTTACTTGCAAATAAATCGATCACCACGTGAACGAAGAATTCTATATTTCCTATGAACTTCTAGGGCTCGACGTAATAAATTTTGATTATGCTAAGTAATATAAAGGAGCTGTTATTTCAACATGATTCTAAAAGAAGATCAGGCTAATCTAAAGTATGAAACGAGCAAGAGGATAACACTTTCAAAGAGATTTGCTCCTTTACTGGAACACTGCCCTTTGACCCTTTGATATTTTTCAGTGCACTCTTTCACAGAAAAGCAATCTTGTGAAGTTGTAATATGAAAAAATTTGTTATAAAACTATATGTTTTAATAATTTCCAGTGGTTTTAGGATATGTTGTGCAGAAGTTGCATCTAGTTTTAAATTATGTTGTTGGACACATTATTTTAAATTTTCATTTTATTTTTATTATTTAGCTTGGAATCGCTGTTGGATTTTTAAGATAATTCAAATTAAAAAAATGTTAAGAAACGCAAAAAAACATTACTTAGATATCTACTTAAAATAAGTAAAACGAGGAACTATAAAGAATATATACGCAGAGGTTCCCAAACTTTTTTTTATCGTAGACCACTTTTAAAAATTTCGTTGCACCCCTTCCGCTAGATTTCTATTCTACCATATTCCCAAACCTCGTCAAAAATGATTAGATAAGGAAGATTAGATCTAACGTAGACCCCGTCGAGTCTCACTTCGACCCCTGGGAGTCTCTGGACCACTTTGGGAATCACTAGCCTAAATAAATCATGATTAAAAAAAAACAGAAATAAGATTTTCTACATTTTCTATACCTATTGAAAAATATAGAAATTAGTATAGAAAATAATTACTTACCTCAACAACAACTGAAAACTTTCTTGCTAGATTGGTCCTAGCGAACGAACTTCCAAACAATTTATTTCTCATTCCACAAGCTCTAAAACACACTATAAATTTATTGTAACACATATTTAATCACTTGGTAATATTTATTTAAAAATAATAAATTCTAAATTTGAATTTTACGGTATTGTTATAGCATTCTATGTTCAAAAGTGTTCGATTTTTTTATTAGCATAGTTACAAAACTTTTGCGTGAATATCACTGCAATAAGAACGATCTAATACTAAGGATCGCTCGCTCATACAATTCAATAAAATATATTGTGACATGACGCATGCGATAATGTATCGTTTGATTACGAAATACATGGTATTCCGTCGATGCTGTCTATAATCAAGAATTATTTTAATTAGGTTATCTTTTTTGAAATATATTTTTCTATTGTGGATTTTGTTGACGCGATGAGGTGAAATCGGTCAACTGTATCACCATAGGAATTAATTTTTAAATAGCGGGGAAAGAGATCTAACCCTAAACCAAGGAAAAGCTGCACAACCACTCACCTCCGATTTGGAGCCTGCCTGGCGCGTTCTTCCTTCGTACGAAAGGGCTCGAGTCTCTGCGGTTCTTCGATATAGTGGACGAAGCCGTGCAAGAGGATGCACTGGCTCCAGAATAATGATGGCGTGGAAACTCCTCGATAGCACAGAGTCATACACACGCGACTGGTCGCAACCGACGATGGTCCAGTACTTCTCTTCGATAAAGTAGACGAAGCCGTGCAAGAGATGCACTGGCTCCAGAATAATAATGGCGTGGAAACTCCTCGAGAGCACAGAGTCACGCACACGCGACTGGTCGCAACCGACGATGGTCCAGTACTTCTCTTCGATAAAGTAGACGAAGCCGTGCAAGAGATGCACTGGCTCCAGAATAATAATGGCGTGGAAACTCCTCGAGAGCACAGAGTCACGCACACGCGACTGGTCGCAACCGACGATGGTCCAGTACTTAAGCTTGTAGTCGTGCAGCGAAAAGAATTTGAATAGCGAAAAAATATGAGAGTACCTACATTAGATTAATAAAGAAAAAAGTAAGCACCGAATACCTTCGGCGCGAACATTGCCCCCGGCCTTAAAACCATCGGTTTTAAAGAAAAAATGAAAATATTAAGCTAAGGCCGGGGAGCACGGAGAGACGCTATTGCGAAGGCAAGGGACAAAGACGAACGGCAGGTCTCTTATAGATTCCTGTCGCAGTCTTAACTAAAGCGACTCTAGTGATCCCATCTTTACCGGGATAAGTTTCAGTTATAATACCAAGGGGCCATGATAGTGGTGCTACGTTATCTGTAACGATAACAACAACGCTACCTATAAGAATCGGGACAGAGTGTGTGTTCCATTTTCCTCTGGATTGTAAAAGATGAAGGTATTCACGTTTCCAACGGTTTGCAAACGATTGCACCATCTGGTCCAACAAAGCGTAGCGACGTAATAAATTAGTATTATCACCAGTAACGTCATAAGCGGGCAGGCCTCTTAACGGTGTTGACATTAAAAAGTGAGACGGAGTTAATGCACTTAACTCAGAAGGATCTTCACTAAGCGGTGTCAGCGGGCGCGAGTTAAGAACACATTCGATCTGTGTTAGGACAGTTAACATCTCTTCATACGTTAACAACTGACTTCCAATGGCCCTATATAAATGCGTTTTGAAACCCTTTACAAATATTTCATAATGTCCGCCAAAGTGCGGAGCGCGCGGTGGGTTAATTTTCCACGTTATTTTATGTTCGGCTAACTCATTACCGAATGCAGTTTTATACTCGTCCGAATTAATTAATGTGTAAATTTCCGACAATGCGTTTTTCGCACCTATAAAAACAGTGCCTGCGTCAGAATACATAGTATTGACAGCACCTCTTCTCGCAAGGAAACGTTTAAATGCCGAAAGAAAGGTGTTCGTGCTTAGATCTGTTGTCAGTTCTACGTGAACGGCGCGAGTAACGAGACAACAAAAAATACAGAGATAAGCTTTGATGGAACGAACTCCACGTTTACGTTGCGGGATAATATTAAGAGGACCAGCATAGTCAACGGCGGTGTGTGTAAAGGCCTTTGCTTCTGTGACACGACAAGCAGGCAAATCTCCCATAAACGGTTGCACTGGCTTTGGCTTTATACGGAAACAAAAATTGCAACTGTGCACGATACGACGCACGACGTTTCTACACGAGAGAATCCAGTAACTTTGACGTAGTATTGACATCAATGCCACTGGCCCGGTGTGACAATTATGTCGATGAAAATGAGATACGATTAGGTCTACAATGTGATTTCTATGTGGTAGCAACAAAGGGTGCCGTTGATCGTAAGTTAGATCAGCGTTACGAAGTCGCCCTCCGACCCTTAGTAAATCGTCATCATCGATAAAAGGTGAAAGTCTCTTCAAAGTGGAACGGCAACACTTGTTTGCTTTTAAACAAGCTATCTCATTTGTGAAATAGTGTTGTTGAAGGGCCTTAATCAGCATTTTCTCAGCATAGATTAAGTCAGATGTGGTAATAAACTTAGATTTCGGCAGTTTACCTAAAAACTTGTAAACATAAACAATAGAGCGAAGCAATACACTCCATTTAGAAATACGTTGTGAAAGCGCGAGAAGCGGATGCGGTAAGTCTGAGTCTTTAAAACTGGATTGGTCATTGAATAAAACCGACGCAGAGCCAGATGAGACTGGAAATGAGACCAACTTGGTCTCCGGCAATTTTTCAGCCATAGCGGTGACGTCAACAGACGTAATAGGCCACGTAGCCTTATCTTGGCAGAGCCATGAAGGGCCAGTGAACCATAGCGGGTGCGATATTAATTGGCTAGGTGACAGACCTCGCGATAAGCAGTCGCTAGGATTGTCAGAACCGGGAACGTGGTAAAAATATTCTGCGGTAAGATTATCGAGAACTTTTGTAACCCGCGTGGCAACAAAAGTTTTTAAAGTTTGTGGATCGGAATTAATCCAATATAGGGCAACCATTGAATCAGTGAAACAATAAATATTTTTAATTTCATGACGTAATTTATAAGTGTCTATAATGCGACGTACGAGCCTAGACATCAGTAAAATTGCGCACAACTCTAATCTGGCAACCGATATAGTTTTAAGAGGAGCGACCTTGGACTTCGCACACACTAAGTTTACCACTGCAGGAGAGTTGAGGTCGGCCTGAACTTTAACATACACAGCGGCGCCGTACGCTTTTTCACTAGCATCGGAAAACGCAATAATAGACAAAGCGGAGTTTTCAAACACGTCCAGGTGACGTTTGATAAGAATATCCTGTAACGTAGGTAGTTCTCGCAGATAATCCTCCCAGACTCGAACAACACTCCGGGGCGGCTTGTCATCCCAGTCCAATTTTAAAATAAAAAGCTTTTGCAAGATTAACTTTGCATATAAAATTGTTGGTGCAATTAAACCTAGAACATCGAACTGACGGGCAATAACGGACAATATGTTGCGCTTTGTACATGGACGATTATCTAGAGAAACTGAGAATGAAAATGTATCTGAAGTGGGAGACCATTGGAGGCCAAGCACCTTTAAACTTTGACTAGCTTCATCGAAGTTAACTTTTGAGGAATAGCGATGGTCGTCAGGGAGTGACTCTAATAACTCTTGCGAGTTACTAGACCACTTAACGAGCTTGAAGCCCCCGGCCGTGAACATCCCTAGCAGCTCATCCTTGAGCATTAAGGAGTCCCGAACAGTAGGAACGGAATAACAAATATCGTCCATGTAACAATTACGGGTCACAATATCTGCCGCGTGCGGATACGATGCACGTTCGTCAATGCAAAGCTGTCGTAGAACTCGCATGGCGAGAAAGGGGCTACTTCGCAAACCAAAACATACGCGGTTAAAATTATATGTATTAATTGGTAAAGAATCGTTAAAACGAAATAAAAACCTTTGAAACATCCTGTGGTTTTCATGAACTAATATTTGTAAAAACATTTGATGTATGTCACTTGTAAAAGCCACGGGGTATAAGCGGAAGTCGAGTAATATTAAAAATAAATCATTTTGAAGATTAGCGCCCGGGTGAAGCAAATCATTCAATGACTTTCCTGAGTCCGTCTTAGCGCTCGCGTCCATAACCATTCGAACCTTTGTAGTAACCTTGTCACTCCTACAAACCGCGTGATGAGGTATATAATAACCCGAAGGTAGCGAACCATCATCTTGAAGTAGTGAAATGTAACCCTTTGATAAGTAATCTTCAATAATGGTGTTATATTCTAAGCGTAGTTGTGGAGCCGCGTTCAGCTTGCGCTCGAGATACATGTAACGACGTTTGGCTGTCTTGTATGAGTCACCGAGCTCAGTAGGGTCAGCCGAAAAAGGTAAGTTCACACTATAGCGGCCGGTATCGTCGCGAGTTACACCTTGTATAAAAATCTCTTCGCACTCCTTAGCGGCAGAGTTGACTGGACGGTCTAAAAGTACCTCCTCAATTTGCCAAAACCGTTCCAATAAAGTATCAACTTGAGGCTCATACTGAGTGGACGCACATAAAGAAATAATATCGGAAGTGGAATTAGAAACCGGAGTGTTCCCGATAATTATGTAACCGAAAATGGTTTCAAAACCGGTAGGTAGTCCGGGTGGACCAGTGATGCGACCCGAAAGTAAAATGTCCGAAAACAGCGGCGCGCCTATGAGAATATTTATTTCTCCCGGTGAGTGAAAATTTTTATCAGCTAAATTAACCTGGTTGAAATAATTTAATGATTCCCTATTTATTTTCACAGAAGGCAAATTGTCGGTAATTTGATCAATGACGTAGGAGTCAAGCGAAAGAAAAATGTTTTTATCATCGTGTGCAAATAAATTAATGTTTACGGAACCCTTGATACGATTAGGTGAAGAGCCAATTCCTTTAACTACAGCGCGCGATACTTTATTGTAGTTAATATTAAGTTTAGATAAGAAAGTCGACGTAATAAAATTGGTTTGTGACCCGGGATCGACGAGCGCACGAGCACTATGTAATACGCCGGCATAGTCTGAAACTAAAACTTGAACCGTACCCAGCAGGCAGGTGTTATTGATTTTACGGAGACTATTATAATTGCATAACGAAACATTAAATGCGGACGCGCTGTTATTTTGCACTAAAGGATCAGTTGATATGCTAGCCTGAGCGGCGCGGTCGTCAGTAGACGGGGCGCTCGTGCTGGACGCGGGGCGCGTCGAGGACGGCATGGGTGCGCCTGCGCATGTGTTCGTATACTGTTTTCTGCATAACAACGAGTGATGCTTACAATTACAGTAGCGACAATGTTGAACAGATTTACAAGCGGAATTATTATGAGACAAACTAAGACAGTTCGTACAACCATTATGTTGATTTATAAAGTTAAATCTATCATCAATAGGAAGTTTCTGAAACTTAAAACATTGATACAAGTTAAAATGATTTGAAAGCTTGCAAAACGAACAAGATTCATTATTCATTTGGCTATGCGACGCGGCACCTACAAATGAATGCATAGACTTTGAACTTGGGACATTTTTTCTAGCGATGACGTTTGATGAAGTCCGATCTAATATTTTAGATTGATCACGGAGAAAACCTATTAAATTTTCATAAGTAGGCAAATTGATGCTTCGATTAAACATTTCGAAGGCGCGAGAAGTTTCCGGGTCTATTTTCTTCAAAGAAAGATGAAGAAGAATAAAGTCGGCTAAATCGTCTAAATTCAAAGTTTTTAGACTCGACACGGCAGAAGCAAAATGTTCTAAAAATAAGTCTAAATTCTTTGAGTTAGCGACCGAAAATGGTTTAAAATCAAACATTTGATCCAAGTAAGCGGAGGCTAAATAACGTTTATCTTCATACTTAGTGACCAGTGTGTCCCAAATCATGTCGTAGTTCGTAGCATTCGGAGTAATACCTGACACTGCAGAGAGTGCACGGCCCGATAATTTACCCATCAAATATTGGATACGTTCATTGTTAGTAAGGTCGGAATTTTCATGTATAGTGGTTTTAAATGTTTCGTAAAACGTAGGCCAGCTAGTGGGTGAACCCGAAAAACTAACAAGTTCTAATTTCGGTAACTTAACGTGACACTTTTTAGTACGATCACTAAGAGAGGGAGAAGAGTGATCATGCATCTTGGAATTTAATTTATTAGCCGTAAATTTACAAAGGCAATATAATTCTTCAAATGAAGACCAACTTTGATAATTAGGTTCGTAATCTGCATTCAATAATAAGTTATTCGAACTAATATCATCGAGAATTTTCTCAAAATCGTCACGCAAAGAATCAATGGTAATCATAGCTGCGAGAAATCTGTCAGAATTAGCCTCATCTTTGAGATTTAATTTTGATAAATCATAAATTGCCTGTAAGCGTGCAAAAACCGTATCTCGCTTTTTAACCAGACATCTAAGATTACGGTCTGTATCTGAAGTCTGCCCACTATTTTTACTCATGATGAAAAATTATAAATCAATAAATGTGGTGAGACAAAGAAGTTTTAGAATAACCCTTATGGGTGCGGTACACAGGCGCGATGTCGTGTCCGTACGGTTTGTGGAACCAGCGTATGCGCTTACCTACACAATATGATAAAAAATATTCAAATACGTAATTTCTTATAATTACACAGAATAACTTGAAATCTTTTAGGAAATGGAACACAAACGAATAAAATTTGATATTCTTTATGTATAATGCGGAAATGTATAATATAACAGAAGTTTTATAACGGGCTATGTAGGTACCCTAGCGGAGATTATGCGATAATGCATACAGCGAAATATAAAGAAACGGTGATCCGGCTCGAAGGACCACAAAATGTTGACGCGATGAGGTGAAATCGGTCAACTGTATCACCATAGGAATTAATTTTTAAATAGCGGGGAAAGAGATCTAACCCTAAACCAAGGAAAAGCTGCACAACCACTCACCTCCGATTTGGAGCCTGCCTGGCGCGTTCTTCCTTCGTACGAAAGGGCTCGAGTCTCTGCGGTTCTTCGATATAGTGGACGAAGCCGTGCAAGAGGATGCACTGGCTCCAGAATAATGATGGCGTGGAAACTCCTCGATAGCACAGAGTCATACACACGCGACTGGTCGCAACCGACGATGGTCCAGTACTTCTCTTCGATAAAGTAGACGAAGCCGTGCAAGAGATGCACTGGCTACAGAATAATAATGGCGTGGAAACTCCTCGAGAGCACAGAGTCACGCACACGCGACTGGTCGCAACCGACGATGGTCCAGTACTTCTCTTCGATAAAGTAGACGAAGCCGTGCAAGAGATGCACTGGCTCCAGAATAATAATGGCGTGGAAACTCCTCGAGAGCACAGAGTCACGCACACGCGACTGGTCGCAACCGACGATGGTCCAGTACTTAAGCTTGTAGTCGTGCAGCGAAAAGAATTTGAATAGCGAAAAAATATGAGAGTACCTACATTAGATTAATAAAGAAAAAAGTAAGCACCGAATACCTTCGGCGCGAACAGATTTCATTTCTAGTTTCAAATAATTGAAAAAAGAATGAGTTATAGTTGTAATTGATGTATTTTTATACGATACTGATTTATTTAAAGCTGAAATTTTTAGTCCGGTTAAAATAATATTATTTAAGTACCTACCAATAATTTTGCCTAAAAGTTAAACGTAATTTTCCATAGAATGCAAAGTGATACAATTAATTAGCGCCCAATTTATATAAATAACTAAAACGTTTTGTTCTTAAATCTGTACCCCGAGTGTAAAGAATTGACGTTAATAAACACTTACTAATGCGTTTGCGTTTACGACACTTTATAGGAATTGGCACAGCGCCTCTACCGGAATACTCATGGTACTAATTTCTCCCATACAAATTTATAGTTAACGCAAAAGCATTAAGTAAGCAAGCTGTACACTCGGGGTACTGACATAAAAATAGAAGATCATAAATAATTATCACGAAAACACATTTTTTTAAATCCGGCACTGCATCAAAGCGTCACATTTAATTGGTTTAATTATTGACAATATTCCTCGATTGCCTCCAAGGTCTAAATAAAACATCCTTCATTTTATTTATCAATAGACATATAGGTATATATCTATAGTATTAATATCTATATTGACTTGTTATCATTAGTTAAGTACATTTTGTACTATTTAATGATGTTTACAAAATACTTGCATAAACATGATTGGATCGTTATTTCCTTGTTCCTCAGAATATTGAGAGTTTAGAATAATACTTGTCGTAGTAGGTGCTACTATTATTTAAATTACATTTATTACAATAATTAAATAGGGTTATATAGAGAGACGTAATCTTCTTTATGTGTGACATAATTGAAGTACAGCGCGGCCGCCGAGAGAACGCGTTTCTGACACCTGTTAAATCTCGGTTTCGGCTAATCCGATTGCGATGGGCCTTTTACGGGATGGTTCAGCATTTTCTAAGGTTTTTTATTGCACCATCATAATTTGATTAGCCGTTTCCGTGATTTGGCCAATATAAACAAGGAACGCATTCTCTGTGCGGCGGCACTATAATGTGCCCAATATTATCGAAACTTTTCATGGTAAAAGTTTTTACCGAAATGGTAAAAGTTTCGGTTGGTTCAAGACTGCATTGTATTAATTCTTTATACCTATTATACTTTGTAAATCATCATTTTAACCCCCCCAAAGAGACACCATACTCAACAGATTATATACTATTTAAGCGTGTCAGTGGGAGGCACCGTTTTACCAACAGATTACATAAATCGACGGTCCCTACGTATAAACGGACATGTCAAAAACCATGGTTTACAGGAGAGCGAAATAAAGATTCAAATCAATCTAGAAATAATACTATGTAATAATGTAATATTTTTGTTGTTGAAATGTTATACCGGGTTTAGAAAGTTTATAATGATGTTAAGTACTTTCCACATTTTTCAGATTTTCTTTGAAAAACTGACAGATGACTGTTTTTACATCGCCTTTAAAAAAAAATCTTTAAAAGTCAAGTCTAACATATCTGTTTATACGTAGAAGACAACATAACACAAATTTATGAAAGAATTTAAGAAAATATTAAAGAAAATATGGCATTCTATTTCCATCTTCAAAAAAGTTACCTTAAAAATCGTTAGTTCGTATCCGTGAATTTTTAAAATACACAGATGTATACATATCTGTTTATACATGGTCATTACAAACTGACTTAAGACTATTAATTTGCAATTAAAAAAAAGACATGTTGGTGAAAACTAAAATAACAGAGAGAGTTGAGGGAGATATTTGTTAATTAAAAAGGGTTTTCAATTAAATTATTAATTTTTAATAGTCAATCAACAATTCTTTATATTTTTATAAGACTCAATAAATTAAGAACTTAAATATATAAAATCTTAGGGTAACGTAAATAACGTCACTCTATTGTCAACTATGTGACATTATTTACGTGACCATTTAATCAGTATATTAGTTAAATAGCGCTTTATGTGTAAGGCGGTAAATGGTCAAATAAATAACGCCACCTTTCAGACATTGACAAACAATTCGACCTTATTTGAGTGGCAGATTAGTTAAATAACGTTTCATGAGTAAGGGGTAAATGTTTAATTCTAGTCAGATCAATTATTAAAAACCGAGCAAGTTCGAGTTGGACTCGCTCACGGAGGGTTCCATACAATAATAATAATATTAACTAACTCAACTTTGCTATGAAATTATTTATTATAGACGGACGGACAGCGGAGCCTAACTCCTGCTATCCATCCGTCCGTCTGTCTGTCCGTATGTAAGTTAACAAGATGGTTGCCCAGCGCATTAAGCTTGTTCTGGACGGGAAACATTATTTAAACACATATTTGATAACCTCCTAGTGGTATTTCAACTCAAGTGTCTTCCTAGTTTTGGGAAGGCACGTAAAATTGTTGGTCCCGGCTATCACTTAATTGTGATTATCAGTACATTAAGGGCTAATCATGATGAGGATGATACCGAAAGGTGGATGGCGGGCGCTTTAGTTCAATTTCGTGGCCTCCTCATTCTCCGTACCATAATACCCTAGATTTCTTTTACTGGGGCTGCATACAAGAAAAAGTGTGCTGCTGAAAATCAATATAAAATTTAGGTAAACTGCGCTATAAAATTATGGTTCTCTCGCTTTATGGAATAAAAAGTTTCAATTATTGTACTGTTTTGAAATTGTAAATAAATGGGTCTTCTTTTGAAACTACTTGCCGGGGTTAGTGTAGTACTTTTTTTAAACTATGATGTATCAAAGTTCGCTGGTATATTTTTTTCTAAAACATGACTATCAAATATCATTATATTTGACTAAATTAACAATGTTTGTTATTAGATTTGTGACTACGAATTGATAGCATGGTTATTTAGGAATACGTTAATAAAAAAACCACTGCAAAATTGGGTAATTTGTGATCACAGTACCCAAGACATGATCTAGGGTGTCAATGATAAAAGAGTTGAAAATCAAAAGAAAAACAATCCATGTCTCGACATGGATTGTTTTTGTTTGATTACCATGCTGGTATAGACTAATCTTTCGCCCAATACCCACTTGACCTTAAGTATCGGGACATGATAATGTTGCTTTTATAGGTGAAATATTTTTTTAAATAAATTATGTACCTAGTTTATCCATTACAAACATACAAAAATCAATCTCTTTCTCTTTATAACATTACTGTAGATAAACGTAAATGATGTCGAAGTGGTAAATTTTGTAATGAAACATATAAACAAACATGTAGGACATGCCTTCATTTACATTTATATTATACATTGCTAAGTTAGAAAAATGTTCACACTTTTTATTTATTTACTAATACTTTAAAATATACATTTCGGAATTATTCTTGATACTTCCCCATAAATCCATACTTAAATTTGACATGACCGCATTCACACCGTGTGGCGCGCATTTTAAGACACAGTACAAAACGACAAGTCTGATATGTCCGCTTCTACGTCACAAATTCTTCGATTTAAACATAGATGTTCTCTTATACGTTTTTAATTTCCAGTAAACTACTTTATATTTTACTAAATATTTTATATGGATAGTTGCGTATCGATTGTATGAAACCAATTATGCAATAAAAAAAAATGCATTTTTTGACATGTCTGTTTATACGTAGGGACCGTCGAAATGTTTGTCTTATCATTTAGTACTTATTCTTGTTAACAGGATACATAGTGCTGTGGTATAGAGTCGATATTAGACTGACGTAGGGTTGCCATCTGTCCGGACTTCCTCGGATTTGTCCTAGTTTAGAGGGCGTCCGGAAGCGTCCGGGTGGGGTTTCATTTTTTGTCCGGGTTTAAAAGTTTTCAAGTTATAACAATCAAAAATATTTTTTTTTAATTCCATGTTCCAAAATCAGGGACTTTCACGCTTCTTACGGACCAACCCTAGACTGAAGGAGCTCGCACTCGGCTATGCGCTTTTCACAATTCACGGGGCATGAGTATTGCCATTGCTTTCGTCTCTATATAGGAATCCTTGCTCTGTGGGATACCAGGCCATCATATCCTTAAGGTTTAATTAATTTAGTAGGTTTTTTTATACATGTTTTGTTACATCTATACTATAATCTCTAATCAATATAAATCGGAAGAGTTTTTGTGGCTAATCTCTGGGCCAGTCGGATTCGGAATATTCTTTCACTTTCAGGAAGCTACATTATCCCCGAGCATTATAGGCAACTTTTTACCCCGGAAACTTAGGTAAAACCGCGGAGGACCACTAGTTTTAAATATCTCATCACACGGTTGTAAGTAAATACGCAAATTGCGTCAATTGTTTTGTCACGTTTCAACTTACGCATATTGCATGTCAAATGCACTTTTATTAACACATCTATGTAGAGTAATTAAATAAAGCAGAATGGTCATTTCATTGAAACTATGTTCTTGTAAGTCCTATTCTTTAATTATAAAAATACATCGTATGTCTGTTGAGTATCCTTATAAATCAAGAACACAGATTTTGATGTGGTTTTTACAAATAGCTATAGTCAGATTTTTTATTCTGTGGACTAAAATGAATGACATATGGTGTGGTGAGTGATCCTGATCCTGAGTAAGCCCTCATTTAATTCACTCATTTATGTCATTAAAATACACTAATTAATATTATTTTTTTTAAACTGAAAAAGTGATATCTTTATTTACAACAAATATGTACAAAATCTATATATAGAAAATTTCCTCAAGCCTGCCGCTAAGGTTCCCAGAAGGCTGGCAGCGTTTCCTCTTTGGATAGCCAAGCTGACGCGTTGGCGGAAAAAGCTCCCCGCCCGCTGGTCTCCGGAGGAAATAATATTATGTATTATTATATTTTTGTACCGTGGTATTATGTTTATTAATCCTAACTTAATATTATAAATATGAAAGTGAGTTTGTTTGTTTGTTTGTTACGCCTTCACGCCTCAACTACTCAACGGATCATCAGGAAATTTGGCATGCAGATAGCCTATGGTATGGAGAAAGACATAGGCTTTTTATTCCGGGAACGCACGTGAAACCGCGGGGGACAGCTAGTATTGTTATAAGTAAACATTTATTTACACAAATGTCGTGTCACAACGGCTCGATTAATTACTAATGAGTGAGCCTTACACAACACCATGCTTAACACTTGCAACATTGAAAAAAAAGGTCGATCGCATCTGTTATTTTCAAAGTCAAAGTCGAAGCCATTTATTCAATTTAGGCCCCAGAAGGGCACTTATGAAGGTCACATTTACTGAAGTTACCACCGGTTCGAAACTCGGCCTTCAACTGAGAAGAATCCGGCAATTTTAGTCCATGGAATGAAAAATCAGACTATAGGTGATTTTGAGGAAGATTTATTTCAGGCAAGGGACTTTTTGCAGGGTAGGGTCGGTGACGGGAAAGTGTGGTGGATGGTACCCGCTTACCATCGGGCGGACCGTAAACTTGTGTAACTTAATAGTATAAATACGGGAATAGGCTGGTCAATAAAATTTGATTATCTATTTAATTCAAAGTTTACACTAATAAGTTAGATAATGAATATCTAACAATCAAAACATTTATGCATGTTTATGACACTATTATAATCTTGTTTTTTTTCATGTTTAGTAGGTGATACACAAGATACGTGGTTACGTGCTGATTTACATTTTTTATTGTAAATATTGTTTTTTTAAACGTCTATGAGGCCATGACCCCAATAATACATTTACAAAAAATATGCCTAACACTCGTATCTAAACAACCAACCTACTCTATAAATGCTGGAAGATTTTTTTATTATTTATTTATCATTCCAAAGAGATAAGTAATTATTATCACGTAATTATGTAAGCTTTTTTCAACTCGACCGTTCTCCGTGCTTCAGCACGTAAAGCCATTGGTCCCGGCTATCACTTAATTGTAATACTCGTTAAGTTAGTTGTAGGCCTCGTAGGCGGCCTAAAACTCCAACAGTAGGTTGACCACTAGCCTACCTCCACCAATACGAAGTGGCATGCCTGGTGGAGTATCTGCCCATTCCCTTTCACCGTCATTTGTGAAAGGAGGCCCGTGCTCAGCAGTGGGACAACATGGGCTGATGATAATTATGATGATAAAGCAAACTAACGGACAGATAGAGACGATACGTTTTATAATATGTAGAGATACGGATAATGTTACCAAAGCAAGCAATGTACAAGCATACAAAGTCAAGATATAAAATGGCACTTAGGTGTAAACGCTCGAACAAATCGAAAGGAGCTTGGTACAGTAGTACCCAACTGACATGGCTTACCGATAAACCTGCGCAGAAGATACATTTTGAAAGCGCGGGAGACCGCTATTGGTCGGCAGCTGCCGCCATGCTAGCGCGCGCCGTGCGGAGGTGTGAGACTTGCAAGTGAGACGGAACTCACAGCTGTAGTATATTATGAACCTTATAGTAGTTGATTGTAAGTTTTAAGCATTCTTTCGTTAATCTTCGGGGCCATACTTTATTTTCTGTGCGAACGAAGATTCACGATGCGCCTTATCAGTTGGGTACTACTGTAACAGATTTTTAGCTTAAGAATATCTCCTTTCAGGCGGATAACAATGCTATGATCTCCTAAGGAGCGCTCAAGCTCATCGTAAGTAAGATCCGAACTGACAGCCATCATTGACATGAGACAGGACTACCACAAAGGTATCATAATTCAAGCACCATTATACAAAATACCTCTTCAAATTCCTTTTCGATGTAGAGCTACAGTAACTCCTTATCATCAGGCGGCCCGTAGGCTTATTTGCAATTTAAAAGAAACACTAACATGTGAATCAGAATTAGAATCATTTATTGTCATAGTTAGTCAGTTTGTGGATAGTGTAGGTAAAATAAGAGCGCATTACATGAAATGACCCCACTGCGCTTTATTTGCACTATATCCTTATCTATGGCCCTTCGCACGTGCATAGTTTATGTACAATGTTCATTTGAATGTATATATATTTATCTTGTTTGATTATTGTAATATACGAGTAGCGTTCGTTTAATAACACTAATTAAAACTACATAGTTGAAAAATAGGCGCGCGGTACTCCTTGCTTTTAATAATGAGTAATAAACATCTTCATAAATCACATCCTCACATGCATATTGTACCAACTTTCACATGTTTAATGTTAGTACAGTGGTACCCAATTAATATGGCTTACAGTATTACCCAACTAATAAGGCGCGTCGTGAATCTTCGTTCGCACAGAAAAGAAAGTATGGCCCTGAAGATTAACGAAAGAATGCTTAAAACTTACAATCAACCTTAGATCACTACTATAAGGTTCATAATACACTGCATCTGTTAGTTCCGTCTCACTCGCTAGTTACGCCCCTCCGCACGGCTTTGAAAATGTATCTTCTGCGCAGGTACATCGGTAAGCCATATCAGTTGGGTACTACTGTACCGATGTACCTGCGCAAAAGATACATTTTCAAATCGCGGGAAACGCTATTAGTCGGCAGCTGCCGCCATGCTAGCGCGCGCCGTGCGGAGGGGCGCGACTTGCGAGTGAGACGGAACTAACAGCTGCATTGTATT
Source organism: Polyploca ridens (assembly GCA_951394255.1). Taxonomy (NCBI): domain Eukaryota; kingdom Metazoa; phylum Arthropoda; class Insecta; order Lepidoptera; family Drepanidae; genus Polyploca; species Polyploca ridens. The sequence goes on along the minus strand of OX596254.1, from coordinate 3,604,548 downwards.
ATGAACCTTATAGTAGTAATGTAAGGTTGATTGTAAGTTTTAAGCATTCTTTCGTTTATCTTTGGGGCCATACTTTCTTTTCTGTGCGAGCAAAGACACCGAAAACAAGTCATGAAATAAATAACATATTTCGTTGTAAATACCATGATGAAACATATTAGTAACTATAATGATTTCATTTCATGAAGCAATTAGAAAGTACATGAAGGAAAACCGGTGTAAATACAGGGAATCATTTGTCATTCATCCTGCCAACAAATGACGAACGTTTTGTTTGTTATACAATTAGGTAGATAGGTAGAGCATGGCGTTTACTCAAAGAGAATGTAAGGTGGAGGACCTTACAGAATACCGCAGCCAAATAACTTTATGTTGTGTTCCTGCGCGTGAGTACGGTCACCAGAGCTCATTGAGGAGGGTGTAAGGTCGGTAACGCTGGTTGCAAGCGTTCATATGGCTACCTTAACCGCTAACCATCAAGCGGGATGTATGCTTGTTGTGACTTTGTCGCTCACGCTTGTTATACGCACCAAAACTAAAAAATGCAAGATTTTGTAGTTGTTGCCTATAAAAGTTTACCCTAAGTTTTAATTGAATCAATGTAAAGAATAAAAAAGTTGAGTTACGAATAACTGTAGTTAGTATAGTATAGTGTAGACGTATTATTTATTCTGTGGTAGGCGCCGGTTCGCAGCCGACCGCAGGTGCCGCAGGCAGCAGCAGCAGGCGACACTGTCGCAGCGACTCTACAGTTTCTCTGTGAGAAATACCTATCGTATCTAACGACACGTAGAGACGCGTCGTACATAGAAACGAAAGAAAAAGAAGCAGGACTTTTTGGCGGGAACTTGCAGAGTGACGTTGCATTTTCATTTTTATTTTCATAAATTCGTGTATTTTGAGTTTTATTGTGTATTTTCGGTGGTATTTTACCCAATAAAGATCATCCATGTGCACCAGTGAAGTGAAATGAAATGAATTATGTGTATCGTGACTTTTCAAGTTGTCTCAAAAAGTCCGTGAAGAGTTTTAGTACAATGACCACCATTGTAGTTACTTTACTTACTTACTTTTATGGACGGTGACTGACTGAGGACTACATGTGAAAGTGATTTATTGTGAGTGTGGAAACTATAATATAACTCGACACTGGCAGAAATGAGCCCTGACTTGGGCTTGGTTGCCAAACTTAAAAATAAGAAGAAGCAGTGTCGCCTGCTGCTGCTGCCTGCGGTCGGCTGTGAAGCGGCACCTTTACGATTGCTTTTTATTTATTCGTTTTCTTCACGAAATATCAATATCTATAAAATATTGTGAGAATGCCAAACCACTTATAGTAAGCACAGAAGGGGACTCGCAATACGTGCTGAAACGTACTTTAGTATATGTACCTACATTGAACAAATGTGTACCACCTACGAGAAAATTACAACTAATCTAAACCGTGAATCCAATCTCCTTCGTATAGTAAGCATATAGAACACACTTTGAATACAAAGTTAGCTAATACGAAGCGAGTAGCTACAGGGTGTTGCTGCCATCGACTCCCCACCACAACATTCCTAGCAGGGCTGTATTCAAATGTCGAGAATTGTACACCCCTACAACTATAAGCCGGTAATGAAAATGGATGCAACATTCGATGTTTTTTGATATGCTATTTTTATGTATTACCGATACTAATGGTCTAACTAGATTTTAACCCATTGGCTCCTGGATGGTATGCGTTCTACCAATGTATAAGTATGACACATGAAAAAAGAGTATTCCAGGACCGGTGAGTCAACTGATTAAGAGTGGGCATAAAGCTAGGAATAAAAACTTAGCCTTTGTCATCCGGACCATATTAAAGAATCGATTGGCACATAATTCATCGAAATCGGATTACTCTTTTAGGCGCTACGGTGGAATATACATAAATACAAACATACATAGACTGCTAAAAACACAACCCTTCCTTTTTGCTTTGTCGTAGTCGGGTAAAAAATTGCATTTCACGGGCTAGCGGGCAGCGAGCGGCGAACGTGCACTAAGTCTTTAATTTAAATAACTCGTAAAGTATGGAATATTTAATAATGTTTTTTCTGTGTATAGGCATGTGTTTGACCACAATCTCACCATAGTAAGTGATGATGCGGCCGAAGGTGATAAGCACACAAAGCCTAGAAGGAACTGTGGCTCGATTCTCGTAATAAAACTTCAACGATGTCGTAGCGACTTCAACGATTAAACTGTGTTTTTTACTATTATAATGTCAAATGAACGATTGAAAAACGATCCTATTGACAAATTGTTGAGGCATATACACGTTTGAATGTTTTTTATACAAAATATTTCACGTAAAACAATTTAAATAGTTGAAGTCGCTACGACACCGCTGACGTTTTATTACGAGAATTGAGCCACTGGCTCTCATTTGCAGTTGTCGGAACACACCGATATATCGTTAGCTTGTGTTTTTGCTTTAAACCCACTCTTAAGACGCTGTTCGATAATAGAGGCAATTGAACATAGGCTGGCTTTAGATCAAATTATGGTCTAAACCAGTTTATATTGGGTTAGTACCTAAAAGGGGCGGCTCGAGGATTTCATTTTGAACCCGTCCACAATTCTCTCTTAATTACAATATAGCTGTGCCCTAAATGGACCTGGTTTATCCAAACCATCCGGGTACATTAATTATTCAGTATTCATATTGAATCACTCTATTGGATTTACCTACAGATTTGTTGGTTAAATAATGCCATATTTTATCAAGATCTTATTGTCTTCATTTCTAAGATATGATAAGATTCTTTTGAAGTTACGATGATGAAGGATTTATTCACCTATTTACATTATTACATATAATGACAAAACCCCTGTTCGTAATAGCGAAGTTTAGGAAACAATACATCTATCCGATACCAAACCATCGTCACCAACAATCTCACTGGCTAACAAAAACTCAAAAACCTACCGATGTACATCAGCTGCACTTCTTCGAGCCAGTTATCTTCAATGCGTATCTTCCATGAATGCTCAGATTGTGCATTGAGCTCCCCACCATGGTTATCCCAATATTGCAGGGTTGACAACGCGTGAGTGATACGCCTGTTGTTTCTATGTATTAGGCGGGTTGTATGTTTTTTTTTTTTTAATGTTTATAGAGGCCTGTGTTTGACCGCAATCTCACCATGGTAGGTGATGATGCGGCCGAAGGTGGTAAGCACACAAAACCTAGATGGAACTGGCTCTCAAGTGCAGCTATCGGAACACACCGAAAGGTGCTTGGCGATAGATTTTCAACTTGAGGGTGGTAGCCAGCCAGGCGGGTACTACAAAGTACCGTACCACCATGCTAAGGTTTCCTCACGATGTTTTCCTTTACCGAAAGCTCAAGCTCATTGTAGGATTCGGACCCGGGACCTTCATCTCGGTATCCGACGTCACTACCACTGAGCTATCATCGCCTTAAGAAAACGTCAAAGACAGCAGGCGAGTATCAAATGATATCTCTAGAAGTAAGGTCAAATAAGAAAAGAAGCGCTCGTGGTGTAGCGTCGATCGGCAAAGTTAAGCTACAACCGTCGTGGTCGGTACCTGGATGACTGACCGCCTAGTGGTATTTCAAATCGAGCGTTTCCGTGCTTCGAAAGGCACGTAAAGCCGTTGGTCCCGGTTATCACTTAATTGTGATAGTCGTTAAGTTAGTTCGATGTCTCCTAAGCGACTTGAAAAATTCCAACAGTAGGTTGACCACTAGCCTACCTCCACCGATCCGCAGTGGGCACGCGTGGTGGGTTATTGCCAATGATATTATCTTAATATATAAAATGATAAACTGATTGTTGATATATCAGCCTACAGCCCAAACCGCTGGACCAAGAGATTTGAAATTTTGCAAAAAGATACCTTATATAGTGGAGGCATCCACTAAGGAAGGATTTTTAGAAATTCCACCCCTAAGAGGGTAAAATAGGGGATGACAGTTTGTATGCAAGTCTGTCAGTTTTGAAGTTAGGATCTTCAAATTTTGTGTTTAGGCTGACGATTGAAAATTAATGTGTAGTTATCTCAGCGTTTGTAATAATTCCACCACCGAAGGGAGGAAAAGGGGGATGAAGTTGGGTATGCAAGTCCTTCAATTTCAAAGTAAACTTCACTAAATGTATTATTATATGGTGTAGGCATCCACTAAGGAAGGATTTTTGGAAATTCCACCCCTAAGAGGGTAAAATAGGGGATGACAGTTTGTATGCAAGTCCGTCAGTTTTGAAGTTACGATCTTCAAATTGTGTGTTTAGGCTGACGATTGAAAATTAATGTGTAGTTATCTCAGCGTTTGTGATAATTCCACCACCGAAGGGAGGAAAAGGGGGATGAAGTTGGGTATGCAAGTCCTTCAATTTCAAAGTAAACTTCACTAAATGTATTATTATATGGTGTAGGCATCCACTAAGGAAGGATTTTTGGAATTTCCACCCCTAAGAGGGTAAAATAGGGGATGACAGTTTGTATGCAAGTCCGTCAGTTTTGAAATTAGGATCTTCAAATTTTGTGTTTAGGCTGACGATTGAAAATTAATGTGTAGTTATCTCAGCGTTTGTGATAATTCCACCACCGAAGGGAGGAAAAGAGGGATGAAGTTGGGTATGCAAGTCCTTCAATTTCAAAGTAAACTTCACTAAATGTATTATTATACGGTGTAGGCATCCACTAAGGAAGGATTTTTGGTAATTCCACCCCTAAGAGGGTAATCTTAATAATAATCTTAATATATCTAATAATATATATAAAATGCTTTTGTGGGTACGTAAATACGCAGTTTTCTCAATCACCACCAACCCCAATCAACTTCCCATTGGGGTGGTAAATACCCCTTGGTCTCCAGGTGGTAGTAAGGGAGTCTGGTCGCGGTGGGTGGAAGGGGGTGGTTGTGGGTGGCGAAAATGTTAAAACATATATTGCTGTCCTTTTCTAACGCATGAGGACTTCTGAAAAGATCTCAAAATTTCTGGAATGGAAAGTTCCAAAATGTATAAAACGGTTATAATCGATCTGGAATGTTCTAGAAAGTTCAACAAATATCTGGAATGATCTAGAAAATTCTAGAGTGAATGCAAACTATTATAATCGATATAGCATGTTTTGAGAAAGTTCTACAAATTTCTGGCTTCATCTAGAAAGTTCCAAAATGTCCAAAACTGTTATTATCGAGTTAGAATGTTCAAGAACGTTCTAGAAATTTTCCGAATGATCTGGAAAGTTACAAAATTAGTGCAATTGATTATGATCGATTTAGAATGTTCGAGAAATTTCTTGAATGATCTAGAAAGTTCCAAAATTAGTAAAACGGTTATAATTTATCTGGAGTGTTCTAGAAAGTTCAACAAATATCTGGAATGATCTAGAAAATTCTAGAATGAATGCAAACTATTATAATCGATATAGAATGTTTGAGAAAGTTCTACTAATTTCTGGCTTCATCTAGAAAGTTCCAAAATGTCCCAAAACTTTTATTATCGAGTAAGAATGTTCGAGAACGTTCTAGAAATTTTCCGAATTATCTGGGAAGTTCATAAATGAGTGCAATTTATTATGATCAAGAATTTTTGGATTGGTCTGGAAAGTTCCAAAATGTGTACGAGGTACGAGTGTTATTATTGATCTATAAAAACCAAATCGAAGTGATGTACATCTAAATATTCTAGAGTGATCTGGTACTGGAAATTTCGGTATATAAATCGAAATTCAGTGACTTTTCGTCAGTTCAATTGTGATTGCAGTCGAGTAAAAAAAATAACAAACTATTTGAATGTTCTGGAAAGTCTCTCAATATCGAAAATAGAAATCTATAATATGTTAAAAATGTATCCTTATATATTTTTTATACCATTAAACATGCGATGTATTTTTTTAACCCGAGCAACGCCGGGTTTCGCTGCTAGTAATATTATAATATCATTGGTTATTGCCCATTCCCTTGCACCCTCATTTGTGAAAGGAGGCCTGTGCTCAGCAGTGGGACATTATAGGCTGATGATGATGATGAAGGTGTAATAATACTGGAAGTATGTTACCATATCCAAATTTAGCACTCGCATCAGCGCCATTGAATGGTACTTGCGAATATCCGGACCATCACCGTCGCCGTCGCAAATTAAATCGACTCTTGTTCAAATGCAACGTTTGTTCACTGCGACTTGAACCAACTGGCTTACTCGTTACGGTATACCGACGTTGATACATTCATGTATATCGCGGCACACATGTTTGGTATCATTAGTGTGTTGTTTATTTCTAGTAGTACTCCTATATAAGGTCCTAATAAATTAGTGAACTTCCTCTTGAGGAATGAATGTATAGGTCATTAATAATCAAAATATAATCCGCGACAAAAAAAAACTTCTTTGATTGCATAGAAACTCGCTCCATACAAGTCAAAGAAGATTTTTTTTTATTTTTCCCTCGGATTATTTTTCTAATATTATGTTTTAACCGTGTTTTAACCAAGTTTTAACACTTCACTCTATGGTTTTGATTACTAATGACCTATACACTCATTCCTCAAGAGGAAGTTCACAAATTTATTAGGAATTTAGGACCTTATATAAAAACTGCTTGGACGTGCAAGCTTATATGATTGCGTCAGACCATAGAACAGCTCGTAAAGAGTGACGACGAGACTGATCACATTTGACTAGAAGAAACAGCAAAAAACGCATTTAGATTCTAAAAAATATCCCGTGACATCGATCAACCAACTATTATAAGTTTTAAGTTAAACTAAAAAGTCGTTAATATAAACACAAATAGATAAATAGAAAATGGCGGTCAATTACAAAAAAAAAACCGGCCAAGTGCGAGTCGGACTCGCACACGGAGGGTTCCGTGTAATATTAACTAACTCAACTTTGCTATGAAAAAAAACGCTAAAAATATTGAATGAAAGGTAAATTGCGGTTTACGATTTATGACGTATTAAAAAAAAACTACTTACTAGATCTCGTTCAAACCAATTTTCGGTGGAAGTTTGCATGTACACACAGCTACACATCAAGCTATACATTTCCAGTATAAGCTGATCTCCCATTGTAAAGTTTTTCCGTACAATGAGAGGTCAGCTTATACTGGAACTTACTTGATTTCTAAACTATTCGGTTTAGAAAAAAAAATATTAGAAACCTCAATATCATTTTTGGCGACATATCCATAGATACCCCACACGAACGGGTTTGATGAAAAAAGAATTTTTGAGTTTCCGTTTTTCAATTTTGTGTGAAAATCTTAAGAGGACTCAATTCGTGATACTTTCCATACAAAACCTCTGTACTTATTATGGCTTTGTTAAACATTTTTCGTTAGATGTTTTGAACAAATTAGTATCTTGTGCACTATATCTAGCCGTGTATCTAGGCGTAATTTAAAAAGAGTGTAAAACAAATTCAGTCATAGCCTGTGAAAAACAGCGTTTTTGCCTGAACTTTGGCCCTATCTAATGTACCTATAAATTGTAAAAGTAAAGAAAACATTTAGATACCAGGCTTGCAAATGTATTGGAGATTCTAAATAACTAACTTTTTTTTTCACAAACTTGTAAGTTTTTTTCACAAGAAGTATACTCCTGGAACAAGTTTTATGAATGCGAAATCATGAACGACAACCTAGCGAAGGGGCCGCGAGTGATCAGCGTAATTTACCGATTGATAACCGACGGCTATGATGCTGTCTCTCTTTTTTCGCAGTCAAACATTACGTTGGATGAAACAACAAGCTTTTAGACTATGCTTGCGTTGAAGTTGCGCCGGCCACAGAGGGCCACCTTAATGCGGTTCACAGAATACATCTACTTACCAAGTTTCAACAGTGTAGTTCTTATAGGTTCGGAAACATACGGACGGACAGACGGACAGACATGACGAAGCCATAAGGGTTCCGTTTATTTGCCATTTGGCTACGGAACCCTAATAAGCTGGAGAGATGAAGCGCCCCCGCTGGAGCAAAAGTGTCGGCTCGTGGCTAGTCCCCGCTCCCGTCAATGTTGCCACTCGCTGAGAGACGACACCCAAGTTCGCCCGACCAACATACAACCGGTTAGCTCAAAGTTGCCAGAGGTACTGTACACATAAATTACGTTACTATTGCAACCAATTTCCAAATCTATGGAAATATTATTATGTTGAAAGATTATATTTGCATAACCGCTCTAAACCCGATTGCAACCAAATTACATACCGAAGCTTCTTTCCTAGATAAAGCAAAAGATTTTCGATCAAAGTTCTTGAAGATATCATAGATCAGTACCTGCCAGTTATCTAATCGTCGGAATGATAAATGAGTTATTGCATTACGGACAAAGTTCACAAGACGCGCAGGATACATACCGAGCTATGTGGACATTGTGCGATGATAAAACAATGCAATCTCATTGAAAGTGGCGATATCTATCGGTCATTGGTACTTTGAACTATGCTCATATCATGAAAACAGATCTATGAAGCTCATATACGAGGATCGCAAATAATATCAGATAAGTCTTGTCAATTTTGATGACGAGCCGGTTAGCGTAGCAAAAAAATCCTAGTTCTACTGCATAGATACTTTGACTGCTATGCCGGGCCACTCGTAAGTTCGATCCCCACCCAGCACAATAATTTGCGTGTATGATACTCTTCTACACCGTAGCTTGCGTTGCTCGTTAAAGAATAGACAAACCATCTGTTAAGCTACAGCTCTCAAGTAGAGTAAAAATATTCTTGCTGAATTTCTAGCCGTTTCTAGTGTATTACGTGTTGGCTCCACACCTCAACGTAATGTAATAATGTACTTATAAGTATTGTTTCCTGACTGACTGTCTGCCAACACTATGCCAGTCGCTATTGTGTAGCTGCGCAATGAGTGCTACTTTTTGTGGTTAGGTCATTTACTTTAAATCCTTTATCTTGAAATACAGTTCATAAATATTTACGTGGGTTTCATTACATACCAGCACCCTACATAACGAACCGGTGGTTTAATCAATTGTAACGTTCGTAAGTGCCTTATTAGGACCTATATTGAATAAACAATTTTGAATTTGAATTTGTACGTCGTACCCACTATCCTACTTTTGAATATTCTGCGCCTCAAGTTGAAAATCTGTCGCCAAGTACCTAACGTTGCGTTTTGGCAGCACTTGAGAGCTATCTGATAGTCTTCACTAAGCACTGCTTACCATCTAGGCCATATTATCACGTACCATGATAGAAAGACCAGGACTTTGGTCATCACTCTTGTCCTGAAATCTCTTGATGAAACAGTATTTCATTGTTACCTCTTATTACGTATTCTATAATCGTTTAGCACGTAGCTTCCTTTATAAGATGCTAGTGATAAGTAGGCATGCCTACAACCAGTTATTCCAGAGTATCCAGATCATCGCAGTGTGGTTACCTCCCTACTACTAGATATTAACATTAATTCTGTCTTAAAATAGGGCCTTCCTAATAGGTCACTTTTGATAGCTCATATACATTCATGTGTCAAAAAGAGATAAACATAGTGCGGCAAGGAGAGACACAAATATTTCTTAGCATGGCCATAGATTAGTAAACTGTTTTCAGGATTATATGATATCGGTGACAGTTCACATTTTCCGGTTCACTCATACTACTTGCGAGTAACTAATATAATATTTTACTAAAAATATTTTAATTTCTATTTTATATCATTGCAAAAATACAATATATATCGCTATATATAACTAAGAAACAATTTCAGCACATTAATACTATAGCTTGATAATTTTAAAAATTAAGAAATAGGATGTACTTAAAATACTTGCTGCATGAAACGGAACATTGACCTATAGTGATTGACAATGCTTGATCGACAGGGAAATTCAAAAAAGTATCGATATACAGGGTGTTGTTTTGGTCGGCGACAAGCGACCCAGGAGCGGTAGTACAAAATATATATTCCCCAAAAATGGGTTTAATTCCATTAAATACTGTAAATATGTTGAGAAATACCTTATTCAATTTGAAATAAAATTACCGCAAAGTATGGTTACTAGGCACGTGCACAGTCTAGAGCTAGGCGCAAGCCACCATCGCCCCACCCCTTTACTCCCTCGTACTCCCGTAGAGTATTATGTCTACACTTGAGCTTATTACATGATTTTCAAAATTTTATTTTTTTAATTTTTATTATTTAAAAAAAATAAAGTATTTTTTTTATATTTTTTTTAGCACCAGTATCATTTGTATTATCGACCCTGAGTCGCTCGTCGCTGACCAAAACAACGACCTGTATGTTATATCGATTATTTTTGAATTGGTTTATCAATATCGAAATATTTTTAATTACCAAAAAATTTCGATATATCAGTACGATATCAAAGAGAGAGAGAATATTCTTACATTATTAGGTAAATATCAATTAACAAACATAATTTCTCATAAATCCTGTAATAATTATCTGAAATTAAGAACAACGATAATAGTACAAAATGATACATATGTGCAAAGTTGGTAATTACACACGAGGCGGTATTAAGCAGTAAGACAGTGATAAGGAAATATAATTTGGAAAATAAAAGCACTAAAATGAAAATCGATTAGACTTTCTTTATGAACTTTCTCGATACGACAAAAACATCGATTGGATAACGTTAAGGCGCATGACTATAATTGTCAAAAGTGAACTGTCACCGATATCTTCTAATCCTGAAAACACTTTAACGAGGCAGCGTATAATTTATTCATCATATTCATTTTCTTCATGTAGTAGGCCCTCTGTGTTCAGATATTGATTAATATAATATTTGGGTCAGCCTCTAGACTCAGAACCTATTTAATTCATAACACATCGCTTTGTTTGACATGCCCTTTAGATGAGTAGGTAAATAAGCTAATATATTGCAAAATGAGTTATCGAATAGGTATAGTAATTTCCGACGTATTGAACCTGAAAATCATCGAATTCACTTATAACCAAAGAGACGACTTCGCCACGTGGCAAGAAGAAAAATCTAATTTGACAGGAGCATATTTTGACATAACAGGATTTGATTTGTCAATATTTTTTTGAGACCAGATTTATTATGAGGCGCACGTCGCCGTCGGCAAAAGTAAAGACAATGTGGGGAGTCCAGACGGTCTCTCGGTGATGATGAAGGAAGAAATAAGTTTAATTGTGTGCCACAATGACGAGCTTTTATATTCCGGCCAGATACAAAAGGTCAGCATTGAAACGACTTACCTACCTTACTATAGTGAATGTCCATCGCAAACCTAGTCAAATCCCCATGTTACCCGAGTGTGTTGCAAGCGTCAATAAGCTACTGTGACGGCTTACATATAGGTGGGCCGTATGCCAGCACAGTTAAAGCATGATTGCTCATGCTCAACGCAAGCTTGCAATGCTTTAAGCAATACATCTGTGACCGATTATTGTTTTTTGCGAGTAACTTCTTATAAAATATGGTTTCCGGTTTAGGGGTCCCTTCCCTGGTTCTTTATGACAGCCTATGTTTATCCTGATCCAATATTACATGGATGGACACTGTAATTTTTTTTTATTCTTTCAACAGACCTAAAGTACACTTCGAAGAGCCACAACGCCTCGCAGTACCAATAAAACTCAGCCATTATAGAGAAGAATCTGTAGCATTGGGACGACGCTGGCCAAGACGTGTCAAAAACGAATCAATTAAAACACAATATGTGTATCGAAATATAATCAACCGTTGGTGCCACAGACGAAAATTCGCAAAACAACTTAAAGCTCTTAAAAAGAAAGAAGAGAAAGAAAAGCGAAAAATTGCGAGAGAGAAAGCACGATTGGAATTAGAGAAGGAATACTTGAGGCTGTTACAGGAACAGTACCTGGAGCAGGAAAGACTAAGAGCTCTGTATCCTCCGCAACCAGAACCGACAGGCACGGTCACACCTATAATTAAGAAAAAAGAAAAAAATAAAACACATGTTAATCGAGAACCTGTCAGTCAGTGGTACAAAAGACAAAAAGCCCTCAGAGAATATAAATCTCTTCAAAATAAAGAAGAAAATGAGAGGCTAAGAATCGCGAAAGAGAAAGCACAATCGGAATTAGAGAAGGAATACTTAGAGATGTTCACGCAACAATACCAAGAGCAAGAAAGACTGCGGGTGCAATATCCGCTATCTGAGCCAACAACAACGCCTAAGAATAAGAAAAAAGAAAAAATTCAAATAAAATTTATTTATTTATTTATTTATTTATTTACCTACTTACATCTACTTTTACAGGGATACCCTAATACAGTAGTGTCGAACTTACTTCAAAACTTATAACATTTCCATATAACATAAAATTTTAAGTGCTATCCTTGTGAATTCACTCAGAGTACAGTAGAATATGTCGGTTTCCTCAGCAATGAGATTGAGGGTGCGAAGAGCGCGCGTCAGCGGCGCCTCTTTCAGTAGGTTGGTACGCGCTCGGGGCACTGCAACCAGCTGCGGTCGCCGTCGCCGCCACACGAACGAACGAACGAAAAGAAAAGAAAGAAATAAAAAAAGAGAAAAAGCGTGTGAAATCAGCAAAAACAACTTATGACAAACCGCGGACTGTGACTAAATACGTGACTGTGAGAAGAGCGTAAGCAAATTTTCTTTAATTCTCTTGCAATCTGAATCTCTCTCTCGAAATATCAAAGCCCCTTTTACTGCCGCACTCAGACACAAAATATAAGTATTTATTATAATCTAGCAATAATTAATAATTTTATTCTTATTGACGTCCGAGTGCGGTAGTGCAGTAAACACTACTAAACAGTAAATCTACACTTGTGGCTAGAAGCGAAACGAAGGACCAAACTGTATGCTATATGGCAACATATTTTCAAAGGTGGTGAATGAAGAAATGGATAGGTAGGTAATACAACAGTCCGGCCAGATAGTAATTTGGCCGCAGGTTAGGCGAGATACCGGATAGTTACCGAATATCCGTTTCATCACTAGAAAATTTTACTTACCGAACATTTTATTTTCATAAATAAGTATATCTCCGCCCTTGCCCTTTAGTGGTCTGTAGTTGTTGTTTTTTCTTACAGGACCAACAACTCGTTTACAAATCGTTGCCAGAACTGGTGCTACCGGTTGTGTTGCCAGTTCTACTGCTGTCTCACCTTCGTATTGGTCATGGGTTTCGTTATAATCTGTATCGCATAGATATGGTTTAATACAACATTGACCATGACAACTTCATAGTTTTATTTTAACTTTTTAGCTTATGAAGAGTTAAGTATTTGAGCAAGGATACTGTTGCCAACACGTAACTTGGCCAGACTCGTTAGACTATTTTTCTGTTTTATTTAGTTCTAAAAAGACATGTTTTAAAATAAATCAAAAAGAACAACTAACTGAAAGCAAGCACAAATACCTAGCAAACAAATTAAAATTGAAATCCAAAAGCTGGCCAGTTACGTGCCGGCAAATGTACAAACATGTAGAATATTTTGAATTATAAATTGTATCAAATAATTTGCCGAAGACAGCGAGCGCAGACAGGGCTTCTTGTCATTTCCGAAAAATGAAGGAGTTCGGTCTCAATACTAAGCAAAAAAACTTCATACGCGAATGACTATTAGCTCAGAGTATATAAATAATGCTATTAGGCTCCGTTCGTATCAATGATATACATATAATTAGATAATTATCTCAGTGAAACGTGTGAATATACCTTTTAACATATTTTTACAATTAATTAATGTAGGTACTACTTAGAATGATTTTAAAAGAAATACATTATTTATTATAGTCGAATAATCTATATAATCATCATATTAAAATATGTTCTATCCTTTTTCAAACATGTTCGTAAGAAAGAGATGAGATGTGACTAAAATTAGTTTAGTGCGATTTACAACAGAATCGGCACCATGTCAACTTTAATTCTGTCTTAGTAACGACGCACCGTCGTTAAATTTATTCATCATAGGTATTCATTTGGTTCATGTAGTAGGCCCAGTGCACAGATATTGATTAATATTTGGGTCAGCCTCTATATCCAGAACCTATTGAATTCAAAACACATCGCTTTGTTTGATGTGCCCTTTAGATGAGTAGGTAAATAAGCTAATCCCACCAAAAACATTTTTATGTAAAATGTTGCCGCCAAGACATATGGCTCGTACTGTCAAAAAGTTATCAGATCTCATGTAGAGTCAAGCTTATAACTCTACATGCACGTACTCTATAAGCCCTAACTTCACAGACTCTACACCTTAGTCAAACTATGTGGCTTGGCCGTTTCGCTACCGTCACATGGGAGTAAGGTGAAAAATTTATTCACTGTTCATAACTTTTTTGTTATTCAATAGTTCTTGTAGTAGTGAAACGGCCAAGCCACATATTTTGACTACGGTGTGTAGAGTTTGTGAAGTTAGGGCTATATCTGGGGGATGATTCAATATATAACTCATTTTGCAATACCTATATCCCCCAGATTTAGGTATTGCAAAATGAGGTATCGAATAGGTATAGTAATACTTGTGTGCCCCGATGTATTGAACCTGAAAACCAATGTTTAAGGTTTCATCGAATTCTCTTATAACCAAAGAGACGACGTAGCCACGTGGCAAGAAGAAATTTAATCTATTTTGACAGCATATTTTGACACAGGATGGATTTGGCAATATTTTTTTGAGATTAAATTTATTATGAGGCGCACGCCGGCTAACGTAAAGACAATGTGGTGAGTCCAGGTGATCGGTAAAATATTAAAAGTAACACAAAGGAAGCAGTGTTTGTTTACTTCAGGAAAGTTATGCCCGGATTGCATAGCAAGGAATATTTAAAGTAATTTTCTCGCTCATTTTGTACTACGTAATTTACTCATAAATTAATTGAACAAGGAAAGAATAAGTTTGATTGTGTGTCACAATGACGAGCTTTTATATTCCGCCCAGATACAAAAGGTCAGCATTGAAACGACTTACCTACCTTACTTTAGTGAATATCCATCGCAAACGTCAATTCCCCATGTTACCCGAGTGTGTGTGTACCCGACCATCAGTTGCATATAGGCCGTATGCTAGCACAGGTTGACGCATGATTGTTCAATGCAGACAGGTCTTCCTGAATTCAGATATATATTTACTGATCCAATGAATCTAAAGGTCGCTCAGTCAGTTGTTTGTCACATCGCCAGCATTCAAAACCTAGTATTCGGTATTGGAGAAGTTTCCGATAGACACGCATGATCATACCTACTCATACTGTACCAATTTGAAACCGAACCAAAACTCTGAAGTTTGGATTTAGTTTACAGAATATTTATAGCTAGATCCATAACGCTTCCGATCTAAACATACATTATGATCAAAAGGTCACAATACATATTACAGATTTGTGGCGTTTATGCATGTCGATAATAATCTTGTAACTAGATATTTAATTGATGATTCTTATTTAAGATGGTTTCCGGTTGAGGGTTCACTTCCCTGAAGGGTTATTGATGACAGCCTTTGTTTATCCTGAGCCAATATTAAATGGACGGACTCACTGTAAAAATGCTTTATTCCTTCAACAGACCTAAAGTATTCATCGAAGAGCCACGACGCCTCGCAGTACCAATAATAATCAGTCACTATAGAGAAGAACCAGTTGCATCGGGGCCACGCTGGCCAAGACGTGTCAAAAAAGAATCAACTAAAACACAGGTATATCAAAACACGATCTGCCGTTGGTGCCAAAGACGAAAAGCCGCAAAACAACTTAAAGCTCTTAAAGAGAAAGAAGATAGAGAAAAGCGAAGGATTGCAAAAGAAAAAGCACAATTGGAACTAGAGAAGGAATATTTGAGGCTGTTACAGGAACAGTATCTGGAGCAGGAACGACTAAGAGCTCTGTATCCTCCGCAACCAGAGCCGTCAGGCAAGGTCACACCTGTGTTTAAGAAAAAAGAAAAAACTAAAACACAAGTTAATCGAAAACCTGTCTCTCAGTGGTACAAAAGACAAAAATCCCTAAGACAATATAAATCCCTTCAAAAGAAAGAAGAAAAAGAGAGGCTAAGAATCGCGAAAGAGAAAAAACAATTGGAATTAGAGAAGGAATACTTAGAGAAGTTCACGCAACAATACCACGAGCAAGAGAGACTGCGAGCGCAATATCCGGCGACTGAGCCTACAACCACGCGAAAGAATAAGAAAAAGGACATAACTAATACTAATGTGAATCGAGAACCTGTCAGTCAGTGGTACAAAAGACAAAAAGCCCTAAGAGAATTTAAATCCCTTCAAAATAACGAAGAAAAAGAGAGACTAAGAATCGCGAAAGAGAAAGCACAATTGGAATTAGAGAAGGAATACTTAGAGAAATTCACGCAACAGTACCACGAGCAAGAAAGACTGCGAGCACAATTTCCGCTGTCTGAGCCCACAACCACGCGAAAGAATAAGAAAAAAATAATAAAAGAAAAGCGCACGAAATCAGCAAAAACGACTTATGACAAACCGCGGACAGTGACTAAATACGTGACTGTGAGAAGGGCGTAAGCAAATTTTCTTTAATTCTCTTGCAATCTGAATCTCTCTCTCGAAATATCAAAGCTCCTTTTACTGCCGCACTCAGAGACACTAAATATAATTATTTATTATAGCAATATTATCTAGCAATAATCAGTTATTTTATTCTTATTGACGTCCGAGTGCGGTAGTGCCAGTAAACACTACTAAACAGTAAATCTACACTTGTAGCTAGAAGCGAAACGAAGGACTGAACTGTAATCTTCATGGCTACATGTCAAAGGGTGGCGAATGGAGATATTTATAGGTAGGTAATACACTAGACAATTATAAAATCACTAGCTGTCCTCCGCGGTTTCACCCGCGGTAAACTATGTCCTTCTCCATACCATAGACTATCTGCATGCCAAATTTCATTATGATCCGTTGAGTAGTTGAGGCGTAACAAACAACCAAACTCTTTTCGCATTTATAATATTAAGTTAGGATAGTTATAGTTCTTCAAATAAATTAACCTTGAAAATCATCACACAGGAACACATTACATGGATAAAATGTATGGATGTGTTAATCAGGAACTTATTCTATTTGTGTGCCAAATTTCATCCAAATCCATACAGATGTTGAAGCGTGATTGAGTAACATCCATCCAAGTAAGATTAGTTAGAAGTAGTTAGGGTAAGAGGATACACACAGCTTATCAGGAGGGTTATTTTAAAACGTCGGATTCGATATCGGAAACGGATTCAAAAATTTCCGAAGCGAATTTATGCAATTGCTATTTTAATTTCCGAAAACTTATCGATGAATCGAATTGATATTTCCGTAAAGAAACATAAAAAATATTCGAATTCGGAAATTAAAATAGCAATTTCGGAAAATCGCCTCGGTCGTTTTTGAATCCGTTTCCGATATCGAAACCGAGCGATTTAAAATAGCCCTGCTGATCCCAAATTCCCAAACGAAGTAGAGGGTGTACTAAGGAAACCGGATAACTGATATAATACTTTTTGTTTGTACATACATATTTAATTAACAGGCCCGCCAAAAAAATTTAGTATTTTTCTATCCCTCAGGGAACATTACCTTTTTTCTGGGTACCCTATCTCCTTTTTGTACTGCTGAAGGTATAAGGTGTTAGGTGTAAGGTGTAAGGTGTAAGGTGTAAGGTGTAAGGTGTAAGGTGTAAGGTGTAAGGTGTAAGGTGTAATTTCGGAAAATCGCCTTGGTCGGTTTTGAATCCGTTTCCGATATCGAAACCGAGCGATTTAAAATAGCCCTGCTGATCCCAAATTCCCAGACGAAGTAGAGGGTGTACTAAGGAAACCGGATAACTGATATAATACTTTTTGTTTGTACATACATATTTAATCAACAGGCCCGCCAAAAAAAATATTATTTTTCTATTCCTCAGGGAACATTACCTTTTTTCTGGGTACCCTATCTCCTTTTTGTACTGCTGAAGGTATAAGGTGTAAGGTGTAAGGCGTAAGGTGTAAAGCTCTACTTCGTTTGGGAATTTGGGACTACGTCTAACTAATGTTACTTGGATGGATGTTACTCAATCACGCTTCAACATCTGTATGGATTTGGATGAAATTTGGCACACAAATAGAATAAGTTCCTGATTAACACATCCATACATTTTATCCATGTAATGTGTTCCTGTGTGATGATTTTCAAGGTTAATTTATTTGAAGAAATATAACTATCCTAACATAATATTATAAATGCGAAAAGAGTTTGGTTGTTTGTTACGCCTCAACTACTCAACGGATCATAATGAAATTTGGCATGCAGATAGTCTATGGTATGGAGAAGGACATAGTTTACCGCGGGTGATACGCGGAGGACAGCTAGTTCATAATATTCTCGGAATCCTTTAGAAAGTGACTACAAATCTGAGAATTTTGTCCTATAGAAAGTGACTACGAATCCGGGCATTTTAATTTTTTTTCAGCATATCCTTTTTTAATTAATTACACAGTCGTGGGTTTATCCAAAATAATTTTTTGTTTTTATTTTAACCTATTCAGAGACTTTTTTTGTTACTGTGTAAATTGGTCAAGCCTTCTTGAGGAAATTACGCTACAACTCTATTTCATGAAATTCAACGAAACTCCTTTTAAATACACGGTTCCTGTGGGATATAATTGTTATGCTATCACATAAGAACCGTGCGATTTTTCTAAAGTAACCTATGTGCTATTCCAGACTATAATCTATCGCTGTATCTAATTTCATACAGAGTCGTTCTGGCGTGATTGAGTAACAAAATTCATCCATCCAAATTTCACAGTAGGATATATATATACCTATATAGTTATAGTTCTTCAAATAAATAAACATTGAAAATCATCCCACAGGAACACATTACCGGGATAAAAAGTATCCTATGTGTTAATCCAGAACATATTCTATCTGTATGCCAAATTTCATCCAAATCCGTTCAGATGTTGAAGCGTGATTGTGGTACAAACATCCAAACACACAAACTCACAAACATCCAAACTTTCGCATTTATAATATTAGTGAGATGAGATAGTGAGATGAGATGAGATGAGATGAGATGTTAGGAGTTTTAGAAAAATATTTTTTGGCACTTTAGGGTGAGCTTACACCGAGAAGTTTCGCGAAGCGACGAGGCGCGCACTTTTTATAAAAACATAAGAACTCCTCGCGGCGTCGCGACTTACTTATCACGAATTCTCTCACTGAAATGTGCACCTTTTTGTGTAGTAAATAAGGTTACATATTCTATTGCTCTAAGCTTGCCGCGTCGCGTTGTGTCTCGGTGTAAACTCCTTATTTACATTTTCATAAATAAGTATAACTTCGCCCTTCTTGTCCTTTATGGGTGGTCTGTAACGGGTGGCCATGTTTTGTTTTTTGTTACAGGACCAACGGCTCGGTTTCAAATCGTTGCCAGAACTGGTGCTACCGGTTGTGTTGCCAGTTCTACTGCTGTCTCACCTTCGTATTGGTCATGGGTTTCGTTATAATCTGTATCGCATAGATATGGTTTAATAAAATGTGATACCAGTTTTACTAATATATTGATCATGGCAACTTTATAGTTTTATTGTAACTTTTTAGCTTATGAAAAAGTTATTTGTGAAAGATAGTGTTTGAGCAAGGATACAAAGAAGTATGTACAATATTTTCATATATTTTGTCAAAAATCTGCCGAAGACAGCGGGCGCAGAGGGCTTCTTATCTTTGGCCAAAAATTATGGAGTCAATACTAAGCAAAAAATTGGATACGCGATTGACCATTAGGCTCTGCTCGTATCCTAGATATTATAATTTGATAATTATCTCAGTGAAACGATATACATATATTAGGCAGATAGTTTACCAAAACATTTTGAAGGGAAGATTTTCAAGATTTTGAAAAGAAAGACATTATTTATTATAGTCGAATAATCTATAATCATTAAAATAATATAACATACACATGACTGTATAATACAATAAAACATAAGAAAAGCTTCATAATCATATAATGTCAAATATATACCTAGTGAAATTATACACTACTGAACAACAATAAAGTTCAAAATCGCTTGTGTGAAAAATTACAACTAGTTTCCTGAGACCATCAATATTTTCACGAGTGAATAGGAAGTTTTTGGTCGATAAAATTTTTGGTTGTTTTTCACATATTAGTACTACTTAAAAACTAAATATGGGCCCATTTAGATGTTAAGCATAAGATTTTCTTTATTTTGATGCAAAAAGAATCCAAAATTGTTAATAGGTTAAAACAATTTTGTGGACAAAAAATAGCAATAAAGTGGGCCCCTATTTTGTTCTAGTATTTCTTCAGGCACTTAATATCACATTCAGCGTCTTATTATTATGACAACTAAAGTTCAGTTTCTCGTATTTCAAAAACTGCTTCGTTCACATTTTCCTTTTGAACGACCATTGGCTTTTTAGTTTCCGTAACAGTCGCCGTTCCATCGTCTAAACATGCAATGGAACTTGCACAACGCTTTCTATTCGGACTCTTTTCTATATTAACACTTATATTCTTCAACGGCGATCTCTGAGTTTCTTTATCAACAGCCAAATTGCTTATCGATAAAGTCAGATCATTCGGTATGTTACCATCGAGACAGTACATTAGAGAATCGGTAAGTTTATCTTCTGTATCACTCGATTTATTTAGTATCGATAGATCGATAGGCGTTGCTGTCAACACTGATCTACCGAGGAGGTATTCTCGGAATGGTTCTGATAAAGACTTCCTGTCGAAATGTGTTATTTCTTGGGATATTTTGAAATTTGGTAGCACGACCCCGTCGTCGTTTCCACAGAGGGTAGTGTTCAGGTCTTCTTGGATGAAATTAGGTCTTTCGTGACTAATGATGAATCTGGTACTCTGTGACCGAAGGGGACTGACTTCGCCGATTGAGAGAGAGCGAGTGTCGTTTTGTTTTCCTTTTGTCATGGAAGTACTTGCCGAATTATTTGATCTGGGAAACAGAAAATATATAAAGGCTTTCCTCATTCAGAAAAACACATCGGTAGGTTATATCAGGATAGACTTTTTTATACCACTATAAAGTGGTGGTGCTAGTAAATAAGCATACTGCCCAACTGATAGCAAGCGGTTACCGTAGCCATATGGACGCTTGCAACTTCCTTTCTCTCATCAGGTCTGCAATCCCTTGGAGCAGTGAAAAAAATAATACCTTCTAAGTCAACGCAATCAAAAGATACGGCATTGGTGCACACTTGAATTTTGGTTGACATTCTAGAATATGGACCTTCATCATCATAATCAGGCTATCATGTCCCACTGCTGAGCACAGGCCTCCTTACACAAATGAGGGAAATGCAACGGGCAGATACTCCAGCACGCGTGGCCACTGCGGATCAGTGCTCGGTAAGCTAGTGGTCAACTTACGTTTTTTGCTTCTTTTTTTTTTTTACTGTGTATAAGCCTGTGTTTGACCACAATCTCACCATGGTAAGTGATGATGTGGCCGATGGTGGTAAGCACACAAGGCCTAGAAGGAACTGGCTCTCAAGTGCAGCTGTCGGAACACACCGGTAGATGCTTGGCGACAGATTTTCAACTTGAGGGTGGTAACCAGCCAGATGGGTACTACAAAGTACCCTATGGTTTCCTCACGATGTTTTCCTTCACCGAAAGCTCAAGCTCATCGTAGGATTCGAACCCGGGACCTTCGTCTCGGTATCCGACGTCACTACCACTGAGCTATCATCGCCTTAAAACGTTGGAGTTTTCAAGCCGCCTAGTAGGCCTCCTAATAGCTAACGACTATCACAATGGACTTTTTGGCGGGAACTTGCAGTGACGTTGCGTTTTCAAAAAGACCGTGAAGTTTTAGTTTGAAACCAGAATTGTTTCGAACTGTGCGGGCCCAAAGGAGCTTTCTTCCGCGGACGCTCAGATTGTGGAATGAGCTCCCCGCCGTGGTGCACCCAATGGAGTACAGCATGGCGGTTCTTCAAAAAGGGTGTGAAGAGATTTCTGCAGGGTCGGCAACGCGTGAGTGATACCCCTGGTGTTGCAAGCATCCATAGGCTACGGTAACTGCTTACCATCAGGCGGGCCGTATGCTTGTTTGCCACCTTAGTGGTATAAAAAAAAAAAAGTTTTAGTACAATGACCACCATTTTAGTAAAACATGACTTTTATGGACGGTGACTGACTGAGGACTGTGAAAGGTTACTGGACACTGGCATATATAAGTCCTAATTTGGATTTGGTTGCCAAACTTAAAATTTAGAAGAAGAAGACTATCAAAATTAAATGATGCGCTCAACTTGAAATACCACTAGGTGGTCACCCATCCAAGTACCGTTCTCAACAGTAGTAGCGTAACTTTAAAAATTTTAAAAAAGAACGGCTAATCATGCTAACACGACCGCTTCTTATAAAAATACAGACCTTACTTACTAATAATTACCTTTCATAAGAGAACGAAGACCTTGACATATCGTTCTCGTCATCGGACGACACAAAGTCGCTGTCGTTCTTCGGCGACATCGACCGGTATATGCCATCGGATTTGTTTGGATCTACGTTTTTATTGTCGTTCGTTTCGGGCATGTCGCGTTGCTCCGACATTATTATAAGAGGTTTGCGGGAACGGGGCGTCATTATTGATTCCTGTAATTTACACATATTATTAATACATAGCAGCTTTGCAACGTCTGTTACTGTGTATAGGGCTGTGTTTGACAACCTCACCATGGTAAGTGATGATGTGGCCGAAGGTGGTAAGCACACAAAGCCTAGAAGGAACTGGTTCTCAAGTGCAGCTATCAGAACAAGTAAGGGTTGTACCCACCAAGACAAGTGGGTACTAAAAAGTACGTGCGTGTTTTTTTTTAACTTTTTCCTCCTCGCACACAAATCCAGCGAAGTTTCATCGTTATGGGATGAATTAATATATAAAGATAAGCTTACAAATATTATGTATAAAAGAAAGTTTTTGTTTGCAATAATATAAGGTTTTAACACAGATATACAGCTAAATAGATGACGCGAGTGTATGTACTTCGCGTGTCAAAATCTGTGCAAAAATGGGGCACAATTTTCTTCTTTTGAAACTGTTTCTCGCGGACAGGGAACTCGCATAAGGCTGCATGTCCACTAGAGATGTGTAGCGAGGCATATGTTTAGCTGACAAATATGATAGCTTCATTATCACGTTAAAAATCGAATGCCAGCCTAACTAAGTCAATCTTGTGATATTATGGTAGGTACAAAAAAGTGACACGCTTGGTTTTCATATGGATGGAGGGATTTGCGTAATCTATTTAGAATTATGTCTGTGGTTTTTATCTTAAATTAATAGTTAACTGTATCATGATACAAATGCACTTTATTTTATAGCTATAAGGTATATTTTTCTTTGACAGCTGCCGGAATACATCGATAACGCTTAAACCAAACATTACAAAAAAGATTTGGTAAAAGAAACATAATCCACAATAAATGAACCAAATTATCAATAAGGTCAATGTACAATTGCATAAGTAACAATCAAAGATAAAAAGATTAACAACCAATACAGGTTGCTTAACAAGTCATAAACAAAAGATAACGTCAAAGAATATGATAATGAGTACAGACATGACACATGCATTCATGCACAAACCTGCATTGCCTTCGGTAACTTTTGCGTAGATTTAGTTATAGGAGACATAGATGCTCTTCTAAAATTAATTGTATAAGGCGTTGCACAATCTTCATCGAAAACTGCTTCAGAAAACCCAGGGGTACTTGTTAAGTACTGTATTTTGACGTCATCACTTTTCTTTGGGGTATCGACACTTCTATCACTTGGGTACATATCGTTATCCGAACCCGTATCTTGTTCGTCGAAACATGAAACGCATGTTGCTGGCGTTCCTTTAATAAAACCGTTTCGTTTCTGATATTTCTTATTGAGATTCGAGGCTGATAACACTTTCGAGCGGAACAGCCTTGTTCCTCGTTTCTTCGTGTTTTTCGGCGTTTCTTCCGAATCTAGAACGCTTAAATTCGGTTCGGAAACGAATTTGGGGCTTATTTTTCTGGATTTATTTAATGCGCCTTCGGATAGAGTGCTTTCGTTGCTAGCATCGGATTCGTAATCGTCATCCAGAGATTCGGAGCTTGCTATTTTCGTTGCTAAGTTTTTAAGGACTATGTTTTTGTGAGATACATCGACTTTGTTGTCGTCATTGAATCTCAGTTTGGCTTTGCTCGATTTCTGGAAATAATGCATGCGTTTAGGAAGTGATTGGAAAGTTAAGTAGTCAAGATAGT
Source organism: Polyploca ridens (assembly GCA_951394255.1). NCBI lineage: Eukaryota > Metazoa > Arthropoda > Insecta > Lepidoptera > Drepanidae > Polyploca > Polyploca ridens. The sequence continues at coordinate 3,580,282 of OX596254.1, read as the reverse complement.
ATAGACAACACACGATGATTAGAAATGTGGCTTGAGTAAGAAATAAAAAATAGTCCGTCAGTTAAATTATCAAAAAATATTGGACACGTATTTTTTGCTTTATAAAATCAATAAAAATGTACAAAGATAAAGTGCGTCAAAGTTCGGGAGACTCGTGACGTCACTTGTTTGTGAAAAGTGTACCATGGCGTGACGTCATGCGGAACTTCAACACATTATATCTTCGTAATTTTGTTTGATTGACAAAAGAAAATATATGTGTCTTACCTATAACATTTTGGTATTGTAAATGACGGACTAAATAGAATTGTTCAGGTCACTCGCCTATTGAAGATAGTTAGACACACTGATTGATGCTTTTAAGTTAGTTTAGGCGTTTTTGTATTAATAACACATTTACATAGATTTAATGGAAATTGTTGCCGATTCTGTTGAATACAAACTATATCTCGTTCTAACAAAGAACATAAGAAAAGGGTATAAAATACGTGAATTTAGACGCCATCAATATGGTAATTACTATTTTCCCGTAAATAATAGTGGCATAGACTTACACTACTTCAAATATTTTCTATCCCTTTTCAATAATGATTGTAAGAAAGAGATGTAACATGTTTTAGTTCGATTTCAAAAGAATCAGAACCGTTATTTATTTGAGAGAAGCATACAATTGTAGCATTTTTAAACTTAGTTCTAATCATTTCAATTTGATTACTAAACAAGAGAGCATAAAGTCGAAATTTGCATAACATCAGCATTAAAAATATACATTACTTACCTCTTCAATAGTATTAATATTAGAACCGGAACCTTTCTTGGGTGTTTTATTCAATAAGCCTTTATTGAAAATATGTCTCTTGATAGAGTCGCCGAAACTTCTAGAGCCTGCAACTTTGCCCGTTCTTTGTATTTGTATTGGTGTGCCTATAAAAATATGACACAATAGATTTTAAACCTTAACATAGTGGTCCTATGCTTTCTCCTCACGACGTTTTTAATCAACAAAAGCTCTAACACGTTTCGTAGATTAGATTGTCTTTATTTACTATAAATATGTACAAAATACAATCTATATATAGAAAATTTCCTCAAGCCTGCCGCTGCTTCCGATTAACGGCAGGGTTCCCAGAAGGCTGGCAGCGTTTCCTCTTTGGATAGCCAAGGTGACGCGTTGGCGGAAAAAGCTCCCCGCCCGCTGGTCTCCGGAGGTCTCGATCAATTTTGATGACAAGGTGCGATGCGTATTTTTTGAATTTTGAATTTTCCGCACTGGCCGCAGCTGCCCCTGCAGCTTTACAAGTCGCCGGTAAGTGAGATGGCGCGAGTGTATCGACACATGTGGCATCCCACACCAGCGACTTGCCGACACTCCAAGGGATCAAAGACATACCATCCGGTCTCCTGCCATCGCTCCACGCAATACCGACTGGTTCCAGTACGGAAGGCACATTAGCGACAACAAGAGCCCTGCGGATAATGTCATTAATAGCTGAGTGTCGTGATATTCGACCAGCACTTAGAGAGCACGAAAGCCCATGGTGGCCGAGCTCGTTGACGATGATGATGTCGTTTCGTAGATTATGTTTCATTTAATAACTTGACAGATAATGAAGTAGTAAATTTGTCGTCTAGCTAGTAAAAATACTTTGAAAATTTTATATTTATAAAATAAAATCAATATGTAAAGGTAACAGAAGCCTCCATTAAAATGTGTCAAATGTAACTGTGTATTTATGAGGCAATAGAGCGCTTACCATATCCATTCTGCCTGTTGAAGTGCTTGATGAGGCGCCTCTTGTGGTGCGAGTCGGGCAGCGCGTGTATGTGCGCGTAGAGGTGCGCGAGCGCGGTGTCGGTGGGGTTGCGCAGGTACGTCCGCGGTCCACGAACGTGTACAATAGAGCGCTTACCATATCCATTCTGCCTGTTGAAGTGCTTGATGAGGCGCCTCTTGTGGTGCGAGTCGGGCAGCGCGTGTATGTGCGCGTAGAGGTGCGCGAGCGCGGTGTCGGTGGGGTTGCGCAGGTACGTCCGCGGTCCACGAACGTGTACAATAGAGCGCTTACCATATCCATTCTGCCTGTTGAAGTGCTTGATGAGGCGCCTCTTGTGGTGCGAGTCGGGCAGCGCGTGTATGTGCGCGTAGAGGTGCGCGAGCGCGGTGTCGGTGGGGTTGCGCAGGTACGTCCGCGGTCCACGAACGTGTACAATAGAGCGCTTACCATATCCATTCTGCCTGTTGAAGTGCTTGATGAGGCGCCTCTTGTGGTGCGAGTCGGGCAGCGCGTGTATGTGCGCGTAGAGGTGCGCGAGCGCGGTGTCGGTGGGGTTGCGCGCGTTCTCCGCGCAGGTACGTCCGCGGTCCACGAACGTGTACACTGTGTTCGCTGCCGTTCTACCATACAATACATCATATTTAGGTGAATGTGTCCTTGACTTAACCAATCAGAGCGCATCGGCGGCGTCGTGTGACGGGTCGCTCACTTCCCTCCAATATGGCGAGGAGGGCGATGGCTGCCACACGCGTCATACTTGTGAACAGGTGCTGCTTGTGGGGGTTGGTCTGCTTAAGTTTGCCATTTATTTATTTACTTATTAAATATAGATTCAGTCTACTTTGTAGTTTTGCGGCCGCGCCGGGGCACGCAATTGTTGTCAGTGCGATTAGAATGTAAATATTATGTAATGAATCTAAGCTTGTTTTGAAAAGAGTTTTTTTTTTTTTTTTTATGTCAAAAAGGTTGACAAACAGGCAGACGGTCCACCTGATGGTAAGTGGTCACCGCCGCCTATGGACATTTGCAATACCAGGGGGATTGCCGATGTGTTGCCGACCTTGAAGAGCTCTCTTTACGCCCCTTTTGAAGAACCCCATATCGTAGCGCTGTGGGAAAACCGTAATGGGAAGCTCATTCCACATCCTAATGGTCCGCAGTAGGAACGTCCGACTGTTGACCGTTGTGTGGACGATCGAGGCGGCTCGAGGATATGAGGATGAACTCCACATCGCCGGCGAGCGGTGCGGTGGTAAAAAGGTGATGATGGCACCAGGTCAAAAAGTTCTTGAGAACACTCCCCATTATACAGACGGTAGAACACACAGAGAGAGCCAATATCTCTCCGAAGGCTGAGAGGTTCCAAACCGCCAGTGAGTTCGGGATCGCCAACTATACGAGTGGCCCGCCTTTGCACCGAAGCAAGTGGATCAAGCTGGTAAGCGGGTGCGCCTGCCCAGAGGTGTGAGCAGTACTCCATATGCGGCCTAACCTGCGCTTTATATAGCTGCAGCCGCTGAAGTGGTGTAAAGTACCACTTAGACCTATTAAGCACACCCAGCTTTTTAGAAGCCAGTTTGACTTTACTTTCCAAATGGCCTCGAAACTGGACATCACTCGCAATGTCGACACCGAGGATCCCGATACTCTTTGAGATGATGAGGGGAGTGTCTTCAAACTTTGGTGCAGCTACGAATGGGGTTTTTTTCGTGGAGAACGCGCAAACCTGTGTCTTCGAGGGGTTGAATTGGACTAAATTAAGTCTTCCCCATTCTGAGACCCGCTCCGAGGTCTCGACTTCAGACACAAGTTGTATTCGGCTTTCCTCCACCATGGACCGAGGGATGTTAGCACGGCCAGAATATTGGGCATCACCAGTGCTGTCATCCGCAAAGCAGTGAATGCTGGGAATTTTTAGCATATCATTGATATGCAGGATGAACAGTGTGGGCGATAGCACGCAGCCTTGTGGTACGCCAGCATTAATATTCTTGATGTCGGAGCAACATCTGTCAACAGCGACCTTGATGCTCCGATCAGCAAGAAAGCTGGTCACCCAGGTGCACAAACCCTCGGGAATTCCATAGGACGGTAGCTTCGATAGAAGTGCCCTGTGCCAGACCCGGTCGAAGGCCTTAGCAATGTCTAGGCCAACTGCCAAAGCCTCGCCTTTACTCTCTATGGCTTCAGCCCATCGGTGCGTCAGGTAGACGAGAAGGTCTCCAGCTGAACGACCATGACGGAAGCCGTATTGACAGTCGCTTATAAGCTGGTGCTCCTCTAGGTACCTGTGCAGCTGAGTGTTGATGACCCGCTCCATCACCTTAGAGAGAAGGGAGGTAATCGCTATAGGCCTGTAGTTAGACGGATCTGTTCGATCACCCTTTTTGGGGATCGGATGTACTAGGGCGGTCTTCCACGAAGAAGGAACACGTCCGGCGGTATAAGAAAGCCTGAATAGGCGCGTCAACACAGGAGACAACTCTGGAGCACACGTCCTTAGCACAATGGCGGGAATACCATCCGGCCCACTCGACTTTCGGACGTCGAGGGAGAACAGAGCTCGTCGGACCGCGATTTGCGAGAAGCGGATTTCCGGCATAGAGCTTTTACACCGCAGGATGGTAGGCGGTGTAGCTCCTCCGTCGTCAAGTGTCGAATTAGCTGCAAAGAGGGCTGCCAGTAAATCAGCTTTCTCCTTTGCAGAGTGGGCCAAAGAGTCTTCCGGTGTGTGCAGCGGTGGAAGCGACGACCGACAGAAGTTACCTTCGACAGCCTTGGCGAGCGACCAGAATGCTCGACTCCCAGAAGGGAAGCCTGCAAGCCGATCGCCAATCCTGCCGATGTGCTGGAACTTCGCCCTGGCAATTTGCTTTTTGTTAGACCAAGAGGCAGAATTGTAAATTTTTCTCATTTTGGATTTATCCGGATCGTTCCGAGCATGCGCCTTTGACCAGGCCCGATAGGCATCTTGCTTAAAGCTAGTAGCCTTTGCACTGGGCCCGTCGAACCAGGGTTGACTTGTTCCACCGATGGGCACTACAGAACATGGAATGTAACATTCCATACCGTGCAATACGACATCGGCGACCGAGTCTGCGCAGCTATCTGGATTATCCGTTGAGAAACAAAGCTGCCTCCATGGGTAGGATGCATAAAACTCCCGCAATCCATCCCAATCTGCTGACCGGTAATGCCAAACTTTGCGCGTCTCGCGGGGTCGAGATCTTACTGGTTGCGCGAGTGGCACCACAGATTGAACCAGGCAATGATCGGATGAACCCAGAGGGGCACCGATGGAGACCTGATAATTATCTGGATGCGTGGTCAGCAGAAGGTCCAGCAAAGAGAGCTCATGGTTCTCAATATCTGGAATGCGGGTTACTTCCTGCACCAGTTGCGAGAAACCATAGGCCAGAGCAAAGTCATAGACGGTTTTCCCTGCGTGGTCGGTCAGCGGAGACCCCAACCACTCACTATGATGAGCATTAAAGTCTCCGAGGACAATTACCTCAGCTGTGGGATACCGTTCCAGTACACTGTCGGTCGCTTCTTGGACGCGTTCAAAAAAGCGTGCTTAGACGTCGACAGCAGATGCCCTCCCGAACGAACATACATACCCCGGCTTTTGGAACGAACAAATGTTCGAGACTGTAGCCAGGTAATTGCTGAGTTTATTGCCGGCTCTTCTCAGCAAATGCAACCTTCCGAACCGGTATTAGAGTATTAGAGTCAGACTTTTCATAAGTGCCTGCGAAGGTCTATTTGAATAAATGATTTTGATTTTTTTTTTTTAATAGATAATAAATGTTTTAAAAACGTTTTAATTAAAACGCTCGCTCCTGCCTGGACATTAACGAAAACGTCATCGCCCACCGCGCGAATACCATAAGCATGCAAAATTTCATTTTAGTCCATCCAGTGGTTAATGCCCGGTTTCAATAAACAAAAACGAATCGTTTTGCTTACCAATAGTAGTTTTTTTTTTTTGCTAAACTGGGCATATAGATGATTTTGTAAGCTAATTTTACCTGTGATAGCTACTTCCATATAGGAGGGTCTGCTATGCACAGCTTTGAGGTATTTGCTTCATTATTAGTAAAGATATAAGAGTCTTAATTTTAATAAATCTTAACCGATACTGGTCCGTAAATTATTGAAACCGGGCCTAAGCCATCGTAAGAAACAAACTTATAGTCAGAGTCGAGTAAAACTATATAAAGTAAAAAACAGCGACTGTTTCGGAACTTCGAAATTCGTACCACCAATGTACGAATGTTCATGAGTTCGAAATACGTTTATTGAAATGTATGCTATTCCGAAAAACTCTAGTTCAAATGTTCAAAATACATTAGTGCGAAAATATGCTATTGCGAAAAACTCTAGTTTAAATATTTTCAATCGGGAAGTACGTTCTTTCGAAAGTTTACCATTGCGAAAAGCTTTAGTTCGAATTATTTCCATCGCGACGGATTGCACCACCCACAGTAAATCGGTGTTTCGAATACCAAAGTTCTGAAATACATTCATACAGCAACTAACTTGTCAGAAACACTCTCATCGAGGTCAGTGTTGGGCGACATAGCTTGTCTTGTGAAGTATGCGGCCGCGTCAGTAGCCAAACGCCTCGGGGACGAGAACAACAACGCGCTGTGACGGATCATGAAGCTTATCACTGGGGATAGCGCTACCGAGTCCGAGTGGAACGCTTCTGGTGATAGCTGGAATAATTGAAGATCAGTAAGAAATAGCTGCTTAAAAAATATAGGAGGACCATTAGTTTACCCTCAAACATTAACCAAAAACTTATAAAAATATGTCCACAAGCTAGCATATTGCTAACTAGCTGTAGTCCTAAAGTAGCCTTTATCCTTCTCCATACCATAGGCTATATGTGTGCCAAATTTCATGATGATTGGTTGAGTAGTTGAGGCTTGAAGGCGTAATAAACAAACAAACTCACTTTCGCATTTATAATATTAGTTAGGATTAATAAGTATGGATAGTAAGGATGCAATACCAGGGTATTACCTACCAACTGAATTAAATGTTTGCAAAATTGTAGGCATTAAGGGGACTAAACAACCCAAGAAATGATAATTGATTTTCATCTAAATAACTTTTTAACTGGACTGGATGCAATCGAACCATACGAAGTGGAAATCAATGGGCTGTAGTGATGATCTTTTTAACAGGCAAATTGAGCATTTCTCTATGGATTGTGTTAGACCACAATCACACCATGATCAGGGATGATGTTGCTGAAACTGGTGAGCACACAAAGCCTAGCAACTGGCTCTCAAGTTCAGCTGCCAGAAGATATTATAAAAGAGCTTGGTGACAGATTTTCAATGTTTTAAAGAGCTTGTTTAATTATTTCTCATACAAAACTTACCTTTCTAGGACACAATAAGTGTGGTGTGAACATAGTAGCTAATGTATCAGGCGACATTCGATTAGAAGCTTCATTATCAGCTACCAGTCTCAGTAAACCAAGGAGTCTTTGTAGAAAACTCCTATGTAATTGACTTAGGAGTAACAGGAGTAGTTGTAATGCTGTTAGGAGTTTTGTTTCTGATGATTCTGCATTTGGTGGGTATTGTACTGTGGATGTAAACAATAACGAAAATAAATAAGTTTTAAAGAAAAATAAATATAAAAAGAATGCCTTGATAACACCTTTTATATCAAACTAAAACAAAATAATAGTCTAAGAAACTATTTCTCCTGAACACACAATCAGTCTAATTTGAAATCCACTTGATGGGACTTGACGAGGCATTTCGTTACACAAAATTCCACATACCAGCTAAGGAACAGTACGTCAGATAATACTGGTCCATCAGTAACGGCTGAGGCAACTCGGCAAGGAAACCTTTCAATACAGATGCGCAATCATGCACCGAGAACCGTCCCTCATCCAGACCAAGGTTGGAGCCCGTGAGGAGCAGCTGCCGCAGCTCTTGCTGGCGACTGAGAGAGCCTGTACGACGGAATATACCTTCTTGGGTAACATCTGGAATTTAAGAATGAGATTGGTTTATTAAAATATCCTGTGTTGTAACAATTCCAAAAAGTCTAGTACTCAGTTTTAGTGTACTTTTAACTTCTTCTGGTTGAGTCGACTGTTACATTCGTAAGCACCTTAGGGTCAGTTCATAACGAGATATGATTCGGCACACACTTTTGTGAAATGTGCACCTTTTTGTGAAGTAAATAAAGTTGAATATTATTAATATACATCTATATTAAAAAGTGCATGCTGCATTATGTCTCGCAGTATGAATTAGTTGACACAAAGTGGTAGGTTAGCTAGGATCCTGGCTAACCTACCAATGTGTATCAACATCTCAAATCGACATATTTTCGAACAATCTTCAAAAATTCAAGACCAACATATTAAACTCCTTTACAACCTTATCTTGAATCACTCACCTACGCGTCTGTAATATTTTCATTACTTAATTTATGAATAGTTTTACTTAATTTAAGATTTGAATTGTTATTTTATTAATTTAATTAATAAGCTATTTAATCTAGTGCTATTTAAAAATTATGTTATTAATTATTATTTCAAATTTCATCAATATGCTCAAATGTTTAAATTCTATCCTTATTCTTTAATATTGTCATTATCAATTAATGTTTTCCTTGACGAAAATAAAATCTCTAACTGTAACTGTCCTCATTGCATGCCATGGCAGCCTTTAATTGAGGCAGCATCTAGATTTATTTTAATATTGCATGTTATTCAGTGAAATACCTAATGTATGACTAAACCTAGTCCATTTCAACCCCACTAAGACACAAGCCTGCGCGTTCACCGCTAAGAAAACCCCATTTGCTGTAGCTCCACAATTCCAGAACACGTCCTTGAACATCAGTAAAAGCATTGGGATCCTTGGCGTCAACATTTCTAGCGATGTTTTGTTCCGTAGTCACTTAGAAGACAAGGTTAAGCTGGCATCCAAAAAGCTTGGAGTGCTCAACAAAGCGAAGCAGTACTTCACGTCGGGCCAAAGACTGCAACTTTATAAGTCGCAAGTCCGGCCTCATATGGAGTACTGCTGTCATCTGTGGGCGGGGGCACCTGGATACCAGCTTGGGCCTTTAGACTCGGTTCAGCGACGTGCTGCTAGAATTGTTAACGATCCTGAGCTCACAAGCGGTCTAGAGCCCCTCAGTCTGAAGAGAGACTTTGCCTCCTTATGTGTATTCTACCGCTTGTATAACGGACAGTGTTCTGAAGAATTGTTTAAGATGATGCCCACGGCTACATTCTACCATCGCAACTCTCGCCATCGACAGGGAGTCCATCCCCACATATTGGAACCAAAATTGTTTCGAACTGTGCGGTCTCAAAGGAGCTTCCTTCCGCGGACGCTCAGATTGTGGAATGAGCTCCCTGCCGTGGTTTTCCCAATGGAGTACAGCATGGGGTTCTTCAAAAAGGGTGTGAAGAGATTTCTGCAGGGTCGGCAACGCGCGAGTAACACCCCTGGTGATGCAAGCGTCCATAGGCTGCGGTAACCGCTTACCATCAGGCGGGCCGTATGCTTGTTTGCTACCTAAGTAGTATAAAAAATAAATAAATGTATGCCTTGTTGGTAGTCCTTAGTAAATAAAAAAAAAACATGGGGTACTATTTAAGCCACGAAAACATAACAGAAAGACTGGTTCACTTTTATCAGTAAAGATGTTAGAATAATATTTTCTGAGGTAACCACACACCTTTGTGTGATATGTAGTCCTGCTATTCTTAGTAAGTTTATGGAATAGACATAGCTTTATTTAATCTGTGAAGTAAGTACTACACAATAAACTTTATTTACTACATCTGCAAGTAGTTCTATATTCATGTAAAATTCATTATTTTTATGACTGAAAAGGCACTTGATTATAAATGGAGTACTTACTATCATGCTTGGATAGAAAGTCGATCAGCTCATTCAGTCTCAGGATTCCTTCCTCAGTGATAGAATTGACTTCCGTATTAGACTTTGTATTATTAGCATTTTGAATAGAATTGGAACTGGAAGCTTTCGTTTTCTTGTGGAAATTCCAACGAAATTGCTTTGGTTTATCAGTTGAACAATCAACACTGGAAAATAAACATGAAAATAAGAGTTTCAGTTGACTTTCTAATGAGTGCACCATGAGCAAACTTTTTTTTTTCCTACTTACTCGTCAGTATTTATATCCACCACAAATGATAAATGCATGCGGACTAATGTAAGAAATTGTTCACAATTCTCTTTTCTAAGCCTTTCTATCAATGTTATGTCCGTGGAAGTCATTTTATCAATAAAAAGGAAGTAACAAATTAACGACAAAATTACAACAGTCTACACTGTTTCCAACTCATGTTTCTCACTATAATTACTTGTATCATAATAGAGTTTCATCATGTAGTAGATTTACACCAATTTTAGTCAAAAATACGATAATAAACCTATAATTTACGAAAATATTCGAAAATCACTTTGTTTTTCAACGAACGTCATTGTCACAACGGTCGCATGAGTTCGTTCAGAAACATTGTTCATTCCTTCTAAAACATCTGATTCTTTCCATCCAGAACATTTATGTACCATGATGATAGTAATCAATATTATACGTTTATGAAGGTATTTAAATAAAAAATGATTTATGAATATGATATTTAGTTAACCTTTTTCGTGAATGATTAATATTATTTACTTTTATGTATATTTTATACCTACTGAGTTTTTTTTTTCAGAATGCACACGACGAGGTTTCATTCATTAGTTTTCTCTAAACGTATTAGGTATATTATTTTACTCTTTGGCTCTTTTGCGTAGTATCTCTACTTAGTTTGTGGGCTCTTTGCTCTAAAGCTAAACACCATGTTGCGTTGCACTGGTTGCACACACTTCGTAATTTGTGCAACATGTGCCAACTTAAAAATATTTACCTAGGTACTTAGGTTAACAAACATTCATCAGCCTCTTTCCATAGATATAAGCCTCCCCAGAGAAATGTTATTATATTATCTCATCACTCTTTGTATCTCTAGCTGCTTGAGCTTCTTGGTCCTACCAATAAGAGTGGGAAATATGCTGTGCATCCCAAAAACTTATATTGTAATTTAAAAAAATAAGATTATTTATGATACTTGGTAGGTAGGTAGGTACTTCTTCATGTAACCTATAAGATCTGTATCATACAATGCATATTTTAAAAAGAAAGAAATAATATACATCCATAAACGTAAAATTTATATTCATAATTACAGTCTTAATAAGTAAAGAATAATTTCAGTTTGGGAAACATTTAAAACATATCATCATGGCCCAAATCTGCAAGTAAATTGAGACCTCTTTCTTTTAAAGCTTTAGACAGCAACTTCTGGTTTTCAATTTTAGAATCCTGCTCTCTTCTTTGAGCATCTAGAATCTCATCTACGGATACTTCTGTTAGTGGGAGGTTGTCTTCTTTATCTTTATCCTGAAAAACACAAAACATTATCAATTTACATGAACCATCACATATTATGTCAATACTTTAATTTAATTGGCAAAAAAAATGGTCCTCAAAACCACCCCTAAAATCCTACAACTTACTCAGCTTGCTGGTAAAGTCAACTATAGGGGAATCTGTGAGGCTTTCTGGCCTAGAAAAAATCGTATATCATTTATAGGAATATTATAACTAAGGAGTCCTAACCTACAGGTCTTATTCAAATATTATAATAAATATACCTAGTTATTAGTATTATGTAACTGTTGATTATGTTACTTATGTAGTAATTGTATTTAAATGTAAACACTTACAATTTCACCTAATAGCACTACATTCTCGCCTCTAACTATGAAAATTCCTCTCGGTATATCCCCATACTCTCTCCCAACATGTATCCTTTCTATAGTCTTATGTAGTACCAAATTGGCGAATTGATCGACGCAGCGCAGATATCCGATCAGTGTCCTTCCATCTCGCAGCAACACCATAAGTTTCTCTTTATGGAACAACAACCAATTTGATAAAATACATAAAAAAATATAAATTATGAATTGCAGTGCAAGAATGAAACGTACTGTCCAATTCATCTAATAAATGCGCCGTGCCGGCCAAAGGATTAACGTTGCTTGACATACTGCTCATTTTTGTTATTTTCTTTATAATTTATCAATCAAAGCAATTCAGGAAAATTACATTCAGAATAAACAAAACAAAACCTCAAACTCAAAACTTTTATAAAACAGCTGTATAGTGCCACAAGCTTATCTGGCCCGAAGAGAAAGTCGCTGTTATCGCATTTGGTGGAGCAAACAACCAATGAACGTAGTGTTTATATTCTCTTTGACCAATGGCGATTGACATTTCGAAATGGCGTCGTTAGTTCCTTTTTTGACCACCTGGTCAGAGATAAGTTTGTAGGACTTCAGTAGAAATAGTTTTTTTCATCCATAAATGAATAGGCAAGGGTAGGATCAACCATACAGCCTTTATACAAACAACACAAACAGCTTTTAGCAATACATATTGCTTGAATAATCATTGTAAAAAAGCATTTCAGGAAACTACAAGCTATAGAGCAACTGATAGATGTCTGTGAAAGTGCTTACATAGTTAGTAGACACAAAATAAAACGCATTAATTTGTTTAATAGTAATGAAATAGCAACATTAATGCTGCATAAATGATAATAATAAAATAATAATAATTTATTTTCATAAGAATGCACATTACATTATACAGCAACAAGCTTAATATAATTTGCATAAACGCTGAACTGCCTATTAAGAAGCTATTGGAATTCTTTTAATCAGTTTAAAGTGTTCAAATTCAAATACTCAGCTAATATTCAACATTTATAATTTGTCTACTTTTATTGAGAGAATGGGCAAATAAAGTATGAGATTCGATTATTAATTCTGCATTTTGACTCTCACTGACGAACATTTATACGCCATTGAATTCAAAAAGTAATAATGGTAATAATAGATTTAATAGACAATGTAAATGAAACAATGTATTTATAAATATCGATTGCAGAAACTAACGTTGCTTGGCTGTTCACCACTATTTTAAAAGTGTTTTTATGAATGGATATGAATTAAACGTAGCTTTATTTATTATAAAACAAACATGCTACTTTTGGAGAAACGATACATAGCTTTTGACTCAAGGGCAGCTTTTTTGGCAGGAACTTGCAGTGACGTTGCGTTTTCGTTTTTATTTTCTTAAATTCGTTTATTTTGAGTTTTATTGCATGTTATCGGTGGTATTTTATCCAATAAAGATTAATCCATCCATCCATCCACTAAACACCCGTGAAGTGAAATGAAATGAATTATGTGTGTGTCGTGACGTCGTTATGTATATCACACAGGCATGTGTGTGATGTGTCGTGACTTTACAAGTTGTCTCAAAAAGTACGTGAAAAGTTTTAGTACAATGACCACCATGTTAGTAAAACATGACTGGGTGGTGACTGATAATGCGGACTATGTGAAAGCATGTGAGCACTATATGAAAGTGATATTATAAAAATAAAATATATGCGACTGAAGGTCATATATAAAATATATCCAAGGTCATGAACAAATTAAAAAAAAAACTGTCATTCTTCCTGAGTGAATGGTCACTACGGGTCACTCACAAAAGTGAGCGAATGAACATTCACTTCACAAATAGTTCCCATTCATATGGAAGTCGCGACATTTCGGGATAATTTTGTTGTGAATTACGTGAGTCAAGCATTTTACGTGGAAGCAAGAAAGTAGTTTCCATTACTTAGTGCTATGTTTTATAGTGCTCTTTTATCCGCTGCTTTCTTTAAACAACTTCGAAAGTCGAATACATAAGATGGAACATGACGACGAAATCAAATCTGGTTGTTTATTATTTCCACCTGCCGGAGGGAATGTGTTTAGTAAATTTCCTAAAAAGGTAAATATAACTTAGATTTTATGCGTTTATTTTAATATTCGTTACGTTTTTTATACGTGATTCATCAAAAGAAACATTAACGGCTTACCGTTGTATTACCTATGTACCTGTTACAATAACTGTGACTCAGATTAATTTAAATGTTGGGATACATTATTACCAATAACTTCCTCGTGGATACTAACAATAGTTTTAAGGAAAACCACTGATAACATATTGCATATAAGTAAGTTATATATTGATTTATAATCACTTTTCCAGAAAAATTGGCAGTTGAAATATTGTATATTATTCAATGCAAGCAATCAAGGCATTGAGCGACTCGAAATATATGACAACAAAGATGATGTCACATCAGGTGCCATTCCTAAAATAATAACACTGGAGAATTGTATCAAAATAACACATTCTAGTCCAAACACTATAACAATACTTACTAAGTCAGTCACTCAGCAAGTCAGCACTCAGGTGGAGACAGAGACTTTGGAATGGGTCACTGCATTGCAGTCCGTTGCTTTCAGAGGCAGAGACTCAAGCCCAATCAGTTGTGATGAAGATAATGACTTATATTGCTCATCTGGTGAGGGAGTATTCTCGGTAAAAATGTGCTCTTCTGAAGCTTCTACAAGATGTGGTTTTGAGCCAATCAGATATCTCCTTTTACTCACGACAACTGCCATAGAGTTAAGAGACTCAAACGACAATAAACTGTATGCCACATGGCCATATAGGTATATAAGACGTTATGGCTACAGACAGGGCAAATTCACATTTGAAGCTGGGAGAAAATGTGATACCGGTGAAGGGATATTCCATTTGGAGCATCCAAATCAGTCAGAAATATTCAAATGTCTGTCATTAAAGATGAAGACAATGAAACAAATGATTGGAAATGATAACTTGAACAGTCCTGAACATAGTGAGTTCAATATTCAATCAAGTGCTAATTTGTTTCCTGGTTCAAGAAGCCCGTTGGTGGCTGCAAGGCCAGATGATTTGAACTTGAGTTCTCTTTCATTTAAAACAGCTTCAGTATCAAGTCAACAGACTTTATGCAGTGAAAGAGAAACCGCTCCTCTGTTGATGCCAAAACCGGCTTTAAAACCCAAACCACTTAAACCTCCACGTAAAATCTTGAATCTCCCCAAAGCCATCAACAAAGACTTACCGAGTTCTACTGATGAGAGCATAGATTTCAGCAAGTACAAGAAACTTGATAACTACGAACCAATTGATCCAATTAGAAGAGAACACAGTCCATCAACTGTGCCATATGACCAAGTTGAAGTACGTAGTGAGGCTTGGAAAACATTAGGAATTGATGATCCTGATCATACAGAGTACATTCCTAATTTGAGTGACAATCCAAATGTCATGAAATTGATATCTAGATCCCAAGATAATTTGAACACTACTGGACCAGAATCTTCAAGAATTATTCTTCTGCCTAGCCCAGTGGTGGACCCTGAGGATGAAAACTATGATAGATTGCAATACTTTGGGTCTACAAGTAAACTGAATAAATCATCAAGGTACAAAAAGATTGAGGCACGTCCAACAACACTCGCTTTGGGTGAGCCTAAGAATAAGGACACATGGAATGACTATGATGAAGTTGAAAATGTTATGCAGACAGCACGTTTGGCTGATGATTCTCATTTGGGTTATGGTATGATACGAAAACCGAATACTCCAGGCCCACAAGTGCCAACTGCTGCTCAAGTCCAAGCACTACAAAATCAAGTTGGGTTGGAAGACGTCAATCATAGCAATTGTAATGGAACCAACTATGCTATTGTAAGCCGTCCAAAAAGAGTGTAAAATTTTAATATTTTTAAGACTGAATTGACAGTGATTGGTCACTCAATTACCATGTATAATTAATTAGATTTAAGTAACTGTCATAGTTTTGTTTTATTGTGAAGGAAGATAAAACATGTTTTAGGCAAATTTAATTCCAAAATGAGACTGTATTGCATTCCTTTTTTGTATTCTTTGTTTTATTAATTAGTACTCTTTAAAATGAGGACCAGTGTATATTGAATCTATATTTTAATGGAAAACGCACATGTTTGATTAAGAGATTATGTAATAATAATGTGATTATATTGTGCCTTATTTTTTATAAAGAATGTTTCAAATGTTGAAATGATTACCAGCTGGTGCCAATTTAAAAATATTTTTAAATGTAGTCTGTTTAAAGTATTAAGTACATTTCATATACTTTTATGTAAGTAAATTTAAACATGTATCATCAATGTATACATGTAATTTTTAAGATTTTAATTTATCTTAAAGGTTTCTGTGCTATTATTGATATGGCCATATTTTTATGTGATTTCGTAATCTCTTGGAGTAATGAATATTGACAATAAATCTTGTATTATTTTATTTGATATGCTTTTTATTATAGCAATTTTCTGTTGCAAATGTGAAGTAGCTATTGCTCTAGATTTCTATGGTTCTTTATTTACAATAGATTATAGAATAATTAAGAGAATATAAGTCTATGTTAATCTTTTTATTGATTTAATCACACACAGTTTTAATATGCTAGACATTTACTAGACAGACTAAACAATCTTGTAATGGTATAGATCCATTGCAATTAAAATAAAAGTTTTGTTTGAACATGATTATGATTAGGTACATGAACTAAAAAATTTTTGCCAGACTTAGGATTTCACTATGCTTAATTTCTTTGATTTTTGTAGTCAAAAGGTATGGGTATGACTATATTGAAACAAAAGTATACTTTGTGCTAATATTTATTTATGATCAATTTTCGTAAGCAAAAATTGATTCCATTGAAAAAAACCTAGACTAGGAAATATTTTTTTCTACAATATTCTAATTGTTATAGGATGGTGTGTAGGAATGCAAGGTTTTTAACCCATATCTTGTTAAATTTCACTGGATTACTCTGATATATCACACAAACTATTTCATTATCCCTCATTTTATTTATATATCTCTGTATAATAAAGAAATAATGAATAACCCGGGAGAAATCTTATAAAACACCATGTGTCAAACGCATCATCCTACATTGCATACAGAAAAGGTAGTGTAATGAAATTCAGAAAATTAACTTATAAACATTAATTACACTCTGTCCACCAGGTTAATATCATTTTGATGTTTAAGAATGGTAGGCATTCTTAGACTTTATTTATCCTTGATAAGTTTTATCTGACAAATGATAGTACAAATAAATCTGACTATAACATTTAGATACTTCCTTAATTTTTTTTATGTCAATAAGTGATTAACCTGGGGCTCTACCGCGTAACTTTGGTGGTAATCACAACTTTGGTGGAACACCATTAATAAATTTCATGCAATCAGGGCCCATGAATGGTCATCATCGTGTCATATCGTGTGCGCGTCATTGGATGAAATAATTAATGGTGTTCGTTACGATTACCACCAACGATACAAAATAGCCCGGCTGGTGGGGAGTGTAATTTGTAACATATCACTTATAAAATAAATTAACAAACAGCCATTTATGACCAGCATAAATAATAATGTACACGCAAAAGTCCCATTAAGCTTCTTTCAACAACACTGTTTCAGTTACTGAACTTTCCAATTTCTCCTTGACCACCATCTCCATTGCAATGTATTCAAGGTCCTCTGATATAATTTTCTGTACAGTTTCACCCTTTTCAGCCATTATATCTTCAATATTTTTTTTCCCATTCATATCAGTGAACCAATTTAAGTTGTCGGCAATCAAATGTTTATTTTCACATCCATCACATATAACTATAACCACACCCTTGTAGTAAGCTAGCTTTGTGATAAATTTCATGTTTCGCGTATTGCATTTCTTGCAAGTAAACATTAATTGGAATTTTCCATCAGTTTTATTCGGTGCACTTGTGATAGCAACTTTATTGAACTTTGGAGCTGTTGTGCTGAAACTCCTTGGTGACTGTATTTCCGGCGTGGACGTTGATATAGGCACTGGAACCACTAGTCGTCTTCCAAAATAAGAGTTCCCATTACTTGGAAAGAATACCAAGCCATTTAACAAGCGTGGTTTATGATATCTCACTACGAAATCTATTATAGTTTTGTGAGACATCTTGGTGATTTTATTTTCTGTTATGCAGTTAGTATTCTGATGGATATTATTGCCTGAGCATGGGTTTTCAGATATAAAAAAGGTACTCTATGGCATGACTATTTAATAATGTACGAAATCATGCAATCATGAAAAATGCTCATTGAAATAGAACAAATTGTGGCGAAATCAAGGTGACAGTACTGAATGACAGTTGACATTGACACGGCGAACCAAAGAGTATATAAGGTGCGTTCGAATTGGGGTACGGTAGCAAAAATAACAGTCAAAATTGCTAAAAACGATCACATGTGGCGTTCGATTTGGAATGTTGTGGGCGAAAATGTCGTTTTGAACTGTTTTCGTTCACCGTTCGTATTGCTTGGAAACAGTTAAAAACGACATCGTGAACTGCACATTTTGACCCACCTCCGAGGCAGGGTCGTTTGTGATCATATTTTGACATCTTTGAATCTGACACATAAGTTTTAGCCGATAATTGAAACGGGAAGCGAAAATTTTATTTTTTATATTAAAATTTGATAGAAACTAACAGGCAAGAGAAAAAATTGTCAGATTAACTTTGTTTATATCATGGTTTATATAATAACTGAAGGAAAAAAGGTAGGTTGAGACAAGTGACAAGCAGGCGATGAGCATTCAAATTTGGGAAAAATCGTCAGTGGCAAAAGTTGCAAAATTGTTGAAATTTTCCAATTCGAACGCATGAACAAAAATGCCCATTTTGTAACTGTTAAAAACGACATCACTCCAATTCGAACGCACCTATAAGGTGCGTTCGAATTGGAGTGATGTCGTTTTTAACAGTTACAAAATGGGGATTTTTGTTCATGCGTTCGAATGCAACTTTTGCCACAAACGATTTTTCCCAAATCGAACGATTAGATACAAAAGGACTTTTTGGCGGGAACTTGTAGAGAGATGTTGTGTTTTCATTTTTATTTTCATGAATTCGTGTATTTTGAGTTTTATTGCGTATCGGTGGTATTTTATCCAATAAACATCAATCATGTGCACCAGTGAAATGAAATGAATTATGTGTATCGTGACTTTACAAGTTGTCTCAAAAAGTCCGTGTAAAGTTTTAGTACAATGACCACCATTGTACTAAAATGAAAATGATAATAGATCTTTACCTATGAAATTGCCGTTCTGCAGTACTGGCCATTTCAAATCAAAATAATTTTTGTTTGGCTAAGAATTCTAATTTCAAATTATTTTAAAAACATGGAATTCTTTTTCCAAAAGTAGTCATTTGTTTATTGATTAGTGTTACATTTTCATCGCATTTCAATCTTTTTCGTCATCATGGATACTTTAAAAATTCGAGTAATTATGGAATATGAGTACCGTCGTGGCAGCAACGCGGCACAAGCGGCACGCAACATCAACGACGTTTACGGAGCTAACAGTACAAACCAACGCACCACCTGTTATTGGTTTGCTCGCTTCCGTTCTGGGAATTTCGACTTGAAAAATGAACCTCGCGGACGTCCGAAGACTTTGGTCGACAATGACGAATTAAAGGCGATTGTGTAAGCTGATGATACACAATCGACGGCTGAATTAGCAGCAGCTTTCGACGTTAGCGTCAAAACAATATTGGTCCATTTGCGTCAAATTGGCAAGGTAAAAAAGCTTGACAAATGGGTGCCCCACGAACTCAATGATCGCCAGCGCGAAGTATGCGTCGAAACGTGCCTTGCACTGCTCAACAGTGCAACAAATGAAGGAATTTTGAACCGCATTGTTACCTGCGATGAAAAATGGATTAAGTTTGATAACCGCAAGCGCTCAGCAAGTTGGTTGGATCCTGGTTCAGCACCTAAACAATGCCCTAAACGAAAATTTACCCCTAGAAAAGTAATGGTCACTGTTTGGTGGTCTAGCGCCGGTGTGATTCATCACAGCTTCTTACCAAATGGGGGGAGCATTACTGCAGATGTGTACTGTGAAGAACTGAACACAATGATGGAGAAGCTGGCACATCTCCAACCAGCATTGGTCAATCGCTCGTCTCCGCTGCTCCTGCACGATAACGCGCGACCTCATACTGCACAGCAGACGGCCTCCAAGTTGCAAGAACTGGGGTTGGAAGTTCTCCGTCATCCGCCCTACTCACCAGACCTTGCGCCTACAGACTACTACTTTTCCAGAATTTGGATAACTTCTTGGCGGGAAAAAAATTCAATACCCGAGAGGCAGTACAAAATGCCTTTGAAGAATTTGTTGCCTCCCGTCCAGCTGATTTCTTTAAGAAGGGCATCAATAAACTGCCACTGTGTTGGCAAAGATGCATTGATTGCATGGGTGATTACTTCGATTTATACAAATAAAAAATACATGAAAAAAAATCGTTTAAATTTTTTCATACAAAACGGCAATTTCATAGGTAAAGACCAATATTATATAAAACTAGCAGCGAAACCCGGCGTTGCTCGGGTTAAAATACATCGTATGTTTAATGGTATAAGAAATATACCTATAAGGATAATTTTTTTAACATAGTTATTATAGATTTTTATTTTAGATTTCGATTTGGTTCTTTTAGATCATTAATAACACTCGTACACATTTTGGAACTTTCCATATCAATCCAAAAATGTTTAGAACTTTCTCGAACATTTTAAATCGCTTATAATAAATTGCACTCTTTTTAGATGTTTCTAGATTATTCTAGAAATATTTAGAATTTTCTCGAATAATTTAAATCGTTTATAATAAATTGCACTCATTTTAGAATTTTCTAGATCATTCTAGAAATTTCTCGAACATTTAAAATCGCTTCTAATAAATTGCACTCATTTTACAATTTTGTAGAACTTTCTAGAACATTCTATCTCGATCATAATAAATTTCACTCATTTTGGAACTTTCTAGATCATTCTAGAAATTTGTAAAACTTTCTCGAAAATTCTAAATCGATCATTATCAAATGCACTCATTTTGGAACTTTCCAGATCATTCAAGAAATTTCTCGAACATTCTAAATCGATCATAATCAATTGCACTCATTTTGGAACTTTCCATATCATTCGGAAAATTTCTAGAACTCGATAATAACAGTTTTGGACATTTTGGAACTTTCTAGATGAAGCCAGAAATTTGTAGAACTTTCTCAAACATTCTATATCGATTACAATAGTTTACATTAGTTCTAGAATTTTCTAGATCCTTCCAGATATTTCTAGAACTTTCTAGAACATTCCAGATCAATTATAACCGTTTTACTCATTTTTTTCTAGAACTTTCTCGAACATTTTAAATCGCTTCTAATAAATTGCACTCATTTTACAATTTTATAGAACTTTCTCGAACATTCTAAATCGATCATAATAAATTTCAATCATTTTGGAACTTTTCAGATCTTTCGAGAAATTTCTAGAACGTTCTCGAACATTCTAACTCGATAATAACAGTTTTGGACTTTTTGGAACTTTCTAGATAAAGCCAGAAATTTGTAGAACTTTCTCAAAACATGCTATATCGATTATAATAGTTTGCATTCACTCTAAAAGTTTCTAGATCATTCCAGATATTTGTTGAACTTTCTAGTACATTCCAGATCGATTATAACCGTTTTACACATTAATGATCTTACCATTCCAGAAATTTTGAGATCTTTTCAGAAGTCCTCATGCGTTAGAAAAGGACAGCAATATATGTTTTAACATTTTCGCCACCCAAAACCACCCCCTTCCACCCACCGCGACCAAACTCCCTTACTACCACCTGGAGACCAAGGGGTATTTACCACCCCAACGGGAAGTTGATTGGGACTGGTGGTGATTGAGAAAACTGCGTATTTACGTACCCACAAAAGCATTTTATATATATTACTAGCAGTGAATCCCGGCGTTGCTCGGGTTAAAATACATCGCATATTTAGTGGTATAAAAAATATATAAGGATACATTTTTAACAGATATTATAGATTTCTATTTTCGATTTCGATTTGGTTCTTTTAGTTAGATCAATAATAAAACTCGTACACATTTTGGAATTTCCAGATCAATCCAAAACAAATTAGAACTTTCTCTAACATTTTAAATTGCACTCATTTTAGAACTTTCTCGAACATTCTAAATCGATCATAATAAATTTCACTCATTTTGGAACTTCCTAGATCATTCTAGAAATTTCTAGAACTTTCTCGATCATTCTAAATCGATCATAACCAATTGCACTCATTTTGGAACATTCCAGATCATTCGGGAAATTTCTAGAACGTTCTCGAACATTCTATCTCGATCCGATAAAACTGTTATTAGTTTTGGACATTTTGGAACTTTCTAGATGAAGCCAGAAAGTAGAACTTTCTCAAAACATGCTATATCGATTATAATAGTTTGCATTCACTCTAGAATTTTCTAGTACATTCCAGATCGATTATAACCGTTTTACACATTTTGGAACTTTCCATTCCAGAAATTTTGAGATCTTTTCAGAAGTCCTCATGCGTTAGAAAAGGACAGCAATATGTGTTTTAACATTTTCGCCACCCACAACCACCCCCTTCCACCCACCGCGACCAAACTCCTTTACTACCACCTGGAGACCAAGGGGTATTTACCACCCCAACGGGAAGTTGATTGGGGTTGGTGGTGATTGAGAAAACTGCGTATTTACGTACCCACAAAAGCATTTTATATATATTATTAGATTAGATTATTAGATTACACGTATGAAATGGCTGTATGGTTGAAAAATAACCCTTGCCTATCCTTTTATGAATGAATAAACTACTACTACTTAGATATTGTACATGGACGTAATCATGCTTAGATATCTATGACTTAGATACAAAAATGACATTTGTATGCTCATCGCCTGCTTGTCACTTGTCTCAACCTACCTTTTTCCTTCAGTTAATATATAAACAAAGTAAATCTGGCAAATTTTTCTCTTGCCTGTTAGTTTCTATCAAATTTTGATATAAAAATTATAATTTTCGCTACCCGTTTGTCAGCCTAAACTTATCTGTCGAATTCAAAGATGTCAAAATATGATCACAAACGACCCTGCCTCGGAGGTGGGTCAAAATTTGCAGTTCACGATGTCGTTTTTAACTGTTTCCAAGCAATACGAACGGTGAACGAAAACAGTTCAAAACGACATCGTAAACTGCAAATTTTGACCGAAAACGAAAACAGTTCAAAACGACAATTTCGCCCACAACATTCCAAATCGAACGCCACATGTGATCGTTTTTAGCATTTTTGACTGTTATTTTTGGTACCATACCCCAATTCGAACGCACCTATAATCACATGATAACTACGTGCAGCGAACGAAATGAATGAATGTTTATTTGGACTTTTTAGCGGGAACTTGCAGAGTGACGTTACGTTATCGTTTTTATTTTCATAAATTCGTGTATTTTGAGTTTTATTGTATATCATCGGTGGTATTTTATCCAATAAAGATCAATCCATGTGCACCAGTGAAGTGAAATGAAATGAATTATGTGTATCGTGACTTTTCAAGTTGTCTCAAAAAGTCCGTGAAGAGTTGTAGTACAATGATCACCAATGTAGTAAAACATGACTTTTATGGACGGTGACTGACAGGACTATATCTGTGGACCAAGAATCTTATATATATAAGATTCTTGCTGTGGACTATGTGTAAAAGTGATTTATTGTGACTGGAAACCACAGGAAGGAGCTGGAAACTATAATATAACTCGACACTGGCAGAAATGAGCCCTAATTTGAGCTTGGTTGCCAAACTTAAAAATAAGAAGAAGAACATAATCCAAATTACGACTTATTTCTGCCAGTGTCGAGTTATATTGTAATTCCCAGTCATAAGTTCCGTCTACACTTCGACACTATACCCATGCACTATACAGGGCTGCATTTTTTTTTTTTTTTTATGGCACTTGTTTAACATTATGCCAGGGCGTTCAGTAACAACGCCGTGTGATCGCCCGACGATCATGCTAGCGTTCAGTAACAGGGGTTCTACCGCGTAACTTTGGTGGTAATCGTAACGAACACCATTAATAAATTTCATCCAATCAGGGCTCGCGAATAGTCATCGTCGCGTCATATCGCGTACGCGTCATTGGATGAAATAATTAATGGTGTTCGTTACGATTACCACCAATGATACGCAATAGCCCGTCGGCGATTCAATAGTATGCGGTGCGATCGTCGGACGATCGCACCGGTCACACGGTGTGTAGGTAGTTACTGAACACAGCCCAGGGGCTCTAACGCGTAACTTTGGTGGTAATCGTAACGAACACCATTAATTATTTCATCCAATCAGGGCCCGCGAATGGTCATCGTCCCGTCATATCGCGTGCGCGTCATTGGTGAAATAATTAATGGTGTTCGTTACAATTACCACCAAAGATACGCAATAGCCCGGCAGGAGGTGAATGATCAATGAAGCAGTGTTCGCAACCGTACGATAATTATCGTACATGTGCGATAAATTCATAACTACGTACGATGTACGATGGTACACGACTATCGTACGCAGATTGTACGATAATTTCTATTATGATGAAAAACTTGATGATTACACAGATAGACAATAGCCCAATAACAATTACAGTAGTTTTTTAGTGTCAGCACCTGGCTCATTTCTTTCTTAGGAACATTAGGTCTACCAATCAGCGTCGATATCGATATCGTCGTTCGATGTGGTGGCAGTTATTGTCTTTTCGAATTTTTTTCTTCATAAATTCGAGATGTTGGCGCGAACTATAATTTTTTCCATTTAAGAAACAAGTTTACAAGATTTAAACTATAAAGTATTTGCAACATATTATGTCACGTTTCATATGATTTTTTAAAGTATTTTAGCCATTTTCCTGATGGATACGATAATTTTGATCCATATACGAGCATATACGATAATTTTACGGCCTTGGTACGATAGCTGCCTGGCTTCAGGTTGTGAACACTGCAATGAAGTGACAGCTACCATACAAATCTACTCTATGCAGCTATCTACCTACCTACCTACTGTCCGACCGTGAGTTACTGAGATAATGTAGGACAATAATACATACAATAACCTCAACAGAACGATTCAGTTATCTTATTTTGGCCTTTACAATAAAATTTTAATAATTAATAATTAACCGATTTTAACCATCAGTACTAAGTATTTGAATTGTATGCTGTTTCATTTTAACCATAAAATATTTTGATTCAAATTTTCTTATAAAACTTTTATAATGGAATCTTCAGACCCTATTTGGTTTAAACCTGAATTAGCTGATGAAATAATGAAGAGTGACGATATATTTCAACAGATATCAAGTGTTATTACAGGTAATATATTAATATTTCCATTTTATGACCTCTGTTTCCATTTGTAGTGATTGTGTCGACGAATAACGTGACGATCTTACAATGAGCGATTTAGATGAAGGAAAATATCGCCTCGCTCTTCCTCATCGCAGGTTGCTCTAGCCTCCAGATGGCCAGGGCCTAAATGCTGAATGTGATAAACAATTCCAAGCGATAAATTAAATGTTGATAGCGCCTTTTGAGAGAAACTAAAGAGAAGGACCAAAGGACGCTAAAAGACAACCTCGTTCTACCCTGATCTAGCGATAGGGCTGGTGCTGCTCGCTGTCTGACCTCATACAAAATTCTAACCCAAACACATATCAGTGTTTTCTGACAGTTCAACGTAGAATTGCCTTCTAGGCATTGTAAAGCTTGGCAACTCATGGACTAACCCTCTGGAATTGCTAATGTCCATAGGCGACTGTATCCACTCACCATGGGTGGATTTGCACACAAATAATGCTATTAACATTACCTTGTGCGAAGCGTGCATGAGCAGTTTGCATATAGATTCATTCATAGATATATTGTACACTAGATGATTGACTGTCAGAAAAAAAATCAATATGAGTTCCTGTCATTTGTTCTTGGCAAAAGTATCAGTAAAAAACTAGAAGTTGGCATATACAGGGTGTTGTTTTGGTCGGCGACAAGCGACCCAGGAGCGGTAGTACAAAATATATATTCCCCAAAAATGGACTTAATTCCATTAAATACTGTAAATATGTTGAGAAATACCTTATTCAATTTGAAATAAAATTACCGCAAAGTATGGTTACTAGGCACGTGCACAGACTAGAGCTAGGCGCAAGCCGCCATCGCCCCACCCCTTTACTCCCTCGTACTCCCGTTGAGTATTATGTCTACACTTTAGCTTATTACATGATTTTCAAAATTTTAATTTTTTAATTTTTATTATTAAAAAAAAATAAAGTTTTTTTTTTATATTTTTTTAGCACCAGTATCATTTGTATTATCGACCCTGAGTCGCTTGTCGCTGACTAAAACAACAACCTGTATTATAATGTATTTAGTTGTTTCAAATCAGCATTGCTCATTAATGCTCATATCCACGCTCACGGCACATTCTCTAGTAGTCGCTCTATGGATTTGCCTCGTTGTCATCCTTCAGACAGAAAGAATTCATTTAAAATTTATTTATACAAGTGTATTTTGCTAAAAATTAATTTTATTTAACTTTTCAGACATAGTATCAAGTAAAATCGACATCACACGTCTAGTTGAAAACATGGCCGGTGTCTTAACAAACAAAGAACCGGAGAATCGGGAAAAAGGAATGAGCTTCTTCACTAAAGTACTTACAGAAATACCCAAAAATTACTTAACAGAAATGCAAATCAATTTTATAAGCAAATTCTATGTAGACCGATTGAAGGACAATCATAGAGTTATACCGGCAGTGCTAGAAGGGTATTTAGCTATAATTGACATGAGCAACTATAATGTAAACCTATGTGGAGAATTTCTTACAGTACTTTTTAGAGAAGTCGCATGCCAGTCACAAGTGAGACAAGACAGATATCATGTTTATATGATTATTAATAAGCTAATGGAAAGGGATTTGGAGTGTAAGTTCTTGTTTATTGTTCTGTATATCCCCCTTTCTGGTCCTAGTTTTTATATAGTAAAGCCTTCAGTATATTTTGCTTGCATATTTATAATTTTGTCAAATTAAATAATTATCTACATACAGGGTGTTGTTTTGGTCGGCGACAAGCGACCCAGGAGCGGTTGTACAAAATATATATTCCCCAAAAATGGACTCAATTCCATTAAATACTGTAAATATGTTGAGAAATACCTTATTCAATTTGAAATAAAATTACTGCAAAGTATGGTTACTAGGCACGTGCACAGACTAGAGCTAGGCACAAGCCACCATCGCCACCCCTTTACTTCCTCGTACTCCCGTTGAGTATTATGTCTACACTTTAGCTTATTACATGATTTTCAAAATTTTAATTTTTTTATTTTTATTTTTAAAAAACAATAAAGTATTTTTTTATATTTTTTTTAGCACTAGTATCATTTGTATTATCGACCCTGAGTCGCTCATTGCTGACCAAAACAACGACCTGTATATCATGTTCTAATTGTATCAGCATTTTTAAATCAATTTACTTAACTATTTTATTTCTTAAGGCCCACTTGCATCAATCTGGGTAAATGTACTATTTAATTAATTTCAGACATGAAAACTCTGGGACCAGACTTTGTTTACGGAGTAATATCGGCAATGGATGGTGAACGAGACCCACGTAACCTAATGTTCCTTTTTGCTTTTTTACCAAACTTCATAAGAAACATACCCTTGGGCCATTTGGTTGATGAAATGTTTGAGGTTGTTGCGTGTTATTATCCTATTGACTTTTATCCATCACCAAACGATCCAGCCGCCGTGACAAGACAAGACTTGGCTACAGCATTATCTCCAAGCTTATGTGCCATACAGGAATTTGGTGAACAATGCTTGGTTCTTTTAGTGGAAAAATTAGATTCAAGCTTGAGACTGGCTAAAATTGATTCTTTGAAGCTATTGGTAAGTTGTATTTTTATTTGTTGTATTCTTGGAGATTTCTATTTTGAAGCTGATTAAGCTATTTTTCTTTGTAGATTGAAAGCTGTAAAATATTTAAAGCCGAGACATACTCTCCATTCTTGAAAACTCTATGGTCATCAATTCATAGAGAGATCACACATAAAACAGATGACGAACTTAAAATGGCTGCTCACGAGGCTCTCTCGGCATTGGTGGCCAAATTGGCAAGTAGCGCAAATAACGAACAGGCATTCGAGGTTTTCGTGAAAGGAATTCTTATTTCGATGCAAACATCTATTGCTGAATCAACTACCGTCGCCCAATTTGTGCAAGCCACAAAAGTTTTACTAACTACTGCAAATGCTTCTAAAGAATCCTGTATAATTATAACTAAATCCATGATCCCAGCTACAATAGCTTACTACGGTTTCAAAACAACACCCAAACTACAAATTGCAAGTTTAGACTTTTTAGGAGATTTGTATGATTTGGCCAAACATTGGGAAGTATTGGACCAAATTGCACTGCAAGTCAATGAGATACTACAAATATGTTTGACTGCTGTCAGTCAACCAATTAAAGAATACCAAATTGCCGGTCTTAAAACTTTAATAAGAGTGAGAAATGTTTTACAAAGTGAACTAGTATTGCCATTTGTTGAAATTCTTATACACAATGTCCAATTCTCTCAAGATAATGACTTGCTAAGCGTGAGTGTTGAAACAATACATGCTATAGCTAGAAAATATCCAGAACTAATTATGAATATGGTTGTCAAAGGGAAATGTGATATAGAAAATCTAACACAAGATAAAATTGGTTTAGAGAAAAGATTGAATTTATTATCAAACTTAGCAAGCATAGATGATTTCACTAAAGTAATTATTGAGGAGATGTTAAAACTTATAACGGCTAGTGACGAAGATGCATTCAAAGTAGTAGAAGCATTGAGTGAATCAATGTCTAACAATAGTTTATATTCAGATGAAAAAGTTACGCAAATCGAAAGTGATCATGGATTGATTGATTCAGTTATGGCGTGGCTATTAAAAGAAATCAAATCGGATCCTAAAGAATTCTCCCACGGATACTTGTTAATTTCTAATATAGTAAGCAGTTTACCTTTAGAGAAACAAAACTATGTACTATCTAAGTACACTACAGAAATTTTAGCAAAGTGTGAGAAAGAAGATATTCACTTTCTCGTTCTAGAAAGTTTATGCAGTCCTTTACACCAAAAGCTATATGATTCTAAATTTGGAGGTATCATGGCTTTGTCTTTAAGGCTAGCATTGAATAGTGATAATGAAATTGTGAGGACTAAAGCATGTGTTTTAATAACACATTTTCTAAACAAGGCTGAGTATGGACAGAAGTTTGAACTGTTGTATGAAGAGTTGAAGAATAATTTATCAAGTTGTAGCAGAGATGACTCAATGTTGTGTCCTAGGCTGATAGCCCTTTATGGTTGGTTAACTAAAGCTTTGATAATGAGAGGGAGCGATCTATTTATATTTTGGTTGCAGAAGGTAAGTCAAATTAATTCATTTACACTAAATGCCACTGCGCTTAGTACTTTCCACTTAGATTTTGGCAAGGTCGAAAACGCGCGAGTGACAACCCTGGTTTTCCAAGCGGCTATAGGCTACTACAGCTGACAGTCTGCCGGCCGTAAGCTGTGTTGCTGATTGCGTCGACTCTGTGTTCTAAATAATGGACATCAAATAATTCCGAACATAATAGTTAAAGTTCAAATAAATTTATGAAAAATAAAATAGCATTCATAAATACCTTATCCTTGAGGCATTGAGTTTGGCTTTGTAATGAAAACAATGGGTATTATTCCGGACAAATAATACATACATGTTCCGTACAATTGATTAGCTATAGTTTAAATAGATTTAAGAAAAAATAAATATGTATTTTTTTTTTTATTTGTCCGTACCTTTATTTTGCCATTCAGTATTAGGGTCAGTTTACACCGAGATGAGACGCGATGCGGCAAGCTTAGATTAGAGCTATAGAATATAGAACTTTATTTACTACACTATAAGGCGC
Source organism: Polyploca ridens (assembly GCA_951394255.1). Taxonomy (NCBI): domain Eukaryota; kingdom Metazoa; phylum Arthropoda; class Insecta; order Lepidoptera; family Drepanidae; genus Polyploca; species Polyploca ridens. The sequence continues at coordinate 3,550,567 of OX596254.1, read as the reverse complement.
ACATTTCGTGACAAACGACTCGCGCCGCCGTGTGGCCTATCCGAATTCTCTCCCTGAAATGTGTACCTTTTTGTTTACTAAATAAAGTTCTATATTCTATTGTTATTTTAATAAGTGCGCGCCGCGTCGCGTCGCAATCTTATATATCAAAATCGGCCCGAGACTCCTTTGGGAATTTTTCGTTATTATCCGAATTATCCATCCATGTCCAGCTGAAAAATAGAACAGCATTAAAGAAATATTTTACCCTTCCAGATAACAAAAACCCTAACAATCAAAGGATATTGCAAACATGGATCTGAAGCTATACGCCTCATCATGACAGATTACCCAGGCAGCTTAACACCACGTCAGCATTGTCGAATAAGTCTGCTGTACAAACAGAGAATGTTCCAGACTTTCTCAAGCCTTACGGAAAAATTTGGACCTATACATGACGAGGCCAAAGAGGCTTTTTTACTAAGTTGGGGATATGTTATAGCGAAAGTGCCAAAGAGTGTACTTAATAATGAAGTTGATAAGGTAAATCAATGTCCCACCAAAAACATTTTCATGTAAAATGTTGCCAAAACGAGACCATATGGCTCGCACTGTCAAAATGTTATCAGATCTCATGTCCCAAGCTTATAACTCTACACGCCCTAACTCTACAAGCCCTAACTTCACAAACTCTACACATTAGTCAAAATATGTGGCTTGGCCGTTTCTAGCCAATAGCAGTTGTTGAACAGAATATTGACGATCCCGAGCTCACAAGCGTTTAGAGCCCCTCAGTCTGAGGAGACACTTTGCCTCCTTATGTGTGTTCTACCGCTTGTACAATGTATCAGTGTTCTAAGGAATTGTTCGCCTTGTTGCCCACGGCTACCTTCCACCATCGCAACTCTCGCCATCGACGGGGATTCCATCCACACCCATTGAAACCAGAATTGTTTCGAACTGTGCGGGCTAAAAGAAGTTTTCTTCCGCGGACGCTCGAACTGTGGAATGAGCTCCCCGCCGTTGTTTTCCCAATGGATTACAGCATTGGGTTCTTCAAAAACGGTGTGAAGAGATTTCTGCAGGGTCGGCAACCCCTGGTGTAGCAAGCGTCCATAGGCTACGGTAACTGCTTACCATCAGGCGGGCCGTATTTTGCCACGTTAGTGGAATAAAAAAAAACTATTACAATTAAAAATCCAGCTTCGAAGCTAAATCTGGATATTAAATAATCAAAGCATAAGAATATAATTTTACATGTGTCGTAACTAATGATATTATAATAGAGATATGCTACCCTCATACTAAGTGGCGTTCAGTTATTGTTGAATTAGGTGAAAGCGATAGATAATGCGGAATGTATGGTACAGAAAGAGATAGCTATATGTAGCCGCTAAGCAAAATTACGACAATTGTCTGAATTTGTCTGTAACAATTAGCGTGCGTTAATGCGATATCTACCTCTTTTTTTATTATAATATCATTGGTCGTAACTAATTAATATTTATATCTTATTTCTAGATTGCACCTCTATTAATAGACTCGTTAGTTTATGATAACAAAGACTTACTTTTGGTTATGATGGATGTGCTGTGCTATTTCGTTCAAGCGAAACACGCCACTGTGTCCAACAGCTTACAGACTATATTGCCGAGACTGGTTAATTTGACTAAGGATAAATCTATGGTGAGTATATTAATTTAGAATCTTAAAGGTCTTATACGGAAGGTCGAATTTTTAAGTTCCTAAGTTATTAGTCCTGTAGTACGAGATTAAAACTCAGATCAAGTCTCAAGAATAGATCGAAAATAAACCTTATATTATTGGCCCAGTTTCCAAATTCAATTGTTTTAATCCCGACTCAAAATTTGACTTGAACATTGATTGCAGTTCTAGATAGAAATATATATACCTAGAAATAGCGACAACATACTATACGAACGATTAAATGAAACAGGCCAACTTTTTTATGCTGTTACGTTACAGCTACGTTTTACGCTCGCTCTGCGTCATAGTGACTTTCATAGTGATAGTAGTTGTTGAAATATTCCAATTAAAATCGGGAGAAATTTGAATACTACACATTATTTTGCATTTTTATTAAATTTTATTTGATTTAGGCCGTAGGTAGTTAGGAGATATTTTTCTACTACCCGCGAACAGCTATATTATTAATCAAAGGTTCTCAAATACAGTAGTATACAAATACGTGTTTATAAAGTATAGATTTCTTGATTGGTCTTCTAATGGTAAAAAAGTAAATTTAGTCTGTGCTAAAACTATAAATTAAAAATACTTTCCAATTAACAATGTCAATATGAATGCTAGAAACACAGTTACCTACTTAATTTCTATACATTTACTATATTGATTCTTTCTCATTTTCAGGATGTTCGGATAAAAAGCCTTCAATGCCTTTTCGAGATAGGAAATTGTTATAGTACAGTGCAACTTCTACCTTACAAACAAGATATTTTATATGATTTAGCGCCATCTCTTGACGATAAGAAGCGACTAGTTCGCAATATGGCGGTCAAAGCGAGAACCAGATGGTTCCTAATTGGCGCGCCGGGAGAGTCGAAAGAAAATTGACCAATCACATGAATAGAGAAACAAACATAAAAAGCGCACTTTTAAAAGTTATCGTGCACAAAAAGATAATGGTACTGATCTATACATAGATGGCGTTGTAACCATAAAACTCACGAAAATATAGACCACCTACTTGTAATTTTTATACGATGTGGCGTCATATTCGTGATCATATGGATGTATATTTTAAATCAATGGTGAGAATCTATAAGGTTCCTATATTATTACACTGTTTATTTATTTTCTTATCTTCAAATTGATTTTGTGAAACTTAGTAACTACTCTCTGTAGAAATATTTAATCGAATTAATTTAAAAAAGAAAACCGACTTTTGAATGGGTTTGCACTGTAAAAACGATTTGGGACCTGTAATCTGTGTGATTAGGTAAGTTTCAAAATCTGCAAAAAAAACACCGCTGTATATTTTGGTAGAATGTGAGCAATGATATTATAATAGAGATATGCTACCCTCATACTAAGTGGGTCGTTCAGTTATTGTTGAATTAGGTGAATGCGAAAGATAATACGGAACGTATGGTACAGAAAGAGATAGCTATATGTAGCCGCCACTAGCCGTTAAGCAAAATTACGGCAATTGTCTGTCTTGCAACAATTAGCATGCGTTAATATACCTCTATGATAAAAATATTATAATATCATTGAATGTGAGACGTTATTGTCGTCAGAATCAAATATTTATACCATTACCCCTCTAAAAAGCTTATTTTATTCACTGAAAACGTATTTTAATAATAAATTATTATGATCCCAAATTAATAATGAGATTATTGTCATATTTAAAAACAAACCAATCCAACGAGTAGTTAGTAGTAGTTATGACAATTGACAAAGTCAAGATACCAAATAAAGTGATAATGATCCTAAATACACTTACGAAGTCAATGTACTTAAGTATACAATGTACTTACGAAGTCGGTAAACAATCATACAGCCCCCATGTTGGTTAGCGGTTACCGTAGCCATATGGATGATTGCAAACCACGAGGCATCACTCACGTGTTACCCGCCCCCCAATGAGCTCTGGTGACCAGTACCTCTACCATGAGTTTTCTACACTAACGTAATCTACAGTCGCTAGCGACTACGGGGAAACATTTTGTATGAAATACTTCCAAAAGTGTCCACTAGAGGCGGTGCTCGTCATGCAATATATCCACCGTAGTCGCTAGCGTGTGTAGATTACGTTAGTGTAGAAAACTCATGGTAGAGGTACAGGGCCAGTAGACAACAGTAGATTGACATTTCAACCCGGAATATCACGTGATATTTTTGCAATTTCTTATGTCAATCCCATACAAAGGTTGATCGTTAACTAACGATGACGATTGTCGACAACCGTCTTGTCTAGGGGGGCTGACACACGCGCAGGAACACGGCATAAAGTTATTTGGCTGTGGTATTCTGTAAGGTGGAGGTACTTCCCCATTCGAGCTGCTCTTTAAGCGAATAAACGCTATGCTCTACCTCTCTTGCCTTACATTTATGGCGTTACGAGAAATTGCACGTTAAATTCAATTGTATTTTCCAAATGCTGACTTTTTTCTTTTATGATATTGATACCAAATACAATGTAAAAATTAACATTAAAGAAGAGAAAATCTTTGCTGAAAACTCATCTTTTTTATAAATTTCGTAATTATCTGTCGACAACGGTGAGTTTAAAAGTTCTGGGAGTATTTCTCATACACTTCCTCAATAATGGACTACACAGAATCAAAATCAAAAAGTCATTTATTCAGTTTAGGCCCTGGTAAGGCACTTATGAACATTACATACAGTTGGATTTACCACCGGTTCGGAATACACTTAAACTGAGAAGACAGAATACAGCAGACCGAACGATCTGAAAAGACGAACAAAAGAGTATGGAAAGAATATGATCTTGAACTTAAGACATTTGCGGCCTTATTACTTGAGATGGTTTAAAGCAAGAATAACCAAGGTTTAAAATATATCCGTCACTTTCTAACGTCATATAACAAAAAGGGACTATAGGGACAAATAGGGACTATCTTAAAACCTGGATTTTACTTGACTTGGCTTAAAGTACTAAGTATCTCATGTAATAAAACAGAACACAGTTTTAACAAGTCAAAATCAATTGGTCCAATTTAAATTTAACAAATATAACCAACATCAAATTAAATTGAAGTCTTCCGTTTTAATGTACGTTTTCACACAGGCATATTTTCGTATAAAATACGAGGAACACCGTTACAGTAGTACCCAACTGATATGGCGCGTCGTGAATCTTCGTTCGCACAGAAAAGAAAGTATGGCCCCGAAGATTAACGAAAGAATGCTTAAAACTTACAATCGACCTTAGATCACTAGTATATGGTTCATAATACACTGCAGCTGTTAGTTCCGTCTCACTCGCAAGTCACGTCCCTCCGCACGGCGCGCGCTAACATGGCGGCCGCTGCCGACCAATAGCGTTTCCCGCGCTTTGAAAATGTATCTTCTGCGCAGGTACATCGGTAAGCCATATTAGTTGGGTACTACTGTACCAATTTATTTGTAAGCTTACTTTTTTAATTGCCATTTGTGCATACCTACATTTTTTAATGAAATTTCAAGAGAAATTTTATTGTGCAGGACCACAGATCAATGAGCTTAATAGACGCCACATCAATGTTTTGCATTGTTGGGAAAATGCGGACAGCGTATTTTAATTGTTCCGTCAGCGTTTCATGATCACGAGTTTTATTTTTTTAATTAAATGGGCTTGCGTTTGGCCACTGACCCGCCCATAAGGGGCGATGACGAAGCCTAAGATGAAACACGCTTACCCAGAAGAAACCTATTCACTCGGGGCTTGAAAGTACCTAGATTGTAGGCGTCAGGAAACACACACGCCGGAAGCAAGTTCCACTCCCTTGCTATCCGCATTATAAATGAGGATGCAAAACGCTGTGTCCGTATTTTCGGTATGTCAACAACGTACGGGTGAAAATTTTCCCGGCGTCTTGTGGTTCGGTGTAAAAATGGGGATGGTGGAATAAGGTATCGGAATAGCTGGCGTCTTTTAATCTTATAGGTCTGTGTACAAGAGGGAAAAATACAGTTTAATGTTAGTATGGGCTCGTAGTCTAGCTTACATATGTACCTACGCCTTTAACAATATGATTGTTTGTGTAGCTGCTATTGTATTTAGACTTTGTTTTGTTGAAAAAATTTAATAAATTGTTTATTTTATGTCATTAGTTTAATTTATTGTGTTGAAAAAAATGACGTCCATTGAAAAGATGTACCTACCAAGTTATAATTTTGTTTATCGATACCATAAGAGGAAACTGACTGTCTCCAGGTACCTACTTATAGATTATTGGATGGTTTTTACATACATTCATCATCATCATCAGCCTATAATGTCCCACTGCTGAGCACATGCCTCCTTTCACAAATCAGGGTGAAAGGGAATGGGCAGATACTCCACCACGCGTGCCCACTGCGGATCGGTGGAGGTAGGCTAGTGGTCAAGCTACTGTTGGAGTTTTCAAGCCGCCTAGGAGGCATCCAACTAGCTTAACGACTATCACAATTAAGTGACCGGGACCAACGGCTTTACGTGCCTTAAATACCACTAGGCGGTCACCCATCCAGGTACCGACCACGACGGTGGTAGCTTAACTTGCCGATCGATTAAGAACGGCTTATCATGCTACACCACGAGCGCTCCTATTACACACATTATCTGGGTTTTATTCGTTAATATCCATAATATCGTTTATTTGGAGCTGCGGTCACGTACTTATTTTATGTAATTATACTCCCTTTGAGTACGGCCTTAAGAATGGTAATCGCAGATTTCTCTTCCACAACCAAGTTTATTCTAAGGCTGAGCTAGGCTGAGGCTAGTTCCTAAGGAGATTTTAGGTAGTTATGTCACTAGGGGCCCATTTATCGCTTTTTTGTCAGACATGGCGAAAAATGGCGTGTTATATAAAATTAGTTACTCAATAAATATTCTGGGTCATTCATCATACACGCCCTTTAAATTCCCAAATAAGCAGAACATGTACGTATGGAAACCAGACTACTGATTTAAAGTACATAGCTACACGTGATAACGCTGACTCTAGCTCATGGTTGATACATTATTAAACGATAAGTTAGATAGGGTGTCGTTACCTATTTATTTAACTTTGAAAAACGAGTCTAATATATATTGCAAAAAGCTCCAATCGCTGAATAAACAAACTTAGCGTGCTATAAACAGTGTTAAAAGCTTAAAATAAATCCGAAGACACGTACACAGACCACTTTCACCATTCCAAGGATTATTCGGACAAATCTCTGGCCACTAACAATTTGATCTGCATTTGCATAATCTCTTATCGCATTGCGAGCGTTTGGCGCACTTTAAATGTTAATGAAGGGTTGGGAAGAGCCCTAAAGCGGGGTTTTTAAACGCTGCGTGGTGACTGGGTGGTACAATTGTTACGCGACTTGAAAGAGTTGTGAAGGATTGTTATTTCAGGGCAAAATTGCATTGCAGATATTTATGCAGCGGGGTGGCCCACCAATGGTCTACGTCGTACCGCGACATTCGATGGTGTTAATTAGGATGACCAACAAAGATACGCGGTAGGCCCGCTGATCTTTTTTCAGTAGTATTTATATACTCTGAGGTCATTCGGTAGAAATAATTCAACTGAATATCCAAATTGATTAAGAAAATGGGTAGTGTCGGTTTTTGTCAACAAAAGTATATTCACAAAACACCTTTTTACTTTTTAGGTTTCCGTACCCAAAGGGTGCCAACGAGATCCTATTACGAAGCCTCCGTTTTCCGTCCGTCCGTCCGTCCGTCTGTCTATCAGTAGGCTGTATCTCATAAACCGTAATATATAAATACTAGCTTCTGCTCGCGGCTTCGCCCGCGTGGCCTACAGGAAAAAATGACATATTTTTCTACAACAATAAAACAAAACTAAACAACTTCATCCCGCTTCGAGGGTGGAATTATTAAAAACGCTGAGACACGTATAAATTAATTTTCAGTCTTCAGCTTAAACACAAAATTAGAAGATCCTAACTTCGAAACTGGCGGACTTTCATACAAACTTTCATCCCCTATTTTACCCCCTTAGGGGTGGAATTTCGAAAAATCCTTTCTTAGTGGATACCTACTCTTCACAAAGAATATACTCTCCAAATTTCATGTCTCTATAGTCTATTTCAAATAACATGAGTTCGGTGACACATGGTATTTTATTAAATTTCTCAATGGTTAATGTTCATTTCGATATAATAAAGGAATACTATGATAGAGCAAGGTTTCACGAAATATTGTGAATATTATTTCAGAGTAATCAAATGGAATTTCACTAGATATTGGTAAAAAACCCTTGACCTTGACGACTCATCTTATGTGAAATAGAGTATAGGACCAGCGGTTTAGGCTGTGCGTTGATATATCAGTCAATCAGTCAGTCAGTCAGTCAGGACTTTGAATTTTATATAGGTATATAGATAATAAAAATGAAATAAAATTAAGAATTAAAGGACCCCTTCGAATGCGAGTCCGATTCGCACTTGACCGGTTTTTGCAATTTGGATTTGTTCAGCCTACTTATGTTGCTAACTGTACCACTGCAGAAAATCGTACCTGGTCTATTTATTTGTATGGTATGGTGGTTTAGCTAACCAAGAGCTTACCTAAGACGTACGTACTTTTATGGACAAAAATACCTAAACGATTAAGAATGTCACAAACATTCATCAACAAAATTCGTAATCGAAAACAAACCGCTTACATTTTCGCTAAATTCTCAAACAAAAGTAGGTAGAATTTAAACAAACACCATCAATCTCTGTAGGAACCTAAATATATTTGTAGCGCTAAATGGTTGACAGGCTCTATGCAAATTTAAATTGAATCATCAGTGGGTGGGATTTGTCCGCTTAATCCGTGGGACGGTTGGACACTGGTCCGATGCGTGAATTCACAGTACCTATTATCTGTCTGGGACTCATCTTCGGACTAACGCCTCGTGCTCAGAGTAGGGTAACCATTTTTTTAAATCATAATGGTGATTATTATAAAAAAATAGGTGGTTTGCCTTTTTGAATTTGTGATCACCTTGGATCGTACCATCCTTTACGTGTGGTCAAAAGCCTATAAAATTTGTCTGTTTTTGTCGAGATTAACGAGCCTTAAACATCGGCGTAAGGTTTCGTGTTTGTCGGTGTTCTATAGGATATAATTTTGGAGAGTGTGCTACAGTATTATTCAATGTAATTCCCCCATCCCGATTTCTCCATCGAAACACAAGACGCCCCGGGAGAATTTCTACCCATACGTTGTCGACATCCCGCGTACCCGGACGGACACAACGCTTCGCTTCATCGTTTCTTATACGAACAGAAAAGGAGTGGAACTCTCTTCCGATACCTATAATCTAGATGTAATCAAGGCCAGAGTGAATAGGCCTTTTCTGGATAAGCGTGCTAGATCCTTGGCCTCGTCATAACTCCTCATGGGGTTCAGTCGAAGGTCAAACGCAAGCCCATTCAACATAAAAAAAAGAGAAGAGATACTAAAAAATAGGCTACTTTGTAAACTTACAAAAAGACGACTTGATATTTTCCCGGAAATCATGGTTACTCTAGCGCACGAGCTTTTGAATACGAATTTTGTGTAACGAGTTTTACCAGGGTAACTACTTATTTTGAAGAAATTAGACTATCCCACCAATCTGGACTGTGAGATAAGGTTTGACGAAATGAGATTTTCTTGAAAGAAAACCGTGTTTTATTTTCCTTTGTCACATGGAAACGACAACAAAAAATAAATTAACTTCTTCAAAATTGTTTCTTAACTGAATAAAGAATTATTTTAACTAAATTTAGATTTGTACGTTTTGCTTTATATGACAAGAATTTGATTTCAAAGTTACCCTTAGGTGCAGCGCAGACGGACTTTAGTCTGCGGCAGACAAAAAGTCTGTGTGAAAACAAAGGATTGTGCGCCACGCCGGACTATTTGCGCGTCATGTGCGTTACTGCTTAGAATTTGTACCTATAGGTTATATTTTCACAGACTCAAAAGTTCGGCGCGGTGCTGTCTGTCGTCTGTGTTGCACCTTATGGGTATGACACCTTGGCTAGGACATCATCGTCAAAGAGAAAATTGTGCGGAATCCATTGCACTTTTTTTGGGTACTTTGCAATGCCCAGTGGCGTAGCAAGGGCGTGGGCATCGTGTCGACGTTTTTTTTTATCAATTAGCCATAAAAATGACGTCTTACATTAAATTAAACCGGAGTCATATTGTAGAAGAAGCAATAGAATAATAATAACATCATAATTATGTGGTTTGCGTTTATATAGTTTTCATTATTATAAACAGTTTCCATTTTTGGGGTGAGGCTAGAATTTCCCTACCGGATACCTGCCACCCTATATACGCTAGCAGTACCTGCTGTCTGGATACCATTCTCAAGTAGACATTTTGACATAGCAGCTACTGATGTGTTCTGGCTGCCGTCATTGATACTTTTTTTTTTTTTTTACTGATTATAGGCCTGTGTTTGTCCGCAATCTCATCATGTTAACTGATGATGCGGCCGAAGGTGGTAAGCACACAAAGCCTAGAAGGAACTGGCTCTCAAGTGCAGCTATCGGAACACACCGAAAGGTGCTTGGCGACAGATTTTCAACATGAGCGTGGTAGCCAGCCAGGCGGGTACTACAAAGTACCCTACCACCGTGCTACGGTTTCCTCACGATGTTTTCCTTCACCGAAAGCTCAAGCTCATTGTAGGATTCGAACCCGGGACCTTCGTCTCTGTATCCGACGTCACTACCACTGAGCTATCATCGCCTTAAAATATCACTATACTTAGTCAATTTCCATCTAGACTTTGATTGCTTCTTAACTTCACTTCACCACTGTGATATTATGGTTAAACACAAGCCTAAGTAGATATATATATATATATTAAGAAAAAAAATACTAGGTGTTGATATCGTCCGATGGAAATGTACATACCTATAATTTTTCGTTCATTTATAAAAAATAACCTTGCTAAGTTTTATCTGGAGTCTTCTCAGTCCGAATGTCACGATCGGTGGTAGAATTACCTTTATTAGTGCCTTATCAAGGCCTAAATTGAATAAATGAGTTTCGAGTTTGAGACACTAAGAAGACCTCCCGAAAACTGTTTATTCTGGCTTCCTTGTAACTCGTAAAAGAAATCTTGATCAGGGGCGCCGGCTTTTAGACAACCCCGTGCCCATTTGATGACTCATTTCAAAGAATAGACAAGCAGTAGGACAAAAAGTATGCATTTTATAAATCTAGCAAAGATATTTATGTACGTTAAAATAAAGTAGGTACATATTTGAAAATCCGTAAGTGCACATCTTAAACGCTCATGTAATATTGATATACACGTTTTTTTAAAATTAATTATCGAAATGCGTTTTATTTCGAAATTAGTCTGGGTATTTGGTTTTGCGTGATACGTAAGTAGGTAAGTAGTAGGTACTTAGACAGTAGAATAATAAGTAATAGTCTTGCCCCACGAGCCAGGTGAGATTGTAGAGATATTGCTCAAAACATATTACTGATAAATTTTAATGTCATAGGTGATCTAAGCCTCTTTTTGGCTTTTATGGGTGCTGGAGCCCCCGATCACCCACGGAGTCGGCGCCCTCTTGATAGAATAATAAACCTAACCTCTATTTTGGTATTGTATGTATGAAGATCTGTAGCTGTGCATCAAAGCCTACCACCATGTTCTCAGATGCTTATAATTATTAATAACCGACATGACAACGCGTGTTCGTGATCTCATTAGCTCTTAATTACAATGTTAGCGGAGTGGCTCAATACTAATATATAAATGATGACACTTTGATGTGTGTCGACTGATGTGTTCGGCTTTTAGTTCAAGTACCTTCGTACACACGGCAACACATCAAGCTATTCATTTCCAGTATAAGCTGATCTCGCATTGTATAGGATTTTCGTACAATGTGACGTATAGTTTGATCTGTAGCCGTGTGTACATGTGTTTATTTGTTATGTACTCGTTATTGCAAATTAATGCTTAAATATAATTTATTTAGAGACTGAAAAAGCGCGGCTTTAAAAATATCAGCATAGGTAGCAACCCCAAAACAAACAACAGTGTTTTAACAACCCGACTCGGAATAAACAGACACGTTCACGCAAACATGTTTATCGGCGGGAATCGGACCCACAATCAGCAATTTAGTTGAAACTTGACACAGATATAGATCAAACTTTGGATGAATCATCATCAGCCTATAATGTCCCACTACTGAGCACAGGCCTCCTTTCACAAATGAGGGTAAAAGGGAATGGGCAGATACTCCATCACGCGTGCCCACTACGTATAGGTGGGAGATAGTGGTCAACCTACTGTTGGAGTTTCCAAGTTGCCTAGTAGGCCTCCAACTACCTTAACGACCGGGACCAACGGCTTTACGTGCCTTCCGAAGCACGGAAACGCTCGATTTGAAATAACACTAGGTGGTCACCTATGCAGGTACCAACCACTTTGAAACTTTGAATTAACACATAGTTACAACACTTTTAATCCTGGTGTTTGAGCCTACAAAAGTATTTCAGAGTTTTATGTAATAGCTGAAAACCCTCGTCTTCAATGGAAGCAAATCGGCATCTGAAGACGCGAGCGCAACCCTAGCTAAGCCGCATCCCTAGTGTCTACGTCATTTTACGTCACTTATTGACAATCCACCAAGCAGTAAATACCTTTAATTAAATACGCACCGCTTTCAATTGGTTTTCATATAATTAGCCCCCCTGTGCAGTGAATTTGAAGATTCCCGAGGAGCTGAAGTTGGTTGAGTGGCAATTAGTTATTTTCATAAGGTTTTGATTTACTTTTGTTTGGGTATTGTATCTCGCCGCCGCATTTTTTACATGGAAGGGAACGAAGACGTAAGAGGCTTAAAAATCCTATAAAAGTCCACTAATAACATCTAGCCACACCACCTGGGAAAATACCGCATCCACCTGAAATGCGAATAAAAGGTGCCTAGAATGTACCTACTAAATGAAAACCTATTCAATTAAGGCGTAAACAATCTACCCATGTGCTCGCTGACATAGCAAAAACAGGTCGTCACACAATACATGATAACCGCATAGTATAATTACGAAGGTAGTAACAGTTAACCCTGAGTTAACCCACTTACCCATTCACACGGCAAAACCGGGGCCCCTTAGATAAGTCGCATTTAGTTTACAATATAGGGAAGCTTAGCGTATTAAAATTGTGTATCAAAGTAAGCTTGTAACCTTAGCAAGCTATTCAATCATAAGTAAATATATGACATTCCTCACACACCGTCATCTGACCCCAAACTAAGCAGTACTATGAAAACAAGATAACTGATATATTACACACTACGTTTTGTTTGTAAATACATACTTACTATACATAATTACACCCAGACTCAGGACATAGATATGTTCATGTACACAAATCTCTAGTAGGTAGGTACCTAGCTACAAGTCAATATCTTTGTAGTAGGTAGATAGGTACTACATCTACTTACATCAAATCTTTAAAAAAATTACGACCTTTTGTACAAACATCTCAATATTTCAATATATTTGGTTGATTTTATTACTTGAGCGGACGATAGGATCAAAAGAAATGAGCCATGCACCAAAAGACGTTTATAATCTGACGGATTTTGTTATTATGGCTTCGAAATTTCGTAATCTCTCCCATCCCAGGTCCAAGAACCACATTTTATTCTAGAATCTGGCAAACGAAAGTAAACACTCGAATTATTTGAAAACTATTTAATATGGCAATGAAAAAAGGAGCAAACAAAAGTTGCCTTCGTATTTCATTTTATATAGACTAAAAAGTTTTTATTTAAAAAATAAATTTATTTTTTCAACCCTTTTTATTTCGAAAACATATCTTGTGTACTTTTAACGTTTTTGCTTTAAATGTGTAGTACTAAGTTTTGACGGTTAGTGTACCTATATGTTTTAAAAGTAGTGTCCATACTTCAAGCTCTGCTCAGTTTGGGATCGTGGCCATTTGTGTGAAGAGACCAAGGATGTTTATTACTATTATCATTGTTCTAATAGTAATAACAATTTAATTACCAACTCCATCCATGTGTTGAAGTTCCAGCAGTTACTGTAATTATTTTACATTCAGTGTTGAATGTAACTAGCCATTATTCGTAATTCCTAAACATAAAGATGTCATAAACTTCTCACCCAAAAGGCCTTATTACACTATTCGATATCAAGCCAGTCTTAGTAAGACTGTCTTAAAATCTGATTAGACAAGCTCGCTATTACACCTTGCTGAATATCGCATGCTAACTCATTTGCAAGGCGGACGCAGCCGGTGACGGTTGTCGCAGTTTCATGGGATGACTTTCGAAGCACCAGAAAATCGCCATAGCTCTTGCCGCGACTATTGGTTTGAATACAAAATTAAAAAGTAAAATATGGGTGAAGAAGGTTAAGAAGTATTTTTGTGACTTTTTAACCGATGAAAAAACGGAGGAGGTTTACAAGTCGACGCGTATATATTTTTTTTTATGTATGATCACGCATAACTTTTTACAGAGTAGTCAGATTTTGATAATTCTTTTTTTATTGGATAGAGTATACCTCGAAGTTGGTCCCATATAAAGGATACAAAAAACCTACCCTAAGGATGGGAAAATAGGGGTGTTCACTCACAGATTTTAATGCTGAGTTGTGTATTTACATCAAAAGATATCAAAAATTAAGTATGTAGTAATTAGTAGATTATATACACAAAAAAATGATAAAATAAAACTTTTTAACAAAAAAATTAAACCACCGAAAAAACTGAAAAGCAAAAAATAATGTTGAATATAACTTGAATTTTATAATGTTTTGCAGTCGGGCATAAATAAACAAATATCACAAAAATATACATACCTACGTAGGTTATTGGTTTATACCCGACTGCAAAACCTTATAAACTCTAATAAAATTCAAGTTATATTCAACATTATTTTTTGCTTTTCAGTTTTTTCGGTGGTTTAATTTTTTTGTTAAACTATAAATATGGCATGTTACGGTATACACATCAATAACATTAAAAATCACTTCCTTTTCTTTTGAACAAGCCATTGTGCACGCCACAACAAACAAACACGGACTTTACCCGAGAACTTCACTCTGCCGCCGCCGCGCGCCGACTGAACGGTCTCGCGTGCTAAGTCTTATTACACTACGCGTTATTCAGCAAGCAAGCAAGCAAGCACGGCCGAACCCATTCGGTCGGTCTAATTAGACAGACTACCTTGCCTTCTCTTATTACACTTTGCTGAATCTTAGTAAGACTGTCTTGATATCGAATAGTGTAATAAGCCTTTAAGCTCTACCTAATGGTTTCTGAAAAACAGTTCTCTGATGTACTACTAATTCAAGTTTTAACTAGTTCTAGATCTAATAGCTAGATGCTGATTTACACCACAGTAGTTTTATAGGCCTGTGTTTGACCGCAATCTCACCATGGTAAGTGATGATGTGGCCGAGAATAGTATATATTATTATAGCCAGCCTGGGTA
This sequence comes from Polyploca ridens, assembly GCA_951394255.1. Lineage (NCBI taxonomy): Eukaryota > Metazoa > Arthropoda > Insecta > Lepidoptera > Drepanidae > Polyploca > Polyploca ridens. The sequence continues at coordinate 3,535,396 of OX596254.1, read as the reverse complement.
CTACTACAAAGTACCCTAAACACCGTGCTATGGTTTCCTCACGAAGTTTTCTTTCACCTAAAGCTCAAGCTCATTGTAAGATTCGAACCCGGCACCCTCATCTCGGCATCCGACGTCACTACCACTGAGCTATCATCGCGATGGTTCAGTTGTGCGAAAAATGATATTACTAACAAAGTAGTTAATACTGATATGATGAATGAATGGTCGAATGGCTGATCAAGCTATACCACGAGCGCTTCAAAGTACCAACAAATTTTTTTTTTTTTATACCACTTAGGTAGCAAACAAGCATACGGCCCGCCTGATGGTAAGCGGTTACCGCAGCCTATGGACGCTTGCATCACCAGGGGTGTTACTCGCGCGTTGCCGACCCTGCAGAAATCTCTTCACACCCTTTTTGAAGAACCCCATGCTGTACTCCATTGGGAAAACCACGGCAGGGAGCTCATTCCACAATCTGAGCGATTATCTCAACGATGATGAGAAAATACTCTGTAGGTATTGAAGCGGCCCAATAATATGAACAGAGTCTAAACAAGGCCTCTCAATAGCATACTAACATGGCCGCTGGCCTCTCGTAATAAAGAAAATCCCTTTCCATTGTTGTTTATGCGTCTGCCAGCACGCAATATCGTTAATGTTTGCCGCTTTATTCGGTGCTTGTCGCCGAACGTCAGGAACATAATTTTTTTTTGCTGGCCTATAAGGTCCTATGGAATTAGATACTTATTGTGCTTTTGAGGGATGACAATTCTTCAGAAAATATAAGGTATAAATCTTAATAAAAACACAAGTTAGGTACATAAAAATCAAAAGACATGCTGTGCCTTTACTAAATTTAATGATCTTCGTGGAACACTTAAGATCTCTAGAAAATGTGGGTAAAACCGCATGGCGTATGCATGTGCATGAAAAAGTATGATATTTATATAATAACGGATTTACTAAATGCTCTTAGCATTTAGTAAATCCGTTATTATTTTTTAAATTAATTAATTCATAGCCAAAAATACTAATACATTACAGAACAACAAGAATATTTTATTTTTTACAAGCTTTTATTTACTTTCACCTGTCCCGTTGTCTGTAATGGAATTTTGCAAGTTAAATTTGACCCACTTTCTGGTTTCCCATTGAGCTGAAATTTTGCACGAATATGCAAATCGCGTGAAAATGCAATATTATGATGACGTGGAGCTGATCTGATGATGGAGCTGGAAGGTGGCCATAGGAACTCCGTAATAAAACCACATAACCCCATCGAGTTTGGGCTCGTTTGATTCGTCTTGATGAGTACTATAAAAAGCTTGTTTTAAAAATGTTTTTTTTTTAACAAAAACTTGTTTTATTTACAATTTCGGAGACACGAACCTGTATTTACACTGGCTAGGTGTTGCGTGCACCTCCACAGTTCACACGCCATTGTCCTCTCCCTGCCCATTGGCTACAGAGCACAGCTGAATAGCCGCTGAAACACGTACTTACAGCTTATAATTGTATATACGCACCGAATAGCGCTTTATTGTGCTATAAGTTTCGATATAGGGGTGTTATATTTATTTATTATACATAAATACTAAAATGTAGTTGGATCTAATAATACACACTTAAGACGGGGACTAAGCTCAATTTCACAAAAATGGGTTTCTTTGAGACGCGAGTATGACGCAACCCAATGAAAATACCTCACACAAAAAATAATGTGGACAGACAAGGGCCTGAAGAAAAATGTTAACCGAATAGAATATTGAAAAGTGCTTTGTATTCCCCACAAAAAAATCGTAAACTAGTGCATAAAAATAAACTTTGGCGTCGTAATTCTCTGTATTTTCAGCGACAACAACTAATTTTTTTTTGAGAATATGTTAGATACTGCATTATATTGAAATGTTAACCGGATAATTATTAAATTTAATGAGTATTTTCTGTATAATCTAAAGAAAACGCAAAAATAAATATCCAAGCGGCAACTAGTCATATTGTCAACACAAATATGATTTACAATTTTCAACCCTATTCCACGCTGTCTAAATGTAGCAATAGCTTACGCGGTTGTTCTTTAGTCGTCGGGCAACGCTCGACCTGCATGGTTGGTACCGGACGCTTTGTGTCGATTTTTTTTATAAGCATTTGAGTATTGCTCTATACAGATAGCAATAGAACACATATTCGTATGCCCTGAGTGCAAGCGTCCTTGGTCGAACGTCTTGGCGATAGCCGCATAACCATAGTATACATACAACAAAAACAAACATGAAGATAAATCAACTAATCCCAAGAATCTTATATCTATGGATATTTCATTACCTTATTATATCTGAAGACGAAAAATTTCACCTTTATTACGTCACACATACATTCTTTTTCAGTGACAACCATTGAATTATTACGCTATTCAATGGTGACAACGTTGTTAGCTATTTCAGGACAAACTTGGGACATATACATTTTATTATGTAGTTAGTTGACTTTCTACAACCTACTACTTTTAATTATATAGTCAACACAAATATGATTTACAATCTTCAACCCGTATTTTTTCGATTTGGAGTGGACAAACCCAAAAGTTAAAATTAGAAGCCATTGAAAGGGATGACAATTTCTGGAATCATAAAATGAAACATGAGTTGGTTCGATTTTATATGAACTGCCTTCTCCCAGACATACACGTGGCATGCCTATACACGATGGTATTGTATCAGTAATGCAAAGCAGTTTACTATTCGGGCAGATACAGAATAAAATTCAGTCAAGATTTCTAGATTTTTCTGAATTTAATACATCAGTAGCACGGAATCTTTGCCAAGCGCTTATCTCCTAAAAGCAGTGTTTCTCATTAATGTTTTTAGGCTCGTTGATGCGCTTGTAGTGTACCTAACTTGATTAGCCGTTCTTAATCGATCGACAAAGATAAGCAATTGCTGATGTGGACGGTATCCGGATGGGTGACCGTCTAGTGGTATTTCAACTCGAGCATTTTCCGTGCTTTAGGAGGCACGTTCTCGTAGAATCGAGGTTCTTTTTTATGCATGCGGTCTACCTTCCGTTCCGTCTTTGCACGCTCCATATTCACGGTTGCCAGATCTCGTAGAATCGAGGTTCTTTTTTATGCGTGCGGTCTACCTATGGTCTCATCTGAAGACTTTAAAGAAAACTCATAGGTAGAGGGTTGAAGGAAATTTACTAATTAATTACTATTACAAAAAATTATGTACAAAATGACGTGGAAAAATCGATAGAGTGACAAAACAAAAAGCTTTGTCAAATAAAGTTTAAATTATTATTTTTCTGTAGGGTATGAAACCTCTACACACGTAAAGCCGTTGTTCTCGGCTATCACTAAATTGTGTAAGTCGTTATGCTAGTTGGAGATCTCTTAGGCGGCTTGGAAACTCCAACGAAGTTGAACACTAGCCTATCTCCACCAATTTGCAGTGGTCATGCATGGTGGAATATCTGTCCATTCTTTTCAGTAGTATTCCTGTTACCTTTATTCTTATTTCACTCAGCAGTGATTATGTGCTGATGATGATGATGTTTGTTATGATTACTTCTGAATAGAGATTTAATGGTACTCTACGAAATGTCAATACGCTAAACACGTTGATATCTCTAATATGTATGTATGTACTATCAATCTTCCCCATACCGTCATATTATGTAAAAAAAAACATCACAGAAAATTACCAAGAACTTATTAAAATATTATATTTCCTTGCCATTTAACGTTAAATGTATCTGTTTACACCAAAATCCTAAGGTTAAATTACACCCGAAGGTGAGGATTATTTTTACCAATGATTGTCCGAAACGTGTCTTCAGACGTCGAGCACAAACCGCTGGCTGAAAGCGGCCGTGATTCTGTAAAGCTTGCTAAGATAGTACAATACAAGTTCTCATAGAATTACGTAAACGCGATAGTTACGTCAATTCTTTGCAAACTTTACACTCGGGGTACTGATGCCTACGTATGTGTGTATCGGCGAAGATTTGGCTGCGTTCAGTAAAAAATATATAACGGTTGTATCAATGTCCCCCTATTCCCTCTAATGGGAAATTAAATTTAAAGTCGCGGCAACTCACATACATAAAATATGGCAGCTTTAAAACTTGATTATATCATGGATTATTAGTAATCCTATCTCTTCGGTAGGTATGTAAAAAGGAGAATGACCATTTTCTAAGGGGAATTCCACTTCGAAAATGTTTGTGTCACAATGATTTATTTTTTATTTTGTAGAAAAAATACTATATTTTCATAATCAGTAAACAGTTTTAATTTTCTGACCCGGGTTTAAGAGCTTTTTTCTTTTTTCTGATGCAGAATTTAAGATTATAAAATGCAAAAAATGGCTATTTACATAGTTTGTTTTAGTAATTCAATGGTTTAGAATTAGTAAGTCGGTAATCTTAAGGTTTTTTAATGGAGGCCACTAAAAAATACAATTTGTGTTTATTGTGATGTTTTGCAAAAGATTAAACGTAGGTATGCTAGACTTTTTGGCGGGATCTTGCAAAGTCACATAGCGTCTTCGTTTTATTTCCATAAATTCCTGTAATTTCAGGTTAATGCATATTATCAGTGGTGTTTTATCCAATAAAGATCAATCTATGTGCACACAAGTTCAGTGAAATTAATTATGTATATTGTGACTTTTCAAGTTATCTCAAAAGGTCCGTGAGAAGTTTTAGTACAATGACAACTATTTTACTAAAATATATCTGTTACGGACGGTGACTGATAGTGCGGACTATATGAAAATGATTTATTTAGTGACCAGAACTAAAATATAACTTGACACTGGCAAAAATAAGTCCTCATAAAAAAGATTTGGTAGCCAAACTTACCTATTCAAAATATAACTCGACACTGGCAAAAATAAGTCCTCGTAAAAAAGATTTGGTTGCCAAACTTACCTATTTATAATATAACTCGACACTGGCAAAAATGAGTCCTCATAAAAAAGATTCGGTTGCCAAACTTACCTATTTATAATATAACATGACAGTAGCAAAAATAAGTACTCATAAAATGGATTTGGTTGCCAAACTTAAAATTAAGAAGATTTTATTTTTCGTAAAATAAATTAATACTTTTAAGAAATTATTTTATGTTACTTGTTACTTTTTATAACTATACTATTATCGTAATAGGTTCTTACATTACATTCTGTTTGGAAAATAATCATTGTCATCAAACACAATTATAAATAAAATGTGTATTTGGCATTTCTGCTACCTTTAACCGACGAATATTATCTAATATCACTCTCGTAATTTCGTTTCATCATTACTAGCGTTATTCATCAGAAAAAGCTATATAGACCGTATTTAACTACGACAAACCTAATTTAACACCTGGCAACATTCGATATTAATAAAACTGTGATTCGAATGGCGTACGGTTTCAGATATCTGTGGTGCGGAAGGCGTACCTACAGGTGTAAAGGAGTTCAAGCGAATATATTATTAATGCTGTTTTTAATCCTCGGGATAGAAAAATATTAATATTTTGTGAATGAACATAATAAAATAAGACTTGATTTTTGAATCATATTTAATTGAGACACGCGATGACACAATAGTGGGCCCAAATATGGTCAATCTCCTTTGGTTTATATACCTTTTTATCTATAAAATAATTTTTTACACGTTTTGTAACAAAACGTCATTTTCAATCATATTTAACCGGGAGCACATTTCAGCGGAGGGTGCAATACGAATTGTGAGCAGTTTGCTCAGTAGTGGTGAACAGTTTAAGTTACATATATTAGGTCATTACATATGAAATTGGCGTTTTGTACGGGAGGAATATAAAGTCAATTTTTATTTTGTAAAATATATTTAATAAATCAAAGTATGCACCGTTGTTATCTATGCACTTTTGCCATCCCATAGGTAGTTTATTGATCCCTTTACTAAAAAACCATGGGGGCGAGAATTAATAAACTCTTTGAAGGCGGTTTGGACTGCCGCATCGGAGTTGAATTTTTTTCCTTGTAAAAAGTTTTCCAAATTCCGGAAAAAATGGTAATCTGTTGGAGCAAGGTCCGGGGAGTACGGTGGATGTCACAAACATTCCAATTGTAGCTCATCTAACTTAGCGGTTGTTTGTTGTGCAGTGTGTGGTCTTGGGTTGTCGTGAAGCAGCAGTGGCCTAGAGCGATTGACCAATCTCGGTTGTTTAGCAGCTAGTTCTTTCTTCATGGTTTGCAGTTGCTGACAATAGATATCTGCCGTAATCGTTTGGCCAGATTTTAGAAACCTGTAGTGAACGACAACGGCGCTAGTCCACCAAACACTCAAAAGTAACTTTTTCTGAGTCAATTTTCGTTTAAGGCAGGATTTGGCTGGGTCTCCAAGGTTCAGCCATTGCGACGAGCGCTTCCGATTATCGTACAGTATCCACTTTTCATCACAAGTAATGATTCGATTTAAAATCCCTTCATTATTGAGTCGGTTGAGCAAAGTAACACAGCAGTTGACGCGTGTTTGCAAGTTCGATTCACTCAATTCATGAGGTACCCATCGTTCAAGTTTTTTTACTTTCCCGATTTGCTTCATGTGGATTAATACAGTTTTATCACTTACCCCGAAGCCTGCAGCTATCTCTGAAGTGCTTTATAATGGATCCGCTTCCACAATAGCCTTTAATTCTTCATTTTCCACTTTGGTCTTCGGCCGTCCACGGGGTTGGTTCTGAAGGTCGGCTTTTCCGGAACGAAAACGTTGAAACCAAAAACGTACAGGGAATTAATATGGCTTACCGATGTACCTGCGCAGAAAATACATTTTCAAAGTGCGGGAAACGCTATTGGTCGACAGCTGCCGTCATGTTAGCGCGCGCCGTGCGGAGGGCCGTGACTTGCGAGTGAGATAGAACTAACAGCTGCAGTGTATTATGAACCTTATAGTAGTGATCTAAGGTTGATTGTAAGTTTGAAGCATTCTTTCGTTAATCTTCGGGGCCATACTTTCTTTTCTGTGCGAACGAAGATTCACGACGCGCCATATAAGTTGAGTAATACTGTACCGTGCTTTCTTTTGCGACACCAGCGCCGTACACATAATTAATCTTTCGAGCTGTTTCTGCAGCACTGGTGCCACGGCAGAACTCGTACTCGTAAATATACCGATATTTCATGTTTTCCATTGTGCGGTAATAAGCGACGCCAAAGAAAAAATTAATGAGGAAAATTTATAAATTTGAATTTGGAATTCTTAACCAAAGAGGAGATATTTGAGATCAAAGTGGTCAGTACGACAAAACGCTAATTTCATATGTAAGGACCTAAATAATTTATACTGTTATGAAAATAAATAGATAGATTATTATATGTCTAATATCAATGATATTTTTTTTTGAAAATTGTTCATCGTCTCGTATTATGTATCAACATGTCAATACATTAAGAAATCCGTATCTATTCTGATTTCCTTACATATACTATGCAATTTTCCAAAAGTACACACACATCAGTCATTCCACATTCTAGGTTGTGTGAGTGCATTCGTCGTTTGAAATCGTGAGCTGTCCGCGCCTTAAATACCTTTCTTCGATAGTCTACTTTTGAGTATAGTCATTTTATTCTCCTTGGTATAGTCGAGTTTTGAGTCGAGATACAAACAATTGAATTCAAAACTTGGATTTATGGCTTATGATTTATTTTCGAGTAACACAATCTCATAATAGCGCAATAGTGGTAGCTAAGCACCCCTTAAAAAGGAACTGGCTCTAAAATGTAGCTAATGAAATACACTGGCAGGTGGCTTTGGCATAAATTTTCAATTTGAAAGCGTTAGCTATAAAAAAGGTTATCATTGATTACCATCGCCAAAACTACAAGCTCTTTGTAGGTTTCGAAACCACACCTTCGCCAAGGCATTTGAGCCACTACCACATCACCACAGAGTACTATAATATAATACTCTGTGCTACTGAGCTATCATCGCCCATATATAACAAAATCACATTTAAAACCGATGGCAAAACCACATTAAAAACTCATATACGTACGAACGAGCATCCTAATCCCATTTTAAACGGTCTCAGTAAATTCCCATTCGTTTCTCGAATCGAATCGAGCTTCCCACCAACGGAACGCAACCGTTCTATCAGTAATCCGGTACAAGTATCTATGCGTGGATTACGTAGCTTTGATGCAATCAGTTTCACACAACCCTAGTAATTAAGTATTTTTTTATTATACTACTAAGTTAGCTATGCTTTTAAGACAGATCGAGCATAGCGTTTATTCGCTCAAAGAGCAGCTCGACTGGGGATGTACCTCGTCCTTACAGAATACCGCAGCCAAATAACTTTATGTTGTGTTCCTGCGCGTGAGTAAGGTCGCCAGAGCTCATTGGGTCACGCGTGAGTTGCAAGCAAGCGTCCATATGGCTATGGAAACCTTACCATGGGGCGGAACGTATGCTTGTTCTTAAAAAAAGCCTGATGATAAGCTGTTACCGTAGGCGGTAAACGTAAAAGAATATTCAGAAAACTGCTTTCAAGAACCGGTTTCAAATCAAAATTGATTGCAACAAAGTTACGTAATAGCCACGTTGTGCGTATATCTGAAGCCTGCGGACCCATTTGCGTCTACTGTTCGTGCGTTGCGGGTAGGATTAAGTTCTATTCATCTGTAACCATGTAGGCTTAGGATTGATATAGACTGAGGTTTGGACTAGCCGCTTTAATAGCAATAATAGCTTCACTATACATTGAAAATGCAGGATTGTAAAGGGAATTAGCCTAGAGTATATTTTTACCAATTATTTTTCGATGTTTAATTATTATAGAAATAGAGATATTGCTAATCAGCTTTAGGCCACATTATGGTATAATCTGTACTTATCTTGTAAGGCATGTGTGTACGCCTGATAACGTTTTGTGAAAACGAAGACTGGTAAACTACATGCTCTGAATATATTTAGATTATTTTGGTCTTAAGAAAGGAGCAGATGCAGCACAACGAAAGAAAAACTCACGAAAATGTTTCCCACAATGCACATAAAGAAAACAAGAGAACAATTTGGTTCGCTGTACGAGCTTGCTACGAGAGTTGCCGTAGAGCTTTGCTACGACCTCTACGCTCTACGAAACTACATGCATTTCGTACTGAATGTAGGTTGGCGTTGCATTGTTTGAATTTTTAGATTTTAATTTACGAATTAAAAATTCCTTTTGAATTTTTAGAGATGTGAAAATGCCACAAACGAGCGTTTGCTGGTGTTTCGTAAAAGTAAGTAGAATGGAGTAGTAACATAACTACTTTGTATGAGGATTTTTACTGTGTAAGTACAATAATAAAAGTAATTTGAATGCTTTTATAAACGTGCTAACGGAACCAGGGTGTTATAGCTTTATAAGCTTGAAAATTCAACTCATTTGAACTATATTAGCATAAAGTAAAAAATATACTAGGTACAATATTAATAATAATATTAAGTACAGTATTATTATTATTATAAGGGGTAAAAGTATGATAAAAAAAACACTTTTCATTAATAAAGATATATTTAAAAAGGAATCCGAATATTAATGAATTGTTATAATAAAATTAAAGTTTGTGAATGTGTATGTTTATTACACTCAGCTCTGTAACGGAGTTAATGATATTTGCTACCTGTATAATTCCTCATAGGTTTAAATTACATCATCATCATCATCAGCCTATAAATGCCCACTGCTGAGCACAGGCCTCCTTTCACAGGTGAAAGGGTATGGGTAGATACTCCACCACGTGGATCGGTGGAGGTAGGCTAGTGGACAACCTACTGTTGGAGTTTTCAAGCCGTCTAGAAGGCCTCTAACTAGCTTAACGACTATCACAATTAAGTGATAACCGGGACAAATTAAATTACATACCTGGCGTAATATACCCCAGTATTAAGTCCCGCGTAGTATTGGGATGAAAAGTTGTTCTATTTGTCTATTTGTACTATAAATATTACCCACACAAAATACCAACACAATTTAAATTGGAATGCCGACACACAATTGGAACACGCTGTATAAGTTACATGCACTAACTGTTCCCATGTCAGACATAATTGCAATTCTTGGCAGATACAAACACTATGTATAAAACGCGAACTGGCTGTGGCGTGTGCAATGTGTTTTATATCACTTTATGTTTTATTGCTGTTTTTAATACAAAGTAATATTTTTTTACTGTGTTTACTTTACATAACTTTTTTTACTGTTTCTCAGTGGCGACGCTAAGGGTCGGCGACTTCGGCATCCACCGAGACCCTCGCGCCTGAGGGGACCTTGCAAAACACCGCTTACCATTCGGGCTGTATGTTTGTCAAGGTTGGAAGTGCCCGCCTGCAGCAGCAGCAGACGACACTGTTGCTGCGCCACTACTTCTTTCTCTTTCGTTCCTATGTATTACAGGTATTACTATGGGACGTGTTGCTAGGTACGGAAGGTTTCATTTCATAGTAATACATAGAAACCACTAGTGACGCAGCGACAGTGTCGTCTGCTGCTGCTGCATGCGGTCCGCCTCCAACCGGAATCTTTAGCCGACATAGTTCTATAATAAAAAATATACCGAAAAGGAGTTTGAAGAGTGGTTGCAAGAAGTCACTTTGCCGGCTGCAGAAGTGACTAAGAGCAGTATCATAAGGAACTACACTGGCTGGTCCCCGCAAAACACCAGCACAGCACCTCTTCACGGAGCTCTGGTGACTTTTTATTACCGAAGGAACACGCACGACATTGAAGTATTAAACCTGACCAATTGCGACATGGGGTTTGCTTCATGCAACAAAATTGGCAGCTGCTTGCCGGCTGGGTAAAATACAAATAACAAAATACTTTCACGCATGTATTTAAATACAAAATACAAAGTATTTTCATGTCGTGTAATTACAAAATACACTATATTAACAATTTTAAAATACAAATTATAAATTACAAAATACATTCAAAGCCTTTGATCGCAATGAATTGTCAGGTAGTAATTGGAATACAAATACCAAAAACGTATTTATATAATTCAAATTCAGATCATAACCAGGAACCTCGAAACATAGACACCTCGGGAACGCAGGTGAAACCACGGGATAAAAACTAGTATTATAAAAGTTAGCACAAGATTAATAACAAGTAATTCAAGCCCAAACAAAAGGTTTTGGGTGAGTCAGCGTCCATCGACCATTTTGTTAATGCATTCCTCAAGAAACTGCGAGACTGGAACGGGAGGGACCGGGATCCCTTTGTTTGCGAAATGACAGCAATCTGAGGCATCCACGCTCATGACGCTTTGCAATGTTATTCTGCATAGTATTTGGGTAACGTTTCGTTCTGAGAATGGAATGTAACTAATATATTCGTAGACAAACAAGTGGGTTTAGTTTAAGAGTGGAATTTGTGCCTTAGAAGAAGAATTAGGGTCACCGCTCACTATAACAGCACGGATACGCCTCGGCATTTACCTTGCCATGCAAGTGAGGCTTTTAAAACGTATGCGTTGATTGGATTGGTGACCTAGGTCATCGTTCACTATATCAGCACCGCTCCATCGCAGAAACGACCGGCACCGCCTCAACTCAATCCAACCACTAGCTGCCAGCGCGCCGCCTGCGAGGTGGCAGCTCGCGGGCGGCACGGCGCCGGTGAAATTGGTGGCACCGCTTTGGCAAAATACCGCTTGCTGGCGTCACGCAGCAAGGGAGCGACCGCTCGCCTGAAGCGTGTGGTCAGCAGGACTAGTGGCTTGTAGCGGCAAACGCGCTTCTAGTCATTGTAAAATTTACTTTAACGCATACGATTTAAAGGCCTCACTTGCATGGCAAGGTAAATGCCGAGGCGTAGCCGTGCTGTTAAACTGAGCGAAGACCTTTAATGTGGGCTACGCTGGTAATGCTGGCATATTATGTGTACGGCATTCCTTAAAGTTCACTGAAGATCTATAGACGTCCGTCACTTGTATTTATACTATACCCAGATGTACTATGAAGCTCAAACACTCACGCTGCAAACGTCTATTAACAAGTTATCTCATATCTTGTCCCATGACATGCATTTGTGTCCATGAACATGTCTGCTTGTCCTGAGTCTGGGTGTATTATGTTAAAGATTTTTTTATACTACTAAGTCGGTAAACAAGCTTATCCCGTCTGATGGTAAGCGGTTACTGTAGCCATATGGACGCTTGCAACACACGAAGCATCGCTCACGCGTTACCGACCACGCAATAATAATAACATAAGTATATGTAACTTACAAACAACATTGGTGCCGATTCTGTTGTAAATCGCACTAAACTAATTATAGTCACATCTCATCTCATTCTTACGAACATTATTGAAAAAGGATAGAACATATTTTAAGTTGTCAAATTAATCTTTGCCGTCTTATTTTGCGTGTATTTAGGCGTAACCGCGATAGATGGCGACTAAATTTATATTGAAAACAAGCATTGGACTAATTTGACAGGACTAAATTTCTTACGTCCTTTTCTTATGTTCTTTGTTAGAAAGAGACATAGTGACATTAAAATTAGTTTAGTTGTGAACAACATAATCAGGCCCAATATGTAGTATATCAGTTTCGGTTTCCATAGCACAAGCTCTGCTTAGTTTGGGGTCAGCCGTGTGTGAAGAATGTCCCAGGATATTTATTTATCTTATAGATTGATGAAAATAAAACCACATTTGTCAAGTCTGCATTAAACTGAAACAACAAGAACAACTGAGTACAAATGTACCTTATAAAAGGTATAATAAACGAGAGCATGCATAGATACGATCCTTCTACAAGTTGTACATCGAGCAAGACCCGAGATACAAAATAGTGATCCAGTTAACGAAATCTTCGTTAGTTGCATCAGAACAATTGCTCTTCTACCGGCTGGATGCACGTCATTCGATCCAAACCGATATCATGAAAACTCGTTTAGTTATCACTTATAATTAGTATTTAATTTTACCAGTCGCATTCAGATTATGCCATTTTTTGCTTTGATTATTTCAAGACCCTGACACTCTCTTAAGCCATTTAGTTGACAAAGGTGAGCATACTTAGTTTAATTATTAATTAAATTCTAAATTTTGAATATTTGTCAATTAAAGCTTTTGAAATAGCTACATTATTCGACTGGGTTTTTGGTTAAGCACTTTTCTGTCGTATATTTTTACATATCAACCCAGGAATCTATATAACTATGAATGCATTACAGCCATAACCTAGGTCATCACAATTGCCTATCTATTTATACTAATATAATAAAGCGGAAGAGATTTTCGTTTGTTTGTTTAAATGGTCTAATCTCAGGAACTATCAGCCGGATTCGACAAATTCTTTCATTTACTACTTTTTATCACGGGAACGGGTGAAACCGTGGGGGACAAGTAGTTTCCTTATAACTTGAGAACCATTGCATATTTCACGCCATTATAGTTTCTAATAAGAAAAAATTTCTAATTATGTCAAAAACGCAGATAAAATCATGACAAAAGGTATCTGTGACAAATCGTTCTTAAATTGAAAACTGTCATTTTTACAATAGTACTTTCAACAGGCAGGTAAAATATAACTCACGCGACATTATCGAAATGGGCATCAGGTGAGTTATGGGTCAATGGTAGCGGCACGGGCGTATAGCACAAACCAAGCTATTTGTTGGTAGCACGCTAATAAAGACTGCAGACAGACACGTGCTAGTGTGGGACGTCGGTAAAATACCTCTTACTAACGATCGGGGAGTTGTGTGTGCCAATTTCATAATAGAGCAGTTTATGTAGAATCTGAATGTGTGTTTGTGTATGATTAGTTTAAACCACAGAGATCAATAGAGAGGTTGTCTAACGCGGAACGCGAGACAGTTATATGCGCGTTCACGGCATACACCGCAAAAATCGCGTCTGTCGTAATCTATTCGAGGTAAGTGCGCGAGCGGACGATATTTATTTATACCGTATTGTTTAGTGATCGACTGCAAAAATCAAAGCCTACATGTGAACGACAAGAATCATGGTGTTACTTATCACATTACATATCAGCCATTACACTCACCATGGAAAGACTGCAGTCAAAGTTTCAAAATATCTAAACAGAGAGAATCATCATTCAAGTCCATCGATTCACCTTCATGCAGCATTTTACTGCTCCTCCACACATGGTGAAGACAGCGCAATGAGCATCGTAACTTATATCCTCACGCGTCCTGAATAGTCCCAAATAGTCCCGAACCTGTAATAAGTCGCGGATAAATCTCGTGCAGTTAACGACGCGTAGGGTTGTCATCTATTGTGTACCTGATCCTTTGTACCATAAACCTATATAAACATAAGTTTGCAGTTTGTGCACCCTAATATCTGTATCTAGGTGCCCCCCCGCCAAGACGAGCCAAGCGAAGTGCAAGGGCACTATACCTACCTTTTCTCGAAGCGCTTCGTTGTTTTTTTGAACCCTCATAACTTGGGTTTGAATTAAACCATTTAAACAAAATTCTCGGGATTTCAATAGATTATGATTTCAATAGTGAACTTATTAAACGTATTAAGTTTCAATAACATAGATCTTATACTTTAAATTTTATTGATATCTAAAAATCCCCGATTTCGTCACTGACTTACTGGTGATCATCAAAACTCTTAGGGTAGGTACTTCCGTAGGTACTAAAGTCCTAGAAAGCTGACATTTGGTGTGTAAGCTTGTATAGTACACAAACAATAAAAAAAGTCAAAAACTTGGAACTTTACCCACCGAAAAATATATTTTTTTTAAATAAAAAAATAATGTTATAAGAAGAACTTACAAAAAGAAGTGAAAATTCTCATTTATGATTTGTATGATAAACAAATAAACATCATCCATCTTAAACATAAATAAACTACATGAAACAAAAACATAATTTAAATCCAAGCTAATTCCAATTTTTTTTAATGTTTGATTCAAATAAGCTAAGATATAAATTCTACCTAAATTTTACAAAGTAAACAGTCATAAAAACGTAGCATTACCAACGTATAAAGCCATAAACAGTTTCACAGTATCATCAATTGCAAATATCCCAATCATAAAACAATTAAGATATAACGCGTCACCGCTCGGGTCCGCTATAAATCCTATACCCGAAGTCTGACGATAACACCCCCTTAATTTGGGGTCTCCCCCAAACCGGATATATCTGGATGGTTACTTCCGAACGCTATGAATACATTACCATAATGATGGCTTGCGTTTTACTCAGATTTGTTTTACCTACCACGGAATACGCATTACCGGTATATATAGATTCAGCCACACTTAGCTTTTGTTTGAAATATACATAGAATTATGTATATTTCAATGGTATTATTGACCGTTATATAAGGTTTAAAATCACCATTACTTACCTTATAGTACTTCTCGTTAGTTTTAAGTTTTGCAGCCAAATTAGGACTTATTTCTGCCAGTGTCGAGTTATATTATAATTTCCAGTCACAATAAATAACTTTCACATGTCCTCAGTCAGTCACCATCCATAAAAAAAATATTTTTGACTACAAAAGTGGTCATTGTAGCAAAACTATTCACGGACTTTTTGAGACAACATGAAAAGTCACGATACACATATTTAATTTCATTTCACTTCACTGGTGCACATGGATTGACTTTTCTTTCTCCTCGTCATCATCATCATTCTCAGCCTATAAATATTCCACTGCTGAGCACAGGTCTCCTTTCACAAATTACGGTGAAAAGGCATGGGCACATAATCCACCACGCGTGCCCACTGCGGATCGGTGGAGGTAGTCTAGTGGTCAAGCTACTGCTGGAGTTTTAAAGCCACCTGGTAGGCCTCTAACTAGCTTATCGACTATCACAATTATGTGATAACCGAAACCAACGGCTTTACGTGCCTTCCGAAGCACGGAATCGCTCGATTTGAAATACTACTAGGCTGTCTCCCATCCAGGTACCAACCACGACGGCGGTAGCTTAACTTTGCCGATCGATTAAGAACGGCTAATCATGCTACACCAAGAATGCTTATTTTCGAGGTTTACGGTATCTAGTCCGAAGTACATTTGAGTGCCTCATAAAAAAAAAACAATAAAAAAAAACTAACTTCAAATGCACTGTTCTGTTTTCAAATGCAATTCGATGTTCGAAGAAAGTAAAAACAATTAATTGAAACGAACACACCTTTTATTCTTAATCGATTCCTCAAAGGAGGCAAGTGCATTTAAAACAGAAAAAAAACAGATCTCATTAGAGGAGACGTTTGTCTTCCTTGTCCCTCCCTCACTTGAAAAGCTCCTGAAACCGGGAGCGTTTCTTTTGTTCAGCCAATGAGTGCAATTTAGTTTCCAAGCTTACGGATTACGGTTTAGTATTCTCTATGCATTTGCTTTAGTACGGGAATTATAGGTATAGTACGTTTGGAACAAAAGGCTCGGTGAAGGAAGTCGTGAGGAACCATAACACGATTTTAGGGTTCTTTGTACGACACACGGGCAAATTGATTGTTATGCTGGATATATGGATGTTTCATACTCTTTTACGCAAAAACTACTGAACGGATTTGATGTAGTAGTTTAGGTAGGTACTATTTATCCCGGGAAACCAATATGTCTTGGAAACGCAGGTGAAGTTGCGGCGCAAAAACTAGTATATGGAACGTGTCCCAAAATTTAACGATAAGCTACAAAAGTGCCAACGCTGTACGATCAAAATGTATGAAAAGATCGTATTTTTTCGAGTTTTCAGATGTGATCCCATAGTAAAAGTTGATAGTAATGATGGGTAAATTAACCCCTGAAAATTTGGCTAGAGGTTGCAAAATCAGTATAGATTCCTTAACGCAATGTCAAAACTAAGCTAAGCTCTTTCCTTGGTGAATTTACTGGTAGGTACTTCAGTATAGAAGTACGTGTTTATTTTAAACTTTATACACATAAAATTAAGACTGATAATTATCTGAATAATGTCTACCCTCTGACTACCTAACCTACATTTTAGTAACGTTAATGGACCTTATTAATAAGAAATTAAGACTCTCTTCTGAACAATAACTAGTGTATTTAAATATGGAATCTGTTAAATACAATCAGATAAATTGATCGAGATAAATCCGACGTTTAATATAGTTTTAATTTGATTCCAATTCCCAGTGCAACTGTAATGTAACAATTTTCTAGATTAGTATTGTACAAATCGAGATAAGGGCTCGTTCCAATTACGTATAGTAATTTCATTGCTTGCTTTCTTAAATAAGTGGTGCTCTGTTTAGACTTGCAAGTTTACTTGAATGGACTCAGATTTTGTTGGGTAAGTTATCTGAGTGAGTGTTAATAAACTGTTTAGCACAAAATTATAGAACTGGATCTTTTGGGGGACTTTAAAACTAAATATCCTGGGACATTCCTCACACACTGTCATCTGATCCCAAACTAAGCAGAGTTGGTGCCTACTATGGAAACCAGATAACTGATATAATACATATACTACTTTTTGTTTGTAAATACATACTTAATCCTCTTTTTATTATAATATCATTGTACTTAATATACATAATTACACCTAGACTCAGGACATACAGACATGTTCATGCACACAAATGCATGTCCTGTGTGGGAATCGAAACAACGAACTGCGGCGCGATAGGTGGAATCTTAACCAACTGCGCTAACTGGCCAGTCAAAACAAAAATAAGTTGATTAATTTTAGTTACTAAATATAATTGCTTTATCTAAGTATTCATCAGTACCATGGAAAGAGAATAATACTGCTGTCGGTAGTTACATAATTGACTACATAGTCAGTTTCTAAGTATATCCTAACTAATCCTAATACGCCTTCACGCCTCGACTACTCAACGGATCATCATGAAATTTGGCATGCAGATAGCCTATGGTATGATTATCCCGGGATCGCAGGTGAAACCGCGGGGGATAGCTAGTTATTTCTATAAAAAGTCAGACGCTCTCTCAATTGCCTTAGTAAATACATCTGCAGTACATAACTTCGTGCAAGTATGCTCAACTAAACCTTACATAATATGTTACTGGGCATCCTTCCTTGCCATAACGACTAAACGGACCATTGATTTTATAGGCTATTTGGACGGCTCAGCACGACTCCCAGTGTTACTAGCTAGAACGCATTTATTTAATTGTTTCATTGTGTACAAATAGTATCTTGTGCAATAAAAGTACAGTTAATAAAGGCTTTTAATATACTATTAAAGTTGCTTAAGAGTTGAATACAGGTTATTTTTAATCTTTGCGTAAATATTTAAGAAAGTAATTAATATTTTCCCTTTTTCAATAATGTTTGTAAAAAAGAGATTTTATGTGATTAAAATTATTGTAGTGCGATTTACAACAGAATCTGCACTATTATCTATTATTTTTACTTATAACAACCAGAATAACCTAAATTAAAAAGCTTTTAAATTGATGTGTGATTCCACAAAAATCGAGTTCTCTAAGTAATTGGACATTTGAAACGCTTTATTTGGACCTATGTCAGAAGGTTTTTATCGCTAATTGCTGTCTGTCACTATACCTAATTAGAGATGGTATTAAATAAAGCCTATGTCTGTTACCATAGCGACGTGGATTAAATGGATGCTCATTTTGGGATTAGAAAAATAAATAATTGTACCATTACAGTGTGACCACAGAGTGTGACTCAATTAAGGTGGAGTTGGATTAAACCAATAATACTACGCTTATTTTTATCATCAAGTTATCGTATCTTTAATTTATTTAAAATCATTTTAAAATAATTGCTTTTTTAATTATGTTTTTTTTCAAAAAAAAGCGGTTTTCAAGCATTGAGCTATTATTACTACGTATAGAGAAGTTATCATAAGCAAAGGTTATGTCCCATTTTTTTAAAGTCAACTAAATTTCTCTTTATATATTTTGGCAATAAAAAGTCAAAAAATGGAAAAGGCACCTGGACCGGACAAAATTGCAAACGAGATGTTGAGAGGGACTATTGATGAATTAGTACCAATACTTACTAAGCTGTTCAACCAAATTTTGGAAAGTGGATATATACCAACACAATGGGAAACTTCATATATAATCCTACTACACAAGAAAGGCGCAAAGGACGAAATCGGGAACTACCGGCCAATAAGCCTAATGTCGAATGTATACAAAATATTCGCAAAGATCATTATGGGCAGGATAAGTGCAAAATTAGACGAAAGCCAACCAATAGAACAAGCCGGTTTCAGGCGGAACTTTTCAACGATAGACCACATCCACACACTCAAACAGATAATTGAGAAGTATAACGAGTTCAACAAAACACTGTACGTAGCTTTTATAGATTATGCAAAGGCATTTGATTGCATTAGTCATCAGGCAATATGGGAGAGCTTAGAAAAGCAAGGTATACCTGCAACATATATTAACATTATTAAAAATATATATACAAACAGTAAAGCAAAAATCCAATTAGAAGCTTTGGGCAAAGAATTCCGGATTAAGCGAGGAGTTAGACAGGGAGATCCAATGTCCCCAAAGTTGTTTTCAGCAGTATTAGAGAACGTCTTTCGCAACCTTGACTGGGAACATCTAGGCCTCAACATAGACGGAAGAAAACTAAACCACTTAAGATTCGCGGACGATCTGGTTTTACTAGAAGAAAATCCAAAGGCACTCGAGAAGATGATCCAAACTCTAAATACTGGGAGCTCTAATGTGGGTTTAAAAATGAACGTAACAAAAACGAAACTGATGACCAACTCAAAAATGGATCCCATTGAAATTGAAGGACAACAAATAGAATATGTCGACGAATATTGCTACTTGGGCCAGATCATCTCCCCTAAAGACCAAACAACCAAGGAAATAAACAAGAGGATTGCTAATGGGTGGAAAAGATACTGGTCTCTCAAGGAAATTGTAAAATCTAAAGACCACAATATGGCAACGAAAAGAAAAGTATTCAATACTTGTATTCTTCCATGCATCACCTACGGCTGCGAAACAAAATACCATAGAGACAAACTAGGAAAGTGCCAGAGAGGTATGGAACGAAGCATGACAGGAACAAGAAGGCACGATAGAATTAGCAATGTGCAATTAAGAGCAAGAACCAAATTACCCGATATCCTGGAAAAAATAGACCTCCAAAAATGGAGATGGACCGGTCATATGTTGAGATCTATACAAGTAAAGTGGAGCCAAATTACAACGAATTGGTATCCAAGAGATGGCAAGAGATGTCGAGGACGACAACAAATGCGCTGGGAAGATGAGTTGAAACTTACTGCGGGACCCAAATGGAGGAGAGTTGCTCAAGACAGGAAGCAATGGAAACTACTGGAGGAGGCCTTTGCCAAAAGGCACACTGAGTTGAGAGACATCCTATAGCCAAACAAACTAAACAATAATCATAAAGATTAATCTCACCCAGTTTAACGGGCTAAATAAATAAATAAATAAGTTTCTCTTTAGCGCTGAATATTTTCGTTTTGTTTTATGTTAAGATTTACTAGTACTTAACATATTTTGTTATTTGCGAGAGTGAGCTCTCCAGTGAAGGCATCTACTCATATCTCATATCGGTCAATCTGAATAGTATTGTATTACCTAATTTTATTCGATTACGTTATTTTATTTTATTTTATTTTAGTTTTAATTTATTATTCGTAGTACCAACACTAAGAAATTCACATAAAACTAAACATACCTAATGTGAAGTAGGTACCTAGCAAACAAAATTTTCTACAAAATGAAATCCCAAAATGTCACAGTGTATCAAAACTTTCTACAAAGAATAATGTAATCTGTGGCGCGCTACTAAAATTTACACTGCGAGTTGGAAAACTAAACAGGTAAAGTAGAATTTATACTGAAAACATGGGCCATTTAGTTGGTGTTGTAATGTCGGATTTCACGTTTAGTGTTGTTTTCATAGTTGTTAGACAATGTAACTGGGTGATGGAATGCGATAGCTGGATATTTTAAGCTGTATAACTATTTTGTAGATGTGTATCCTCTTTACGGTAAGCAAACATAATGGGATCGACTTTATTTCGAGGTTGTGAGCAAATTGTATGAAAGTAAAATATGATGTTATGTACGGTGATAAAGGTGGTCAGAGCTCTATGAGATGGCGCTGTAATACCCGGGGTACTAGCCCTACCAGGTGTGGTACAAGTTGGCGCCACTATAAAGTAAAGTATACTTTTTCAAAATTACATTAAAAATATTTTTAATATCAAAATAACAGCTTTTTACTATAAAAGTAGGTGTCCCAAGACGGTACTTTTACAAAAAAAAACAAAAAAAAATGACTGTTTGTGCCAGCAAATTTCCGAAACAGCTAGACAGATTTTGACGAAACCTTCACTGGCAAATAGCTGATGTTATAAGAATTAACTAAGGCTACAACTTAAGAAAATCATTAGGGTTCCGCGTGTAAAAATTAAAAGAGGTGAAAATTTAATAAAATTGCCGTCGAATACAAGCCTAATACTAAAACGATGTTTTTCAGACGCTCCAAAGGAGCTTTGTGGATATTTCCATTTCCTCGAGTGGTTCAGACGAAGTTAGCGTTTTGGGATTCGTCGAAACAGCATGTGTAGAACAGCTGAGTTCACCTCAAGCAAATTTATGTACGAAGTTTAATCTTCAACTTCGTTCTGATTATTCAGTTCTGACCTAATTTGATCTGGAAATCGAACTGGCAACCGTAATCTATTCTTAGTACCTACATTCGTAACACCTTCTGGAGCTGATTACATAATTTAAACCAGAGGTAATGCTCGGTGAAATACACCATAACATGCAGCTTAGATATTTCGTAAAACCCTTTTTTTATACCACTTAGGTGGCAAATAAGCATACGCCCCGCCTGGTGGTAAGCGGTTACCGTAGCCTATGGACGCATGCAATACCAGGGGTATCACGCGCGCGTTGCCACCGGCTGGCTCTCACTCTCCAGTTATAAATATGTCACAAAACATATTGTGACGAAACAAACTGACTGCAAACTTGTCGCACCAGATTTGTTATTCACGGCAATTCAGGCAATGGATTAAAACAAAAACCTCTTCTTTTTTAACTGTGTTTGAACGCAATCTCACCATAGTAAGTGATGATGTAGCTGAAGGTGGTACGCACACAAAGCCTAGAAGGAACTGTCTCTCAAGTGCAGCTGTCGGAACACATCGATAGGTGCTTGGTGATAGATTTTCAACTTGAGGGTGGTAGCCAGCCAGCTGGGTACTAAAAAGTACCATACCACCGTTCTATGGTTTCCTCACGATGTTTTCCTTGACTGAAAGCTCAAGCTCATTGTAGAATTGGAACCTTCGTCCTTCGTCTCGACATCCGACGTCACTGAGCTATCATCGTCTGCTATGTCTAGCATAAATAACGGAAATTTTCTAGCATAAATAACGGATATTTGTAAGGAACCAATGTGTAATTCTAAAGTTATGAATGCAAAATTAATACATAGATAAATCTGTTGCCATAACCCTCATACCTCACAAAATTATATCACAGAATATTCAATAGTACTACGTACAGAAAACCCACTTCGAAAACGACATTTAAATAAAAAGCGACTCTTGGAACGACGTAATAAGACGCAATCCAGCTCGCGCAGCGCTGCGCGCCTAAAATTATATTCACCTACAACTTTCTATCTCTCTTTCTATCGTATAACTCTATCCTGTATGACGCGGCACGTCTTACGGTAGGGTTGTCTAATGACGTATTATGAATCTTCAATATTTCCTTATCGGTTATGTACATATGTACCTATTACTATTCTCCTTTCGTGAATAATGACATTTTAAATATCCTAGCTAACTAGTATTAGAGCAGAAAGTTATTTTTAAATGTCTGCATATTTTAATCTAAGTTTTAGGCCTATACTGATACTTTGTATACTGAATGTGTATTCTGTCTACGAAACTAAATGCAACTATTTTGGGGAAGGGTTTTCGTAACATACATGCATATAAAATCTAGAATAACTGACGACGGGACAAGAAACGGCACGACTACCTAGTCCAGGGCCGTCAGCCGAAATTCACAACGTTTGTTAATAATAATCTTCAAGCACGTTATATAAAAAATAATAAAGTTAAAGAATTATTTAAAAAAGGATATACTGAGTAAGTAATAACAATTAGAATTGTTAAATTTTTCTAAATATTATTCTACCTATTTTCGAAATAGTGGTTTGTTAAATCTTAGTTATTCTAAAAAGGTAGAAGTAAAATCTACACTAATGTATATTCATTAGTGTATAATAATACTAGTATTATAAAAATGTAACATTGGTGTGTTTGTATATTTGAAGAGGGAACACTCTCTATTCTGGAACTACTAACAGTTTCTAAAAAAAAAAAAACAATATCGGTTCATAAACGACGAAGTTATCCGCGAACACACATAAAAAAAAAAAAAATTACGGTCGAATTGAGAAACCTCCTCCTTTTTTTGAAGTCGGTTAAAAATAAGTCACATGAGTTGTTGAGGTCTCAGTGGCCCGTTTAGATAAGAGGGTGTCTCTTCTGGTCTCGTCTCTTTTTGACACACTTGCTATCAAAACGGGCCTATTAGACATTGCCGACCTTAATAAAGTCAGAAAGGACATTAGGACAATACAATGAAACAACAACAAAAAAAATTGTACTATGAAAACAACGATACCAACACAAAATAGTTTTAAAATAAGAACAATAAACACTTTATATAAGTACGTAGGTATTTATACCCACACGCGTCATTCGCTGTGGGCGCGTTGCAACCGACTAGCGTTTGTCTGGTAGACCGTTGGCGCGAAATCGTACCTAAACATGGGAGTGAGACAGGCCTGATTATATTTCATATGCGCTTGAAACTGACGCATTAATTTATAATTGGACTGTTTTACAAAAAACTTAAACCGACTTCAAAGTACACTAAGAAGTAATCAAATCCTGATCTGATGACAATGGGACCAAACGTGAAGTGTACCCTTTCAAATAAAAAAGAATCTTCCAAATCGGTTAATAAATGATGGAGTTATAAGGTAACAAACATAAAAAAAATACATTCGAATTGAGAACCTCCTCCTTTTTTGAAGTCGGTTAAAAACGCAAGAAAATGTTTAAAATTCAAAATGGCGACCATCCAAGCGCAAACTAAAATATACATCAGCTGTGGGTACAAAAGATGACTACAAGCAACAATACCTCGACATTAGCATGCCACGTACACGCCACAGCGATACGCCACACGCCACGTGTGCAAATGCGCATTCAACTTGCATTACTTGACTTCACTGGGGAAACTTGGCCGCGGAAGGTTGGATTACTTGAATTTACATTATCTTCACAGTGCTGTTTTAAGTTTCTTGAAGATTGCGTAAATTAAATGAAGTTTTTCAACACACTTGCTCGTAAAGTGACATTTATTGCACCGTTTTTAGTATCTTAATGCAGCTTATTACGCACTAGTGCTTTTTACTTTACATTACCGCACAGTTTTACGTTAGGTATAATCCCGATTATGTTAAGTTTGTACCTCAATGCAAGTGATATGTGCGTAGACGAAGCATTCTTAATTTAAACGGGTAAAACAGATTGACAGCGCATAAAAAAAAAACCTGCGCGCCATATTTGTTAGCGTTCTCATTGTGTGTTTGAAAATTATAAAAAAATCTACTTAAAAAAATATTTGTCTGTTTTTTCCTTAAAAGTTTGTTGAAAAACAATTTAAGTGTGTGCTTGATCATTACACGCTCGGCTCCCTAATCGCTTAATAGCCGCCTCCGCCTCCGCCTCGTCTGTAATTACCAACTTTGCACACATGTATCATAATGTACTATTAAGTCATACCGTTTTATAGAAAGGAGGTTATGCTGAAATTCACACATTTTATCATGAACCCATGCACGTATTTTCGTCTGAAATACACTCACACTACAGTTTATTACCAAAGTGACGTCAGCATAGAAGAAAAAAATATGTTGAAGTAGTGCGATATGTACCTATTGAATATGTCGTCATAAATTACGTAACGAGTGCAAGCCTGTCTTTTCAGCTATAATCAAATCCTATTTTGTGTATTTTTAAATGCACGAGTAGTTTTAAATATATTTGACGTGAAGACTAGAACGCTCTTTTGTTTCTTATTATCTTTTCCATACTATTTGTAACTCTATTTGAATTTGCTAAAGGCGAAAATACTCCAGCACGTGCGAAAAATTTTCCGTTTGATACGAATCAACGTGCAGAAATACGTGGAAAATGCAGTCAGAGAAACTCAAAACAATGTCAAAGGCTGGCGTAGCTTAGGAAAAAATGTTGATCTTTTAAAAAATGAATCTCGGATTGCGTTGTTTTCCCAAAACATAAGTATCCTTGCCTTACCTATACACCTATTAACCCCCTTATTCATAATAAAGTTATCAAACGTTGATTAGCTAAAATTCCGAAGTCTTTATCTGACAGGTGACATTTGGTGATCGAAAGAGTGGGCGATTATGAATAAGGGGGTATTATATGTTTAACCCGCTTTACCAGGGTATAAAGAAGCCAATTTCCCTCTCTACAAATTACAACTCTATTGGTTAAGAAGTAAAATTAAAAAAAAAACAAACATAGTTAATTTAGCATTTATAATATTAGTTTTTGTCGGGCCAATTGGCAAGTTTGCTTAGGATTCCTGCAGGTCGTGGGTTCGATTCCGATCCAGGAAATTCATTTGAGTGGATGAACATTATCCCGAGTCTAGGTGTAATTATGTATACTAAGTATGTGTTTACAAACAATAGTACATTATGATACATGTGTGGAAAGTTGTCAATTACAGATGAGGCGGTATAAAGCGATAAGGAAGCCGATATTGTAATGATCAGTGAGTTCGACGTTTTTCAACACACTTGCGGGGTTTTTTGATAATTATCATCCAAACAATGAGAACGTTAATAAATATGACGCGCAGGTTTTTTTTGACAACGATGCGCTTTCATATTGTTTTACCCGTTTAAATTAAGAACGCTTCGTCTACCCATATATCACTTGCGGTGATGTACAAACTTAACATAATCGGGATTATACCTATCTTAAAACTGTGCGGTAATGTAAAGTATAAAGCACTAGTGCGTAATAAGCTGAATTAATATACTAAAAACGGTGCAATAATTGTCACTTTACGAGCAAGTGTGTTGAAAAAAGTATTTATATGTAGTATATCAGTTATCTGGGATCCATAGCACAAACTCTGCTTAGTTTGGTATCAGATGACCGTGTGTGAATATATCCCAGGATATTTGTGTGATTGAGTGTTTGACGGGCCAGTTGGCGCAGTTGGTTAAGGTTCACCTTACGCGCCGCAGGTCGTGGGTTCGATTCCCACACAGGACATGCATTTGTGTGCATGAACATGTCTGTATGTCCTGAGTCTGGGTGTAATTATGTATATTAAGTATGTATTTACAAACAAAAAGTAGTATATGTATTATATCAGTTATCTGGTTTCCATAGTACAAGCTCTGCTTAGTTTGGGATTAGATGACCGTGTGTGAGGAATGTCCCAGGATATTTATTTATTTAGTGATATAATGCTTTAGTATTAAATATTGTAAGCGTATTCTAAAATATTTTCGTCTTGAATGCAGCGCTCTGAAGTAAGCTAAATGGGGTTGAAACATAAATACAATAATATTACTTCCCCGTTCTCTCCCCCTCGTATCTTAAGCCCACCTGACATGTCTTTGATCCGCAGAAAATACAAATGTGTTTGGTACAGACAAACAATTAGTATTAGGTATTTATAGGAGTATACAGGCTGTATTTTTGTTTTATTTGTTTTTATGCTCTTGATTCAATCATATTCTTATCGGAAAAGGAGCTGGTTCTCATAACGGTTGTATGTTTTTTTTATGTCTGTTACCTCAAAACTCCGTCATTTAGTAACCGATTAAAAAAATCCTTTTTTGTTTGGAAGGGTTCACTTCCCATCTCATTGTCATCAGGTCAGGATTTGATTACTTTTTGTGTACTTTGAAGTCGTTTTAAGTTTATTGTAAAACAGTTTTCAAGTATTTTATTGGTTTTGTATAGTAAAGTTTTGATCATGTTAACGATCGGTTAAATCCAGTAAATTATTACGTACTAGATGTCGCCCGAAGCTCTGAAGCGCTCGTGGTGTAGCTTGATTAGCCATCCTTAATCGATCGGCAAAAAGATACCATCGGTTAGGCACATAGGGATACATGAATGGGTGACCGCTTTGTGGTATTCGAACTCCATCGTTTTCCGTGCTTTTGAAGGCACGTAAAGCCGTTGGTTCCGGTTATCACTTAATTGTGATAGTCGTTAAGCTATTTGGAGGCCTCCTAGGCAGCTTGAAAACAGTAAGCCTACCTTCACCAATCCACAGCGGGCACGCGTGGTGAAGTATCTGCCCATTCCCTTTCACCCTCATTTGTGAAAGGAGGCCTGTGCTCAGTAGTGGGACATTATAGGATGATGATAATGTGACTCCTGAGAATTCATCTGTGGTGTGAAAAAAAGTATTCAATATGGTCAGAGAGGTAGAGTGTTATTCGCTCGGCGAGCAGCTCGACTGGGGAAGTACCTCCACCTTAAAGAATACCGTAGCCAAATAACTTTATGTTGTGTTACTGCTCTCCTGCTCTGGTATCCTAACTCACGATTAGCAAAGCAGGGTAGGAGAGAAAGGTCGGTAACGCATGAGTGATACCCCGTGTGTTCCAAGCGTAAGTAACCGCTTACCATCAGGCGGGCCGTATGCTTGTTTACCGACTTTGTATAAAAAAAGAACTCTTCTGCCTGTTTTCATGATAGTTTGTCCTAGAAACGTCAAATGTCAAAGAGACTTAAAGACTAGCAAATTGTAGAGTAGTAGAGTATTTTTAATTCGAGCCCCTAAGTGGCTAAAACCGAGGAGCGTGGGTAATTTAGTTAATAATACATATATATAAAATAGTAGGATTCGTAAAATTCTCATATATCTGCAGTAAACAAACACAACCCACAGGTTACGTCTGAACGCAGCAAGAAAATAGGGGTAGATCTCCATAGATTGGCCGTACGTATCTCTGCTTAAGACAGCTTAGTGGAATCCCTGGGACTGCGAGGCGGTAAAACATAGATATCTGACAGATAAGCGTAAGGGTAGCCCGTTGTTTTGTTTTACTTTGATTGTGGCTAATATGATGCCACAAGTTTGTTCTTGGTTTTACTCTCGACAGATTATAGTCATTTTAAATTTTATTGTATGCTCTTGTATATTTTTTAATTTTTTTAATCGTTTTTATTTTATAACAGTAGGTGTACCTACATATAAAGATTGCATTGTAAATGAAATAAATATTCATTCTTGATCAAAATTAATACTCATTATTCAGTAAAAAAATTAAGAGAGGTAGAGCACAGCTTTTATTCGCTCAAAGAGCAGCTCGCCTGGGGAAGTACCTCCACCTAACAGAAGACGGTAGCTAAATAACTTTATGTTGTGTTCCTGCGCGTGAGTACGGTCGCCAGAGCTCATAGGGTCGGTGGCACGTGAGTTATGCCACGTGTGTTGCAAGCGTCCATATAGCTACGGTGACCGCTTACCATCAGGTGGGCCGTACGCTTGTTTACCAACTCCGCCGTATAAAAAAAACAAGCATTTCCTTGCTGAATTCCTTGTCTTTTCGTAACAGTGGCAATAAATTGATCATCAATTTTTTTTTGCAACACTTTTTCTCAATTCAAAACCACACTATACTGAATCTATCTTAGAACATGTGTTCTACAACATGTGAACAAGGATGTCCTTGTGGTCTTATTTTTACGATTATAAATATCATACAAAAAAAAATAAAAGAAAAATTTGTAGTTAATCCCATCCAATATAGAAAACAAATATTCAGTTAGATACATCTATGCTGTGCATACGATATATGAATTTATACGAACATTCTTTTTTTAAAACTACCCTATAGGTTTTATAAAAAAATAACATTTGCAAATTGTATAACCCCACTTCGATAACAACTCGAGTAATTTTAGATATTCGACGCTGGCAAAATTTCCATTGAAACATGAAGATATTACTTTTGTAATGAAACATTGTGAGCCGATATGAAAGCTTTTAGCAAATTAATGGGTTGACATTTGCATTTTCGAGCCACACTAATACTTACAAAGCGATATTCAGTTTGTTTGTTAACTAATTAACAGTTAAACTATTATTTAATCAGTGATGAGATAATTTGTGGGACTCGTCTGTATGGCTTCTTTAAGTTGATTTACTAGTATAAAATATTTACTTGGGACCGTGGGGGTCCGAAGCTCGCCGTTTTGCTCGCACCTTGTCATCAAAATTGATCGAGACCTCCGGAGACCAGCGGGCGGGGAGCTTTTTCCGCCAACGCGTCAGCTTGGCTATCAAAAGAGGTAACGCTGCCAGCCTTCTGGGAACCTTGCCGTTAATCGGAAGCAGCGACAGACTTGAGGAAATTTTCTATATATAGATTGTATTTTGTAAATATTTGTTGTAAATAAATGTCTGTTTTATTACTGTATTATATTTATATCCCTATTGTGAACACATGTATATTATTTGCAGAAAAATCTAATCTAATCTAATCTAACTATCCTAATCCAAACTAAATTAATATTATAAATGCGAAAGTGAGTTTGTTTGTTACGCCTTCACGCTTCGACTACTCAACGGATCGTAATGAAATTTGGCATGCAGATAGCCTATGAAGAAGGACATAGGCTACATTTTATCCCGGGAACGGGGGTGAAACCGCGGGGAACAGCAAGTATATATTAAAAAGGAAAATAAAACCTCCCTTGATACTATTAAATCTGACTGATTGAGACTCAGACTCCAATCTAACTAAAAAGTATAATAAAGCCTTCTAAAACCTTTAAAACTGACGAAAGAGCTAGACTTTTCAATTGATATAGAATGTTGACATACTAACTTCAAACTTTTAGATCACAATATGACTCAACTTGTTTCGTGTGTAGTTTAGTCAAATGAAGACCGCCGAGGTCAATTCAAAGTTCAGTTTACAGACTGACTTCGCTTTCCCCAACCCTCTCTTGACCTCATAATAGATTTACCGCAAAACCTAATAATCCTATACATATAATACTAGCTAGTATAACAATTGAACAAAATTTTAAATCCGTAGGTATAATCTATGTATAGGCAAAGTAGTACCCAACTGATAAGGCGCGTAGTGAATCTTCGTTCGCACAGAAAAGAAAGTATGGCCCCGAAGAATAACGAAAGACTGCTTAAAACTTACAATCACTCTTAGATCACTACTATAAGGTTCATAATACACTGCAGCTGTTAGTTCCGTCTTACTCGCAAGTCACGCCCCTCCGCACGGCGCGCGCTAACATGGCGGCAGCTGCCGACCAATAGCGTTTTCCCGCGCTTTGAAAATGTAAAAAAAGTATCTTCTGCGCAGGTACATCGGTACGCCATATCAGTTGGGTACTATTGTACGTAAGTAATTATTGATTTGATTAGTAAAAGTTCTTCATAATGATGATCACTTTCGACCTTTATAAGTTATTTCAAACTAGCTGTCCCCCGTGGTTTCACACGCGTTCCCGGTATAAAAAGAAGCCTATATCCTTCTCCATACTATAGGCTATCTGCATGCCAAATTTCATGATGATCCGTTGAGTAGTTGAGGCGTGAAGACGTAATAAACAAACTCACTTTAGCATTTATAATATTATACATAAGTAAGGATTAAGTTAGGATACTCAGACATTACCAATTTTACAGAAAACTCCCATAGATAATCGTTACAAACAAAATAACTTCATTTATAACTTGCTTGACCGAAAATCGACGTCAGAACTTTGCTATCTCCAATCCAGGTTTATACCGTTCGACAATCGAGGTATCTTTTTTAGCCATAAAACTATGATATAATCGCTTAATTTTATAAATATAATGCACAATAACATTAGTATCGCTAACTTATCATAAGGCCTGGTACACAAAGCCTACTTATGCCGGCATGAGCTCCAACCCGTGCGGTAGTTAGGGAGGTGGAAATTGGAAATTGTTATCGTATGTTTTTCCCCTTATCCCATTCAGCCTCGTAGATCCATGCATTTAGGGATTTGAATGTGTACCTCGCCTTATATTGTGGGCGTAAAGTAGGGTTTATTATGTATTTTTTATGTTGTATACCTTTTTATGATTGATGGTGTATAAGGGCCATAGAGTAAGAATATTAATAGAGTGATAGCGTTAACAGCGTTACCTTGTGCGAAGTGTGAGCAGTTTGTATTAGCGATGGGCGATTGTTCCAAAAAAAGTAATTGAAAGAATCGACAATTGTAAAACTGTACATTCGATATTCGATTCATTCGTTCTCACGAAACAACAATCGACCTTTCGAATGAAAATTGACGCACACAACGCATGTTGCAATAGTATGCACAATCGACGGGCGAGCGCGGGAGATGCACTCCGCTTAGCGGCGGCGCGCGCCTCTCCATATGTGATTGAAGTAATTTAATGAACAATTGACGGACAATCGAATGATGTCAATTTATATTCGAATGATTCGAATAAATTGAACGATTGAATAAATCGATTGTTTTTAGTAACAATCGCCCATCGCTAGTTTGTATATCATAGATATATCGTACACTAGTACTTTACTGCCAGAAAAGACGTCGATATGATATGTATTTTAAAACAAAAACATATACTTTGGAAAAAAAATGTCCAAAAGAATTTTTGTAAGAATGTCCAAAAAATATTTAAAAAATGTAACATTGCTGAGATCTTGCCTGCCCCCTAGAAAAGATGGTTGGCGACAATCATCATCTATACTAATATAATAAAGAGGAAAGATTTGATTGTTTGTTTGCACTGAATAGGCTCCGAATCTACTGAACCGATTTGAAAAATTATTTCACTGTTGGGAAGCTACACTATCCCCGGGTGACATAGGCTACTTTTTATGACGGGAACGCGGGTAAAACCGCGCGAGACTGCTAGTCGTTAGTAAAAGATTAACCTTTGTATGGGATTGGCATTTCAAATAGAAATATTACGTGATTTTTAGCAATCTTTTATTGAATAAAAGGCTTTGACTTTGATAAAAAACGAGAATATGGCATTCATTATAACATAATGAATGCCAATTTCTCGACGATGAACAATTCATTTCAAGGCAGCATTGCACATATCCATGCTCACGGCACATACTGTAATACAGTCGCTCTATTAATGTTCTATCTCTATGATAAGGCTGTTTTTATGCATTTATGTAGGGAAAGCTAAAAATAATTTATAAGATGAAGGTAAAGCGATAACGTGAAGGTAACTTCTTAATCAAGACCTTTAAAAGGCCTCTTAGGCCTAAGCTGAATAAATGGGGTCGACTTTGATGAAAACTAAGTGTTTCAGCTGAATGTTGAGATTAACTCGGCAAAACGCTTTTTTAAAGCACTATGTTCTATCCATCGTAAGGTCTATCATTCCTACTTTGGTCCACCAGAATGAGTAGGTATTATAGTTTCAAAGCTAGGCTCTGACTATTTGTTATGGTGCTTCCAAGCTACGCGAAGCTCACTTCGCCGAGCGAGCCGAGCCATGAAAGAACAGAATTCGTTCGTTGTTCGCTATGTCAAGTGTAGACGTTACGAGCCTACAACGAGCGCGATCCAAATCTCTTTGTTCGTGAAAAAACTGTCAATCGGGCGGAGCGCAATCGAGCGCGAGACGAATGCTCGTTCGAGGCTCGCATCCCCGTCTACGCTACGCGAACAACGAATGGATCCTGTTCGTTCGTGGCTCAGTTCGTGCTCGCTTCGCGTAGCATGGACGCACCATTACAATTTTTGTTTTTACGAAAAAAGACTGTCACGCAGAGTTATAAAACAATAGATACATGAGTGTATAAAAACATCTGCAACATGAAAATAAAAGGCAGAGGTCGTTACCCCTCGATACATCAAAGGAGTGAACCGTCGCCACATTGCCGTCTGTCGGACCGTATGCAGACTTTTTTTGCCGCACAATTAGGGCTCTCCTGTTTTTGACATTGACCCTACCATTTGCATTTTTGGTACAGCTAATTTTGGCGATATGAGATGCATTTTCGTTACATTTAGTTCCAGGCGTAAGGTTTAAACATGTTTAATTATTTTCGCACTGTCTCGTTCAGAAAGTAATATTTTAAATAAGCTAAAAACAATATAGTCAGGAGTCCATAAAAAATTTAAAACATGTAACCTTGCTGAGTTTCTCGCCCGTTCTTCTCGTTTGAAGACCGATTTCCGAATCGGTGGTAACTTAATTAAATTTGACCTTCATAAGTGCCCTTCTGGGGCCTAAATTGAATAAATGGCTTTGACTTTGACATGATGACCTTTATTTATTACTAGTCTCCGATCCATGTTCTGAGTCGTAGGTTAATAGCGTGCAAAATTTCATTTATATTCGTTGTGTCGCCTCGATGCCGCGATTTTGAGACTTCAAAACAGGTGACAAACGCTTCTTTCGCTCTATAACATCAGCTTTTATATTTTATATGCGGACAGCAAGGGAGTGGAACTTGCTTCTGGCGTCTGTGTTTCCTGACGTTTACAATCTAGAAAGTTTCAAGGCCAGAGTGAACAGGTTTCTTCTGGGTAAGCGTGCTTCATCTTAGGCTTCGTCATCGCCCCTTATAGGCGGGTCAGTGGCCAAACGCAAGCCCATTTAATAAAAAAGTATTATTGTCATAAGCAGGACTTTCTTGGACATAGCACATCGTCACAGTATTCGCGCACACTTTTATCGAAATAAAATATCGACATCTTATCACCGTAGGTGAGTAATGGTATCGATAGTAGGGGCGACGCTGTTTTAACGTTTCCTGAGGGAGAGCCATCTTGTGAGGGCTTAGTGCGATCCCTCTGTACAACTTTAGGGATTTATTTATACAGGGCGTTTGTTTTTATCAGTACGAACATTTTTATATCCGTGTTTTTATTTTGCGAAAATTAAATACATAGAATTTTGAAATCATCACTGTAATTAATGTTTGTAGTTTTTGATTATGTAAGCTGACTCAAAGTTATTTCTCGAAAACGTTGCTAGCTCTCGTACCATTCATCTGTTTTTTGAAGAAGAGGTTATTATCAATTCTGCTACGGCGTTCGTAGTAAAAAGCTACGAGCTACGGCGTAGCACTGCTACATACTTTCTTCTTTGTTGTACTTATATCAAAAATCTCATGAGTTATATAATTATGTATATGAAAATGTTAAAAAGTATAAAGTTTTTTTAGTAGTAGAGTGACGCTATTTTTTTTAAGGTAAATAAACTTTTCATGGGTGTATTGTGCATTGAATTAATTCTTTTAAATGTAAGTACTAAACGAAAACAATTAACTTTGTATTTAACAAAAAAAAACACAATATATTTTAGACATAGAGAAACGGCAAGACTGGCTGCTGGGAATTGCGTTTGCGTCTGCGCATCCTGGTGCAGATTTTTTTTGTAATTTAAAATATTCTATATTCTTTTAGCAGCTTAATATATAGAAGATAGATAGAAATAAAAGTAGTTATGTAAATATTTAATTTAAGAATCACGCCAGTATCTAAGAAAATATTCATGTAATTTGATTTTCATTTTTAAATCTAGCAGGAAGCCTAATAAAGCGCCAGTTTTACAGCCGGCACAGGAGGATCAGATTTCAGTATTCAGCAGGTCATTGACTCCGCTTGCTCGCAATATTTTTTCAATGAATTATAAATTTTGCGAGTCGGTATTTTGATTGTTTACTTTGGATAATGTGCATGTGCGTGGATATTTGCGAAACAATATAAGTAAGTTATGTCAATGTTAAGTTATGCCAATTATGAATAAATATCCAGGAAAATAATAATAATCCCCATCGTATATCATATTGATTTTACTATATACATTTTTGTGATTTTTACGATAAAAAACATTAAAATTCTATAGCAACAAATAAAAAATTACGTCATTGCTTTTTAAAAAAAACACAAAATAAATTTAAAAAAAGTCGGGATTATCGTTACTCCTTACAACCCAGACACCGTGCTTACACTTCAAAGTAGTTGTGGCACGGCCCCATGCCATTTTTGTAGCAGGTTCCCACACCTCCGCGGCATCATGTCTGTTTTGTGTTTTTTATTTCTTTTATTTGATGCTATAGATTAGTAGACCATGGTCTGAACAACGTTTGTTCTAGCGAAACAAAGGTTAAAAAGTCACCATGTATTTAATAAATATTATATTTTTGTGCCTTTTGCGGTCAAGACCATGGGACCGTGGGGGTCCGAAGCTCGCTGTTTTGCTCGCACCATATTGCCCGCGACTTTAACTATTATATTTAGTATACCTCATTGTTGTTCATAAGTTGAATAATAGGCCACCTAGGTCTTCGAAGCAAAGTGTTGCCTCTCAAAAAGAATTTTAATAACGTGTAGAACAAACGTTGCCAGCTTACCGCGGTAAATTATTCCTTTTTATCATTTAAAAGGAAGTATTAGATTCAATTCGCTGCATTTTTAAGCAAGTGATGTGACCATGACTTTGAGGAAACTATAGATTGATATTAAATATCATTATTTTAAATTTTCAGACCCCTTTATTATTTTACTAGCTGTTCCCCGCGGAAGTTGCTAAATTTCATAATGATCGGTATAGCCTAATAAACAAACTCGCACGCATTTATAATCTTACTAGCAGCGAAACCCGGCGTTGCTCGGGTTAAAATACATCGCATGTTTAATGGTATAAAAAATATATAAGGATACATTTTTTAACATATTATAGATTTCTATTTTCGATATTGAGAGACTTTCCAGAACATTCAAATAGTTTGTTCTTTTTTTTACTCGACTGCAATCACAATTGAACTGACGAAAAGTCACTGAATTTCGATTTATATACCGAAATTTCCAGTACCAGATCACTCTAGAATATTTAGATGTACATCAATTCGATTTGGTTTTTTTAGATCAATAATAACACTCGTACACATTTTGGAACTTTCCAGACCAATCCAAAAATTCTCGATCATAATAAATTGCACTCATTTATGAACTTCCCAGATAATTCGGAAAATTTCTAGAACGTTCTCGAACATTCTAACTCGATAATAACAGTTTTGGGATATTTTGGAACTTTCTAGATAAAGCCAGAAATTTGTAGAACTTACTCAAACATTCTATATCGATTATAATAGTTTGCATTCATTCTAGAATTTTCTAGATCATTCCAGATATTTGTTGAACTTTCTAGAACACTCCAGATAAATTATAACCGTACTCATTTTGGAACTTTCTAGATCATTCAAGAAATTTCTCGAACATTCTAAATCGATCATAATCAATTGCACTAATTTTGTAACTTTCCAGATCATTCGGAAAAATTCTAGAACGTTCTTGAACATTCTAACTCGATAATATCAGTTTTGGACATTTTGGAACTTTCTAGATGAAGCCAGATCAATTATAACCGTATTACTCATTTTGGAACTTTCTAGATCATTCAAGAAATTTCTCGAACATTCTAAATCGATCATAATCAATTGCACTCATTTTGGAACGTTCCAGATCATTCGGAAAATTTCTAGAACATTCTCGATCATTCTAAATCGATCATAATAAATTGCACTCATTTTGGAACTTTCCAGATCATTCTGGAACTTTCCAGATCATTCTGGAAATTTCTAGAACGTTCTCGAACATTCTAACTCGATAATAACAGTTTTGGACATTTTGGAACTTTCTAGATGAAGCCAGAAATTTGTAGAACTTTCTCAAAACATGCTATATCGATTATAATAGTTTTGACTCTAGAGTTTTCTTGATCATTCCAGATATTTGTTGAACTTTCTAGAACATTCCATATCGATTATAACCGTTTTACACATTTTGGAACTTTCCATTCCAGAAATTTTGATATCTTTTCAGAAGTCCTCATGCGTTAGAAAAGGACAGCTATATATGTTTTAACATTTTCGCCACCTACAACCACCCCCTTCCACCCACCGCGACCAAACTCCCTTACTACCACCTGGAGACCAAGGGGTATTTACCACCCCAACGGGAAGTTGATGAGGTGGGGACCCACAAAAGCATTTTATATATATTATTAGATTAGTTATCGCCCAGGATTTCATCCGCGTTCCCGGGATAAAAAGTAGCTTATGCCTTATTTTCATAGGCTATTTGCGTGCCAAATTTCATCGTGATCGGTTGAGTAGATAAGGCGTGAAATCGTAACAAACACACAAACTTATATTCACATTAATGTTAGTAAGTATTTATTGACAATGGCTTGTGTGTGACCCTAATCACTACGTGGTTAGATACGATGTTTAGAAAATTGGTTCTTAGTCTAAAGTGGAACTACTAGAAAGCAAAGATAGGTACTTGACCATACTTGGCTTGGCGTGCTTGGCAGACAGAACAGGCTTTTGAGATTGATAAATCACTTGATATTAAATTTTCATTTTTTTTCCAGTATATCAGTGACTAGCAAATATATACCCAATAATAATCAGATAGATTCTTCTTTGTCAAAATAAAGTCCTACTCGTGTAAGAATTCATTGTCATAATACTCATTACGAAGGCAAAATAATATGAAATCCTCTCGTAAGCCTCTTATTTGTTGTTGTAATGAAATGTATGACAGGGGGACATGAAAAATTTAATGAAAAACACTTAAGTACCCGTCTTCTAATCTCCCTTTGTAATGTTGCATGTAAGAATGTTTCTATTGAAATTATTAATGTAATATCGTTTGTAATATACAGGTTTATAATTCCGGGATTTTTCTGCTTATAAGGTTTTTTTTTAATACTATGAAGTCGGTAGACGGCCCGCCTGATGGTAAGCAGTTTCCAGACGCTTGCAACACACGAGATATCACGCACACATTACCACTCTTCCCTCCAATGAGCTCTGGCGATCTTACTCACGCGCAGGAACACAACATAGTTATTTGACTGCGGTATTCTGTAAGGTGGAGGTACTTCCCCAGCCGAGCTGCTCTTTGAGTAAATTAACGTTATGCCTTCTCTTCTCTTGATCTCTACATGATGATTTTGAGGCATGGATCAGCCTATCTATATCTGTAAATACGAATATATTAAGGCGCTGATCATACAGCTACCAGTCCAGAGTTCTGCGGTCAGAGTTCTTCCAAAATAAGGCATGTGCCACTCGCAACCAGGTTTGTACCTATATAGAACACCAGCGATAGATTAAGTACCTTTTAAGTTTGGAGTTTTCCTCCGCGGAGGCTCGAACTGTGGAATGAGCCGTGGTTTTCCCAATGGAGTACAGCGTGGGGTTCTTCAAAAAGGGTGTGAAGAGATTTCTTCAGGGTCGGCAACGCGCGATTGATACCCCTAGTCTTGCAAGCGTCCACAAGCTACGGTAACTGTTTACCATCAGACGGGGCATATGCTTGTTTGCAATCTTAGTGGTATTAAAAAATAATAATAATGATTCGTGCGTGGAAAATTTAATAAATAAAGTCACTATACTCGTCTGTCATCATCATCAGCATTTATTCGTTCAAAGAGCAGCTCGACTAGGGAAGTACCTCCCACCTTACAGAATACCGCAGCCAAATAACTTTATGTTGTGTTCCTGCGCGTGAGTAAGGTCGCTAGAGCTCATTGGGGAGTGTCGACTTTATCGTATAAGAAAAAAAACATTGATTTCAGTAAGAAAGTCGTCATCAATCATAATTAAAAGTTATCGTATACGCGAAGCTCGAAGTAAGAGCGACCCCTGCTTTATTAAACTTACCTACAACGTAAGCTTTATTATTGTTAGGTTTAAATATTTATAGCGATAGGGGGCGCAACAAAAAGTGTATTCATCTTTTTTCCGAATGAGGAATGAAGAACTATAGGGAAAAGTCCAAACTTCGTTTAGAAGTTATGTTTGTTATTGTCCACAATCCCCTTGTGTGAAGTGTGAGTTGAGGCTTGTGTGACAAGGGTTCTGTTTGTGTATTTCATAAAATATTCTAGTTAAGAATGTTAAGTCAAATATTGTAAGTGTGGCTTCGTACAAGAATTATTAGTTAAGTAATTTAAACGATATGATTATTTATTGATTTACCGTTAGCATGTATTATTTCATTTTATTATTATGTCACATTTGGGTTAAACTTAAATAAATGTTTAAAGAGAAAATTTTTCTTTCTTGGTCTCGGCTATCACTTAACTGTGATAGTCGGGAGGCCTTGTAGGCGGCTTGAAAACTCCAACAGTAGGTTGACTACTAGCCTACCTCCACCGATCCGCAGTGGACATGCGTGGTGGAGTATCAGCTTACTTTCATTTCATCCTAATTTCTGAAGGTTGTTAGTAATGATTTTAAGTTGTCCAAAAATAAGGTTGTAATTAATAATTTAAATGTATTTCTGATATAAAATGTATATTTTGACTGTCGTTACAACGACGAAACATGCTTTGTGCTTACTTATATTTTATAACACCTTTATGTTCACCATGTCTCTAGCAAATAAATTATTCTTATTCTATTCTTATAATGAGGCCTGTGCTCAGCAGTGGGATAAGGGCTGATGATGATGAAACTTCATGAACGATCGCAGTATAAACCTTACTACATTTCTGTTTATTAAATACATTCGAAAACTTCTGGTTCCATTCAAAACATCCATAAACGATTTCTCTAATTATGTCACAGGACCCTAAAAAAAGCACTCGCATTGAAAGCTCTGCCAGTCAATAGATAAGTCGTTCCACTTGAATGGGCATATGTGTAAAACTAGAAGTTATACTTCGTACATAATACACGTGCACACATATATGTTGGAATGTAAACTATGCAAACGTATGTTGTATGTGTACTCAGGTAAGGTAAGCTAGGATTCTGTTACACCGTTTAAAAATGCAGTTCAGCAATATACCTACCTCGGGCAGATTCTGCAATTAGGTAGAAACAACTTTGAGAGGGAAGCCAAGAGAAGGATCCAGCTGGGCTGGGCAGCGTTTGGGAAACTTCGTAGGGTCTTCTCGTCACCCATACCGCAGAGTTTGAAAACGAAAGTTTTCAACCAGTGTGTCCTACCCGTTATGACATACGGAGTCGAAACGTGGACACTCACGGTACGGCTAGTGCTGCTATGGAACGAGCTATGCTCGGAGTTTCTCTGAAGGATAAGATCCGTAACGAGGTTATCCGACAGAGAACCAAGGTCATCGATATAGCTCATAGAATTAGCAAGCTGAAGTGTCAGTGGGCTGGTCACATATGCCGAAGAACCGATAACCGGTGGGGAAAGCGTGTTCTTGAGTGGAGACCGCGTCTCGGCAAACGTAGTGTAGGGCGCCCTCCAGTGAGATGGAGTGACGATCTGCGAAAGACTGCTGGTAGGAAGTGGATGCGTCGAGCCGAACATAGGTCGAAATGGCGCGCATTGGGTGAGGCCTATGTCCAGCAGTGGACTGCTGTAGGCTGATGATGATGATGTTTAAAAATGCAGACAGTTATTTTCTCTATTATTTCACTGTCTTAATTTTTCTTATATGGACATTTTGATGACAGAATGTCCTACCGGTTTAAAATTCTCCTCTGCTTTGCTCATTGTATTTGTTTGAACGGTGATAAAGTACTTTGTACCAACTTGGATGGCTACCCCCTAGATAAAAATCGAAAAGCCTTTATTGGTATGTTATGCCTGTTGCACTTGACAGCCATTTCTTTCTCTGCCAGGTTCTGTGGTTAGGGTAGATAATAATAATAATTTATTGATATAAATACATAGTACAGACATTAATCGAAGTCCCTGACTTCTGTGCTAGGTCTAAACCTGTGTTACAGTATAATGTATAAGACTTATTATTCTAGGTTTCATATTTTCCGTCACGCACAGATTTTCAATGTTGTTTTTGTTTTACTGCTGTTTTTTATATGTTGTGCGCTGTGGTGGAAATAATAGTACATTATGATACATGTGCGCAAAGTTGATTATTAACACTCCAGGCGGTATTTAGCCTTTAGGAGATAAGTGAGCCAAGAGTGTAATAATCAATGCACACGCGTGTCATACGACG
Organism: Polyploca ridens; assembly: GCA_951394255.1. Taxonomy (NCBI): domain Eukaryota; kingdom Metazoa; phylum Arthropoda; class Insecta; order Lepidoptera; family Drepanidae; genus Polyploca; species Polyploca ridens. The sequence continues at coordinate 3,494,347 of OX596254.1, read as the reverse complement.
TTTTTCAACACACTTGCGAGGAAAAAAACAGACTTGTATTTTGCAATAAATGTCACTTTACGAGCGAGTTGAGAAATTATTTTCTTTCTTTCTTATTTCTTTTTACATGAATCTACTTATATGAAGTGACAATGAGATTGAGACAAAAATAGAAATTATTAAAATTACTTTATTGAAACATTTTCGAGGTGATAGTATTTATAACATAATATGATTTGTGTTTTTTTAATATGGTCTTATAACTAGTCTTTTGTTTATAGATTTTATCTAGATTAATATTCGCGAAACAATCAAAGTAACAAACGTTCGGTTCGGTGTGATAGTGAACCCATCCAACCGGGGTCAGCCGCGATCGTTATTTATATTTTGCGAGCCCTGCTGCTGGCTACGGGAGGTATTTTATACCCTACCCGCCGAGTTAATATTCAGGTAGTTTTTATATGAAAATGTTGCCAGTAAATTGTGAGGTTTAAGAAGGTTACTCTAACAAATCAATTTGTTATTATGTACAGGACTAAATTATGTATTGTTAAAACTACAGAGCAAGGAGTCCCGTGTGCATATACCTATTATAGGATCAAAAACAATGTACCTACCTGAATCATGTTCCGTGAATTTTGAAATTGCATAACCAAGTGCTTATTGCTGTCAGTCTAATATCGACTCACATAGCACTATGTGCCAATAGTAGTAATAGTACTAAATGATAAGAAAATACAATTTTGTCATCTGTTGGTAATGCCGCTTATGCCACTCACTGAAACGATTGAATATTATATGGAATCTGATGAGCAATACGTCTCTATGAGAGTTTTTTTTTTCAATTCTCTGTACAAAATTCAAAAAGTATTTATTCAATTTAGGCCTTGATAAGGCACTTATGGGGACTTTTTGGCGGGAACTTGCAGAGTGACGTTGCGTGTTCATTTTTATTTTCATCGTTTGGTGTATTTTGAGTTTTATTGCATAGTGGTATTTTATCCAATAAAGATCAATCCATGTGCACCAGTGAAGTGAAATGAAATGAATCATGTGTATCGTGACTTAAAAAGTTGTCTCAAGAAGTCCGTGAACATTTTTAGTACAATGACCACCATTGTACTAAAACATGACTATTATGGACGGTGACTGACTGAGGACTATGTGAAAGTGATTCATTGTGACTAGAACATATAATATTACTGGAAATTGGCAAATACGAAAGCCGTGTGACGCCATTGAAGAAAAAAAAGGCACTTATGTTAACAAAAATGACTCTACACCGGTTCCAAATAAAACTTGAACTGAGAAGACTCCGGCAAGAAACTCAGCAAGTCTGGTTGTTTGGTCGGAGTGTTCGGTCGGAAAAGCATGTTGTTTAAAACTAACGTGAATCTAGCAGCCCATCTAGACAAGATGGGTATCGATGGGTTTCAAATCGGAATATCACGTGATTTTTAACAACCTCTTATGTCAATCCCATACAAAGGTTGATCGTTTACTAACGATGACGATTTTCGATAACCATCTTATCTACTGGCCTAATGAATTAAAGATCTCACTATAAAACTAATAATATGAGAGTATTATCTTGTTTTTTTTTATACTGCAAGGTAGCAAACAAGCATACACCAGGGGTATTGTTTGCGCGTTGCTGATCCTGTAAAAATCTCTTCAACTCCTTCTTGTGTGTCACAACGGCATGCATAACACTGTTATTAGTAGATATCGTGGGTGGGTAGGTGGGTACGATTCCCACACATGAAATGCGTTTGTGAGCATGAACATGTCTGGATGTAATTATGTATGTATATATTTACAAACAAAATGTAGTATATGTATTATATCAGTTATCTGTTGTCATAGTACAAGCTCTGCTTAGTTTGGGATCAGATGACCAGGTGTGAGGAATGTCCCAGGCTATTTATATCCTATGATAGTCGCATGATCATAGCATATATTAACTACTGAGCAAAGGCCTTCTCATAATTTTCACGACAAATAGTGATGATTCCTAGGTAAAAAAATATTAATTAGTCCGTCAGTTACATTATGAAATAATATTGGACACGTCGGATGCCGGGACCTTCCTCTCGGCATCCGGCATCTGACGTAACTACCACTGAGCTATCATTGCCTTAAAAATGATAATAATCTGATTATACCTAAATCCTAAAGCTTACCGTTTACTACTTTCATGAGGCCATCCGTGAAAAAGTTCTGGATAAAAAAAGATAATAAAGGTGAATAATAAAAAATACAAGAATCTAAAACAAAATAAAATTACATTTACATAAAGGTCACCAGTGTCGCCACCTCTCGACTATAATTAAAACACTTTGCGTCAACCTGACATTCCAAATGTCAAATTGCGCAAAAGTTTTGCAATTGTTCAGTTTTGGAGGTCGCTAAATGTCTATCTCTTTGTTGGCAGATTACTTTCGTTTTAGTTTTTCGACTTTCGTTTTGCTTTGCTTTGTTAGTCAGGCGTTTTCATTTGTTACTTTTATGGTAGAGCTTAGTAAGCTTTTTGACATTTTACAGTTGCGCTAGAATTTCATGACTTCGAAATTAATGTACTCACATGTTTTTAAAAGCATTTATACCAAAACCTAAACAAAGTTTTAAATAAAAATGAATGTATTAATCGAAGTATATTCTTAAAGTGTGATTTAAGCTATAAGCAATAATAATAACATATTAAGAGGAAATGCTGGTGGCGTTTTTTCCATACAAACGTAATCCTCAGTTTCCTCTCTGGACACTAGAGCAATGATTATTTTAACATGCAATCTCTAGGTACCACTGTATGTACTTCGATTTTGTTTTTCTCCATAAATTAGTTATTATAAGAATTAGGAGCCTTCTAAAATCATAAAAAATACCATTTTTAACGCCCTTATCAGATGTCCAGTGAATAAATTTGAAGAATATAAAAAAGCAAAGGAAAACGACAGACAGCCAAAGCCCTTCTTATTATGATTCTTGATTTCTTTTTTATCGATCCAGATTTGGAGGAGAAAACCGGAGATTACGAAATAGCGATTTCATCTAATTTAAATAGGTATAATCGGTCCAAGCTGTAGTTGTCTCTATCGCCCTTGGGCGGGATAGCTCGGGCACAGCGAGCAATAAACCTATTTTTGAAATTTCTTACAGCCATCCTTTCCTCTTAATCTTTCTCAAGAATGCAATAACATAAAACAAACTACATGTGTATTGTTTGCACCTCAAATAATGTAATAATATTGTAAAGTAAATCTATACAAAACTCCAAGTTACATTTCTTATTATGTCATATTTACAGATGGTAACTTCAGTAGCTTTGACATCGTAAGTGCCCTAATAGGGCCTAATTAAATAAATGGCTGTGTCTTTTGGCGTATAAACACTTTTTCTTTCCATCACGATATACACAATTTTTAAAATAATGACATTTTCCGTAATTTTAGATTACAGTATAAAAAATCTAAAAATTATATAATTATTCAATACCTACCAGTTATTTATAACTAAAACATGAAAAATACCACTTTTTGCTATTATGACAATTATCTCTATTTAAGTATCAATATGTAAATCTATCTAGCTACAAGTTTACTTAAAGTTAATCAGGTAATTACATTATTGTACACAAGATTTCATTATGAATTTCGGATATAATTTATTAACTGACGCATATAAATATAATTAATTGATTCATCTACGCTAAAGCTAAATAAAGGCGCTTTTAGAACCCATTAAACAAGTTCTAGCTTTATTGCAATTTTAAATGCCTGGCTATAAAGCCTCCAGCTGTATATCAGCCCTGCTTTCCTAAGAAAATTTCAAGAATGTATTATTAAATGGAAATTTATAGCCCCATAATGACAAGCAAAGTAGTGGGACAAGTTAATAGCTTACGTATAATATAATTCTGCACCCAGAGGGCTTTGGGTTGGAATTTTTAATAATATCTAGTACCCACTTGCGAGGACAATATGACAATGGGACGCCATGTTAGGAATCCCCATTGTTGACGTTTGCAGACTACAAATACAAAATACATTTATCTGTTCCCTCTTTCGACCTTATTCCAGTAAATTAAAGATCAAAGTCGATTAGCAGTTGAATTATCACTTTTATTTCATTTGTTGTGTATGAAAATTCCAACTTGCGTTTTGAAATATTGTGGTTAATGTTATGTTTAAGTATTATAGTAAGTGTTTATTGTGATTTTATCCATAAAAAATAGAATACACGTAAAATTATACAAAAATATAGGTAAAATATTGGACACTAGCTGTCCCGCGCGGTTTCACCCAAATTCCCGAGGGATCGTATGTTTTCCCGGGATAAAAAGTATCCTATATGTTAATTCAGAATATATTCTATCTACGTGCCAAATTTCAAGATAATCCGTTCAGTAGTTGAGGCGTGGAGGCGTAACAAACGAACAAACAAATTCACTTTCGCATACATATTGGAGATCGGACTTTTTTGTGAGAAAGCAGTCGTATCTATTTCAAACATTCGGTGAAAATAGTTTATTGTATAAATGTTTATTTATAAAGAAGGATCCAAGCTCAAATGTAAAAGTGCCTTTCATAAAAAACTGATTGATTATGCCTTTAAAAGTTTATAATAATACTCCAAGAGAACGGCCTCTTAAAAAGTTTATATTGAAAATACGTGAATAGCATATTAAAAAAAAATATATGCTAAAAAAGTTCTATACAATTCAGGATTTTTTTAATCACTTAATTATTATCATGTAAGATTGATACTCCCTGCTAATAAATATTTCATTAAGGTGATGATAGCGCGTCGGATACCGAGACGAAGGTCCCGGGTTCGAATCCTACAATAAGCTTGAGACTTCGGTGAAGGAAAACATCGTGAGGAAACCATAGCACGGTGGTAGGGAACTTTGTAGTACCCGCCTGGCTGGCTACCACCTTCAAGTTGAAAAATCTGTCGTCAAGCACCTATCGGTGTGTTCCGACAGCTGCACTTGAGAGCTAGTTCCTTCTAGGCTTTGTACAGTAAAAAACAACTTAAAAAATCACTTCAAATGATGCTACCATGATAGTGATACATTTTAAGCCTACTTAGCTTGTTTTTGGCCAAACTCTCGCCATAGTAAGTGTGATGCAGCCAAAAGTGTTAAGCAAACAAAGCCTAGAAGGGAAATGGCATTCAAGTATAATAAATAGATACCTAGCTATATCATAGGCTTTATGACAAAGCGCTCATTATACCGACCAAAAAATTCAGAAATTCGTAGAACGTGGGCAGGTAAAAGTTTCTACATAAAAAACATGTCGGAACAACTTGTTTTTTCTCAAGTTTCTTAATTCTAAGAAAAAATCCTTCAAAAAGGTCTGAACACAATTTTCCGCAAGTCTCGTTATGAATCGTCAATGAATACCGAGAAACGATAATAAACAGGAAGTTTCCTTTGAATATAAAAAGAAAAATATTGAAAAGCGTTCCGTCCCTAGTGTTTAATTCAGTTAAGCGCGCTCGCTAACTTTAAACTCAATACAGAAGTTTATTCGACGCTGTGGTCATAAGCTTCTGACATACAGACATTCAGATGATACAGCAAATCCTACTAATATTATGAACGTGATAAAAGTTTGTATGTATGGATGTTTGTTACTGTTTCACGCAAAAACTACTGAATGGATTTGGATGAAATTTGGCACACACATAGAATATGTTCTGGAATAGCATATAAGATACTTTTTATCCCGGGAAAACATACGGTCCCTCGGAAATGCGGGTGAAACAACGGTTTAACTTTTGGATATCGAATTTTGATCTGACATTATTATCGAGATAATATTTTGCATGCACCTTAGATTTTCATGACATCCGACAAATTTTGTTATTTACATTGCCATCGTTAACGCCACAAGTGGTATAATTTACGTGTCCCTACCCTTAGAGCTAAAACTATAATTCTGAAACTGAAAAAATGCAGTGGACTGACAAACAAGGACTAAAATAACAAGGTTTAACTAGAAAGCCCAATGAACTAGTAGTATCTAAAATCTAGTTCATAAACCATAGTTGATTAACTTTGCAATCCAATATCCATTTTCTAATTAAAAGTACTACGGAACCGTACGGTATGCTGGTCCTGCATGGTCTTACATGCACTTGACCGGAATGTTTAAGCAATATTTGAATTTTTTACTGTGTTTGCAATTTCACTATGGTATGTGATGATGTGGAGTGAGCACATAAAGCGTAGAAGGAATCTTAAAATACCTTTATTTTCTCATAGATTATCCTGACTTATAATGCAACAAGCTCGCCGGTAAAACGGTTCGTATGTTACACGTTCAAAACTGAGAGACAGAGGTTGCAATCGAATTGAGAAGCGTCTCTTGAATGCGTCCATGCATTGCTCGTTATGCAATCGACTAAGTAGGTACTTCGTGAATTCATTCCGCTATGAACTATAGCTTTGTTGGGTTTGTTTCTCTGTCTGCCTTATTATAACAACAATTGAATTATGATAAAGATAATTCATTAATATGAAGTTTTTTGTATTCATCTTGATTTTTGATGTACAAGTAGTAAAATTGTCGTTAAAATCCTTACTAATATTATAAACGCGAAAGTTTGTATGTATGCGTGTATCGATGTTTGTTACTCTTTCACGCAAAAACTACTGAACGGATTTGGATGAAATGTCGCACACAGATTGAATATGTTCTGGATTAACACATAGGATACTTTTTATCCCGGGAAAACATACGATCCCTCGGGAATGCGGGTGAAAATGGAGGCAGATGGCGCTGCAGTCGGTATTTAGGTTATATTATCGACTGCAGCGCCATCTGCCGGGCTGATATGTGAATCTAAACCATCCAGGGCGCCACCCAAACGCATACAAAAAAAAACATTCAAATCGGGCCAGCCGTTTAGGAGGAGTTCAGTGACATACACACGTACAGTAGAATTAACTCCCTGGATGGTTAAGATAGGGTACAGCTAACATATATGTTCACATATTATAGTAGCTAAAGCATTGTAGGCTTGAAGCAATATACGTAAATGTGTTATATACAAACTTCAATATATTTATTTTAAATCTATTTCTTATCATTATGCTCTTAGTACAATTGCAACACGCAACTAATCTATATTGTAAAATAGGAGTAGGATAGCAACTAGCAAGATTTGCTTAGAACAACAAATACAAATACTTAAAAACAATTTATTGACAATCATTACTTTGATAAGCCTAAAATATTCGAATCAATAAAACAGAAGCCTTCAGACAAAGTCAATGCGAATGCCAACTACACAAACGAATGAACTAAGATTAACTCTGAAGCTAATTAATGTCTTAAAGAAGCTGATGGATCTTGTGGCACCAAAAACTCATTTCGCCGTCTGCTTTACGTTTCTAATACCTACCGTGAATGAGCAATCTGGGCTTTAATTAATGAGATGGATAATTAAAACGGATTTGTGAAGGCGCGAATAGAAGCCCCTTTATTTATTTGGAAATTAAGGACAAAGGGACTTTTGGTGTCATTTTTTATGTCTAAAGAAAGATGCGTAAATAATAGTTGGTCGGTTGAAATTCGATAGGTTAGGTAGGTTGGTGGTGGTTTATTTGAATATAAAAGTTTTTTAATTATAGTTTTGGAGAGTGCATAAAAGTACTTTCATGTTTCATCTCGCATTGTTATTTTCATTTGGATTAAAACTAGCAGTACAATTTATATTAACAAACTATTTAATTTTGTATATTCCGAATATTTTGTTGTATATACGTCAGTCAGAAAAAAAATATTTTGCGTAAGGTTATATTTTTTTCATATCCACTCTTAAAAAAAAAATTGTGATTTCATTAAACTAAGTAACGTTAATATTTTCTTGATATTTTAGTAAATCACTCTGAGATTGGTGCGGGAAGATGGCAAGAGACCGGACGGAATGACTTTGGTACCCTGGAGGGTGGGACGACCTTTGGTGTAGGACGCTACATGCGTCGACACCTTAGCTCCGTCTCACCTTCCAGTTACCTCAGTTACGGCCGGTGCCGCTGCCGCCCAGCAAGAAGGTCTAAACCGTCGCAAATATGCTACCCTCGGTGATGGGTACATATTTGCGGCGTTTGGGGTTGAAGCGCTGGGGCCGTGGGGGCCAGATGCTCATCATTTGTTTAACGAGGTCTCACATCGCCTAGTTGAGACCTCACGTGACAAGAGGGCTGGCGTCTATTTAGGCCAACGAATAAGCATTGCAATTCAACGTGGCAATGCCGCCAGCCTTCTTGGTACGTTTGCACATGGCAGCGATTTGGGAAAAGTTTTTATTTGTAATTTTTAATTTTAGTTGACTTTTAATTTAGATTTAAGGTTTCATTGTTCATGTATATAGTATATAGTTTCTTGTTTTCTACCAATAAAAAAAATAATACCCTCTGAGATTAAAACTAAGTATGCAGTAGTAAATGTAACACAAAAGAAGGATATTGTGACCCATTTCCGTGACAGGACAATGCTTTCCACTAAAATAGATTACTCTCGCAGTTCGCACTAAGACATTTTTTTCAAGTACCGTAGTACAGTTTAGTATTTAAATATATCACTATAGTTTGTTCACTTTCAAAGATATTTTTTAACTTCTAATTCAGCATGGTAGATTGTGGTTCAATGCTGAATGTCGTATTCAATTTGAAATTATATGTTTTTTATACCACTAAGTGGCAAACACAGAACAGATAAATAAGGTTAGAATGGTAATGTGGGCGGGGCAAGCGCGCCACAGTTATGATTCGATAATCATAACTCGACCGATTCGCGGTCAGTGCGCGTCGGATTACATTGGAGAACAGAGCTCTGCTTATAATGCCGTGTTGTGCTATAATAACGTGTAAGACAAAAAAGTCAGACCTCAAGTATAGAGCGAGGAGGTATATCTTTCCATCGGTAAGTCGAAAATAACATTTAATTACAATATTATTAGTAAAAAACATAAAAACATATTGAACACTATGAAATACCAAACATTAACAAAATTATTACAACAAGTTATGAAAAACATACATTGACCGATGTGTACTCGCTCAATCAGCGCAATGACCAAATCCGCTTTCAATGTACTGCATACATTGCGTCTTCCCTGATTGGCAGTGATGTAAGGCGCAGCATGTTTATCGATAGTGACGTGACCATGTGGTTTGGTTAAATAAAATCATCGATAGAATTCTAGACTATATATAATATAATTACGTTTGACAAAGATAATTTTTGAATTATTTTATATTTAATTAACGATAGTACATTTTTAGTTAGACGTATTTTGAAATTAGATATTATATTAATCATTGAATGAATGTGACCGAATGATATAAATGGACATATAAGACCCCTCCTCATCTACGAGTATTTACTATGATGTATTTAGTATTATAATCTAAGTAAAATGTAATTTGACTAATGCAATAAATTATAAATTGTAGGTTTCCTAAAGAACCTAACGCCAGGGAACAATGGATTGGCGTGACAGGTAGAGGTAACTGGAAGAGCCGATAACCGATGTGGAAGAAAGGCTCTCGAGTGGCGACCACGTACTGGAAAGTGCCGAGCGGGACGACCTCCCACCAGGTGGACCGACGACCTGGGGCCCAATTCTCACTTCCCTCGAACTAGCCTTCGAATCGAACTTGCATTACGAGTTCTATTTCGACCGTAAAATTTCGAGGGGCGGAGTCTATTTTTCGATTCCTGTATTCTCGGCACTAATCGAACTAACCTTCGAAATAAGTTCGAGTGTAAGGAGTAAATGTTGCCATTATGATGGATACAAATTGCACGATGCGTTTCGTTTCACTTGATAATTGCGTTTTGTTAACGTACGTGATAATTTTATATCTTAAATTAAAATTTAAAAGATTTTAATGAATATAAAATATTTAAAACAACGTTTTACTCTTATTATATCCTAATATATCCGGAATTCATAAGTTAATCAATTTTATATAATAATTATAAATGAATATGACAAAATATTTTCTGTGAGTAACGGAAATCCTTAGGCTTATCTGTCATTACGTTTCCAAATGACAACCTAACTGTTTGACGTTTGATAGTTCGCATTCGAAATACGTTTCGAACGGTCCCGACCAGTCGAAGTAGTTCGAGCGCTAGCCCTCGAAAAATAAGAGAAAATGGCGGCTTCGAAATTCTCAGAATAGCCTAACTTGATTTTCACTCGAAAAAAGTACGAATTCGAACTTTATTTGGAACAAGTGATTAATTCGAGTGAATGAGAATTTTCTCCCTGGTCAGATCTACTATCCGATTCAGTTCTACACATTGTGGTACACTTTACGAAAAAACGATCACACCTCTACAGATGATGCACAATCAAGAATTGAAAGTATAGGATCAAATCTATATTTGAAATTTAGCATAGGTAATTAAAATGTTTGTCTAGATGATAAGACTTACCATATACATTGAGCTATAGTGATAATAGCTCAATAACCATATATGGTTTTCCGGGGTGTGATGATGGAAGTAGGAGGGCATGCGCTGGATGGGGTTGTTGGAATTGTCGTGAGATGAACTTTGACCACATGTGGTATCCCTGGTCTGATGATGGAGTAGAATGGTAGGTATTTAAACTGTATAACGGAGCAACTTATCCTAGCCGTGTTTGGGGTTGTTGGAATTGTCCTGAGAACAGCTTTGACCATATATGGTTTTCGGGCTCTGATGATAGAGTAGGAGGGTAGGTAATGGAACTCCATAGCGCAGCAACGTATCCTAGCCATGTTTGGGGTTGTTGGAATTGTCGTGAGATGAACTTTGGCCATATATTGTATTCAGGGTCTGATGATGGAGTTGGAGTGTGGGTAAGCACTGAAACTCCATAGTGGAACGACGTATCCTTATCCTAACCATATTTGGGCTTATTGAAATTAAAATATTAAACTTAGTTACAAAAAAATCTTACGAGCCCTTACAAAGCTGCGCTTTTAGCTAGTATACAGGGTGTTGTTTTGGTCGGCGACAAGCGACTCAGGAGCGGTAGTACAAAATATATATTCCCCAAAAATGGACTTAATTCCATTAAATACTGTAAATATGTTGAGAAATACCTTATTCAATTTGAAATAAAATTACCGCAAAGTATGGTTACTAGGCACGTGCACAGACTAGAGCTAGGCACAAGCCGCCATCGCCCCACCCCTTTACTCCCTCGTACTCCAGTTAAGTATTATGTCTACACTTTAGCTTATTACATGATTTTCAAAATTTTAATTTTTTTATTTTTATTAATAAAAAAAATAAAGTATTTTTTTAATATTTTTTTTAGCACCAGTATCTATTGTATTATCGACCCTGAGTCGCTCGTCGCTGACCAAAACAACGACCTGTATAGTAAAAAAATAAAATAAAATAATTTCTTAATATTAATTTCATGTTACATTTTTCCCCACGCATTCATCAGATAATTTATCGATAAAAATATCGACTTTATCAAGCAAATCAAATCTGTCAAATTTAGCTTCATAATTTTAACAGCTCACGCCTATGAAGTATCGTATTTTTTCGGTAATTACTTACTAACGATAATTTCGTTCTTCATTGGCGGGTCCCACCCACTTAGTGAAATGCCAAGCACAACGAACAACCAGACTATCAATAATCAGTTTAGAAATAAAACAAATCGAACATTAGAAGTTAAGATTTAGTTAACTATATAATTTGTTGTAAAAATTTTCGTTATTTGCGCACTATAATATAATATATTATATATCTATCACGCAGTTATCCGTAAAAAAACCACTACATACCCTAATAGTTTTATTAGTTTTTAATTGTCACAAATTGATTATTGCCGGTCCAAAAAATCATTATGCTGAATAATAATATAATTAATTCAATAGAAAAAGATATGTTAGTTTTGTGTAATCCGTACAGCATAACCATGCAACTATCGATTCCAAGTTCTATGAGAATAATAATTGATAATCGAACCGATTCATTAACGATTATACACTACTACCCATCCCTACTGTAAGTTGTCAACATTTTTGACAGGTGTATGCATTTTTACGTGTGTGAGTGTCTATGCCCACGGTAGCTTAGTGCTAGTGGGCGAACGAATATCTGCCCTGAGATTTATGTGTGCGTGATTTGGTTGTGTGCGAAATATTTGTAAAAATATGATTGCGTATGTGTAGAAATTAAAATAGTGGGGGTCAAGCGGCGACACTGGTCCTAGTACAAAATTGGAGCGAGGGCCTTTCCAACCTTATTTATCTATTCCGTGGTGGCAAACAAGCATACGGCCCACCTGATGTTAAGCGGTTACCGTAGCCTATGGACGCTTGCAACACCAGGGGTATCACTAGCGCGTTGCCGACCCTGCAGAAATCTCTTCACACCCTTTATGGTAGATACATTATTTAAATAGTTATTTAGAGACTTATTCATAATCGCTTTTTAACTAAATCAGTGTAATAGTGTGCCCCGTCTCACTCTTTCGATCACCAAATGTCACCTGTCAGATAAAGACTTCGGAATTTTAGCTAATCAACGTTTGATAACTTTATTATGAATAAAAAGTAAGTTCCAAAACTAAAACCCGACTACGCTCTAAAAAGTATGAAACAAGAAAATATTCTGATATGAAATTGTTATGTACACACTTTTCAATATTTATCGTCTATTAAATAAACAACTTACACGTAATATATTTTAATGCAATTAATACATATTCATAGTGATGTTGAGAGGATAGCCGTGGTCATATGCCACTTTGCCCTAAAGTTACGTCTTAATCTGTGCCTAAAGCTTATGATCACTTAATTACTACTGTTAGAGTAGGTATATTCTTTTCTTGGGGTAGGTGGCATATGACAACGGCTATCCTCTGAACATCACTATGAATATGTATTAATTGCATTAAAATATATTACGTGTAAGTTGTTTATTTAATAGACGATAAATATTGAAAAGTGTGTACATAACAATTTCATATCAGAATATTTTCTTGTTTCATACTTTTTAGAGCGTAGTCGGGTTTTAGTTTTGGAACTTACTTTTTATTTAAATTATTTTGGGGCTATTTATTTAGGTATATTATATAAACATGTGTACCATAATCCATGAAGAAAAACGTATTTATTACATTTGTATTTAGGGTAGGTTTGGAGAGAAAATATGTTGGCTCACATCTGAGACGGGATTTTACAATTTATTCCCAAATTATGGGGTGCATGCAAGCAAAGCCACCAGCGATAGCTAACAATATATTAGGTTTGCAACTAATAAACCCGCCATCTTTGTACACATTTTTTTAAAATTAAGTATGCAAAATCAAATTATTTCTCAACTATATAAGCACTGTCGTTTTCTATCACCTGTCGCTAACGCGCTGGCAGAAACATAATGCCTTCCTCGAAGAAGTTTTTAGGCTTTTCTGCCATCTGCTTAGTAGTGGGCTAGAGAAAGAAATAGATGATAATCTGAGGGCATAATGTCTGGAGAGTTCGGTAGGTGAGGAAGGACGGCCCAGCCAAGCGAAAGTAATTTTTCACGAGTCGCTTTTGCTACATGTGGTTGAGCATTATCGTGCAAAAAGTATACTTTATTTTGATTTTTCGGTAATCTCGTTGCTACTTTATCCAGTTGGTCAAACACAACAAATATTGGCCGTGATTGTAGTATTTGATCCCAGTATATAATTCCCTTTATTCCACACCATACACTTAAAATAACTTTTTTACTCATGTCAGATTTTGGCGTCGGTACTCCTGCTTCTCCAGGTCCAAGCCACTGGCGCTTACGCGATAAAATTATGTACATAACCCACTTTTCATCCCCCGTAATTACATTCCTCAGCCACTCATTGGTACGATGATAACTAAGTAGTTCCATGCACACGTTAGCTCTCTTCTGAAGTTGAAACGGCGTCAACTCATGTTGCAACCAAACTAAATATTTCCAGTTCTTTTCTAAAGCGTGGAGTTGTTTTTCTACTACAGTATGAGAACACTGAAGCTGCTCTACTAGACAACGTGAAGTGAACTTGGGATCCATTTCGATGAGTCTTTTTTTAACTCATCTATATCTATTGTAGGAGATCGTCCTGGATGAGGTTCATCAGAAAGGTTATAATTTCCATCCTTAAAACTTCTGAACCAATGTTTGGTGGTATCATAAGAGAGCACGCCTTCACCCATCGTTGCACATATATTGCGCACTGCTTCAGTCACTTTTCGACCTAAGCGAAATTCGTGAAGTAAAAGCAACCGAAGTTCTCTACAAAAAATATCCATAATTTACTGTAGTTTTACTATTCGAGATCCAGTTGTCAACTGATCTGGCATACAACTCTTGCTTTATTTATATACTACTCCAAGAAATTCGAGATAGTTCTATAGTGTTTTAGAAATTGATCGAAAAACAGTGGCGGGTTATTGTATTGATTCAATTTAAATTTATAATTTTGCATGCTATTCTGTAGCGAAATGTGTTTACCTTATTTATAAGATAAAACCTAAATTTTACGACATTTCTGGCGAAATAAACAATTTCATTTAATTTTCAACCTAATACCTATATATTTTTGAAATGTGCTAATTAAGCCCTTCCATTTGATACCCAACACGGCATAATTCAAACAAATATTTTTTGAAGTTCATAACTTTTCTTCCTCTAGAGGGCGCCATATACAATTTAACGTAACGTCACATAGCCTATAACCAGCGGACGATCAAGACGCTTTCAACAATACCTCATTTGTCAATTTGTGATAAGTAGTTAAGAAGTTATGAGGGAACAGATGAACATGCATACCCACATACATACATACATACCGGTCAAAATCATAACCCTCCTTTTTGCTTCGCCGTAGTCGGGTAAAAAGGGGGTAAGTCTTTTGATTTTTCAGTGAAGAAAATTGAATCACTATGTTTCTGGTAAATGTGTTAATTTCAGTAATCTATCTATGTGCCTTTTTATTCAAAGCTGATCAGTCAGTTCAGCATGATGGAGTAAAAAACACAATCGCATTTTCAATACTACAGTGCGGCCGTCGAGAGAATTCATTTCTGACACCTGTTTATATTGGGGTCACACAGAAGTGGCTAATCCTATTACGATGGTACTTTCACAGGATGGTTTCATATTTTCTTAGGCATAGTTTAATTAAATTCTTATCTTAATCAAATCAGCCGTTTCCGTGATTTTGCCAATATTAACAGATGTCAGAAACGCATTTTCTCGGCGGCCGCACCATAGTCGATTACAATCCACCAAAGTTCCCTAGATTAGATTATCACTCTAAAAACAAAACAGCAATGCCAACATACACAATCCATATAAAAAAAAACCTACTGAAACACAACTATCGGAATTCGGCAAAGTCCCCAAGTGAAATGCACCGTTTCTCTACCCTTTCCAAACATCTAAAACCTTTTCCTAGTTTACACGATTTATTCACTTTTTTTCCGTTATTCGACGAGCTTTGGCGAATTGAAAAAACGGACAAGACTGTCCGGTATTATACCGGACGCCGGACGGGCTATGTACGATGTTAATCGGATATAGTTAGGGTAGTCGCAAACTGAACCGTGGGGAAGATTCGTTATCTGAATTGACTCAGAGGAGATTTAGCTTATTTCGGCGGGTGAAGTGTTTTCGTTTCAGTTGGACGATATTCATTGGAAACGAGTTGGTTTCAATTTAAATTGTATGTTCTATAAACAGTGATAATAGGGAACATCTAAATAAGGAGAAAATAAACCTGGCTGGATTTATCAACTATAGTCTGATTTTTATTCTGTGGACTAAAATTACATTATGGTGTGAAAAGTAAAAATAGTGTTATAGGAAGCTATACAGGTCTTTGTTTTGGTCAGCGACGAGCGACTCAGGGTCGATAATACAAATGATACTGGTGCTAAAAAAATATAAAAAAAAATACTTTATTTTTTTTAAATAATAAAAATAAAAAAATAAAAATTTTGAAAATCATGTAATAAGGTAAAGTGTAGACATAATACTCAACGGGAGTACGAGGGAGTAAAGGGGTGGGGCGATGGCGGCTTGCGCCTAGCTCTAGTCTGTGCACGTGCCTAGTAACCATAAAATTTCAAAATTCAAAATCATTTATTCAAATAGACCTTCGCAGGCACTTATGAAAACTAAGTAAGTAAGTAAGTAAGTAAAAGTAAGAAACATTTATACAAACTGTAAGATATAATAAAAACAGACAAAATATAAAAAAATAAATTAAATTAAAACAGTTCGTTTCTCGCATCGTCAACGGTGGATGTGCTGTCAAAAGGGTACCAGCTCAGCATGTGCTGCTGTAAATCAACAGCGCTGATTTTCAGCTGGCACCTATAGTGACTCTAATACTCTAATACCGGTTCGGAAGGTTGCATTTGCTGAGAAGAGCCGGCAATAAACTCAGCAATTACTCTTTTCAAAACAAGCTTAGATTCATTACTTAATTTTACATTCTAATCGCACTGACAACAATTGCGTGCCCCGGCGCGGCGGCAAAACTACAAAGTAGACTGAATCTATATTTAATAAGTAAATAAATAAATGGCAAACTTAAGCAGACCAGCCCCCACAAGCAGTGTTGGAGGCTGTATAGGCTTGATACTGGCATTGTATTAATCTATTCCATATTTAAGTAAGGCTTTTGGTTGTTTATAGAAATGTCTAAAAATTTACTGTGACACTGCAAAAAGCATTGTAGAAATACATGACTATAATCTGCTGGAAATTGTCTTTTATTGAATTTCCATTAGGTCATGGGCGCAGCAATGAGCCCATAGCATCAGAGTAACGTAATATAAATATTAAAATAATAAAGTGGTGAAAAAGTTATAATTGATTGCAAAATTAGTACGCAATGAACAATATGTCGGAAGAAAACTCCAATGGCATATTCGGAATAAGAAAATTACGAGGAACGTCTGACTACCCGAATTGGAAATTCCAAGTAAGAAATTACTTAGAAAATAAAAACTGGTGGAACGTTGTTGAAAAGGACGTCACTGAGGCAGATAAAGATGTTGATCGTAAGGCTAGAACCACGATATGTTTGTTACTTGAACCAGAGTGCTTTACGCACGTATATGATGCTAAGACGGCGAAACAGACTTGGATATGTTTACAAAGAGCTTATGAAGATAAAGGTTGGGGAGACGAAATTCTCTTCAATGTGAGCTCTGGAATTGCAAATTAGAGAACTATGAATCAATTGAAAAATACGTTTCAAGTGTCACATTCCTTGCACAACAGTTGGCTGATATTGATGCAAAAATGTCTGACGACTGGATCATATCGATTTTGCTTGGTGGATTGACTCCTGAGTACGGCCCCCTAATTATGGCTGTTGACAATAGTGGTCAAGCAATCGGGTTAGAGCAAATAAAAACCAAGTTACTGCAGGAAGGAAATAGACAGAACAAGGTAAACACAAACCAAGAGTATGCTTTATTTACAAGAAAAGTATACAAAGATGATAGATCTCCAAATAAAACAAATGATCGTAAGCAGAAGTTTGTATACAAATGTTATAAATGTCACAAGCAAGGACATAAGGCCTCGGAATGCCAGGAGCGGAAGAAAACCGCGAATATTTGCCTGAATGCGAAGGAGGCGATTCATAAAGATAAGTGGTACTTAGATAGTGGATGTTCTAATCACATGACCCACGATAAAACTAAGTTGTCAGCGTATAAACCTGAGAATGGTAACGAGAAAATTACAGTTGCAAATGGTAACAAGCTATGTGTAAAAGGACGTGGTAATGCTGAACCTCAAGTCAATGAAAATGGAAAATTGATTTTGAATAACGTTTTACATGTTCCTGATTTATTCATGAATCTTATTTCGGTTAGCGATTTGACCAAGAAGAATTATTCTATAAATTTTGACAAAGGAGTTTGCAACATTCAAAATAAGAATGGAATAATTGCGAGCTGTCAGGAAGTCGATGGCATTTACGAATTAAAAGAAAGAAATAATGACGTCGTGAATTTGACTTTGTCAAAACAAAATGGAAATTTTTCAAATATTTGGCATAAAAGATTAGCCCATTTAAGCAGAAATTATATGAATAAATTGAAAAATATTGTTACCGGTTTAGAATTTAAAAGCAGTGATTTGCATGAACCATGTATTCCATGTATCGAAGGAAAAACATGCAAGAGTCCATTTAAAAACAAAGGTACGAGAGCGAACGAGATTTTAGAGATAGTTCACACAGATATTTGTGGACCTATGGAGGAATCTTCGTTTGGTGGTTCGAGGTATGTTCTACTTTTTATTGATGACTACAGTCGGAAGACTCATGTTTATTTTTTGAAAAATAAAAGTGAAACTTTTAATAAGTTCAGAGAATATAAGTCGGAAGTTGAGAATGAACTAAATAAATCAATAAAATGCCTAAGATCTGATAATGGTGGAGAATTTTGTAGTAGTAAATTTAATAATTTTTTGAAGTCGGCAGGAATAAAGCATCAAACGACTGTGAGCTATACACCACAACAAAATGGTGTAGCAGAAAGAGCGAACCGTACCATTATAGAGAAAGCGAGAACATTATTATCGGAAGCGAACCTCGGCAAAAAATACTGGGCGGAAGCAGTCAATACTGTTGTATATTTAAAGAACAGAAGCCCTACGAAAGCTCTTAGTGATGCAGTTCCTGAAAAACTATGGACAGGAAAAGATGTAGATGTAAGTCATCTGAAAGTTTTTGGTTGTTTGGCTTTTAAATTGAAACCTAAACAAAAGAGACGTAAACTGGACATAAAAACGGAATCTATGATTTTTATTGGATATCCAGACCATCAAAAAGGATATCGTTTAATGAACCCTAAGACAGGTCAAGTAACAACGGCAAGAGATGTAAAATTTTTAGAAAATGTTTTTGTTCAAAATGAGAAGACTGAGAATTCAATTGCTACAATAAATCTTGATGAGGAATTTACTGTACAGCCAATTATATCAGGAGAATCAGTCATTGTTAATGGAATAGGACCATCGGAGCATCATAGTGATATATTTAGTGATGCTGAGGACAATATAGCTGTACCTGAACAGATAATGAATGTTCCAGAAGAGACCGACAGAAGGTATCCTCTAAGAGAGAGAAGACCAGTCGATCACTACGGTTGTAATGCTATGGAAAGCATGATTGATTGTGATCCATTGACTGTCGAGGAAGCGTTGGCGAGATCTGACAGTGATCTATGGCAGAAAGCGATGGACGACGAACTACAATCGTTGAACGAGAATCAGACCTGGACGTTGACTGACCTACCACCTGATAAGAAGGCAATACATTGTAAATGGATATTTAAGATCAAGAAAAATAGTGATGGTAAGGTAACCAAATACAAGGCTAGATTAGTTGCAAAAGGTTATAATCAGGTATATGGCATAGATTATTATGAAACCTATTCCCCTGTTGTTAGAGGCTCTACTTTACGTTTATTGTTCTCATTAGCGGTTGAGTACGGTTGGTTCATTGACCAATGGGTTATTACTACTGCATTTTTATATGGTAGGATTAAAGAAGATATTTATTTACATGCTTCAACCGAAAGGAGCAGTAGTCAAAGGTCAAGAAACCAAGGTATGTAAGCTTCAGCGATCTTTATATGGGTTGAAACAAGCCTCAAATGCTTGGTTCAATGAATTAGATAATGAGATGTTGAATTTAGGATTTGTACAGTCGAAAATAGAACCGTGTCTTTATCAAAAGCAATTTAATAATAATAAAAATAAGCTAATAGTCGTAGTGTATGTCGATGATATTTTTATTTTTGGAAATTGTGAACAATCAAAGCATAAATTAAAATCAGATTTGCTTAAAAAGTTCAAAGTGAAAGACCTAGGTGAGGCTAGACATGTTTTAGGAATGAGACTAAGGAAAGATCGAGATGTCATTTATTTAGATCAGGAACAGTTCATTCTGAATGTATTAAATGATTTTAGCATGACAGATGCTAAGCCTGTAGCTACTCCAATGGAAGTTGGAATAAAGTTAGAAAAGTCACCTGATTCTAACCGTAAATTGCCATATCAAAGTTTGATAGGGTGTTTAAATTATTTAGCTTGCAATACGCGACCAGACATAGCACACGCTGTAAGTGTACTTTCCCAATTCAATTCATGTTACGATGAAGTACATTTTAAGTGCGCAAAAAGAGTATTAAGGTACTTAAAAGGTACGTCAAACCTTTGCCTTACATTTAGAAAGACAGGAGATTTAGGTTTGAACGGTTACGTAGATGCAGATTGGGGTGGAGCGTATGACAGGAAATCTTTCACTGGCTTATTGTTCAAATTAGGAACAAATATTGTAACGTGGGAGAGTAGGAAACAAGCAACCGTATCTTTATCTTCCACAGAAGCTGAGTATGTAGGACTAAGTCATGCTTCTAGAGAAGCGATTTACTTCTTAGTTTACTGAAAAGTTTAATACCTATAGATAGTAAACCGGTCGTCATTTACAATGACAACCAGTCGGCACATAAAATAGCAAGCAACAAAATGATGCATAACAGAACGAAGCACATCATATGTAAAATAATGGTAAATGATAAATTAATTCATGAACCTAATGACATTTGTGAGAATTTCAATAACTTTTTTATCAATTTAACACATAATAATAAAATATTAGAGAAACAAACAAATAACATATATATTACGGAGGAAACACATAGTATGTTTATTACACCAATAACTGAAGCTGAAATATTTAATTTGATTAAGTCTCTCAAGAATACTAATTCTACAGGCTACGATGGTCTTAACACAAAAGTCATAAAATTTACCGCAAAATTGATAACTGTGCCTCTGTGTCACATTATAAATTGTTCGTTTGAACAGGGTGTTTTTCCTACTAGTCTTAAACAATCGATAGTTAAACCATTATTTAAAAAAGGTGACCCTAGTGATATGAATAATTATAGACCCATTACACTAATACCTATAATATCCAAAATCTTTGAAAAGGCAATGATCCTAAAAATAGATAAATTTTTGGTGAAAAATAACATTTTGATTGAAAATCAATTTGGTTTTAAGAAAAACAGTTCCACTACTATGGCTTGCTTCTCATTGGTTAAACAAATTACAGAATCATTAAATAACAAAATGGCAGTAATGTCTGTATTTCTAGACATGAGCAAAGCCTTCGATTTTGTAAGTCATAAGCGACTACTTTGCAAAACACAAAAATATGGACTTAGAGGCAAAGTAAATGATTGGCTTGAGAGCTACTTAAGTGAACGGCGACAACGTACACAAATAACAAAGATAGTTGGAGATACAAAAGGTACTTTTGAATCATCATTAAAAAATAATAGCTGCGGCGTGCCACAGGGTAGTGTCCTAGGACCACTCTTATTCTTATTGTATATAAACGACCTACCAAAAATACTTAAACAAGATTGTATACTATTTGCCGATGATACTACATTAATAATTAAATCCAAAAATATAAATGAATTAGAATCTATAACTAATGATGAAATTAATAATACAATTAAATGGCTTGATGATAATAACCTAAACGTTAATATTAATAAAACTAAATTAATTAAATTTCAACCATATAACTTCAAAAATAATAGCAATGAGATCTCTAAAATCAAATATAAAGATGAACATATACAACAGGCTGACTCTACTGTATTTTTGGGCATATCTATTGATAAAAACTTGAACTGGAAAGAACACATAAATAAAATTTGTGCAAAATTGGATAGATTTGTGTTTGCCCTTCGGCGGTTAAGAATCCTAGTTTCTAAGGAAATTGCCCTGTCCACATATCATGGTTACGTATCATCTGTAATTCGTTACGGACTTATTATATGGGGTAACTCTGTAGATATTAACAGAGTATTTATAACCCAAAAAAAATGTATAAGGGCTCTAAATGGATCGGAATACCTTGCACACTGTAAACCAATATTTAAAGAGTTAAAAATTTTACCTCTCCCATGTCTGTATATTTTTGACATATGCTTATTTGTAAAAAAGAATTCCCCACTTTTCCCACTTCATGATGTTGTTTTGAATAAAAAAAACAGCAGAGACTTGTATAAAATATATGTGCCAAACCAAAGATTAAATGTATCCTGTAAAAATGTCCATTGTATGGCAATAAGAATTTATAATAAATTATCAAAAGACATGCGATCATTACCTTTTCAAAAATTTAAAGCGAGACCGTTCGATTGGCTAGTTGACATGTGTTTTTATTCATTGCAGGAATTTTTTGATTATACTATTTAATTTGTGCCTTTTATAATTTTTTGATTATTGATATTTGTTTATTTTTAATGCTGACTGGGTATTCCTTGGGATTTTAATTATTAATATTTTTTATATAGTTTTCACCAATTAGACTTTTATTTTTATGTACTTCCTTAATTGATTTGTTTATAATATTATTTGGTGATTTGTATCTTATCATAATAATTTTATATCATGTTTAATATTTCAACACCTAGAACAGGTAGAATATGCTGAACACCTCAATTACCTTTAACATCTTGTGTACCATATTTGAAGAAATAAATAAATTATTATTATTATTATTATTATACATAGACATAAAACATCATTTTATTCGTGAATGTGTACTGAGTAACAAAGTTGAGATCAAGTACATGCCAACTGATAAAATGATAGCTGACATTCTGACTAAGTCAGTTCATGGCCCGAAGCTAAAAGAGTTCATAGGACAGTTATCTTTGAAAAATTACTCTATTAAGGGGGCGAATAAGTAGGATGTTTAAAGGTTTTATGTTTTGATAGTGTTTTGTGTAATAGATTAATTTTTAAATTTTTATTTGTTATGTGTTTAGTAGGTAGTCATTTGTTTAATCTTTTAACTGGATGTAGTATAGATTAGGGACTACGGTTTTATGTTATATTGTTGTTTGTTTGCCAAGTACAGAATAGTTAATAATTGTGGGATTTGTGGGTAATTGAAATGTTTTGTTTTGCCCATCATATGTAATAGATTAAGGGGGCGTGTTGGAGGCTGTATAGGCTTGATACTGGCATTGTATTAATCTATTCCATATTTAAGTAAGGTTTTTGGTTGTTTATAGAAATGTCTAAAAATGTACTGTGACACTGCAAAAAGCATTGTAGAAATACATGACTATAATCTGCTGGAAATTGTCTTTTATTGAATTTCCATTAAGCAGCACCTGTTCACAAGTATGACGCGTGTGGCAGCCATCGCCCTCTTCGCCATATTGGAGGGAAGTGAGCGACCCGTCATACTTTGCAGTAATTTTATTTCAAATTGAATAAGGTATTTCTCAACATATTTACGGTATTTAATGGAATTAAGTCCATTTTTGGGGAATATATATTTTGTACTACCGCTCCTGGGTCGCTTGTCGCCGACCAAAACAACACCCTGTATAACAAAAAGAGCGGGGCTATTTTTAAATCAGGGTTTTACACTGGACTTAAATACTTGGAGTTTCGAGTGAAACCTCAGGGCGGAAAACTAGTTATAACTAATTGAATTGCAGCAATTGTGAAATTGCTCGTGGTAAATGCGCAACACGAGCGCCTATAATAACCACTCGGGCGTAATTGTCACGAGGTACATACTTGCCAAGATAGTGGTTAGACCTAAGTTATAAGTGACCAGTGATTGTTAGCTGACTGAATTAATTGGTATGGTTGGAAACCGCAACTCTATAGTGTTCTACTAGCTAAATTGCTGAATTTATTGCCGGCTGCTCAGCAAATGGAACCTTCAGCACCGGCATTAGCGTTAAGATTGTTCGTAACAGCAGCTAAGATTGCTAAGAACGTAGCTAAAGATATGTTGGCATCATCATTAGGATCTTGTTTGATACTTGGTTTTTTATTAAGTAACTTTCTTTGCGTTTTTTTGTGCCTATGTTTTTTTTGCGTCGAATGGCGTGCAAAATAAAATATTTATCTACATTTTTTTTTCTTTTTTCCAACGTAAGTTTTTGATAGGATTTAGTTACATTACTTATTAACGATCATAAGATATAGGTACGTAATCTTCAGATGAATAAGGCCACCTGCCACCCTAAGGTGGCAGGTGGCCTTATGGGCTAACCCTTTGATTAGTTGATGGGACGCGCGTCCTATAATCAAATGTAAAAAAAAATATGCAGCATTTTAGATTTTGATTAGTTTATAAAACAGTATTTCATAGGAGTTTGTTAGACTATAATTCAAAACGTTAAAAAGACGTAATTCTGATAAATTAATTCCATAATTGTAAAGAACATAATTTTACTTGATTAATTAACATTAGCTTTGAATCTTATTTTTCTCTTTTTTAGGGTTCCTTACACAAAAGGTGCCAATGGGACGTGTCAGCGATGTTGGCCTACAACCCTTTATTTAAAGAATTATAGGTATTACTACTGGAACTGGAAAATACTGGAGGAGGCCTTTACCCGAACGGGGGTTTTGCATGCATAAATAATAATATAACAAATTTAATACTAATACTAATTAATTACTTATAATTATATCTTTAAAGAAACTATAGAACTATAGAAAAAAAAATGATAAATTGAACAAAAATGTATTTATACAAATATAGGCAATAATAATGTAAAAAATAATAATACAATTTAACAATATTTTTTGTAGTACTTATGTCAAAATTAATTAATTAAATAAAAAAGAAGAATTATGTATGATGATTTGTAATACTGGAAAAGCGTGTAGAACAAATAAAAGGCTTTTTATTTTTATTTATTTATTTTATTTAGGTATTACTACGTAAAGAACACTCGCACCACCCCGCGAATTTATCGTCATCAGCCACAAAATGGCGTGACAGTACTTGACAGTAGTCCTGATAGTATTACCACGTACATCGACTAATGACCTCAGCGCCCGCTACGTGTGTGTGATTCAATGCTCAGTCTCTAGGTTCCGTTAGCGTCACCAAATATGTACGAGATATCTAGACGAACACGAGAACTAGCTTGCCAGTTGAAATCTTCTCAATTACCAGGATGTTTCCTCTGTCGTCACTTGTCACTTGTCCCATCCATCAGACATAGGAAGACACAGTATTGTACGCAGCCATACGTCAAGTTTGACGTTTATCCAATATACTACGTGCCTGTAGTGGCTTGATCTAATCGGTTACTGTCTGCTACGCTTATTTATTCGTCTGTGTCGTGAGTGTAATCTGAATTCATTTCTGCAAATATGAAACGTCGTAGATATGTTAGCATCAATCTCTGGAGTTGTACTGATATTCAGAAAATGAACCATTTCGCAGATTTATATTTGGTTTATGTTGACTGCCAGTATCTTTATTTTTATTATATCAGTATTTTGTTTTAGCACATGAAACTTAAATGCCAAGGGAATAGAAGTTATTCTATTTTATTCGTCATTGATAGCGACAGTCAGATAGATTTCATCATTGAACTCTCTGAAAGCTGAGGGTTAATAAGTTTGGTTTTGATAATCAAATGCTTCGAATTGAACTAACCTAAAGGCCTTTTTACCGGTTGCCGATAGCTTATTCAGTAGATATCTTATAGCTCAGTGGTAGTGACGTCGGATACCGAGATGAAGGTCCCGGGTTCGAATCCTACAATGAGCTTGAGCTTTCGGTGAAGGAAAACATCGTGAGGAAACCATAGCACGGTGGTAGGGTACTTTGTAGTACCCGCCTGGCTGGCTACCACCCTCATGTTGAAATCTGTCGCCAAGCACCTTTCGGTGTGTTCCGATAGCTGCACTTGAGAGCCAGTTCCTTCTAGGCTTTGTGTGCTTACCACCTTCGGCCGCATCATCACTTACCATGGTGAGATTGCGGTCAGACACAGACCTATAAAGAGTAAAAAAAAAAAAACTCTACAGTCCGTCTCATTCTATTCATTTCGAAAGAAAGAGACTGCACTAACTGATAATTAAGTTAGCAGCAACTTATCGATTAAACTGCAAAGGATAATTATTTAAGTCAGTTGTAGTTTTATTTAACTCTTTCATCTAGACTTTATTCTTTAAAAGTAAGTGGTTTAATACCGTTTTATCTGTCACACGCATGCTCATATTCTCCACTCAATGTCACTAAATTCGGTTTCATAAATCTCTGCGAAACGTCTCGGGCACTCGGCTCGCCAAATATTTGTAAAGCATTACCGCTCGATTTCCCAGCATCTTGGGTTTGACAGGGGACTATTTTATGGCATTCTCAAAAGAGAGTACGACTCTAAATCATGGACAGATTTTTAGGGTACCGTCGTATTAAGAAGGCTGTTTGCATGCTAGGTCAGTTCTGCAAGACGGTAATGTAGTGTTAGGTTAGAAAGTGCATTTTTTATGGTGTTAGGGTATTTTATGGTTCGATATATGTATGAACCCATTGGTTACGGATAGCACGCGCGTAGTAGGTACTAATGACAAATAGAATTCCATAAACTGCTGTTCAAATGACTAAAAATGATCGTATAATGGACAAAAATTGTATTGGACTTTGACACATTGATATCGTATAATTTTTTGTTTTTTTCTTTATTCATGAATTCTTAACTCGAGAATCTATTGAACATTTAATAAACGAGATTAGGGTAACTTTAACGACGTACAAAGCAATTTAATTTAGAAACTCCCCTACAACGCTATATAAAATTTTATTCCAAAAATGTTCGTTGTAAATTCATTTGAATAATAAATACGGAACCCTCGCTTCAACGCATTTGTTGCAAATATTTGGCGTATTTTTTTCTTGAAAAGCTTCTTTCGGGAATATTTGATCAGAAAGGCTTTTTATAAGACGGTACTAGTAAAATATCTTATTCTAGTGTATAGGGGCTCAATGTAGAGATTATTTAGGGGATGTATTCATTATTTACATTTTTTTTCTATTAGGTTTGACGAGGGATTTCAGGATTTGGTTATAATACGCTTATTGAATGTAGGCTGAATATTGTAGGATTAAATTGTTTAATCATCTGGAAATTCAAATCATTTAGAATATGGTGTTTCCTGACTCATATAATCTAGGGACTTTCAAGGCCAGAGTGAATAGGTTCCTTCTGGGTAAGCGTGTTCTATCTTAGGCTTCGTCTTCGTCTCTTATGGGCGGGTCAGTGGCAGAACGTAAGCACATTTAATTAAAAAACACGCTTTAAAAAGCCCTGCACTAAAAAGTGTTGAATAATGTATACTGAAAAGTGTGTGGCGCTTTTCATTTTATAATTTACGATATTTCTTCATGATAATGATAATGCTTAGAAATTCTATTGGGTTACAAGGAAAAGCGCCCCACGCTTTTCATTCAAATATTGAACTTAATTACAAAAATTGCTTACATTTAGGCCCTTACGGGATAGACAGAGAATAGATTTAGGTTCAATTTTATAATTATTCAATACTTTTTAGTGCAGGGCTTTTTAAAGCGAGTGTTTTTATTTTTTTTAAACTGTAATTTATTTTTTATTTTTGATTTTTTAGGCAACATAAATTAATCATACCATTTTATTATGTTACTTATATAATATTTTCACCCAATATCACTTTCTTTCATATTTATAATAAGTATTTAGCTTCAGTGCCTACTCTTTGACTCCACCAACAGACTCAGAAAACCATATTTGGCCAAAATGCGCATAATACGATTCCAATACGCCCAAGCACGGCTAGATTACGATGCTCCGCTATGGAGTTCCAGTGCCTACCCTCCTACTCCAAGATCAGACCCTGAAAACTATACATGGTCCAAGTTCATCTCACGACAACTCCAACAAACCCAAACACGGCTAGTATACGATGCTCCTCTATGGAGTTCCAGTGCTTACTCTCCTACTCCATCATCAGACCCTGAAAACCATACATGGTCAAAGTTCATTTCATGACAATTCCAACAAACCCAAACACGGCTAGAAAACGTTGCTCCGTTATGGAGTTCTAGTGCCTACCTTCCGGATCCATCATCAGATCAGCTCGATGGTACCAAATTATTGTATTGTCATTGGTACTTGATAAGTGTGCAAAATTTCAGTTTAATCTGACGTCTGGAAGTCGATGAAAATTACGTTCGAAGATTCCTTTACATACATTCATACATACATACAGGTGAAGCTAATAAAAGCGTGTTAAAAAGAAAAAAACTGTAATGTGTTTGGTAAAATCAACTGTAAATTTGTAACGTTCGTAAGCGCCTTATTAGCGTCTAATCTAAAAGATTTTTGAACCTTTCGGGATCAATGACAATGAAAAAACAACAATATAAATGTTCAGGCCTTGCATATTGTTCAAATGGCTTTTTTATTACTGTCGTTTTATCATCGTAATGTCGGTAATCACCTCGCTACCTATACTTTGGAAGGCAGCCTGTGGAACTATAATATGAGAAGAATTAAGTCGAGAGTATACGGTGCATATGTATTATTTAGGTTTATATTTTAACTGGGCATGGTTGACCAAATCTTAAAGTATAGGGAATAGCGAAATGGAGTTAGATTTAGTTATTAACACAATTGACCCCGAAACTCATTAATTTAATTAAAAAGTGTTAAGACTGCAAATAAAAAAGTCATTTATTCAGTTTAGGCCCTAGTAAGGCATTTATGAACGTTAAGTTGGTACATACAGTTGAATTTAACACCGGTTCGGAATACATTTAAACTGAGAAGACTCCAGCAAGAATATATTACAGCTTTTGTTCCAAATAGACCTTAAGTAAGTAAGATCTAAAGACAAGACCTTAAGTCAAAGACTAAGTTCACTCTTGTATAAAGTTTTTAGTAAGTACTAAAATACAGACTAATCTTTCGGTCATTCAACTGAACACATACAAAGATAGAAAGCAATAACTGTTCATTAACTTGCATGTATGGAGGATGAATGAATGTATGTAGGATGTATGCCCGTATTCATGTAAGTAATCAGCGGTATAGTTGCAGAGTTCTCCGACGCGACGTTACATTGTCCAAGCTTTGGGTGTAGAGTAGGATAGGTACAGATCAATCATTACGTTTAATGATTAAATTATTTATTAAAAGTAATACTTTTAGCTGCTGGCAGGATCGGAGAGATATTTGTCTTTTTTCGCAAAGTAGACAAAAATAAAAAAGATGTCATCCAAACCATGTCCCTTTTCGAAAATCTGTAACAACATAATGTAGGAGCTCCTTTGTTCCACTTGGAAAACATTTTTACTTTGGTCTTTTTTTGAGGTTTTTTTTTTTATAGCACTTAGGTGGCAAACAATACGGCCCGCCTGACGGTAAGCAGTTACCGTAGCCTATGGACGCTTGCAACACCAGGGGTATCATTCGCGCGTTGCCGACCCTGAAGAAACCGCTTCACACCCTTTTTGAAGAACCCCATGCTGTACTCCATTGGGAAAACCACGGCAGGGAGCTCATTCCACAGTCCGAGCGTCCGCGGAAGAAAACTCCTTTTAGCCCGCACAGTTCGAAACAATTCTGGTTTCAATGTGTGTGGATGGATTTTACTTTATCAATGGGTTTTTTTATCAGTAATCATTTCTTTAAGAGTTTTGACGAGAATAAGGATGTAGTATGCGTGCTGTTATTTCAGGATTTGAAACGAAACAGCTATAGTTTTTTCATGATACTTGTAGACTTTTAAAAATTCTCACTACATAGAGATTTCATTAAGTCTGTTTCATCAAGTACTATAGTATATTTTTTTTAATGATAGGATGAATGGAAGAAGATTAGGTGTATCAACTTTTATTTTGGTAAATCAGAGAACCGATACTTAATCTTACCCTATGGCGCCGAAACAGCGAGCAGTCTTAGAGTTCTGCGGTCAGAGTTATATGTTCTCCTTGACCGCCGCGGTCGCTGTGTGTAATGAACGCAGAACAATACAAATCAATACAAAATCAATACAATGTCAATACAATATCAATACAATATCAATACAATATCAATACAATATCAATACAATATCAATACAATATCAATACAATATCAATACAATATCAATACAATATCAATACAATATCAATACAATATCAATACAATATCAATACAATATCAATACAATATCAATACAATATCAATACAATATCAATACAATATCAATACAATATCAATACAATATCAATACAATATCAATACAATATCAATACAATATCAATACAATTGAATATTTATCGCAGTCTCTATAGTTATGTGCCCTGTGCAGTACGATCGATGTCGGGTGGGACACAGTACGTCGATGTTTCATGGACAATTTACGTTCGTCCATTTTGACCCCCACTAGTGTTTACGATATTGTCGCAAGTTGGAACCTATTTACCCACGCATGTTGTTTTCTGTATATGTTTGTTTACGTGTTTGTGAGATTTTGTCCTGTATTTTGTAAGTTGTTAATTAAAATTACTTTATTTTTATGCAACGAAGTCGGTGAACGAGCGAACGGCCCGCCTGATGGTAAGCGGTTACCATATGGGCGCTTGCAACCCGGGTCTTTACTCACGCGTTACCGACCCTTCCACCCTCCCCAATGAGCTCGGGCGACATTACTCACGCGCGGAAAATAACATAAAGATTTGGCTGCAGAATTCTGTAAGGTGTAGGTGGTGGAGGTTCCCAGGATCCCAGGTTCCCCAGTCGAGCTGCTCCTTGAGCGAATAAACTATCAATTTTGTGAATTAAACTGTCTTTAAAAACATTATGTTATGTAGTTCCTATGCAATTTACAGGAATCTAAAATTATGGTTTCCATTTCACAACTTGGAAATTTTTCGCATTTTTTTAAATATCATAGAATCCTCGTCTCGGGTTTAAATGAGTTGTATACAAAAAAACTGTTACAAGTCACGACTTTTTTTTCAGTAAAAGGGGAACGAAAACTCGTGTTTCACAGTTTGGTTGACTTACAACCGTCCACAAAAACTTCGAATTTCATCTAACCTTATTTTACCTAACATTTACCTACTTATTTTGATATTCACAAATAATATTGTTTGAGACAGCAACTTAGATCTAGCTTCAAAATTTAAAGCCCACTTCTCTTAGGCTAAGCTTCTTAAGTATATTGCCCATAACTAATCTTCACAAAGAGCAACCGTAATATACAAAATTTTGTTGTCGACACAAAATCTTTAGTGGTCAGCTAAGTAAGCAAAGTTAAATTTAAACTCGAAGTTACGAAGATAATCCAAGTGGTTTAAGGACACTAGGAACTATTGTGGTTCAAGTTAACCGCTGCTCCGCTGTTCTGTTCACTTTACTTGATTACTATAAGTTATCAGTACGTAAGTTACCGGTTATCTGCTGGGAACTTAAATACAAGTTGGGTTTAAGAGTGCGTACCAAGCCAGAAAAATGTGGCAATGTCAGATGAAACAAACCTATGTCTAATCTTCGCGTGGAGATGAGATGGAGATAGCGTGTTTCGCGGAACAAAAATGAAATATACGCTTTTTATCTAAATAACTCGTAAAGTATAGAATATTTAAAAAAATCGTTAGTAGCAGCCCTAGGTCATATGTCAGTGATATTATTTATCGAATTTTTGTCTTAATTAGATACACCACGAACGAATAAAACCGAAAATTCATTATTATTAGAGGTAGCTTTGTGATTTTTTTCTATCGAGGAAATTTCATTCCATTATGTTTTTGCTCAGATAGAACCCTCGCGTATATAATGAACATACCCATATAAAAATATTTTTTCATTTAAATACTATTTACTTGGGTAAATTTCAATTCTAAGATTGTTATTTTGCTTTATACGCACTCTTAATTTGAAAAGGAAGAAAGTTCGTTGTTAATTTTGTTATGTTTGATAAGAAGATTCATGGAAGAGGCTTATAGGCCTTATTTTCAACTAACACGATCTATTCTTCAGACTTGTTCAGGCCTTACATTCAAACCATGAAGGATTTAAAGTATCGTAGCTCGGCCTCTCACAATTGGCAAAAGGAACGTACAACCCAGCGGGGCGTTGGAACCACGCCAGACCTCGCTTGTTCAACACTTTACTACTAATTGCATTCGAGCTGTTTGTCCATTCATTTATATGGAATTTATTTTTCGTAATTACTCGCATATTAAACTCATATAACTGATACATAATTATAAAACAATTCAATATACAGGATGTTGTTTTGGTCGGCGACAAGCGACCCAGGAGCGGTAGTACAAAATATATATTCCCCCAAAAATGGACTTAATTCCATTAAATACTGTAAATATGTTGAGAAATACCTTATTCAATTTGAAATAAAATTACTGCAAAGTATGGTTACTAGGCACGTGCACAGACTAGAGCTAGGCGCAAGCCGCCATCGCCCCACACCTTTACTCCCTCGTACTCCCGTTGAGTATTATGTCTACACTTTAGCATATTACATGATTTTCAAAATTTTTTTTATTTTTGAACGGACAGCCCGTTCAAACATTGGTTTGATTTGAAATATTCATTTGATAACCCAATAGATACCTATAATAAGGGTTTTTTTTTACCCAGAACACATACGTGTTCTGGGTAAAAAAAAATAAAAAAAATGTCATCCGTCAGTTAGATTATCAAAAAATATTGGACACGTATATTTTGCTTTATCAAATCAATAAAAAAATTACAAAGATAAAGCGCGTCAATATTCGGTAGTCGGTGCTCGTGACGTCACTTGTTTGTGAAGAATGTACCTCGCAAATTTTGTTTGATTGACAAAATAAAAAATACATGTTTAATATTTCTTGATAATATAAATGACGGACTAAATAGATTTTTTCAGGACACTAGGCAATTCTTGAGGCGGAGCACGCCTAGTCTATAATATGAGGCAAGTTTTAGCAAGATCCGTTCAGGCATTTCGAAAAATATCTGCATAAACGCACACACATGTTTCATAATATTTATAATATCATTGAGTAGGACTAGTAGTATTTGTAGTGAGAATTACGTAAACATCGATAGTAATATTTTGTATTCTGGGATCATTCTTACACGCAAACCTTTACCCCCTTATTACAAAAGAAGGTTTAAGTCGAGTCTTGTAAAACTCAGCTTTTATATAGCCTCGGCTCTGTTTGTTATGTTAGAAAGTGACGAATATATCTATTTAAAACCAGGGGTTTACTAGACTTGACTTAAACTTACTTTTGTAATAAGGAGGTTAGTCTCTCTCTACATTTTGCACCTCCTTATACGACACGACGTTTGTTTTTGCCTTCACTTGGTCTCAAGGTGGATGACTCGTCCATTTAAAAAAGAAGATCTTCCGCCAGGCTGGGTCATCGTGCCTGGGGACCGCGGTCCAACTGAACATGTCGGACAGTTGTATATATGCAGATCGCCGAGAAATCTTCGCAAGCGCGGTGCAGGATGTAGCGGGCTTGTATGCGCGATGTATGCGCGATGCAGGATAATGTGGCGCCACGCCATCTATCTCTCGGCGTATGGACTTAATTATGTATTGATTCGCTACACTATCTTTGGTCTTCCCCTTCCTGACTTTCTCTCTACCTTTTGTAATGTTTTTGATAAATTCGTTGTATCGTATAAGATGTCCAAACAAATTTACTCTCCATAATGCTTGTTATAAACAGATAGTCACCAGGAGGTTTTATTTACTCATATTCGTAAGGCTAGCTAGATTGTTCTATCTATGCTGCTTAAACATTTAAGCTATTTAATCTCGTCTTCGAGTTCTTCCCATCTTTTTACTACTAAGGATACTGGCTCTAAAATTTTACAGCAACATAATTTGTTATTTACGACATCGTACTATCTGATTGAATCCTTGCAATATAGAGGAGGGTTTTATCCAAAACAGGAGCACAGTACTATGTTTATTGGATGCAGTATTACAGTTTCATAGGAACATTCAAATATTGAGTAGGTTTTTAGTAGTATCATAATTATTCCTTACCACATTGCTATGGATTTTTGACGATGTTATCCATCACCTCAAGCGACTCTCCTTTTAAGATTTAAATTCACAACTTTTATCAAAGTAGGTGAATACCTAGGATGACTTAGTTAAAATGACGTGGATCTCATTCGAGTTCTTCATCAACACTTCAAATAACAATAACTAATTAGGTATTTTAACGTTTCTAAAGTTATAAAATTTTTATGGTTAACACATAAATTTTCAAGATATATGAAACTCAAAAGAGTGTATCATCATCATCAACCTATTATGTCCCACTGCTGAGCACAGGCCTCCGTTCACAAATGAGGGTGAAAGGGAATGGGCAATACTCCACCACGCGTGCCCACTGCGGATAGGTGGAGGTAGGCTAGTGGTCAACTTACGGTTGGAATTTTACAAAGCCGCCTAGGAGGCCTCCAACTAACGACTATCGCAATTAAGTGACAACCGGGACCAACGGCTTTACGTGCCTTCCGAAGCAAGGAAACGCTCGATTTGAAATATCACTAGTCGATCACCCATTCAGGTACTGACCACGACGGTGGTAGCTTAACTTTGCCGATCGATTAAGAACGGCTAATCATGCTAAACCACGGGCGCTTCTAAAAAATATATATAATTATACTGAATCAAACGGCCG
Organism: Polyploca ridens; assembly: GCA_951394255.1. Classification (NCBI taxonomy): domain Eukaryota; kingdom Metazoa; phylum Arthropoda; class Insecta; order Lepidoptera; family Drepanidae; genus Polyploca; species Polyploca ridens. Next base: position 3,459,814 of record OX596254.1, on the reverse strand, counting down.
TGAATAAATGTCTAGTTACAAAGAGGTGTTAACATCCTACACCTGACTTGCTTTACCGTTTTTTCTTGCTATACTGTACACAGCGACCCTCTGATATCGGTACGGCCGGAGGCTAACTAAATTGGCAAGCTAACGGCAGGATTGGACGCCAATCGCCGGTGCAGCCCGGGGCGACACTGTGCCCACTAAAAACTAATATTCAAGCTCCAAAGCACTGCGGTTGGCCAAGTTCTGGGCTTCAGGCTGTGATTTGGATGTGTGTGAATGTTCCTGGTAATGGAATTGGTATGTATTATTAGTATGTATATTGTGGTAATTTGATAGTTGTTTCCCATAGACGAGTCTAATCAAATTAATCTTGAATGAAAATCTTGAAAATATGAAAATACTGCTTTTTACAAAAAATTCCAATGAAATTTTATAACTATACAATAGAGAATATCACTAATTCGTAATACATTATGTCAATATTAATATTATGGCAACCACGAATCTTTCGATACAGTCGAGAACATAAATAATGAAAACAGTGAAATTCAACAACGATTTTCTCACTATATTGATTGAAATTATGAGATAGTGGTGCCGATTCTGTTGTAAATCGCACTAAACTAATTTTAGTCACATCTCATCTCTTTCTTACGAACATTATTGAAAAAGGATAGAACATATTTTAAGTTGTAAAATTAATCTTTGCCGTCTTATTTTGCGTGTATTTAGGCGTAACCGCGATAGATGGCGACTAAATTTATATTGAAAACAAGCATTGGACTAATTTGACAGGACTAAATTTCTTACATCCTTTTCTTATGTTCTTTGTTAGAAAGAGACATAGTGAGATTAAAATTAGTTTAGTTGTGAACAACAGAATCAGGGCCACTGGTGCAGATTCTGTTGTTTACGACTAAACTAATTTAGTCTCACTATATCTCTTTCTAACAAATAACAAAAAGACGGGCCAGTTGGCGCAGTTGGTTAAGGTTCACCTTACGCGCCGCAGGTCGTGGGTTCGATTCCCACACAGGACATGCATTTGTGTGCATGAATTTGTCTGTATGTCCTGAGTCTGGGTGTAATTATGTATATTAAGTTTGTATTTACAAACAAAAAGTAGTATATGTATTTTATCAGTTATCTGGTTTCCATAGTACAAGCTCTTATTAGTTTGGAATCAGATGACCGTGTGTGAGGAATGTCCCAGGATATTTATTTATTTATTTATTTACATAAGAAAAGGATGTAAGAAATTTAGTCCTGTCAAATTAGTCCAATGCTTGTTTTCAATATAAATTTAGTCGCCATCTGTCGCGGTTACGTCTAAATATACGCAAATGAATACGGCAAAGACTAATTCGATAGCTTTAAATATGTTCTATCCTTTTTCAATAATATTTGTAAGCAAGAGATGTAATGTATTATGTGCGATTTACTACAGAATCGGCACCACTAGCTGTTCCCCGCGGTTTCATCCGCGTTCCCGGGATAAAAATAACATTAATTACTTAATATAAATAGCACTTAAAACCACAAAGGTTTATTGATATTATTGAGATCAGTGAGTCTCTTTTTATTTACAGTCGAGGACATAAATATTTGTAAAATTCTAAAGCAAAATTCTCGCACTGTACCTATAGATTAAAATTTTGATTTGATTTTCATATAACATGAACCATAATGTTAAAAGATTTTCCCTGCATAATCCTAATGCTAACTAATGTTATAAATGCGAAAGTTCGTTTGTTTGTTTGTAGTTCCTTCACGTCTCATCTACTCAACGGATCATCATGAAATTTGGCATGCAGATAGCCTATGGTATGGAAAAGGACATAAGCTAGACAGGGACAGGGAGACAGCTAGTAATATAATAAAACAGTATATACATTGCTGTTATTTTATCATTATTATTGTACACAAACCCCAATGAAATAATATCGCAATTTCCATTGCTACTACATACAAGAGCTCGTATAAATGCGTGTAATGTAGTAATTTACTAGGTATTAGGTTTATTGGGTGTTGCCAGACACATAAAACATGTTAATATGGTACCTATATTTTGGTCGGCTGGGCCGTTGCCAGAACGAATTTTGGCCCCGGGCTAGACTGACGCTCAAACCCCAGACATATTATTGCCAGCCATAAATATGGTATTATTTACAAAGCTATTTGAGTAAAACGCATAAAATAATATTGAATTTATTAAAATTACATTTTAAGTAGATAAGTATCACTTAAGCTTTTTAAAGGTTAATACGTTATGAATACTTAAGTGGAATGAAAATTAATATTGACATTCTTTTAGATATTTTTTTTGTGAATTAGCTTGTTGTTTTCGCACTCTTGGTGTAGTATGATGTGGCTACCACCAGGCCCGCCGCTAGCTGTTTCGTCGCTCGCGTGCAAAACCGATTATGCCGCCCTACGACTACTTACTCTGAGTTTTGTCAAAAAAAAGGATAATTAATGTTTTCTCAAAATGCCTATTGGTCGCGCGACTCGCGCGCCGGCTAGCCGCCCTAAGTTGGTATTCTATGGAGTCGACCGGCCAGGGGTACAATGACTTGAATTAGGTATGAGTCGCTCGATTTGCCGCCCCCTGGGCGTGCCGCCCATGTGCAGTGCACGCTTTGCACGCCAGCTTACGGTGGCCTTGGCTACCACCGTCGTGGTCGGTACCTGGATGGTTGACCGCCTAGTCGTATTTCAATTCGAGCATTTCCGTGGTTCGGAAGGCACGTAAAGCTGTTGGTCAATTTATTGTGTTAGTCGTTAAGCTAGTTGGAGGCCTACTAGGCGGCTTGAAAACTCCAACAGTAGGTTGACAACTAGCCTACCTCTACCGATCCGCAGTGGGCTTGCGTGGTGGAAGTATCTGCCCATTCCCTTTCACCCTCATTTGTGAAAGGAGGCCTGTGCTCAGCAGTGGGACATTATATGTTAATGATGAGGATGGTGATGAAGCTTGTTATATCATAGCATAAACTCAAGTGGAGCTACTAGTGTCTTTGGTAACAGATTTTCAACTAAATTCTGATACTACCAGGCCAGGATACTACTTTACCAAAAGTTATACATTTTTTATACCACTACGGTGGCAAACAAGCATACGGCCCACCTGATGGTAAGCAGTAACCGTAGCATATGGACGCTTGCAACACCAGGGGTATCACTCGCGCGTTGCCGACCCTGAAGAAATCTCTTCACACCCTTTTTGAAGAACCCCATGCTGTACCCTATTGGGAAAACCACGGCCACGGGAGCTCATTCCACAGTCTGAGCGTTTTTTAAAAGAATATTTATTGCCATAATACATACTAAAAAGCACCAACAACCGGTAGAAGAAAATTGTTAAATGCTAAAGTTTTGTTGAACTTTGGTACGTAGAGTAAGATTTTACATTGTGGGTACCAGAATGCTCAGGCTCGCCAAAATTCGACGACACTGCTATTGGGATATCATTGCAACTTTCATCGCTAATCAGGTTTTCTACCCTCCACATTATATTTCTGAAAATATATTGGCATATCGCCTCAATATCTACGCTTTTAGTATCGTTATGACCCTTTTGTCGGGTCCTTTCCTTTTCCGAATTGGGAAGGAAACTAATATATGTGTACCTATTAGGTCCCATATATTGATAACGTCTTGTATATTTATTGGAAAAAATATAAGATACGTGATACGATTAAATTCTTGGCATTTATGGAATTACGAGCTCTCCTTATGAATAACTTGCGGGTCGAGTTCATTATTTTTCTTGGAAAATTGTTTGCCGTTTTCGTCGGAACGGTATTTCAATATTGTGTTTGTACATATATTATACACAGATTATAGAATAAAAGCCAGATGGAACGTGCGGAACACGAAAGTGAAGTCAAAAAAGCAAATACAAAATCGAAATCAGATACCTGTACGTGGATTACGTAACTTTATTTCAATGAAATTCAGATTGAAATAACCTCTGAATCGGTAGAAATATTACAAAATCGGAAATGGTTCCATTTCTAATGAACCACTGTTTGTATTTGCAGTTATCAGAACGTAAAAAAGTTATCAGAAAACCGCTATATTGAACCGATTTGAATTTGAAAATGATTGAAATTTAGTTACGTAATCGCCCCACTGGTATTCGTTTTCCAGTTTGTATTTGCTTTGTTTAACCACAGTTTATTAATAAAGAAGTATTTTGTGTTAAATAAAGTTTGTTAAACAAAGCAAATACATTTTTTTTGAAACACTTTCTTGTTCCGCGCGCTTCATCTGCTTTTTATTCTATAATCGGTGATATTATACTAAAAGAATTTATTTTCTCAAAACGCAAACAAGGTTAACCGACTAAAGGGTGAAGTGAAATTTAAATGTAGTGGATTTTAGCTGTAAAAAAAGCTCTGCTTTTCTATTCTATTGAAACTCATGTGACAATTCTGTTGATATAATATCATAATTATTCTAATAATCTACAATTGATTGTCGCAGTTAAGAGTCAGTGTCATGAATAATGTAATTTTATTTTAAGGGATATATGTATCTAGTCTATATAAAATCTAACGCCATGGTCATACCAACTGACCTGTCTAAATAAAAAGAAAACAACCTCTTTTCATTAGCAAAATGAAATGTGCATCTGTGAATGATACTAAGTTTCAAAAAACAAAAGCGAGTAGCGGTTGGTGTAAGTTTTAATTGCCTCCCGGGGTCACAGACGGGGCTTAATTAAAATATTACTTTGAGGACAAAGAGGAATGCCGAAAAGATTAGCGGTTTGTTAAAGGACGCAATCGTGTTGTGGTTGGGGTATTTGATTCGATATTAAAGACACCGATCCCACGGCGAGCGGTCTTTCTGCGGCCAGAGTTCTATGTTCCGCGTTTACTGTAATCTATGCATCATAATCATTGGATGCAGCAACCCCGACGGACAAGGAGAACGCATGTAAAATGTAATGTATAAGTCAATGCATGTAGAACTTTGACCGCAGAATTCTAGACTGCTCGCTGTGGGATCAGCTCCATCAGCTATAAGTTTTTATGATCCCATTATATTTTTATTTTCTGTCAACAGTGAAAATATTTTTGTTAATGTCTGTCGCTACTCATAGGGCTTCCCCAATATGTGCCACAACATTAAGGTCTTCAACTCTTCACATCTTCCTATTTAAACACATTACAATCTATCTACCACATTCAGTAATTTTATAAAGATATCATAAAGCTCTCATCATCTAGATATTATTATAACTGGAGCGTTAAATAGTTAGATGGCCCTATTTATTAGGTGTTCAATGTGACGACCATAACGCGAGGTAAGTATTCTGCAGTCGAGTCTTCAAAAATGCTTAGGCGGAAATAACTTCACGGCTTTGTTAAGAATTTCAGGCTGAACGTGTTTTGAATATTTTATTACAAACGCCGCGTACCATTTGTTCCAGTAATTATTATGTTCAAAATTATATCATTATGGGCTCGTAAAATAAAATTGAGTTTTCAAAGCGATGGAATGTGTTTCGGGTAATTTAGTTACTAGTAAACCTAGTTAATATGGGTATAATTATACAGCTTTGTTGGTTCAAGAAATATTTGTGTGCACGATTATGTCTATATGTTATGCTTATACAGGTCGTTGTTTTGGTCAGCGACGAGCGACTCAGGGTCGATAATACAAATGATACTGGTGCTAAAAAAAACTTTATTTTTTTTAAATTATAAAAATAATAAAAAAAAAATTGAAAATCATCTAATAAGCTAAAGTGTAGACACAATACTCAACGGGAGTACGAGGGAGTAAAGGGGTGGGGCGATGGCGGCTTGCGCTAGTCTGTGCACGTGCCTAGTAACCATACTTTGCGGTAATTTTATTTGAAATTGAATAAGGTATTTCTCAACATATTTACAGTATTTAATGGAATTAAGTAAATTTTTGGGGAATATATATTTTGTACTACCGCTCCTGGGTCGCTTGTCGCCGACCAAAACAACACTCTGTATACATGTATTAAAACCTGCAACGCCTATATTTTTTTATAACTAAAGGATGATTTATGCTAGACCGTGCCGGACACGGCTCGCGGCCCGCCATGGTGTAGCATCATATAAAATGTTCGTCTCGTCGCGTCGAGTCTCGTCGTCTCGTTCTTTTTCTACGTCACAAACGGAAATAGAAATTACTGAAAGAAGACTTAAAAGAAAGTGTGGTGGTTATCCAAGTGAATATGTACAATATGCTTGCTTATAGTAAAGGTTGGGGTACATTGTTTGCTCGCCTCCCGCTCGTGTTGAGTTACACCATGGGAAAGGAACTCAGCCCCTATAAATTAACACGTCGTGATAGTAATTCACGTCAAACTTACTGATTTATAGAGCTAAGCATTAGTTTTTGTGTACGACGCCTTAGCTTATCATTTGCTTTGTTTTCCCTTCTGTGCACGCAATAGCGTTTTAAGTTCTTGTATTTTTTGTTAGTATACTGACAAGCACGTAAGGAAGACACGTAAAGCCATTGGTCCCGGTTATCGCTTAATTGTGATAGTCGTTAAGCTAGTTGGAGGCCTCCTAGGCGACTTGGAAAACTCCAACAGTAGGTTGACCACTACCCTACCTTCACCGATCCGCAGTGGGCACGCGTGTTTCTGCCCATTCCCTTTCACACTGATTTCTGAAAGGAGGCCTGTGCTCAGCAGTGGGACATTATAGGCTGATGATGATGATACTGACAAGCTGGCAGACTGTACACATTTTTTTCACAAGTGCAGCTCTCGGTCCTCATCGATAAGTGCTTGGCGACAGATTTTCAACTTGAGGGTTGGTAGCCAGCCAGGTGGGTACTACAAAATACCCTACCATCGAGCTATGGTTTCCTCACGATGTTTTCCTTCACCGAAAGCTCAACTTATTGTAGTATTCGAACCTGGGACCTTCTTCTCGGCATTCGATGTCACTACCATTGAGCTATCATCGCTTTAAAGGTGTCATATAAAAGTAATTTAGATTAACCCCCTTATTCATAATCGCTTTAGTGTAATAGTCTCACTCTTTCGATAACCAAATGTCACCTGTCAGATAAAGACTTCGGAATTTTAGCCAATCGACGTTTGATAACTTTATTATGAATTTGATTTATATATCGAAAGATATACTCACTCCATTACACACAATCAAAATAAACAATACATTATGTTACGCAAGAAGAAAACAGTATCACAGTATTGCTATTTCCTGAGCAAAATTCCTTTCAAATATCGCGAAGAAACGTTCCAATCCGAAAGGAATAGAAATAGCTCGTTTTCGCTCTATGAACGACTACCGACAGCATTCAATGTTCCATATATCGTCACTTCTACAGTTATCTATACAATTTGAGTTTTTCTTTGGTTATTTCACCTTTTTCTGAAGAATAAACTTGCTTTCAAGCTTTTGGGTGACGATTCAGAGGGAATCAATGCGGAGTTTCCTTGACTTTTCTTTGTGTCTGTTTTTTAGAAAGGTCGTATTGGCTATTTGGCTATAAAATAGAGGATAAATAAATACTAAATTAAAGCCGCCCCCTAGATGTCTGATGTAGCTGCTATAATCGTGGCTACAAAAAATATTATGGTGTTTATGAGCGACATTTTGTAGGACGTCGGCGTTTCAGTATTTAACTCTGAATGTTTCATATTCAGCGGCAAAATAATCGTTAAACCGCTCGTGGGCAGGCTCCCTAAATAAATATATATTATAGTACAAAGTAAATAGGTATTGCTTTTACTTTATATACATTATACATACATATATTATATTCATAGATATAACCCCTTATAAGTAGATAATATTAAATATTGATTTATAATATACAGGTCGTTGTTTTGGTCAGCGACGAGCGACTCAGGGTCGATAATACAAATGATACTGGTGCTAAAAAAAATATAAAAAAAATACTTTATTTTTTTTAATAATAAAAATAAATAAAATAAAATTTTGAAAATCATGTAATAAGCTAAAGTGTAGACATAATACTCAACGGGAGTACGAGGGAGTAAAGGGGTGGGGCGATGGCGGCTTGCGCCTAGCTCTAGTCTGTGCACGTGCCTAATAACCATACTTTGCGGTAATTTTATTTCAAATTGAATAAGGTATTTCTCAACATATTTACAGTATTTAATGGAATTAAGTCCATTTTTGGGGAATATATATTTTGTACTACCGCCCCTAGGTCGCTTGTCGCCGACCAAAACAACACCTGTATAGGATGACTGGTAATTAGTAAATGATACTTAGACACATGATTGTACTAAATATTTATAGGCTCATGAGCAAAGTAAATTAAAATAAATAAAAGTTTCTTTACAATAATGTGTCTAAGTATCGTTTACTAATTAACAGACACCCTATATATAAAATCGGGTCTTAGATAGATTAACTATTTTAAATACTAAGTTAGTAGTTAATATTCCAACTTAATTAATACATAGGTAAGTAATAAATCAGTAAACAAACTTAGAACTATGTAGACAATAGACATGCCTAAGCAAATAGCATTAATAAGATGGTTCTCCTATAAAATGTGACGAGTTTTTTTTTTTATAACTAAATCGGTACACAACAATACGGCCGCCTAATGGTAAGCAGTTACCGCAGCCCTAAATTCGCATGCAACACTCGAGTCATCACTCACATGTTACCGACCCTGCCCCCCTCCCCAATGAGCCCTAGTGATTTTACTCACGATTTGGCTGTAGTATTCTGTATGGTGGAGGTACTTCCTCGTTTCCACTCAGAGCCCTCTGAGCGAAAAAATAAAAAAACGCTTTGCTACCTCTCTTAATAGTACATTATGATACATGTGTGCAAAGTTGGTTATTACACTCGAGGCGGTAGTAAGCGCGTGAGCCGCAGGCAAACGCGATTAGAGAGCCGAGAGTGTAATGATCAATGCACACGGGTGTCATACGAGGTTTTTCAACACACTTGTGAGGAAAAAAACAGACTTGTATTTATTGAAGTGGATTTATTACATAATTATCAACCACACAATGACAACGTTAACAAATATGGCGCGCAAGTTTTTTTTTCTTACAGCTATGCGCTGTCAAACTGTTTTACCCGTTTAAAATAAGAATGCTTCGTCTACACACATATTACTTGCAATGAGGTACAAACTTAACATAATCGGGATTATATCTATCATAAAACTGTGCGGTAATGTAAAGTATAAAGCACTAGTGCGTAATAAGCTGCATTATGATACTAAAAACGGTGAAATAAAGTGACACTTTACGAGCATGTGTATTCAAAAATAATTTACTTTGACATACAAAATTGCCTTATATGGTATAAGCAAGCGAGTAAAGCCAGCAACGTAAACGACACGTCTAGGTAATAACCTAAGACATTCCTAGTAAAATATTCAGTTCTCAGGCTTCTAGTATCAAATTTATGAAGGTTTAGTTTGAATTTTCTGTGAGATGTTTAGTATTATGCCTTTGTAATTAACGTCTTCGTGCGTTCGAAGAGTTTAGTGTTACTAGAGGTGGACTTGTTGATTTCTGGATTTTATTTTAGAAATAGCTATTCTAAGTTACTAAGTAGTCTGTGGCTGTGCTGTCAGCCATCCTGTCTCACAAACTTATCTGGCCTGGGAGCCAAGCTCAAGCTCTTAAAACGAGGTTAAAATAACCTTATTTGTCTTTTGTCCCGTTTTGACGCCAGATGTCAAAGAAAGACAAAAGTTAAATAAGGTTATAGTAATATTGTTTAAGGCAAACATGTTTTTAAGAGCTTGTGGTTCACCCTCTGGTGGTCAAAAGAGGAACTAACGACCCCATTTTGACATATCAATCGCCATCAAGGGAATATAAACACTACGTTCATTGGTTGTTTGCACCAAATGCGATAACAGCGACTTTCTCACCAAGCCAGATAAGTTTGTGGGACTATACGATGGGAAGATGCTACCGTCGAAAATGTATATTAGCTACCAAGGGATGTCTATCGAGGTGGACCAGTTATGGATAGGTTTACACCTATCCATAACTGGTCCACCTCGATCAAAATATGGGGTCATTACTTTTTTATATATTGAATCTCAGTGTTGGGGAATTAATATGGCTCTTTCTACCAGGCGAGTACTACAAAGTGCCCTTTCACCATTGTTTGGTTTCCTCACAATGTTTTCCTCATCGAAAGCTCAAGCTTTTGGTCTCACATTTTCGATATAGTACTTTGAAATCTATTAACCCCCTTATTCATAATAAAGTTATCAAACGTTGATTAGCTAAAATTCCGAAGTCTTTATCTGACATGTGACATTTGGTGATCGAAAGAGTGAGACGGGGCACACTATTACCCTGATTTATTTAAAAAGCGATTATGAACAAGGGAGTAAGCCTATAAAATTTGAATGAACTAAAATTAACTAAGTTATTATTATTATTTTAAAATTGTTTGTGTATAATTTATAAAATATATATTAGTGTTTTATATTAATATTCATTATTCAAAAACAATTTTAAATATATAATAACGTAGTTTAATTTAGGTATTTCTATTTTATAAACAATCTCTATCTCAATTATACTGTGGCTCGTTAAATAATTTTAGTTTTATCCACATCGCCTTGTTTTTGGAATTTTTTTTTATTTGTTTCTTATCGCCATCATGGAGTCGGTTCTTCATAAAAGCGTTGAGTCATCTAACTCTTTGTGTATGAGAAAGCAAAAGCATTTCTTTCTGAGAGAGTTGTAGTATTATATAAAAAGAAAATCTTATAAATGCTATGATGGCCAAAAATCACATAGTGAGGCAAAGAGGGACATCCGCATATCAAAACCGCCATCATGGCGTGTGTTCTAAAGAACTAAAAAACGATGTATTTCATATGTATCAATCAATTTACTTCTGAAAGCCTATAACTAGATTACTTTACAGAAATCGATGGTAAAATGTTTTAAATTAAAGGCATGTCTATTAGTTACAGAATTCATGGCGAAAACTAAATTTATGAGGACACCCGTGAAGACAGCTCAGCGCTTGACAACTCAATGTAATTAATTAAGACACAGGCTTCGCTTTGAGGCGAGGAGCCGGGCGCGGCGGCACGTCGCCAAATGTTTTATTGTTTCTATTTTGCTTTAAAATATATTGTTCTATATTTAAATTATTGTTTAATTAAATAAGGTAGGAGTAAGTAAGTACAGTATTACCCAACTGATATGGCGCGTCGTAAATCTTCGTTCACGCAGAACAGAAAGTATGGCCCCGAAGATTAACGAAAGAATGCTTAAAATAATCAACCTTAGATCACTGCTATAAGGTTCATAATACATTGCAGCTGTTAGTTCCGTCTCACTCGCAAGTCACACCCCTCCGCACGGCGCGCGCTAACATGGCGGCAGCTGCCGACCAATAGCGTTTCCCGCGCTTTGAAAATGTATCTTCTGCGCAGGTACATCGGTAAGCCATATTAATTGGGTACTACTGTAAATGTTGTTTGTTACCTATAGTCGAAACTCTTTACTGGGCAAAGCTTTTTTTTTAGCTATCGAGCTAAAGCTGGCGAAGCACATCGATTTGCTACTTGTTACTTGTAAATGAATTTATCTAGAAGATACTAAATTTATCTGTTAGGTAAGTTAATATTTCGAATATAAAATACAACAAAAGAACGACGAAAATTGTAAATGTTTAATATATTTGTGTTTTCGCAATAATACTTCAGTTTTCTATATAAATCGTCTCGTTCTTAGAAAAATATACTTACTTACGTACAAGATTCTTATCTCATCACGAAAGTAAACGTATTATCCTAAAGCAAACATCAAGGCGACATAAAAATAAATGCGCTGAAAGAAAAATTCATTTAAATCTTCGGTTCAGTGGGTTTCGAGTCAGGAATTTGTGGAATCCATCAATTTGTACGATTTTATTCGGAGCGAAGGAAATTCCCTCGCGCCCCGATAAATTAGACAAACCTGATTTATTTGCTAAGTTCTTAAGATTACTACATAGATATCACACCTTATATACAACTAGAATACATTTACATTCGAATTTCTGCTGATTATTCTATTTAACAGTATATATGAATAAGTATGTTTAAACCATAGCACGGTGGTAGGGTACTTTGTAGTACCCATTTGGCTGGCTACCACACTTAAGTGTAAAATCTGTCGCCTATCAGTATGTTCCGACAGCTGCACTTGATAGACAGTTCCTTCTAGGCTTTATGTGCTTACCATATTCGGCCACATCATCACTTACCAAGGTGCTGCCAGCTTGTCAATAAAGGTAACAAAAAATATATTCCAAACTTTTTCCATTTAGAGGAAGTAGGTCCTTCATCTATCCCAAAAACTAATCATCAACACCATCATCATCAGCCTATAATGTTCCACTGCTGAGCACAGGCCTCCTTTTCACCAATTAGGAATGGGCAGATACTCCAACACGCGTGCCGACTGCGGATCGGTCGAGGTAGGCTAGTGGTCAACCTACTGTTGGAGTTTTCAAGCCGACTAATCCAACTAGCTTAACGACTATTACAATTAAATAATAACCGGGACCAACGGCTTCACGTGCTTTTCGAAGCACCGAAATGCTCGATTTGAAACACCACTAGACGGTCTACCATCCAGGGCTACCACCCCGATCGATTAAGAAAGGCTAAACATGCTACACCACGAGCGCAAAAACTAATAAGGACCTTAATTATCGAATCCAATCACAAAACAAATAAGAAAAGCAAATTATATCATTTATATCCTCCGCATGCGACACGGAATACTCGCCGTAAATTCTACTTTATATTAAGTCGTAAATTCCTACAAACGATGCACGAACCAATTTCCTACACTTATTTGTCGCTTGCGTAACTGGTGTGTCGAAAAACACGTACGCTGTACGGACAAAGACGCAGGAATCTAAAGGAATTTGTATAGAAGTGGGTGTGTTTGTATTTATTAATATGTTATCACCATTATCTAGTTATTCTCATTATGTTTTTGTGTGTAGTATTATCCAATACTAAAGATGTATACACAGTATAATAGCCATCTCTGTCAGTTCCATCTACGGTAATCTACCGAAAACTTCTATATTTCTCTAATAAGATTCTATAAAAAAATATCAGTGCAGTTATCATAGAATTGTGTTTGTTTGTAAATGCATTACCTGTAAAGCATATAATTGACGTACTACGTCAGGGTTTCCCAACCTGTATCGCCACCTTGCCATAATCCGCGGACCCCTAAAAATAAAACAACAAACGCTTTTATATTTTGCAATACTCATAAGCGTCAATTATACTCAAACAATGTTGAATTTTTTTTTATACCACTAAGGTGGCAAACACGCATACGGCCCGCCTGATGGTAAGCGGTTACCGTAGCCTATGGGCACTTGCAACACCAGGGGTATAGCTCGCGCGTTGCCGACCCTGAAGAAATCTCTTCACACCCTTTTTGAAGAACTCCATGTCGTACTCGATTGGGAAAACCAATTTCAATTTAAAAAAAATTTAGAAATGCGTTTGCGTTTATTACACTTCTCTATAGGAATTGGCACAGCGCCTCTACCGGAATACTCATGGTACTAATTTCTACCATACTTTATAGTTAATACACTCGGGGTACTGAATATGAAGCCCATTCACCAACCGTCATTAGAACGTAGTCCTAGTTATTTAAGATTTCTATAAACAGAAGCTATTTAACCTTCAGTATGAGACGTGACTTACCCTTTATGACACGACAAAATTTATTGGAAGACGTGGTTTCAAAATATCGTTAGTTTTCCAACTGCAGCATTCTGTGCTAACTTCTCTGTAACATAATATGAGGAATGGAACACTGTGTCTGTTTTTTGAGTTGAAGTTGGAACGTAGGTGATAACGTGAGCTTTGAAGTCTCTTTCCAGTTCTAGACTAGTTAATGAATAGCTGATGTCAGTGAACTACGAAATAGGCTTATAATTATATTTTAAGAGTGTCTTCATATTTCAAATCGTTTGAAATATGCTCAATTATAAAATGAAATGAATAAAAGGCTTATATCTGAGTTATTTCTTTGTTAGGCTTGGATGACTTATTAACAATGTTTTTGAAACGTATTTATTCGTCAGAGAAATTTTTTGTTCGGATTTAATTGGGGAGTCATTATTATTTGAATCTATTATTAAATTTGTTCGATAAAATATATTTAATGAAAATTATATAGAAGCGGTGAAAATTAAGACTCGTCATATTTACAGAATATTATCATTAAAAATTGTCGTCCATTTTTTAGCCCAAAAACTGTCCATCCATTAGCGCTGTCTGTCTGGTTGTTATATGAGACCATACACACCATACAATGTTTTATCAGACACAAGACATAAAATGTATGGGCGTGTCTGATCAGACTTTCTTGTGATGTGTATGGTCTCATATAACAACCAGAGTGACTGAATGTCTTATAAGATATGTCTGATAAGACACAAGAAATTTCTCTTATAATGTGCAAAGGGGCTGATGATCGGCCATAGCGGCACCCTCACGAAAATTTTCTCTATATGGATTGTATTTTGTATATTTTTTGTACATAAATAAATAAAAATAATTAGGTTTTCTTTTATAGATCACGTATCATCTACAGATACTGCAAAAACCTATGACTCTTGAGAATTCTGGTAGACCCTAATATTATCTACATAGCTCTATTATTTCTAGCTACCCTCATACACTCCGAATCACACCACGTCTCTCATAATTCTCCAAAAAAAAGCACGCGTGGCCATAAAACCCTTGGGGCCACGAAAATGGCGATGCCTACGCTCAGTTATCCGTCTGCGGAAACACGGTTTTCCACTTTCGTCGACCGTAAACGCGTCTTTTGTTAACACGTATAATGTGCCCGTTAGCTTTTAAACTTGTTATTATAAACATAAATGTGTTGGTATAGGTGTGTCACAGTTGCGTCACATTTTTGGGGGTTTTCTAGAATTTTATTGGAGTTTGTGGAAATATTCAAAGTTTTAAAAAAACAATGATTATTAGAAAATATGGGTCTGGTTCGTAGTGGAGAAAGATGAAAGAGACCGAAACACGCCGAAGTTTTAAAGAGATTTTTATCAAATCAGGGTCTAAAAAATCCGTGGGACAAAATCCTAAAGTGATTCAACATAATCGATGAAAGCTTGTACCAGACCAGATGTTAATGAGTAATAAAAAACCTCATGAGCCCCATTTTCCAGTTCATAAGTGCACTTTATATAAATTTTATATTTATATCCGCGGCGAGTGGCTGTTCATTTTAAAACTAGCTTTTGTTTGAGGCCCTGTTTACGTGAAAGCCAACTTTTTTCACTCAGGCAGGGGCCATTACAATTGTGTTATTCCATATACTAAAAAAAATTACGGTTTAGCATCTTAATCTGTTACACCCCCTATATACCTAGATAGATTGTTCACATGTAAGGGAGGGGGGTATCACGATACTCGTGTTATGTAATTTATGGACGGCCCTAAGGCCCTAATACAGTCATCAAACATCAGTTATAACCAAAAGGACATTTTGAACATGGAACCCCTTTTAATAGAACGGAAATTAAAACCTCGATTATAGACACACCATTAGGGTCATCGATCAATTTATGATAGCATTTGTATATACCGTGGCCAAAACTGTAAACGTATTACCTTGACATAAAGTTAATTTTGGTATATCATAGACAACTAACGCCAAAACCGAATGTCAACCATGTTTATTTTGAACCTTATAGTACAACCCACGCATTAAAAACCCATTAATCTAATGCACTGTTCGTGTTTTTATTTAATAGCATAACTTTATGCTATGCTCATGAGATGAAATTAAATTTTCGTTACAGCAAAATATGTTTTATTATAATAATAAACGAAGCTTCATTGAGTTTAAATACAATAAACTAGTATTTCATAAACACCACCGTTGTAAAAAAAAAGTTAGTAGCTGATTTAGTCCTTTTTCCTTCGTTCTAGTTTTAAACTGTATCGTTGTAGGGTCACTGAAAAAAATGAACTACAAGTGACTACAAAATTTTATTTAATAGTAACACAACATTTGACGACCAATAACCTAAACAGAGTGACTTGCGAACTAAAACTTACCAGTAACAAAACTAGTTTTGGTTCGTTACTAAATTATTTGATTAAATGTAACTAAAGTTAGTTTCCCGACACTAAAGTTAGTTTCCCGACAACAAAACGTCAACTTACATAACTAGTTTTGTAGATAATTTTCAGTGATTTTTCGTATACAAAGTATTTAGTAATAAATATTTTTGTAGCGCTCGTGGTGTAGCATGATTAGCCGTTCAAGCTACGGTGAGGCCAGCTCCTGGATGGGTGACCGCCTAGTGGTATTTTCAACTCAAGCATTTTCCATGCTTCGGAAGACACGTAAAGCCGTTGGTCCCAGTTATCACTTAGTTGTGATAGTCGTTAAGCTAGTTGGCGGCCTGGGTTGTGATGCGGCTTAAAAACTCCAACAGTAGGTTGACCACTAGCCTACCTCCACTGATCCGCAGTGGGTATGCGTAGTGGAGTATCCCCTTCCCTTGCATTTGTGAAAGGAGGCCTGTGCCCAGCAGTGGGATATTATAGATTGATGATATTTGTTTTTTGTGTTTTCCGGCAGCAGTTCTTGAAATGTACCATTCTCGATTTTTATTTGCTTATCACCTTCGACCATCTTATATATTTAAGTATACTTTTGTATGTCTTGTCTTAAAGATATACGGCCTTACTCATAAACGCTATTTAACTAAATCTACTGAATAAATGGTCAAATAAATAACGTCACCTTGCTGTCATTGTCAAACAATTTGACGTTATTTAGGTGACCACTTAATCAGCTTATTAGATAAATAACGTTTTATGAGTAAGGGAGCAAAAGTTTTATTAACACGAGTCTTTGGTAGATAATAAACTATCCTTGAAAGTAAAAATGTACCTACAACTAACAGCTATCGAAAAGCAAAGATTGAAAGAGGTTTCGAAAAGCAGTTGCCTCGTTATTTATTGCCCCAGTAACGAGTTGCCAAGGAGTTGTACTAGGATCATTAATAAGTTCCTGCGTTTACTTTGAAAAGGTTATAACTAAGACTATTGCCACATCGTTTACGCCCTTTTCGCTTTAGATATTGGTACCTATCGCAAGTTTTCAGCTTAATTTGAAAAGGGTGTACGCGCTGTAAGATGGTTTTAGAGATAGGACGTTGTGGAGTTAAGTTGGGACGTTCGCTGCATCGCCTGATCTAATCAGATTCAGTAAGACTGATGAGTAACATTAATACTGGATAGAAACTGATTGGAGCAACGGATTGCCTATTTAGAGACGTTGTGACCTATGGACTTGTAGATATAAAAAGATTTGTGATCTTTGGTGATAAATTACCTCAGCTGAAGTAAATTATTTGATCTGTAAAGGTAGTATTAGAACTGGAAAGAATGTGGTACCTAACGTTTTAGGTTATTAACTTTTTTCAAGAGATTTTAATGTTTGTATAGTTAATGGTAATATTTTGGGTATATTTTTGAACCAAAAATCCTTTATACCTTACTAAATTACCTTTTTATATCAAAATCATCATAACACGGTTGTTACCCCCAATAAGCACAGGAAATTCGTCTAACTGAGATGCAAAAGCCCAGACAATATAACATGCTAGGTATCCAAAATCCAGATTAGCCTGCGGGATGCCACGTCAAATTAAGTCGACTCTTTGTCTGCGCTTACCTGTATCCAATGTACCAATAGTATTGGAAATCGAAGCGAACGAGCGACGCGACGTCCCGAGTCGCATTCTCGTATATTTCGACGAAATAAAGCAGGATTGGATGCCATGCATAACATCCTACCTAACCTCTTTTGAATTGCCACTTGATTTAACTCTACTCAAAACTTTGTACTTTGAATTTACGTCAGCAAACGTTCTTGCTATCGCGTTACCGTTTTTGCGTTTTTTCGAGGGTTAGGGTTGATAACGTATAAATGTAGGTACAGATCTCAGAGGCCGGTTTGGATAAGACTCGTGTTGACTCTTCATGATTATGTTTGTCTCTTCTTGACACATTTGCTGTCAAAACGGTCCTATTAGGGACGAACGACAACTTTAGGCTTATGGTGAGGCTGATAAGGGACTTACTACTAACAACAATACTACATTACTCTTTCAATAAATGAATGAGAGCAAATAAATAGGTAGTATAATTGTTAACGATCGCTTATTCACAAAATGAGATGCACAATTTATCCAACACTCGACATTCAACCGCTTGATGATTCTGCAATAAAATGGGATTGCGATCGCACTCACTATGTTGGGTGACCATGGTTTACACGTAAGTCTGGGATATTATTGGATAAAAAATATCAAGTCGGCGCACACCAAAGTATGATTGTGGTCAAATCCAAATAAAATAAATGGTAAAAAATAAGTCAAATCAAAACAAAAAAATACATTTACCTGCGAAACACTTTTGTATTTTTTTTATTGTTAGCTTTTATTTGTGTACTTTACTTACCGTCACATCACTAAAGGCGTCAGCTGAAAATCAGCATAGTGAAGCTGAGCTGTATATCTTTTTTAAAGGCTTTTTAAGACTTACTGGTTTGTTTTTATTAAATATTGTTATGGTCCTCATTTAAAGAATTCGTAAAATTTATGTATTTACATCGACAATTTTTTTAAATTTTCGTTTTACTTAGATATGCTTTTATTTCACTACAATCTCATCATGGCAAGCATTTATACAAATAACCTAAAGTGTTGATAAAATAATGTTCGGATAAGTCCTTTATAATCCCGAAAAAGGTAGGACAGCATGGTAACCTCACGTACGAATCTCGCATTCCTGATTGGTATGTGATTGGGGTAATCAGGGAGATTTATTCCTCTCATTACCCACCGCCAATAGTGGATTGGAATGATTTTTCATTGTATTTAAAAGTGATTAACTTTAAAGTATTTTTGGGGTGTTTGGGGTGTAACACATTAATTAACCAGAGGAAAAACCTGTTACGTAAATCAAACGAGTCATTGGATATTTTGAATATAGGTATTTGAATAACTGTTGCAATTTTTTATTACTTACATGTTCAGGACTGTCCTTTTCTGTGGTTCAAATGTTAAACTATAAATAATGCTAATTATTTGCATGTGAATTGTCTTAAAAATACTATACTTAATAATTCATTTTGGATAGAGCAAGTCGATGGTTTGTATGAAAAGTTGTTTTTTTTTGTAGTTTCAGGCATATAGATAAGTGATGATGTGGCCGAAGGTGGTACGCACAAAGCCTAGAAGGAACAGGCTCTCAAGTGCAGCTGTCGGAACATACCCGATAGATGCTTGGCGACAGATTTAAAACTTGAGGGTGGCAGCCAGCCAGATGGATACTACAAAGTACCCTATCATCGTGCTATGGTTTCCTCACAATGTTTTCCTTCACCGAAAACTCAAGCTCATTGTAGGATTCGAACCAGAAACCTTTTCGTCTCGGTATCCGACGTCACTACCACTGAGCTATGATCGCCTTAAAACTTATCTGAATTAAAAAGGGTATGTAGTGAGACACAAGATATAATTGCTATTATAGGAAATTCGGGGATGATTGAACACTCATATCAACCCCCCTGCCTATGGGCTTGCTACAAAGGACTTTACCACCTGGCTATTGTTTCTTCACGATGGTTCCATCTCCAAAAACTCAAGCTCATTTTGAATTCAAATTCAAAAAGCATTTATTCAATTTAGGCCCTGATAAGGCACTTGTGAACGTTAACAAATGGCTCTACTCCGGTTCCAAATACAACTTGAACTGAAAAGACTCCGGCAAGAAACTCAGCAAGTCTTTTTTTTTATTTGGATTTGAACCTAAAACTATAGCCATGGCTTTTGATGACACTACCACTGCGCTATCATAAATAAAACGTAAGCTCCACCTTGTATGTACCTGCGCAATAATTCCGCATATCTCATTGGTATCGGCGATAGATACGGTGACGTCACGTAATATATTGTACATGCACAATTTGGATGTGCCAGCGTCACGGACCAGCAAGCAACAATAACGTTGATGATGCAACAATGCAATAAGCATTCATAATATATGTGAAGGTGCATTCCAGTCGTCAGTGAATCTTTACGCTTAATAAGTAGTACTTATGTTCCGTGCAATTCAGTGAAGCACTTTCTTACTACTATACTAGGGTGGTGGTACTGGTGGTAATATTTTATGCACGGGAAATGCTAGCATTCCTTTTTCTCCAAACATTTCCGTTTCAGTGACTATTTTAGTACTTGGTCATGAAGTTTTCCTTCACCGAAAAACCAGATAAAAATCGAGTTTCTTACTCATGATTATAGAGCAGTCACGTTTAACTCAAAATCAAAATTAAAAAAGTAATTTATTCAGTTTAGGCCCTAGTAAGGCACTTATGAACGTTAAGTTGTACATATAGTTGAATTTACCACCCCGGTTCGGAATACACTGAGAAGACTCCGGCAAGAAACTCAGCAAACTGCAAACTGTATTAAAGGCTCCACGTAATAACAAAGTAGATAATAAAATTAAACCTAATAATTTGTAAACAAAATCAAAGCCTTAAAGCCTACCCTATAAAGGGTAAAATCCAAAATCAACTAACATAACTAATACGATTAATCGCCTTTAATCTAGTCACCGTTTTTCTCATAATTAATTTCCCGATTTCACGTAGGTAACCCTTGATAATCTCTATCTACTGTATTAGGTTTGGTTCAAGTTAAACGCTTATAGCGAACTTTTGAGATTACTATCTGAAACGATATTGGTTTCCGTTTCATATTTTGTGGATGATCAACGTCAAGACTATTTATTTAGACGACGCTTTAGCACCCGTGCTTATGAAAGTCGAAGCAACTAAAATAACCACTGCGTCAGAAGTCGGCTTTCGACTGAACAGAACCAGTAAGAAAATCAGCATACAATTTCTGAATATTTTGCAACTTAAAGAGGTCAAACGGTGATATATCTATTTATCCATTCTCCATTTATAAATAATAAAAAAAAACCCAATGTTTATATTTTAAGTTATAAAGAGACAGTTGTTTTTTTTATACTACATAGTCGGTAAACAAGGATACGGCCTGCCTGATGGTAAGCGGTTACCGTAGCTATATGAACGCTTGTAACACACGAAACATCACTCACGCTTTACCGACCTTTCCCCCTTTCCTAATGAGCTCTGCTGTAAGGTGGAGGTACTTCCCCGAGCGGGGCGGAGCGAGGAGATACGTCGAGCTGCTCTATGAGCGAATAACCTCTCAAAAAAATTTGTTGATTATTCCATAGTTTTATACATTAATTTGTGAAATCTTCAGCATAAACTATTTTCAAAACATATAACAAAAACTATTCTTAAAAAAATATCGGCCTTAGAATGTGACAACTAAAACGCCCCCGCCACCGCTACCTTCCATGACTTACCCAACAGTTTAAAAGGACGTGCATAATTAACCATGTGTAACGCGATTAGGTAGAGCCCAGTGAAACAAGCGGAGCGTTCAGGGTGTCCCTTAGTTATGTCCTTACATCCAGCCTCTGGTTTACCGTGAAAAAAAAAACCCCCTATAAAGTCTGTTTGTAAGCTCTTTTGCGTTAGTTCATGCGAGTATCGAGAGAACGCTGCCTACCTACATATAAGGCTGCATTTAGCATATCAATATATTAGGGGTTGTGTACCGTGAGGTTGACGTCAAATACATGCCTATTTATTTTTAAAATAAAATACGGAATTAGGGTCACCGCTCATTATAACAGCACGGCTACACCTCGGCATTTACCTTGCCATGCAAGTGAGGCCTTTAAATCGTATACATTAAAGTAAATTTTACAATGACTAGATACAATAGATGACGCCTCGCGTCAAGCGCGCTTGCCGCTATAAGTACTAGTCCTGCTGACCACACGCTTCCAGCGAGCGGTCCGCTCCCTTGCTGCGTGACGCCAGCAAGCGGTATCTTGCCAAAGCCGCACCACCAATTTCACGGGCGCCGCGCCACCCGCGAGCTGCCATCTCGCAGGCGGCGCGCTGGCAGCTAGTGGTTGGATTGAGTTGAGGCAGTGCCGAGTCTTTGCTGCGATGGAGCGGTGCTAATATTGAGTGATGACACTTTGTCAGCACCGTCCACGTCCTAACGTCAGTCAGTGTAAAATTTACTTTCAACGCATACGATTTAAAGACCTCACTTGCATGTCAAGGTAAATGCCGATGTGTTGCTGCGATGGAGCGGTGCTGATATAGTGAGCGATGACCTTTACACTTACAATACGGATTTACAATATAGAGGGCGTCGCACGGCTATGCCACGCACACCACATATTACTAAATACTCGGTGGCCACACGGAGGGAAAATATTGTTTGTATGGCATAGCCGTAAGACATCGCAGTATTATGAATGGAAGGAAGGGTTTGTAAGTATGTGTGTGGATGTTTGTCAATCGATTGCAGTTTAATAGCTGAATGTATTTGAAAGAAAGGCAAACAGATAACTTGGGATAACACAGGAATTTTATTACAGGAAATGTTTGATCGCTCGGACGCGGAAGCTAAAGTGGTATAAGATTTTGTTAAAAAAAACATTTTGAATACAAGCTCTTTTTGTTGACTGTACTTTTTGTTTACTGTACGTGCATTGTCATCCAATATACTAATGTATACCAAATATCAAGTCAATCCGACCGCTGGACGTGGGTGAAATTCGACATGCAAGATTCCACCCGAACAACTATACGTACATACATTGCAAGTTAAATAAAAGCTTGTAATAAAAAACCTTCCTTTTTACTTTAGGATGAACTCTGGTCTTCGATCGCCTCTCCATCGGATGGTAGATTCATATACAACAACTTGTCCTCTACTGTAGATATATTTTCCATATTTTATAATACTTTTCAAATTCAAATTGCCACCATTCTGAGGCAAAAGCACTTTGAGATTTCTGTCCCTTAATGTATTCGTTATTTTTTTCCCTTTTCTTTCTTTCTTTGTTTGTTACTAACTCTTTTATTGTTATTTTTATCTTATTTGTATGTCACATCACTAGTAACATAATGTAGCAGAATTGTGAAAATGTTAGTAATCTGTGGATAGCGTATTATATTTATCACGTTTTTATTCAATGTATTTATGTTTATACTACTGAGGGCGAACCACAAGCTCTTAAAACGATATTATTATAACCTTATTTGACTTTTGTCTTTCTTTGACATCCGACGTCAAAACGGGACAATAGACAAATAAGGTTATTTAACCTTGTTTTAGGAGTTTGTGGTAGGCCCGCTGTTGTCCCAACAAAAAAACATTGCTAATACGACAAAAACATAAAAGTAAAATATACATTCAGCGTCTATATCATTTTAGTAATAAATATCCCGGCATAATATGAATTTCCCGTTAATGTATACTTTGAATACCATCCTTGGCGTAAAACTCAATATTATGTCATATTACTTGTTTTATGTTACCACGTTATGCATTGAGGGATCTGGTTTTTATACCCGGATGATATGGGGGAATACCTGATATAAAAATGTAGGTTAATATGAAAATATGTGTGTGTTCAGTCCTATCGGTATAACGGCTCCTCGATATTTCCCTGTAGAATATTGTTATTTGAATTGAATGTTTGAGACTTTCCGTATTTATTTATATTTTTGAATATGTCTGTTTGTTTATCTTGTTAAAATGTCATAAGATATACTTACGTATATAAGGTCCTTCTAAAGTCTTGGCGTATATTTTGATGGATATAGGTCATTAGTAATCAAAAAACAGTATTTGAAAAATAATCCGTACGTTGAAAATACTACATTCTTTATAAATTAATACTGTACTGTATTTATAAATTAATAATGGTACTAAGATAAAGTAAAATTTTTTTTTTTCTCTTGAACCATCAGACTGATTTATTTTTCTATTTTTTTTATTACTAATAACATATACATTCATCCCTCAAAATATAGGCCAAGACTTTAGAAGGACCTTATTTTGATAGATTATATAGAAAGAATAAAAATATTTTTTTCATTCTCGATCAGTGGAGATAAGTTATCCACATATAGTGGATGTTACCATATCTTTTTCGTAAAACTAAAAAAAAATCTAATTACGCTACGCTACGACCTTTTGATTTCTCCTTTCACAGAAATAACATAGCTATCACAAAGACATTGTAACATGGAGATAAATTTGTCTTTCACGTTTAATACAAGTTTACAGCCATCGTAAAAGACATTTTACAAAATTAATTGGGCCTCGTTTGGGTAAAATAAGACTCGAATGAATTTGCTGCTTGGATTAAAATCGTAAAATGTGACAGCGAGAATGCTTCTAATGTTTTCATTGCTTTTAATTTTCACAGAAAATACGTATGCGCAAGGATACACAGTTTTGGGGATTTAGGGGATGGATTTTTGGGATTATGGAACACATGCTATTTAAGGCGATGATCTAGCTCAATGATAGGAAGCCGAGATGAAGGTCCCGGGTTCAAATCCTACAATGAGCTTGAGCTTTCTGTGAAGGAAACCACAGCCCGGTGGTAGGATACCTTGTAGTACCCGCCTGGCTGGCTACCACCCTCATGTTGAAAATCTGTCGCCAAGCGTCTTTCGGTGAGTTCCGACAGCTGCATTTGAGAGCCAGTTCCTTCAGGGCTTTGTGTGCTTACCACCTTCGGCCATATCATCACTTACCATGATGACATTGCGGTCAAACACAGGCCTATACACAGTAAAAAAAAAACATTAATACCAATGGAAATGAGATCATTACTACTACCCGTGCGCGATAAGTTGAGACCTGGCGCGGTATCGTTACAGTTGTGAGTTTGTATACTTACACATCATCAAGCATGGCTCCCATATTGTACGTGTAGCGGGATTATTGCTTCATGATATAAGTACAAAACGGGAGACGTCAGGGAAGTGCAGGAGAAGCAGGCGAGGGAGTCTCATTCCTTTCGTGTCTCAACTTATCGCGCAAGGGTAGCATAGATCAAATACAAGAAGTAATGTGATGTCATAAATATACTAAACTAGCGACACATTATGATGGCCGTTTTGACACGAGAGTGTCTCTTCTTATGTGACTATGCGTGTCTGTATATTGTTCAGAAATAGGGTTCTCAAAATTGCCATCAAAGCGTGCTGATAAAACCTTAGTTACTTACTTCACACTCCAAACGCATCACAACAACACAAAGAATTTTCCTCATTTATATTTGTTAGCAATATTTTATTTTTCTAATAAAGTAAATAAAACTGCGTTGTAATAAAACAAACGTAAAACTCCTGTAGAACACATTTTATTGGTACAATGGAGTTGTTTGCCGTAAAATGGGGAAAATTGGGGAATTTCGGCAAACTCGGCAAATCATACGGACGCTTGTTTATTAAGAGGCTCTCGGTGTTTAATCAACGCGAAAAATGCTTAATTAAATTCTATCCAAGAGGCCGCAAGGTGTGCCCGGTGTAGGGTTACCATTATTCCTTTGTCTTGGATACCTTTTCCTGTTTATTTAACTTGTTCATTATAACGGGACAAGAAACATCTTTGTGTTTTATTTTTAAAAGAAATGAAAATGAGATAAATAATAGAAAGATAGGTAGAGCATAGCATTATCTCGCTCAAAGAGCAGCTCGACTGGGGAAGTACCTTACAGAATACCACAGCCGCCAGAGCCCATTGGGGAGGGGGACGTAACGCGTGAGTTGTGTGTTGCATCGTCTAACCGCTTACCATCAGGCGGGACGTACACTTGTATAATAACTTCGTATTAAAAAAAGTAAAGTCAATACTGTTTTTAATTTCATATGTTTTAATATCTTATTGAAATCGTCTACTTATTTATTTTTCTGAACAGTTACTATTATCCTCATTATCAATAAAAATAAAAAAGAATTTGCTGCACAAGCTGGATATCGGTCTGGCAATGGGTCTTCTAGCTAAGTTACTAGCATACGGGCTTCCCGAGGGACTATGCAAATAGGTCGCCAGCTTTCTGTCCAGCAGATGCATAAGAGCCGTCGTCGACGCTAGCTGCTCCGATAGCATGGATATAAATGCCGGCGTCCCGCATGGGTCTGTGCTGTCCCCAACATTGTTCCTGCTGCATATCAATGATATGCTGTCTATTGACGGCATTCATTGTTATGCGGACGACAGTACAGGAGACGCTTATTACACGGGCCGTGCAAACATCCCTCGTTCCGAGGTGGAGGAAAGCCGCGAACGGCTGGTGTCTGAAATCGAGAGTACACTAACTAGTATCTCCGATTGGGGTCGACTAAACCTAGTCCATTTCAACCCCACTAAGACACAAGCCTGCGCGTTCACCGCTAAGAAAACCCCATTTGCTGTGGTTCCACAATTCCAGAACACGTCTTTGAACATCAGTAAAAGCATTGGGATCCTTGGCGTCGACATTTTTAGCGACGTTTTGTTCCATAGTCACTTAGAAGACAAGGTTAAGCTGGCATCCAAAAAGCTCGGAGTGTTCAACAAAGCGAAGGCTTCACATCGGGGCAAAGGCTGCAACTGTATAAGTCGCAAGTCCGGCCGCATATGGAGTACTGCTGTCTCGGGGGCACTTGGATATCAGCTTGGGCCTTTAGACTCGGTTCAGCGACGTGCTGCTAGAATTGTCGATGATCCCGAGCTCACAAGCGGTTTAGAGCCCCTCAGTCTGAGGAGAGACTTTGCCTCCTTATGTGTGTTCTACCGCTTGTACAACGGACAGTGTTCTGAAGAATTGTTTAAGATGATGCCCACGGCTACCTTCTACCATCGCAACTCTCGCCATCGACGGGGAGTCCATCCATACATATTGAAACCACAGAATTGTTTCGAACTGTGCGGTCTCAAAGGAGCTTCCTTCCGCGGACTCTCAGATTGTGGAATGTGCTCCCCGCCGTGATTTTCCCAATGGAATACAGCATGGGGTTCTTCAAAAAGGGTATGAAGACATTTCTGCAGGGTCGGCAACGCATGAGTAACACCCTTGGTGTTGCAAGTGTCCATAGGCTGCGGTAACCGCTTACCATCAGGCGGGCCATATACTTGTTTGCTACGTAAGTAGTATATATAAAAAAAATATAAAAAAGGACATGTATACCGGTATCATGTATGCTACAAAATCCCTAGTAATAATTTCAAACCATGTAGGTTTTATACCTATCTACCTATTACGTTTTCGGAAAAATAAATAGTATGACAAACAAGTCTTTATGGTAACCCTATCTTGGCCCAAGTTTTTCTTAATTTGGACCAAAAGTGAGCTATGTTCTCTCTAAGCTCTCCAGTAATAACCCTGTTGCAGGAATTCTTACATTTTTCTTCTTCAGCTTTCTTATAAATAAACAAGTGGTTGAGACTTGATTAAGACTTTCATCTTTTTTTCGTTAATTACTTTTGGTTTAAAATATTGTGGAAAATATTTAATGAAAATTTATATAGCGTTGAAATGAAGGTTAAAAGAACAATTAATTTATGAACTATTTCGCTGTTTTACCAATGTTTCAGGTCGACCCTGTTTAATTGAGATAAAGGTATCCAATACGCTAATCCACACATTTATCTATCGATGTATCGAGATTATAAAATGTTGTTACTAAAATACAAACTTCCTCATTTATAATTATATTAGCTGTTTCATCTGCGTTCCCGGGATAAAAAGTGGCCTATGTCCTTCTCCATACCATAGGCTATCTGCATGCCAAATTTCATGATGATCCTTTGAGTAGTTGAGGCGTAACAAACAAACTCTCTTTCCCATTTATAATATTAGCTAAAGTTGGAATTTTCCAAAATAAATAGAAACATTACCTATAGTAATTCTCATATAACGAACTAATTAGAATATTTTTAATGCGTAATACCATAGTGGCGGGTAATTAAGGAACTGTGTAATTTTGGGAAAACTAAGGAGTCGAGTGCTACTTTACTTAAATTAAATAATAATCCTGTGGCTGCATTGAATGAGGTAAATAAGTATTTCACCTCAGTGGGGACTGATCTGGCGGCAAGGACTTTAAAAAAATTGGGTGTCAGCGATATAGACTTAGCTAAAAAAGCCAAAGTTGCGTTATCTCCACTTAAATCAATGTCACTTACATTAACTGATTCCGTGGAAGTTAAAAAAGTTTTACAATTATTAAGCAGTAATAGTGCACCTGGACACGACAAAATTTCTCCCCGACTACTAAAGCAATTCCAAAATATTTTAGCAGAACCTATTGCCTTTATGTGCAACCTTAGCTTTACCAGTGGAGTCTTTCCTAATTTATTTAAGACTGCTTCTGTCTGTCCTATCTTCAAATCTGGAGAACGTGATAAACCCTCAAATTATAGGCCTATCTCACTTTTGTCCACCCTTTCAAAAATACTAGAAAAACTGGTAAACAAAAGATTAATGGACTACCTTGAAAAGTTGAATATTATTTCTAATAATCAATTTGGTTTCAGGTCTGGTAGATCTACAGAAGATGCCGTTCTCAGGCTCACTTCTCTGGTTACTAACTATTTGGATAAGGGTGAGAGGTGTGTAGGAGTCTTTCTGGATCTCCAGAAAGCCTTCGACACGGTATCAATACCCATTCTTCTAACACGCCTCGAAAATATAGGTATTAGGGGAGTGGTTTACTCCTGGTTTGAGAATTACCTGACGGATAGACAGCAGTTTGTGAGGCTTGAAAATTACCGTAGTTCAAGCTTGAACTGCTCATATGGCGTCCCACAGGGCAGCACGCTAGGTCCGTCGCTATTTTTAATCTACATCAATAATTTGTGCGCACTACCTATTCCTAGAGCTGACCTGCTAATGTTTGCTGACGACACTGTAGTTCTTTTCCACGAAAAAACATGGACAGATGTTAGAGAGTCAACTGAACTGGGAATGGCTGGGGTTGCCTCTTGGCTAGAAGACAGTCTTCTTACTATTAACACTTCAAAAACTAAATTTCTCTGCTTTAGTAAGTCTGAAGTCAATAGCCCAGATGATAATTTTTTAATTAAAATTCACACCTTTCCATGTAACAGAAATTTTGACAGAGATGGTCGTGATTGTGTTTGTCCTGTACTTTGCCGCGTTCCCCTAATTAAGTATCTGGGAGTTCAACTCGATGACAAGCTACGTTGGAACTACCATATTTCTACTTTATCAGTGAGAGCTCGTATGTTAATGTACATCTTTAAAAACCTCAGGATAGTTGCTGAAAAAAAACTGCTTATTTCAACCTATAAAGCTCTCTGCCAATGCATTTTAACATACTGCATAGGTGCCTGGGGAGGTGCAACCAAGACCTGTCTTATTGAACTCGAACGCGCGCAACGAGCAGTCTTAAAGGTAACTCTTGGACTTCCCTACAGATTTCCCACCACTTCTCTTTATAAGGACGCCAACGTTTTACCCATTCGAAAACTATTTATACTACATATTCTAACTAAATTTCACTGCAATGTTGTGCCCCACTTGCATCTCTCCAATAGAAGAATTGTTCGTTACCCAGTTCCATTTGTTAAATCGGTTTTTGCCGCAAGGCATTCCGACTATATATCCCCTCGACTTTACAACATGATTCTACGCTTGGATAAGGAACTTGTAAAATATAATTCCAGGGCTTTTAAGAAATTTGTACTAGAATGGCTTATCCGCTTCGACTATAATTCAACTGAAGAATTATTTACAACCAGCACTTAAAATCACATTAATACTAAAAGCCTCAAATAAAATAAAATGTATACATAAATATCGCTCATATACAAGTTTTCAAACGCCAAAACAAACTCACTCACACACACACACACACACACACACACACACACACACACACACACACACACACACACACACACACACACACACACAACACACAAACACACACACACACACACACACACACACACACACACACACCATCACACATACCGCATTTACACTAAACATACACCTCACCCATCTACTACAAATTTAGAAGTATGATTTTATTTTCATTGTTTAATTTTCGTTATTTATATTCCGTAACGCAACTACTCACAGGAAGAGCGTGTCTCCCACGACACAGGGCGACCTAATGTGGGAGTACTGCCATAATACTAATATGTAATTTATTTTCGGAATAAATATATTTTGATTTGATTTGATTTTGATTAAAATTAAAAACTTGTGTACGCTCTAAAAATGGGTGCTCTTACAATAATTACTTTTTACTTTTTATAATAAAACTGTTAATTTTTATCGATACGTTCTATTAAACACCACAACAATAGAAGCTACAAAACCGTCAGTGCTCAAAAGGGAATGATTTCGAATTACATTTTTGTTCCCATTTGAGCACCGATCCAAAATATGCATCGGTGCTGAAAAGGGAATAGGATCGGTGCTCAAAAAATCGGTGCGCAAATGGGAATACTATATGCTCTTCACTGATGATAACAATCTGTATATTAATGAATGATTTTTACCTTGCAATATAATTATACAGTAATTAAAATTGCTAAATTATTACCTTATTTAACATTAAATTTGTGCGAAATTGCACAAAGTTAATATCGGTTTGAATTTTATTTATATCTGTGCATATTTATTACCTGCGTGCTTGCAAATGCGTAGTTTAAATTTAATTTTCAATAAACAATCAACTGGAAGTTTAATTAACCATTTATGCATGCCACAGCAAAAATTCAATAAACAATCAAAATTTGAATATCTGATTTGGCTGTGGAACCCTAAAATTATATTCCATTTAATTACGATTTGTTTCCGTCAAATTAAATCGTCGCTCGTCAGACTGACGAAGTGATTTGTAATTCAAAACGCAAGTTTCAAATTAAAACTTTTTTTTTGTTTGCCGGAACTCGGGGAAGCTCTTCGGGTGCTTTGTTTGTGGTTGTTAGCTTAATTTCTAAGCAAATTTCTTCATTTTAAAGCGCTAGGGGTTCAGTAATAGGAGTCTATTTACTTTATTTATTTGCATGTTAACATAGATTTTTAATAATCACTATATTTAACTTTAGTTTTTATATTTATATGTAGGTAAGTATATAAAATAATTTTATTTCTTTTCGTAGACAGTCCTAAATGAAAAAAGTCCTAGTAAATGAAAAAAGACTATGTTGTAATGTAGTTTTTTTCTTACATGAATAGTGTTGTATTTGACCACAATCTAACAATGGTAAGTAACGATGTGGCTGAAGGTGGTAAACATCATCATCATCAGCCTATAATGTCCCACTGCTGAGCACAGGCCTCCTTTCACAAATTAGAGTGAAAGAGAATGGGCAGATGCTCCACCACGCGTGCACACTGCGGATCGGTAGGGTAGTGGTCAACTTACTTTTGGAGTTTTCAAGCCGCTTAGGAGGCCTCCTAGTTGCCTTAAGCCTAGTTGGCTTAACGACTATCACAATTAAGTGATAATCGGGACCAACGGCTTTACATGCCTTCTGAAGCACGGATACACTCGATTTGAAATACCACTAGGCAGTCACCCATCAAGGTACCGACGATGACGGTGGTAGCTTAACTCAAGCATAGAGATACAATATTAATACAGCGACTTTACGACAGGTGAAATTGAAATCATTTGACAAAATTGAATAGGATGTTACACTCATAATACAGATTGATAAAAAGTTAGTCTGAATACATATATACATAATTATGTATAAAAAACACTCCTTTTGTCGGTATTCGGTGCGGGATTCACATAGAGGCTAGGTTAGGCTAGGAAGCTAAACAATCCCCGCTGGCGTAAATGTCGTTTGCTATGCAGACGACACGTTGGTGGTCGCCAGCGGGGATACCTTCGAGAGGACTAAACAGCTCGCCGAGCTTGGGGTGGAAGTCGTCGTTGCCAAAATCCATGAGTTGGGTCTGGAAATAGCACCTCACAAGACCGAGGCGCTATGGTTTCACAAACTGCCAAGAAGCAGGGAACCACCCGACTCGTGTGTCCGAGTAGGTGAGTCGGATGTCGGGGTGGGGCGGTACATGAAGTACCTAGGCCTCACCTTGGACAGTCGCTGGGGCTTCGAAGAGCATTTTGATCGCCTAGTCCCCCGGATCGAGAGGGTAGCGGGTGCTATGCACAGACTGCTGCCCAATCTCGGGGGACCGAGAGAAGAAGTTCGCCGCCTCTATGCGGGGGTCATACGATCCGTAGCCCTTTACGGGGCGCCCGTATGGGCGAAGAGGTTGGCCATCCGACGCTGTCGAACAAAAGTCTACAGCGTCCAGCGTAAGATGGCCCTACGGATCGTACGGGGATACCGTACCGTATCCTTTGAGGCGGCAACTATTCTGGCTCGCTTTCTGCCACTGGATATTCTGGCGGACATGGATGCGAGGGTCTATGACTGAATCCGCATCATCCGCCAGAGTGGTGGAGGTGATCCAGAAGAGGCGATCAGACGGCAGGAGCGACTTATCGCATTCGCGACGTGGCGCGCAAGGCTCTGTGAGGAGCGGCATGCGCGCAAACGCGTTGTCGGAGCAGTCCTGCCGGTCTTCGAGGCCTGGATGCAGCGACAAGGTGGACGACTCACCTACAGACTTACACAGATACTCACCGGGCATGGGTGCTTCGGTGATTATTTGTGTAAGATCGGACGTGAGGCGACGGCGGCTTGCTTCCATTGTGGGAGCGACCAGGACTCCGCATCACACACGCTCGCTGTGTGCCCCGCGTGGGAACCCGAGCGGCGGATCCAGGTCGACTTGATCGGTCGAAATCTCTCCCTGCCAGCAGTCGTGTCGGCGATGCTGAGCGGGGATACGGCGTGGAGGGCCGTAGCCTCCTTCTGCGAGACCGTAATGGTCCAGAAGGAGGCTGCTGAGAGGGATCGGGAGAGAGCCGATCCCACCCGGAAACGACGCCGCCGAGGCGCAGCAGTGCCTCGTGGCGGCCCTCCTGCCCTGTAGCTGGGGCGTAGAATCACAGCTACGGTGTTCCCCTGCCTGTCGTAAAAGGCGACTAAATGGGGACCTTCGGGGTCGTGGGCAATCGGGGCGGGGGCCCTGAACGCCCAGAAGCGACCCCGAGGAGGACGATGGGTCGTTGTGGTCACGACTCATCGTGCGATAGCACCGCGAGGGTGCTGGGGGGAGGCATCACACTTCCCCGGGACGAGCTATCACAGCGCCGCGCGTGGAGGGGCGAGCAGGTACGCGATCTGCACGAGAGCCCGCCCCCCTCTGTAGCGCAGGTGGCGACCACCGTGGGGTTTTAGCCGGTAAAAGTCCGGCATAACCTGGCCGCTCCCCCCCAAGGGCGGTCGGGTATCCTATGAGGATTTCCCCACGCTAATAAAAAAAAAAAAAAAAAAAAAAAAGGAAGCTAAACAAATAAATTGCGGCTTGATACATGTTTAAACAAAGGTATTATGGGATTATTAATATGATATGTTGTTAGATCGGTGTATAAAGCTTCATTATATGCTTGTACATACGTCAGTTCCAAGAATGGCTAAAGAGAAAAACATTATTTTTGTAATGTTTCGGATTTTAATTAAAACCTCACAAAATTAATATGTATCGGTAATAGAACCGTCCCTTAAAATTGACAAATGTTTTCGATTTCGCCCTGTAGAGTATGTGCCGTGAGCACAGGTATATGCAACGCTGTCTTGCAACGATCTGCGCGTTAATAGTTTGAACGAATAAATAATGAATGCCTTATTTTATTTCTCGTTTTTTTATCGATACTTTTACCGAAAATCGGCGCTCATAAAGTCTAAAACCATAGTAAAAACTGTCAATCCCAAATTCACTGTCGATTTGGAACCTCTCAGAGAGATATAGGCTCTATCTCTCTCTGTGTTCTACCATCTATATAATGGGGAGTGTTCTCAAGAGTGTTTTGACCTAAGCCTCACCTTTCTACCACCTCACCGCTCGTCGGCGATGTGGAGATCATCCTCATATCCTTGAGCCGCCTCATCCACACAACGGTTCAGTCGTTCCTACTCCTACCTACCTACTAGGATCTCAATGGTCCGTCCATTGAGATCCTCATTACCTCAGTGCTACAATACGGGGTTCAAAAGAGGCGTAAAAAGTGCTTTTAAAAGTCACCAGCACATCGGCAATCGTTCTGGTATTGCAATTGTCGGCGGCCGGTGACCACTTACCATCAGGTGAACCGTCTGCTTATTTGCTAACTTATTATCTAACGAAATCTCCAGCTCAATTTATGATAAGAACTACCTGACGGCTTTCAATGTTACCATCACAACTTACCAGCAAACAAATATCTTTCATACAGCAAATTTCCCATTAAAGAATAATTAATTACCGAAAACCTAATCGCTCACATAATAACAGGCAAACTTAGTTAATTATAGGCCACCAAACAATTTCCAAGCCAAAACTGCCGAGCCGCCATCATAAACGCTCTTATTGAAAAGAAACGTATTATGAAATATTTCATACAACTTTAGTAATTAATGCCAAGGCGGGATGGAGGGCAACTCAACTATTTGATCTGGGCAAAGTAAGGAAGTTCACTCACTTATTACCGGGCAATTTCCGTAATATTCTACAATGAGCGCTATTTATGTTCCTATTCATTATGAATGGTTGATGCTTGATCTCGCTCTTTACTGTACAAAATCACTCGTTAGAAAGGGACTTCTTTTAACTCATAGATTAGATAAAATAATAGTTTTATGCCTTTTGCGATCGAGACCAGAGCCCGTGAGGGTCCGAAGCTCAGTGTTTTGCTCGCACTTTATCATCAAAATGTATCGAGGCCTCCGGAGATCAGCGAGTGGGTATCTTTTTCCGCCGACGCTTTAACTTGGCTATCCAAAGAGGAAACGCTGCTGAAAACCTTGCCGTTAATCGGTAGCAGCGGACTCGATGAAATGTTCTTTTTAAATACAGGGAGTTGTTTTGGTCGGCGACAAGCGACCCAGGAGCGGTAGTACAAAATATATATTCCCCAAAAATGGACTTAATTCCATTAAATACTGTAAATATGTTGAGAAATACCTAGTTCAATTTGAAATAAAATTACCGCAAAGTATGGTTACTAGGCACGTGCACAGACTAGAGCTAGGCACAAGCCGCCATCGCCCCACCCCTTTACTCTCTCGTACTCTCGTTGAGTATTATGTCTACACTTTAGCTTATTACATGATTTTCAAAAAATTTTTTTTTTTTTATTATTAAAAAAAAATTAAGTATTTTTTTATATTTTTTTTAGCACCAGTATCATTTGTATTATCGACCCTGAGTCGCTCGTCACTGACCAAAACAACGACCTGTATTGTAATGTGTACATATTTGTTGTAAATAAAGATCGTCTATTCTTACATTGATGACTTCATCCATTTGTTGGTTCACAATACTCACTTTGACCGATTTTTAGAATTAGGTAACTGACTTATTTGATATGTGTCTGTGGTAATATAGTATAGGTAATAACGTTTACTAAATTACGTTATTTTTATAGATATAACACAATATATTCCATCTACAACGAATGCTTATATGACGACAATAACTCAATCATCATGAACCAACTGCCTGAAAACTTCTGCTGAAACTCATGGCTGAAACAATGAGTCAAAATAATACTTTTGGAACGTAAAACGCGTAATTGAGCATTATAAAGTTATGACGCGGCGGATGGTATTCAACAGTAATGAAAAATCATGTAACAACCGGGAAGGATAGTTGTAAAATACAATAAATTGTTTCCCGCTTGTAGTTTTGAGCTCCATGTTATAAGAGCTAGCGTTCTAGGCATGGGACCATGGGGGTCCGAAGCTCGCCATTTTGCTCGCAATTTGTCATCACAATTGATCGAGTCCTCCGGAGGGGAGCTTTTTCCGCCAACGCGTCAGCTTGGCTATCCAAAGAGGAAACGCTGCCAGCCTTCTGGGAACCTTGCCGTTCATCGGAAGCAGCGGCAGACTTGAGGAAATTTTCTATTTATACAGGTCGTTGTTTTGGTCAGCGACGAGCGACTCAGGGTCGATAATACAAATGATACTGGTGCTAAAAAAAATATAAAAAAAATACTTTATTTTTTTTTAATAAAAAAAATAAAAAAATTAAAATTTTGAAAATCATGTAATAAGCTAAAGTGTAGACATAATACTCAACGGGAGTACGAGGGAGTAAAGGGGTGGGGCGATGGCGGCTTGCGCCTAGCTCTAGTCTGTGCACGTGCCTAGTAACCATACTTTGCGGTAATTTTATTTCAAATTGAATAAGGTATTTCTCAACATATTTACGGTATTTAATAGAATTAAGTCCATTTTTGGGGAATATATATTTGGTACTACCGCTCCTGGGTCGCTTGTCGCCGACCAAAACAACACCCTGTAGATTGTACTTTGTACATATTTGTTGTAAATAAAGCAAGAAATAAAATATTTGATAAGTGAAGTGGGGGCGGAACATAAATCCGCCCAGTATGCGTGGGGACTATTCACTTGCTCCGAACAAAATGGAACAAGCAACCACGTCGCGCCCAAATAAAGTAGGATAGTATCAACCGTGGCCGCATCGTCCGCTTTAGCACGTCTTATCTGATTTCGTCATCATGTGTTCGGGAGTCTGGTTTTTTTCTGAATTTTCCGTTGATTTGCCGCGTTTGGCATGGATTGATGTGGTAGGTTTTATAACATTTTATTGACACTTTGTGAGCGGACAAGAGTGCGTTTATTTTTGTTTCTTTTTTTAAACTTATAACCATAGCGAACTATTATAAGCCAAGTCAATGTTTAATGATTACATTTTTAAACTTTGAGTTCTTATTTGGTATCTATATTGAACCATGGTTCAACATGGGGTTCTTCAAAAAGGGTGTGAAGAGATTTCTGCAGGGTCGGCAACACGCGAGTAACACCCCTAGTGTTGCAAGCGTCCATAGGCTGCGGTAACCGCTTACCATAGGCGGATCGTATGCTTGTTAAAAAAAGCAGTGTATTACTTCCCACCGCTGAGCATTCTCTCGAAATTGATCATAACCCGCTAATTGATTATGGCTTGTTCCACACACACTCAGTTATAGCGGGACACTAGACCACCACAATATATGACATCGTAAACTACAGTCGCTAAGCTTCATTGTTCGTGTATTATTGCTTTTGCTAAAACAAACATCAGCCCGTTATGTTGAGAACTCTATTGGAAACTATTTCGCTGAATACTTACAGTAAATATAAATATTGTGAAAAGGACGTTGAACGCTTATTGTATTAAACCGTTCGTTTTATTGTTCACAGATAAATTGAGCATAAAATAAAAGTATCCTAAGCCGAATGTAAGTAAGAGTTACTTGTTAAACTAGAATAAGAAACTCATATGACCTTAAGAATATTATTGTTGGAATGTTATTTTGTTTTTTTTTTATAAGCTTTCATTTAGTATCATTTGTCTCGATGTCTCAGTGTCTGTCATCAAATCTTGCAAGTTAAATTTGACCCACTTCCCGGTGAACCACACCCGGTTCCCACTTGTGGTGAAATTTTGTATGTATATGTAAATCGGGTAACAATGCAATATTTTAAGACATGGAGCTGATCTGATGATGGATCCGGAAGGAGGCCATGGGAACTCTGTAATAAAACGACGCTACCCCATCGAGTTTGGGCTCATTTGATTCGTCTTGACAAGGACTCTGGTTCGAGGGTCTGATGATTAATTTGGTCGACATAAAAAGGTAAAAAAATCTTGTTTAAAAAGAAATTTAGTGCAATCTGAATTCCATTAGTAACAATTATGAGAAGTAAAGTTGCAATTTTTGTATTAAACCATTCATATAAGATACTCAAAAGATGTTTTGGCGAATGTGGTCACAGTCGTAACAAAGGAGAGCATCTTGAGGAGACCATAGCAAGGAGGAAGAATA
The DNA here is from genome assembly GCA_951394255.1 of Polyploca ridens. Taxonomy (NCBI): domain Eukaryota; kingdom Metazoa; phylum Arthropoda; class Insecta; order Lepidoptera; family Drepanidae; genus Polyploca; species Polyploca ridens. The sequence continues at coordinate 3,421,917 of OX596254.1, read as the reverse complement.
CATAGTACTACCTACCCGTATAAGTAAGAGTTGAGAATGGTTCTGCATTCTGCATCATCAACAGTAAAACTCAGTTTTAATCTTCTATGGAACGGAGCTGGACGTGTATACTTATGTACCTATCTAAACAACGGTTTCACCGTTTTTTTTTCTAGGAGGCGACTTCCAATTTCAATGCAAAATGAACTACAATTTTACACGCCAGGGCAATAAAACTCACCAATTCTACAGTAAAAGTTTTGATATTTACAGCTCATCGATTCAGGATCGCACCCCGCGGACTACGTACGTGTAAACTTGCAACTTATTTCCCGCCCTTACTACGTTATCGGCTGCAGAACTTTTGTTTTACGAACAATTAAGTGTAACCGCCCCTAAAGTTGGTATTTGGAGTTTATGAAGTGAGGGGCACACAGGGTTTTGCCACATTGTTCTGACATAGTTCTTCGTAGGTTTAATACTTTAGTTAAATAACATATGAAAATTATTATAATAAAAGACTCCGCTGCTTCATATAATATTTTAATAGTATTATTTCTCTTTCGATAAAAATGACAATATTTATCACAGAATAATCTATCTCTATGTTGATTTATTCATTAAAACATGCATGGAAGGTATTTTTTTTTATAATTCCTTATATTATTATTCCGTTTATTCACATTATTATACCATATGAAATATATTTTTACATATTATTATAAAGATTATTACAAAAAAAATTAATTAAGAAATATAAAAAATGGTGTTCCGCTGGTCTCGGGAGCAGGGTGGTTAGGGCAGCAGAGACAGGAACCTCTTCACAATGCGAGCCGTGTAGAGGAGTAAGTAGCCTTCTGGATCAGGTCCTTGATGTTTTTATCATTGTTAAAGTTTGTGTGATTGTATGCACACGCATTCACAATCACATTTATTATTATATGTAGTATTTATGATTAATATGTAGGTAGGTATAGATTTGTAAGATTACAATGGTGTTGGCAGAAAAACTAATTTATATGACCCCGCGGTTTCACTCGTGTTCCCGAAAGATATATTATTTTTTCCGGGATAAAAAGTATGCTATGTGTTAATAAATAAATAAATATCCTGGGACATTCACACACGGTCATCTGATCCCAATCCTGTTCAGTAGTTTTCGCGTGATAGAGTAACGAATAACATTTTCACAAATCGCATCTATTAAAACTTTCACATTTATCATTATTAGTAGGGTAGGGTGGGATTGTGTCAGGTGTGTCCCAAACTTTAGGGCGAACATGAAATGTAGGGTGGTGCGCGTTACACGATACTTTACATTGATAACATTGTTCAACACTTACAAATTTTATGATCCCTGTATTATGCCGCGTTACGCTTTGTTACACTTCACACGGTTACCATGAGTTCTTGTGAGATTAATATAAGTGCGTTAAAATTACCCTGATTATATTGTTTAACATGGTGCATTGTTTTGTAGTAAAGACAAGCTTTCGAGGCGTCAAGAGGTAATAAAAAAATAAATTAAAAATTAATTTATTAAAAGAAACAAAGAATTTTTAAATTATTAAAAGAAACAAAGAATTTTTTAATTATTAAAAGAGAAATAGTTATTTTTATTTTATAACTGAAGAGAAAATCAAGCTCTGTAGAATTTTGAATGTGAAATGAATTTTATAAGGTGTTTACATTTTGTTTTTGGATAATATTTTGATATTTATAGAACTTTTGGGTACTTACCTACATTTTAGTAGATGTACCTACCATTATTATCAACAATTTTCATGACTTTCAATCATAAAATCTAATAGAATTCGGACCGAAGTCAACAACCGTCTTTGTCATAACAAAATATTAGAACAAAGAACAGAATAACACTGAATCTTATTCCAAAGTTTCTCTCAGTCTTTGTCCTTATTTTTATTTGAAACGTGTCTATAGAAACAAACAATATAGACAAGCTGACGTCCGACTCTATTGCGAATTAAACTCCACAAAAAGCACATCAAATGTAACAGTTGCATACTGAATCTGCATACAACTGTATCCACGAATGAAAATTGTATTGAATAAAAAATTCTGTTGAATACAAAAAGTCTGAAAATGAAGCGTTAAATTGTGAAGATTGTGAAATAATTATGATTTGAGGCATAGTGTATAAACACTGAAAAATTTTAGAGATATTCGAAGATTTTGTAAAAAAAATCTTCGAATTTATACAAACTTTTTTTGGTGACTGTACTTTTTTGTCTGTTCTTGCATTGTCATCCAATATACTAATGTATACCAAATTTCAGCTCAATCGGACACTGGGAAGTGGGTCAATTGCAAGATTCGATTACATATACCGGACAGGTGAAACTAAACAAAAGCTTGTAATGAAGATACATCTTCGGATCCCTTTTAATGAATGTTACGTGCATGGAGGAGTGTGGAGGTTAAGGAGTGCAGAACCAGTCAAAGTGTTTTTTTTACCATAGAGCAAAGTAAAGGGTGAGGACAAGCCTGTGGATGGAGCATACATATGAGAATCATATTTATAAGTTCTCCAGGACTAGGAGTCATGAAACACATACGAAAAGAGTTCCGCAACGTTGTTGTCCGTGTAAGAAAATGGGGCGTAAACCTTTGTGACTTGTGACCGTTTGTTCGGTATGTTGACAACTAAACGTTGTCTTATGGTTCTCGCCTGATGTTTGGCATACTCTAAACCTTTCTAATCAGCTTTAATTATTTAGAGCATAGCGTTTAGTCACTCAAAGAGCAGCTCAACTAGGGAAGTACCTCCACCTTACAGAATACCGCATCCAAATAACTTGACGTTGTGTCCCTGCGCGTGAGTAAGGTCGCCAGAGCTCATTGGGGAGGAGGGAAAGGTCGGTAACGCGTGTGTGATGCCTCGCCAGTCGCAAGCGTCCATATATGGACATGGTTACCGTTTACCATCAGGCGGGCCATATGCTGTTTACCAACTTCGTCGAATAATTTTATTTTCCATATTATTTAAATACCAAAGTAACTCAGCTAGTCCAATTTTATTTCATTCACCGTAGACCCCTAGGCACCGTGTAATTCAAATAAATATTTCTGTAGGCACCTCTACGAATTCGCAGTATTTAGATCCTATTTTAATTTGAAAATAAAATTAATCCCTCTTACAACGCTTCGAGGCATAATCCGATTATAAAAGAGAAAATAAATTATTTTGAATACAAAAAAATGTATAGAAAATTTGGGAATAAAACGAGGTTAACTGGGACCTATTTGATGTAGTTTTTCTTCTTTGTTCAATCATGTTATGTTTCCCATGGAACCTATATATATACCTACATCGCGCTCCTGCGTTCTTAATCGGCAAAGTTAAGAGGAGCCACCCTGGCTGCAAGAAGTTTGAAAAATAGGTATTTAACAAATCTATTGCTGTCTCGCTGTTGCTGGGATATAAATGTATGAGGGACGATAGAGACAACTGCAGCTTGGATCGATTATACCTATATAAAATAGACGAAATCGCTATTTCGTAATCCCCAGTTTCCTCCTCCAATACTGGATCATTTTTTTTTTCAAGAATAGTCATAAGAAGGGCTTTGGCTATGTCTGTCGGTTTTCCTTTTATTTTTTATATTCGTCAAATTTGTTTGCTGGACGTCTGATAAGGGCAGTAAAAATGGCAGTTTTTGTGATTTTAGAAGGCTCCTAATTCTTATACTAATTAATTTATGGAGAAAAACACAACCGAGGGACACACAGTGATACCTACAGATTGCATGGTAAAATAATTATAGCTCTAGTGTCATTATCCAGAGAAGAAACTGAGGATTATGTTTGTATGGAACAAACGCCATCATCGTTTCCTCTTAAGCAATCACCGGTGTGGACGATATCTAGAAGGGTGACCGCCTACTGGTATTTCAACTCGAGCGTTTTCCGTGCTTCTGAAGTAACCTAAAGTTGTTGGTCTCGGCTTTCACTTCGCTAGTTGGAACTACCCTAGGCGGTTTGAAAACTCCATCAGTATAGGTTGACCACGAGCCTACGTCCACCAATCCGCAGTGGGCATGCGTGGTGGAGTGGGAATGGAGCTCACTCCCTTTCACCCTCATTTTGTGAAAGGAGGCCTGCGCTCAGCAGTGCTGAAGATGATGATGATGAGGACCATATTGACGGGCCAGTTGGCGCAGTTGGCTAAGGTTCACCTTCCATACCGCAGGTCGTGGGTTCGATTCCCACACAGGACATGCATTTGTATGCATGAACATGTCTGTATGTTCTGAGTCTGGGTGTAATTATGTATATTAAGTATGTATTTACAAACAAAAAGTAGTATATGTATTATATCAGTTATCTGGTTTCCATAGTACGAGCTCTGCTTAGTTTGGGATCAGATGACCGTGTGTGAGGAATGTCCCAAGATATTTATTTATTTATATACATAAATGTATGTATATTACATTAGGTACCTATCATTAGATATACAAATATACTTATACATTATTTATCTTATTATATGACTTTGTATAGACAACTGTATCAACTGTATCCATCTTTTATCTTATAAAATGTAGGAGGTTTCTCTTCTGCGAAGTCTGATATCTGAAACAAAGAACAAACTTAATTAGTAATTTAATAAATATATATAAGGTCCTAATAAATTAGTGAACTTCCTCTTGAGGGATGAATGTATAGCATAAAAAAAAACTTCTTTGATTTGTATGGAGTCTCTATGCAAGTCAAAGAAGTGTTTTTTTTCCTCGGATTATTTTTCTAATATTATTTTTTGATTACTAATGACCTATACATTCATTCCTCAAGAGGAAGTTCACAAATTCATTAGGACCTTATATACAGGGTGTAACGGAAACTGTATATACATTACAGTAATCCACTTTTTTGGTACGAGGCGCACAGATCGCGGAAGATAAAATTTTATATTAATATTAGTAAGGGACGCAAAATGACAATGACCCTCATTGACCGGTGATATGTTGGTTATGATTTTAATTCAAAAAACTTGAATTAAAAAATTTTGTTTGAATTTTTTAGTAATGTATTTTGAGCTGAAACTTTTTATAGAGAGTCTGTACCTGATGTAGTCTTCACCCCCTTCGGATGTATATACCCTTTCCGTTACACCTTATATAAGTTGAAGGCGGACTTCCGATAAGGTGGTAATTGACCTTTGACCTTCATACGTGCCTTCATAAAACCTTATTTCAATAAATGGCTTTGATTTTGAGATTGTTGCATTATCCTTGCATTAAAGGTATTTATCGACGACGTCGGTAAACTAGCATGTGGCCCGCCTAATAGTAAGTGGTTATCGTAGCCATAAGGACGCTTGCAACACACGGGGCATCAGTCACACGTTACCAACCCTTACCCCCCCTCCAATGAGTTCTGGCGACCTTACTCACGCGAAGGAAAACAACATTAAGATATTTGTCTGCAGCATTCTGTAAGGTACCTACATCGCCAGTGTAGCTGCTCACAAAATAAATATGCTCGCGAAATAGTTATAAACAATTGTTTTGCTAAAAAAAAAACATTTTTAATAGGTACAAGCTTTTTATGGTGACAGTACTTTTTGTTGTCTGTACTTGCATTGTCATCCAATATACTAATGTATAGTATCAAATTTCAGCTCAATCGGACACTGCATGGAAAGTGGGTGAAATTCAACTTGCAAGATTCGATTACAGACAACGGCCAGTTGAAACTAAATAAAAGCTTTTAAAAATAATTTTTTGTTAAAAATTTCATTTTTATTACAAGCTTTTTTGTTGACTGTACTTGCATTGTCTTCTAATATCTGGGGGCACGGCAGTGCCCCCCGCCAAGACGAGCCAAGCGAAGCGCAAGGGCACTACCTACCTTTTCTCGAAGCGCTTCGTCGTTTTTTTGAAGCCTCATAACTTGGGTTTGGATTATACCAGATAAACAAAATTCTCGGGATATGTTCGGTCAATAGTAAACTTATTAAACATATTAAATTTCAATAACATAGCTCTTATACTTTAGATTTTATTGATACCTAAAAACCCCTTTAAACTACTACAAGAACTATTGTATAACAAAAAAGTAACAGTGAATACATTTTTCACCTTACTCTCATGTGACAGTAGCGAAACGGCCAAGCCACATATTTTGATTACGGTGTAGAGTTTGTGAAGTTAGGGCTTGTAGAGCAAGGGCAAGTAGAGTTAAAAGCTTGGCTCTACATGAGATCTGATAACTTTTTGATAGTGCAAGCCATATGTCTTGGCGGCAACATTTTACATAAAAATGTTTTTGGTGGGATACTAATGTACACCAAATATCAAATTAATCCGACCACTGGAAGTGGGTGAAATCGACTGGCAAGATTCCACCCGAACGAACAAACATACATACATAGGTACATTGCAAGTTAAATAAAAGCTTGTAATAACAGGTAAATAACAAACGCAGAAAAGTAAAAAGCAATTTTTTAGGTCGAATTTCGTTATTGAATTGAAAATAGAAAACATAAAATAAGCACGGATCAGAGTACGTTTTATGTGCGAAATATAAACCAACATATCTTTTTAAAATATACATTTCCATTCCAGTTTCTATTTTTAAATCCTCGCTTATTTTGTGTTCTGTGTAATTAAAAAAACTCGTACTATAACCTCTCGATAAAAACATCACTGTAGTCATTCTTAATTAATTGAACCTATCCAGAACCTTCGTTGGGAAATCAGCGTTTTTATTAGTTGGCTTAGTTAAAACTCCTAAACGAAAATCAACTTTAAAAGAGAAGAACTAAGATTGAATATTCCGGGTAGTGCGATCGTTTTAATTTGCAATTTTCTGGCTTACTATTACAGAGGGATTAAGTTCTAGCCACGGATAGAATCTTTAATTTCCTTAGGGCGTTACTGCCGACTAGATGATATTTGATTCAGGTTCTCCGTTCTTGCAAGGCATAAGATTAAAGGTAATATTTTTATAGCTTTCACTGTTCTCTTCGGATGTACCTTGTCATCTGTTTCTGTCGTAAAACGTGAAAAATCTGTGAAGTGGAGTTTTTGGCTTAGGAGTTTTTGTGAAATGACTGTCGTTTTATGTTTATTGAATTTGAGCGCTTTTTAGGTTTATATAAATACTAGCTGTCCCCCGCGGTTTCACCTGCGTTCCCGGGATATAAGTAGCCTGTCGTTTTCCATACCATAGGCTATCTGCATGTCATTTCATGACGATCCGTTAAGTAGTTGAGGCGTAAAGGCGTAACAAACGAACAAATAAACAAACAAACTCACATTCGCATTTCTAATATTAGTAAGGAGTAAGGATATAGGATATACGATTAGTAAGGATGGCAAAATAGTAATATTTTTTTTCTTCATCACTAGGAGCCATGTGATGTTCAAATTGTATCAGAATAGTTGTAAGGAAGATAAAGGGAAATCTTCTCTACGTAGTTAGTAATCTCTACTACCTACAACATTGGTGTACTTTGATGTTTATTGGATAAAACGCCACCGATATTATTCTAAACTCGAAACAAATACGATTTGCAATGAAAATGCATCGTCACTTGCAAGTTCTCGCCAAAGAGCCCCTTGGGCCGTTCCTGTCTCTTCAATTCGTCTTTCACTTGTTTTCAAGTCCCAGTCTTCTTTAAATTATCTTTTCGTACCACTTGCTCAAAAAAGTGACATTCTATGCCACAAAAAGCGAACATAACAATAGTCATTATTAATCTGTTAAAAACAGGGAAAGAAAATTGTACTGAATTTCATTCATCCTCTAGGGGGAGAATGTGATTTAAATTTGGAATACTTACCGAAATTTATACTGAACTACATCTGTGTTTACACCATTGAGTTTGTATATAAAGCATTATACATCTTTTTGAAAAAGGAATACGCAAATCAACTCATCAACAATAAATGTACCGAACAAAAATGTAACTCTCTCTATCAATAATTGAACCAATGTTAACTTTTACTTTTAATTGTCATTATTTTTAATAAATGCTTATCTCATATTATTATTGTGTTAATTTTTTCGCAAATGGTACGAAAAGTAGAGTATTTTCCTCGGTGATAAAGCTGTCTTAGTCTTAGGTGAACTTAAATCCCTCGCTACACTCAGGACTCGTCTTAAACCCCTCGCTTCGCTCGTGATTTAAGTTTTTAACACCCTCGCTGCGCTCGGGAGTAAACCTCGAGTCCTTCGTTACGCTCGCGATTTAAATCGTCACCCGCGACAGAGGACACTGCTTTATCCCTTTGGTTAATAATCTACTATTTCCTTTGATGTAGGAGCCGAGGTAGATTAAATTGTCCACCGTTGCGATGCCCTGACAAATATTGGGGCCTGAGAGTACACCTGCTCGGTCGACCACCAGCCCCATGGCCTCACTCTCAGTTTCCAGACGACTCAGTAACGTTTCCATTTCCTCCATAGCTACCGTCTAAGGACATTAAGCTACCCTATAAGATCTGAAAGTATTATTTCGCTCTGTTACATGCGGTATACTAACTGACTTGTCTTAATGAAGAAGTTACAGGAATACACGCGATGTAATATAATATTTGCGAGCAAGCGAGTACTTCTTGTTTGAGTGTGTTTGTTCCCGTAGGCGACAACTTTTAATCACAATTTATACAAAACATTGAAAAGGACTAGCTAACAAAAAAGATAAACAGACGAGACGAGCAGGAGTACGCGAGAAAACTTTTGAATACACAATGCTATGTACCTAACGTTGTGCCCTTCATTTTATTGTATTTTGATACCATTGGAAGGTTTCTCGAATTTGATTCCCTTTTATTTTGGCATTTTACGTCACTATTTTAATAAATGAAACACTATCCCCCTTACTCATAAAACGTTATTGAACTAATAAGCTGATTAAATGGTCACCTAAATAACGTCAAATTGTTTGACAATGACAGCAAGGTGACGTTATTTATTTGACCATTTATTCAGTAGATTTAGTTAAATAGCGTTTATGAGTAAGGCCGTATTACATTTGACAAATAAATGAATGCACATCTATAAAAATATGAACAACATCCTTTAGCACTTAAGCCGCGTTTACATTGTCCAAGTTCTTGCACGTAGATTTGGCGAGAGTTGCGAGGTTTGATTAAAAACTACTTGCATGTGTTAGATATTTGGTTAAATCTGACTTAAATATTTACTTGATGAATTTATTATTTGCAATGGCAACACTATTGAACCAAGTTCTTGATAAATTTATTATTTGCAATGGCAACACTATTGAACTAAAGATTATTGTTTATTATTTAAACTTCCGGTGCAATCATTAAATTGAACTTCCGGTGTAACTTAATGTTATTCTAAAATTATAATATTGATAACAATGTTATTGAAATAATTACAAAGAAATGAAATGAGTACTATGATAATTTAATTGTTGATAATCATTTTATTGTGAAGTAAGGAGATTTGAATACTTCCGATTAATATTTTATGATGAACAATGTAGTAGCTTTGCTGAATCATGTTATTAATCATACCTAAATTCTATAGTAATTATTCCAATAATTAACAACGAATATTATAATTTTTATGATAATGGTTTACTAAAGTTGTTATTATTATGTTAGTGACACTTCCTGATAAAATGTATCCGGTCATGATTTATTGAGACTTCCGTCCCTGTGATTGGTCGAGACTTTTAGTTGTTGAATAAAGTATTATAAAATAGGCGGGAAGGTCTGGGCTCAGTTCAGTCTTTTGTATTTTGGAAGTGATTGCTTGTTATAATTGTGATAGTGCCCGTCGATATAAAGATAAGTATATTTGATATTCTAATGTTTAACGATTGATAATTTTATATAATAATAATGTGTGTTCTGTGTATTTCTGTTATATACTGAGAATAACTCTGAATATGTGTAGTGGCCATACATAAGCCCTTTATATTGAGTTTCTTACCGGTATCTTCTCAATATGGTCGGCCATCCGAACCGGAAGTAGATTTGAGAGTGAATTCATAGTTGTGGCTATAGATATGATGTTTGAATAAATACATTCTAAAGTTTGGCCTAAATGATTATTTATTATTCTGACCCTTTAGTACTCTGATATAGTTAATTATACCTGATTTTGATTAATGCTATATAATTCGATTAGAATAACTATCCTAACGCTTGAATTACGTAATCTGATACTTATTGTCTATTATCTGAATTGATCAATTTATTGAGAATTATATTAGAATTATAAATGAGTAAAATCAATTTAAATATTAAAGTTCTAATTAGAAACCTAAAAGTGAATAAATGAAATACCTACATTGAAGTGTGGTCTTATAATTTATTTATTAATACCTACCCTACTTTAATTCCGATGTTTCTACATTCTATAAGGTGGAACTTTAAGTAAATAGTAAGTATATACATAGCTTAGCCTACTTGGCAACTCAGGATTCAAATTTAGTACATTCATATATTGAGATGATATATTAATTTATTCATTTTTGGTAGTAAATAGGTGGTATAATCTTTCTAAATGAGATGATCAGCACTTCCTTAATGATGATGATCAGCCCTTTCTAACATCAGAAGTGGGATACGCTTAATCTGTGCCCTTAAACTAAAATGTTGTACTTGTTTTTCTAGAAATCGTGGAGTTCCGGAAGATGAAGTACATTGTTTCACAACACCACTGGACAAGTTGAGGCTGACGATAACCCGTTGAATTACCCTAGAAGCATTATTCTACATCCTGTCTGAAAGAAGATCCATTGACGATAAGCGCAGCAAATGATGCTGGTTATTTGGTCTGGTAAGGCCTTGCAAGGGCGTTATATTTTTATACTATATCTTTTTATCTTGATATATTGGTGTTCCAAGTATGATAATGTCCATAAAATTCACATTTGGTGTGTTACGCGTAAAATTGATTGATTTCCATTTGGTATAATTGGAATTATTTAAGTAACAATATAGAAAAAAAAAACTTTTTTTTGGTTATTGTTACAATTTCGCGATTTATTATATTTAATCATCTGTATTTACCTGAAAAGAATGAAAGACGATATTCCGTTGATATAATTTGAATTTGGAAGCTTATTGCATTTTTAGAATTCTACGCTCTGAAGTAAAAAAAAAAAACACGTTATATACGGCTTGGTATAGAAGTGTAGAAATAGAACTTAATTTTTTTTGTATGCTGAAAACATTTTACTGTTTGTGTTATGATTGGTCCTCGTGTGTTTATAGCTGGCGTAAACAAGTTTTGATAGTTGCGTTATGGTTGGTAATTTTATACCTAATATTACCTTTTTAAACATTAAATTTTTTATGGTATTAAAATGCTAACTCGATCGTGCTAATGTTTATCTAAAATAGTTTTAATTAAATTAACTTAATTTGATTTTGGCAAGTTAAATCTACCTTTTTACTAAATATCTGCTATACATATTTTCTAGTTCATACTCTTATGTAATAGTCAAACTTGCAATGTTCGGAAGATTGCTTCTGCTGAGAAGAGTCGCTAAACTTAGCAATGACGGTTTTCAGAATAAACAGATATTTTAAGACATTTTAAGTTTTATGATGACGCGAAAAGGACATACCAACCAATACCTGAATTTGTTTACATTAGTAGAAAAGGATACCGGCTAAAGATTCAGAAATATTTATTTATTTTGAAGGAAATTAATAGAAGCGTTTTACCTGAAAATAAAACGCATATTAAATACTTACCTTATTTGAAACCTTATAAATGAGATAGGCCTTCCTTGTTTTCTGCTCTAGACTTCCTTCTTTGTCTACCCAAATATTGCCGTCTCGCTCGCACATCTCCCCACTATCCACCCAGGCAGAGCGCGAGCTTGAGCCACGCGCGCTATCTCGTCATTGAGTCGAAATACCAGGCAGAACTAAAAATTAAGGTTTCAAATAAGGTAAGTATTTAATATGCGTTTTATTTTCAGGTAAAACGCTTCTATTAAAACTTGACCGTTATTTGAAACCTTATAAATGAGACGTGTTTGTTTTCGCCTGGTGAAAGTGGATGCCAATGTGATTTTATGCTTGTAGCATAAAGTTATTTGTGAGATAGGTATTGTGTGATTTCTGTGATTTCTCCAGTATAGGTCATACGTGTACAGACTCCTGTGTAAGTCTGAAGGTATCGTGAGAGAGAATAGGTATCAAAAATACTAAGATGTGCGAGGTACTGTAATTTTATTTATAAAGTACAAACGAAATATGTAGGTGTAAATGGCTAGAAGCAAAGATCTTAATCAAATCATTGATGAGCATAAAAACATGTATCGTATGTGATTGAAAAGCAACATTCAAGTATTTAATTAATCATGCGAAGATAATGTGATCCCGCGATTAGTGGCTTATTATCAGCTATATGGTAACTGTCTGAAAGGGTTGCAGATCTCTAATGGGCATGAGACCAGATTTAGTGGATCTGAACTGATTATGCCAGCACCAGCGATGAATTATTCTATTTCGCACCCTATTAAAGATGCAGCTTTGGCAGGTCTTGTCAATAGTTGGTGGATTTTGCTGTGTTACGTTTATCGTATAAAAGGCGAATACAATCTGTACACACAGTAATGTATAGCTATATGTTTTGCTATAGTCTATGTACCTACCGACATTATTATTCTCCGACACGTGTAGGTACATCATATATTCTAATCAAAACGTTAATTACATACAGTACATTTTTACTTACATGTGGTATTTTGCTATAATCACCAGCAACATTACTGCATAAACATTAACCAGAAATATAAGTTTAAAAGACCGATCAAAAGTAACATCATAACATAACTTTTACTTGTTCTAAAACTGGAAAGTGAAGTCATGTAGGTACAAGGGTACTTACACAAGGTACAAGGTTGAAGGCAACCTTAACACACTACAAAATTAAGACAACGCTGTGTCGGTCTGGATATACAAAATTCGTTACTTAAATTTTAGATATGTTTCTAAAAATTACACGAGTCTATCGACTATCTATCGTATCAATATATATCAAAATATGTCCAACCAACACATGAGAACTAAAACTGCATACATTTGATACCACTGACTTATTCAGCATAATGAACATTCATCTAAGTGTAAGAAGCAAGTAGTTAATAACTTTATTAATACAGGAGTCATTGTGACAAATGGACTACTTAAGTTACTGTTACTTAAGTTTTATTTCAAACAAGCTACGGTTAGAAGCGATTTTTCAACAAAGATGCCATGGTTACAACAAGCAATCCAATACTCATATTTCTATAATTCCAGACCATCTTATGGTACATACCTACTTGGAGGTAGAAAAACCGTCCATGTATCTATCGATAGCGCTGTATCGTGAATGGGACTGTCAAAGCTCTGAACTTGAGGTCTGCCCTCCGAAATATTATCGAGGAATTAGTTACTAAAAGTTTGTTTCGAACCAATTTAGCTGAGGTAGCAGTTAAGAGATTAAACAAGATAGAGGGTAATGTTAAGCTAGGTGGTAATTCCACGTGGAACAAAGGTGCTTTTTCTTCGTAAAACATTTATTCATGCTTTAGTCTAAATACAAAACTTTCAACTAAGTATGTACATTCCATATTATTGTGCAGGCGTATCCGCTGTGTAAGTGCTCCTCGAGCAGTAGTTGGTAATCAGTAACAATAGACGAGGATCTAATCTAATATATGAAAGAAATTGGAATGTTACATTCATATGACGATGATACGGTTCATCAGATGATTGTCACCCTCATTCCGAACATAGGTGACGTTTAATTTAGATATTGTCATGCTTTCGAGATAGCGAGGAGTGCTTTGTTATTGCAATGCAACATTTTCCTGGCTAAACAATTGTTCGACTGTTTATTGCGCTTACAGGCTTCATCTGATTATAAATTTCAATAGAAAATGAGATTGCGATTGCAGTTGAATCAAAAAAGTATGCTGAATCACGGTAGTGCAGACTCTTTCGGGATATTACCAAGCTCGATAAGTTCAATAGACCGATTAGGCTCTAAGGTGATTTTGAAAGAAAATCAATAATATTTCTAGTATTCCATTGAACCCCCAAAAAACCCTGCGAGGGTGGGTAAATTTGTCAACATAGTGTAAGCCTCTGTAGCACAATTTTAATCATTCTTGTTTTAGAATTAAAACATAACGCCTTGGAAGGCAGGAGAAAGTCATTCAAATAATCGATAATATGTATTCCTTATTCCCTATATGCTTGTTACCCCATTGGTTAATTAAGCAAAAAACTTTTGGCTGAGACCGAAAGGTAGGCAAGTTATCTATGTATAATATAGTTACCATTATTGGTCATAGATTCGTATGTGCGTCGCTCACATTTACTAGTGAAAACATGCCTGAGATCTGAATTTTGCACAACCAGTCAGGGTTGAAATAAATCAGCGATACGGTAAACATTTAATTCGTATCACACGTTATAATAGGTCAGTGAGATCAAATCAAAATCAAAAAGTCATTTATTCAGTTTAGGTCCTGATAAGGCACTTATAAACGTTAATTTGTTACATACAGTTGAATTTACCACCGGTTCGGAATACACTTAAACTGAGAATTGAGATTCACCACTTTTTAGCATCAGCAGACAATGTTCAATGGTGCGGGTGGATATCTGATACCACAGTACTGAACCGAATGACTTGACATTACCAACGGTTTTTTGGTAAAACAATACGCATCGACAGTGTATTATATTATTTTCAGTATATAAACCGGGGGTGCTTAGATGTCACCCTGCTGGTGGAATAGAATTTATTGTCCCGCTTTGAAATTATTAAATGTCAATCTTTAAGCACCTTGCAAAAAACGAGTATGGTAAGACCCCTGCGAGGGATAAATATATAAGAACAAGTCCGTAAGGGCACCAACCTCCAAGTCAAGTACTTAAGAGTACGCTGTAAGGGTACATTTTCCAGTTACTTGCCCCTGTGAGATTTGATAATGATGGGAAATATGCGTAGAGGCATCTCGGCATAGGACTTTGCAAATGTACATTTTAAAACCAACATGGGAACATGTGGGTATTAGAGACTGTGCGACAGAACATTTCAAATCACCTGTCCTTGCATGGGTTGATTTAGATGGCGATTGTGAGAAGAGGCACAATATCTAGGTAAAGTACCCTGCGTTGAGGGTATATATTTCGAGTCCCTTTTTCCTACGAGGCAGGGATAGAGTAAAAATCTGCTTTGACCTGTTTCTAAAGCAGGATCATTTAATTTTTAATTGAAAAGCAAAATAGGTTTTCAAACACCACACTGCCTTTTTAATCCTTTCATCGTTAATGTGCGTAGACACACCATCCAAACGTAGTACCCTGCGAGAGTGTATTCTAAGGTCACGCAAAGATTCATATGCGTCAGGCGCGACATGATGTATTTGAAACCAGACTTGAAGGGTCCATTTCAAGTCACCCTGTAAGAGGTTGATTATGATGGAAAATGTGCGTACGGGCAGAAAATCCAAAATAATACCCTACATTTCTGTCCCTGCAAGCGGTTGATTAATATGGGGAATGTGTGTACAGGCATGACATCCAAGAAAATACCTCACGAGGCTATATTTCAACTCATCTGCCCCTTCAAGGGGTTGACTATTATTGGTAATGTGCATACGGAGTACTGGCACAACATCTCAAAAGAACACACGCGAGGGTATATTTCAACTCACCTACCCCTGCAAAGGGTTGATTATTACGGGGAATGTGCATACGGAGTAAGGGCACAACATCCAAGAGAATAAATACCCCGTACCCGTACATTTCAGTGACTGCCCCTGCGTGGAGTTAATAATAATGGGGAATGTGCGTGCCGGCCCAACATCCAAGCAAATACTCTGCGCGAGTACGTTCTAAGTCACCTGCCCCTGCGCGGGGTTAATAATAATAAGGAATATGCGTACTGGCACAAGATCTAAGACAATACCCTGCGCGGGTATGATTTAAGTCACTGCCCCTGCGCGGGGCTAATAATAATGGGGAATGTGCGTACGGGCACAACATCCACGAAAATACCCTGCGCGGGTATGTTTTGAGTCACCTGGCCCTGCGCGGGTTGGTGTATGGATCAGACTAGCTTGCTAAGCAGGAGCATTTGATCCTTTTTATTAGAGGCAAAAATGTTTAAACTTTTTTAAGCACTGTAACTAGACTAGCAATAATGGCAGGCGAAATTTCTGGTTAGCGGATCACAATTCCTCATTTGAATAATTTCAGTACAAATAAGTTGTAATAATTCTAATTCACTACATAACACTTTAAATTCTTTTTTATTATCAATCAACTTCTTTCACTTTTCACTTTTAATCACCGCTTCATTGCAAGATCCTCAACAGAGGTTTATTTAAGTAACTAGTAACATACAAGCTAGCACAAAGTTGTTACAGCGGCAAATTTCTTAAAAATATTTAACTATATAATAAATTGTTATTCAGACGGCACTGCTAACGTTTTCGACACCTTAACATCGCCTGCGGTCATTATTAATTTTATTATAGATCCGAGAATCAGATATATGAGATATATGAGGCATTTGGATTTACTTGAGGACCTTACTCGACCCAGTGTTACGCAGCCTTTTAGATCATTTTTGCTCAGGGCAGTATCCGTTATCACTATTCGCACGTTGTGAAGCACTTGATGTAATTTAAATATTAATGTTCAACTGTGAACAAAACAGGAACTAACCTAGGAAAAACCAAGGTTAATAAATTAATAAAAGCAAAATATCAATAAAAAGTGGGTAGATTAAATAGTTTAAGAATTAGCTGTTCAAAGACATGAACATAAAATATCAAAATTAAATTAAAATATCGAACGGTAACACCGTTAAAATCATTATATTATTATTTTAATAAACTAAGAAGGAACAAAGATAAAATATACAAATAACTTACGAGTGCCTAGGCTAGGCTAGGCACAACCGTCCGTTGCAGAAAACAGGACGCCAATGACGAGATAGCGCGCGTGGCTCAAGCTCGCGCTCTGCCTGGGTGGATAGTGGGGAGATGTGCGAGCGAGACGGCAATATTTGGGTAGACAAAGAAGGAAGTCTAGAGCAGAAAACAAGGAAGGCCTATCTCATTTATAAGGTTTCAAATAACGGTCAAGTTTTAATAGCAAAGTATCAAAACTACAGAGGTCCTCTCATTGGGGCTGCCATAGCACTGTGCAGTGGCGCCTCCATTATTTTCTGTACTTTCTTGCCAGACTGTATGTACGGTAGGATTTCTCGTCTTCGCATAGCAACAAAGGCAAGAAATAAATGTGTAGATGAGTTGTGACGCCATTTTTAAATAGTATAGAATAGTAAAAATTATGATGTTCTTTTTGGTTTGCAATTCAAAGAATCACTAATCAAATCGAAAATTCAAAAAAAAATAAGTTATTATTTTGATTTTTATCGTTTATTTTGACTTTATTACTGGTTTGAGTTGACAAGTTTAAAAAATCATTTCTTGCTTGTAGCAATGGCTTCACAAGTTTATGTGACACCGTTTACTTGGTTGATTCTTGTTTTATGATACTATCGTTACCAAAAATGATTCAATTTTTAATAATTGAGCGTACATGATGAATGGAACAGAAAAAAAAAATATATTAAGAATTTCTGAATACGCTAGATGACAGTTTGTTTTTTTGGTGTCAATCGAACATGTTTTTGTTGGGATCAAATTTCTGTACGGGGCCAATTATTATTATTAGAGTACTAGAAGTCTGAAATGAGAGTCAAAGTCGGAGAGCGTCGAATACGCCCCATACAAATGGATACCTACTCTAACGTGACAGAGAAAAAGAGAAAAAACACGTATTTTGTCATGTTGGTCATGAAAAACTGCGTTTAGGTACATATTGCAGCAAAGGGTCCTGAAAGTAGCTTTTATTTACTTTCGGATGATAAAAAATGCGTAACTAACAGTTTGAACTTTGAGGTCTCGACATTAAATAGTTTTGTTTTGTAGCTTTTATTTACTTTTGGATGATAAAAAATGCGTAACTAACAGTTTGAACTTTGAGGTCTCGTCATTAAATAATTTTGTTTTGTTTTCTTCGTTTTTACACTTATGTATGTAAAATTTAACATGAGTCATCATCCCCGTTGACCATAACACAGCGCATAGGAATTTTTCTAAATATTATTTCCACTGACAATTTTCGTAGTAATTGTTGCTCATAAAGTTTATAAAAAAAAATACCTAAAAATATTCATTAAATATGAAATATCTATAAATTTCATCTGTAGCTGGTTCGAAATAGCTTTGCTTTGACTATGGTTGTTGGCAATACCATAATTTAAATTTACTTTAGGATTTACACCATTGAGAATTATTCCTGTATATTATGTATGGGTGAAATCGGGGCATTGAAATGAAATATTTGATTCACATGAGACGACTACTTTGACTAAAACATTTATTTGTTTGCAATTCGTGATGTTTATTGTACACTGATTATTGGAAGCTAAAAATATTAAACATAGAATTGTCAGTGTGGCCGAGCGGTTGTAAATTATCTTTGAGTATTACTGATACCTCTATGTAAATTATATTATGTAGAATTCTATAATAATTACGTAAGTACCTACATGAAATAAAATGGAAATGTATTTAAGATTCGTATTTTAACATAAATGGTCTTAGAGTATTTGATAGATTTTGTTTTGGCAAAGACTTATTTATGAATATGCAAAATTATTTGAAAATATCCATATGACAATGATATAATCTTGGTGCCAAATACTAGATTTGATATAATTGAGGTAGTGTCGTGGTGATTAATTAATTAATCACAGGTCATTCACTGCACCAATGGTTGATTGAATTAATGAATAATACGTTTATTAGTAGAAATTCAGATACATATTCTAATTATGATTGTTTAAATTAATTTCATTCTCTTTTACGATTATAAAAAAAAAAAATTCATTTATTCAATCAAATATAAAATATAATTTAAATCTATGGTATTTTTGTGAAACTGAGTTAATATTATAAGATAAACATTTTCATGATGTTTGTATGTAATGGTGGATAGACAATATGTTCACGGACTGTTGATATATTTTAAATTGTTCCGTGGGGCGATTACGTAACTAGGTTTTAATCATTTTTGAATTGAAATCTGTTCTAAAATATAGCGATTTACTGAACTTTTTTTACATTCTGATAACTGCAAATACAAACAGTGGTTCATTAGAAATGGAACCATTCCCGATTTTGTAATATTTCTACCGAGAATTAGAGGTTATTTCAATCTGAATTTCATTGCCATAGGGTTGCGTAATCGACATACAGGTCTGTCTCTTATGCAGCAGATGTGACACTAAAAGATAATGATATCGTTTATATTAAAGTGAACGAACACTTGTCTCTTTACTTTGATTATGACTGTTCCATAAGCTATGCTGTGCTGGCTATGCTTTTGGTTGTTCGACTATGTTATATAATTAATTATTATTAAATGTATACATTACTATAATGTTGACGTGTCTATGGCACAGATATGTGACTGTACCTGTGGCTATGCCTGTTGTGTCTGTGGTTGTGCCTATGGCTTGAACTAAGTAATTATGATTTATTGGTTTTCGCCAGAGGTTCGCTCACGCAGAATTCATAGAATTTCATTCTACCGTCAACCGATTTCGATAAGTGCCAAGCTCAATTTAATTAATCTGTAAAAACTATGAAAATGTATTCAGTACTTTCAAAGAGTTGTGTTCAATTTTAGTCTATTAGTCTTCCTTCATCGTTCAATCGGTTTTTGGTAAATATATTTGAATGGACAATCATACTGGTTTTACAGTTTTATCATGTGTTTAAATAATTTATATTTTATTCCTACCATTGTGCCAACGGCCATACCTGTGACTGTACTCGCTGCTATACCTGTGGTTATGTCTGCAAATAAAACGTGGCTTTGTTGTACTTCTGGCTGTGCTTAAGCCTGTGGCTATACCTCTGGTTTTCCTTTTGGTTGTGCCTAGACGCCAGGAATACAACAGATGTCATGGATAAATGTTTTGTTGTAACGGTTAGTACTTACTTCGGAAATGAGATGAATTGTATTTAGAAATATTTTAATCTATGATTGTGCCAATGGCCTTACTTGTGACTGTACTCACTGCTATAACGGGGGTTGTGTCTGTAATTAAATCTTACCTTTGCTGTACTTCTGGCTATGCTTAAGCCTGTGGCTACACCTGTGGTTTACCTTGTGGTCGTGCCTAGATGCCAGAAATACAGCAGGTGTCGTAAATAAATAAATGTTGTTGTACTGTTAGTACTTCGAGAACGAAGTACATGTCAGTTTGGCCGTGTTAGATATTTGGTTAAATCTGACTTAAATATTTACTTGATGAATTTATTATTTGCAATGGCAACACTATTGAACCAAGTTCTTGATAAATTTATTATTTGCAATGGCAACACTATTGAACTAAAGATTATTGTTTATTATTTAAACTTCCGGTGCAATCATTAAATTGAACTTCCGGTGTAACTTAATGTTATTCTAAAATTATAATATTGATAACAATGTTATTGAAATAATTACAAAGAAATGAAATGAGTACTATGATAATTTAATTGTTGATAATCATTTTATTGTGAAGTAAGGAGATTTGAATACTTCCGATTAATATTTTATGATGAACAATGTAGTAGCTTTGCTGAATCATGTTATTAATCATACCTAAATTCTATAGTAATTATTCCAATAATTAACAACGAATATTATAATTTTTATGATAATGGTTTACTAAAGTTGTTATTATTATGTTAGTGACACTTCCTGATAAAATGTATCCGGTCATGATTTATTGAGACTTCCGTCCCTGTGATTGGTCGAGACTTTTAGTTGTTGAATAAAGTATTATAAAATAGGCGGGAAGGTCTGGGCTCAGTTCAGTCTTTTGTATTTTGGAAGTGATTGCTTGTTATAATTGTGATAGTGCCCGTCGATATAAAGATAAGTATATTTGATATTCTAATGTTTAACGATTGATAATTTTATATAATAATAATGTGTGTTCTGTGTATTTCTGTTATATACTGAGAATAACTCTGAATATGTGTAGTGGCCATACATAAGCCCTTTATATTGAGTTTCTTACCGGTATCTTCTCAATATGGTCGGCCATCCGAACCGGAAGTAGATTTGAGAGTGAATTCATAGTTGTGGCTATAGATATGATGTTTGAATAAATACATTCTAAAGTTTGGCCTAAATGATTATTTATTATTCTGACCCTTTAGTACTCTGATATAGTTAATTATACCTGATTTTGATTAATGCTATATAATTCGATTAGAATAACTATCCTAACGCTTGAATTACGTAATCTGATACTTATTGTCTATTATCTGAATTGATCAATTTATTGAGAATTATATTAGAATTATAAATGAGTAAAATCAATTTAAATATTAAAGTTCTAATTAGAAACCTAAAAGTGAATAAATGAAATACCTACATTGAAGTGTGGTCTTATAATTTATTTATTAATACCTACCCTACTTTAATTCCGATGTTTCTACATTCTATAAGGTGGAACTTTAAGTAAATAGTAAGTATATACATAGCTTAGCCTACTTGGCAACTCAGGATTCAAATTTAGTACATTCATATATTGAGATGATATATTAATTTATTCATTTTTGGTAGTAAATAGGTGGTATAATCTTTCTAAATGAGATGATCAGCACTTCCTTAATGATGATGATCAGCCCTTTCTAACACATGCAACATGCAGCAGTCTTCTGCATGCATGGTTATGTTTTTACTATTCAAGTTACATGTAACTTGCACCTTGCATGCAGGCTACTTGCGTATTGGAAACGTGGCTTTAGCTACAGTGAAATTCCACCCATCTAAAATTTTAGTAAACTCATTGACATACTTATAAATATTTTCCTTTCTTTATGAAAATATCTCACTTTTTAAACACTTCACTGAAACCCATTTCGAATAGAGAAATCCTAGTAAGTTTGAAACCTTCAACAAGACGAACTCGGTAATACGTGGGGTGCTGTCGCTGTAAATAAGTTTCCTTCATTGTCAACGCTTGCTATTTGCTTGCGTAAGCTTCTACAAGAATCATGTTTTGCACGACTTGCTACAAGTTAAATGTTACTCGGGACACATGGAAAGAAAAGAGAGACCATAAGTTGTTGACCTACTTATGATGCATTTAAGATGTCCAGTGATGTAGATGGATGAATAAAATACCTACAGTGAACAGCCTCCCTAGACAAGATGGTTATCGAAAATCGTCATCGTTAGTAAACGATCAACCTTTGTATGGGATTGACATCTTCTTCTTCTTCTCTGTCGTTTCGCTCTTGGCAGAGCGGTCGTGGTCACGTTGAGACGTCCACATCGGTGATAGAGGCGGACACGGCTCTCCGCACCGGGGATTGACATAAGAGATTGTTAAAAATCACGTGATATTTCGTTGATAAAGGTTGGTCGTTTACTAACGATGTCGATAACCATCTTGTCTACTGGCCCGGTGGTGGTAAATTCAGAAAGTACCTTTGGTCATTATTAATGTCTTCTAACATCCTAAACTAAATTCCTGGATTTGATTATACACGTCGGTAAATAAGTTCATCTATATGTAAAAAAGCTTGTCCCGACTAGCCTAAACATACTTAGAAACTTGTAATTTTGCATACAGGTTCTTTATATAACGGTTTTTTTTAAATACAACCCCAGGGTGGTAATTTAGAGGATGGTCGATAAAACTGCAGGGCATAGAACTGTATTTCATAGAAAAAATGAAAAATGGCATTTCACAGGGTAGCAGGCAGCGAGTGCTGAGCCAAAGGTTTTTAATCTAAATAACTCGTAAATTAAAGAACATTTAAAAAAATCGTTACATTTCGCTCTAGGTCATGCATAAGTGATACTGGTGCCGATTCTGTTGTAAATCGCACTAAACTAATTTTAGTCACATCTCATCTCTTTCTTACGAACATGATTGAAAAAGGATAGAACATATTTTAAGTTGTCAAATTAATCTTTGCCATCTTATTTTGCGTGTATTTAGGCGTGACCGCGATAGATGGCGACTAAATTTATATTGAAAACAAGCATTGGACTAATTTGACAGGACTAAATTTCTTACATCCTTTTCTTATGTTCTTTGTTAGAAAGAGACATAGTGACATTAAAATTAGTTTAGTTGTGAACAACAGAATCAGGGCCATTATTTATTATTCATAATTATATACACCATGATCGAATCAAAACAAAAATCAGTTAATATTAGAGGTAATTTTGTGTTGTTTTTCTATATCGAGCAATTTTAATTCCACTGTTATCGCTCAGTATGAACAAAATGAACAAACATTTGCCTCGCGTGTGAAATATCGTCTATAATATTCGTAGCAATAAAGGGTAAACTTACAATTTACATAATTTGTATTCACCTATAAGAATTCTCATTTGATAAAGTATACCTGATATTAAAATGTGAATAAAATACGTGACTTTTCTGTCCATCTTATTGCAAACTTGTACGACATTGCTTTGTAATGTAATGTTGCTTGCTGTCATCGATTATGATTGATTTCATTATTCCCTCATTGTTATGCCCTTATGAGAAACTGAAGAACAGGCATGCATAATTGAGTCAATACCTGCGGTAATGGAACGGTGCTGGAACGGGTGTTATGTGACGTACCGTATCAGAACTGTCTCGCTATACAATTGAGTTCATTTTAGTCCTCTTTTGTCATTTGATGTAATGAAAACACCCTCCCGCAGGAACCTACATAGTTCCACATAATTCTGCGCTATGCCTATAGTAACAAAACTAAAATCTACAGAATAACTTCCTTACTCATAAAAAAACTCGTGAAAATCAAAATTTTCAAGATCTTTGATATCCTACTGCTTTTCAAATATCGAAGCTAGGATTCATAGCTAAAGTTCATAAGTAATTTCTTGGAAATAGTGTACGTTTTTATAACAAAATACCACATTCTGTAACCAAAATGACTGATTTTAAATTCAAATCGCACGTAAAGAAAGTCTTGAAAGCACGAGCTTATTATAAGGTAGCCCATTATATTGAGGACAAAGATGTCTGGAAATAGACTCTGCACAAGCGCACATTGTATAAAAGCCAGTAGATTATCACACTTCCCGAGTATCACACTTCCCGACTCGAAGTCGGGAAGTGTGATACTCGGTCCAGTCCACGCAAGGTCCGCGTGGGTCCGCGCGTAGGTAATGTAGGTACATACAACAGTGAGTATGATTAAAATAACAATCAAAAGCATCTGAAAATATTTTTTTAGGTACAAAAATCCACTTGAGTATTTTCCCGCCGTTCGGGAATTTACCCGTATTTTTCCATTCTTTCCCGTATTTTTCTTTTCTTTCCCTGCCCATCCCTAGCTGCGAAGTATTTACTTTAAAATAATAAAAGACAGTTTATTCTTGAATAATATCAAGTTTTAATTCTAATAATATAAATAATAACTATTAATACAGAGAAAAACATAGAAAGTAAATACCTATTACCTACTAGGGCACTTTACGTCGACTTATTTTTTTTCATGCGATGTTTTTTTCATTATAATTAATAATAGTTGCTAATAAATACTTATTTGTTTTTGCATCACACATGTTTTCTTTTAATACATTCAGGTGAATATTCTATAACCTTGTTTATGAAAATGCTTTAAATAATCAAGGTAACAAAAAGGTTGCTGTAAATAGAATGAACAATAAAAATAACATAACATATTAAATTATTATATGATATATTACTTATTATTAATCTGCGGCATACTAATATCATACAGCTGAGTAAATATTGCAAAAAACAATATGTTACCCCCTTATCCTAATCCTAACTTAATACCTATTATAAATGCGAAAGTGAGTTTGTTTATTAATTAAGAATTTTGTTACAAAAATATTTGGTTTAACTTTCAGTTTTTTCCCCAAAATTACAATTAATTTTGAGTATTAATTACGAGATTTATTAAAAAATATTTGTTCTTGTTTTTTACTTTGAGTACATTTCAGTGGTTTGTATTCATAGAGAGATATAATATTCCTTCTAAAATCACAAAAACATACCATTTTTCATTTCACAATTTTTTTTGGTAATTCTTTCAGATTCAATTATTTTTGATGTTGTATGAACATTATATGTATACTTTGTTTTTATTAAATGGAAAAAATAAATTATTTTTACTTTAATCTAATCTTTGAGAACTTAAAATGTACTATTTTCTTAACAGAACGTCCCGAATCCTCTTAAATGCCCACAACTTTAAACTCAACATTATTAAAGATTTCTTGCCAAAAAGTATGAGTAGTACACACATTAACTACACTCTTCTTGCCTACACTACCTACACCTAACGTCTAGTGGGGAAAAAATGTGATGTATATCTTTCCAATAATCAGCGACGTAGCGTCGACGGAAATTGTATCACAAGCGCAAATTAAGTTTAACCCAGGCGCAGAGCAATGGGGATTTTTTTAATATCGACCGAGGTACTTAGAGATTGAACTCTACAAGAGTAGACACCTTTTACAGTCGTGTAAAGTAAGTATACATAATGCGTTACAGTAGTACCCAACTGATATGGCTTACCGATGTACCTGCGCAGAAGATAATTTTTGTATATTTTCAAAGCGCGGGGAACCGCTATTGGTCGGCAGCTGCCGCCATGTTAGCGCGCGCCGTGCGGCGTGACTTGCGAGTGAGACGAAAGTAACAGCTGCACTGTATTATGAACCTTATAGTAGAGTTCTAAGGTTGATTGTAAGTTTTAAGCATTCTTTCGTTAATCTTCTGGGCCATACTTTATTTTCTGTGCGAACGAAGATTCACGACGCGCCCTATCATCTACCTTGAGTAATACTGTAACAATAGTCGTTAAACTGTAAAATTTGATAGAAGAGATCGGCAACATTGTCCTTAGGCGATTGCAATTTACCATCAGGAGGACATAACTTCTATCGCCTGTCTTCGGTACTTGTTAGCCTTTTTATAAGAAACAAAAATATTTTAGCTATTTGATTCTTTGATCATGAAAAAATATCAAATAAGTTACCGATTAACCTCTCCAGTTTAACATAATATCTCAGTGCTGACGGATTCGTGACGCGCCCCTGTTTTTATATCCAAGTGTTCCCATGAAGTTGATTGAAGGCGATGCTGATTTTTATTTTAAAACTTCTTTGTTATATTCTGGAGGTTTTATTGGAGTGTCTTTTTTTCTTAAGTTTACAAATTCAAACAAGGTCGGTCTGTCAGTCATGATAATTTTTTTCGGAGATAACTAACGAAGCCAAGCTAAAATTATGCATATTCTGTATACATGTATCTATGATGCAAAAATAGATATCGAAGAAAATCGTAGACCTAAGCTTACTTTATATTTAAGTGAGGTAAAAATATATTTCGTGCGATCCGAATATACGAAATCTTGCAATGGTAAAATAAAAGTATAATCAAGGAAAAATATTCTTCAATACTATGGATACAACCATAGAGTAAGAATATTAGTAGAGTGATAGCGTTAACAACATAAGATAATGTGCGAAGCGTGAGCCGCCAGGAAAAATATCGATATGACTTCCTTGTCATTTGTTCTCGGTAAAGAACGAGAAATTGGCAGTCATTATATTTATTTAGTCGTTCAAACTATGAACACGCTGTTCGTTTTAAGGCAGCGTAGCACATACCCGTGCCCACTGTACATATTTACAGTCGCTCCATTCATATTATATCTCTACGGATACAAACCACTGAAATCTACTCAGCTAAAGTAAAAAACGAGAACAAAAATTAAATAAAACAAGTAGAAAAAGCAATTTATGACTTACAAAAGGGCGTCTAGGTACGAATTCGCACGATCCTTGTAAATAATTGTAGTTAGAAATTTAAGCTATCAAGACTACGCTGCAAAATGTGCTCAGTGGAAGAAACGTATAAACTTGGATTTATCTACAATTTATTAAGAGAAGATAAAAAAGAGAAATATATTATTACTAGCTGTCCCCTGCGGTTTTACCCACATTATCAAGGGATCGTATGATTTACGGGAATAAAAAGTTTTTTTTTTTACTGTTTATAGGCCTGTGTTTGACCGCAATCTCACCATGGTAAGTGATGATGCGGCCGAAGGTGGTAAGCACACAAAGCCTAGAAGGAACTGGCCCTCAAGTGCAGCTGTCGGAACACACCGAAAGGTGCTTGGCGACAGATTTTCAACTTGAGGGTGGTAAGCCAGCCAGGCGGGTACTACAAAGTACCCTACCACCGTGCTATGGTTTCCTCACGATGTTTTCCTTCACCGAAAGCTCAAGCTCATTGTAGCATTCGAACCCGGGATCTTCGTCTCGGTATCCAACGTCACTACCACTGAGCTATCATCGCCTTAAAAAATTCTTTCCTCGTCTATACATGCATAATGATCACGTTTCCTCGAACATGTCTAAGGTTTATATTTTTTGTAGGAACATTATTGTCTGTTGGAACATCTCTGGATAACTTTACGATAGTCGTAAAGAAGCCATCAAATGCAAGTAATTGAGTTTCGCACCCTGTAATGGCTATTATTTTCACTTGTTCTATAAATAGGCTTCGCTAAAACTTGAATTATGTTTGTTCTTAGGCGTTAGACTAATAACTATTTCAATACGTTTAACTGGGTTTTATTTAAAGTTTGCAAGAGCATGAGATTTTTGTGAAACCATAGAATTGTTGTGATGTATTTTATAGTACCTAAACCCTGCTTGTCTACCAACCTTCTTGCTTGATTATTTCAGATATTTCAAATTATTTTTTCTGCTCTTTTCTTTATAATTGGTTTCTCTCTTAATCCCCTTCAAACAACAAGGGAATAAACAAATAAAGGGTGTGACTTCGCAGACACTTATCTTGATCAATATTTATTGATCACTTGTTGCGTTTTAAATTATGCTGTATGATCGATTGCTTTTTGCACCCTTATTTTTGCCAGCCCTAGCGTGAAAACATCTCTATACAAATTGATTTGACAAGTTCATCAGTTTTGGAAAAATGCAGGCAGATTGGTGCAACATGTAGCAGTAATATTATCATAATGATATCATTAGAATTAAAATCTTTTGGTGCCGATTCTGTTGTAAATCGCACTAAACTAATTTTAGTCACATCTCATCTCTTTCTTACGAACATGATTGAAAAAGGATAGAACATATTTTAAGTTGTCAAATTAATCTTTGCCGTCTTATTTTGCGTGTATTTAGGCGTGACCGCGATAGATGGCGACTAAATTTATATTGAAAACAAGCATTGGACTAATTTGACAGGACTAAATTTCTTACATACTTTTCTTATGTTCTTTGTTAGAAAGAGACATAGTGACATTAAAATTAGTTTAGTTGTGAACAACAGAATCAGGGCCATTGTCTTGTGTTGAGTCTTCTTGAGTTTTATTGAGTCTTCTTGCGTTGTGGTTGCGACGTGGCTGCGGTGTGGTCGGTATCACACACGCGGTCGATACTGACGGCAAAATGTGGTCCGTGTGAATTCAACTATTAATTTTCATACAAATTTATTAGAGCCCGCCCACGTGATGTGGTTGTGATGTGGTTGCGGTTGTATTTTGGTTGTGGTACGTGCGAATAGAGCCTTACTAGCGCTACAGATTTCCAATATTTGGTTAATTTATTTGTGTTAAAGATTTACACATTTTATTCCTGCTTAGCATTTTAAATTACTCATTGAAGACATTATTATAAGTATTGTTATCAGAATTAGCTTAATTGATCTTTAGAACAGCCAAACATAATCATGACTTCAGACGCTTTCTATGATACAAAACAGAAATGTTTGTTTTCCTTAAATATGTGAGCATTGTCCGAACATAAGAGTCAGTCAACAGTCACCTTCTAAGGAAGGGGAAGCAATTTGCTTTACCACTACAAACATAATTCTGCATCAACTAAACTCTTCGAAAGTGGCTAAGCATCTTTATTCTAAAGACAAAGAACACAAAATTGAAGCTAAAATAGTTTTCGACGACGCAAACATTAATATAGAGGGGACCAGTCCGCGTTATGGAGTGTTACCGACGCGTATAAAACATAACTGAAAGTGGATTTTCGTTATTACACACACGTATTTGGCTGGGATCGTGCCAAGCGATTTTGAGTTTTATGACAGAGGATCCCCTATATTGATGTTCTGGTAAACTATGGGATTATCAAAACTTATGAGTTTCAATTTTAAATGCATATACATAAAATAACTAAGTATGGGGTCAGGCAACCGCCCTATTGTTGATAATCATCAAGTGAACCGGCTGGCTGATTTTTGCTAAAAAAAACAACAACGAAACGATTACTATCTAAGAACAAAAATAATTTTAATACTATCTATTAACCTGTAGTTATATCTGTGTTTTAGAGACAGTTTATCTTGGATAACAGCAGTGGCGTAACTATACCACCTGGGGCCCGTGGAAAATTCTTTTGATGGGGCCCTATCAGTAAAAATCGTCAAGTTGTACTCAGTTTAATTTTAATAAACTTCGAGATTTTCAGCGTACTCAATTACACGTTGTATATGTCCCACTAATGGCCATAGGCCTCCTCTCTTAGGCGAGAGGGAATGGTCTGTAGTCCCCACGCTAGCCCAATGCGTATTGGAGACTAGTTGTCTCACTTTGGATTTTAAGCAAAACTTATAAAAATATACTTTTCAAATAAAATAAAATACTCAGGTACAACGTAAAAAAAAATTTTTGATCTCGCGGTTTCTTGGGCCGGGGCCCTCTTCGGTCGGGGGCCCGTGGCATTTTGCCATCCCTGCCACCCTATTGTTACGCCACTGGATAACAGTACCTAATCTACTCGTGATCTGTGTTACCTACCTATACAATGTATTTTCATTTATGAATTACTAGCTGTCCGCCGCGATTTTTTTTTTTGTTATGCCAATAGGTTGACATAACAAAAAATAACATATATCTGCGGTAACATCTTACCAAAGCATGTTACTATCGTCCAAATCTATCGATCTCTGTGTCCAAATCGTACCGTCGCCGCGTCGTAAAAAATCAAAGAAAAAACCCTTACTTTACTTAGTATTTATACATATATTTTAACTACACAGAGTAAATCAAGTTTATCGATAAAAATCCCTAAATCTAAACACGTAGTAAACACCTGACTCAATAGCGTCATGTTAACCTGGGAAAGGTAAGCCGGTCTAATCCGGTAAACAAGCTAACACCTAACTAGATCGATCTGGTTTGAACTGGATTACCACGATGGCCGCGCTGCGACGACGACAAATTGACTTACATCGCACCTAGGACCACGATACTTGTACGTACATAGGTACGTAAAAGAAACTAGGTACCTAGGTAATTTGTTTTAGAAAGGTATAAAATAACCTAGTAAATTAGTTTTGATTAGCTGAAAGATTAGAAATTAATACTTACCCCGCGTAAGTATTAATTTCTGATTTTTCTTAGTGAAATCGACTTCATGAAAAAAGTGGCAATTTCTTATCAAATTAAAACCAATGATATGGTTATTGAATAGTTTGGACGTCATTTAAGGCAAAAATCATATCAAAATGTTGATACTATTTTTAAACTATTGTTGCCATTGAATTATTACACATTGTTGCTATAGAGCTCGGACGGAATCAAATAGCTCGCCCCCTACATAAGCGTGATCCGTTGCTCTGTGATTGTGACATTAATCACTTTGGGTCATTGAAACTGGCCCTGATTCTGTTTTGCACAACTAAACTAATTTTAATGTCACTATGTCTCTTTCTAACAAAGAACATAAGAAAAGGATGTAAGAAATTTAGTCCTGTCAAATTAGTCCAATACTTGTTTTCAATATAAATTTAGTCGCCATCTATCGCGGTCACGCCTAAATACACGCAAAATAAGACGGCAAAGATTAATTTGACAACTTAAAATATGTTCTATCCTTTTTCAATCATGTTCGTAAGAAAGAGATGAGATGTGACTAAAATTAGTTTAGTGCGATTTACAACAGAATCGGCACCACTGTGTAGATAACCTAAATCATTGATCTAACAACTCACTATAGGTTGTTTTTTTTTTGTTTAGTCTGTGTTTGACCACAATCTCACCATAGTAAGTGATGATATGGCCGAAGGTGGTAAGCACACAAAGCCTAGAAGGAACTGGCTCTCAAGTGCAGCTTTCGGAACACATCGATAGGTACTTGACGACAGATTTTCAACTTGAGGGTGGTCAGCTTGAGCCAGCCAGATGGGTATTGCAAAGTACCCTACCACCGGGCACCGTGCTATGGTTTCCTCACGATGTTTTCCTTCACCGAAAGCTTAAGCTCATTGTAGGATTCGAACCCGGGACCTTCGTCTCGGTATCCGACGTCACTACCACTGAGCTATCATCGCCTTAAAATACATCATCATCATCATCATCATCAGCCTATAATGTCCCACTGCTGAGCACAGGCCTCCATTCACATATGAAGGTGAAAGGGAATGGGCAATACTCCTCCACGCGTGCCCACTGCGGATCGGTGGAGGTAGGCTAGTGGTCAACCTACTGTTGGAATTTTTCAAGCCGAATATCATAATTAATTGATAACCGGGACCATCGGCTTTACGTGCCTTCCGAAGCACGGAAACGCTCGATTTGAAATACCACTAGGCGGTCACCCATCCAGGTACCGACCACGACAGGCTTAGCTTTACTTAAAATACATGTTACACACAAAGTACATATTTTTCTATAAAACCGCTCGCCTGACATCCGTTCCACCCTCAAGTTGTAGAGTATCGCTTTGATGTTTCAAACCAGCTACCCATTCAAATCCATTCACACCATATGAATAGTGCTGAAAAGGCCTTTTGAATGACCTTGGGCATATTCATACAGTCTCAATGCTGCAGGCAATTCCCCATGATGGAATTTTTAATAACGCCCGGTCGTTTCGCATTGTGACAATTTTCGTTTATTACAACGACACAATGGGGAGGGCGGGAGCTGTGTAAAATTGCCCATGAATTTTGGACTTGATTGCGGCTTGTCTGATTCAACTCCATGAATATTGAAGGTTCAATCTTCACACGGGTAGTTTGACTAATTATGGAAAGATTGCAAGTTTAACTTGAGTACACTACACACTATAAATTAAATAATTTCGTTTTTTCATTATTGATGTAGTGGTCGAGATGACTTGATTGGAGTTTGTGATAGCTTGATTACGCATTCTCAACTGAAATTAAAAGGTTTGAGAAATACTGAGATATTATTTTGATGATAATAGGTATTATTAAATAAATTATGAGTTTTAATCATGTATTCATTATTCACTAATTAATAATAAATCATTGCTGAGCGTAATAATTCAATGTTGCTGAGATACAAAAATCAAAGGAATTTCAGAAAAGAACTTAAAACTAAAGAAACAAAAACAACTTTAAAAGTGCTTAGCTAATTATTTTTATATAAGTAAAACACGTACGTATTACAAACGAGGAACTTAACAATATTTTTAATCTGTGATTAATTATTATTCGATAGAAGAAAGAAAAAAAGAAAGAAAAGCATTTTATTTTTGCGCGCCATTCGACGCAGACATTAAATAACATAATTAAAAACAAGAAAAAAAAAATATACACAAAAAATACACACTCTTATATCATAGTTAGTTATAAACTATAACTAACTATGGTGGTATGGTATATACTAACCATGGTCAAGAACAAATTTACAAAAAAAAAAAAATAAAAAAAATAAACAAAACTTCATTCATTCATGATGATTTGTGAGCGAATAATAATAACTTAATAGGTAGGTAATACACATATCTTTATGACCGAACGAATATGCTTTTTACCATTAGCAGTTACTACTTCTACTGCACGTCCTAACCCATCATGTCTTGGAAAGATATTCACAACCCTGGCCATGGGCCATGACACGGTGGGTATGTTATCCTCCCTCAAAATTCCAAGAGCACCTATCTTAACATTATGTGAGGTATTTAACCACTTTTATTCTGTAATAC
Source organism: Polyploca ridens (assembly GCA_951394255.1). Lineage (NCBI taxonomy): Eukaryota > Metazoa > Arthropoda > Insecta > Lepidoptera > Drepanidae > Polyploca > Polyploca ridens. The sequence continues at coordinate 3,388,888 of OX596254.1, read as the reverse complement.
AGTAAGATAATGTTTGTACCACACTTTCCAAAAAGCTTGTTTAAGTTCAGTACACAAATGCTAATATTTTAATTTATTCTGAGGTTTGAAAAATCTATACCTATTTCAGCCGTAAATTGGTGCACCATTGTCTGGTGTTCTGTGAAAGACTACAAGTCATGAAGCTGTTCCGTGCCCCCTTGAAGGTGCTTGCTGGCATTTTCAGAGTAGATTTCCCTGGGCAGCCCTCTTAGAGATAAAGTGACGTAGGCACGCGAGATAGGTTTCGGTTGTGAGATCTGAAGCTAGTTCCAGGTGTATTGCCTTAGTGGCAAAACACACATAAATACACAAATGTAACCATTAGCAACAAGGGATCGTCTCAAGTGCGATAATTTAACGCTAATCGGCCCAGCAAAGTGTACACCGACAGTCTCAAAGGGATGACTCATTGCAGTCACCCTTCCAGCCGGCAGGTAACCCATCAACTGCCTCGAGGCCGTAGTCTTCTGTCTGAAACAAGTGATAAAGTCGGAACTTTTGGTTTAAGTTAGATAGCAAAAGCATAGGCCCCGCTTGTAGGAGTTTTTCATGCTCGCTTCTTACTATGCAATTTGTTATATAAGATTCTTTTGGCAATAAAGCTTGATGCTTATGAGTGAATGGAATATTAGCATGATCTGCTAAAACTCGGTATCTTTGTGTACGCAGACGACAGCACTGTTGTGGAGAGCTATTTTTCAAGCGCACAGGCTGCCAGTGAAGAAACCTTGATGCTCCGAGGCTCCGATTGGAGTAAAGCTAATCAGGGCGTGTCTATTTATCGCTAAAAGGAATCCTTTCCACCTCACTCCTTCTTTTCAAGATATATCCTTACCGATTTCCGAGGTAGTTCTATTGAGTCAAAGGCTAAAACCGCTGCAAAAAAGTTGGGCATTTATTTTGGAGAGTGTGCGTATTGTTTCATTTTATTTCTCCATCCCCATTTCTGCATTGAAACACAAGACGCCGGGAGAATTTCCACCCATATGTTGTCGACATCCCGCGTACCCGGACAACGCTTCGCTTCATCGTTTCTTATACGAACAGCAAAGAAGTGGAACTCTCTTCCGAGGTCTGTGTTTCCCGACACCTATAACCTAAATGTATTCAAGGCCAGAGTGAATAGGCTTCTGGGTAAGCGTGCTATATCCATGGCCTCGTCATAACTCCTCATGGGGTCAGTCGAAAGTGAAACGCAAGGCCATTTAACATTTTAAAAAAATGCATTCTGCCACCCACACGCAGAATACCTAAGTTATCCATGAAAGGACACAAAGTCTGTAAGTTACCCTACCTTTACCCTTTATTATTTTTTTAATAAGCAATTTTGTCTTTGAAGTATTAATTTTGTTCATGTCTTTGCGTTTCTCTGACCTTAGTGAATAAAATACATAAAAGCAAAGCTCTAAATCAAAGCGTGCCACGGTTAACTTGTTTTGTTGAAGCGGGTTGATGCGTGACTTCGAATAAAGCAAATGCATATCTACTTTACCTGGCGGTCTCGTAATACGTACATATACGCAGCAGCCGTGGGCGGTGGAACCGGAGGCATCAGATAAACCTACGAGCTCTACCTTATGTGAATCAGATACATGAATGTTTCTGTTAATGAAAATGGGCTGGCGATACCAGCGGAGGCCCAGCAGGAGCGATTCTCGGTGAATTACGGGCGACGGTCTTGTTATGGAGGCCCCACGACCTCCACTTCAACTTCTTCATCGGCATTGTCCGGTAGCGCGCGCAATGGGGCCAGACCCCGGATGTGTTCCAGGGATGACTCGTCCGCTCGCGCGAACATCCTCCTCGCAAGGCGGGCGATGAAGGCATGTAGGGTCATTTAGAAGACAAGGTTAAGCTGGCATCCAAAAAGCTTGGAGTGCTCAACAAATAGAAGCAGTACTTCACATCGGGGTAAAGGCTGCAACTTTATTAGTCGCAATTCCGGCCTCATATAGAGTACTGTTGTCATCTATGGGCGGGGGCACCTGGATACCAGCTAGGGCCTTTAGAGTCGGAGGGCCGTAGCCTCCTTCTGTGAGACCGTAATGGTCCAGAAGGAGGCTGCTGAGCGGGATCGGGAGAGGGCCGATCCCACCCGGAGGCGAAGCCGCCGGGGCGCAAACGTGCCTCGTCGCGGCCCCCCTGCCCTGTAGCTCGGGCTTAGAATAACAGCTACGGTGTTCCCCTGCCTGTCGTAAAAGGCGACTAAACGGGGCCTTTGGGTCGTGGGCAATCAGAGCGGGGGCTCTGCGCGCCCAGAAGCGACACCAAGGAGGACGATGAGTCGACGTGGTCACGACTCATCGTGCGATAGCACAGCGAGGGTGCTGGGGGGAGGTGTCAGACCTCCCCCGGGACGAGCTATCAAAGCGCCGCGCTTGGAGGGGTGAGCAGGTACGCGTTCAACACGAGAGCCCGCCCCCCTCTCTATAGCGCAGGTGGCGACCACCGTGGGGTTTTAGCCGGTAAAAGTCCGGCATAACCTGACCGCTCCCCCCTAGGGCGGTCGGGTATCCTATGAGGATTTCCCCACGCTAATAAAAAAAAAAAAAAAAAAAAAAGGGCCTTTAGAGTCGGTTCAGCGACGTGCCGCTTGAATTGTCAACGATCCCGAGCTCACAAACAGTTTAGAGCCCCTCAGTCTGAGGAGAGACTTTGCTTATGTGTGTTTCGTGATCTATGTGTGTATTCTACAGCTTGTATAACGGACAGTGTTCTGTACAATTGTTTCTGATGATGCCCACGGCTACCTTCCACCATCGCAACTCTCACCTTCAAAGGCGAGTCCATCCTCACACATTGAAACCAGAATTGTTTCGAACTGTGCGGTCTCAAACGAGCTTCCTTCCGCGGACGCTCAGATTGTGGAATGAGCTCCCCTCCGTGGAGCTCAGCAATGGAGGTTCCCAATGGAGTACAGCATGGGGTTGTTCAAAAAGAGTGTGAAAATATTTCTGCAGGGTCAGGACCGCGCGAGTGACTTCCCTGGTGTTGCAAGCGTCAATAGGCTACGGTAACCGCTTACCATCAGGCGGACCCTATGCTAGTTTGCTACCTAAGTAGTATAAAAAACAGCATATGTTTTTTTACTAGTTTTATTAGTGTCACATTACAATAAACTAATGTTTATTATGCTAATGCATTGTATGGAAAAACACTGTTTTGTATTAAAATTTATGATAGTTTATCAGCTGAAAAAATAATGCAAAAAAAACAACAACATATTATTAGTATAAAATAAATGCCTGCTTGATTTTAAGTGTCATTATTTTTGTAAGAATCACAAATAACGTCTCGTCAGCAATATGAAGCTTCTTATTTTAATCTTGCTTGGAACAGTGGTAGGTTCTTATTTATAAATTATTACCTACGAGTAGATTTGTTATTAGTTTTGTTTTTTATTATTATTTTTTGTTGCAGGTTTATTGCCATGCAAAACCTGGTGCTATAGGTACGTTTATAATCTTCAATCAACAATTTCTAGATATCGGGTTACATAAAAAATCTTAATGAATTTGTACTGTACTATAGTACTATAAGCAAATCCGATTAAAATAAACTCTCTTACTTAAATTTTAACACACATTTAAAATATTATATAAAAGATATCTACTGGCTCTACAACAAGAACACAAATCTTTTTAGAATTTTAATATGTAATTTATGTAAAATGATATATATCTATTTCTACTGTCTAAACGGGGCTCTCGTGGTTGTAATTAGAGTTATCAGTTTTCCTTTTAATAGCACTAAATCTTTCACTGCTTTATTTATTTTAAATTGTCTCTGTCGTTTTTCTTTTTTTTTTTTTTATTGATTTAAACTACTTACTACAGACACGTGGTCCGTACTCTTTTTAGATTAAGTTTTACAAATTTTTTTTTTTTTTTCTTTTACATTTTCACAATTTGGACATCTTGGTCCGCGCAATAAATAAATTATTCTAATACATTTATATTCATTACTTTTATACATATTATATATATACTGTGTTAATTTATACTATCTAGGATACATATTATTAACTTTTATGTGTTTATTACAATACCTATTTACACTACATATTACTATTGTTATTATTTTGATTTATAATATAATATTAAACTTGTTACTTATATTTTCTACAGTTTGCATTTTACAGTCTAGTTTGCTTGCTTGTTTGTTAAGGGCAATGTTAAAACAGTTATCTGTAAATTTTTCTAAGAAAATCTGGTATAATTGGCAAATAAATACTAATATTATTATAAACTTTCTAAACTTGCTATAATATTACAAAACAAAATCAAAAAGTCATTTATTCAGTTTAGGCCCCGATAAGGCACTTCTGAGCGTTAATTTGTTACATACAGTTAAATTTACCACCGGTTCGAAAATATTAGAAAGTTTTATTTCTAGAATCATTTGAATCTTTATTTCACCCCATGGTTATAGACAAGTCCGTTTGTACGTAGGGGCCTTCTCGCCGCGTCAATTTGTTTACTAAATGAATAAGACAAAAGTTTTAAAACAGTTTTAAGTTCATCACACATAGCATCTTGTAATAAAGTCACGAATCATCAAAATTTAATCTTAAACTTACGATTCGTCACAAATAGAAATAAAAAGTTTTGTTTCGTTTCTGTTTGCTTCTATCGATCAATTCGTATTGGCCAAACTACAAATGAATAATTTTGTTCAAAATTTGATATTATTTCTGACATCCAGTGTGATTCTATATCGATGATATTATTACTAAAATAACTTGTAATTTGATTAGTTAATCGAAATTTTTTATATTTACAGGCAATTACATGCAACCGATACTTTATGAACTCTTTGGTATAACAACAACTACGACTACGTCACCGTCAATGAGTTCCACAACAACATCAACGGAACCCGCAAAGTCAACGATTCCTACAACAACGCCTACGTAAACGGTTAACGAAACCCATAACAAAAGTCAACGAGTTCCAGAAACGACTACGTATTCCCCAACAACAAATTCGACGAGTACGACAATAAAGTCGCACACTCCAATAACATCAAAGAGTACGACAACAACATAGACGAGTACGACAATAAAGACATCCAAAGTGTACCCTGTGGCACTTTTAAATGATTGTCTATCTGATATAGCGAATGGTCTGAAAAATAATTAATTTAAAAATATTGCTAATATAATATGTTCGAATAGGTGTCTTTTTATGTAGTCTTTGTCCTTTCTGATAATCCTAATATTTCCTAATATTATGATAATGCTGATTTTTTATCATTTTTGTCTGTTTTTATTTGATATAATTATATAGGGTCCTAATAAATTAGTGAACTTCCTCTTGAGGGATGAATGTATAGGTCATTAGAGCTGAGGTTAGGTGAGAGATTAGGTGTAGAGCCATTTGTTAACGTTCATAAGTGCCTTATCAGGGCCTAAATTAAATAAATGCTTTTTGAATTTTTTGAATTAGTAATCAAAAAATAATATTAGAAAAAAAAATACGAGGGGAAAAAGTTTTTTTTTCTTTGACTTGTATAGTGACTACATACAAGTCAAAGAAAAAAAAAACATTCATCCCTCAAGAGGAAGTTCACTAATTTATTAGGACCTTATATATAATTTAAATGAGTTATATTATATATATCACGTCCGTTGGTGGCCTAGTGGTTACAGGGCCACCAACGGAAATATTTTTTTGGAAAAGTGTAGAATAGTGGGGTAGTGGACTGTATGATATGAATTAAAAGGCACTGGTACTCACAGGGCCGGCTCTAGCCCATGCAGCGCCCGTGTGCAATCAATACCCTGGCGCCCCCCAGAAGGCACGTGATCAAAATGGTATACAAAAAATAAAAAAATTTCACCGCACTTGTAGGGGGGCAAAATTTGCCAATGGTGCTGATTCTGTTGTAAATCACACTAAACTAATTTTAGTAGACTATTTACTTATAATTATATACTCATTTATAGAGTTAATTTTAGTGTATAAAAAAAAAGCAATGTTACGTCAAAAAAAAAGTTTTTTTATAATTTCTGGAACACAATTGTAAAAAGAAAAGCTTATGATTATGATGATAATATATTTTTGCATTTTAGTCTTAAACTTCTAGCTATTTTTTTAGTTTATAATTTATGGATGGTATAAAAACCATAGAAATCGATTACATAACAATGAAATCTTTCTGCAGTAAATTATGCATTGAAATTTATTTATTTTATGTATATAATTGAAAATGTAAGCAAATGAGTTCTTTCACGTAACATGAAATACACGCGGGGACGCTTGTGTAGTTAGAATTGGCCGAATGTAAGCAAATCAAATTTAGATTGTATTTAGATAAGTTATAAGTTAATTTAAAAAAAATTCATTCATTTCATTTCATTTCATTCATTTCATTTTTATGTCACGAAGAACTAGTCATGATCGTTCTGAATAATCGATACAAGTACCGTGCTACCCACGGTCACTTTTGAATTGTCAGCGGTCGTGAAAGGACATCATTTGTAAGTAGCATTGCTCTAAATCATAATTACATGATGTACTAAGTATTTCTTTGTTTATTTATTCCCGAGCAGAACCTGGGGAGTGTATTGGTTTTCACAAGTATGATAGTCAAATCGTACTCATGTCGTGAAATTGTTCGTATAATTGGTATTATGGCCGTAAATCGTAGCATGTAGCATGAAAATAATGTGCTTGCATGGGCTTTCGTGCTCTCTAAGTGCTGGTCGAATATCACGACACTCAGCGATTAATGACATTATCCGCAGGGCTCTTGTTGTCGCTAACGTGCCTTCCGTACTGGAACCAGTCGGTATTGCGCGGGGCGATGGCAAGAGACCGGATGGTATGTCTTTGATCCCTTGGAGTGTCGGCAAGTCGCTGGTGTGGGATGCCACATGTGTCGATACACTCGCGCCATCTCACTTACCGGCGACTTGTAAAGCTGCAGGGGCAGCTGCGGCCAGTGCGGAAAATTCAAAATTCAAAAAATATGCATCGATTGGACCCAACTATATTTTTGTACCTTTTGCGGTCGAGACCATGGGACCGTGGGGGTCCGAAGCTCGCCGTTTTGCTCGCACCTTGTCATCAAAATTGATCGAGACCTCCGGAGACCAGCGGGCGGGGAGCTTATTCCGCCAACGCGTCAGCTTGGCTATCCAAAGAGGAAACGCTGCCAACCTTCTGGGAACCCTGCCCTTAATCGGAAGCAGCGGCAGGCTTGAGGAAATTTTCTATATCGTCTGCTTACGGGTAAAACGTGATAAGTGCAGTTAGTGTCATTTCGAGTAAATGACTTTTCAAAGTTTAAGTTATAATTTGATCTATTTCAAACTCGTTAATTAAAAACCTGATAAAGCGAAATGTTGCATTAACTAACCTTCTTTTAATATTTACTCTTATATAATATTTGGTATTAGTAAAAACTGTATAAAATTAAATTATATCGAAAGCGGACTGCATTTATGATGTTTTACCTGTACTTAACAAAAGTGATATATCTTCTGAATTCAATGATTTCATAAGTTAATTTCAGTTTTATGTAATGGCTTATTATATTTTACACCAATTACTTGATTGGAAAGTTTTTTTTGGACAAAATTCGCTGAAATAATGATATTTTTGATACATTTAACCTGTTTTACCTGTAGAGTTTAGTTTAAGTATGTCACTTATTAGGTGCTAACTTCATACAAAAATTATCAATTAAATAAAAATAAATTATTTTTTACGAGGCAAGCACGACTGGCAAAAGTTCCCTTCAGCAGCTTTGGCAAGAGACCAGTCAGCTCGACTCGAGAGGGAAGGCTTGTTACTGAACCTCGAGGTCGCTTTTTTAGCGTTATGCATAAGAGATGTTTGGGTCCTGATTAGATCGCACAGTTGCTTGGCTGGTGACCTTCTAGTATATCTCACACACCGTTGGTCACTCGCCATCGAGTGTCAAGGTAAGGGATTGGCAGTGAGCCTAAATGTAGCGAAGGAGTTCGATCGGGACTGGCAACAGGGTCTTTTAACAAAGTAACCAGCGTACGGGCTTCCCGAGGGGCTATGCAAATGTGTCGCTAGTTTTTTGTCCAGCAAATGCATTAAAGCCGTCGTTGACGGTTGTTGCTCCAATAGTATGGTCATAAATTCCAGCGTTCCACAAGGCTCTGTGCTGTCCCTGACGTTGCTCCTGCTGCATATCAATGATTTGCTGTGTATTGACGGCATTCAATACGGACTCTATGCGGATGACAGTACTGGGGACGCTCATTACTCGGGCTGTGCTAATATCCCTCATACCATGGTGGTGGAAAGCCGCGAACTTCTTTTGTCTGAAATCGAGAGTACACTAACCGTGTGTGTAAGTGTCTCCGATTAAGGTCGACTAAACCTAGTCCATATCAACCCCACAAGCCTGCGCGTTCACCGCTAAGAAAACCCTATTTACTGTGGCTTCACAATTCCAGAACACGTCTTTGAACATCGGTAAGAGCATTGGAATCCTTGGCGTCGACATTTCTAGCGACGTTCTGTATCCTAATCATTTGGAAGATAAGGTCAAGCTGGCATCTAAAAAGCTCGGTGTGCTCAATAGAGCGAGGCTGTGTGAAGTACAGCCTCGATCTATTGAGCACCACAGCAAATGGGGTTTTCTTAGCGGTGAATCGAGGCATAGACTGCAACTATATAAGTCGCAAGTCCAGCTCCATAAGGAGTACTACTGCCATGTGTGAGCAAGGGCACCTAAATACCAGCTTGTGCTTTTTGACTCGGTTCAACGGCGAGCCATTTGAATTGTCTACCCCGAGCTCCCGAGCTCACAAGTAGCTTAGAACCGCTAAGTCTAAGGAGAGACTTTGCCTCCTTGCATATATTCTACCGCCTGTATAACGGACAGTGTTCTGAAGAATTGTTTGACCTGATGCCCACGGCTACCTTTTACCATTGCAAATCTCACCATCGTCGGGGAGTCCATCCTCATCCTCATATATTGGAACCAAAATGGTTTCATACTGTGCAGTTTCAAAGATACTTCCTACTACGGACACAGGCTGTGGAATGAGCTCCCCGCCATGGTTTTCCCAGAGGAGTACAGCATGGGGTTCTTCAACAAGGGTTTGATGATCTTTTACCTTAGAAGTTTAAAAAAGCTGCCATTTTGATCATAATAATTATAAAAAGATCACAGTTGAAACATTTTATCCAAGTGTGGCTGTACCGTATAAGCTTCTGCCATTGTCGAATATAGTTACATAGTATACTTAGTTTTTTTTTCTTTACCACCCTTGGGACGTAAAATATCATTTACATTCCACACCTTAGATACTTTTAAGCCTACTTTCAGATTATGAGAGGAGCACAATTTATTTCTACGCGGTGCACGTGCGCACGGAATGTGACAACTACGATCAATCGCTCTCGTTCTTACTGGTAAAAAAGTATAAATGACATTTATTTCGTTTTTGCTGTAGAGACATTAGCAAACCAAGTTGAATTATTTAACAAGTAAAATAGAATAAATGCGTTTATGACATATTCTCAGAATAATTATTGCCATTTAACTATTTAAAATATATAACGTAAAAAGTTTTAACCGTATTTATTGTTCTTTACCTGTATAAACTGAAACGAATTTTGCCATAAGATTATTTATTATGTTATACTAGTATATTTTTTTTCAAAATGTGAGTAGGTATATATCACTTTTACAAACTCATTATCTCTGCAGCCATTGGACATTGCATTTATTCGATTTTACCAGTAGATAGCGCGTAAAAAATTACATTTAACTGCATTTTTAACTCGATTTTGTAAAAAAATGCAATTATCATGTTTTACCAGTAAGCAGACGATATATAGATTGTATTTTGTACATATATGTTGTAAATAAAGATTTTATCAAAAAAAAAAAAATTACTTCATATTCAAGACTGCTTCAAAAAAAAAAAAAAAAAAAAAAAAAAAAAAAAAAAAAAAAAAATGTTATATACCTCGTAGAGATTTAATGACAAAAAAAATGTTTTTTGTTTCCGCAAAAATCCGCCCTCGTTCTAATAGCACCTCTTTCCGGCGCGCACTTTCACACATTGGGACTCCGTGCTATGACGCTTCAGGTGACAGCAGAGCCAAGTGCTTGCCATGAATACTGTAGCCAAAACCTTGCTATCTCATATTGGGCACCTATTAGGTGTAGTTCATCAATTTTGTAGAGTACCTATGCACTTGAACCAGTGGAAAGAAAAAAGGCAAATTTATATAAAAAAAGAATAATTACAATTGGAGATTAGCCAGAACAATAATTTTTTTTTATTTTTGGAATAGGTAAATACCGTATATGCCCACTTTCATATGCATTTAGTTAAAGCTGTTATACAGTACAAACATACACTTAAATTTTAATAAAAAAAAAATTAAACTTCGTTTTTAACTTTGTTAGAAGACCCTGATGCCAGACCCGATCGAATGCCTTCGCCACATCTAGGCTCACTGCCAATACCTCACCTGGAGTCTTGAGGCCAGCGGTGTGTGAGATATACTAGAAGGAAGCGACTGCGGCGGAAGCCATATTATTGGTCGCGTACGTACTCTACGTTACCTTTTTCAGATATGTGACTAATAACCTTTCCCTTACCCTTTATCACAATTAAATCGTCATATGTTTTTTTAACTGGTTTTATTTCTATCAAACCAGTTAAAAAAACATCATAACAGTTTATTGTTGAATTAGTTTATTGAAAAACACAATTTAATTTGAATATTGTTGTGATCAACAGCTGAAAAAATACTGCGAAAATAACAACATCATCTTTAGTATAAAATAAAGCCAGCTCGATTTTAATTGCCTTTATTTTAATAATCATCGTAACTAACATCGTCAGCAATATGAAACTTCATATTTTAATCATGCTTGTAGCTATGGTACGTAAAATATTTTTTTATTTTATTATCTACAACTATATTAGTTAGTAGTTTAGTTAATATGTTTATTTATTTTTCGTTGCAGGTTTATTATTGCCATGCAATACCTGGAGGCCTAGGTAAGTTTGTATTAATAATAGAATTAAAAAAAACATAGTAATAGTACATTATGATACATGTGTGCAAAGTTGGTTATTAACACTCGAGGCGGTAGGTTTAGGATAAGTGCGCCGAGAGTGTAATAATCAATGCACACGCGTGTCATTTTTCAATTCGACGATTTTCAACACACTTGCGAGGAAAAAAACAGACTTGTATTTTTTTAAGTAAATAATAAGCAATGAGAACGTCAACAAATATAGCGCGTAATTATTTTTTTAATGTGATACGCTGTCAATCTGTTTTACTCGTTTAAATTAAGAATGCTTCCTCTACACACATATCAATTGCATTGAGGTATAAAACTTAACATAATCGGGATTATACTAATCATAAAACTAACAAAAAAACACTAGTGGTGCGTAATAAGCTGCACTAAGATACTAAAAACGGTGCAATAAATATTACTTACGAGCTAGAGTGTTGAAAAAAAATATTAGATTATATTATCAAAAAACATCTTACATTTACAGCCAATATGTTCAAACCGTTCACAAATCTCGGTGGTCAAACAACGCCAAAGAGTTCGTCATCGTCAACGTCGACGTCTCCCACAACAACGAGTCTTCCAATAACTACAACAAGTCCGACAGCTAGTTCGACAGATTTATATGATTTACTATCTTCTTTTGTGAATGGTTAGAAAGCTGATTAATTTTAAAAATGATATCCAATTTTCAAATGTTCTTATTATCAAATTTTCAAATGTTCCAATTTTCTAATTTTAAAATTATTGAATTCTCATATATAGAATGCCTCACCAAATATTCATTCAACTCTATCAGTACTGAGAAGCAACTCATAATGTGTGGAAATATTGTAATAGTGAATTAAACGCACAAATATCATTGAAAACACTTATATTGAGTTACTACTTAGTTTATTATTATAAGTTTGTTTGTGTTCACTGTGCAACTGTATAAAATTATAACCCAGCTGGGGTAAGTTCCTTGGTTTCATATCAACACATCCCTGAGTCCCAAATGTTGTCTCTCAGTAATAATATCTATACAAGTGATTTATATTATATTTTACTTATCATTGTTACAGTTCTTTTTTTTACCGAATAAACTTTATGGATGACAGTCATAAGTTTCATTATCTTCAGCTACATTATTTACTATTTTGAATGTTCCGGTCGTAGGCTGATAACCAAAGCCCACGTCGTGACATAGTGAATATTTTATAAAGTCGTTGTGTTCTTAAATTTTCTAATTTTCTGCGCAACTTTCCCTAAGAACCTTCTACAACGAATAAGAACACTTAAAAAAAAGGTGCATAAAATCGGTAAAGTCGTTCTCAAGGTATGGCGTGACCAAGGGAAATAAGGATTAATTTATATATACAATGTGTTACAAAATACCCCGTAAAAAATATAATTAATTATCATAGCCAAAAAATTTGACAAATTTTTCAGCTTACTAGCCATGTCAGGGAACCAGATTATTTAACAGAGGGCGAACCACAAGCTCTTAAAACAATATTATTATAAGCTTATTTGACTTTTGTCTTTCTTTGACATCTGACGTCAAATCGAGACAATAGACAAATAAGGTTATTTTAACCTTGTTTTAAGAGCTTGTAGTAGGCCCCCAGAAAGGCCTACGTACCTGTTTTACCTAATAATTGTCTACTTTCTATTTTTCATTCATAAATGTTTGCTACCTCAATACAAGGATGAGGGATACTCAAGTACAGTAGTACCCAATTAATATGGCTTAGCGATGTACCTGCGCAGAAGATACATTTTCAAAGCGCGGGGAACGCTATTGGCCGACAGCTGCCGTCATGTTAGCGCGCGCCGTGTGGAGGGGCGTGACTTGCGAGTGAGACGGAACTAACAGCTGCAGTGTATTTATTATGAACTTTATAGTAGTGATCTAAGGTTGATTTTGAGTTTTAAGTATTATTTCGTTAATCTTCGGGGCCATACTTTCTTTTCTGTGCGAACGAAGATTCACGACGCGCCATATAAGTTGAGTAATACTGTGCTGGCTTCAAAATATGTCAAGTTGGAAACAAAAATATGTTGTCAATTTCAAATCTTCTAATCGATATCCTACACCTGTTTCGAGTTTTTTTTCCAACATTTTTTGCAACATAACGATGCTATCTTACTCGTAATATTACGATATGATAGCAATTTAAATCGTGCTCGCGAACTGAATCGGCAACGATTTATCGATGGTAGACCCCCCCACTGAACAGCGACGGCTGCCTTCGTACCAGTGTTTTCTGAACATGTCAAGACGACTACATTCCACCGGCTCTTTTCATCGGTCTACTGGAAGTGGACGTCCAAGCACAGTCGACGCCAGGTACGCTGAACTGAATTAGTGTTAGAGCATTTTGAAGAAGAGCCAACCACAAGTATACGAGGCGAGCCGGAACAAGATTCGGGATGAACCATGTTGCAGTTTGGCGAATGCTCTTCTTCTTCTTCTCCTTATCACTATCGCCGTACACAGGAGCTGATACCCTCCGGTTTTGCACCCAGGAGGAACTTCTGCGAGTGGTACCTCAGGCAGTTAGAGGAAAACCCTAATTACGTAAACTATGTTTCTTGGATGGACGAGGCAACATTCACGAGGTCAGGACTTTCAAATATGCATAACGATCACGTTTGAGCTCGCTTGAATCCACATGCTTCACGGGCAGATTCCAACACCAGTGGCGGCTGAATGTGTGGGCTGGCCTTTATGACGGGTATGTCATCGGTCCCGTCATTATGCCATCACGTCTAAACGGTAGCAACTATCTAACGTTTTTACAAACAGAATTCGAAGAGGCGATTGACGACTTTCCTGTAGCTGACTGGGATTACTTTGAGAACCAAAGAAACATGGTGTTTCAGCATACCCATCATAATTTTATAAGGTATTGCATTCGGGGATAAACAAATATTACAAAAAAACAATACATAGGTACTTAGGTTATTGATTTTATCTTTTTATCAACATGCTTGGTTAGCTAATCAATTTCCGGCTAATTGTTTTCACCTAAAGTCAAAGGATCTGAAATAACTTTTATATGTTAACAAAATTACAAAATGTAATTATTATGTAGTAATAAAGCTTGAAATATATTATTCACTGAAATTAAACACCTTACTCATAAAACGCTAGTTCACTATTATACCGGTTATATGTTCACATAAAATAACGTCACAATGTTTTATAATATAACTAAGTTCATCGATAAATATGATTGTGACAAAACGAACAGTGTTTTAATTATACAGGGTGTTGTTTTGGTCGGCGACAAGCGACCCAGGAGCGTTAGTACAAAATATATATTCCCCAAAAATGGACTTAATTCCATTAAATACTGTAAATATGTTGAGAAATACCTTAATCAATTTGAAATAAAATTATCGCAAAGTATGGTTACTAGGCACGTGCACAGACTAGAGCTAGGCGCAAGCCGCCATCGCCCCACCCCTTTACTCCCTCGTACTCCCGTTGAGTATTATGTCTACACTTTAGCTTATTAGATGATTTTCAAAATTATAATTTTTTTATTTTTATTATTAAAAAAAAATAAAGTATTTTTTTTATATTTTTTTTAGCACCAGTATCATTTGTATTATCGACCCTGAGTCGCTCGTCGCTGACCAAAACAACGACCTGTATAGCGTTGTAGATAGTTAATTAAACCGTATGCAATCTATTTTTTTTTTATCGTGGAAGCGCGGTGACCAAATAACTGAACAGAACTAATAAAGAAAGAAGAAAGAAAATACATCTATTTGACGGAACACATTAAAGAATATTGTATACTACTATATTTAAAACTAACTGGTAAGTCTGTGCCGTCAATAAGGACACAGCCAGGACACAGCTCAGCATAGTGCTTCTGACTGTCAGCAGCGCTAATTTTCAGCTGACGCTTTTACACCCGTGTTTACACGGTCATAAGTACACGAAAAAAGCTAAATAAATAAATTTAATAACGAGAGTGTATCACGGCGTAGAAAGTAAACGTAAATAAAATAAATAAATACCAGTGTGTGTTCGTGTAGTTAAAAATGAATATCAGCGAAGTCTTAACAAAAATAAAATTAAAATAACACAAAAATATCTATTTGGAAAAGATATAGGAGTCATCCTTAGTTACTCCTTATAACATCTGCTAATAAAAGTCCCGTCAAAATAGGTTAGCCGTTTTGGAGATTAGCCGGAACAAAAATAGTTTTTTTGGTATACTTTTTGTAATGTATGTAGAGCGCTACTTTTGTGTTATCTGTGGACTGTGACGTTTGACAAGTGGCTGTCAGTGAGAAGAATACCGCGTAAATAAAGACGATTATTTTGAGTCCGGAGTTTTATTGAAATATCCATGTTATATCCGTAAATACAGGATATAATTGGCGACGAATAAATATCCACGCATTTTCGGCATAAGGGTGTTGAAATTACCTATCATGGATAGCGATAAAGCAAGTGGCTACGCGATGTTCGGCGGCAACCTAACTTTTGATCACCGCTCTCAAGAATGGAGTATTTTCAGAAGCCGTTTTAACCAGTTCTGTATGGCAAATGATATAAATGACGCCACTGATAAGGCAGGCATGAAGCGGCGGGCATTGTTGTTGACGGCGCTAGTTGAAGACTCTTACAGAGTTGCAAGGGACCTGGTTTTTCCCGAAGAAATAGACAATGTCAGTTTTGAAGTACTCATTAATATGTTGAATGCACATTTTGTACCGAAGAAAAGTTCTTTCGCTGAAAGATACACATTCTATAAGTCTGAACAACGAACCGGTGAAGACTTAGCTGTGTGGGCTGCAAGAGTACGTAGCCTGGCACAGCACTGTGGTTTTAAGTCTATGGAGCTAGACACCGCGCTTCGCGATAGATTCATTCTTGGACTGGAAAATCCTAAAGAAAAAGAAAAACTATTCTCCGAGGATGTAGAAAAACTAACATTCAGCAAAGCACTCGAGCTGGCGCAGAGTGTACGCTGCGCGAGACTGGCGATGCAGACCTCTCGAGCTGCTGGAGTAGACACACCAATACACCCAGTGTTTGCGTTGAACACCGAGAGTGCAAGTGTTAAAAAGTGTTGTGCAATTTGTGGTTACACCAACCACACAAAAGAAAAGTGCCGTTTTGTTAATTATTCATGTAAAAAGTGTCATAAGAAAGGCCATTTAAAAAGAATGTGTAAAAGTGATGTGAAAAACATAAATGTTTTGGCGGCAAATGACAATGATGACTCCACCATAGAAAGTATGTATAATTTTTTCAATATAAAATGTGAAAATGGAGAACCAATGCGACAGACTGTGTCAATAGCTAATGTAGACATATTGTGTGAAATTGACAGCGGGAGCGCAGTCTCTGTCCTCCCAGCTCAATTGTATAAAAATAAATTTGTAGATAAGCAGGTAATACAACCATGTGAAGTGATATTAAATTGCTATAATGGTAGTAAAATATCCCCATTAGGTTCTATATCATTGCCAGTAACTTTTGAAGGCTGCACTAAACTTTTAAAATTATATATAATTGATTCCAATATTAAACAGCCTACTCTTTTAGGTCGGGATTTTATTAGTAAATTTAATTTACAATTGTCTAATGTAAGTTGCAATCATTTAGAATCAGAGAATTATGAAACAGTATTAAGGGAAAAGTATTCAAAATTATTCTCAGATGAACTAGGCAGATTTAATAAATATAAAATTAATTTAAAAATTAAACCAGATGCTCAATTTAAGTTTTTTAAACCTAGACCAGTTCCATTAGCTTTAAAACCTAAAGTAGAAAAAGAATTAAGTAGGTTAGAGAGGTTAGGTATTTTAGAGAAAGTGGATCATTCTGATGTGGCTACACCTATAGTTCCAGTTTTACGTCCTGATGCAGATGTTAGAATTTGTGGTGATTTTTCAGTCACCTTAAATAAAGCCCTTTATATGGACAATTATCCACTTCCACGAATTGAGGAGATTTTTGCCAAACTCCATGGGGGGGTTGAATTTTCTAAACTCGATCTTTCTCTTGCTTATTTACAATTTGAGCTAGATAATTCAAAAAAATGGACTTGTATCAACACTCATAAAGGTTTATTTCGTTATAATAGGCTGGTATTTGGTTTAGCAAATGCACCTTTTATTTTTCAGCGTGCAATGGAACAGTTACTCGCAGATATTGAAGGCACATGTATATTCTTAGATGACATATTAATTACGGCCCCAAATAGGAGTTTACATTTGGAACGTTTAGAACTGGTGTTACAGAGATTGGAGGAGGCTGGTTTACGGTTAAAACCAAGTAAATGTGAATTATTTAAATCTTCTATTGAATATTTAGGGTTTTTAATTGATAAAAATGGACTACATAAATCTAATAATAAAGTAAAAGCAATTTTAAATTGTGGGGCTCCTAAAAATGTAAATGAGTTGAAATCTTTCTTAGGAATGATAAATTATTATAGGTGTTTTGTTCCTAATACATCAAGTGTTTTAAATCCTTTGCATAAGTTGTTGAGGAAAGATTGCAAATGGTATTGGGGAGAGGAGCAAATTAAAGCATTTGATAAAATTAAACAAGAATTAGCCTCAGAGCGTGTACTGGCCCATTACAATCCTGACTACCCAACTATAGTAACAGCAGATGCAGGCCCATGTGGACTAGGTGCAGTGCTCTCACAGCGCCAGGCTGATGGAACTGAACGTGTTATTGCATATGCATCACGTTCTCTCTCCAAAGCTGAGTGCAATTATGCACAAATACAAAAGGAAGCGGCTTCCATTGTATTTGCAATAAGAAAGTTTCATCATTATTTGTATGGCCGTACCATTCCTTTTATATTACGCACAGATCACAAACCACTGCTTACTATATTTGGTAACAAAAAGGGGATACCAGAGCTAGCAGCTAACCGACTGCAACGGTATGCTATATTCTTATCAGCATACAACTATAGTATAGAGTATGTAAAAAGTGAAAATAATGTCGCGGATTTTTTGTCTAGAGCAATTACTGTACAAGAGATAGATGATGATTTGGATTTAAATAGGAAGTTACAAGTAAATTTTTTAACAGACTCAATGTTAAAACCAATAACAGTTGAAGATATTAAAAATGAAACAGCCAAAGATACAAATTTGCAAAAAGTTGTAGGTTATATTAGGTATGGTTGGCCACGGAAAGTAATGGATACAAATTTAAAACCATATTTTTTATGCCAATTAGAATTGTCAGTTGAAAATGGTTGTATTCTGCGAGGACATAAAGTGGTAGTTCCCTCCAAGTTCAGAGAACAAGTACTGGAAGAGTTACATAATTCACATTTCGGAGTGGTTAAAACAAAAGCAGAGGCGAGAACTCGAATATGGTGGCCAAATATTGATGAACACATTGAACAAAAAATTGGTTCATGTAGCATTTGTAATACATTGCGGAGTAGTCCACCTCGGGCCCCGTTGGCACCATGGCCATATCCAAAGCGACCTTGGGAACGCATTCATATGGATATGTTCTCCTTAGATACTAAGCAGTATTTAATCATTATAGATGCACACACTAAATGGGTGGAGTGTTTTTTATTAACAAATACTGATACTAATGCTATTATTGATAAATTATGTGAGGTTTTTAGTAGATTTGGGTTAGTGCGAACACTAGTTACTGACAATGCTACCAACTTCTGTTCAGAAGAATTTAATAGATTTTGTACTGCCAATGGCATTGAACATTTAACTATAGCACCATACCACCCAGCCTCAAATGGGCAAGCAGAAAATTGCGTTAAAACTGTAAAAAGAGCACTTAAAATTATATCTGTACAAAATAAAACTCAAAAAAATATTCTAAAAAAATTAACAAAGTTTTTATTTGACTATAGAAATTCCGTTCACTGTACAACCGGTTTTTCCCCTGCACAGTTAATGCTGGGTCGGAAACTGCGCTGTCGTCTCGATTTGATGAGGACACATAATGTCAAAAACACTGGTGAAGAGTCATTGTTTTCTGCAGCCAAAACTAATGTATGTTCTAAACAGATCTCACAGCATAAACTATATGGAGGACATAGAAAGCTTAAGTTTAACTTAAATGATAAAGTTCTTTTTAAATATTATTTTAACAATGGGACAAAGCATTCCTGGAAAATAGGTATAATTGTAAAACAAATAGGATTTAGAATGTTTGCCATATTTGTACCAGAATTAAATATTACACTTAGAAAACATGTAGATCAACTGTTGGTCTATAAGGGAGCCAATACATCATGGGAGGATGATTTAAGCTATTGTGAAGACTGGAACAATAATAGACAAGAGGTATTACGGGATCATGAAGTTCAGTGTAGTGATGAAAATGAGGTGGATGACCTATGTCCAGCGGGATTACCAAGTGCCCCTGTTTTAGACACTCAAATAGTGGGGGAGGAAGTTGCCCCGAGGGATGATGTGGCAAATAGGGAGAGTAGAAACATTGAAAACTCTCATAGTCCTGATATTTCTATTACTAACAGTATTGTTCCTGACGATAATATTGAACCTAATGTACAAGAATTTATTAATAGATTTCCCATTAGATCTACAAGAAATAAAAATGTTAATTATAAGACTTAGTTGTTAATCTACTTCTGTAACTAGTGGTAGAGGGATGTAATGTATGTAGAGCGCTACTTTTGTGTTATCTGTGGACTGTGACGTTTGACAAGTGGCTGTCAGTGAGAAGAATACCGCGTAAATAAAGACGATTATTTTGAGTCCGGAGTTTTATTGAAATATCCATGTTATATCCGTAAATACAGGATACTTTTATATTCTACACTTTGTAAAAATACTACACTGAAAAAAATGGACTACAAATTACTACAAATTTTTATTTAACAGTACCACAATAACCTAAACAGAGTGAATTGCGAACTATACTTACCAGTAACAAAACTAGTTTTTGTTCGTTACTAGATAATTTGATTAAATGTAACTAAAGTTAGTTTCCCGACAACAAAACGTCAACTTACTTAACTAGTTTTGTAGAACATTTTTATAAAGAGATAAATGGAATACAATTAATTGAAAATTCATCGCTTAATATTTGTCGTTGAAGTAACATTACCTATTACGAAGACCTTCCCTTAAAATAAGCCCATCACAGACGTAGCTATAATATAATATTAATATGCCGAGCTATAATATAAATTTCAGTACAAGTTGGTAAAATAACAGAAATATATATTATAGCTGCGTGTGCGGTCACTCAAAGATTAGTACCTATTGAAAATATATCGTAATATGCCTTGCTATGATTTATATTAATATATATTATAGCTACGACTGTGATGGGCTTTACTATTATTATCGGTACTGTACTGTAGGTCTATCTATATTATAACTTTTGTACTAAATTTTTAAAACTTCTTGTTTACTGACTGTTTGTTGCCAAAATAAATAGAAAAAACAATATGTTCACGCCTCATCAGAGCTGCAGCTAACGAGTGTATAACTTCTAGACACTTCCAATAAAATGTGAGTAGATTTGTCGTTTGTGATTTGTTTGTGCCATACGTGACGGTATAGGCTTTCATTTACTTACCTTTTATTGCTTTTATCACAATTAAATAAGCATATGTTTTTTTACTAGTTTTATCGGTGTCACACTACAATAAACTAATGTTTATAATGCATAATAATATATTGTATAGAAAAACACCGTTTTGTATTAAAATTTATGATAGTTTATCAGCTGAATAAATATTACAATAAAAACAACATATTATTGGTATAAAATGAGTGCCTTTATTTATAATCATCATCACAAACAAACGTCGTCAGCAATATGAAGCTCCTTATTTTAATCTTGCTGGGAACAGTGGTAGGTTATTTTTTTATAAATTTTATTTATTATCTTCGAGTAGAATTGTTAGTAGTTTAGTTAATATTTTTTGTTGCAGGTTTATTGCCACGCAAAACCTGGTATTATAGGTAAGTTTATATTATTCTTCCATCAGCAATATCTAGATATCGGGTCACATAAAAAATCGAATGGATCTGATTTTAAAATAATTTCTCAAGAACCAATAATTATTTATAATAAAAATTAACAAATTATAAAGAAAGATCGCGAACAATAGAACGTGACGTCGCAGGATAATTCGACCCCAAAAATACAGACAACCGCACCAGGTATGCTATTCTGTAAAAGGTAAATCATCTCGAAAGTCATCTCGCAACTCACCTCGCAACCCGATTTGGCGTGTGAATTATGTTTCAGAATACCAAATCCTATTGAAAAACGTCAAAATACTCACCTGTCGTAGTTCATCTCACTTCCGTGATCACTCGGTGGCGCTAGTGTCGAATTCAATGATTTTTAATAATATGAAACTCTAAACTCATCGCGGATTCAGAAGTGATATTGCAAATGAACTTTACAGAATAGCACTACAGAGCACCTCTCGAGCAAAAGTTATCCGATCTATGCATGTCTGTGTTGCCCCTCTCCTCGCTACAACCGCACATTGGCCAGTGGGTTGGGTGACTTGGGTGGTTGGCTGGTTAATGGCTTGCCACAGCGCCATCTGGTATTGGAGTTTTTCTCTAACACGGCCTCTCCTGCTCTGGGAACGTCCTTTTCCTTAAATGGTCCCGTGTGGTAGTCCCTCATCATCAATCACTTTTAAGAACACCACAACCTCTTCGTCTGCAAGATGGACTAAAAAGCTACTTGGCTGGCTGAAGTGGACTCGGATGTACCTTGCTCTGCTAGCATTGCATCAGCGATACACGTCACTACTTCACTGGATCCAAAAGTGTCCTCATCCGATGTAGTCGGCTCAGGATCATTTTGGTCTGCACCTGCATAAGTAAACATACCAGTTAAGATAAGATCACGCAATGACTACCATTTCGTGAGATTTTCTCACAAAAAGTTTTTAATCAGGGTACGACTATGGCATACTGTGAGGTCTGCTCGCAACAGGTCGTGAGGTCTGTTTGCGAAAGATGCGTGAGGCCTGTTCACATGCGAGATCTGCTTGCCAAAGATGCGTGAGGTCTGCTCACAAGCGAGGTCTGCTTGCCAAAGATGCGTGAGGTCTGCTCACATGCGAGGTCTGCTTGCTAAGGATGCGTGAGGTCTGCTCACTAAAGTAGCGTGAGGTCTGCGTACATGCGAGGTCTGCTCGTAATACAAAAAATACGTAACTCGCCCTCGAAGAAGGCAGCACATGTATCCGGGATCCACTCGCCTCTCCGGGACACCATGTACTCGGCAGCAGCCTGAGTAGCCATAGGAGTCGGCGACCAGCTGCAGCTCGTACCGCCCATGGAGTAAAGCTTAGAGTACACGGTAAGGCGCATCCCAGAGTCCAGCTTTCCTGTGGAATGAGACTGCTTTATTACAAAGGCCACAGAATCCACCGTAATCTCGAGGAGAACGTCTGTGCTGATTAATCTGCTCTGTATTTTGGTTATAGCTTTCTACAGCCACATCGCAGACCAGATTACGAATGATAGGAATATTCGGCCACGGTCGGCGACAATTAATTTAGGAGTGCTGAAAAGAGACAGCATTAGTAAAATAACGTTTGAGCTCATTTGGAATAAGTCTCAAACGGGCATTCAGGTTTCTCATAAGAGTAAATAGGTTGACGGATAGGACGTGGCGACCTCTTAAGCGCCAGACAAACTACTGAACTATAGTTGGACACATATTTCTGGACAAATGCTCAGTCCAGGAAACCGGAAATGCTTAAAAATTAGTTAGTTCTGTATGTATCGGTAACGCGTCATTATACCCGATCGTCAGCACCATCTCATGTTTAGGTTCACAGCCGACAAGGGTAATGTATTGTCGTTCACGTGTCCGAACGTATAGGTGATACGCGTATTCATGTTCAAATCATCAACTAAAAATCTACTTAGAGGGTACATTAGTACCCAATTAATATGGCTTACCGATGTACCTGCGCAGAAGATACATTTTCAAAGCGCGGAAAACGCTATTGGCCGACAGCTGCCGTCATGTTAGCGCGCGCCGTGCGGAGGGGCGTGACAAGTCACGAGTGAGATGGAACTAACAGCTGCAGTATATTATGAACCTTATAGTAGTGATCTAAGGTTGATTGTAAGTTTTAAGCATTCTTTCGTTAATCTTCGGTGCCATACTTTCTTTTCTGCGTGGCAAGTGAGGCCTTTAAATCGTATGCGTTAAAGTAAATTTTACAATGACTAGATGAAATTGTTAACGCCTCGTGGCAAGCGCGCTTGCCGCTACAAGCCACTAGTCCTGCTGACCACACGCTTCCAGCGAGCGCCCGCTCCCTTGCTGCGTGACGCCAGCAAGCGGTATCTTGGCAAAGACGAGCTACCAAATTCGTCGGCGCCGCGCCGCCCGCGTTCTATCACCTCGCAGGCGGCACTCTGGCAGCTAGTGATTGGATTGAGTTGAGGCGGTGCCGGGTCGTTGCTGCAATGGAGTGATGCTGACATAGTGAGCGATGACCCTTATTGAAAGAGCATGTCTGTTAGGATCTTATTTTTATTTATTTATTGGAGCAGTGAGTAAGTCTTCTGTTTCAAAATAACTTAATCCCTGGAGCCATTCAGTAACAATCCTTTTGCATGACAACTTGTATGATAACAACTTGTTTATATAATTATATTATAAGCCCACCCAAATAAGAAAAGAAACGATGTGAGAATTTAGTAGAAAATTTAGTTTGCTACAGGATCAAAGCGTCTTCTGTTGTGGGTACTTGAACGGCAGAAGGTAAGGAGCGCATGCTGTTTTAAAATAATGTTCAGTATGAACAGTTGACGTACTGTAAGCACTTTAGCTTCTTTGTATAAGAGGGTTGTTGGATAACGGTATGGCAAGAAATGGAATAAATGGCTTCATATAATTAATACGCAAATACCAATATACAGGTTGCTATTTTGGTCAGCGACGAGCGACTCAGGGTCGATAGTCCGAATGATACTGGTGCTAAAAAAATATAAAAAAATACTTTATTTTTTAATAGTAATAAAAATATGGAAAATCATGTAATAAGCTAAAGTGTAGATGTAATACTCAACGAGTGTGCGAGGGATTAAAGGGATGGGGCGAACGGCGGCTTGCACTTAGCTCTAGTCTGCACACGAGCCTAGTAATCACACGTTGCGGTAATTTTAGTTCAAATTGGTTAAGGTATTTCTCATTGTATTTACAGTATTTAATGGAATTAAGGTCATTTTTGGAAAATGTATTTTTTGTACTACCGCCCCTGAGTCGCTTGTCGCCGACCAAAAAAACATCCTGTATAATATTTTGTAAAATATAAATATTTTACAGGAAATTAAAAACGTATAAGGGGACAACTATGTTAAAATCGAAGAATTTGTGTCGTAGATGCGGAGTTGCGGACATCTTTTACATGTAATTTTTTGCTGTATTTTAAAATGCGCGCATCACGGTGCGAATGCGGCCTTTGGGAAAGTACTATCTCAGCTGTGGTAGGTACTATCAGATGAGGAATGGAAAAATAATACAACATTCTTTGTAATATTTTCTTAAATTCTGTCATAAATTTGTGCTTTATTATTTTCAATGTATAAACAAATATGTTAACAGTGAATGTTATAGATTTGCTTTAAAGGCAATGTTATCTGTCAGATTTTCTAAGAAAATTTAAAATTGGTAAATACATAATAATGATTACATTACAAAACAAAAATATTAAATAGTCTTATTTCTAGATTGATTTGAATCTTTATTTCGCTCTCCTGTAAGCCATGGTTTATGTTCCTTGGCCGTTTCACTACTACAAAAACGATTGAATAACAAAAAAGTAATGAACAGTGAATACATTTTTCATCTTACTCCCATGTAACGGTAGCCAAACGGTCAAGCCACATATTTTGACTACGGTGTGTAGAGTTTGTGAAGTTAGGGCTTGTAGAGTAAGTGCATGTAGAGTTATAAGCTTGGCTCTACATGAGATCTGATAACTTTTTGAAAGTGCGAACATGGCTCGCACTTTCAAAAAGTTGGCAACATTTTACATAAAAATGTTTTTGGTGGGATCTTACTCTTAAGATTATTCGTCACAAATAGAAAGAAAAAGACCTAGGTTAAAAACATTAATTGTGAAATCAACCTACATGAACAAAATAAAGTGCTTATCCCCGTAATTGCCTTGCGAGCTACATCGTTTTGTTTCGTTTCTGTTGGCTTCTTCGACCATATTGGCCAAACTACACGTACTACAAACATTCTTGACGGTAGCTTAAAATTTATAATTTTGTTCAAAATTTGATATTATTTCATAGGTTAAAATATAACTTATATTCTACAACATGTACTTCCCAGACACTCCGGCAAATTAATTATTATTTCGCGCATTATTTTTGCAACTTTCGAATACACATTGCGGCATTGTGAAACGGTTTACATTGGCTGTATTTCAATCAAACTAATCAAAATCTAACGCCATAAGTGAGCTGTTATTTATCGACATCTAGTTTGATTCAATATCGATGATATTATTACTATAATAATTTGTAATTTGATTAGTTAATCGAAAAATTTCATATTTACAGGAAATTTATTGGAACCGATAATTACTGAAATTTTTGGTATAACAACGACTACGACGAGTCCCACAACAACAACTGCGTCAACGTCAACGAAACCCACAACAACGTCAACGAGTCCCACAACAACGTCAACGAGTCCCACAACAACGTCAACGAGTCCCACAACAACGACTACGACACCCACAACAACGACTACGTCAAAGTCAACGACAACGAAACCCACAACAACGACTACGTCAAAGTCAACGACAACGAAACCCATGACAACGTCAACGACACCCACAACAACGTCAACTAGTCCCACAACAACGTCTGCCACGACGTCAACGTCAACGAGTCCCACAACAACGACAACGACTACGTCAACCTCGACGAGTCCCACAACAACGACAACGACTACGTCAACGTCAACGAGTCCCACAACAACGACAACGACTACATCAACGACACCCACAACAACGACAACGACAACGAAACCCACAACAACGACTACGTCAAAGTCAACGACAACGAAACCCACGACAACGTCAACGACACCCACAACAACGTCAACTAGTCCCACAACAACGTCTGCCACGACGTCAACGTCAACGAGTCCCACAACAACGACAACGACTACGTCAACGTCAACGAGTCCCACAACAACGACAACGACTACGTCAACATCAACGACACCCACAACAACGACGACGTCAACGACAACGAAACCCACAACAACGAGTCCGACAACAACGTCTACGAGTCCAACAACAACGACTACGTCAACGTCGACGACACCCACAACAACGTCAACGAGTCCAACAACAACGACTACGTTAACGTCAACGACACCCACAACAACGTCAACTAGTCCCACAACAACGACTACCTCAACGTCATCGAAATCCACAACAACGTCTACGAGTCGCACAACAAAGACTACATCAACGTCAACGAAATCCACGACAAAGTCAACGAGACCCACAACAACGACTGCTTCAACGTCAACGAAATCCACAACAGTTTGACATTAGAGTACTCCAAATAAAGCCGTACTAAATACCAGTATCATGAATCAGATTTTCCGTCGCTAAATAATTATTTAAATAATCAAAATTGGTCTTTCATTCAAAATGATAACCCAGATATTGAGAGCATTATTAACAGTTTCTATTTAATATTACGTAAATAATCGCCGCAACTCAATTCTATTAAATTCTATATAATCAATTCTATTGAATTCTATATACTCAATTCTATTGAATTGAATGAAATAATAATAAATACTAAATGTTTATTAAATGTTACTGGCAAGGCCCAAACTAAGCATGAGAACATGCTTGTATCTTGGGACTTAGAGTGCGATATTTATAGCTACATGATGCAATAAAACTAACTAACAAAGGCCTAGGATTTGTTATGAGGAATACCAAAAACTTCAAACGTCCCTCAGCTTACTTACATTTATATAATGCACTCGTTAGACCCCATGTTGAATACACTGCCCCCGTATGGAACCCCTTCTATAGCAAATATAGTGAGTGATATGCTGCGAGAAATGAAATTTCTACGCATTTTACATTATCGTTGTTATCGTAGTAAGCTTTCTTACTCTCATTTGGTTTCACATTATAACTTTATGACTTTTAAAAAAAACGTATTTTACTCGGTGCAATCATGCTATACAGACTATGTAGACATAAGTTTGACTATAATAATAATAATTTATTCACGACAAGAGAAGTGTACAAAAGTGCAGCTAATATGACATATGTAGAAATAAATAAATAATAAATAAATAAATACTAGGTAAGCCTGTGACATAGGCATTAGGCCTCTCTCCTCCGCCAGGTAAGTACAATATGTGCTGGATTTTAATAATATAACATTTAGTAAGTAAGTATTGTTTTCAATTTAGTTACACTGTGATACATAGTTTAAAATAACATTGACATTTTTGGAAATAATTAATAACAGATTGTAGAGCTATTACAAATGAAATTAGTTATGTAGTACCACGAGGATTTATTCGGCGCACAGGACGCACGTGGAGACTTTTTGCGTCGGCTCCGTGCCGTACCAATGCCGGTGCACGGGCGCCTGTTCGCCGAATCGTTGATACTTATAATGAGCTATTCAAAATGTTGACATTTTCCAATTGTCCGCACCCAGATTCAAAAAAGATATTATTGCAAACATAAGCACTTGATTATGTTTAATTGCCTAACCATATTAAGTATTACCTAGTTTTTTTGTATTTTTATGTTTTTTAAGTTATTCGCATGCCTGCTTGTAAGCATTGTTTCATTGCTCAAATAATAGGTAATATATCTGACTTAACCTGTGGATAATGTAGTAGTTGTTCTAGCATTTACTTAATGTATAAATTGTTTTTTTTTGTAATAAGCAATGTAGGACTGTTTTCTATCCCAAATATTAAATAAAACAATTGATGCCTCAAATACACATATCGGCTCTCATAAATGCCCCATGTGGTACAGAAGGGGCTTGATCAATTTAAATAAGGAGAAGCCTTTTCATCGCCAATGGAAAAAGTACGGAAACCCGGTAGACTATGCTGACTTTTCTATGCTTAGAAAAAGACAAAAATCTTGAGGCTCAATGTTATGAATCTTTTATTATTTATTCACAAATTAACATCAAGAAATCCAAAATACTTTTGGACTTATATAAAGTCTAAGAGAGCCATCAAATCAAACTACCCTAAAATAATGAAATACAGTACAATTGTATTAAACAATGAATGATATATGTGACGCATTTTATGATTTCTTTTGTAAAAATCAAAGGATCATAATGAAATTTGGCATGCAGATAGTCTATGGTATGGAGAAGGACATGGTCTACCGCGGGTGAAACCGCGGAGGACAGCTAGTTTGAAATAAAATTAACGCAAAGTATGGTCACTGCCACGTGCCCTGACTAGAGCTAGCCGAAAGCCGCCATTGCCCCTAACCTTTACTCCCTCGCACTCCCATTGAGTATTACGTCTATATTACATGATTTTCAAAATAATTTTATTTTTATTATAATTAAAAAATAAAGTATTTTTAGCACCTGTATCAGTTGTATTATAGACCCTGAGTTGCTCGTCACAGACCAAAACATCAACCTGTATATAGAAAATGTCCTCAAGTACCTTCATTGTATACAAGTTACACACGAAGCATACGGAGACTCCTCAAGGGCTTACATATAATGCAAATATGCACAATCCCTAGCTTTACCAAAACTTTACCGAAAAATCGAGTTAATAATTAAAGTTTACGTATAAAATGGTAGAAAATACCAACCCAGAGCATGAGTCGAGTAGACTGCGCTCGTAACGGAGTGTTTAAAACTACGTTATGCGTCATAATGAATAAGGTTTTTTCTTTAATTATACAAATGTACAAAAATTTGATGAGTACTACTATTCATTGGGTGTATTATGTGGGCTGTTTCTAAGACGAATAAAAAGTCACGGAGTATACTGTATTTTTATTTATACACATTTATCATTACATTGTGCACATACATTCATTACACACTCACATACAGATCCAAAACGCGCTAACACAAACTCACCCCATTCACACTGACACACACACTCTTTTTTTAAAATAATAAGTAATTTAATTTAAATTGTATATTCACTGTCTTATATGTATTCTAATTTTAAAATGTTAATCCGTCATTGGTTGTTGGATTAATTTTATATGTCATGTCACATGGATTTTACTTGATTCATTCATCAACGAAATCCACAACAACGTCAACAAGTTCCACAAAAACGATTACGTCAACGTCAACGAGACCCACAACAACATCAACGAGTTCCATAACAACGACTACGTCAACGTCAACGAGTCCCACAACAACGACAACCTCAACGTCAACGAAACCCACAACAACGTCAACGAGTCCCACAACAACATCTACGTCAACGTCAACGAAAACCACAACGACTATGTATCCCCCAACAACAAAATCGACGAGTAGGACAATAAAGACGCACACCCCAATAAAATCGAAGAGTACGACAACAACATAGACGAGTACGACAATAGATTCTTCCAAAGTTTACCTCCCTACGGCACTTTTAAATGATTGTCTATCTGATATTGTGAATGGTCTGAAAAATAATTAATTTAAAAATATTGCTATTGCATATTGCAATGTTCGAATAGGTGTTTATTTATGTAGTCTTCATCTTTTTTTTTTATTATGATAATTACATATAATTTAAATGAGTTATGAGAAATGTCCCTTTCATTCATCGTCCTCTAAGAATGGATTTTGAATACTCGAACTCTTAAGGTACACAGTACATACACAGTACATAGCACTTCTCTTAAGAAGACATAGCGTAGAAGAAAAAGTAGAAGAGCACTTTAAAAGAAAGGAATAAAAAAAATAAGATTATTGCAGGACAACGACATACACGAGTGATGATAATCTGTTGTTGCAGGGGTCCATGCCCGATGCCTCCTTTATAGTATAGAATGTAAATCCTAATCCTAACTTCCTAACTATTATAAATGCCAAAGTAAGCTTGTTTGTGTGTTTATTACGCCTTCACGCCTCAACTACTCAACGGATCATCATGACATTTGGCATGCAGATAGCCTATGGTATGGAGAAGGACATAGGCAACTTTTTTATCCCGGGAACGCGGATGAAACCGCGGGGGACAGCTAGTAGTAAACAAATATTATTTAAAAAAGATAAGATAAAATTCTATTTATGGCAGCACTTTGGAACCAAATATCGACACCGGCAAATGTCTCATTGAGACTGAATTGTCCCCGTCGATCTGCACTCGAACAAGGGTGCGCTGATTATTGGCGTACTTTTCGAAGAAGCGTGCACCAATAAAACAGCAGTGCCCACGCCCAGCACGCTCATAGCAGGCGCGCTCACGGCAGGGGTGTACATGTCAGGGGCACTCACGGCAGGGGTGTTCACCACTCCTGGAGGCACTGACAGCGGCGGCGTGCGGCGCTATATTCTCCACAGCTATAGAACGGTATCAGCCTCTGGTATCTACATCTCCAGTGCACCACCACTGACATCTCTAGTCGACACTGGCGTTTGGACAGCATATTCAGTTAAAATCCAGGCACGGGTCTTTACCATCTCATCTTGACCACGATAGGTATGGTGCTGCTCCAGGTACGAAACGATGAATGAATGAATTAGTAGATACTTAATGAAAACAATATTAGCGATTCGAGCGAAGATATTATTTATTTATGCCTTGCCTTTTTATAACAAAATATATTGGTTAAGTACGTAGAGCAATCTGTATATTATTAGCCTCTTGAAATAAATAGGGAGCTTTCACGTTTGTTATAGTGAATGTTTTTGTTTGGGCCAGTTTGGATTTTATTTTAACAATTAACAAAAAAAAAAAATTAAAAACATAATAATTGTGTGTTCTAATTTTCCTGAATAATAAACAAAATTTAAACACATAATGAGATGGAATGAACAATAACTTACTCCTGCAGACATTTCTTTTAACTTTTACAACGACGTCCAAATTGTATGTGAATAACAGCAGACCACCTGTGACTTTGAGAACTCAAATTATGACCAGTTAATTTTTGGTTAAGTTTTGTTACTAGTAAATAAAATAAATTAAAGTAGAAAATGTTGTACACTTATCTTAAATATGAGGGCCTAAGCATTTATAATAGTCCAATGGACTTGTCTCCAGTACCCTGAGTGTAACGCTTCCAAAGAAATATTAATATTAAATCACATCATAATTTCATCACACGCAAACATTCACATACTCTTTGCATCTACGCTACACTACACACACACACGCTACACACCTCAGAAGTCTCAGAACTCATGCGACGACTTTTATATTTCGATGTGCGACGGTAAATTTGTCGTAGTACCTACTACCTATCTACATATTCTATACTACTTATATAGTATAATATTAATAAAATTGTTACATACATTTTTGTTATTTTATAGGATTACTTTTTGTTATAGATAGACCCGTAGTTATTTAGAAGAATCTGTAGCTAAAAATCATGCAAAAAAAGTACCTCTATGATCCAGTTTTAGAGTTACTTACAGATCAAACATTAAAATAATAACTTTTTTTTTAATAATTTGTATTTTTTTACTAGATTTGGTCGATATTCTTATTTTATTTTATCATTTTAGCTAAATAAACTTTCTAGCTTTCAAATGACACTTTTTTGAAGAAAATACTCCATTTTCTTAAAAAGAAACAAAGAAAAAACTTGATGATGAACATTTCAATTTATAAAAAACTAGCAGCGAAACCCGGCGTTGCTCGGGTTAAAATACATCGCATGTTTAATGATATACAAAATATATAAGTATATTTTTTTTTACATATTATAGATTTCTATTTTCGATATTGAGAGACTTTCCAGAACATTCAAATAGTTTATCCTTTTTCACTGGTGAAAATCACTTGTTTTTTTTTTGTAACTGTTTACTCTTTTTCTCGACTGCAATCACAATTGAACTGACGAAAAGTCACTGAATCACTATTCTATAGATCACTATAGAATATTTAGATGTACATCACTTCGATTTGGTTTGTATAGATTAATAATAACACTCGTACATATTTTGGAACTTTCCAGATCAATCCAAAAAAATTTAGAACTTTCTAGAACATTTTAAATCGCTTATAATAAATTGAACTCATTTTGGAATTTTATAGATCATTCTAGAAATATTTAGAACTTTCTCGAACATTTTAAATCGTTTACAATAAATTGCACTCATTTTGGAACTTTCCAGATCACTCGGAAAATTTCTAGAACTTTCTCAATCATTCTAGATCGATCATAATAAACTGCACTCAATATGGAACTTTCTAGAACATTCCAGATCAATTATAACCGGTTTACACATTTTGGAATTTTCTAGATCATTCTAGAATTTTCTAGAACTTTCTCGAACAATTTAAATCGCTTCTAATAAATTTCACTCATTTAAGAATTTTCTAGAACTTTCTCGAACATTCTAAATCGATAATAATAAGTTTCACTCATATTGGAACTTTCCTTCGGAAAATTTTTGGAACTTTCTCGATCATTCTAAATCGATCATAATAAATTGCACTAATTTTGGAATTTTCCAGATCATTCTAGAAATTTCTAAAACTTTCTCGAACATTCTAAATCGATCATAATAAATTGCACTTATTTTGGAACTTTCCAGATCATTCGGGACATTTCTAGAACGTTCTCGAACATTCCAACTCGATAATAACAGTTTTGGACATTTTAGAATTTTTGCATTCATTCTAGAATTTTCTGGATCATTCCAGATATTTCTAGAATTTCCTGCAACATTCCAGATCAATTATAACCGTTTTACACATTTTGGAACTTTCCATTCCAGAAATTTTTAGATCTTTTCAGAAGTCCTCATGCGTTAGAAAAGGACAGCAATATATGTTTTAACATTTTCGCCACCCACAACCACCCCCTTCCACCCACCGCGACCAAACTCCCTTACCACCTGGAGACCAAGGGGTATTTACCACCCCAATGGGAAGTTGATTGGGGTTGGTGGTGATTGAGAAAACTGCGTATTTACGTACCCACAAAAGCATTTTATATATATATTACTAGCAGCGAAACCCGGCGTTGCTCGGGTTAAAATACATCGCATGTTTAATGATATACAAAATATATAAGTATATTTTTTTTTACATATTATAGATTTCTATTTTCGATATTGAGAGACTTTCCAGAACATTCAAATAGTTTATCCTTTTTCACTGGTGAAAATCACTTGTTTTTTTTTTGTAACTGTTTACTCTTTTTCTCGACTGCAATCACAATTGAACTGACGAAAAGTCACTGAATTTCGATGTATATACCGAAATTTCCAGTACCAGATCACTATAGAATATTTAGATGTACATCACTTCGATTTGGTTTGTATAGATCAATAATAACACTCGTACATATTTTGGAACTTTCCAGATCAATCCAAAAAAATTTAGAACACTCTAGAACATTTTAAATCGCTTATAATAAATTGAACTCATTTTGGAATTTTATAGATCATTCTAGAAATATTTAGAACTTTCTCGAACATTTTAAATCGTTTACAATAAATTGCACTCATTTTGGAACTTTCCAGATCACTCGGAAAATTTCTAGAACTTTCTCAATCATTCTAGATCGATCATAATAAACTGCACTCAATTTGGAACTTTCTAGAACATTCCAGATCAATTATAACCGGTTTACACATTTTGGTATTTTCTAGATCATTCTAGAATTTTCTAGAACTTTCTCGAACAATTTAAATCGCTTCTAATAAATTTCACTCATTTAAGAATTTTCTAGAACTTTCTCGAACATTCTAAATCGATAATAATAAGTTTCACTCATTTTGGAACTTTCCTTCGGAAAATTTTTGGAACTTTCTCGATCATTCTAAATCGATCATAATAAATTGCACTAATTTTGGAATTTTCCAGATCATTCTAGAAATTTCTAAAACTTTCTCGAACATTCTAAATCGATCATAATAAATTGAACTTATTTTGGAACTTTCCAGATCATTCGGAAAATTTTTAGAACTTTCTCGATCATAATCAATTGTACTCATTTTGGAACTTTCCAGATCATCCGGAAAATTTATACAACTTTCTCGAACATTCTAAATCGATCATAATAAATTGCACTCATTTTGGAACTTTCCAGATCATTCTGGAAATTTCTAGAACGTTCTCGAACATTCTAACTCGATAATAACAGTTTTGGAACTTTCTAGATGAAGCCAGAAATTTGTAGAACTTTCTCAAAACATGCTATATCGATTATAATAGTTTGCATTCACTCTAGAATTTTCTAGATCATTCCAGATATTTGTTGAACT
Source organism: Polyploca ridens (assembly GCA_951394255.1). Lineage (NCBI taxonomy): Eukaryota > Metazoa > Arthropoda > Insecta > Lepidoptera > Drepanidae > Polyploca > Polyploca ridens. The sequence goes on along the minus strand of OX596254.1, from coordinate 3,354,403 downwards.
TTCTAGAACACTCCAGATCGATTATAACCGTTTTACACATTTTGGAACTTTCCATTCCAGAAATTTTGAGATATTTTCAGAAGTCCTCATGCGTTAGAAAAGGACAGCAATATATTTTTTAACATTTTCGCCACCCACAACCACCCTCTTCCACCCACCGCGACCAAACTCCCTTACTACCATCTGGAGACCAAGGGGTATTTACCACCCCAACGGGAAGTTGATTGGGGTTGGTGGTGATTGAGAAAACTGCATATTTACGTACCCACAAAAGTGCACAAAAGCATTTTATATATATTATTAGATTAGATTAGATTCAAGGTTTTTGAGATAGTTTCGGATTTAATCGATACATTTTTGTTTCGTTTCATCAAGTTTAAAAAAAACAACAATGTATATGTTTAGTGTTGGTTGGGTTTCTGTTTATGTATCCATACAAGTAAAAGCTTTGTCCTCAATGATTGGCTGACTGATAAACAATGTAAAATAATAGATATGCGTCAATCGCGTATATTATGGCATATCATTATCAAAGTGACTCATTACAAATATTTTTGTCATTGTTGTATGTTAATAAGGCAGAAAGTGTTTCCAATTTAATTAGTCAAATTAACAGAAAAAGAAAATAATGCTTTAAATATTTTGCATTAATTCTATTCATTGAATAGGTACTATTATTCAATAAAGAACTTCACAACTATCATTAACGGTCATATTTTGCATTCAACAACTAGTGTAATGTTATTCCACCTGTATAAATATGTTCATAGATAGCATTGTTGACAATAAGGAGTCTATAATATATAAAAAAATATAGGATTGACAAGTATGAGTTCGTTTTTCACATTAGTTAGCTGGGGATCACCTAATCCCATAGCATAATCTCATTTCAACATGAAATTTTTAATATTGCTTATAACTTTGGTATGTAATTGCATGTATTATACTATTATGGTTACGAACTAAAAGTTATTATTAATTTACAATTTAAATTCTACACCAATTATGTTTGGAATTTCAGTACCTTAAATTTTTTTTTTCTTGTTTTAGATTATTTACTCCTATGCAGCCCCTTCTGTTGGTAAGTTGTTCTCCAATGTACTGTTATTATATATAGTGTACAATACCTATTAAGATTAATAGTTAAAACATTTTATACAATTCCAGTGAATCCAACAATAAAATACCCAGAACCGATAACAACAACAGAGTGCCCCACAACAAAAGTCATCACAAGAACTTATGCTACGGAGAAAACTACAATTACTCCTTATCCTCCGAAGATAACTTCTGCACCAACTAAACCATCCAAGTTTTCAACAACATGTCCTACCAAGAAAACTACATCGACAACAAAAGCAACGACTACGTCTACGAGTTCAACAGTGACGACAAGTACAAAAAAATCTACCACGTCTACAAGTTCGATCAAAACAACGACTGCTGCGACATACACCACACCCACAGTAACAACAACAACAACTAAGTCAATCAAGTCTTCAACAACATCTCCAACCAAGAAAACTACATCAACGACAAAAGCAACGACGACGTCTACGAGTCCAACAGTGTCGACAAGTACAAATAAGTCTACCAAGTCTACAAGTACGATAAAAACAACTACTACTGCGACACACCCCACGGTAACAACAACAACAACTAAGCCAACCAAGTCTTCAACAACATCTCCTACCAAGAAAACTACATCAACGACAAAAGCAACGACTACGTCTACGAGTCCAACAGTGACGACAAGTACAAATAAGTCTACCAAGTCTACAAGTACGATAAAAACAACTACTACTGCGACACACCCCACGGTAACAACAACAACAACTAAGCCAACCAAGTCTTCAACAACATCTCCTACCAAGAAAACTACATCAACGACAAAAGCAACGACTACGTCTACGAGTCCAACAGTATCGACAAGTACAAATAAGTCAACCAAGTCTTCAACAACATCTCCTACCAAGAAAACTACATCAACGACAAAAGCAACGACTACGACTACGAGTCCAACAGTGACGACAAGTACAAATAAGTCTACCAAGTCTACAAGTACGATAAAAACAACTACTACTGCGACACACCCCACTGTAACAACAACAACTAAGTCAACCAAGTCTTCAACAACATCTCCAACCAAGAAAACTTCATCAACGACAAAAGCAACGACTACGTCTACGAGTCCAACAGTGTCGACAAGTACAAATAAGTCTACCAAGTCTACAAGTACATTAAAAACAACGACTACTGCGACACACCCCACGGTAACAACAACAACAACTAAGCCAACCAAGTCTTCAACAACATCTCCTACTAAGAAAACTACATCAACGACAAAAGCAACGACTACGTCTACGAGTTCAACAGTGTCGACAAGTACAAATAAGTCTACCAAGTCTTCAACAACATCTCCTACCAAGAAAACTACATCAACGACAAAAGCAACATCTACGTCTACGAGTCCAACAGTGACGACAAGTACAAATAAGTCTACCAAGTCTACAAGTACGATAAAAACAACTACTACTGCGACACACCCCACTGTAACAACAACAACTAAGTCAACCAAGTCTTCAACAACATCTCCAACTAAGAAAACTACATCAACGACAAAAGCAACGACTACGTCTACGAGTCCAACAGTATCGACAAGTACAAATAAGTCAACCAAGTCTTCAACAACATCTCCTACCAAGAAAACTACATCAACGACAAAAGCAACGACTACGTCTACGAGTCCAAAAGTATCTACAAGTACAAATAAGTCAACCAAGTCTTCAACAACATCTCCTACCAAGAAAACTACATCAACGACAAAAGCAACGACTATGTCTACGAGTCCAACAGTGTCGACAAGTACAAATAAGTCTACCAAGTCTACAAGTACGATAAAAACAACTACTACTGCGACACACCCCACGGTAACAACAACAACAACTAAGCCAACCAAGTCTTCAACAACAACTCCTACCAAGAAAACTACATCAACGACAAAAGCAACGACTACGTCTACGAGTCCAACAGTGACGACAAGTACAAATAAGTCTACCAAGTCTACAAGTACGATAAAAACAACTACTACTGCGACACACCCCACAGTAACAACAACAACTAAGTCAACCAAGTCTTCAACAACATCTCCAACTAAGAAAACTACATCAACGACAAAAGCAACGACTACGTCTACGAGTCCAACAGTATCGACAAGTACAAATAAGTCAACCAAGTCTTCAACAACATCTCCTACCAAGAAAACTACATCAACGACAAAAGCAACGACTACGTCTACGAGTCCAAAAGTATCTACAAGTACAAATAAGTCAACCAAGTCTTCAACAACATCTCCTACCAAGAAAACTACATCAACGACAAAAGCAACGACTATGTCTACGAGTCCAACAGTGTCGACAAGTACAAATAAGTCTACCAAGTCTACAAGTACGATAAAAACAACTACTACTGCGACACACCCCACGGTAACAACAACAACAACTAAGCCAACCAAGTCTTCAACAACAACTCCTACCAAGAAAACTACATCAACGACAAAAGCAACGACTACGTCTACGAGTCCAACAGTGTCGACAAGTACAAATAAGTCTACCAAGTCTACAAGTACATTAAAAACAACGACTACTGCGACACACCCCACGGTAACAACAACAACAACTAAGCCAACCAAGTCTTCAACAACATCTCCTACTAAGAAAACTACATCAACGACAAAAGCAACGACTACGTCTACGAGTTCAACAGTGTCGACAAGTACAAATAAGTCTACCAAGTCTTCAACAACATCTCCTACCAAGAAAACTACATCAACGACAAAAGCAACATCTACGTCTACGAGTCCAACAGTGACGACAAGTACAAATAAGTCTACCAAGTCTACAAGTACGATAAAAACAACTACTACTGCGACACACCCCACTGTAACAACAACAACTAAGTCAACCAAGTCTTCAACAACATCTCCAACTAAGAAAACTACATCAACGACAAAAGCAACGACTACGTCTACGAGTCCAACAGTATCGACAAGTACAAATAAGTCAACCAAGTCTTCAACAACATCTCCTACCAAGAAAACTACATCAACGACAAAAGCAACGACTACGTCTACGAGTCCAAAAGTATCTACAAGTACAAATAAGTCAACCAAGTCTTCAACAACATCTCCTACCAAGAAAACTACATCAACGACAAAAGCAACGACTATGTCTACGAGTCCAACAGTGTCGACAAGTACAAATAAGTCTACCAAGTCTACAAGTACGATAAAAACAACTACTACTGCGACACACCCCACGGTAACAACAACAACAACTAAGCCAACCAAGTCTTCAACAACAACTCCTACCAAGAAAACTACATCAACGACAAAAGCAACGACTACGTCTACGAGTCCAACAGTGACGACAAGTACAAATAAGTCTACCAAGTCTACAAGTACGATAAAAACAACTACTACTGCGACACACCCCACAGTAACAACAACAACTAAGTCAACCAAGTCTTCAACAACATCTCCTACCAAGAAAACTACATCAACGACAAAAGCAACGACTACGTCTACACGTCCAACAGTGACGACAAGTACAAATAAGTCTACCAAGTCTACGAGTACGATAAAAACAACGACCACTGCAACAAACCCCACAGTAACAACAACACCTAAGTACACCAAGACATCTACAACATGTCCAACTAAGAAAATGACTACTTCCGCTTGTCAAACTAAAGAAACAACCACCATTTGTCCTACATAAACATCAATAACGAAACCTTGTAAAGTTAAACAACACCACATTATCATGACGTTGCGTTGTTAGGAATCGCTCTATATAATTTTTTTAATAAATATTTTTATCGATATGTTGATAAACAAATTGTTGTTTTTTATTAAATTCACCAAAAGGCAGGTAAAGGACAGAGCCATACAGCCGCGTCTTGTTTGAAATCATGTGTGATATTATCGATCGTAAAAAATATTTAAGGCCGAAGCCAAACCTGAGTTTCAGAAAAAATGTTCTAGTAAAACATTTCACGAACTTTTTAAGACAGTCAAAAGTTATAATAGACGTAATTAATTTAATTTCACTTCCCTGGTGCTCTTGGACAGAAATAACATCATACATTTATAATTAAAAGTCCTTTCAAGAGTAATAAAAGTGTCTGTTCCAGTGCCTTGTTCTAAACTTTTTTCTGTAAATCAGCTGTAAAATAAAATAGGTCACGGATTTTTTATCATAATTCTCCAGAGAGGAAATCAGTCGGCCATTTTTACAAGAAATGCAAGATGTCGCAAACTCGGCCGCCTTAACTTTAATACCTACGTAACTTAGATGACTTAGGATGTTTTAATGAGGTTATAAAAATTGACCGAAAATATAATTTTGTATATAACAAAATTACTCTAGTCTTTAATAATTACTTAACTCTAATCCAGATCAGTTTCTTATATTAATTATGGAAAACTTAAACAACAATTTGATCGTAAATCAAAAAAAAATATGGACTGCAGTACCTTGATGTGATGTAATCTCAAGGATGATTGAACGTTATATTATACAAAAAATATATCGATATTGGATTCTTTATAATAGTTCGCTCTATACAAGCTTAAGCAGTATTTCACTGCTTTGTAAATAGCTTACAGTTTGTATAGAGACCCATAGACTTAGGATTTTTTAATACTCTTTAATCCCGAAATTTCATCAAATCCGCTAAGAAAAGAATATCGAATACGTACAGCAAAGGAATGCAACTCTCTTCCGGGGTCTGTGTTTCCCGACACCTATAACCTAGATGTATTCAAGGCCAGAGTGAATAGGCTTTTTCTGGGTAAGCAGAAAAGAAACGGAGGAGAATAATTTTAATTAGCACACTCAAACTGATTAAAGTTATATACTACATTAATTAAAATGATTCACCTCCGTTTATTCTCACACTATAAATCTATATAAGACGATACTAAACAAATATCCTTCTTTATCATTAACGAAACGAATTATAGAAAGAAACATTTTCTATATTTATTTATTTATTTATTTTGGCTTACCAACTATTGCTACAGTCATACATACACAATTTACAGAATAAAACTTATAAATACTAACTGCACAATCTTTACAGGTAAACACCACTTGCAATATCTTACATGATTACAACAATTAAGGACTTAAAACTAGGTAAAAATTAAAAATTAAATCTAAGAATAAATGATGAAATACAATGCAAAACAGAATTCACTTTTACACAATATGCTGAGTAGTTAGATTGTGGCTGCTGATATTGCGAATAAAAGTATTGAGGGAGTCCGAATTAACATCCACTAGGTCATAATATTTATTTAAAAGTTGACTTAATCGAGGAACTGGTGAGCTTGCGCCAAACTTTGTTCTGCGGAATGGTGGGGTCAGAAGACTAACTGGTTTACGAGAGGGTTTACGAGGAACTCTAAATCGAAACCTCTCTAGTAGCTGTGGACAATCTATTTTATTATGAAAGAGTTTGTACATGAATTTAAGGTCAAGAATATCTCTGCGTTTATCTAGTGTTATTGTTTTAAAATAACTTAACTTTTCAATGTACGACATCTTTTTAGTTTGTCTACTAGTCACGAACCCTAGATGTTTCATGAACCTCTTTTGGACCCGTTCCATTCTATATACTAAATATCTTCGAAAAATATCCTTCTTTCGATCAAAATTAAACAGGTCTGAATTATTTCCATCTTTTTATGTACTAGATAGATTTTCAAGGCGATGATAGCTCAGTGGTAGTGACGTCGGATACCGAGATGAAGGTCCCGGGTTCGAATCCTACAATGAGCTTGAGCTTTCGGTGAAGGAAAACATCGTGAGGAAACCATAGCACGGTGGTAGGGTACTTTCTAGTACCCGCCTGGCTGGCTACCACCCTCAAATTGAAATCTGTCGCCAAGCACCTTTCGGTGTGTTCCGATAGCTGCACTTGAGAGCCAGTTCCTTCTAGGATTTGTGTGCTTACCACCTTCGGCCGCATCATCACTTACCATAGTGAGATAGCGGTCAAACACAGACCTATAAAAAGTAAAAAAAAAAAAAAAAAAAAAAAAAAAAAGATACGAGTTAAACATAAAAATCTTAAAAAATATAAACACACAAAAATATTATCAATTGAGACAAATTAGATGATATTTGTTCATGTACCTATCACTTTCCACGAATAAATGTATGTTCTTTCTTTCATTGTCGATATTAATCATTCAAAACTAATAATAATAAAACAGTCTTGAGTGACTTTTAACAATAATCAATTAACTTTGGCACACAATTAATATTGATGCACTGCCGGCCGGCATTGGAAAGAATACCAAATAATTGGACTGTTTTACAAAAACCTTAAACCGACTTCAAAGTACACTAAGAAGTAATCAAATCCTGATCTGATGACAATGGGACCAAACGGGAAGCGTACCCTTTCAAATAAAAAAAGAATTTTGCAAATCGGTTAATAAATGACGGAGTTATGAGGTAACAAACATAAAAAAATATAAAAAATACATTCGAATTGAGAACCTCCTCCTTTTTTTGAAGTCGGTTAAAATATGTTTCTACCTGTAAATAGTATTTCCTATGATCAAGAAAATTATGACTTAGCGCAATTATTTCGTTCATTGCAAAGAAGCAAGTTATTCAAATCAATTAACATACGATTAATTTACAATAAAAGACGAAAACCTTAATAATCCCATCAAAAACATTCTGTAAAAAACTAGCCAAGTCTCGATGGAGCTGCTTGTTTATCTCTAAAAAGTAATGAAATCTAGACAAAGTCGTGCCAAGTCTAAGGTTTACTGCGATTTCTTTATTATTATAGTTAATGTTGTGTGACTTGGCCGTTGAACATTCTTTATACGTTAGTGGGTACAAGTACAGATTGGTGCAATGGTGTCATGGAACACCTGGTTTTGTACCCTTGTGTTCCCTTCAACGGCCAAGTCACACAACATTAACTATAATAATAAAGAAATCGCAGTAAGGAACCTTAGACTTGGCACGACTTTGTCTAGATTTCATTACTTTTAGAGATAAACAAGCAGCTCCATCGAGACTTGGCTAGTTTTTTACAGAATGTTTTTGATGGGATTTCACTTCTTTTTGTAGAAAATGAAGCGGCCCACCAAGTTGAATATTTTTTGTAAAGGCGGTATGTCGATATCTCTAATAGTTTGGTTGGGCTCTTGTGTTTTCTAATCAGGGTCACCAGGTACTCCAGATCTTCGATTATCCTAGTTTTTATAGTTTTCCCTTTATGTGGTCATTAAACCCTAACTCTGTACCAAATTTCAGCTCTCTGAGTTTATGGGAAGTACTAGTTCTATTTTGATGATCATAAGTGAGTGAGTGAGTGAGTGAGTGAGTGAGTGAGTTTCATAAATGTGAAACTTTGCTTTCGCTTAACTTCGGAACTAAATGACATACAGACTTGAAATTTTGGATTTTAAGTATGTGATTATAGCTTACTGGATGACGAAAATTTCTGCGTTCGGGTCTTATCCAGAGGTTCTCAAATAGGGGCCTGAAAATGCGGCGAAATGGTTCCAGTAAAGGATGGTACGGCAGTGTTTGCTTCGCGCTCGACTCGGCGGGGGCACTGCCGTGCCCCCCGATTCAAGAGATTATTATTTTAAAATTCAATAAGATAACATTTTCTTACACAAAAAACTTAATTCTTCATTTGAAGAGTATATTTTATCAAATAAATTAGTTTTAAAATATTGAAATAAGTTTTTTTCTTTTTTAACTGTAACATTATGTTTTTGCTTTCATAAGGGGTTTCTTTGGATGTTGAGAAAAATATTTTATTACCTTTTCAGAGATAAATATTATCTTGGAAAAAATAAATATCACTTGAACAGAAACACATTCTCTTGAAATTAAGAATATTTCAAGAAATATTTTTTCTTAATTGGAGAAATCCTTTTTATCTGTGTGTCTTTTCGTTATAGACAACGAAAACTTAAAAGAAATATAGAGTTGCTTATAACTTACTTTGAAAATGACTATTTTAGCAAGCATACAAAAACAAAAGACAACTCGACCCAAATGAAGACAAATCAATAGATCAAATTGACGCCCCTAAGCCCATAAAGAGCAACGGGCGCGGGTCGTTTGACTTTGCCAAGTTAAAACGGCCTACTTCACCAAGTAAGTAAATAACCGGAGTTTACTAAAAAACTTTCAGAGGTGACGACTTCAGAACTTTGGTACCTGTTCGCCGCGCTGTTTGTCTTTTACGAGCGTGGTGATGCTGCTCATTGGGTTTTTTTATTTTAAGTCAGCGTGTTCTGTTCGCTTGAATTTGAACTTTATACTGCATGAATGAAATTACGAGTTTCATTTAAAGTAACCGCTGGCAACGTCCAAAGGAAGGCCAAATCGAAAAAAAAAATGGCTTTGACTTTGAAAAAGAAAAGTTTTAGCCAAATACTACACAGTCGTGACATTCCTAAGTATTTTAGTTTTATATCATTTTTATTTTAGCGTAAGGAGTTTTTGTGTGCAATGTTTTGGAAATAAATTTCATTCATTTCATTTATTACAGTCGATCATTTTAGTGATTCGTAATAAGCTTTTTTCAAGTTTAGCTTAGCATATCACCGAGTTTGTTGACGTTAGGTACTCTAAATATTGGAACTGTGGCGACAAGGTATTAAGGTATGCTTACTCCGAAGGTGTCTATCATTGCATGTATATCCCCCTGCATACGTTTGCAACCAGGTTAATTGCATTTACGACTGCACTATTCCATTCTTTCACAATTTGTTTTTACGTCAGATTAGCTTACATTACATTAGACACAGGGATTAAAATACTAAAAAGCAGCTGGCTCTCAAGTGCAACTGTCAGAACACACCATTAACTGTTTGTTCATAGATTTTCAACATAGGTGGTAAGCCAGACAAGCCGGTACAAATTACCTTGTTTAAGTTTATTTACGTGATGCCCGTGTGTTGCAAGCGTCCATATGGCTACGGTAACCGCTTACCATCAGGCAGGCCGTACGCTAGAATAAAAAGTTTTTCGTCACGCAATTGACGTTACAACTATGGGAGATCAATCTCATTTTATACCTATTCATAATATCCCCCACAAAGTCTACGGTGAACCAAACCGATCGTTTCCTATCACAGTTCAATGAGTTTAAAGTCGAGACGGGACGTGAATTTACCATATAAAGGTAATATATAGGAATAAAAATCTATGTTCTAAGATTCTGTTACAAACTGCTATCAATCTTTTTTGTTAGCAACAAGTTTCTCCGCTGCTATGTGATATAGTTTTTTTTTACATAAACTTGATAATTTTAAGCGTTCATCTAAAATTATATCTGAGTAGGTATCCCCCGTAGTCTCACTTGCTTTCTCGTTATAAAAAGTAGCCTATATAGTACTCTGGGTTTAAGCTTCCTATTCACTAATAGGAAGTGAAGGATTTTTCAGAATTGGATCAATAATTCCGGAGATTATACCACCTAAATCCGAACTAAAAACAAACTTAAACCTCTATTTTATTACCTATTAATATAGGTACCTTCTTTTCAAAGTTTTTGATAGGTCTACATTCAGATATTCCCAATTATTAGCACGATGAGATGACACTTTTTTGTCAAATAATAAATATCCAACCACATCAATATAAAGTTGTAGGTATGTATATGTATAGTACAAGTAAAAATAGAAGAGGGAAATGCGTCTTACCGCCTCCACCCGCTTCGCTCATGATTGTCGGAGGTGGTGCGTGAAAGCCTGATATTTCGCGTCATTACTTCCCGTTACGGAGATTTTTGTCATAATATAATGTACCTATAGTTATGTTAACTTGGAAAAAATCTTCAGATCAAGATGCTAACTTACAAGTTCAGTGATCCGCGAATCTAAGTGTCTTATTACATGAGATGGTTAAGTCTAGTAAAACCCAGGTTATAAATGTATCCGTCACTTTCTGATATCATATGATAAAAAGAGCCGGGACTATCTTAAAACGTGGGTTCAAAAAGACGAAGAAGTAGAAGTAAATTAAAAGCTGCATTCAGGATACTTCAATAAAAAAAAATGTATCGATGTATCAAACGCAGTTTTTCACGATTAAAATAACAAATTACGTGTTTTCTCCATACATTCCAGTACAGCGGTACTCAAAAGTGACGCCATTTTCGTGTATCAATTTGTAAGGGAAGTTTTCGACGCTCTCTGACATTGACCACCTTTGACTCTTATTTCTGCCTTTTTTAGTTCTCTAATTGCAATTTTATTGGTCCAATATAGGCATAGGCAAGAAGCACGATCGATATCTTAAAAAGGTGGTAAAGTGTGTAAGACTATTATTATCAATACGATATCAATTTTCTATCTCGTGCGTTTCATTTCTATCTCGTTTTATACTCGTATATTAGGTACATAAGAAATATACCTGTACAAAAAGCTATATTTCCTGTAGTCTAATATACTGTTACAAGTTACCCAAGTAAGCCACAAGCAACGATTAAGACACCCCAGTGTTATTTTACAACCCTCTCAAAGCAAACTTGCTACGTTATCAGGCAACTTTGTAGGGAGTGTAATTATTTACCTAGCTTGCTAGACGTGTGGTGTTATATTACATGAAGGGTTGGTATGAATATTTTGTTAATTACTTTATTTACTATGTATTTTATCGTTTAATTGTAGGTGTTGCGTTGGGGAGGGATATTTGTATGTAAAGACATTAAGTTGTTAGTTAAGTGGGGTTTGGTATTTGGTTCAAAATAAACTCACCGGCATTTACAAAAGGCGTGTTATCAGCAAATATTTTCTTTACTTTAATATTAGCTTTACGTAGGTACTGCATTTGATATCATTTAAAAGCTAGAGAGTCCGCTTGCAGATGGTGATGTCATTTTAAATGGGGAAACGTAATTTTTTTTACCATTTGATTGTGTGTTTTATTTCAATCTTCATATTAAAATTAACAAATGTGCACTATCCATTCTAATTAACATTTTTGGCGTATACAAAAAATGGCACAGTAAATTCAATTTATGTTTCAAAATGCTGTCTTTTCTATCTTTTAAATTAAGCCTTAAATCAACATTAAAGAAGAGAAAATCTTTACTGAAACCACCTATTTTGTATGAAATTTCGAGTTTGGACTAAAACTATGCCGGTGAGTGTAGATAACAGCTATTTTCTGTGTTACTATAATAAATAAATAAATAAATATCCTGGGGCATTCCTCACACACGGTCATCTGATCCCAAACTAAGCAGAGCTTGTACTATGGAAACCAGATAACTGATATAATACATATACTACTTTTTGTTTGTAAATACATACTTAATATACATAATTACACCCAGACTCAGTAATAATTCTAAGGTATGTACTTAGTAATGTTCTAAAGTATGTACGAAAAAATAAAACACACAATAATTCATACGTAGTTTATATTGAAAAACAATTTAGCTCACAATAATACGTAGCATTACCTAAACAATAAATAAATAATAAATATGTTTGTATGGGAAAGATCTTGAAGAACATTTGGAAAAAGAGAAAATGGAATACACACTCAAAAAGCATTCTCTCGCAAAGACATCAAACTTTATCAACATAGCATCGCATAACTGCTTCTGCTCAAGACGTTGCAAGCTCACTTCAATAAAAGAGATACCGGTTCTATTGATCTTTTTACGCTGACCCCTAAAGTGACCTTTTAAACCTCAGCTCTTCAAATACCTAGCAATTGACAAAGGCTATGTACTTATATGGTACTTATGATCATAAAAGAACACCGCGGTAGCTTGTCGGCCAGTTATGTGCTCTTTAATAATAAAGGTATTGCCGACAAATGCTTTGCAGGGCGACGAACTGGGCTGCTATTCTTAAAAACACTCGATATTTTTAGTGTTTATTGGAGCTCTATCGCACTATCCCGCCTGAACGCTCCAGTGTGCAGCACTGGATATGCTAACAGAGATACTAATATGAACGTGCGTTTTGCGATGCACACGCACTCTCGCTCGGTCTTGCAGTGCACGACACCAGCAGGGCTATTTTAAAACGTCGGATTCGACATCGGAAACGGATTTTAAAAAATCCGAGGTGAATTTTAGCAATTGCTATTTTAATTTACGATGAAACTTTTTGATGAATTGAATTGATATTTCCGTAGAGAAGCATAAAAAATATTGATTTAATAGAAGAGTTCGGCTCGAAGCCTTCGAACTTCGGCTTCGAAGAGTTGAATCCGTTTCCGATATCGTTTGCGTTAGCGTTTTAAAATAGCCCTGCTGAGCAGCAGGTATTTCTTCACAGCTGCACCACAGTGACAGCTTTGATAAAGATGATAAAATGGCCAATAATACTCAATTCATTTGAGACGTTGCGAAATATCGGCCTTAAGGAAGATATTGGTGCTGATTATGTTGTTTAAAACTAAACTAATTAAGTCTCACTAAATCACTTTTTAAGAAAGAACATATGTCCGTCAAATTAGTTCAATGCTTGTTGTCAACATAATAATATGTAGTCGCCATCTAAATGATAACGGCAAAGACTAATTTGACAGCAATAAATATGTACTATCCTTTTTCAATTAAGTTCGTAAGAAAGAGATACGATGTGATTAAAATTAGTTTAGTGCGATTTACAATAGAATCGGCACCATTGGATACATCCCTTATATCGAACTAGATCGATACATGTATGATTGATGAAAGATTTGTGAACATATAAGTTAAATTGAGCCAGTCTCAATATTACACTTTTTACAGTACACTGGTGCTGCGGATTTTGGAGCTTGATACCTTGCGGTAGTCGGAGATGCGTTGTCAGTGTGACTATAGTACTTACAAAAGAATGCTTAAGACCGAAACTCAAGTGTGCGTGAGATTGTGATGGAACCGTACTTCACTAGTTTTATGTCCCCGCAGCACGCCATTACCACATTGTGGTAAGGTAAATAATATGTTGGATGCGGTTTTTATTTTTTTAAATTTATTTTTTGTAAAAACTACATTAATTTACATAATAATATTGGACTTGTCATATCTACATGTCATGTCTGTGTCACGAGTTGTTTACATAATTTGTTACATGTTATTAAAATAATCAACAATTTTAAAACTATTTTTAAATTCAATAAACTAGCTGTCTGTTATTAGTCATTCATTTGTCTTGGCAGCTGTACAAACATATTAATGCCAAGTCGTGTCCTAATGATCGCTTGTTAAAATATCGAGTGACTTCAAAATACGCTCTTAACCCTTTAGATTATGTTGGAATGCTACGCAATTTTACTTATGTCGGCGTCAGTTAAAATTACATCCGTGATTAACCTACAGTTTGTCGTGTTAACCGGTTAAATTGACGATTCAAACGATTAGGCGAAAAATGCGATGTGAATTAGTCGATGATTTTTTGCTTTTCAAGCAATTTATATGCTATAAATCCAGTTTCTATGGTATATGGAATGCAGAAACGAAGATGAAGTAATTTTGTTACAACTAAGCAAGAGCGAGTATTTATTATAATTGTAGTATATTATTAATGGAGTAGTTATCAGTTATTTTATGCTATTAAAAACGTTAATTATAATAGTAATAATAAAGTTTCACACACTGCTAAATGATCCCAAAAAATAAGGAGAGTTTGGACTATGAAAACTAATTTAGAATATGAAAATTTAAAATAAGAAGTTATAAAGAAAGTTCCACCCACATTACAAACGATTAAACGACGGTTCATGCAATGTATCAATCTCAAATGCATGCAATGCAATACTGATTTGGCCAATAGAACTAATCACGGTAAGTCAAAAGAGGAATAAAATTAATTTAAAAACGTTTGCATAATGTGATATTGTTAACTTTTGATGCCTCAACGGCCCAACAATCGTAATGACAACTGGGGGCAAAGTCTGCCATTTAAAATCCAAAATGTCAATCTGACATGATTCCATGCCGTTGAGACAATGAGCGTTGTCTTAAGGCTATTATAGGTTGCGCAACCCTCGCGAGAACCAACAAGTTAAAGTCATAATGATTTTCGAAGCTATTGAATTAGTAGACTACCAAAACTATCAAATCTGTATTTTTAAACACCATTGATTATCATTGGAACATTATTGTAATAGCAGACTTAGGCCCCTGTAATAGAACTTTTTATCCTAACGAATAAAACTAAATACTTCGGGTAGGTGAGTATAACCGCGTATCTAGTAGGTAATATGTATATCTATGGATTGATGGATAATTAGCTTTTTATGAAACACTTTCCAAATTAATTCAACATTCTTGAAATTACACCATCCCAAATCACCAACGTCCGGTTAAAACGGAAAAGTTAAATTTCATTATCTCTGAATCCTTAAACGAGTTTCTTGTAAAATTCTTCATTAACCAAAACTACGCTAACTTTATTATTACTCGAGAGAAATATACTTGAATCTGGTTTATGCTAGTGATGTCAGTTGTCCCAAATTAAATCATGTTTTTTTTTATTTTAGTTATAGGTTTTTTCCCATGAAACTTGTGCTATCATCCTATTGACACTTTGCCCAGCTTGTAGAAAAGCAGATATCATCCAAAGTTATAAATATTATGAATGCGAGAATGGAAAATCTATAAATAAAACGCTATTATTATAAAACTATAATTTCATTACATAGAAAAAGGTTGTTAGCAAAATATAAGTAGTACCAAAAATGGTATTACTCTTAATTTTATCTTAACATGGCCCCGATTCTCGCATTTTCGACATCAATGTCGCATTAGATATTTGCTGAAAAACTTGGCGAATATCTGAGAAACATTTTGACAAAAGAGCGCCATGATTTTCGCCAAATTTCTAATTCGACATGAATGTCGAAAATGTGAGAATTGGGTCCTGGAAATTTATTCGATAATTTTCTCGTCCCTTATTAATTGACATTCGACATCACTAGTTGAAATACTCGGGCTGTAGCGCAGTCGAATAGAGGGCCAATTACGTTAATCCCACAACTATTTCATATTTCTTGGAGCTTGCAGGGAAGCGAAGTTCCTTCCGCTTCTCGGTAACTGTTGATTTTGCTAGAAATTCAATCTTACACGTAACACGATATTTTGCGCGTAGAATTTTTTTCGCTTACTTCGTTTTTGTAGGGTTTTGCCGTGTTACATTTTTTGCGCTACGTTTCTTGTGTTATTAGGACTTTAAAATTGATAACACAGGTTCGCAGTGCTTCGACTTTATTTTAGGTGAAAATCATATACAGTAATATCTCTAAGTACAAGCGTCCGCCATTACAGATTACATGAAACACAGACAGCAGTGTTGCCAGTGCGGTAATATTTTATTGCTATGTTCACACCTCCCCTCAATAAAATATTTAAGCAGAGTAATATATCCCATATAAAAATCCCCTTTACATAAACATTCCCTTAAAAGTAATACAAAAGCAAATATTTAAGTAATTAAGCAAAGTTATAAATATCCCCTTAACATTAACTTTGCCTTAACAGTTATACAAAAATAAATATTTAAGTAATTAATTATTTTATATCTAAATACCTTAAATGTGCAACCTGTTAAATAATAATAACTTCCCTTTAACAATATACCTTCCCCTTAATTAATTCTTAAACAATTTTTCTCTAAGTCTTTTAAATAAAATGCCCCCCAATGCTTTTGTTAGAATGTCTGCGACTTGCTCACTGGTATTCACATATTTTATTTCAATAATCTTATTTTCTAATTTTTCTTTTATAAATGACCGTTTAATTTCCAAATGCTTTACCCTTGAATTACCAGTAGTCATATTAGCCATTTTGATAGTTGACTGGTTGTCCTCATATAATATTATATGAATTACAAATCCAAATGTATATAAAATATCTTTTAACCAACAAGCTTCACTAGTGGCTGAGCACAATGCAATGTACTCTGCCTCTGTGGAGGATAAAGCCACTGTCTGCTGTTTTTTTGAAAACCAAATAACTGAACTCCCAAATACCTTGAAAATACACCCAGATGTAGATTTTCTATCATTACAGCCACCCCAGTCACTATCAACATAGCCTATTACATCATTATTACAGTCTCTATTATATATTAAACATAAATCAAGTGTCCCTCTTATATATCTTAAAACATTCAACAATAGTTTGTATAAGAGTTCAGAAGCACAGCTCTGATACCTACTTAAGATGTTAACCACTGCACAAATATCTGGCCTTGTCCCCATAGCGGCATACATCAAGCTCCCAACTAATTTTCTACATTTGCTTTCTATTGCTGTACTTTCTGACATCTCTCTTTTAAGAACATGGAAGTTATAATTTTTATCAATGGGTAATTGTAAAGTTTTGCAATCAGACATATTATACTGTGATAACAAGTTTTCTAAATATTTCTTTTGAGAAATGATAGTGACCCCCTTATTTATGTTTTGATTAACCTCTATCCCCAGATATTTACTAATTAATCCCATTTCTTTCATCTTAAATGTTTTACATAACATATCCTTCAATTTATACAACTCTTCTTTAATACTCCCAAAATATAATATGTCATCTACATATAATAACAAAAATGTATTTTTATCTTTAGAAAACAAACAACAATCCTTATCTGATTGTTTGTAACCCAAAGACAACATAACAGAATTAAAATGATCATTCCAGTATTTTGGAGACCTTTTTAAACCATAAATGGATTTATTTAATTTTACATATTCATACTCAACAAAATCAGTTCCTTTAGGTAAACTTAAATACAACTCTTCATCAAGTTTTGCATTTAAAAAGGCTCCACACACATCCATTTGTTTAATCTCTAATCCTAGTTTAGTAGCTACAGATACAAAAATACGAAATGTATTAAGTTTTGCCACTGGTGCATACACATCCTCGACGCAGTCCTGTTCAAAGCCTCTAGCCACTAATCTAGCTTTGTAACCATCCTCTTTTCTCTTAAGGACCCATTTTGAACTTATTATCTCTTTGCCTTCTGGTATTGTATCTACTTCTGTCCACGTTCTATTTTCCTTTAGTTGTTCAAGTTCTTTTCTGATAGCTGCCTTCCAATTTTCAGCATCTGATGACATCATTGCATCCTTATAATTCTTTGGTTCTACAGCATATAGATGATAATTTTCTAGGTGTTTTGGTTTATGCCTTATTCTTCCGCTTCTACTTCTTACTTCTTCTTCTGTCTCTACATTGTCAATATTTGGTTCATCAAACTCTTCTTCACTCTCATCTTCATTATTTAGTTCATGAAACTCTTCTTCACTCTCAATTTCCTGTTCACTATTATCCTTTGGCATATCCAGTAGGATTACTTCCTCAATTTCCTGTATATTCGTTGATTCCTGCTCTTTTTGTCTTGTTTGATCTATAAATGTTATATCTCTCTTGATATAAACTTCCTTTTTGTCTTCATAGTAAAGTCTGTACCCTTTAGAGTCATCATATCCCACAAATGTTGCTTTCTCTCCCTTGATGTCCCATTTCAACCTCTTTTCTTTAGGTATATGAACGTAAACTTCTTGTCCAAATATTCCACATAGAGATTTTACATCAAATTTGCGGTTCTTGAAAGTTTCATAGGGTGACATACCTTCTTCATTACTTTTAGTAGTTCTATTCAAAACATGAAGCGCTCGTGGTGTAGCATGATTAGCCGTTCTTAATCGATCGGCAAAGTTAAGCTACGCCTGTCGTGGTCGGTACCTGGATGGGTGACCGCCTAGTGGTATTTCAAATCGAGCGTTTCCGTGCTTCGGAAGGCACGTAAAGCCGTTGGTCCCGGTTATCACTTAATTGTGATAGTCGTTAAGCTAGTTGGATGCCTCCTAGGCGGCTTGAAAAATTCCAACAGTAGGTTGACCACTAGCCTACCTCCACCGATCCGCAGTGGGCACGCGTGGTGGAGTATTGCCCATTCCCTTTCACCTTCATTTGTGAAAGGAGGCCTGTGCTCAGCAGTGGGACATTATAGGCTGATGATGATGATTCAAAACATACACTGTGGTGTTTACTGCCTCAGCCCACAATTGCTTTGACAAGTTGTTACCTAGCATAGAACGTGCTGCCTCTACTATGGTACGCATATCCCTCTCTGCCTTCCCGTTCTGCTGGGGCGTATAGGGTATAGTGGTTTGATGTTGTATGCCCTTCTCTTTGACAAACTCAAGCATGTCTTTGTTTACAAACTCCCCTCCATTGTCAGTACGAATCACTTTTACTTTATTTTCTGTTTGTGTTTCTGCCCAAGTGACAAACTGCTTTATTTGAGAAACAGCATCGCCTTTCTTCTTTAAAAAATATATTACTCGGTAATTTGAGTAATCATCCCTTAATAATAAAAAGTATCTTGAGCCACCTACACTTTCAACCTCCATTGGGCCGCAAACGTCAGCGTGCACAAGTTCTAATGTCTTTGTGGTGTGCTGCACACTTCTTGAAAAGGGTAACCTGTGAGATTTACCTTGCAAGCATGATATACATTGCAAATTGTCATTGTTATACTGAATATCATTTTTATTCAGCACCCTCTTTACATAATCAAAGTTTTGGTGACATAGTCTTTTATGCCAATCTGTCAAGGATATAACGGCTACAGCACTTTCACACGAGTAGTCTGCAACTTTGAGTATGTAATAGTTCCCTTCACGAATTCCCAGAGCACACAGTTCTTTGTCTTTGTTGTTAACCAAACACTGATCATCTGACATTGTCACTTTGTAACCCCTCTTTGTTACACTTGGAATGGAGAAAAGATTAATTTTTATGTCCGGAACGTGTAACACACTAAACAATGTTGATTTTACATAATTGTCCCCGTTATACACATACAGTTCAACATCACCCACTCCAACAACAGGTAAACGCCGTCCATCCCCAACAATAACACAACGGTTAGCCGCTGTTGACATTGACACATAGTTTGTGAACACAGAACAATCACCTGTCATGTGCTCGCTTGCTCCACTGTCAATCAGCCATTTTTTATTGAATGATTTTACTTTTCTGTCACTAATAGAGTCATTCTCCAACTCAATTCCTGTAGTCATGGCTGTCATTGTGAAAGCATTTCCCTTTGATGAAGGTCTCATTTTCTCATAATTATTTCCACTATTTGTACGCTTTGGGCACTCTTGTTTCAGATGTCCCCCTTCCCCGCATACAAAGCATTTACGTTTGTCCCCTGCATTTCTGCAATTTTTTGAAAAATGTCCTGGTTTTCCACACTTGAAGCATTTCTTGATAAATCCACCATGCTTCTTTACATACAGTGCTATATTTTCTCCTTCTTGTCCTCTAGATTTTATTCGTTCTTCTTCTACAAGTAGACGTGCCACCAGATCATCATACTTTTGTTTGCTTGATTCTACTGACTCCCAAGCTGAGACGAAATGACTGTACGTCTCAGGCAATGATAGTAAAACTTTAGTCATTAGGAATTTATCAGACACTTCTTCACCTGCCTGTTTCAACTGAGATGCCATCTCTTGTAGTTTTGCTAAGAACACTGACAGATCTCCCGATTCATACTTGCACTGTAGAAAGCGCTGCTGTAACATCATAGTACTTGTAGACGACTTAGCCTCATACACACTATGCAGTTTTTGCCACATGTCAGATGCTGTTTCACATGTCAAAATGTGTATCATCACTGCTTCACTCAACCTGGACACAATAATGGTTTGGGCCTTGATATCTTTAGTTAGCCAAGCTGCTGCATTAGCCTCCGTCTTTAATTCAGTCTTATCCACTACTGAGAACACATCTGCTCCTCTCAGCATGACTGACACCTGGAATTTCCAAACATTCCAATTCCTTTGTCCCTCTAGTTTGATGACTGAGCTCGACGCCACTGCAATTGTGTGAGAATCCATAATTACGCGCGTCAATCGTTCCCCGCCTGTATCTGATGTTGTGCTTGCCCTTTGCACGACCTCCTTCAGACACCGCTTTTGACACTAACACAATCTCCGTGTTTTTTGCCTTGATGACCACGCCGCACCACGACCACGTTCGTGATATAACCTCACACCCCCGCGATCTTCACCTAAAATAGAATTATGAGCACTGGGCCCATAACCTGTTATTAGGACTTTAAAATTGATAACACAGGTTCGCAGTGCTTCGACTTTATTTTAGGTGAAAATCATAACAGTAATATCTCTAAGTACAAGCGTCCGCCATTACAGATTACATGAAACACAGACAGCAGTGTTGCCAGTGCGGTAATATTTTATTGCTATGTTCACATCTTGTTGCGTAGGATATTAGGGAGATTATGGCTGAAGGTATTTTTTTCGTGTCATATAATAAAGCTTATATGATATCAGGTATCATAGCTTGATTTATAAAATTTAGAATATGATGTAAAATATTTGCAAGATTTTTGCTATTACCCTTACATTATTTATAGTAAAGTAATTTGTTCAAAATCACCAATTGAATTGATTAAAATATTTTTTAAATCATGTTAAGGAGGTAGTGAAGTATGTATGCGGTAACTATGTAATCATAACTTTACAAAGTTTTTATTATTTATTCATATTTGCATTTCACTATTTTAATAAAAATCTTTTTGGAGTATAGTTGGACCTTTAGTAATATATAATTTTCTTATAGGTATCAAATTAATTAAACATTTACTCATATTAAATAAACCAATACTGCACCCTTCCCGTCCACAATACAATACAGTTTACTTATCTAATATGAACAAGACTGTTTTGTTATAACCAAAGACCTCAAGCCGTAGTCGCCACAATAGGGAGGGCTATATTAGCCGAGATTACGCCATGCGAGTTTCGCATTACAAAGGGTGGTTTCAACTTGAGCTACAAAGGGAACTTCAAGGTAATTTTCTTTAGTAGTCTTGGTTTAATGTAATTAAAACATAACTATGTTTGATTTGATGATTAAATGGCAAAATATCATGGTTTTTAGAGAGTTTGTTGTGATGTTAAAATATATTCTTGGTGCGTAAAAATAAGTATCCATATATTTTAAAATTCCGGAATATAAATTGATGAAACTAGACCAAAAACTGTTAATTATTAATTATAAATAATTTCAAAAATGTTTTGTTATTTTTTTTTATCAAGTTGATCGTTAATATTTATTGTAAACTAGCTTCCGTCCCGCGGCTCCACCCAATTTCCCGAAGGATATATTATTTTCCCGGCATAAAAAGTATTGTGTTAATCGAGAAAATATTCTATCTGTGTGCCAAATTGCATCCAAATCCGTTGGTTGAGTGGTTTTTGCGTGAAAGAGTGACAAACTTCTTCACATTGTAATAAATTTAATAGAAATAAGAAATTAAGAGGAAAGGATGGCTGCAAGAAATTTAAAAATAGGTTTTTAACATATCTATTGCTGTCGCGCTGTGCCCGAGCTTTATAGCCACCTGAGGGCGATAGAGACAACTACAGCTTGGACCGATTATCCCCGGTTTTCTCCTTCAAAACTGGATCGATTAAAAAAAAAACAATAATCATAATAAGAAGGGCTTTGCCTATGTCTGTCGATTTTCCTTTGTTTTTTATATTCGTCAAATTTGTTCGCAGGACTTCTAAAGGCGTTAAAAATGGCAAGTTTTTGTGATTTTAGAAGGCTCCTAATTATTATAATAATTAATTTATGGAGAAAAACACAACTGAGGGACATACAGTGGTACCTACAGATTGCATGGTAAAATAATCATTGTTCTAGTGTCATTATCAAGAGAGGTAACTGAAGATTACGTTTGTATGGAACAAACGCCACCAGCATTTCCTCTTAAGAACTTACTCATATAGTAAATATTTCATATGCTAGTAATGTTATCTCTATCTATAGTAAGTGATGACGTGGCCGAAGGTGGTAAGCACAAAAAGCCTAGAAGGAAACTGACTCTCAAGTGCAGCTGTCGAAATACACTGATGGGTGCTTGGTAACAGATTTTCAACATGAGAGTAGGCACGAGAGTATTACGAAGTACTTTATCATCGTATTATGGCTTTTTCATGATGTTTTCCTCAAGGTCATTATTAAATTAGTACTCATGATCTTCATAACTGCATTCAACTCACTACAATGCTATCATCGCTAACAAAAGGCTCAATTCAATAGGCAATGAATCATGTAGTACGTACGTTTATAATAAAGTACCTAGCCAATAAAATCATGATAAATAGAATATTGCACCAAAATGTTTACTTATAAACAATAATATGTACACAACGATTGTATTTATAACCGATACATATATTATGTATACAGTTGGTATGTACTTAAATACTGCTGTGTTCTGTTCAGTGGTAGAGAAAAATATTTTCTGATTTTTATTCTGTTAGCAACACCTATAATATTTTGCTTGTCTTTATGGCATATGGCATTGACGTTCCTAGAACCACGCACAGTGGTTGGTACCCAACTCAAAGGGCCCGTCTGAGTCTTGTATTTTTTCTTTTTATCCTTGGAGTTGTTTGATGGTTCAATTGATTTAATTAAGTATACCATCAGCCAATCGTTACCCTGCTGGAAAAAATATTTCCCAATAAGATTTTGATAAAAATTTAATTTTTAATACAAGCTGTCTTTGGGGACTGTACTTGCATTGTCATCCAATATACTAAAGTATACTAAATATCAAGTCAATCCGACCACTGGAAGTGGGTGAAATTCAACTTGCAAGATTCCACCCGAACAAACATACATACATACATACATTGCAAGTTTAATAAAAGCTTGTAATTATATGAAAAACTTTTTTTATTTTCCACAATCACCAAATACAATACAAATAATAGTAATTTCATAATCATAACAGCCTACGGATGTCCACTGCTGAACATAGGCCTCTCCCATTAACTTCCACTTGGAACGGTTTTGGGCCGCTTGCATCCAGCGGAGCCTAGCGACCAGGTTGTCGGTCCACCTGGTGGGAGGTCGTCCGACACTGCGCTTTCCAGTACGTGGTCGCCTCTCACCTTCCTTCCCCATCGGTTATCGGTTCTTCGAGCGATGTGGCCTGCCCATTACCACTTCAGCTTACTAACTCTACTAATAGTAATTTGAGCTGGTTCAAAATGAATAGGTTTCCTCTGGACAAGCGTGCTGAGGCTTAGACTTCGTCATTGTCTTTTATAGACATCAATGGCCAAACGCACACACACACCACACATAAAATACACACACTACACATAAAATACACACACTACACAGTTAATGTACTCAAAATAACGCAGCCACCTAACAAACAGTTGGGCAGGAGCCCCGGTTTTGGCCAGTACCCCGGTTGTGGCCACTTGCAATTTTGAAAGTCAATAAATAAGGCGTTGAAGTCTGGCTCGTTTATTGTCTATAGTAAATAAACTCTTTGATGATTATCGCTTTTGACGAGCAATTGTAAAAGCGTGCAAATGTATAGGAACTTTTTTGTGACACTGTAAACGCAAAAATAATAATTTCCGTTAATTTCTTAACAGACACCATTAGCGACCCTTGGTAATTAATCGATAAATACCTTGCTCACTTTTTTATTTGTTGCGTGGATTCTTATTGAAGCATACTAAATAAATGTCTAGGAATGTGTTGTCTTTGATGTTATTTTGACAGTCAATAATTTCCCCTACCTGGAGACTTAGGTGGAAATAGATGGCCACAACTGGATCAATAGTGATTTTACACCTTTCATCTTTAAAAATTAATAATAAATAAAATATTTGTCTCTCGATATACACTTCTACAAAACCTTAAAGATAAATAAATAAACTGCTTTATTAATATAATTAATCAACACGATACTCTTTTTTGAATTAAAGGCGAATTTTTTTATAGAAAAAAATCCTTAAAGTGGCCACAACCGGGGCTGTTGCCCTAATTAATTTTGACAATGAAAGGTGAGATTAAAATATGAGTTACGCCGTTAGTGCACATACTAAATCACGTGTACGTAAAAAAGAATGTGTATAAATACGTAAAGTATTAATAAATCCCGAACATCAAATAGACGTAGGAAAGAAAAGGGGAATGAACATTAGGGGTATCAAACATCAAACAGAAATGCTTTCGTATTAGATGAGGTAACGTTGAAGTACGTTAGGATGTTGACATACTGAGATTATGGAAAAAAAATACATTAAAATTAATGTCGCTAAGACTTTTTTTAAATTAATTTTAATTGATGTAGGCATCCGATAAGAAAGGATTTTCCAAAACTCTAGTTAATTAGTCTTAGTGCTTTTGATTTATATATCATTTTATATTGGACATTCTAATTTTAAAGAGTATTGCATTGCACCAAGCTTTTATGTTAGTTAATTTTTTTTAATAAAAACGGATTGTGCTTTTAAAAAATTTTGTCTGTCTGCTCCGGTTCACAGCTGATGTTATAAGGAGTAACTTAGCTACTTTTATTTTTGAGAAATAATTAGTGTTCCGCGCAAAAAAATTCAAACTGTACGCGGGTGAAATCGCGGGGGTCTGCTAGTGTAGTTATAGGAAGCGCATCCCATCTGCGTGTCAACGGTATAAGATCAACACCTCTCTTATTTTACGATTTTTTAAGATTTATATCTATAGTGATTTGGACTGAGGGATAAGTCGGTGTCAGTGAGTAAATCATTCAGCACGGCTCGTTGTACCGCAATCTTTATAACATTTCAGAATGTTGACTGTATTCTTTGGTTTCTCTTTGTTGACATGAGGTACTTTATATTATTTACTTACCAATATATTTATTATGCGAACAAAATGTTACGTACAAAGTAATAATCCATTCAACGTTTTCTAGATTTTTATATTCGAGACTTTCAAATAATTTCATAGAAAAATTTAATAAAGCTTTGGAGGCCTTTTTGTTACCTTTACTTTTAGATTTTTAGTCAATCTCATAGTAGTCAATATCACACTCGTATTTCCAAACTCTTCGTGGTCAAAGCCTTAACCTAGCCTATACATTTACGATATTTTCCATTTTACTAAGACAGTGTGGGATATACCTTAACAAAATTGATCGTTATTATAGACAATTTACGTTTTACCAAATATTTGAAAATGACGAAATTGTTTTCTAATAGAGCAAAGACCTGTAAAGAAAATTTTCCCGTATCACATTTGGTTCAGGGTTTTCCCATATTCCCGTTAAATGAGATACATTATAGGTATTCATAATCGCTTTTTAACTAAATCAGTGTAATAATGTGCCCCGTCTCACTCTTTCGATCACCAAATGTCACCTGTCAGATAAAGACTTGAGAATTTTAGCTATTCAACGTTTGATCTGGGGGCACGGTAGTGCCCCCGCCAAGACAGCCAAGCGAAGCGAAAGGGCACTGCCTACCTTTTCTCGAAGCGCTTCGTCGTTTTTTTGAAGCCTCATAACTTGGGTTTGGATTATACCAGATAAACAAAATTCTCGGAACATGATGTCAATAGCGAACTTATTAAACATATTAAGTTTTAATAACATAGCTTAGCTCTTATACTTTAGATTTTATTGATATCTAAAAAACCCCGATTTCGTCACTGACTCACTGATGATCATCAAAACTCATAGGGTACTTCCTGAAGTCCTAGAAAGCTGAAATTTGGTATGTAAGCTTGTATTAGTACACAAACAACAAAAAAATTATAAAACTTGGAAATTTCAATAAAAAAAAACATAGGCAACTTACAAAAAGAAGTGAAATCCCACCAAAAACATTTTTATGTAAAATGTTGCCGCCAAGACATATGGCTCGTAACGTCAAAAAATTATCAGATTTCATGTAGAGCCAAGCTTATAATTCCACATGCACTTACTCTACAAGCCCTTACTTCACAAACTCTACACACCGTAGTCAAAATATGTGGCTTGGCCGTTTCACTACTACAAGAACTATTGAATAACAAAAAAGTAATGAATACATTTTTCACCTTACTCCCATGTGACGGTAGCGAAACGGCCAAGCCACATATTTTGACTAAGGTGTAGAGTTTCTATGACTAAATAACAGCGAAGAGCATCGAAATCAATTGATTGTATTAAAAAAAGAAGGGTAATAATACGATAATAAATCTAATTTCCTCGAGCAATATTTACTGATTTATTAAAATTCCTCGGACAACCTAATAAGATCGCTTCGTATTTATCATAAAATAATATGATTTCCACCATTATTGGAACACAGACTGTTTCTCCTGTGTATCATTAGATACAGATACAGATAGTCGTATTAACGACCAGAACTAATAAGCTTACCTATTCTGTATCCAATATAACTGTAGTTAATAATCTCAGATATTACGAAGGCAATTAATTTCCTATGTAATTGATCGGTTCATATTTAATTTTCTTGATAGGTCGAAGCGGAGATATTCTAATTTAATAATATTTCAATTCAAAGCCCTTATTGGAATAAAAAAGTAAAAATAAAATTTACAACGAGAAAAATAAAAAGAAAATAACTATGTTAGCAATCATCATTCAAAGTTCATCTTTCACTCTTGAAAAGTTAAAGTTCTTCAGCAGAAGGTTAGGATAACTAGATAACTTTCCAGATTCCTTTGAGAAAAATGCAAAAAAAATTACAAGTGCATGTTGGCCATATATTTATCAAAGGTTTTAGGTAGGTTGGCCAATTTATTTAAAATGTTTTGATTTTTTTTTTAGAAAGTCTAATCAGGTTTTCTAAAATGACAAGCATACCTGCGTACCGTAATTTTTAGTATGATATTCGATTCTACTGAGTTTAATTTATATAGCTCTCAAAGTCTGAAAAACTATCTACTTTTCTTCATATCTTCATAAGTGCCCTACTAGGGCCTAAATTGAAAAAATGGCTTTGACTTTACTGAAGTTTGGAAGTCTTCAATTGGCAAGAAACCTTAGCTAGGTCACACTTTAATATATTTTTGGGCAATCTTAATTGATTTCAACCGTTATTTAAAATAACTTCTTTTTAAGTAACCTTTTTAAAGGATATTTTTGTTTTATTAACAAGCATACAGCCCGCTTGATGGTAAGCGGCTACCATAACCATATGGACGCTTGCAACGCACGAAGCATCGCTCACGCGTTACCGACCTTTCCCTCCTCCCCTATGAGCTCTGGCGACCTTACTCACGCGCAGGAACACAACTTTACACAACATAAAGATATAATTATGAACGTCTTTTTTTTTAATGCAGGGATCTCTAAGTATACCATGGAGTAAGCACGAGGGAAAAGAGCCAAGTTATTAACACCTCATTCTGTAAAGGACAGAACACGGATCACTAGACACGACTGTCTTCGTCTCGGTATCTTGTTACGAGTCAATATTTTACGTGGGTGCAGCAGACCGTTGTTTGGTTAATTCCACTTGACACCTCGTTTCGTTTGCTTTGATTTTTGGTTATTATTTGGAAGAGATTTTTGCTTTTTTATGATAGATACTGTTATGTCGAGTTTGTAACAACACTAGCTCGACTGCATCAGCGTGTCCCGTCACTAAAGGACTATTAAGAGTTTGACAGATCGAAATAAGATGGTTTCCCGCGTGTTTGGAAGAATTTTATTATGTGTCTTTAATATATTTTTTAGGGCTTGTTTGATGTAAATAAGCTCTAGCAATACTTATAACTCAATGAGATTTATACCTTTTATTTAATGAAAACTGAAAAATATACATATTTTTTCGACACAAAAAATTAAGAAAGAAAAGATAATTAAAGACAGCACGAATACATAAAACAACGGAAAAGAAAGGGAAATGTAAAAAAAAAGATTAAAAACTCCGTTACATTAAACGGAGAATGAATGTAAACAAACATTTAAATTTTTTCAGCCTGTAACTAACCTCTGCTGAAAATAGGCCCCATATTTCCACAATGGAGTGTCGATTGCATGCCACCAGTGGTTCCCAGAAACTCAAACAAGATTTTAAATCGACATAATCCTCACGAGATACGCTTTAAAGTGGATTTTTTTTTTTTTTTTTTTTTTTTTTTTTTATTGTTTATAGACCTGTGTTTGACCGCAATCTCACTATGGTAAGTGATGATGCGGCCGATGGTGGTAAGCACACAAAGCCTAGAAGGAACTGGCTCTCAAGTGCAGCTGTCGGAACACACCGAAAGGTGCTTGGCGACAGATTTTCAACTTGAGGGTGGTAGCCAGCCAGGCGGGTACTACAAAGTACCCTACCACCGTGCTATGGTTTCCTCACGATGTTTTCCTTCACCGAAAGCTCAAGCTCATTGTAGGATTCGAACCCGGGACCTTCGTCTCGGTATCCGACGTCACTACCACTGAGCTATCATCGCCTTAAAAATTAAAAAAAAAAAAAAAATTATGCCTGTATCCTAAAAATAAATGATTTCCAAATAAATTGACTGAATTTCCGCATCGGTTCTCAAAATACGCATGCCTGTATCGTAATCTTAGCTGTAAAACGTATCTGCATAAATACATATGAGTGCACAACGTGAATTAATAAATTAGGTACCAGTAAAATGGGTACCATTTTTTTCTAAAGACGATATTATTTTTAAACTCTTTAGATGGAGTCGAAACATGCTTAAACAAAGTGGAAAGTACCGTCCCAGAGGTGAATGATAAACTCAACAGCGTTAATATTATTTTGTCCTGAGAAATCAAGGTGTATAAGCTATATTCCTTTAGGGATTAACTTGAAAACTTTGTTGTTTTTCTTTAGCAATATTATTAAGGTTCCGTATTTCCGTAATTTTGGGAGAACCTAGACAATTTTAAACGATACAACTAATAACAATATAATTTTAAAATTATTCACTAAAACTACTTTTTTTACCGACTTCAAAAAAGGAGGAGGTTCTCAATTCGGTTGTATGTTTTTATTTTGTTTGTTACCCTATAACTCCGTTAATTATTAACCGATCTGGAAAATTCTTTTTTTGTTTGATAGAGTACACTTCTCGTTTGGTCCTATTTGAAGTCATTTTAAGTTTTTTGTAAAACAGATTTCAATTATTATTCCTTAAAGTAAAGTTACTGTTGAAAAAATAAAATAAGACCTAAATGCAGGTCAACTTAATAGCTTGTTGATCCAGAAATATGCAACTACTATTGTTGTCTAGTCTAGAATCCGATGACGTAATCGGGCAAACCGACTCCTATTGATTTTCCTGGGAATACCGTTATAGCGGGTAATAATTTATCTTTCAACCCGCGACTAGCTTTTACTTTATAATGCTTCTTCATCACGAAACCTCTGTTTCAAAGCTATAGTGTTGAAACATTAGTTGATGTTCGTTTCGAGTTTTCACAATCTTTTTAGGGCAGTATTCCGTTTTGACTATAAAATGAAGCTTTGCCGAGTTTCTCGTGAATTCTTCTCAGTTGAACCCTGACTTTGGAAGATACATGAAGCCATTGGTCTCGGCTATCATTTAATTTTTTCCACAGGGCGTGGCGGAGTTTCTGCCTATTCCCTTTCACTCTCATTTGTGAAAGGCCCGTTGCCGTTTGCCCGTACTGATTAATGGGCTGATGATGATGATGAACCATGACTTCCAAAGCAGGGGAAGCTTCAGTAGCCTTAATCTCCTAGGGCATGGCTTATCTTCCTTTATTTTGAGCAGGCTAATGTTTGCAATATTGTGACTTTATATGATTAATACTACTTAATTTTATTTTTATCGTATTTTGAGATATTCTCGCGAGAGACGCGCGTCCTATTATAACAATTGATGTCATTGTTATGTTTTAAACCGCGAGCCAAGGTATTTAGGTACACGTTTACAAGGTATACATTTTTGTTAAAAATTAAATTTTTAATACAATTTTTTTTGGTGATTGTACTTGCATTGTCTTCCAAATTATAATGTATACCAAATATAAAGTCAATCCGAACACTGGAAATGGGTGAAATTCGACTTGAAAGATTTGACCCGAACATATATTGCAACTTAATAAAAATCTTGTAATGATCCTGACATGAGGATATACGGAGCAAATATTTGCTGAAAGTGATATACCTATACATATGTATAGAAATTAGGTATGTACCTACCTATAGGGTAAAGTCAAGAGTCGGCACTATCCGATACATAGCAATGAGAGTGTTTTAGCCACCATTTTGAGATCTCACTTCGTTTTACGATGTTCAAAGGCATTAAAATGCTGCTTTATTATTGCTATTAAAACAATACCACTTTATTATTCCACTGGGAAATGCAATAAATAAAAGGGTGCATATAAAATAGGTGCTTTCACTTTTGTATGAGCTTGCAGTCCGATATTAAAATCATATCATAAAAAATCATGTACGGTGAAAATGTAATTTCTGTGGCCGGCACACCAACACACAATGATATTAACCCAACACATTGATTTTTGAACATAGATTCTCGTATTGACATATATTTTCCGTGACAAGTACACCATTTTAGCGGCCCACAATAAAACCTGTACTTAAACTTATCGCACCCCGCCTGTAATTTGGGAATAGCTCAATTCGAGCAATTGATCACTTTAGTGATATCCAATGGTTTTGCGTATTTATCACCTTTCTACTGTGATATTGTGATTGGATTTTGGATGAACGTTAAAGAATTATTAGTGGTATATGATAGTGATGTCGAATGCTGTTGCCGTGAGTTCGAATCTAACAAATGCTTGAGCTTTCAGATTGACTGACAGGCTCTTAGTGATATTTATTTTAGATAAATTATTCCTCGAGTATTCTAGGGGTTGCACTAAGAATTTTCCATAATTCGGTAAGGGCTAACCCTAAAAAAACCTCAAATGGTGAATCTCAATACAACAAAATCAAAACTCGAATCAAGTATCAAGATTTAATTTTGTTTATCGATAATAAAGCTTATGTCATAAGATCAGGTTCCAATTTCAACTTTTATTCTCAACATTTGCCTCGTTTATTAAACGCAAACGTTCAAGAATACGAACCATAATCATAATAGCATTATATCATTATTGGTTACATTCTAAGATGAAGGATAGAAGTAGAAAATTCTAAATCTATGGTTACATTTATTACCTAAGGAATAGCCTTATCGATGAGTAATAATTTTTGAATTCTATTCAGATTCAGATTCAGATTCTTTATTTTTGCAAGAACATGGTATTCATATAATAGATGTTATCCTTAATATTATAACATTTAAATAACATATTCTGCCACAGGGGCGTGCAAAAGTACATACAATAAAATATTCATCACATAAATAGATACTATAAAAATGTCATAATCAATATATCCACATAACAAACACTTTTGGAGAACCTAACAATAACAAATAAATAATTGGACGAAGAATAATTAATATAAATAAGCTGTTTGCGTCAAATATGCCTTGTTATAGTACTATTTTTTGCAGAATACTGGAGCTACCATAGACCGTCTTTTGCGTTTTTTAACCGACTTCAAAAAAAGGAGGAGGTTCTCAATTCGAAAGTTTTTTTTTTTTTTTTTTTTTTTTTAATGTTTGTTACCTCATAACTCCGTCATTTATTAACCGATTTGGAAAATTCTTTTTCTATTTGAAAGGGTACACCGGGTTCCCGTTTGGTCCCATTGTCATCAGATCAGGATTTGATTACTTCTTAGTGTACTTTGAAGTCGGTTTAAGTTTTTTGTAAAACAGTCCAATTATTAATTTTATATTAACACACAATTTGACAACCAATAACCTAAACAGAGTGATTTGCGAACTAAAACTTACCAGTAACAAAACTAGTTTTGGTTCATTACTAAATTATTTGATTAAATGTAACTAAAGTTAGTTTCCCGACAACAAAACGTCAACTTATATAACTAGTTTTGTAGAACCTTTTTTTCAGTGAAGCTCTACTTTACACTCCACTCCACTTTTAAGATCGCAGTCAGTTAACATCCCTAACTAATGCAGTGTTGTGTTCCAGCGGCGAGTAAGGTCACCCGAGCTCCATTACGCGCTGTGTGATAACCCAATGAGTTCCACTAGTAACTAACCACTAGTGCTGTAGTTACCAACATTCTGGCAGAATGCCACATGTCGTAAGCTAACGATACAACGTCTGTATTTTCTGTTCCGTTTTGATAATTTCCAGGCGCCAGCTCGTTCGTGGTCCAGAGGGTAGTTGTCTATTCTGCTGATGTACGTGTAGGTATCTCACAATATTAGCAGTGTATGAGAATTTTCTTAATATAAAAAAATACATTGTATTGTATGTCTGTGTAGAGGATAGTGCGTTGGACTTCTAATCCAAAGGTCGTGGGTTCGATCCCCACCAGGGATGAATTTTCTCTTTTGTTTTTATTTTGTAGTTGCCATTGGTTAACTAAAGAATGAATGTTATTTTAGCTTAGGCATTATGTGTGATTTTGTTACCACTCAGCTCTGTAAAGGCTGAACCGAAGGGAGCTAGTTTACATAATTAAATCTGAAGCAGGAAATTGGAGAAATTATTTTCAACCTCATGAAAAGTTTTTACCAAGAAAGTCTGGTGTGTGGATTCAAAACTAAACTTAGTTATTCTAGTTTAGTCTCAGCGGAAACTAAAAGCGGAGTTCTTGCTCTTTACTGACTGAAGCTGAAACGTTAGTCTTTCAGAAACTCTGGAAAAGTTTTATGCAATCTTTTCTCATTAGGTTTTAAGTAATAATTGAACATAGAAAACAATCAGAAAAAAAATATGTTTATTTTGCGCTCGTAACATAAAAAAGAGTTTACCTGTTACTCATCATATCAGCCCATGGATGTCCACTGCTGAACATAGGCCTCCCCCATTGATTTCCACTTCGAACGGTTCTGGGCCGCTTGCATCCAGCGGCGCCCAGCGACTCTGACCAGGTCGTCGCTCCACCTGGCGGGAGGTCGTCCCGCTCGGCGCTTTCCAATACGTGGTCGCCACTCGACCTACCTGTACCTGTTACTCGAATAACAAAATTTTTATCTAAAACCAAACATCGGCTCAGCATTTTTAAATCGAAGAATGTTATACAAATTTAAAAAGTAGGTTGTTAAAAAGGACAAAAGCATATCGTTACGTTGTTGACACATACCTGTTGTAAAAATTCAATATAGGCCAGACCCCGGGCTTTAGGGCCCCGGTCCCTTCTGCTATCGGATCGGCTGGCGATAGGTAATTGTAAAATTCTCGTATCGGCGTGTATCGCTCCCTTTAATTCGCAGACTCGGCCAATTTCCGCAGGTCGTCGCTTCACTTCCGGGCGGCTCTTTTCTGTAAGCGACAGGCGTGAGCGTTTATAAAGCTTTTATTTTTGTTAGAATTAATGTTACTTTGGGTTTATTATCACAGGGTTATGTCGTATAATTAATTGCAATTTTCAATGCATTTTTATGTCACAAAGCTAACAAATGGGCAAACCACCTGATGGTTCATAGCATCAATAAAATGGCCAATGCGTTGCCGAAGAGTAGCAACTGCAACTGCTGAACAGATCGGTTATATCAAGACAGGAAAACTAAGAGCAGCTTGACTGGGGAAGTACCTCCACCTCACAGAATACCGGTATGAAATAACTTTATGTTGTGCTCCTGCGCGTGAGTAAGGTTGCCAGAGCTTGTTGGGGAGGGGGAATGGGGAGTAATGCCCGATATGTACATTAAGCGTCTTAGGTAATCGCTTAACATCTGGCGAACCGTACCTACTAAGTAACCGACAACCGTGCAAAATATCTTTGAAGATGATTCAATCCTTTTGATCGTATTGAAGTACATTTCATACTACGAAGAGTAAAAGTATTTGTATAGAAATAAACTTTGCCGTTGTTTGAAAAAAAAAGTTTTTAAATAATTGAATACAAAAACTTGTAGAAAGAAATAGCGATTGGATGAGTCGATCCGTTATTTCTTTCTACAAGTTTGTCTCTGGAAGGATATATGACAAAGGCAAGGATGTTTGCTCAGAAAATGCCTTTTGATTATGGCCTTGAAGAGATCTAGATTAGACGACAACTTCTACAATATCATGATAACTCTATTTTGGCTAAGCGCAAGCTTAATTATTTTACTAAGCGTAAAAACCCTTAGTTCCAAAATTAAACGCTTTCAGTAAGTGACTTGTCCCAAAAAGAAATTGAAGCGTTCCGCCCTCCCGTTCTAAACGGACATGCTGCTAACTACGTCTAACTTTTGCGTACTTTCTTTCGTACACCACTTACGTAGAATTGAGATTTTTTGCGTAAACATACCATTTTTTGCACCAACTTTTGGCGAGCTATTTTCGCATGTATTCTCATCTAAACTTTGTGACATGGATTGTAGTTTTTGTGCCGTGGATTTTGTATGAAGATAATATTATTGTAGTCTATATGTAATGGCCTCGAGTAACTACTGTAAGAAGACTACATAGTACTTCAATCGCTAATAATAAAGTAAGTAAAAAAAATAAAAATAATCTTCTATATTCAAAATTATGCACACTTTTAAAAATTTAACCTATCGGTACATTTTTTTTTATACCACTAAGTTGGCAAACTTGCATACGGCCCGCCTGATGGTAAGCAGTTACCGTAGCCTATAGACGCTTGCAACACCAGGGGTATCACTCGCGCGTTGAAATCTCTTCACGCCCTTTTTGAAGAACCCCATGCTGTACTCCATTGGGAAAACCACGGCATAATTTTAGTTTGACCCGCATCATATGCACTTCTAAAATTCATGTCCGCGGTCCAATCTACCCTTCCACCAATTAACGTCAAAACTAGTTTAGTAGATTAGCTGTTAAACATAACAAACACTTTCATTTTTATAATCAGAAAAATAACGTCAAACAAGAACAATTTCTTTACCACAAAAGCACCCTATCTTTTCATCTCGAGAACACATAAATATTCTCGTTTCCCCACGCATGCTTTCAACGTGTCATCATAAAGGGCCAACTGACATTCCATCAGTCACCGTTTGTTGGCAGCACTGGCACGTTACTGGCACGCTACTGGCACGCTGCTGGCATGAATAAACACGCGGCACAAACGACCCGTGCATCTCTTTTGTAACCCTTTGAATCTTTCGAAACGTGGGTGCATTTAGAATAGGACTCAATGAAGTGGATTCGTAGAGGGAATCTATTTTCTTGGTAGGATTTTTTCTTTTAAGATTCTTTACGGCTGAGTTTGTTGTTAATGTTTAACTTCCAGATTATTAGTTAACAACTAAAAGAAGCAAAATAGTAAATGATGATAATAGTGAAATTTGCACTAAAAGCAAGAAATCTACCCTTTGAATCATTCGAAACGTGGGTGCATTTAGAATAGGACTCAATGAAGTGGATTCGAAGACGGAATCGATTTTCTGTGTAGGATTTTTTCTCGTAAGATTCTCTACGGCTGAGTTTGTATAATAGTAAATGATGATAATAGTGAAATTTATACTAAAAGCAAGAAATCTACATCTGCCACAATGTACAGCTTCTGTTGGTTCTCCGCGATTCAAAGGAATACGCCGGAGCATAAAACTTTGCACAGGAGCTATTTTATAAAACGTAGGTGATAACATCCTTTACTGATATGAGGGAGATACTGCATAGGCTGGAGGTAGAAAGTTAGAAACTAGGACTAGCAATAAACAAGCAGAATACCAAATTGATGGTGGTGGATCGTGCGGGAAAGCTGTCAGATGTCCAGAACATCAAGGGCATTGACACTGTGGAAAGTTTCATCTATTTGGGTTCAAGCATAAATAATGAAGGAAGCTGTGTACCGGAGATCAAACGCAGAATAGCGATGGCTAAAGACGCTATGGCAAGCCTACAAAACATCTGGAAAATCGGGGAATAAGTTACAAAACAAAAGCTCGTTTAGTCAGGGCCTTAGTACTTCCGATCTTCCTCTATAGAGTGGAGACGTGGACAATCCGAGCAAGAGAGAGACAGAGAATAGATGCATTCGAAATAATAAAATATAATAATAATCATTTATTTAAAACACACAAGATTGTAAGATTTTACAAAATAGATATAGCAGAATACCACAAACTCAACGCTGAAATATCAGTGGACTCCAAACTAAGGCAAGCCTGTATCTTGGAGTCCCCGAATGAAAATGTGGTGCTGGAGGCAAATGCTACGAATATCATGGGTGGCCAAACGCACAAATATATCTATTCTCTCCCAACTTGGCATTAAGACCCGACTGTCCACCACATGTCTGCAACGCATGCTTTCATATTTCGGCCATATAATAAGAAGAGGGGATAACAGCCTTGAAAAGCTGGTCATTGTTGGCAATACCGAAGGCAAGAGAGCACGAGGCCGGTCGCCAACACGATGTTCGGACGAAGTGAAAGAAGCCACCTGCTCGTCTAAAAATCTACCAAGTGGTGAGGGCTACTTTGGACCGGAATCGATGGAGGCAGTTTGTCCGTTTAAGGGGTTCCAGTGACCACGATCCTCAGAAATAAGGGACCGACTGAAGAAGAAGGTACTAAGCCGTACTCAGAGAGATCAATTATGTGTAATGATTCATTATGTCTAGACCTGTCCTTTTCTATAGCTATTCAATAAACAAAGATAGATATACTTTAATGTGAATTATTTTAGGTAGATCATAAATGCAATAAGACGGACTACATAAAATATCGAATATTAGTTTGTTATTTACTAAAGGCTAGACTAAAAAAGCCAGACAAGGACCGTCTGCCGAGGCAAAGGGGCCGGGGTCTGCGGTATTGGTCAGAGTTACAAATGTTTGTTTAGGTCACGAGCAAATACTCACGGTCAGTTGGCGAATGATATTACTATAATATTGATATCAAAATGTGCTTAGTTGTCATCATTGGTAATAATGTCGTATTTTAAATATTATTATGGTTGTATTAATAGAATACTGTTTGATCTGGCATTATATTTTGTTACACTGTTATTGTAGAAAATTATTTGAATTATAAAAACTTTTTTGTACATAGGGAGTTTTTTTAAGCTGAAGAAGCTTTCGGTGAAGGAAAACATCGTGAGGAAACCATAACACGGTGGTAGTGTACTTTGTAATACTCACATGGCTGGCAACCATCCTCAAGTTGAAAATCTGTCGCCAAGCACCTACCGGTGTGTTCCGACAGCTGCACTTGAGAGCCAGTTCCTTCTAGGCTTTGTGCTTACCACCTTCGGCCACATCATCACTTACCAAGGTGAGATTGTGGTCGAACACAGGCCTATAAATAGTAAATGTTTTTCTTATTAAATAATATCGTTCAACAGCGTTCCCGGGATAAAAAATACTATAACCTGTTCCAGGTCCTTATTAATATACCTACTGAATTACATGGAGTTCAGTCGTTACGAATTAAACGTTTTATCTCTCAGTACGTGGTTTCATGGACGATAAAGCCCGGATAGACCTTCGATTTTGTTATGGTGAAAATTTGCTTATGATCCGTGTGCATACGTGAAATAGCGTACTTCGTAACCCCACTATAAATAGATCATTAGGGCTAACCCTGAGTATGATCTATCTACGAGTTAGCTGCCTATTCTTTAAAGGTCTTACAAATACCCTCTTTTATTACACATAATATTATTAGTTTATTGAACTCAAATAAGTAATAAATTGTTAATTTATTCCATATTTTATAAAGAGAACGTTGTTTATTTGTTTTATTCTAGACGAAGAATTGCCATCTGTTCAAATGATGAACTCAATTCACCCCTTACTCATAAACGCTATTTAAAGTTAAGTCATACTTAAAACAGTTATGTAAAAAAATCTTCACTCATAAAAGCTATTTATCCTTATTCACTACTTAAAAACGTTATTTAAAGAGCTGTCAAATTAAACAACCTACGACCCTTGTTTAACGGACTAAATAGCAAAATGGCCGCCAAATAAACAGCTGTTGCTTGATTGTTGTAAAATATTTTTCATTGATTTCTGAAAATAAGCTGGATATATGATGTTAGATTATATAGAAACACCATAAATTATATAAATTACTTAAACTTGTACCTCGATGACCAAGCTTTGCTCGTTTTTTTTATTTGGTAAATCATATTAGTTTTTCTCACCAAAGAAACTGAAAAAAAAGCGAAAAAAATTATCATCTGGACTCGAACCTGGTTTCAGGACCGCTCGTTTTCCCACCTGGCTATGATAACCTTGTAAATGGTGGCGAAATTTACCTTCGTATTCTAATGATATTGAAGCTGTTTTTCATTGCCTGAAAACACGGATAAAACGACGTTTTCTAACAATGAAACCTAGCTAGATCGATTTATCGCCCCCGAAACCCATTGAAGCTGTTTCCGAGATTCAGATCATATACAATATAATATTATTATAAAACACATAATAAAACTTTTCAAATTGTTGCTGTTTCTTTTTTTTAAAACCTCCATAACTGTCAAATTTATGGTCTTGACGTTAGTGTCGCCATATATAATATTATTTTTGCTCTTTAAATCCTTCAATACTAAATCATGATTAAAATGCGTTTATGAGTAAAGAAAATTTTAACACTGAATAAAATTTTAAATGGTATTTAGCTATATACTATTTAATCCGTTATTTAAGAGATTTTTATGAGTAAGACCGATGATGTTAGATTATATAGAAACACCATAAATTATATAAATTACTTAAACTTGTACCTCGATGACCAAGCTTTGCTCGTTTTTTTTATTTGGTTAATCATATTAGTTTTTCTCACCAAAGAAATTGAAAAAAAAGCGAAAAAAATTATCATCTGGACTCGGACAGGGTCTTCTGGTTTCGGGACTGCTCGATTTCCCACCTGGCTATGATAACCTTGTAAACGGTGGCGAAATTTACCTTCGTATTATAATAATATTGAAGCAGTTTTTCATTGCCTGAAAACACGGATAAAACGACGTTATCTAAAAACCTAGCTAGATCGATTTATCGCCCCCGAAACCCGTTGGAGCTGTTTCCGAGATTCAGATCATATACAAGAATTGCTTGTTTAAAGATATTAGATAGATGACTTTTAACTGAAGTCATGAGTGGTTCATATAGGTAATACAACAAAACAACTACTTATCGTTGCCTGTGCCGTGTGTGCTACATAATTTAACTGCAGAATTTAACTAAATTTAATTTGAATATGAGGGTTTCAGATCAGGAGGACCAAGATAATATCAATAATATTAGTAATCACGTACAACATTTCGCTAGAATTTATTTATACAAAATTATTTCCAACATTAATTCCATTAATTTAT
Organism: Polyploca ridens; assembly: GCA_951394255.1. Lineage (NCBI taxonomy): Eukaryota > Metazoa > Arthropoda > Insecta > Lepidoptera > Drepanidae > Polyploca > Polyploca ridens. The sequence continues at coordinate 3,314,238 of OX596254.1, read as the reverse complement.
TCAATGTTTGTATCTTAGAAAATATATATGTCTAGAAAGAGTATCCCCATACTACATGACTTTTAAAAAGTGGCCAACTTTGCTACATCTTATCCTCGCGTTACGTCATTCTGCTTGTCATAGTGACGTTTATACCAGTTACCAGTTCTTGAAAAAAATCCAAGAAAATGGGGAAAAATATATTACGGTGTCGATATCTTTTTAAACTCCGAAAATAAAAGTGGAATCGGGATAATACATGATAATAAGAATAAGATTAATGGCGCCGATATAAATTAATACTTATTATTTTTACTTTGATGTCAACGAACAGTAATTATTTGCGTTGACGTTTTAAATCAAGTCAAATCAAGCAAATCAAGTCAATTTTTTTTTTTTTTTTTTTACTTTTTATAGGCCTGTGTTTGACTGCAATCTCACCATGGTAAGTGATGATGCGGCCGAAGGTGGTAAGCACACAAAGGCTAGAAGGAACTGGCTCTCAAGTGCAGCTATCGGAACACACCGAAAGGTGCTTGGCGACAGATTTTCAACTTGAGGGTGGTAGCCAGCCAGGCGGGTACTACAAAGTACCCTACCACCGTGCTATGGTTTCCTCACGATGTTTTCCTTCACCGAAAGCTCAAGCTCATTGTAGGATTCGAACCCGGGACCTTCATCTCGGTATCCGACGTCACTACCACTGAGCTATCATCGCCATTAAGTCAAATCAAGTCACATCGAGTCAAATCGAGTCAAATCAAGTCAAATCGAGTCAAACCGAGTCCAATCGAGTCAAACAGGGTCAAACCGAGTCAAATCGAGTCAAACCAAGTCAAATCAAGCAAATCTAGTCAAATCGAGTCAAATCGAGTCAAATCGAGTCAAACCGAGTGAAATCGAGTCAATAAGTCAAATCGAGTCAAATCCAGTCAAATTGAGTCAACCCGAGTCAAATCGAGTCAAACCAAGTCAAATCAAGCAAATCCAGTCAAACCGAGTGAAATCAAGTGAAATTGAGTCAAAACAAGCAAATCGAGTTAAATCAAGTCAAACATTTTTTTTGGCTAGGTCCAGAGATCTTCACTACGGCTTCTCCGAATGATATCTATCCATTGGCTTCTTAAAATTGGATCAATTGGTATTCTGTAAAAAAAGTCTTATTATTTAAGTCAGTTATTACAAAATTAAAAAAAGGTTATTCGACACGCGTGTATGTAATATTATTGGAATTGCAACATATTCACAATTTAAAATAGTATCCGCCATATTGAACTATTTAGTTATTGGTCCGATTGCTCTCAAAATTGATATTTGAGAGGCCCTTGGACCATATAACATAAATTTTTACTCAAAATTGAAAAAAAATTGCCGCCATATTGAACTATTTAGTTACTGGTCCGATTGCTCTCAAAATTTATATTTATGAGACCCTTGGACCATATAACGTGAATCCATGCTAAAAATTTAAAAAGTGTCCGCCATATTGAACTATTTACTTACTGGTCCGATTGCTCTCAAAATTGATATTTGGGAGACTCTTGCACCATATAACATAAATCATTGCTCAAAATTGAAAAAAAGTGTCCGCCATATTGAACTATTTAGTTACTGGTCCGATTGCTCTCAAAATTGATATTTGGGAGACTCTTGCACCATATAACATAAATCTTTGCTCAAAATTGAAAAAAAGTGTCCGCCATATTGAACTATTTAGTTACTGGTCCGATTGCTCTCAAAATTGATATTTGAGAGAACCTTGGACCATATAACATACATTTTTACTCAAAATTGAAAAAAGTGGCCGACGTATTGAACTATTTAGTTACTGGTCCGATTGCTCTCAAAATTGATATTTGAGAGACCCTTGGACCATGTAACATAATTTTTTGCTCAAAATTGAAAAAAGCGGCCGCCCTACTGAACTATTTCATTACTGGTCTGATTGCTCTCTCAAATATGAATTTTGAGAGCAATCGGACCAATAACAAAATAGTTCAATATGGCGGCCACTTTTTTGAATTTTGAGCAAAGATTCATGTTATTTGGTCCAAGAGTCTCCCAAATATCAATTTTGAGAGCAATCGGACCAATAACTAAATAGTTCAACATGGCGGCCACTTTTTTGAATTTCGAGATAAGATTCATGGTTTATGTTCCAAAGGCCTCTCAAATATCAATTTTGAGAGCAATCGGACCAATAACTAAATAGTTCAAAATGGCGGCCACTTTTTTTCAATTTTGAGCAAAGATTCATGTTATATGGTCCAAGAGTCTCCCAAATATCAATTTTGAGAGCAATCGGACCAATAACTAAATAGTTCAATATGGCGGACACTATTTTAAATTGTGAATATTTTGCAATTCCAATAATATTACATACACGCGTGTCGAATAACCTTATTTTTTTAATTTAGTAATATCCGACTTAAATAAAAATGTAATAAACAAAATGTGCATGGTACGCACATATACAAGTTTACATCGTACGCCTATGCAACGCGGCACTACGTAGTTCAAATGATTTTAAACAGATGGCTGTACAGTTTACTTGTATGAAGAAGTATTTTACAAAATGTTCCGGTGACCGCATCCATGGTTATATACATCACTGACTATGATGGAAAAACCGAAAACGACAAACACGTCAACTTAAAAAAAAATAGGTCCGCCATCTTGAAATTCAAAATGATATTCGTAATTAGCTCGAGGAAAATCTTAAATTAATACCCATTTTGATTTTTTCATTACTGAAGCGACTACTTATCTTACATGACATAATCGTCATTAGTATTTAAAAAAAAACATTCGACTTTCCACTAAAAAATTCGACTTGTCCACCGTCGCTTTTGATTTATATCAGTATCTACATACTCGTATTTAACTATTGACTTGGGAGTTTTGAGTTCATAAACTGGCAGCACAGGCAACACATAAAAAATGGCGCTTACTCAAAATATTTATTTTCGAAACATTTCAATGGCTATTATTGCAGAAACTAATAGGAAATATTGTTACTTACCGATGATAGGTGAGTTTTTTCGATGGTCTAGATCGACCCATGTAGTTTTTATACACTTTTATCACACAAAACGACATTTTGAAACAATACAATTTTGGTGAATTTGGTTGTGTCCCAGTGACGTCTCGACTGACACTGAAGACGGGAAAATGATTAAGCCCCTAACAGTTAGGGGCTTATTTTATCGACGCGTAAACAGCTTCGTAGCTCCGTCTGGATATATCATTAGTCAAAGGTTTGTATTTTGATTTTTCTTGCCGGAGTCATTCAGTTTTTTTTAACGAATTTGAAGCTTTAACTTGAAAATTAGAAACGTTGTGTAGCATGATTAGCCGTTCTTAATCGATCGGCAAAGTTAAGCTACCACCATCGTGGTCGGTACCTGGATGACTGACCGCCTAGTGGTATATAAAATTGAGCGTTACCGTGCTTCGGAAGGCACGTAAAGCCGTTGGTCCCGGTTATCACTTAATTGTGATAGTCGTTAAGCTAGTTGGATGCCTCCTAGGCGGCTTGAAAAATTCCAACAGTAGGTTGACCACTAGCCTACCTCCACCGATTCGCAGTGGGCACTGGTGGAGTATTTCCCATTCCCTTTCACCCTCATTTGTGAAAGGAGGCCTGTGCTCAGCAGTGGGACATTATAGGCTGATGATGAAGTTAATTTACCACCGGTTAGAAATACACTTAAACTGAGCAGACTGATATAAGTGTAATAGTAGATACCTAGAACTTACTCTAGAATAACATAGGATTTTGATCTCGGGAAACACTTAATCCCCCGGGAACCTCGGGGTGGTAGGTAGTAAGCACGTAGGTATTATAAAATCCCAGATTCACCACGCATAAACCGTGAAACAAAGACACTAAAATGAAACCTTTTAAAAGTTCAGGGTGAAAAATCACCCGTCGCGGCGCTCGGTTCGCTGGTACGTAGGGTGTCCCAGCTAATTTGCGGACATCGATCACTGTGGTGACCATAGATGTAGAGCTAATGGAAGTAGCTTGGTTGGAGATTTTCTTTATAGTCGTATTTATATTAGTAGTATTTTAATGGATAAAAATCGTGACTAGCAATGATATTTGCAAGACAAAAATCCGACATCGCGCTAATGAAGTTCTCTCAGCAGCAAAAAATAGTTGCTATTTATCTATTTTAGGTCGCTTCGGTATTGCCACTTTTCAGTATCTACGCGTTGCTATGGCAACTGATTGTATCTCGCTCTTGATAACACTATCTCATAATAATTACCTAAAAAAATTGTCATAGGCATGCGCAAAGACTAAATTTTCATTATAAACAGCACCGGTCCATTCGCCACGAATTTTTCCGCGCAGTCTCCTTAAAAGAACAAGTCAGAAAAAGGTAATGCTGCAGTACAAGTTTCAAGATTTATTCACCGCAAATCGAGTTTCATTTAAGCTGTTCCTACCCACCCAGACCTCTACTCCTGGTAGAGTTTGTCAACAAATAGCATAAGAAAAAAAACATTTTTATGTTTTCCCTTTTTTTATTATATCACAAGTCTCTTCCAGCATCTAATAACTGTATATCAAGGATGCGGCACTTGTACTTTGCTCTTGCGTTCGCCAATTTCAATTCAAATTGCGGGGAGTGGATTTCAGGACTTCCTATTTTAGGTTTTAAAGTAATTAACTCCCCTGTGACTAGCGGTATGATAAACTACTTTATATTAAATGTAGATAGGTAGGTATATATAATTTGTACGGTATCTCATATAGTACAATAATGTTTGTAGGATAAAAATTAAATATTGTATTAAAGAAACTTGAATATTGTGCGAAAAAGTATATGTAAATGTAAAAGTCAAGTAAAAAAGGGTTTATTGAAATTAATTATACTGTTAACCAATTAATAGTTAAAGAATACATGCGTCGTACTTGACTATTAAATTTGGATGAGATGGAAATCTACCACTTGTTTGGTAGTGAATGCGACGTGCTAGCATAGCATACCCACCGAAAATGAAGTGAAATAATCCTCGGCGTATCGGGCTTAAACCCGTATACTTTTATGGCAGTTTTTGATCTGAAGTCTGAAGCAGACTGTTCTCCTAATGTTGACTTTTGATTGATGTCCTTTTGATGGCGGATGAAAAAATAACAATGAAATTAATTGTTATTATAGGACACGCGTTCCTCGCGAAAACCAACGGATGTCGCTTATGGATAATTATATCAAGCCAGCAAGCCAGGTACTAAAAATACAGTATTTAAAGAAATCTTCGAATAAGACTTGCTTAGTTTTAATAAACATAAAAATTTACTTAGGTGAGTTTTTTCGACTGAACGTTATCTAGGACAAAATCATTCTAATTAGGCAAATGTACAGTCAAAATCAAAATCAAAAAGTCATTTATTCAGTTTAGGCCTTAGTAAGGCACTTATGAACGTTATGTACATACAGTTGAATTTATCACCGGTTCGGAATACACTTAAACTGAGAAGACTCCGGCAAGAAACTCAGCAAGGTTTTTTTTTTTTTTTTTTGTGGAAGATCTTTTAATTTAATATTACAGCTTTTTTCCCAAATACTTATACAATATATTATACATTATTATTTTATGCTTATTCGTACAATTGTCACTTAGCCAGGGGGATGCAAGTGCAGAGAGAAGCTACTACAACCATATATTCTTGTCATCCACGTAATGAGCCACCTTATAGTAGACTTTGTCAATTAACCTCTGCTTTATGAAATCTTTGAATTTATCATAAGACATTTTAGTTACTTCGAGTGGGATTTTGTTATAGAATCGAACGCAATTTCCGAGACTCAAAGACTTATTAGCTCTAGATAACCTGAATCTAGGTGTCACAATTTTATCTTTATTTCTTGTATTGAAGTTATGGCGGCTACTATTAATTTCAAATAAATTTAAGTTTTTACGGACAAACATAATATTTTCATAAATGTACTGTGACGGTAACGTTAAAATTTTAAATTCCTTGAATCGACTTCGTAGTGATTCGCGAGGACCCAAACAATAGATTGCGCGAATTGCACTTTTCTGCAGAATAAATATAGTTTCAAAGTCTGCAGCTGAGCCCCACAGCAGAAGACTGTAGGACATTAAACTATGGAAATAAGCAAAGTAAACCAACCTGGCTGTAGCCACATCTGTTATTTGTCTAATTTTTCTAACTGCGAAGGCGGCGGAACTCAGTTTACTAGCTAATCTTTCTATATGAGGACCCCATTGTATTTTACTGTCTAATGTAACGCCGAGAAAAACTGCCTTATCCACTAGTGCAAATCTTTTACCATCGACAAAGATATGAGTGTCACTCTTAACAACATTAGGGAGAGAAAACCTTATACATTTAGTTTTACAGGAATTAAGCATAAGATTATTGGCGGCAAACCATTTTAATACAGCTGATAAGGTGTTATTGAGCTGCGTAAGGTCTGTATCTTTTCTATTGACCTTAAAAATTAGAGAAGTATCATCTGCAAATAAAACTATATCCGACAATTCATTTACCATATAGGGCAGATCATTAATATATGCCAGAAACAAAAAAGGGCCTAAAATTGATCCTTGCGGTACGCCCGTTTTCACTAAAGACCCTGAGGACGTAGTACCGCTAATACCTACTTTTTGTTGGCGACCTGATAGATAAGATGATATAAGATCGAGTGCCACTCCACGAACTCCATAGTGTTGGAGTTTTAAAACTAGTGTGTAGTGATCTACGCAATCAAATGCCTTGGAGAGATCACAAAATACACCAACCGCATCCTGTGAATTCTCCCAGGCTTCAAAAATATGCTTTAAAAGTTGAGCACCAGGGTCTGTCGTAGACCGGCCTTTTGTAAATCCAAACTGATGATCATGTAAAATCTGATTTTTGGTGAAATGAGTTAACAATTGATTTAGTATAACTTTCTCAAAAATTTTGCTTAACGCTGGAAGTATAGAGATGGGTCTATAATCAGAAGGATTATTTTTGCACCCAGATTTAAATATAGGAATGATCTTACTGTGTTTCATCAAATCGGGGAAAGAACCCTGAACAATACATTGATTAAAAATAGCTGCTAAAATAGGTGCTATACTAGTTATAACTGAGTGGATTACTTTAACTGATAAGCCCCATAAGTCTTCTGTATTTTTTATATTCAAAGACTTGAAAGCTCCTAATATTTCACTAGCATCAATAAACTTAAATAAAAAATTGGGAATATGTTTTGGGAAATTGTCTTTAAGGAGACACTCGGCTTTCTTAGGTGAAGATGCAAGATACTTAGTAGCTTCAGTAGGTATTGTTGAAAAAAAAGATTCGAAAGCACTCGCTACTTCAAATTTATCGGAGATAAGCTTATCATTAATTTTAAGGTTAATTGTGTCTTCTCCCTTTTTATTTTTACCAGTCTCCGTGTTTATAATTTTCCACATAGTTTTAATTTTATTAGTCGAATCACTAACTTTTTTGGCAATGAAAATGGCTTTTGCAGTAGCATTGGCAGTAGCACCCAACTGATATAGCTTAACGATGTACCTGCGCAGAAGATACATTTTCAAAGCGCGGGAAACGCTATTTATTGGTCGGCAGCTGCCGCCATGTTAGCGCGCGCCGTGCTGAGGGGCGTAATTTGCGAGTGACACGGAACTAACAGCTGCAGTGTATTATGAACCTTATAGTAGTGACCTAAGGCTGATTGTATGTTTTAAGCATTCTTTCGTTAATCTTCAGGGCCATACGTTCTTTTCTGTACGAACGAAGATTCACGACGCGCCATATCAGTTGGGTACTACTGTAATAAAGTGAACTGTTTTTGGCCAAAGAAGATCCGTTGAAAGATATTTCGGGGAACTGACATGATACCTCTCAAAACCGACATAAACAAACAAATGGCCACTTTTGTTTGGCTATCTTCTAAATTAAAAGCGGAAATCTAAATCCCCTATTCATTTTATTCAGCAGACCGCATTCTATTTAGGTAAGTCAGTCGCAACCACTCTTCCCGCTCAGTTCATGCGGTTGTCGGTTGTCTATTTAAATTTACAAATGTTTGTAAATCGTAAATATCAAATGAAAGTGAAATGATAGTTGCTTTTCATGTTCTTTGACTAAATTGCCTAAAATGGAGTAATTATTATAGGTGGTGATTTAATTCATAATTAGGAATTCATTTCTATAAAGTTAAAGAAACAGCAATTTAGGCCAGGGATCAATCAGATTTCAGTAATATAAAAAGTGCTCTCTAAAATAAATAGAAGCCTTAAAAATAGTAGCTTTAGTCAGAGCATCGTCGGTATGTATGTGTTCTTACCCCCTTATTCATAATAAAGTTATCAAACGTTGATTAGCTAAAATTCCGAAGTCTTTATCTGACAGGTGACATTTGGTGAGCGAAAGAGAGACGGGGCACACTATTACACTGATTTAGTTAAAAAGCGGTTATGAATAAGGGGGTTAATGTTTATCAATAGGAATGGAATCTATTAAATAGATAATTATAATATCCGCATGTAATTTTAACATAATAAAATGAGAACAAAATTGATCCTTAAAAAAATGAGGTCGCAGGCAAACAAAAACTAAATAAAGCCCTCAGCGCGAGGTAAACACGCTCTTTGAAAAAAGACAATCCAAGTTTAGCGGGCAAAAGTTTTTTAATATTCCCACCACTCTGTGTAATCCCGACCCAACGAAATTTCCCATTCGTAAGGGCTTCCCCGAATGTAATTTTGCATGAAGTGATGACAAAGTTTTAGTCAAGTTAGTAGACATCTTTCAATATTTGTTTCGATTAAGTGGGAAAATCGATTCACCTTTTCGTTTGAGCATTTTTGTACGCACTGCTGATCTAGTTTACTTTCGTGTTTTTATATCGTCTTTGTACTTGCTTTTGTTATCTACATCATCACAAAGAAAGTTGATATTTGGCTCCTGAATCGGTGTTCGGTCACAATCACAAAGCACACTTTTGGCCTCGTAAAATAAACACTTTTCATGCTTTTGCTACCAACAAATCCCGGTCTCCACACCACCAAACTTCAAAATTTTAAACTTCAACCATCAAACGTTTCATAATCCTGTACTTAAACAGCAAAAGAGTACATCTCAAAAATTCCCCCTGCAAGTCGGCTTAGGAGTAATTTTGGACAGAAAAAGTCATAATTCCACTCATTACGAGAGGCCTATTGTGAGGAAAGAGGGGCGAAGTAATCCGACAGGCACAATGCTTCGTAAATGAAGGTAGCTGTTCCGTAACGAATTAGGGACGTATGCTGTTTCCGTTCCCAGTTCATGTGTCGTGAAAATGTGTATTGTTAAAAAGGGATGTTTATAACTTGTACTGTAGTATTTTTTTAAATTTACTTTTACATTTTTGTCATTTGCAAAGTTTCAAGCTCTCTATCTAGTAGGAGATATACTGCTTTACTAATTTTACCTAAATAAAGCTTTGAAGAGTTTGTTTTTAACTCGATAATTTCAGGAACTACCAATTTAATTAGTTATTTTTAAACGACTAAGTCGGTAAACAAACATACGGCCCACTTGATGGTAAGCGATTATCGTAGCCATATGGACGCTTGCAACACTTGGGGCTCATTCACGCGTTACCAACCCTTTCCCCCTCCCCAATGAGCTCTGGCGACCTTACTCACGCGCAGGAACACAACATAAAATTATTTGGCTGCGGTATTCTGTAAGGTGGAGGTACTTCTCCAGTCGAGCTGCTCTTTGAGCGAATAAACGCTATGCCTCTGCCTCTTTGGCAATTATCTTTTGCGTTACCTATTTATTGAGGCAAAAACCAAAGAGCCACCAAGAAAATATATTTTTGTATAATTTCGTGACATTTCCTTGGTCAATTTCCTTTCACACAAAACCTACTGAATGCACTCCAACCAACAATAGCATAGCATACGTGACTTTTTCGCTAAAAATACAATAATATTACAGTATTTCGATTCTCAGTCCAATGGGACATGCATCGAGTATGGATGCAAATTGCGTGTCGCTCGGGAATGCTTAACAGTATGCAATGAATGCAAATGTACATTGCTGTCTCAAAGGAAATTCACTCTTACAACGGCCAAATTACTGTTTACATAATGCATGATGTGACAAAGTTGTCATACGTGAACGCATTCAGACATGGTCGGTTTGAATTTTAATGTATAAAAAGTAAATAATAAATTATGGGAACATTTTTGTTAACGTTATTCCTACCGGGAGTTTTTCACGTTTATTTTGTATTTAAAAAGGTATTATTTATCACGCTGCAGGTCATGGGTCCGATTGCCACCCAGGACATGCATTTGTGTGCATGTCCTGAGTCTGGGTGTAGTTATGCATTTACAAACAAAATAGTATATGTAGTTTATCAGTTACCTATCTAGTTTCCATAGTACAAGCTCTGCTTAGTTTGGAATCAGATAGCCGTATGAATATCCCAGGGTATTTATTTATTTAAATAAACGTTCGCAGGCTTATTCTTTCCTCAACTCAAAAACACAAGAGATGATAGATTGAGCTAGTAGCATCGATGTCTTGACAAAAGGTCTTAACCCGTTGGTTCTCGCGAGTGACGCGCATCCTATTATAACAATTAATGTCATTGTTATATTTTTAACCGCGAGCCAAGCGAATCCAACAATGAGCAACTAAAATAGTCCATGCGAGTAGTAATTATTAGGTCCATTACGACGAGAAGTTTTTTTATACATCTACACAATAGCACCCATGTTGTAAATCCAGTAAGCTTGTACCAGAAATTCGTATATGCTATTAAAGGGGGTTCTCTGGTTGTAAAACCAAACTGCGGTCACCAACATCAATAAACCTTTCAAGTAAATGTTTACGCGTGGCTGCGCTTGCTACGAACTTTTTTCGCTTCTTTAAATAAAATGGGCCGCCAGCGCGCCCCTACGAAAGATGAGGGTTCAGTTGTTCTGCAATAGAACATGTTATCTGACTTTTTATTGGTTTAATTTCTTCTGCTAAAGTTTTTATTTTGCCCAAAAAACACGTAGTTTTATGAGTTTTTAAAGGCTTTTTTACACGCAAATACTATGTGTCAATGTTATAAGGAAGGACGAAAGTCATGCCTTAAAAAGAATAATATTTATGAAGGTAGAAATATATATATGGAAAGAAGGACCTATGAAAGCTATATGGACAGATAATGCAAGTAGATAAGATATGAATACAGAGACATGATAGATTTCGAATAAGTATTCGGGCTGGTTGGTGTGGTTAGATATCCTGAATGCCAAACAACGAGGCTTGGTACCAATTGGTAACATTAGTTAGTTAGTTACCTACATAAGAATATAATTTATCTATTTGTACGCTGGTATTACTTTACTTTTACTAGTGGTACCTATTTCAGCTATCTGGTTCTATAGTATAGTAGTAGCTCTACCTAGTTCGCGATCAGAGGACCGAGTACGAGAATTTCTCAATATAGCTATTTATTATTTATAAATTGTATGACGACTAAAATAATGCCTTTGAAACTTCTAAGAAACTAACTAAATTACTTGTATAAAATTTGTATAATAAAAAATAATGTCACATACCGTTTTCCCAATCACAACAACCAGCTCAAAGGCCCAGCCCTATAAAGAGCAGTCAAACTTTGTCTGTCACCCGTTTTGTTGGCCCCACAATAAAAACTCCCCTCGGGGCATGCTTCGTCTCATTTTTATGATGAAAAATGACCGGCTCCTCTCCCAGTGAGCATTGATTGTAAACTGCTGAAAACATTTGTTCATTAACCGCTCGACTTAACGCTTTGAGAGTCTTGTTTGCAATCATTAGAGACGCTATTTTGGAAAGGTCTTTGCAGCAATATGAAGTCGTAAAAATACGCTATGACTTTAGTGGGGCATTTATTTTGTGGCTTTACCATAATTATGTATAGCGAGTCATTTCTGAGTGCCTAAGTTATATACATTTACAGCACCCACCTATAGGGATTTCTTTTAAGGGTATTTAGGTCAATTCACACAAAATCAAAATGTTTTCATTAAAGGGATTACGAAAAATTCTTACGTTGTACTAATAAAAAATCCTAACTTACTCAGATAATATGACAAAACTGCAGAGTCTAAACCAAAAAAAAAATGCTCACAGCCTAGGTCTTAAACAAACGAAGACACGGGTGAAATCACGGGGCTAAAGACTAGTCTATTATAATGTGATGATAATCATTGAAAAAATCAGTTAATTCATATTAATTATTTTTTTAGCTTGAACTTCTAATTTAGTGCAAAGAACTCTGTAGTTCTGTACGAACCAAACCAATACATAACTAATTACAAAAACAGAGACCTTTATTTTATCCCCAAAAACTCCAAACTACTAAAGCAAGTTTCATAAAGCCATGACCTTTAACATAATAATACACAAAATTAAGATTCACGATGTTTTGTTCTTCATGTGTGCCAAAATTCGAGCGACGCTAGGCCACATTATTATAACCACACTTTACGGCCTTAATGGGGCCCATTAGTCCCCCAAAATTAAACCTTTCCTCGTTATAACTGGCTGTAATAACATAGACCTAATAATTATGTACTAAACGGCGAGTGATCGCGGAGAAGAGTAACACAAAGGAAAATGAACTCATTATGTACGATCATAAGATATATATTGCGAAATGGACAACCAATTAAAAATGTCGAGGTGAGAGAAAGCGATATAGTAGCTTCTCACTCGTACTGCTGGATTCAACACGATTGATAGGAGATTGTTTCCATTGATTACTCTAGTTAAAAAGTTTTTTTTTTTTTTTATATATGTACGACTAAGTCGGTAAACAAGCATACGACCCGCTTATGGTAAGCGGTTATTGTAGCCATATGGACGCTTGCAACACAAGAAGCATCACTCACGCGTTACCGCCCTTCCCTCCTCCCCTATTCCCTTGTTTATCTTTTTTATCAAAAACACGTACACTCTAGTGTAATATTACCTCCATGTATAGTAATAAAGCATTTTCCTTATTAGCGAGTTGTCATTTACACGGGTAATTTTTAGTCAAAGTGTCAGTGCGTGTTTGTGGCCTAATTGAAGTAAGGGAGAGGCTAATTAAGAATTCATCTTCTTAATTGTACATATTTTGATATGAGGTTATGACCTTGCCTGTATAATTAACATATTTTTCAAGCAAAAAGTCATGACTTACTTCAGAGAATGTTTTTTTTTGAAATACAATGACAATACAATACGAGATTTCTGGTTTTTAGGGTTTTTAAACTTCTACGTCAGAAAATACTCAACCCTACAATTAGACTGGCAAGCTGCCGTTCACAAAGTATCAAATTAGTTCTAGGTACTGATCATCGAACTCTTGGAAACGCTTGAAACAATTACAATGTTTATAAATAGGCTTTTATAAATTTTATACAATAAGATCCAATCAATAACAAGTAACATAACAAAGATCAACAAATTAATATTCACCCATTGAAAGTTTGTTCACCGAATTCTATTCCCCGATGGATTCGAAATCCAATTTTAAATTCTTATTTAAATAGTCCTCCCTGGAGCGGGTAGAATATTAGACTCGACGTTTGCACATTTTCCTGAAGCATGCTTAAATGCGTGGGTAAATGTAATTACTTTTAAATGAGACAGTGTTGCCATGTTGTCAACATTTACCAAATTTTGTGGGAAACGTGTGAATTTTCGGAAATTTAATTTGGATTTAGTGCCTCGGCGACTTAGTTTGAATAACATTGATTATTACAGCGAAATAAAGCTGTGTTGTTTCTTTGCTGAAGACATGAACAAATGAGGGTTGTAGTGACTTTGAATGCTGTGGCAAAGAGCAAGTAGGCTCGGACTAAGTACTAACTACACTAAGTTTAAATTTTCATGCGATATAATATTATGGTGATAGAGTAGTTGTAGTAACTACCTCGGCAACCACTATGCTACCTCAAGCTTTAAATCTGCCACTAAGTGGCGTGTTTTGCTGCATTAGAGAGCTAAGTTCTTGTCTAAGCTTTATGACAAATTACACACATCTCATTACTTTTGCCCATTACTTACACAAGCCTATACGAAGCCCTCGTGGTGTAGCATGATTAGCCGTTCTTAATCGATCGGCAAAGTTAAGCTACCACCGTCGTGGTCAGTACCTGGATAGCCTACGCCTAGTGGTATTTCAAATTGAGCGTTTCCGTGCTTCGGAAGGCACGTAAAGCCATTGGTTCCGGTTATCACTTAATTGGATGCCTCCTAGGCGGCTTGAAAAATTCCAACAGTAGGTTGACCACTAGCCTATCTCCACCGATCCGCAGTGGACACGCGTGGTGGAGTATTGCCCATTCCCTTTCACTTTCATTTGTGAAAGGAGGCCTGTGCTCAGCAGTGGGACATTATAGGCTAATGATGATGATACGTAGGTCCCTAAATAAATACTGAAGTCGTTTGAATTCCATTTTTATTTTTAAAAGTGTCCAGCAATTTTTTTTTAAGATGGTAGCCCTAAACATATCTAAAGAATGTCACCCCTCAAAGTTACGTACTTGATTTAATCAGTTAAAGTCGTAGAATTTGCTGTAAAGTATATTAAGAGTTGCTTATGTAAGCACAAGCTTACAAGGTACCGTTGAGAGGGAAATTTCTTAAGATAAACCCTACTATGTTTTATAAAATCTTTAATTTATATTGAAGTTGTAATGTTTACCGACATTACGAGGCTGTCATTATTATGCGACACTAAAAAAAAAATTACCAACTTCAAAAAAGGAGTGTTAGTGATATCTCTTAACTCCGTCATTTATTAAGCGATTTGGAAAATTCTTTTTTGTTTGGAAGGGTACACTACGTTTGGTCCCATTGTCACCAGATCAGGATTTGATTACTTCTTAGTGTGCTTTGAAGTCGGTTTAAGTTTTTTGTAAAACAGTTCAATAAATAATATATTGTAATAATTATCGCAAATAATAATTACAATATATACTTTATTTGCTGGTACAATTAACATGACAAAAACAATTATTATTAGTTTTCATATTGTGTTAATAATTGGTTGGACAACATTTTAAAACTGGGCATAGTTTGAGCTACGTATAATTAAAATTCAGAAATTAAATTATTCAAAAAAATAAAAATAGCAAAAAGGCTAAATAGCAAAATTTTAAAGAAACGTTTCCTAACTTTGCTTCTACGTCAAAGCACAACCTCTATTTTCAACTAAAAGTGCTTAATTGGAACAATTACGTCAACACTGGCAATAAAAACAATAAAGCAAAAACATGAAAAACGAGACTTATTCGTGAATTATTTCGTTGGGTGTGACGGTTATCCGAATGGACCATCTTATTCAAATGCGAAAAGCAAATAGCGGCTAAGCCGTGTACAAATTTGAGAATGAAAAATATTATATTTCGTATTTCAACGCCTTTGTGGGGATTTTGACGTAGCTTTTATATTTATTTTGATAATCGTCACCGTGGATAAACATCGCTTTGTGTTAATCATACTTTGAAATTAGGGTAGTAAGCGTATTTATTTAGTTAATAGGTATATGAATGAAGTACAGAAAATACTATAAGTTAAATAGATCAAGTGAAGGCAAAAATAGACGTCGTGCTGTATAAGGAGGTGCAAAATGTTGCTAATGATAGAGCAGAATGGAAGAAGCTACACCGACAAGAGCACAGCTCTTAAATACAGAAGAAGAAGACAGAAAATACTATTATGCTTGCAAATGCTTTTAACAAGTTTCTTCTGTAGTAGTTTCAGCTGTAGTTATTTCTAATCTTTGAGTATTTAGATTATAAATACTCAAAGTTTGTAATGGTATGTTTTTATGCAATAAAGATGGTATATCATTTCATTATAGTATAAAGAAGAGACCGAAGCCTTCAGAGACCAACGAGCGGGGAGCTTTTTCCGTCAACGCATTAGCTTGGCTATCCAAAGAGCTGCCAATCTGGGAACCTTGCCGCCAATCGGTAGCAAGCAGCGGTAGGAAATTTTCTAAAAGTATATAGATTGTAACTTGTAACATACTTTTTGTAAAAAAGAGACCAGAAGAAGAGACCGAAGCCTTCAGAGACCAACGAGCGGGGAGCTTTTTCCGTCAACGCATTAGCTTGGCTATCCAAAGAGCTGCCAATCTGGGAACCTTGCCGCCAATCGGTAGCAAGCAGCGGTAGGAAATTTTCTAAAAGTATATAGATTGTAACTTGTAACATACTTTTTGTAAAAAAGAGACCAGATCAATATGATTCAAAATTAAGAAATCTTACATTTTCCACGAATATTGAAACATACAATTTATACAAGTTCAATTCAGATATGAAGATGACGCATCATTTATGAAGTTGCTAATGTGATCAAATTAACGCCTCAGTATTTTCCGGTATAGGGTCGCTGCTTTATGGCTTTTATTTTCATTGGTTTGTGATCATATTATATCGCACTAATATTACAATACTGTTGTAACTCAAAATATGTATTTTTTCAGAATCGACGAAAAACTGATTATTCACTTCCTGTTATAGATTATAAAGAAATGAATACTTTATGAGGTTTATTAATAAAATAAAAGCAATTATCAATTTACCAATTATTTAAAAAATAACGGATACGAATTTAATTTCAATATTTTTAGTTAAGACTGTATTGCCTTGAATAAAGTTTACAGAAAGATGAATTATTTTTAGTTGTGTAGTTATTGTTAAAACATTTTGAGTTACTACAATTTATGGTGACTTTCTCTTAATGGTTTTGAGAAGCTTTTTTAAGTTACAACCATTTTTTAATTTAGTTTTATGTTTTCTAGTTACCTCCTACACAAACATTTTCACTCTAAGGTTAGGAAATTGATAAATAAAACCAGAGAATCAATAAAAATCATTCAGATAACATTATTTTTTTATAAAAAAAGTTTTTTTTTTATTGAAATTGCAATGTTATTTATACGACTACAAAAACATTCTACTCTAACCGTTTGAACTGCTTATCTACTAGTTGAAGTAACGGGGCTTAAAGAATTATCAGCTTCATCATCTGAGCTACTTCATGAACAGTTACTTCATGAACAGCTACTAGAAGAAGAGTTATTTGACGAATAACTTCTTGACAGTTTTGTTGCTCCCCTTCGAAGCAAGCTCGAGGCTGTACTATTTGAACCAGGTATAAAATTAGGGTCATAATCGGAATCATCAAAATCACTCTGATCAGTGTCATCATCATCATATCAGCCTATTGACTTCCACATTGAACGGTTTTGGCAACAACTGTGACCGGACCTGACTCAGACCAACTAATGGAAGGTCGTCCCGCTCGGTACTTTCCAGTACGTGGTCGCCACTCGAGAACCTTCCCCATCGGTTATCGGCTCTTCGAGCGATGTGGCCTGCCTATTGTCACTTCAGCTTACTAACTCTACAAGCTATATCCGTCGTTATTTCGGACCCTGTCACGTAGAGAAAATCCGAGCATAGCTCGTTTCATAGCTCGCTGAGTGACTCTAAGCGTATTTAAGCGGCCAGCAGTAAAATACCACGTCTGTCTCGTATGTCATAACTGGTAACACGCACTGATTGAATTAGTGTGATCTGATCAGTGTGCAAAGGTGAAATGTAATATTTTCTTTAGTTGGATTCAGCCATCGATTCAACATTACTAAACGTACTCAATGCATTGTTGCCGTTAATTTCATGAAAACTGGGCAAGTAGACAAGATCGTTATTGACAATCATCATCGTTAGTAAACGATCAACCTCTTTGTATGGGATTGACATTTCAAATCGAAATATCACGTGATTTTTAACACTTATGTCAGTCCCATACAAAGGTTGATCGTTTACTAACGATGACGATTGTTGACAGCCATCTTGTTTAGGGGGGGTGGATTTATGTAGAAGGTCCTTCACTTTCGAGTACGCCGATTGTTTTTTCACAGCTTTGTTGTTATAATTCTGTGAAGAATTTAAAGGGAGCGTGTTTTCTTCAAGAGGTTGTTGTTTTCCTTCTCCTGATAATAGTTTGACGTTATATTTGTTGCCATTTCTACAAGCAATTGCCCATGGTGCATACTTAATCTACAAAAAAACAAATATTTATTGAGTAAAACACCTTTAATATTTAATATCACCTAGAATGTAGTAACTCTAAATTATTTAAAAAAAGTACTTTATGATAGTATTATAATTTTTACTTTGACATGTTCGAATAGGTGATTTTAAATGCTATGATTAACTAATAAGTATTAGTTTAAAAGTCATGAAATTATCACAAAAAACAGCAAATTAAAAATCTTCAACAATACTGTACTATGTCTGAAATTCCTTAATAAACCAACAAGAATGAAGTAATTAAAAATATTATTTTCAATCGCATTTTTGTGAATCAATAATAGTGTAACAACTAGAAATACACCAAGTTCATCTTTAGGTTTAAATCAAATATAATGTATTAACTCGAATTAATAGTTTAACTTTTACATACCTGATTCAGTAATAACGTTCCAATTCGAATTAATGTGGTCTAAAACGCAAAGCGGCACATCTCTCCCAACCGAATTTAGATCGGTACTAAAGATGACGCGATATTGGGAGGCGGATTACGACAGTCAGTGAATCATGAATAATGACTCAAGGCGCCATCTCTTATTTGTTTCTTGCATTATTCTAATGATGGTATTATTGACGTGTAGGGAATTGAATTTTACGTTTAAATATGATGTTATCTCAAATTTTCCATTTTTTGAGTTACGACAGTATTGTAATATTAGTGCGATATGCTAACGTTATTTGAGCTACAGCTTCCGCTGATTAAATTCCAAAAAACGCGAAAATACAATTCCAATAAAAGCATTCTAGTCTAAGGTGCAAAACATGTATCATCGGAGTCAGGTTGCAAGTTTTACGGTATTCTATCAGATCGTTCCACGGAGAATGTGATCAAGAACTCCATAATCTTATCCCTCCTTTCCCGTTCTTCTATCGTACTACTAGGAGTCGGGAGGGTCTTCACCGCTTCGTCGTCGACATTCAGTCTTGCGGTACCGTTTCGATTCCTCTTTCCTTTTACGCACGGCCAAGTTGTGGAATGCTCTCCCGGACAACGTTTCCAGACACTTACAACATGGGTCTATTCAAGGCCAGAGTGAACAGGCATCTCATGGGCACGCGCGGTCCACCACAGACTACATCTTTGCCCAAAAAATCCATATTTTGCTACATCATTCTCAAGTTTTAATGTCGAGATTAAAACAATTGAATTTGGAACTGTAATTTTTTTATTAACACAATTTATTCTTGAGTCTGAAATACAGGCTATAAACGACAAACAAATCTCATCCCAAAATAAACATTTTAATACCTAATAATAAATCATATCAAAGAGACAGAGATCCATTAATCAACGGATATACAAACAAATGGAACTATAGATACCTAAGTTTTTCCGATACATTAATTTCTAGGGAGGGTCCTAAAGCCGCAGCCACACTTCCGTGATAAAATACAGAATAATTAACCGTGTATAATGCGATTTAGTTTACCACCCAATAAACTCGCTCGCCTGTGAACGATAAGTCTTAGGGTTTTAGAAACTCCAAGTAATATAATAATGATTTAAATTTAAATGAATAACAATGATTAAGGTTTTCTAATTTAAAGAAATATCAATGGTCAAAGAGTTTAAATTTAAAACGTGTAACATGTAATAGGACTCTATGGGCGACTGCGGCAAATTAAATATTGATTTAGTAGGCTAATGCCTAATTCTACCAAAATTGGATAACACGCATTCACAGAGCAAACAGACACAAATGTTTGAACTGAGTGGAGATCGATTCTATGACCTGTTAATGTATGGCAAAGCCAAATTAGTTGCAGGCACGTGATATGGTTTACTATGGGTTTACTTTTTTTCGAGTTAAACTTTTTAAACTGAATGATCTCGTTTTTCATACGCAAAAACTAGTTCCAAATGTTCAAACTTGTGAAGTTTGTGATCCTTAACGTAGTAACTGCACTTAGCTGATTGCCCCCGTGGTGTAAAATTCAAGAACTACACTTTCCTTACAAATGTCAGCTAATTTCATAAAAGCCGGCTTAGGCGGGGGGTGCATCTCTAATGCCGTGCTACTTTCGTAGAAAGGCAGTGCCGCTTGGAGCTATAAAAGTTTGTGAAACGGTTTCGATATAGCTGTCTTAGTTTAACTGATGTAAGATATAAAATATATTTATTTTAGCAATGTAACTGTATTTTCATATTTTTTCTACAGATAAAAGGTAGGCACTATTATCAAAACTATTGTAAAATTTCCTAATTAATATTCCCGAGTCTACATCCAATGAAAAAAAAACATTTATGTCATAGCTTTACTCACACACATAGAGAATTAATTATATCGATGCTATGGATTAATTCTATAAACACTATAATGTCTCCATATTTTTCATCAAATGTCTTATCCATTTCATTGTTACATGAATGACAAACAGAATCAGAAGTCACGCACCTTTACGACAGCTATAAAAACAGGTAAGGAGTACTAGAATAAAAATAAATAATTGAAATGGGTTCATACTGATTTTACGTGAAATAAATTCGACTGACAGTTCTTTTTGATATTCTACTTGAGAAAGCGCGTGAGCTATAAAAAAACACTGAGAATATACTTATTTGTTGTACCTACTTATAAAAGCTAAAAAATATACAGATAGTGTGATGGTAAAACTCGAGAGAATTACACAGTCAAATATATAAGTATTTTACTGCAGTTGTTCTCTACGATCTTTTACATCATTCTCAAAACTTCATCCAAAATATTTTTTTATAAGTGAATACGCGAATTTAAGCCTTTACTAACATTATTTCTTGATCTTACTCAGGTTACTGAACCCAAATAGCAACGTTTAAAATCCACGTTTAGTATGAAATTCAGATAAAACCGAGTATCTGAAATTAAGAGTGTGATGTGATGATTTAATTCCATAAACTTTCATACTTTAGTTTGACGAGTTATTGTTTTGTTATACAGCAGTAAAAAGTAACTATAAACTTTTTTCTATGTGGTTTATCGTTAGAAATTGGTTTGAAATTCTAACATGTTAAATATAGAGTTATAAGCTCGATTTAAAACAACCTTATCTTATAATAAGCTGATCTTTATACTCCCAACATTATTTCGCTTTAACGTGCATTAACAACGATTGCGTGGGTACTATAGTGGACTATAACCGTAAAAATCTCAACCGCGACTACCAACAGCATTTCTTTTAGTTGCACGACTTGCACGGTGTTTGAGAGCCCTAACTCCGCTTAGATGTAGTTTCTGTTAAAATACTCTTGTGGTAATCAAGAGAGTTCCATTGTTAGATTTTTATTGAGTTTCTGTGTTTAATTAAGCTAAGAGTTTATAAGACTTAGATTAAAGTTTAGTTTTGGGTTAAAGAACATATTCTATTGAAAAATTGTTAGGACGTATCTACTTTTTAGGGTTCTCATCTCTCAAAAACGAATGGACCGACCGCGATGAAATTTGGCATGCAGATAGTCTATGATATGGAAAAGGATATTTTATCCCCGTAACGTGGGTAATATAGCTAGAAAAACATTACAATAAAACTACAAAAATGACAATGCGAATGCTTCCATTGTAGAACCAAAACGAATACAACAATGGAAACTAAAATACATATTTGCTGAAAATATAAAACGATAAGAGACTGGGAACTTATACATCCTGTGTTATATTAAGCTACTTATAAATAGCACTTTGAAGAGAGCTAAATAAGGTACAAAACATGTTGAAGTTGTTCTCGTTGCGGAGCTTTTGTATGTACTTTTTTATATTGTTTGAAGAGTTATTTAAATGAGAAGTGAATACAGATTTTTTTCATGGATTTTCACATCATGCGGTAGGTAAATGAGCTGATTAGCTTATCAGTATATCTAGTAAGTAAGGAGTTCTGCTCATTTGCCGATTATTGCCGATTATCGGCTTTTCGACAAATAATTATACCTCTACGATTTTCTGTCTTTTCGTATTATTACTGTTTTAATGCCCATGCCCTCTTTGCTGTATATTTAAAAATAAGCTTATATAGTAATAATAATAATAATAATCATTTATTTTCAGGCTCAAGACCCTAGTGTGTTAGTGGTTACATTACATAGAATGTCTTAAAAATATTGTTTGTAGTTACAAGCTTATATATACTTCATTGTCATGTCACAGATTACACTGAAAAAAAATGGACTACAAGTGACCACAAAATTGTATTTAACAGTAACACAAAATTTGATGACCAATAACCTAAACAGAGTGACTTGCGAACTAAACTTACCAGTAACAAAAAATGGACTACAAGTGACCACAAAATTGTATTTAACAGTAACACATTTGATGACCAATAACCTAAACAGAGTGACTTGCGAACTAAACTTACCAAGTTACCAGTAAAAAAAACTAGTTTTTGTTCGTTACTAAAGTATTTGATTAAATGTAACATAAGTTAGTTTCCCGACAGCTAAAGTTAGTTTCCCGACAACTAAAGTTAGTTTCCCGACAACTAAAGTTAGTTTCCCGACAACAAAACGTCAACTATACTAGTTTTGTAGATCATTTTTTTCAGTGTAGCATTTTCACTAGTCACTATTCGCATCCATTTTACGCTATTATTTAACTTGTAATGTATGTATGTTTGTTCGGGTAGAATCTTGCAAGTCGAATGTCACCCACTTCCAGTGGTCGGATTGACTTGATATTTGGTATACATTAGTAGATTGAAAGACAATGCAAGTACAGTCTACAAAAAGTACAATCACCGAAAAAAGCTAGTATGAAAAATATTTTTTTTTCAAAAACATATTTTGTCAATTTCATCAAAACATTTTCACATAAAGCCATAAATAGTAATGATGAATATGGTATCGATGTATTTCATTCACTTCCCATATTCAAGAGGCAGGTAATGAAATCATTCTAACCAAAATATTTAATGAATGAAGTCTAAGTAGCGTTTAAGATTTAGTGCGGTAAAATTATGTAAAGATTAAAAGATAGGTAGTTAATATATTGGAAATGGTTTGTAAGTTCTTTAATAAAGTCAAAGAAATACTGAAACAATCAACCTCAAGTGATAAGAATCACATACTAGCATTTCTATCACCAAATTGACTCATTGGTAACTTAATTTTAACAAATTCTCCCTTTTTTTAGCTCAAAAGACACCATTTAACCATGACATAGACAACCATAAGCTGACATTAAATGCACCACAAAATACATCTAACGAATAAGAGTACTACGTGACTTGAGACTCAGTCACGTTGGGCCCCCCTTTGGTCTCAATGGGACCAATTAGAGGTCATGAAAAGGAGCGGGTGGGCACGGAGAAGGGACCATGTATTTGTTCCCTTCTGAGGGACGGGTAATGAGGAGTATCCAATACATTATGCACTGAGAATCCGTTTGCTTTGTGAATATGGACAGGGCACTATCATTGTACTATGGATAGTTATGTATAGAGGTACCGATACCAAAATTGATTATTGACCAAACTAGGTGTAAATCTATCTACATCTGAGTTTCCATAGCACTACTAGTTTGGGATGAGATGGCCCTGTATGAAGAAAATTACCTATCTTAGCTCTACACAAGATAGTTTATAAATATTTGAGGGATTGGGCGAGACCTGGGTTATGTTAGGATTCCAAGAAATTACAGAATTTAATCTCATTCCACGCTAAAAAAGAGTTTCATATATAAAATAGTTCCATCATTTTTCATTTCGCTAAGCTCTTAGAAATATTTTGGGGAGATTTAATAGAAAATTCCTAGAATTTTCCAGATGATTGAAATTATAGGCTGTAGGTACAATTACACAATTTCACACAAACGAGAGAGTAGGCATAAATTGCCTTCATATATCTTATTCGATCGTTAACAGAGTACTTGATATGGAGGTAATATTGTCTGGATGCCGAATTGGATACGTTATTTTCGTAACGTTTTACATATTTTGGTTAAGAAAAGATTTCGATGCATATAATAAAAGGATCGACGGTTGTAAGGGAGATCTAGAAATAAATATATGGAGCTGAGGAATCCTTTCGTCCAGCTTTTTATGATGAAGTCTTTATACATTATGTATGATTTATGCAATTTAACTAAAGCAATTTTTTATACTCGAAGATTAAATATCCTAACTAATATTATAAATGCGAAAGTGAGTTTGTTTGTTACGCCTTCACGCCTAAACTATTCAACGGATCATCATGATCAATTTCATGCAGATAGCCTATGGTATGGAGAAGGTCATAGGCTACTGTTTATCCCGGAACGCTGGTGAAACCGCGGAAAACAGCTAGTAAAATAATAATTACTTAAAATCTCTTGATTTCGTTCCGTAAAAACAACTTCTTGGCTCCGATTTATCTATGAATTAAAGAATCATTGGTGCCGATTCTGTTGTAAATCGCACTAAACTAATTTTAGTCACATCACATCTCTTTCTTGCGAACATTATTGAAAAAGGATAGAACATATTTAAAGCTGTCAAATTAATCTTTGCCGTCTTCATTACCCGCAAATGAAGACGGCACGCATTTAGACGTAACCGCGATAGATGGCGACTAAATTTATATTGAAAACAAGCATTGGACTAATTTGACAGGACTAAATTTTTTACATCCTTTTCTTATGTTCTTTGTTAGAAAGAGACATAGTGAGACTAAAATTAGTTAAGATGTAAACAACAGAATCAGGGCCATTATATTACTAGAAAATTAAATAAATCAATTACCTATTAAACATTATCCTCTGTTACGGCGGCTCAGAAAAAAATACACAATTCCAATAAAATCAAAGACTTACAAAAAGATACTTTTCATCCTCTTAATCGCGAAGACTCTCAAGCGAGAGTGTCGGGAGTACTCTTGAGTCTCAAACGTGCAAATTATAGGCACATGTTTGGTGTCTGAGGGCCCTTGATACAGGGGTCAGGTTAGGCAAGGTTTTTGAAGGGCCTGAGTAATTAGATTTCCACATTCGAGTGGGTTAACGCTTAATTAGGTTTGGTGGCCATTTTGTAGAGAGCTGCATATTATGATAACGATTTATCACTGAATTTAGGATTCTTTAAAGGATATTTATGGGGTTTTTAATTTATTTGGGTAATTTTAGAACGCTTTTGTTTTGGTTTTTTGTGTATAGGTTTAAAATTCCTCCTTTAATATTTTTTTATAACAGATTATACATCAGGGACTCTTTCCACTGAAGGTTTTGTTTTTAAAACATTGGTTATCAATATTCATGTAATATTTAAGTATAATATTTAAATTCTTATGGACAAAAATTATACTGGTCTGCCACCATGACAACGTAGTACGTACTACCTAGTACATTGCTGTATGCGGTTGCTATAGCCAAAACCGAGGGACATTATATACTTAACTTATATATTATATAACAATTTAATAATATTAACAAAGCAAACTTGTGTAGTCTTGTAAGTAGGTTAAATAATAGTAACTTCATAGACAAGACTAGGAGACACTAACAATGTCTATCTTAGGTGTATTGTTTAACTATTCCCAATGGTTGTATTGAGAACAGGACCGCAGTTGGGCATGGGCTATTGTGATATTCAGTTAGAATTATAAACATGGCTTTTATTACGGAACTTTGTCCTTTGATTAGAATAATTTCAAAACGTATTCATATATCTTAACCTAATAATTCAAGAATTTCATCATCATAAACAATTAGCCGCTGTTTATTAATATAGGTTTGCGAATGAATAAGTTGCTTTAAAATGTTACATACAGTTTTGTTACGTAAAACATTAAATATTTCAATAGATTTTATACACTTAGGGAGCAAAATAATAATTTAGATTTTACTAAAATAAAACTGACAACTGTGAATGTAATGAATTGTAAATGTTCAGTTTGTTAAATTAGCCTGAGTCGTTACATGTTTTTTTTTTTTTTTACAACTGACGTAATATAGTAAAAACGAAATGTAATAAATCCACAAAGCAAACATCCTATTGCCCACGCTAAGCCCCAACCAGTACCTACCTACGTCCCTGTAATCAAGCCAAGAGACTTGGGCCTCAAGAGCAATTCTCAATTTATATTAATACCTGCAGGGACCTTTGTTGATTTGATTACGAGCGATTGATTAAAGTGAGTGACTGGGCCCAATATCGTAAGCATCAGAACAAAGGCTTTTAATTAATTTTAATTTCTCTTCCAATTGTTGAACGTTTCACGACGTTCATTTGTTTTCTGTGATGATCACAATCATGAATAAAGGTATCTAGAACAGAATAGAGCAGCGAAATTGTCATCGAAATTTCCTCATAATGTTTTCCTTCAAAATACTAGCTGTGCCCCGTAATTTCACCCAGGTTCCCGGGATAAAAAGCAGCATATATCCTTTTCCATACCATAGGCTATTTTCCAAATTTCATGATGATCGGTTCAGTAGATATGCCGTGAAAGCGTAACAAACGAAGATGTATACTCACATTCGCATTTATCTCACATATAGGTGCGGCTCGGACGACAGACCGCACCGCGCCGAACGTTTGAGTATGTGAAAGCCTATAATTCTAAGCAGTAACGCACACGACGCGCAAAAAGTCCAGCGCACAATTCTTTGTTTTCACACTGACCTTTTGTGTGCCACAGACTAAAGTCATCTGTGCTGCACCTTAGCCAAGTATAAAGCGGTTCTTAAATTAAAATATGAGGCAGCTGCATCTAACCATTTTATGACGCCGGCAGAAATTTTCCATCGCAGTGACAGTTTCAAATCCTCTTCAAAGACGAGAGGCCGTCATACTACCGTCTACGTAATAAAATCTAGAACATTCGAGCACTCACTCGACCTCATTAGTTAATTGGCTAACTACTAACTAGAGCGTGGCTATTACCTTAATTGAGTGAGACTCATGCGTGCAAAAATGTATGCCTTTTGAAAAGGTACTCGCGGTAGGATGTAAATTTACATTGTGGACTGTATTCTTGATAGTTTTTTTTACCGTGCTTTTGTTTGACCACAGTCTTACCATGCGATTAGAATGTAAATATTATGTAATGAATCTAAGCTTGTTTTGAAAAGAGTAATTGCTGAGTTTATTGCCGGCTCTTCTCAGCAAATGCAACCTTCTGAACCGGTATTAGAGTATTAGAGTCAGACTTTTCATAAGTGCCTGCGAAGGTCTATTTGAATAAATGATTTTGAATTTTGAATTTTGAATGGTCAATGATGATGTGGCCGGAGGTGGTAAGCACTCAAAGCATAGACGGAACTGTTTCTCAAGTACGTCTTGAGGGTAGTAGCCAGTATTTTACCAATAATTGGACTGTTTTAGAAAAAACTTAAACCGACTTTAAACTACACTAAGAAGTAATTATAGCCTATCTGATGATACTGGGACCAAAGGTGAAGTATACCCTTTAAAAAGAATTTTCCAAATCGGTTAATAAATGACGGGAGTTATGAGGTAACAAACATAAAAAAAAAAACAAAAACTCCTTTTTTTAAAGTGGTTAAAGGGTGGAATACTGCATAAAAATGTTCAGGTACAAATGGCCGTAATGAACTCATTTTCAAATGACTTTTCCATGAAAGCTTTAAATAAGAAAGAAAGATCCTAAAGACTACCTACCTACCTACCTAATTATATAATTTTGTTCCAGAAGTACATCACTCAAGTATAGCACTCATTAATATATTTTGAAAAAACATGGCAGAAAAATACTCCTCTAATTATGAATGGAAATATCCCATGAATGCACGGTATAAAGTAGAGATAGAGAATAATTAACATTTTTCAACATTCACAGTGACACTAAGCTGGCAGGCAACAAGTAATGTCCATGTCGCGGTACAGCAGCTCACTAGCGCTTAATGAGCGCAGTTGTACCACGTTATACTGCTAATGCTCTAGAGATGTGAAAGTGTCGATAGATATTAGAGTTATTTTAAATTAAAAATAGGACTCTCTTCCGGGGTCTGTTTCCCGACACCTTGAACCTAGATGTATTCAAGGCCAGAATGAAGCTTTTTCTGGGTAAGCGTGCTACATCCTCGGTCTTGTCATAACTCCTCAAAGGGTCGACTTATATCATGTCCGCAGCTACACTTGTGATACCCACTATGAAAGGATGATGTAACGGGCGTGGATCCTAGTTTTATTTTGTAATGGGTGACATATAAGCATTCATCTCAATGGTCTTCATAGT
This sequence comes from Polyploca ridens, assembly GCA_951394255.1. Classification (NCBI taxonomy): domain Eukaryota; kingdom Metazoa; phylum Arthropoda; class Insecta; order Lepidoptera; family Drepanidae; genus Polyploca; species Polyploca ridens. The sequence continues at coordinate 3,286,013 of OX596254.1, read as the reverse complement.
CGAAATAGATCTTATTACTTTTATAGCACAATTAAATGACTTAAATAATAGCGCAACTCTTACATTTACAACGACATCAAGTCTGAGACTGAGAGTGGAAGTCTGAACCAAAACTAATAATTCTAATGCGAGACAAGACTAACCGCCAGTTTCTGAAAGCCAAATCAAAGTTAATCTCTTGTTGAAAGTATACCTGTCACTGTCAATGTCGTCTGAAATGACAAAGACGCCAACAGTTTTGATTATAGATTAACTTTGATTTGGCTTTCAGAAACTGGCAGTTAGACTAGTTTATTATATTTTTTGCATTTGGGCAACGATAAATAAATAAAATCTTCGATACCAAATCAGTAGCTAGTAAAATTATTTAATTTATCGATAGATTATTTAATATAATCAAATAATATTCAATCTCTATTCAGTACAACAGAGAACACACAATTGCGTAATAACTGTCGCCATGAACTAGTCTCCATCGCAATTCGAAGGTGACCCGAGTCGTTGTACTTTATTGATTGTTGTACTAACGTAATATCGATGACTGTAGATTTGTGTCGATGTCCGACTCTATAGCCTTATGTGTCTAATCGACATATGTGTACTGTCTGTGAGAACTTCCAAATGGTTAGAATCAGTCCTTTGGTCATTTGTTTCAATTTGTATGCCTTGCTGAGCTTCTTGCCGGATTCTTCTCAGTTGAAGACCGAGTTCCGAACCGGTGGTAACTTCAGTAAATGTGACCTTCATAATTGCCCTTCCGGGGCCTAAATTGAATAAATGGCTTTGACTTTGACTTTATGCGAATGTGTAGTATGTACTTTTATTATTTGGTAAATCATTCTACTTTCTTTAATTCCAATTTTGAAAGAGCATATAAATAATTTAATTGTATGGGCTATGAATTTTCTAAGATATCTGAAGGTTGAAAGTTTATAAAAAGAAAGTAAACTTTACTGGTTAAAAAGGTTCAGGTTCCTTACTGCGATTTATTTATTATTAATAAATGGCCAAATCACACAACATTAACTATAATAATAAGAAAACGCAGTAAGGAACCTTAGATTTGGCACGACTTTGTCTAGATTTCATTACTTTTTAGAGATAATCAAGCAGCTCCATCGAGACTTGGCTAGTTTTTTACAGAATGTTTTTGGTGGGATTTCACTTCTTTTTGTAGACATGAAGCGGCCCACCAAGTTGAATATTTTTTGTAAAGGCGGTATGTCCACGGAATAGATAAATAAGGTTGGAAAGGCCCTCGCTCCAATTTTGTACTAGGACCAGTGTCGCCGCTTGACCCCCACTATTTTAATTTCTACACATACGCAATCATATTTTTACAAATATTTCGCACACAACCAAATCACGCACACATAAATCTCAGGGCAGATATTCGTTCGCCCACTAGCACTAAGCTACCGTGGGCATAGACACTCACACACGCAAAAATGCATACACCTGTCAAAAATGTTGACAACTTACAGTAGGGATGGGTAGTGTATAATCGTTAATGAATCGGTTCGATTATCAATTATTATTCTCATAGAACTTGGAATCGATAGTTGCATGGTTATGCTGTACGGATTACACAAAACTAACATATCTTTTTCTATTGAATTAATTATATTATTATTCAGCATAATGATTTTTTGGACTGGCAATAATCAATTTGTGACAATTAAAAACTAATAAAACTATTAGGGTATGTAGTGGTTTTTTTACGGATAACTGCGTGATAGATATATAATATATTATATTATAGTGCGCAAATAACGAAAATTTTTACAACAAATTATATAGTTAACTAAATCTTAACTTCTAATGTTCGATTTGTTTTATTTCTAAACTGATTATTGATAGTCTGGTTGTTCGTTGTGCGTGGCACTTCACTAAGTGGGTGGGACCCGTCAATGAAGAACGACATTATCGTTAGTAAGTAATTACCGAAAAAATACGATACTTCATAGGCGTGAGCTGTTGCAGTGCAGATTTGATTTGCTTGATAAAGTCGATATTTTTATCGATAAATTATCTGATGAATGCGTGGGGAAAAATGTAACATGAAATTAATATTAAGAAATTATTTTATTTTATTTTTTTACTATTTACTAGCTAAAAGCGCAGCTTTGTAAGGGCTCGTAAGATTTTTTTGTAACTAAGTTTAATATTTTAATTTCAATAAGCCCAAATATGGTTAGGATAAGGATACGTCGTTCCACTATGGAGTTTCAGTGCTTACCCACACTCCAACTCCATCATCAGACCCTGAATACAATATATGGCCAAAGTTCATCTCACGACAATTCCAACAACCCCAAACATGGCTAGGATACGTTGCTGCGCTATGGAGTTCCATTACCTACCCTCCTACTCTATCATCAGAGCCCGAAAACCATATATGGTCAAAGCTGTTCTCAGGACAATTCCAACAACCCCACGGCACGGCTAGGATAAGTTGCTCCGTTATACAGTTTAAATACCTACCATTCTACTCCATCATCAGACCAGGGATACCACATGTGGTCAAAGTTCATCTCACGGCAATTCCAACAACCCCATCCAGCGCATGCCCTCCTACTTCATCATCACACCCCGGAAAACCATATATGGTTATTGAGCTATTATCACTATAGCTCAATGTATATGGTAAGTCTTATCATCTAGACAAACATTTTAATTACCTATGCTAAATTTCAAATATAGATTTGATCCTATACTTTCAATTCTTGATTGTGCATCATCTGTAGAGGTGTGATCGTTTTTTCGTAAAGTGTACCACAATGTGTAGAACTGAATCGGATAGTAGATCTGACCAGGGAGCCAATTCTCATTCACTCGAATTAATCACTTGTTCCAAATAAAGTTCGAATTCGTACTTTTTTCGAGTGAAAATCAAGTTAGGCTATTCTGAGAATTTCGAAGCCGCCATTTTCTCTTATTTTTCGAGGGCTAGCGCTCGAACTACTTCGTTTGGTCGGGACCGTTCGAAACGTATTTCGAATGCGAACTATCAAACGTCAAACAGTTAGGTTGTCATTTGGAAACGTAATGACAGATAAGCCTAAGGATTTCCGTTACTCACAGAAAATATTTTGTCATATTCATTTATAATTATTATATAAAATTGATTAACTTATGAATTCCGGATATATTAGGATATAATAAGAGTAAAACGTTGTTTTAAATATTTTATATTCATTAAAATCTTTTAAATTTTAATTTAAGATATAAAATTATCACGTACGTTAACAAAACGCAATTATCAAGTGAAACGAAACGCATCGTGCAATTTGTATCCATCATAATGGCAACATTTACTCCTTACACTCGAACTTATTTCGAAGGTTAGTTCGATTAGTGCCGAGAATACAGGAATCGAAAAATAGACTCCGCCCCTCGAAATTTTACGGTCGAAATAGAACTCGCAATGCAAGTTCGATTCGAAGGCTAGTTCGAGGGAAGTGAGAATTGGGCCCCAGGTCGTCGGTCCACCTGGTGGGAGGTCGTCCCGCTCGGCACTTTCCAGTACGTGGTCGCCACTCGAGAACCTTTCTTCCACATCGGTTATCGGCTCTTCCAGTTACCTCTACCTGTCACGCCAATCCATTGTCCCTGGCGTTAGGTTCTTTAGGAAACCTACAATTTATAATTTATTGCATTAGTCAAATTACATTTTACTTAGATTATAATACTAAATACATCATAGTAAATACTCGTGGATGAGGAGGGGTCTTATATGTCCATTTATATCATTCGGTCACATTCATTCAATGATTAATATAATATCTAATTTCAAAATACGTCTAACTAAAAATGTACTATCGTTAATTAAATATAAAATAATTCGAAAATTATCTTTGTCAAACGTAATTATATTATATATAGTCTAGAATTCTATCGATGATTTTATTTAACCAAACCACATGGTCACGTCACTATCGATAAACATGCTGCGCCTTACATCACTGCCAATCAGGGCAAAGGACGAAGTGTAGAAGACGCAATGTATGCAGTACATTGAAAGCGGATTTGGTCATTGCGCTGATTGAGCGAGTACACATCGGTCAATGTATGTTTTTCATAACTTGTTGTAATAATTTTGTTAATGTTTGGTATTTCATAGTGTTCAATATGTTTTTATGTTTTTTACTAATAATATTGTAATTAAATGTTATTTTCGACTTACCGATGGAAAGATATACCTCCTCGCTCTATACTTGAGGTCTGACTTTTTTGTCTTACACGTTATTATAGCACAACACGGCATTATAAGCAGAGCTCTGTTCTCCAATGTAATCCGACGCGCACTGACCGCGAATCGGTCGAGTTATGATTATCGAATCATAACTGTGGCGCGCTTGCCCCGCCCACATTACCATTCTAACCTTATTTATCTGTTCTGTGGGTATGTCGATCTCTAATAGTTTGGTTGGGCTCTTGTGTTTTCTAATCAGGGTCACCAGGTACTCCAGATCTTCGATTATCCTAGTTTTTATAGTTTTCCCTTTATGTGGCCATTAAACCCTAACTCTGTACCAAATTTCAGCTCTCTGAGTTTATGGGAAGTACTAGTTCTATTTTGATGATCATGAGTGAGTGAGTGAGTGAGTGTCATAAATGCGAATCTTTGCTTTCGCTTAACTTCGGAACTAAATGACCTACAGACTTGAAATTTTGGATTTTAAGTATGTTATTATTGCTTACTGGATCACGAAAATTTCTGCGTTCTGGTCTTATCCAGAGGTTCTTAAATAGGGGCCTGAAAATGCGGCGAAATGGTTCCAGTAAAGGATGGTACGGCAGTGTTTGCTTCCCGCTCGACTTGGTGGGGGCAATGCTGTGCCCCCCGATGCAACACCGTGACGACGTCACGCGGTTTCTAGTTTACTTGACAAATGAAAAGAAATGTAAATATAAAGAATTTTTCAAGAAACTAGCCTTAACCTCATATTTTTAAAGACAAAAAAATTGTAATAATCATAGAAGTCTAATCGGTTCCAATAAATTTCAATTTTAGTAAACAACTCAATTAATGCACAAACTTTTTCAACTACATAATTATAAGCTACCTTCTCATCGAATCAATGTACCTTCTATAATAATATTATATTCATCCATGCACGGGGCACCTATGTATTTGCATATTCCTAACGAGACATCGACTTCAAAGCATCTTCTATGCTCCATTTGGCACTCAGTCAACGTTTCAGCTTTATCCGTACATCACACATGTCTTATAAATGAACTGAACCTATATATAAATGAAGTGAAAAAGTAAAACTAATCAAAAATATTGATTTAGTAAGAAAAATACACGAATCGGTGGTACAGTAACAAGGAAAATACCAAAATGTTATGTTTTTTTTTTTTTATACCACTAAGGTGGCAAACAAGCATACGGCCTGCCTGATGGTAAGCAGTTACCGTAGCCTATGGACGCTTGCAACACCAGGGGCATCACTCGCGCGTTGCCGACCCTGAAGAAATCTCTTCACGCCCTTTTTGAAGAACCCCATGCTGTACTCCATTGGGAAAACCACGGCGGGGAGCTCATTCCACAATCTGAGCGTCCGCGGAAGAAAGCTCCTTTGAGCCCGCACAGTTCGAAACAATTCTGGTTTCAATATGTGAGGATGGACTCCCCGTCGATGGCGAGAGTTGCGATGGTAGAAGGTAGCAGTGGGCAACAAGTCGAACAATTCTTTAGAACACTCTCCGTTGTACAAGCGGTAGAACACACATAAGGAGGCAAAGTCTCTCCTTAGACTAAGGGGCTCTAAACCGCTTGTGAGCTCGGGATCGTCAACAATTCTGATGGCACGTCGTTGAACCGAGTCTAAAGGCCCAAGCTGGTATCCAGGTGCTCCCGCCCATAGGTGACAGCAGTACTCCATATGAGGCCGGACTTGTGACTTATAAAGTTGTAGCCTTTGCCCCGATGTGAAGTACTGCCTCGCTCTGTTGAGCACTCCGAGCTTTTTGGATGCCAGCTTAACCTTGTTTTCCAAGTGACTTCGGAACAAAACGTCGCTAGAAATGTCGACGCCAAGGATCCCGATGCTTTGACTGATGTTCAAGGAGGTGTTCTGGAATTGTGGAGCCACAGACCATGGGGTTTTCTTAGCGGTGAACGCGCAGGCTTGAGTCTTGATAGGGTTGAAATGGACTAGGTTTAGTCCACCCCAATCGGAGACACTAGTTAATGTACTCTCGATTTCAGACATCAGCCGTTCGCGGCTTTCCTCCACCTCGGAACGAGGGATATTTGCACGGCCCGTGTAATAAGCGTCCCCTGTACTGTCGTCCGCATAGCAATGAATGCCGTCAATAGACAGCATATCATTGATATGCAGTAGGAACAATGTTGGGGACAGCACAGAGCCTTGCGGGACGCCAGCATTTATGTCCATGCTATCAGAGCAGCTACCGTCAACGACGGCCCTTATGCATCTGCTGGACAGAAAGCTGGCAATCCATTTGCATAATCCCTCGGGAAGCCCGTATGATGGTAACTTCGTTAAAAGACCCCTGTGCCAGACCCGATCGAACGCCTTCGCCACATCTAGGCTCACTGCCAATGCCTCACCTTGACTCTCGATGGCGAGCGACCAACGGTGCGTGAGATACACAAGGAGGTCACCAGCTGAGCGACTGTGGCGGAAGCCATATTGTCGGTCGCTCAACAACTCGTGATCCTCCAGGTATCTCAAAAGCTGCGTGTTGATCACGCGCTCCATGACTTTGGAGAGAAGGGAGGTGATGGCGATAGGCCTGTAATTCATCGGGTCTGATCTGTCGCCCTTTTTGGGCACTGGGTGCACGTGGGCAGTTTTCCACGAAGACGGGACTTCATTTTTGGTGTAGGAAAGTGCGAAAAGACGCGTTAATACTGGACACAATTCAGGAGCACACTGTTTCAGTACCACTGCCGGTATGCCGTCTGGCCCACTCGACTTATGGATGTCCAGAGAAAGCAGTTCCCGCCGGACCTCCCGTTGGGTAATGCTTATCTCCGGCATTGAGCTAGTACACTGCGGGATGGTAGGCGGTGTGGCGCCCCCGTCATCCAAATACGAGTTCGAGGCAAAGAGAGAGCCCAGAAGATCAGCTTTCTCCTTTGCACTATGGGCCAAGTTTCCGTCCGGCTTACGGAGTGGTGGCAAGGACGACTGGCAAAAGTTTCCTTCAGCAGCTTTGGCAAGAGACCAGAAAGCGCGACTACCAGACGGAAGGCTAGTCAGCCTCTCACCAAACCTGCCGACGAAATCGAACTTAGCCCTGGCAATCATTCGCTTACTGAACCTCGAGGCAGCGTTAAATGTAAAATAATATACCCCAAGATATTTTTGTTTTTATCTTTATTAATATATCTATATGATATTATATAATGTAATAAGTATCTCTCGCTACTAAAAAATAAGTAGGTATGTCTCGAGTTAAAAAGCTCGCTCCCGCCGCCATGCCGGTTTCAGACCGACTTTTTCCGCCAACGCGTTAGCTTGTCCAACCAAAGAGGAAACGCTTCCAGTCTGACGGGAACCTTGCCGATGATCTGAGTAGTGGCAACCCCGAAGATTTTTCTATATTATATAGATTGGTTGGAAATACGTAATATATAAATAAATCCAGTAACTTTATATGTAAAAACCATTTATTCGAAAAGCTCTAATATTTGACATTTTTATTTGCTAATAAAGTGATTGGAATTGCGATTTCGATTCCACGGCCTAATTTCAATGAAAAAAAAATATAATTCCATTCGATAAAATTGAACATCGTCCCTTCGGGGCATTAAGTAGACATTATTGTTTCACAATCCGTCCTAAATGTGGATTTACATTTTAATATTCGACAATTATTAATTATATTATTATGGCAAGTCGGTTGAATAGACATTATTAAACGGAACGACTTGTCTTTGTCATGATATTTAGGGGAAGTTTTAATTAAGTATAAGTATTATATACGCAACCGTAATAATTATTTTGATTCTTATTTAATTATATTTTTTTCGGTGAAGGAAAACATCGTGAGGAAACCATAGCATGGTGGTAGGGTACTTTGTAGTACCCGACTGGCTGGCTACCACCCTCAAGTTGAAAATCTGTCGCCAAGCACCTTTCGGTGTGTTCCGACAGCTGCACTTGAGAGCCAGTTCCTTCTAGGCTTTGTGTGCTTACCACCTTCGGCCGCAACATCACTTACCATGGTGAGATTACGGTCAAACACAGGCCTATAAACAGTAAAAAAAAAAAAAAAAAAAAATTACGATTAAGCATATCTTATAGGTGTTTGTTGACGCCTATAAGATATGCTTGTAATTATCTAATAATAAATATCCTGTGATATTCCTCACACACGGTTATCTGATCCCAACTAAGCAAAGCTTGTACTATGGACACCAGATAACTGAAATATTACTTTATGAAACAAAGCCGAATGAACAATACAAGGTCACCAGACGTAGGGGCAAGCGCATTAGGCATTCTGCCAGGGTGGAGGCAAATATCTCAAGGGCAACGAGGAAGGTTCGAACCTTGGCTTGGGCAGTTGCTGTGAGTGCTTATTGGAAGTTTGTGCGAAATGGACCCAACAAAACAATGCCCAGCTGTCGGGCTCGGTATCTGTGGTGAGTGTGTGGTAGTAGAAGACGTATTAGGATCTAACTGAACCTTGGATTAGCACATAGGAATTTATCCTTTGGGCTAATCTACTCCAAGACGCAAGTAAAATCGCGGAGCAAAAGTTAGTAGACAACTACGTAATATTTATATATATTTCCATGTATGCTTGTATGGATGGATGATCAACGCCGTCATTAGATCGAACCTTACAACCATATAATCAAAATTATCTAGGCAAAGTTTTGTAAAATGGTTCAGACTGCAGGCCGAAAAATAGTCCTACTAATATTATAAAAGCGAAAGTTTGGATGTATGTATGTTTGTTACTCTTTCACACAAAAACTACTGAATGGATTTGGATGAAATTTGGCACACAGAGAGAATATGTTCTGGATTAACATATAGGATACTTTTTATCCCAGGAAATCATACGATTTCTTGGGAATGCGGGTGAAACTACGGGGCGTAACTAGTATGTCATAAAGTAAAATGCTTTCAATTAAACACTAACACAATCTCTAATCAAATTCTCTGTACTAAACTACACGTTAGGTTATGGAGTAAAGATTTCCATACAATATATTATTCATTATCCGCCACCCCGCGGTGACACCCCGAGCACCCCGTCTACGGAATTCATACGAGCCTATTTATCACTTTCGGATAAATGAGCATTTGGGTGGTTCGTACTTCGATGCTCGTTGGTTTCCCTTCGTGTTTAGTACGGGTGCTGGATTTAAGTTATTAATTTGTTGTTTGTTTTGTGATTTGTAGTTTATATTTATTTCAACAAACCACTCGTGGTGAAAGGTATGCAGGTACCTAGATGATCTACCTGGATTAATATTCAGGATACTTTGCACCTTCGGATAACGTTTGATCCTTGGAGAATGCAAGTGAAACTATATTATGTAAAAAAACTCACTGATTAATCACGAATACTCAGGACCGACCGACAGATCCGATTCGATCAGACAGACTCTGGCGATAAAAGATCAGGGACGTCGAATGCTGAGACGTAGGTCCTAGGTTCGAAACCTTACAATGCCTGAGCTTTCAGGGATGAATAACATCATGATGAAACCATAGCACGGTGGTAGGGTACTTTGTAGTACCCGTCTGGCTGGCTACCACCCACAAATTGAAAATCTGTCGCACCTACTGATGTGTTCCAACAGCTGCACTTTCGAACCAATATAACCGACTAAAAAAAACCTATAATGGACATTCGCTAAAAAAACATTTTCCGAAATGAAACCCCTAAGGGTGTAAAATAGGGGATTGCGGAATTAGTTTAAAATGAAGAGAAGATAACACCATTATTTTCATAACAGTAAACTATTGTAACTTGTGGTTAACGCTGTTGGTGTCACATTTGTTATGTTTTTTAGTTAATGGCCCTGATTCTGTTGTTCACAACTAAACTAATTTTAATGTCACTATGTCTCTTTCTAACAAAGAACATAAGAAAAGGATGTAAGAAATTTAGTCCTGTCAAATTAGTCCAACGCTTGTTTTCAATATAATTTTAGTCGCCATCTATCGCGGTTACGTCTAAATACACGCAAAATAAGACGGCAACGATTAATTTGACAACTTAAAATATGTTCTATCCTTTTTCAATCATGTTCGTAAGAAAGAGATGAGATGTGACTAAAACTAGTTTAGTGCGATTTACAACAGAATCGGCACCAATAACATATATTTATAATTTTAGTGTGTACACTGTTTGTTGATCCTTGAAAACAAATAAAAAAAAACTCTTTCTTTACAATTTAAATTAATCAATTTTCTCATCCCAACTCCTGTACAATTTACAAATTTCAGCTGAACATCCATCAGACTGCGGCTGTATGCAGAAACTCATCTGTCAACGCGAGCGATACAGCTCGATTCTAAACTAGATCATTCCAGAATCTCTATATATAGAAATGAATCCCTATCTCCCTTGGTCACGTCATAACTTGAGAACGACTACCGATTTCATATTTTTTTTTTATATTTTTTAATACTCTGGAGTGGTTCTTACGGTAAAGTAACGTTGAAAATTAGAAAATTTAAGAAAACGGTATGCTAACCCTCGGCTACGCGGGTGAAACCACGGGGCGCAACTAATGATATTATAAAGCCTCCGGCTAGCTAAAGCGGTCACGATCCTTTGATTTTTGCCACGTAGTTCAGATATCCATAGACAGGTACTCAAGTCTGCTATTACATTAAAATGAAGTATCAAAAGTGGTGTCAGAATTTATCAATTCAGTTTTTCATATAAAATCTATATGAAATTATATTAAATTTTCCTAAGTTAAGCATTTGTTGGTGAAAATCACAATTTACTGATTGTTCATTGGAACACAATTGTACAAACTTGGGCCCGCCACCGCAACCCGCTCCTGTATGCTGGAGGCTTAAATCGAGACACTTGCTAAAGGTATTGCAAACTTGCATAACATAATATAATATTACTGGTACTATGTCTACTCACAGCTCGTAATTTAATTAGGCAAACACCGAACGTCTAAATTAGGATTTGCCTAATGTTTGAACATGCTTTACTGCAGAATATAAAATGGTCTTAACTTCTTGATATTTTCACTGCTGAAAGGGAATTTATTATGCTTTTGACTTGCTTAGGGAACTATTTCCAAATTCTACTATAAATGCTTATATGTCAGTGGCCGTTTCCGTGATTTGGCCAATATTAACAGTCAGAAACGCATTTTATCCGCGGCCGCACTGTAGTGTTGAACACAAGACTTGAATTTATAGCAAAACTTCTTTTACGTGTGGGGTTTACGAAATTTTCTCTCATAGTCCAATTATCCAATCAATGCAGCTCATAAAATCATGCATCATATTATTGTCGATCGTAGAATGATCACAGATATTATTTTATTTTAGCGGAACAACCCTTATTATGAGAGGCACTAAGTACCAGAATCAACTGAAGATTAATCATCAGTCATAACGACATTTTAATGGGGCTCCGGTACCAGAGACAATTTCACCAGAGGTAAATCATAATAAAACTAAATTACCCGAATTCTTGTTTGTAATAAAATGTCTTTGAACTTTGAGTTTATGGGTCTTGTGGTTTTACACGACGTTGACCTGATGCTATAAAATTGAAGTCGCCTTATGGTGTTGTTATGATAAGGACGAATAAGTTGTTTTATGTTATTTTAGGATTATATGTTCGTTTTTATGGTTCCGTAGCCAAAAAGGCAAAACGGGACCCTATTAAAAGTCAAAGCCATTTATTCAATTTAGGTACCAGAAGGGCACTTATGAAGGTCAAATTTACCACGGGTTCGGAACTCGGCTTTCAACTGAGAATCCGGCAAGAAATTCAGCAAGGTTATATTTTTTCAAGACACTCGTTCGTAAAGTGATTATTACGCACTTGTGCTTTTTACTTTCCATTAACGCACAGTTTTATGATTAGAAGGTATAATTCCGATTATGATAAGTTTGTACCTCACTGCATTTTCCAGTCCCCACAACACAGGGAATCCTAGTGTGGGGACTGGAGACCGCATCTATTTGTATTTGTAAAATTATTTTGAAACTAATAAATATTTTTTTTTTTATTTTATTTGCTTAATACCGCCTCGAGTGTTAACAACGAACTTTACACAATTGCAAAAATAACAAAACCGTCGGTGCTCAAAAGATAATGATTTCGATATTAATTTTTGTTCCCATTTGAGCACTGACACAAACTATGGATCGGTGCAAAAAAAATCGGTGCTCAAATGGAAATACTTCCATTAAATTGCCCCGGTTTAGATAACTATTCTGATTATATCTACGCCATATTTGAATGTGCCGTGTATCTTATTTTAAACCATTCCACTTCTTAATTATAGTAGGTAACACTTTACACCCCTTTAATTTTCAATAGGCGAGCACCATAACATCATTTATCATAATTATAATTTATTATTCCGCTTTTCTGAGGCGCCTTGTTATTAATTATGAAATAATTATGATTTAGAGTACCCCCCTTTGCATTGTAAATTGTTTCTAGGAAAAATGTTTTATGTACTTCATTAGATAGAACATAGATCAGACATTAAAGAAAGTACAGTATTACCCAACTGATATGGCGCGTCGTGAATCTTCGATCGCACAGAAAAGAAAGTATGCGAAAGAATGCTTAAAACTTACAAACAACCTTAGATCACTACTATAAGGTTCACTGCAGCTGTTAGTTCCATCTCACTCGCAAGTAACGCCCCTCCGCACGGCGCGCGCTAACATGGCGGCAGCTGCCGACCAATAGCGGTTTCCCGCGTTTGAAAATGTATCTTCTGGGCAGGTACATCGGTAAGCCATATTAGTTGGATACTACTGTACGTACTTTAAATGCAAAAACTTATAATCTATATCTTCGAAATATAAATGAATTGGTATACTTTTCATACATTTTATAATAAAGAATCAATCCTTTCCGAACGTACTTTCATTGGTTTCAAAAACCTTCACAGAAATCCTGACAATATAATTAACCAAAGACGATCAAGGAAAAATCATTCCAGTCGTTATAGACATAAGGTTCATTATAAAAAGCGATAAAGAGTTAAATCTCAGGTGTGCTCGTTGAAAAGAAATGAACTCACTTCTTTCACCTTCTGTGGATGGAGTTCTCTTTGAATACGACTGAATTAAAAATGGCGTCAATTTGTATTGACTTGTTCGATGTACGATCATGACAAACGTGCTGGGTTGTAATCAAAGGCACGTTAATTGGAACAGATTCAGGAAAATGCAAGAATATGTAGGAGCTTATTCTGATTTCTGTGGTAGGAGCATAATTCGATATGATTATATGAGTGTTTTAAGACGTGTTACACACAGCGATAGTGATATGGGAATGTTATTAGCATGTATTTATATAGTTTTTTTTTTAAATGGGCTACATCCCCTATCTATGGGGTTTATATAGTTCAGTGTTTTTCAATCTGGGGGTCACCGGCAGAAGGAAAAAGTTAAGGTAGACTTCGCGCAAGCGGGCGTCCAAATTACCTCTTACTTAGTTGCGAACCTCTCGCGTCTTCTTGCAAACTAATAAGTAAAGGTATCAAAATAAAGAAAATCATTATCGTAGTATTTTAATTTATAAATTCTGTCTGTCTGACAAGGGGGTCGCCAGAATTTTTCAACCTGTAAGGGGTTCGCGAAATCAATAAGATTGAAAAACACTGATATAGTTAATACCATTCCATTTTCACGGCCAGATTCCTTGCAAATATCAAGCCTAAAAAGTATTAAGGCCGTTAGCACTAAAATGTATTTAAACCATGCGATAAACGTCGTATCCATCGACTTAGAAATTTGAAATACGTTAAAAATCTTCAAGAATGCGTCAAGCGGATAAGAATGGACATTACCATACAAAGGCATTGAGTTTTGTTCACTTTTACGCGAGGGACATAAATCTTGTTGAGCTGACAGCTCTCCAGGTGAAACCTCCCTCCCCCCTCTTTCGACTCTGAATACAAATGATAATGAACACCGTGCGCTTGGGTCCCGTTTGAGTTTGGTCTCGATTGGTAAAACGCTGCGGTTGTGTAGCGTTTTAAGTTTGAAGTTGGGAAGATATTCCGCCAGGCTGGGTCATCGTGCCTGGGGACCGCGGTCCAACTGAACTTGTCGGACAGTTGTATATATGCAGATTCTCGAGAAAACTTCGTAAGCGCGATGCAGGATAATGTGGCGCCACGCCATCTATCTATCGGCGATGTAGTTGGTCGCTACAAAGTCACAGCTCTATTTAAGAGACAACTTTCAGAGGATTATGAATTCTGATACTTAATGGACTGAAGATCTGTTTTAAGTTGCATCATTTATTGGAAAGGTCCATGTTCCATACGAGTCTCCTTCTTACGATAATGGTAATCCGCTTTGTTAAAATTTCTTTAGTTCTTGGTTCTGGATTTTAAGTAACGTTATGTGTTTAGAATTTCTTATCGGTATCACCAAATAAAGCAGATGTCACTTGACTTTTCGATTATTTCATTTTTACGTTTTTATTAGTTCTAATGCAATACAGTCAGCGTCAAAAGATAATCACTTTAATATTTTATTGACATCCTCTTGATTGTTTTTATGAATACTGTTCATTGCGTGATATGATATAGTACTAATGTCATCGGCTACTTCTGACGATTCATCATCATCTGCCTGCCATGTTCTCAATAATTTGGGGTCTGCGCAATATGTACGCTTCTTCCATTCGTCTCTTCTATCCGTCATACTAGCATTCACTCCTTTCTTACCCATATCAATTTTCACACAATCCATCTCTTTTTTGGTCTTCCTCTTCCCGTATACCCATTCACTTTCATATTCATAACTTTTTTAGTGACGTGGCTTTCATTTATTCATAACTTTTGACGATTGTACGTCTGATAAGAATCGTGCGACTGCTGCGTTCAAAACAGACAGTGCGTATATCTTGTCTCCGAGTTGATATTAATGTATTTCGGCAAACGAAAATATATACTAATGAAGTGTCACGAGATGCATGCAGATGAGTTCACGTTGTGGACGAATGAAAAACTTTAAACTATGTCATTTTCATAAAAAAATTGTAAATAATGGAATGAGTCCAACGTTTCGATGACAGTTCACATTAAAATTTTATGTTTTATGGCTTCATAATTTTGTACTATATTATTAACTAATTGCGCCTCGTGGTTTCGCCCACGTTCCCGAGGGATATCCTACCCTACCCTATACCGTTAAGTTTTCTTAAATTTTCTAGTTTTCTACGCAACAATTTTTTTTTCCGTGACTCCAGAATATTAGAAAACTTTAAAAAAATATGAATGAAATCGGTAGTCGTTCTCAAGTTATGGCGTCACCAAGGGAAATAGGGATTCATTTTCATATGTAGAGTTCCTTTTAAAAGTAAACGGTGAATTTTTCAAAAAAAATTATGTACCTATATCTTTTGATACTACAGGACTTAGCTCACATGTGGTACTTACCTCAGTATTTTAAAAGTAGTTTAAATCGTCCGCAACGGATGTAAAAGCATTTTGTCATCTTAAGTATTTTTAAGCTTTTCATTTTGAATGGCAATGGACACTTCTACATCCATTGCTGAATAGAAATAGAAAATATAAAATATTTTATTGCTACAATTTATTAGCACAAAAATAATAAGTGCAGTTCATAATCATCATATCAGCCTAAGGATGTCTACTGCTGAACATAGGCCTCCTCCATTAACTTCCACCTGGAACGGTTTTGGGCCGCTTGCATCCATCGGCGCCCAGCGACTCTGACCAGGTCGTCGGTCCACCTGGTAGGAGGTCGTCCCGCTCGGCGCTTTCCAGTACATGGTCGCCACTCGAGAA
Organism: Polyploca ridens; assembly: GCA_951394255.1. Taxonomy (NCBI): domain Eukaryota; kingdom Metazoa; phylum Arthropoda; class Insecta; order Lepidoptera; family Drepanidae; genus Polyploca; species Polyploca ridens. The sequence goes on along the minus strand of OX596254.1, from coordinate 3,270,022 downwards.
CCTTCCTTCCCCATCGGTTATCGGTTCTTCGAACGATGTGCCCTGCCCATTGCCACTTCAGCTTGCTAACTCTACGAGCTATATCATAAGTAAGTAGAGTTACTAAATTATAATTATCATACCAAAAATATACATTTTAATAGTAGTGTGGTAGCAATATTGTAGCAACTCGAAATTGTATAGAAAATAAAAATGGAATGAGAATAAAATTTTACAATAGTTAATCACAGGGCTGCATTAAGGGGCCATTCAAGTATTACTCTTACTATAACCCTATAGTAACAATGTGCCGTCTTTATAACGAAATCGTTGCTGACAAACATGACATTGATATATTTGATCGTAACTTTTCCAAATTTAAGCGATGCTTACCTAAAATCCTACCGTAATTATATAAGGTTAGTACCTATTCAGATTTTTATTTCTTTTCTTTCACTGATATACCTATATTTATGTAGATTTAATAATATTATTCTTGCCTAATCTTGTGAGCACTTCTCATAAACGCATCTGTGCATGCATATTTATGGAATGCAGCTTGGCTTTGTTTATTGTATGTAATTAATATTTGTTATTTTTTTGGTTGTGTTCTGTTTTGTGTGCCTAAATAAATAAATTACGTAAGCACATTTAATTCATTTTTAATTTATCTACTTTTTGCAGAAAACTCAATAAGTAAATCCCCTGTCCCCTATATAATCAAGAATAAGTAATACAACCCCCTCCCCCTTGGGTGCTTAAATAAGCTATCAAGTTCTTATCGGCAACCCGTGAAACAGGCTCCTAGTATAATAAACATTTTCGTGTAAAAAAAAACACTGATTTGATATCAAAAACAATACTCAATAAACAACTGCATGACGCGATGACGCGGCCAGTAAAAATATAAACGTAAACTGTAGCTGAGTCTTTACACAGGTTTCCACTTTCAACCATAAATGTTATCTTAAAATCTTTGATATAAAGGTGAAAATTGAGTATCACAAACACAAAATATAGGATTTTATGGTGCATGGGACGTAAGCCTCTTTTGATTTGTAGCGTAAGAATAAGACAACATTGTTTATGGTTTCGAGAGTACAAAGGAATAATGTTTTGTACGGTAAAATATAGTGCTTAAGCCCTGCCTCCGCTTTTTCTTTGTATTTAGCTCGTAAATATCGACCACCTGTTAGTGTTAAAGGTTCCTGACATCCTTTCTCTTTTTACTTTTTTATTCTTTTCGAAAGCGAGTGTTTATTTTGGAGCCTGGGTGTAATTACAGCTCGACAGGGGAAGTACCTCCACCTTACAGAATACCGCAGCCAAAAAACTGTATATTGTGTAAAGTTGTGTTCCTGCGCGTGAGTAAGGTCGCCAGAGCTCATAGGGGAGTGGGTGGCTCATAATGAAAAGGTCAGTAATGCATGAACGATGCTTCGTGTGTTGCAAGCGTCCATATGGCTCGAACAACCGCTTACCATCAGGTGGGACGTACGCTTGTTTACCGATTCAGTCGTATAAAAATACCAAAAATGACTTTAATTCAAGATTCACTTTTTTCGATTAAATTAAGCTTTTAAATCAATCGTTTTATCTCACTCTATCTATAAGTATATGTAAAAATAATAGTAGGTAGGTAATGTACGATTTTTTTATCGGTAAAAGTGAAATATCCTTTTATATTATTCTTTGAAGCTTAAACGGTTCAGACAGACATGACAGGTCAGATTGATATTTAGCATGGGGAACATCAGAAAAATTCATAATTTCCCTCTGGATTACAGGAAATACTGCAGGTTATACACTACACGATAGGATACTGTTTAAATATTTATTATCTAACCTATTTTTATGTTTATCAATTTTGTTTTTCAATAATTACATAAAAAAATCTTTTTGGAGAAGTTGTAATGACCTACGAATAACAATTTACGCTTTGCCGATTCTGTTGTAAATCGCACGAAACTAATTTTAGTCACATCACATTTTATTATGAACATTATATAAAAAGGATAGAACAAATTTAAAGTTATCAAATTAGTCCTTGCCGTCTTAATTTGCGGGTATTTAGACGTAACCGCGATAGATGGCGACTAAATTTATATTGAAAACAAGCATTGGACTAATTTGACAGGACTAAATTTCTTACATCCTTTTCTTATGTTCTTTGTTAGAAAGAGACATAGTGAGACAAAAATTAGTTTAGTTGTAAACGACAGAATCAGCACCATTATCATTTTTTTTTATAGTACGGTATAATAGGAAATATTAATTATACAACTGGTACAACTATCAAAACTGAATATATTGCGGTGGTCGTTTTTAAGTGTCCAACCCAAACCTACTTTAAAAAAGACACAATTATTGTTCGACAAGAAACCAGTAAAACAGCCTTATCTCTTACCCTATCTCACGCAAAATAATCTTCTAAATCAATAAACAAACAATTGAACACAGAGAATGTGCAATACAAATAGATTGGAATGAACAAACGATCGAGCAATTAGCGGTAACAAGCAACGACAGAGACGCACTAATTAGTAGATGCCTTGTTACATTCAACTAACTGCACTTGAACTCTGCACTCGAAGTCTGACTCGGAAAGGGCCAGAGCCCTTTAATAAGAATGTATAGAACCGAAACGTCAGGACAGTGAATTTTTTTTATTCAGGTGAAGTTCTTGTTGGTCACAAAATTAAAGCTCACAGATGCTTCAAATGATGCTCATTGATGATTACTGAATTACAAAGCAAAAAATAAACATCATCCACCTTAACGCTCATTGTCAAGTTTTGTATAAGATAGTTTTGTAAAGAAGAGCAGCTCGACAGGGGAAGTACCTTACAGAATACCGCAGCCAAATAATGATATGCCAAATGTTATGTTCCTGCGCGTGAGAAACGTTGCCAAAGCTCATTGGGGAGGAGGAAAGGGTCGGTAACGCGTGAGTGATGTCTCGTGTGTTGCAAGCGTCCATATGGCTACGGTAACCGCTTACCAACAGAACGCTTGTTTCTGACGTTGTAATAAGAGCTAATTGAAGCATTAGTCTCGCAAAAAATTATCAAATTGTTTTGTGTGTTCAAACATCTGTACTGGAGAGCCTTCCAGGTGTTGTATGCTTACCACCTTCGACCTTATAATAATAAAAAAAACAAATACCTATTAAATAAAAACAACATTCTAGAGTAGAGAGTAGTATTAGAGAAGGTTTAAAAAAAATGTAAAACCACAAACGTGATATCGTCTCCACAGTGGCCCTGATTCTGTTGTTCACAACTAAACTAATTTTAATCTAACAAAGAACATAGGAAAGGGATGTAAGAAATTTAGTCCTGTCAAATTAGTCCAATGCTTGTTTTCAATATAAATTTAGTCGCCATCTATCGCGATTAAGCCTAAATACACGCAAAATAAGACGGCAAAGATTAATTTGACAGCTTTAAATATATTCTATCCTTTTTCAATTATGTTCGTAAGAAAGAGATGAGATGTGACTAAAATTAGTTTAGTGCGATTTACAACAGAATCGATAACAGTACCTACGTAATTAAAATAAGAGTAAACAAAACAAACTTAACACAAAACGTACCTCTCTATGAGAAGGGGTGAAGTATACCCCAAATTAATCATTATACTGATATAGAAAGCTAATCGTGCACGGTAACCCAATTGAATACAACCCCTTCGACCGGAAATATTCTCACTGTCAGCCTGTCAGGCACACTGACATGTTATGTTAACTTTAAGTTATGTTATTTACTTTTAAGTATTGTGAAGGTTTTAGTTTAAGCGTGCTTTAAGAGGAAAGGATGGCTGGAAGATATTTGAAAAATAGGTTTTTAATATAACTATTGCTGTCGCGCTGTGCCCGAGCTATCCCGCTCGAGGGCGATAGAGACAACTACAGCTTGGACCGATTATACCTATGTAAATTATGCGAAATCGCTATATCGTAATCCCCGGTTTCCTCCTACAAAACTGGACCGATTTAAAAAAAAATTCAAGAATCATAATAAGAAGGGCTTTAGCTATGTCTGTCGGTTTTCCTTTTTTTTATTATATTCGTCAAATTTGTTCGCTGGACGTCTGATAAGGGCGTTAAAAATGGTAAGTTTTTGTGATTTTAGAAGGCTCCTAATTCTTAAGAAAATTAATTTATGGAGAAAAACACAACCGAGGGACATACAGTGGTACCTACAGATTGCATGGTAAAATAATCATTGTCATTATCCAGAGAGGAAACTGAGGATTACGTTTGTATGGAAAAAACGCCACCAGCATTTTATCTTAATTGCTTGATTGTACTTTAATAAATAAATATGGTAACTGAAATAATCTATAAATAAATATCCCGGGACAATCCTCACACACGGTCATCCTGTACTATGGAAACCAGATAACTGATATAATACATATACTACTTTTTGTTTGTAAATACATACTTAATATACATAATGACACCCAGACTCAGGACATACAGACATGTTTATGCACACAAATGCATGTCCTGTGTGGGAATCGAACCCACGACCTGCGGCGCGTAATGTGAACCTTATCCAACTTCGCCAACTGGCCCGTCTATGTCTTTAACTTCTTATTAAATATAGTAAATGTCATAGAGGTCGAATATTTGTAGATTGATTGCGTAAACAACATTACCTCATGCAAAGCGTGAGCAGTTTGCATATAAATACATTCATAAATATATCGTACACTAGTGATTTTCTAGTCCCCAGCCCCCCTAGAGAAGATGGTTGTCAACAATCGTCATCGTTAGTAAACGATCAACCTTTGTATGGGATTGACATTTCAAATCTAAATATCACGATTATTTTTAACAATGTCTTATATAGAATAGAATAGAATAACTTTTTATTTGACAGTAAAACAATCAACTATACTAATACACACTTAAACTAAATTATAAATAATTTATTATACTGCCAAATAAGGGTAACCGCTCAGCAATATTGTTGTGGGCAACCTTAGTTGACGTTTGGATGACCCTGCTTCAGTATGGAACTATGGATGCTCTTAAAATCAATCCCATACAAAGGTTGATTGTTTACTAACGATGACGATTGTCGATAACCATCTTGTCTACTGGCCCTGTTCGTGAAGTACATTTGTTACAGTCGAATCAGTTCGTGCCGCGACTGCGTTGACCTCTCTTATGCAGTCATGCTATCTCTATGTAAATGTATCTCTATGTAGATAAATGCTTATGATGTGGTCAAAGTGGTAACCTAGTTTTCTTGTCTCCAACTAACTTGCCTATCAAAATGATTTGCAGGAGATGATCACGATGTGGAAAGTATTGGTGTTTGACGAACTGCTATGTTTCTGACCGGCTCGACTCAGGAATTCCTCTCCCATGTCATGTACATCTAATAGCCAACATACGCGTATATGCCTATATAATGTCTTCTGTCAGCAAACATGCAAGGAATATAGGAATATGAGAGAGGTAGAACGTAGCGTTTATTCGCTCAAAGAGTAGCTCGACTGGGGAAGTACTTCCACCTTACGGAATACCGCAGCCAAATAACTTTATGTTGTGTAAAGTTGTGTTCCTGCGTATGAGTAAGGTCGCCAGAGCTCATAGGGGAGGGGGGAAAGGTCGATAACGCGTGAGCGATGCTTCGTGTGTTGCAAGCGTCCATATGGCTACGGAAATCGCTTACCATCAGGCGGGCCGTATGCTTGTTTACTGACTGTCGTTTAAAAAAAGGAAAATAGCGCGTCATGATGACAACAGATGATAAATACCGCATAGTCTACATAGCGCTTGGCAAACGAGTTCCCAAGAAGAAACATTGGACAGCAGACCCTCGCCTTGGACATCTAGCCCAGCGAATCTAGCCCAGCAATTTTAAAGGCGATGATAGCTCAGTGGTAGTGACGTCGGATATCGAGACGAAGGTCCCGGGTTCGAATCCTACAATGAGCTTGAGCTTTCGGTGAAGGAAACCATAGCACGGTGGTTGGGTACTTTGTAGTACCCGCCTGGCTGGCTACCACCCTTAAGTTGAAAATCGGTCGCCAAGCACCTTTCGGTGTGTTCCGACAGCTGCACTTGGGAGCCAGTTCCTTCTAGGCTTACCACCTTCGGCCGCATCATCACTTACTATGGTGAGATTGCGGTCAAACACAGGCCTATAAAGAGTAAAAAAAACATTTTCCTTTTAAAATGGAGCCACCTGAACTCACTTCTACAAAAATCTTTTTTTTTTTTTTTTACTTTCCCTGTCGAGCTGCTCTTTAAGCGAATAAACGCTCTACCTCTCAAGCTAAATATACAGTGTACATAATATATTATAAGCCATTCTGATATCTAACATGACTAAACAAGATTATGTCACCTTTGTCTCACACAAATAGATCAAATATATACATCATGTCACGAATACGTCGCAGATAAGAAATGCAAATCCGCTTACAAAATACAAGGTGAGGCGTTATCGCACAATTTGCGGGGTGGCACTATGTAATGCAATAATATTACGGAAGGGAGCAATTTCAGGGGGAAACTGAATATGAATTATTAGAAGCGGTGGATTACGGCTCTAAGGGGTGAAGTCGAAAAATATTGAGTGAAAATGAAGGGAAACGAATTATAATTGGGGATAATTGCTAGTCCTAGGGGAGAGCTCAATTTTATTATCAATGATATTTGCATAATATTTCAGTGTTTGAATTGAGATTTGATAAAGTTACTTTTTTTTGTTGGGCTTCAGAATGCGATCAAATGGGAAAAAAATTAAAAACGTCAAAATGTTTTTCCATAGCTTTTTAGCGGGGCTTCGGGAAGCCATTAGAATACAAAAGAAAAACTACCCAAAATATTGCATTACCACCTTAGATTAAAGCTAAAAGGAAGAGTTAGTGCAACCTTAAATTATATAACAGACAAAATGGACCCAATTTAGGCTTAATTCTTAATTTATACCCGGTTGAAAGCCCTCAACGCTCACTGAAAAGTTGTGGTGTAAAAGCCATCTAGAGCTAACACCTTCTAGTTCTTTAAAAAAAGGCATAATTAACAGATATATGCAAAATGTTCTCAGAGTGTAGCTCAAACGAGATAGCAATAGCGATCACGTTCGTTCGAGAGTCCGAACAGTTTCTTTTTATTTTGTTTTTGGTTTAAGTTTGCTACTGAACTGTTCTCCTACTTATTACAAAAGAAGGTTCAAGTCGAGTCTTATAAAACCCAGATTTAAAGATATTATGCTATTATGATATGCCTGCCAGTAGAAAGAGATAAATAGATTTAAAACCTGAGTTTTACTAGACTTGACTTAATCCTTCTTTTGTATTATAGGGGCATAAGTATTTCTAAACCCTTATTTATCACATAGCTTAGCAATAAACGATACAATTTCTTTGAAACATCGCTTCTTTAGGTGGCTACAGACAACATTATATCTACCTTGATATCTATTTATTATTACATCCTGTATTCATTTCATCCTGCCAATATCAGCTTCCTCTGCCCGTTTCACTAGAATCTGTTTGTTAATAATTAATTCCAACAGAATATAGCATTTTACCTTTGCACTAATGATACCATCATTTTTGTATGACGAGGGACAAAATCCTGGTAGGGTAGCTTAATTCAACTTAGGCTTAGATTTTCAAGGTCTATGCGTATTTACTTTTTTAATTTACGCGAAGGTTCCTTCTCCATTAACTTAATTAGATTATTTAACATTTTCGTTGGTTTTTAGTTTACATAAGGTTTTATGAAACGTAGTGTGACAAAAAAGAGATATTAAAATGAATTAAGTATATAAAATTAATGATTATGCTCAGCTCTAGTTTTTTTTCTAAATACATATATTTAAAACAATTTATTCTCCTTCTTCGAATAATAGAGACTATTTTATTTACTGATCGACAAATAGGTAAAAATAATACTGAATAATATCAAATAATGGAGGTTAATAATCATTAACCACGTCATCTCTAGTATCTACTCAAGTATTATTATTTGTATGAAGTACTACTTAGAAATAATAATGCTAAAGATATTTAACTTATGAATTTTATATTCAATACTTACAGAGTTTAAGGTATATTACTATAATTTACCCCCTATTTTCGTACCTCCAGCAGTCTATGTTACTTTGTTGCAATGAATTTAAATCATTTTTTAATTGAATTTAATATAGCGGCTTTTTGATATTTGTTTTACGTACTGGTAACGACAAAATGTAAAAATTAATTAGTTGGAAATGGAACCTCTTACGATTTTGTAATATTTCTACCGATTAAGAGGTTGTTTCAATCTGAATATGTTTTTTTTTTTTTATACTACTTAGGTAGCAAACAAGCATACGGCCCGCCTGATGGTAAGCGGCTACCGCAGCCTATGGACGCTTGCAACACCAGGGGTGTCACTCACGCGTTGCCGACCCTGCAGAAATCTCTTCAGACCCTTTTTGAAGAACCCCATGCTGTACTCCATTGGGAAAACCACGGCAGGGAGCTAATTCCACAATCTGAGCGTCCAATGATATGTGCATCAAAGTTCACTTAAACCACGTACAGGACTTTCTCACAATGCTCCACCATAGTAGACAATATCATGAAACCCACAAAAAGGCCGTTTCTGTGAAGTTTCGTCATGTATCTCGACGGCGGAAGTTTTCATTCGTGCGCTCAGACTATGAATAATGTTGTTCGATCGTGAAGAACGGAAGCGGCTTCCGGCGACCGGTTTGACGGCCCGTGTGCCCCGTCTGTGTGCGCCCTTATCTTTTTACATAGCGTGCCCGCGCCGCTTGTGACGGGCCAACTTTGATCGCCACGAAATTTTAAACTTTATATCGTTTAATGTGTTCCTTTTGAGGTTTTGTTCGATGGAGTATGCAATCGGTTATAGCTTCCTCGATTTGAATAGTTTATTCGTACTCAAATATGGACCATAATACAAAACGAAGGATGGACATGACGTTCTTTTCATATCATGTTTGTGACGTTTTTATGTAATTTACTTTTTAATATAAAATGTCCAAAAATATGCCAAAGTTTGTGATTATTACATGCTGAACACTTGTGGTGTAGCATGATTAGCCATTCTTAATCGATCGCTCGGCTCGGTACCTGGATGGGTGACAGCCTAGTGGTATTTCAAATCGAGCGTTTTCGTGCTTCGGAAGGCACGTAAAGCCGTTGGGCCCGGTTATCACTTAATTGTGATAGTCGTTAAACTAGTTGGAGGCCTTCTAGGCGGCTTGAAAACTCCAACAGTAGGTTAACCACTAGCCTACGTCCACCGATCCGCAGTGGGGCACGCGTGGTGGAGTATTTGCCCATTCCCTTTCACCCTCATTTGTGAAAGGAGGCCTGTGTTCAGAAGTGGGACATTATAGGCTGATGATGATGATGAACATGCTTAACGGATTTAAAGAATTTGAGCTAAAAATCGATTTGTGTTTGACCACAATCTCACTATGATAAATGATCATGTAGCCGAAGGTGGTAAGTAGACAACGCACTAGAAGGGAGCAAACTAAATATCTTAATGCTTGAAAAAATGGTTTCGCTATAATTTCTCATAATTTTTTTTTTTAACCTACTTACAGGTTGAGATGAAAATATGGCCATAATGTAGTGCTACAATTAAATATTTATAATGAATCCCGGCATTTAGTATAATGGAACCATTAACTTAATCCGTCGCATGTTTGTACTCGGACATAAATCCATCCATTTTATTGCTCCATTGCAAAAAACTGCACATATTTTACAAGGATATTTAAATTAAGCTTTTCAAAATAATTTAAGTGTGAAATTAATCTCATCTGAATGCGAGAACGTGGTCATAATAAAGATATACAATTTGAATACATTAAGATGGCATCTTTTTGAAAACTATGATGGGTTTCTCAATCTGGGGACAACCAATCTTTTAGAAAAATAATGTACTTACCTGTTAACTGTTGGGAAATTAAAAATGCATCGCGACTTTTGAGGCGCAGCGCGATGTCGCGGGACGTACTCTCTCTTATTGTAATTTATACCTTTTTGGGTAGTAAGTAAAGTTCTATTTGTATCACTATCTTAAAAAGTTCGCGCCGCGTCTCTTTTCGGTGTGAGCTGACCCTAAGGATCTGTCTAAAGTATATAGCGTCTATACATTATCTACTTAGACAGTCAGCATAAGAACACTATTACGAAAACGCTTCCAAAAAAGCTGATGAAGATCAAATTGCCAAAAGGACCCTTCCATTTTCTACTTAACCCTTTTCAGCTTATCGTCTTAAAATAAAGCAATATTAACCCCATTCGATGTTAATTTATTCACAATTCTTAACTGTACCGATGCAGGTGACCTTTTGTTAAAACTCACGACACTGACGCAAATGTAGGAAATTAAAGATTCTATCTACGTAACGAACTCGACTTGGAATAGTATTAAATAGAACTTTAGAAAATTAATGCAATGTATTTTTGCACCTTATTTCGAATGTGATAAAGGTGCAAATCCAACTGCTTATCTAAAGCGTTGAAATTGCTTGAATGCGGTTGAGTGTAAAAACTTTTGAAACACGGCTACGTTTAATCGAAAGGTTCCACAGGTAAATGTTACTTTAAGTCATTTTTAGCTAAATTGCAGTATTGAAATTATAGCCTGGATAAAATTCAAAATCATTTATTCAAATAATAATAATAATAATAAATTCATTTATTTCGGACATAATAACTAATCATCCATATTATTTTGTTAGTAACAATCTGACTTAATATACTATGTTAGTAATAATGTTTATAATAATTCCACAAAATAAAAAATAAATTACATTAAAATAACCGGACTCGCTCCTGAGACACTGGTGCATGTAGCGACATCCAGTGTCTCAGAAGCGGGCCGTCGACACGATTCGCAATCACACCCAGGAGGCTGTTCCGGCTGCCACGCACTCTGCACGCGATCGAGGCTGCCCTCCTCCGCATCGTAGCATAAAAACAGTCTACCCTTGCCTCAGCGAACATCTCCGACGCGCTACAGAAGCGTGGCAGCCAAAACAGTGCCCTGAATGCATTATTATATTGAACGCGAATGGCATTGTACGATTTTTGCGTATAGCGAACCCACAGGCTGCTCGTGTAAAAAGATGTACAATAGGCTCGAAAAAGAGTTATTTTTATCTCATTTGAGCAACGAGCAAACCTGCGGGCTATCATGTTCGCTCTTACCGACAACGCCCTCCGCTCGCGTTCAATATCCATATCGTCCTTCAGGTCATCGGTTACAATATGTCCTAAATATTTGAATTGTTGCACCCGCTTCAAGGGCACATTATCAAGCTTAATGGGAGGCACAACTGCTGGACATTTGCTACCGGATTTAAAAACCATGAACTCGCTTTTCCTCACGTTATATTTTAAGCCATGTTCACGTGCGTATTCCTCACAAACGGCCGTGAGTTCCCTAATACCCCCAACTGACGCACTCAAAAGCACCATGTCGTCCGCGTAACTTATATTGTTGAAACAGATTCCATCAACGTGACATCCGACATGGCGTCCGCTGAGGGTCGCGATTAGCTCGTTTATATACAGGTTGAATAACGTCGGCGAGCTCAAACCACCCTGCCTCACCCCGCTCTCCAACCTGTATGGGTCCGACAATGTACCAGCCCACCTCACGTTGTTTACCTGGTTTCCATACCAATATCTAAAGATATTGATAAGCTCCGAGGGGAGGCCTGTGTTTTTGAGCTTTTTCCACAAGATGTTATAAGAAACCAGGTCAAATGCCTTTGACAGGTCGAGGAAACAGGCATAAACAGGCGTATTACGGTCGGTATAGTATTTGACGGCATGCTTCAAACACACAATCGCACTTTCTGTGGACAGGTTGGGTCTGAACCCAAACTGATTATCGTGTAGGACGATGTAATTGTTTAGGTGTGAGTTAAGCACGCCATCAAACACCTTTCCGATGACAGTTGCTAATGAGATGGGCCTGTAGTTATTTTTGTCCGCTATGTCACCAGTTTTATTTTTAACAATAGGCACTACGACCGTTCTCATCAGCTCTGACGGCAAATACGAATGCCCTACACAGAGGGTAAACAGCATTGCTAAAACTCGTGGCAAGTGTGGACCAGCATGATGCAGATGTTCAATGCTGAGACCATCATGACCCGGTGACTTACCTCTTGATATTGATTTAATGGCTGTTGCAATATTTTTAGCGGTAAATTTAATACTAAGGTCTTCATTGTGCGGCTCAGCATTCAACATCTCCACCGGGCGCTCAGAAACACGTGAAGTAACCGCAAAGTGGCTTTTAAAAATATTTGCTATGTCTTTCTTATCACTAACACCGTCAACACTCGCAGGGAGACCAGGCCGATGATTTTGCTTGTTGGTACTTTTCCAGAATGCACGAAAATCGTTTTTAGAATGATGTGCTGCTAGGATATCCATATAGGATATCCAAATAGACCTTCGCAGGCACTTATGAAAAGTCTGACTCTAAAACTCTCATAACAGTTCGGAAAGTTGCATTTGCTGAGAAGAGTCGGCAATAAACTCAGCAATTACTCTTTTTTAAATAAGCTTAGATTCATTATTTACATTCTAGGCACTGACAGCAATTGGCCCAGCGCGACGGCAAAACTTCAAAGTAGATTGATAAGTAACTAGCAAACATAAGTAGACCTGACCACACAACTAGCACTTGTTCACAAGTATGACGCGTGTGGCAGCCATCGCCCTCCTCGTCATATTGGTGGTAGTGAAGTGGGCGACCCGTCACACGACGCGGCCGCAAGAAAAGGCCTTATAAATCTTGAGTTTCTTAAGTCTGCCTTAAAAATAAAAAATAAAACTACTAGATACACACAATTTGTTATCACTGTTACTATTAACAAGTTTAGAATAAATATCATAATATTTACTATTTTATAAATTTAAGAAGCCAAACCTAACGAGGCCTCGGGACACCGGCATAAACGGGGAGCTTTTTCCACCAACGCATTAGCTTTTCCATCCGAAAAGGAAACACTGCCACCCTGTTGGAACCTTACTAATCAGTAGTGGCAAACCGCAGATTTTTTTCTTTGTACATTGTATCATCATATTATCAGCCCATAATGTACCACTGCTGAGCACGGGTCTCCTTTCTCAAATGGTGTTAAATGGTGTTTTTACTCCACCACGCATGCTTTGCTGCACTTTTGATTAAAATGTTTAAACATATTCCTAACAGAGTCCATTCGTTTCACCCATAGTGCTAAATTGTATTTCACAATACAACTTACCTTCAGAACAGCAATACCTACTCTGTCTTCACCTTTGTTAACTTTGACAGCTCATATACATTCTTCTTCACCATCATCATTTTATCATGATGTTTCCTCTGCAATATCTCTGTGGTAATTTGTACTGATGAATCTCAGTGTCCATATTCTCTTGACCGAGATTTAATTAACTTATTAACCTCAAACTAAAATAGATGACAATCCTTAGGGGTACGATACTTGTAAGGTTTCCTGACAATGCTAAGCCAGGATCCTTTGGGACCGAAATCCAATTGGCAACCTTAAGACAGTCCACTTATACAATTTGGGTTGACCTTTCGTAAGTCTTTATAAGACTATGTTCAATCCATTAAATTTCCTGTAATTTCTGCTAATCGAGTTTATACAAAGCTTTGCGGTTGCGGTCCCGATTCAGACGATGAACTGATTGGTTAGTTTATCGAATAAAATAACTCCTATTTTCCAATTTCAGATGTCCATACGAAATCAGGCAGTCGAGTCTTCGTTTACCGCGATCGTATGCGTTCGGTACGCGACTGCGAAATAAAATCGTTCTGTTCAGTATGGCGACCGAGTAGGACTTAAATTGAGTTTACCACAGAACTAAGTTTTTTTTGCTACTTCCTATATCTCTTCTTTTTTTATATATAAAATTGAATCCCTATTTCCCTTGGTCACGCCATAACTTGTGAACGACTACATCTAACTTTTTTTTAGATTTTAATAATTTGGAGTAGGTTCTTACGGAAAAGAATATTAAGAAAGTTGCGTCGAAAATTAGAAAATGTAAGAAAACTTAATGGTAGGGTAGCGTAGGGTAGAATATCCTTCAAGTACGCGGGTGAATGCGGGGCGCAACTAGTTTGTTAAAATTAATACTTGTAGCGAGTTCTTTATTTAAATTAAATAAAAAGTAAATAAGAAATAGTAACTGCATTTTATTGGCTATTAAAGAGTTCAGCTCGTTTGAGTATAGTTTCTTTCTCTTCATTCATACACGACCATCTTTCTATGCCCCTATATAAACCTCGCAGTTCGGTGTCAATCAAACTTGCGAACTTAAGATAAAAGTAACCATAGTACCTAATCCTCTAGCAGTTTTAAACAAAATCGATATCGTCGTGACCATGAAAATATAACAAACAGACATTCAGACATTTGTCTAAAGTGAGCAGACTGATGCTTGCATTATTGTACTTAATATTAGTAAGAATAACGACGTTAATAAAAGACATTTTCCTAAATATTCGTTCTTCTTTTTTTTGTTTTCTGGACTGTCAGATCATTTATTTACTCACCACAAACGTTACTTGACCTTTCTGCTAAAAACTCGATTGTAACTCAGCCAGCTATCATGATGACATTTATCTTATCTCGCTTTAATTTCCTTGTCAACAAAAACTCCAGTATCTTCTGAGAGCATAATTAACCGACCCAATTCGGTAGCGGGTCATGACCCGCGTAGTGGAATGAGAAAAATGTACTTCCTTATTACATCGTTTCGCCTTTCAAGTAGAATTTACAATGGAGAACTTTCTTTAATTAGTGGTTCTTTATGTACGTGTCTACTTACTAGTGTAAAACTGAAGATAGTTGGTACATAAAAAATCTACCTGCAGCCATTTTATTTTTATTGCTTGCATCGTTTTCAATAGCCAGGTCTAGATGTTAATTTAAAATTAGAATAGTTTTTGTATACAATCAAAGGAATAGTTTAAAAATAATAAAAGCCATCCTATTCTACGTTTGAAAATGTTATTTACTTATTTTTAGCTAGTGTAGAAATTAAGAAAAAAAACACGCGTGAAGATACCAAGCGCATACAATACTAAGTTAATTTGTGTCGTGTCACAGGAAAAAAAACATGAAATTGTTACGAAAATACGTTACATTTTATTCCTCCGAGTAGAGAGCCTATTAAAAGTTGGAAGGTTAATGTTGTGTTAGAATGGGGCAATTATCCCACACAAATGAAGATACTTTTTCTGAAACAGGCGGCGTTATTTTTTACGGCTTTTACCTACTTTTTAAATTTAAAATGTTTCGAAAAAAAGTTGTGTTCTAATGCGAATGTTTTGATCGTTATTGTAAACTTTATTGGTTGAAACGTAATTTATTAGTAGAAATTGTAGCATTAAAAAAAGTACAATAACTATTGTACTTATACTGTTATACTTATACTGTTATATATACCTATAGTACTATAGTGAACAATTTCAAATTGAAATTGACCAAAAGTGGTTATCACCACAGATTTAGAATTTTCTACTATCTATATATCGCTTTTTAACTAATTGTAAATCAGTGTAATAGTGTGCCCCGTCTCACTCTTTCGATCACCAAATGTCACCTGTCAGATAAAGACCGGAATTTTAGTCTAATCAACGTTTGGTAACTTTATTATGAATAAGGGAGTAAATCTATGGTTATCACACAATACATACAAGGCATCTTTATTTCCACATATCAGGTTCGGCAGCGGTCGACTGATAACACTGGTGTTGCATGCATCTATAGGCTACGGTAACCGCTTATCATCAGGCGGGCCGTATGCCTTAGTGGTATATAAAAAGCACGTACGTAATAAGTAATAAATCAGTCTTGTAACACCCAGGTATTAAGATAGCCCCAGCCCTTTTTGTTAATATGACATTAGAAAGGGATGGATATATTTTAAACCTAGGTATTACTATACTTGACTTACGCCTTATTTATTAATAAGGAGGCTAAGGTTTAATCCTATATATACGTTTACTACATCTTTCAAGTGAATTCAGACATTTGCAGGTAGCACAACCTTACAATAATTTTGACTTGAGTCGCCTGTCGAAGGTATGTTACCTTATTCTATAACAAACACGAAAATAAAACTCAAATATTTTTTTATTATTTAAGATTTTTTATTACTGAAATCAGAATAATTTACATTGTAAAAAATACACATACTCCAATAATTATTACGCTAAGGTTAACATTTTTTCAGCTTTATTTTTTGGCTCTATTTGACAGTTATTACTATAGCTTTAATCTCATTTTAATAACTAGATGCATTTTGACATCTTTTTTGGTACGTCTTAAAGTCCAAAAGTTCAATTCACACTTCGAAAGTTTTATTATCTCTCTATCGATTGCAATTTTAAGGTATTAGAAGTAATTTTCTACCAAGAAAAATAATCTGTTTTAATTACAAGATTTAAATAAATACATACGTGTGAATCGACCTTTAAATTGATTCTGTCACATCAAAATCAAGCCTAATTTAGTTCTTTGGCATTGCTCAAGCGATTTACTTAGGAAGATTTGTAGAACAACAGCCTGAAGTTCGTGACAGTGATGAGTAAAGAAGCAATGCGGAACTATTACTCACAGCTTTTATTATTCGCGAAAACATTCCATTTCGCGTTTACCGTAGCTTCCCGCCTTGCTCCAGTGTGTATGGTTCCTAACAACAACTATTAAGCACTGAATTATTATTTTATACTTTATTATTATGTTAAATAAAATACATAGTCTCACAGAAGGCTTTGTGATCTACACTAACTTACCTAAATATAGACTTAACACTATTTATTTTTTTACACTTAATATGTATGAAAAATAAAAGCTGCATCTTTGGATTCATTTTACTCCGACTAAAATAAACACTACGTTTTTTTTATTGAATTACTGTCACAAATTTTAAACGCTTATGTAAACGATATGTATCTTTTAAACTATTTTAACACCTCCCAATGTATTGTCAGGGAATTATTTATAAAGATATTGAGTGTATTATTGAAATAATAATATTAATACTTTATTTGTTTTAGCGTAAGACACGATATTATTTTGTACTAGAGCAGAAAATATGTACTTTAGCTTTGAAAATAAATTTCGATCTAAGGTTTTGTTTTAAAAGGACTAAGCATAGATGGTTTGAATAGTAATAGTGAAGTCATGTCATATTTTAAATTATTTGAATCTTATGATGTAATACTGACATGGAAAACGTTTTGTCCAATAATTTCGATAAAATAAAATAAACTGGTTACTTAGTCTATACTTAACTGTTCTTAATAATAATTGACAAAGAAACGAAAACATTGTACGAAGCTTAAGGTACAGCTGTAAACAACCAAAATCTCTATTTTATTTCCAACATCGACAGTCATCTCTTACTAATTTATTTTATACATCATTTTTATTTTTTATACACACCACAAATTTTCACCAAAAAACAATGATCGAAACACAAATTTTCAAATTGGAATCGAAACAAGATGATTTATTTGGACGGACAGAGACAGATGCTAATAAAAGTTCACATAAATAATTACACAGGAAATATATAATGAAGATGAGAGCTAACTTCCAAAACATTGTTGAAAACTTCCTTCTAAATTCAAAAAAAAAGTTAGCCCTCTTTTATTTCATCACTAGGTAGTATATCGAAATTTGAATAAAATCGAAAAGAAAAAAATATAAGTTTGAAATGCGAATTACGTAAGATTATTTCGCCAGTCTTCGTGCGGTTGCGGCGCGGTGCAGTTGGTCGCACACCACCGGGATTGCGCTGTGGGTGGACAGGGCGCACCTCCGGGTCGTTGGCGTCTCATTATTCGACGCGTACGCAGCGCTGAGCCGACGCAGCCGCCGTCACTGCGGCAAGGGCTCCATTCGCCCCAGCCTGACACCCGGCAGTCTAGCAGCTCTGGGTAACATTAACAATTTGAATTTACTTAAACCGTTGGTTCTCGCGAGGGACGCGCGTCCTATTATAACAATTGATGTCATTGTTATATTTTTAACCGCGAGCCAAGCGAAAATAAAATAGAGCCTTTCCGCTCTCTAGGCTGAAATATTATGATTATTTGACAGGCTAGCTGGCGTGGTTGGTTAAGACTCTGGTTAAGATTCCACCTATCGCGCAGCAGGTCGTGGGTTCGATTCCCACACAGGACCTGCGTTTGTATTCATGCACATATCTGTATGTCCTAAGTCTGGATATAATTATGTATATTTAGTATGTATTTACAAACAAAAAGTAGTATATGTATTATATTAGTTATCTGGTTTCCATAGAACAAGCTCTGCTTAGTTTGGGATCAGATGACCGTGTGTGAGGAATGTCCGAGGATATTATGATTCCCTCTTTCCTGAGCTCAGTTTTGATAGGCTCTATGTTTGAACTTGTTCTCCTAATTGCCAATGCTAACTTGAAGGTTCTAATAACTTACTAGCTCTTTTCCGCTTCCTCCTCTCAGCGGGGTCGGTATTGTCAGCTCTCAGCTTGCGACGTCGCCTCGCCCGATAGCGGCGGGCGAGGCTTCGGAGAGCTGATCTCTCACTCGCGGTCGGCCTTGATGTGGGCAGCTCATTAGCTGAACGAGGTTCTTCAGTCGTGCTTGATGTTGTGTTTGTACTGTTGATTAAGGTTGTTGGTTATTTTTGTAATTGTAATTAATATTTGAAAAGTAGCGACACACATCATCATCAGCCTATAATGTCCCACTGCTGAGCACAGGCCTCCTTTCACAAATGAAGGTGAAAGGGAATGGGCAATACTCCACCACGCGTGCCCACTGCGGATCGGTGGAGGCAGGCTAGTGGTCAACCTACTGTTGGAACTTTTCAAGCCGCCTAGGAGGTATCCAACTAGCTTAACGCCTATTACAATTAAGTGATAACCGGGACCAACGGCTTTACGTGCCTTCCGAAGCACGGAAACGCTCGATTTGAAATACTACTAGGCGGTCACCCATCCAGGTACCGACCACGACAGGCGTAGCTTAACTTTGCCGATCGATTAAGAACGGCTAATCATGCTACACCACGAGCGCTTCTGACACACATCAAGTCATGTAAAATTATATAGATATACAGAGCAAAGACTCTCATGACCTTTCAATCAGTCTTTATAATTTTGTAACTTGACTAGCTTTGACAAGCAAACTTTCTTTCGATACTTTTGTACATCACTACCAATGATAGAATCCATAAAATTCTTCCTCAACTAAAAGTCACCCTCAAAACTTACAAAGAATAATATGAGTAAGCCCCATCAGGCGTAGTCATGGATCCTTCAGCGTAGATCCTGGGAGCTTCGGCTCTCTCCACCTCCTCGGCGATGGACAGAGCTCTGTTGCCATCCAGCACATCGATGTTGTTATGGTTTAGTTTGTCTAGCTGGAGGACATCGTATCTTCTATCGTCACTGCTTCGGTGGAACACTTCGGATAGTTCGTATTCGCGTAACTGTGCAAAATGAAAATCATGTTGGTCTTCTAACACTAATTAAGTTTGTACTTCGCTATGGTATTCATCTGCTACATGAGAACTCCATGATAAGAAATATTCTGAAACTATCCAAAAAGCTTCTGGACCTACGGAATACAATTTCTTAATTTTCTTTGAAAAGGCTACACCAGGAAAACATCACTGATAAGAGCAAGAGCTCAAATTAATTATGCAATAAACAACCAACTAAAGCTAAAGTCTTTTCTTCTTCTTCATTGAGCGTTTCTTCATTCGGGCGACACGGCACGGCACCGGCCACATGCCGTCCACGACATCAATGGATGAATAATTCTATGAGATTGTACTACACGCTGTGTCACTGGGCCTGCACGGCAACAACATGTCGTCGCCGGCGGCGACATGTCGTCGGCAGCAAGTCTCCCACTGGTGTCGTGGCGACATCTTTGCATGTATTGTGTACACACGCAAGCTTCCATGTCAGCGTATGAGTGGACGCGCCGTCCGCACCCCCGCGGCTCTTATTATTACCGCGTCGTGTCGTTCCAATGAAGAATGTAGCTGCCGGAGTCGCCCGACGACATGTCGCCGCCGGCAACGACATGTCGTGTCGTGTCGCCCCAATGAAGCGCCCATTGAGTATCGAGCACATTCATCATACTTACCTTTATAAACTGAAAGGTGGCGATAGGTGGTAGTCTCCTCAGATGCGGGTAGAAGAACGAGCCTGCCGGGTGCGAAGGGTATTTAGAAGTGATGCGGTAGGCAACTCCCTGTGGTGCAGTTGGCCAGTTTGGTGCTGTGAATGTGAACCCGTTGTCTGTGCCGGCGTCCAGTGGATCCACCTAGGAAGATACGGCAATGAAGACTTAAATTAAAGGTTTTAAGGATTATATTAAAATTATGAGTGAGTTACTTAACTGCAACAAGGTTTTATCACATTATCATCCCATTCAACTAAATGGTCCACTCTAATCTAAAATCTAGTGACATTTGCAAAGATTAAAATATCATGAACAACTACTTTTCTAGTATATTATTATGTACATAAGCCCTTCAAAGGAGATTCCTATTGTTCAATACCATTGTAGATTAGCGGACTTTACATGCCTTGAAATTTAGGTTCTCAGACGTGTCTATAATTTTCTATTTAGGAACTGCTATTTCTCACCTCTATCGTAATGCTATCAAGCCAGTTGCCGTCGACACAGAGATCAAAGCTGTCCACACCAATGAACCAGTCCGGTGATGGGACCATTCGCGCTATCACTGATACCTAAAACAAAACCAAATTAAATAAATACGTGTGAAATCTAAGCCTAAAAGTCATCTGATCCCAAACTAAACAGAGTTATACGGAAACCAGATGTATTTGATAATTTAATTTATCCTAGATAGATTAATTTATAAATAATTTATTCTTCTCAAACAGTGCGCGTATTTTATAGTTTATTAATATACTTCGTAAATAAATATAAATAAGTAACATAAAGCCATACTTGTTAACAAAACTAATTAGTTTAATTTAATAAAGGTAAACAAAGCTGAAACATTATATTTGTGGTATAGATTTGCAATCATAAATACATAAATTAAACGATATGGGCAGAGTATTTTTGCACCAAGCTCCAACACTATGCGATTCAAAAACCCCTTTGAGGTAAAACTAATTAACCTGAAAGGTTAATTAGTTTTACTTACAGCGTTATTATCGATATTTTTTAATAATCAAAATATTTTTACCCTGTCTGCATGTCCTGAGTGGGTATAATTATATATTTACAAACAAAAAGTAGTTGATTGTAGTATATCAGTTACCTGGTTTCCATAGTACAAGCTCTGCTTAGTTTGGAATCAGATAACCGGGTGTCAAGAACGTCCCAGGATACTTCTATTATTGTTAAAGATTTGAGGTCCATCGATCTACCCTAGGTCTATGATGGGAAACGCCCCAACCGATATGTCGGCACCGCGCATATCGATAGGTACCCTAATTTGATTTCATTGATATAAATTCACTATCTTCATATTTGTAATATAGTGCCTACAATTTATATACTACATGGATCCCCAGTGGATAAAGAGACCTTACATCGTAATTAAGTTACACTTCGTAAGGGCGGATCTGACAATTAATTGGGAGCTATCTAATAATCTTTAAGAGGCTTTAGAAGATACATGTCTCTTAATTATTTATAAGATAAGTCGAATGTAGAGTTTACATTATGTAAAATGTATGAATTACACGTACTTTTATATCATACATAAACCATCAGAAATATCATATTAACCTCGGTTGCCTGAAAAAAATCGTTTAAGCGAGAAGCCCACTGAATTGTTTGCACTTTTTAACCTACTTCAAAAAATAATGAGGTGGTTCTCAATTTGTCCGAATATATTTTTATACATACCTACATAAACAATTAAAAAATGTAAATGTATTATGATCGATTATGGACTTTGAAGATATGATGGAATTCCTCAACGGAAAAGAGCACAAATTTATCAATGACTAGCTTCCGCCCTGCGGTTTCACCCGCGTTCCCGTTATAAAAAGTAGCCTATGTCAACCGCGGTTAGTGTAGCTTCCCAACAGTGAAAGAATTTTTCAAATCGGTTCATTAGATTCGGAGCCTATTCCATGCAAACAAACAAACAAACAAACAATCAAATCTTTCCTCTTTATAATATCTATTAGTTAGATAATGCATTATTACTTATCATAGATAAAGAAATAATCTATACATATAAAATGCTTTGTCCTGAATGACTGACTGACAATCAACGCTCAGCCTAAACCGCTGATCGTAGAGACCTGAAACTTGGAGTGTATGTTCTTTGTATGACGTAGGCATCCGATAAGAAAGGATTTTTCGAAATTCTACCCCTAAGGGGGTCAAAAACGGGGGCAAAGTTTGTATGGGACATAGTGATTCCGTGGTCCGATCTACTTCAAATTTTGCATAGACATTCCTTAACAGAATTGATGGAAGACGTGTTTCGTATTTTATTGAAACTCATCGCCTAACGGTGTCAAAAAGGGGTAGAAAGTTATTTTAGGGGTGATTTGCATCGAAGTTGATATCAATACTCCTTAGGACTTTTGTTTTAAATTACATTTTATTTTGACACATGTTTGAAAACTCAATCCGATTTTCACAGATTTCAAAATAAGGCAGATGGAGCGCCCGAAACACGGGAGTGAGGCCAAAAAAGCAAATACAAATTGTAAAACACAGACCTGTGGGGCGATTACGTAACTAAATTTCAATCATTTTCGAATTGAAATCGGTTCAATATAGCGGTTTTCTGATAACTTTTTACGTTCTGATAACTGTAAATACAAACAGTGGTTCATTAGATGGAACCATTCCCGTTTTTGTAATATTTATACCGATTCAGAGGTTATTTCAATCTGAATTTCATTGCATTAAAGTTACGTAATCCACGTGCTGGTATTCGCTTTTGAATTTGTATTTGCTTTGTTTACAAAACTTTATTTAACGAAAATCACTTTCGATTAAATAAACTTTGTGGTTTTTTTTGACCTCACTCCCGTGTTTCGCGCGCTCTATCTGCCTTTTGTTCTGTAATATGACCAGATTTTATTCAAAAAACTTGGTGCAATGCAATACTCTTTAAAATTGGAATGTCAAATATAAAAGAATATTTAAATCGGATTAAAATTCGAAACATATTTATTTTTGTTCTTGAATTTTTGAATGAAAAACTTACCTGTAACACAGAGAGAGTTCTAAAGTTCTGCGTTCAGAATTCTGCATTCCGTGTTGACTATTGTGCACACAGCAAGCAGTCTAGAGTTCTATAGTTCTGCAATATTCGCTACTGATCACAAATCATATACACTTTTTTTATTAGTGTATAATATTGGTTTTTAGATTTAGTAGTAAAAATATCCGTGTTTGATTTTTCGGGGTGATTTGCACCGAAGTTGATAGCAATACTCCTTAGTGCTTTTGATTTAAATTTTCTTTTATATTTGTTATTGCACATTGCACCTAGCTTTTATGTGAGTTTAACTTTTTTTTGAATAAAATCGGATTGAGTATTTAATCATTTTTGTCTGTCTGTTCCGGTTCATAGCTGATGTTATAAGGAGTAACTTAGGTACTTTTAATTTAAAAAAAAAAAAATGTGTTCCGCGCAAAAAAATTCAAACCGTACGCGGGTGAAACCGCGGGGGTCTACTAGTATTAGGTATATACGAGTAGAATCACTGCATGGGAAGTCACTAGTCTCAGGTCTAAGATACAGAATATTCTTCTAGTTTAGGAGCTAGGGCCATAAATGTATTTTGTACCCTTATTATGTACTAGCGACCCGCCCCGGCTTCGCACGGGTGCAATTTCGTAATGAGGTGTCAATAGATTTGCGCGCCCGCGCCCGCCTCGGTCCGCCCGGTCACGGTATCGCGAATACTGTTTCTTGCTAATTTCGAATCTTTTAAATTATAAATGATAATGATTTTCTGTAAAAAGCAAACTTTATCTACATTAAATGCCCGTCGTAACTAACTTATAATATATATATACTACCCTCACCTGTGGTGCTAATTAGCTTGGGGAAATCCTCATAGGATACCCGACCGCCCTGGGGAGGAGCGGCCAGGTTATGCCGGAATTCTACCGGGTAAAACCCCACGGTGGTCGCCATCTGCGCTATCGAGAGGGGGGCGGGCTCTCGCGTTGAACGTGTACCTGCTCACCCCTCCAAGCGCGGCGCTTTGATAGCTCGCCCCCGGGGAAGTCTGACACCTCCCCCAGCACCCTCGCTGTGCTATCGCCGGATGAGTCGTGACCACATCGACTCATCGTCCTCGTTGGGGTCGCTTCTGGGCACACAGAGCCCCCGTTCTGATTGCCCGCGACTGTGGTGCTACCCTATCCTACCCTGCCCTGCCCTACCCTGCCCTGCCCTGCCCTAAACTACCCTACCTTATCCCACCCTACCCCACCCTACCCTATCCTACCCTACCCTACCCTAAAATTTATTTTGATAAGGATTAATACCAAGATACAAATAAATAGCCTTTTCTAGCGGCGGCATTTCAATTAAATTTTTAAAATAAAAAACACTTATTGTGGCATAACTATAATAGTTAGACATATACTGTCGCGACACTTTTTGTAAATAATGATGTGTTCTACAAAGTCGTAGTACATTATTTTATTCTATCATCAATAGTTTTCGCAGCGCACGCGATGTAAAGAATATTTTAGGTAATTTTTTTACACCTTGGGTTACACATTATTGGTTAGGTCATTTATTGGTCAGGTTATTAATCATTACATTATTGGAGTTTTAGTAAGGATCCCTAATTTTTTTGAAAATATAATATAGCCTATGTCACCCGGGGATAGTGTAGCTTCACAACAGTGAAAGAATTTTTCAAATCGGTTCAGTAGCTTCGGAGCCTATTCAATGCAAACAAACAAACAAACAATCAAATCTTTCCTCTTTATAATATTAGTTAGATTAGATAATAAATTATTATTATTATTTTGCATGCCCTCGGTCAGTAACAACTCTTGAGAGATAATGAAAACAAATGAAATTCAAAATTGAATAATAAAAGAAACTTAAAAAAATTAAAACGCCTTAAAAATAAACTAAAAGTACTCAGAAACAGTGTCATTTCAAAGGTCCTAAGTAGTATTTATTGTAAAAAACTATTTATATTACGTTAGCACAAAGATATTACTTTTTAATAATACGTATGTAAATACCTTACATAAATGTCAACCACGTACAAAGTAATGAAAAACATTACAGTAAGCTTGGAAATTAGGCTCAACTGCCAATAAAACACGAGTACGACATTCGATGCGATAAAGTTCCCCCTTTATTACACCTCGATTTGAATCGAACTTGTTTTTTTCTCGAGCGATATACCGTTTTTGTTGTTTACTCTCTCGAACATTAATTAGTAACGAAATACGATATTTTCATGGAGGGAAAACGGTAGTAATATAACTAGTTTTATACAGCGTGTAAGGGACATCGCCGCACAAACGGATACCATGGGTCCAGGACATGATTCTGGACCCCCCCCCATGTTGGAATTTTTCGTCGGTTTTTCCCAAATTAAACTGTGTCTTTAGACTGTTATTAATCATTATTCTTACCTAACCCAAAGAGATTTAAAATAAATAAGTTATTAATTCATTACTTTCACTAAAAGTAGCAATGTAAATAAAACTAGAAACGGTGTCTTATGGCGATATTCGCCTGCAGTCAGCGACATACTACGTAGGCACAACGTTATCGCGCGTTTAAATCGCGGTGTTCACAATACATTGCGCGCTCGAAAATGACAATTTCTATAACCGATCCTTAGCGAGGTGAATGACTTTCATAATTTGATTAGTGGCATTAGGGTAGCCTTTTCGCGATGTTTGCGTTACCATGCGAAATAGACCCTGTATATTCGTCGGAGGTAAGCGTGTGTAGGCGGATAAAGGAAAAACGTGTTGGGCTACGCGCTGCCTAGGATTCCGTAGTTTCCCGTCACAATATGCGGACTTAGAAAGGTTTTACTGCCTGTTTTACATAATTAATAACATTATGTAAGTAATTTCCAATTAAATTTGTACGGCATTTTCCTTTTTACTTCCATGTATGAGGTAAGTAGGGTGCCAGTCCCCTTGTCACGAGATCTTGTCAATAAGATGAAAAGTCTCTATGAACAATCGATAAGCTTCAGGTGCCCAAGGCATTAATTTAATAATCATTAGTTTTGAAACATTAAATTTTTTGAAAAAAATGATTTAGGTTATTTCAGATGTGCATGTAAAATATTTTTTTTATACTACTAAATCGGCATACAGCCCGCCTGATGGTAAGTGGTTACCGTAGCCATATGGACGGATGGATGGATGTTACAGACACTTCCCCCCTCCTCTATGAGCTCTGGCGACCTTTCTTACGCGCAGGAACACATCTTTACATAACATAAAGTTATTTGGCTGCGGTATTCTTTAAGGAGGTACTATCAAATACCTAGTTTTTTCGAAAAACTACTAGCTCATAAAAAATACCACAGCCATAATATCAATATAGGTAGTATAATGCCTGTGCAGTCCATTTCGTATATAATTGGTGGAATTATTGAGGTTTCATCGTTATGGCGCACAATTACAATTTCAATCGGGTCACACATAATTATAACAACGTTCATAAAAATTGGTACCGATCATATTTTTGCCCTTTATTTCCTTGCGTTATGTGCTTGGGTATTGTGATTATTGTAACTGTTATTTTACATGACATTTTACATTTGTTCATTGCTGTGTCGCATGTATGAGTGACTAACGTTTCGAACCGCTGTTTCTCCCGCGATTCCCAATTTTGCCTTCTTAAGGGTTGAATTTCGGAAAATCCCTACTTAGATCCACCGGTTTAGGCTGTATGTAATCTGTCAGTCAGTCACCCGCCAAGTGCGAGTCAGACTCGCACACGGAGGGTTCTGTACAATATTAACTAACTCAACTTTGCTATGAAATAAGAAACGCCAAAAAGAGAAGTTTCTTGTATGGACACCCCCTTTAATTTTTAATTTTATTATTGTTGCTATAGCGGCAATAGAAATACACATTCTCCCAGCTGTCTACCTATACCGTTCATGAGAGAGATACAGCCCACTGACACACAGACGGACGGACGGACGGAAGGAGAGTGGAGTCTTAGTAATAGGGTCCCGTTTTACCCTTTGAGTACGGAACCCAGAAAATGGTTTCCATACCTACCAAATTAAATCTACTTATTTTAGAACTCATGCCAACTATTGCCAACCCACTCTCTTTTAGTACCCTGTAATTTGAATTTTACAGTTTAAATCATGGCTGTAGTCCAGCAAAACTTACCCTAGAATGGTTTCCATCAACAAAGAACTCGGCTTCAGTTCGTCCGCTGCCTTGGACTACTGGTGGCGCTCCGAAGACGTCAAGAGTGCCTGGCGCAGACCCGAGCACGTCCGAACGTCCTGTCTCAGCAAACTGACGAACTGCTGTTGATACTCTTCGTCCAAGGCGGAATAGGACGTAGGATCGGTCGTGTGATACACCTGTGGACAAATGGAAGGACTATTTAGGTTCTGAGTGCGAACCACAAGCTCTTAAAACAATGTTAAAATAACCTTATTTGACTTTTGTCTTTCTTTGACATCCGACGTCAAAACGGGACAAAAGACAAATAAGGTTATTTTAACCTTGTTTTAAGAGCTTGTGGTAAGCCGCCTGGCCTTATCATTGTCATTGATATAATCTATATTTTATAGTAATCGGCAAACTTTTTGGCCCAAAACTTAAACTGCATAGAAGCCTTTTATATTTCTTTGGTGGCGGAGTGCGGGGACCAGAGCGAGACAATTAATTAAGATAGATTATCTTAATTTATTGTCGGGAGTAAATTAAGGAAATTTAGATATTAAGAAAAATTAAGGAGTAGGTACATTTATGTTTCTCGCCTGCCATACCTGCACAAACCATTCCCGACTACGCCAAAATTGTGCCAAGAACTTTGCCGGGATCTATATTTGGTCTTGTGGTTGTATCTGCTTCGGATATCCTAAGAAATCCTCAAAAAGCCTAATTATAACTTCTTCCGAAAGAGTAGCTACAAGTTTTATGAAAAATAATACCAAAAAATAGTTGCTTTTATTTGGTATAATGTATTTGAATATCCGAAATTGTCAGCAACAACAATAATGACAGAAATGTAAAAAATAATCTTGGTTTTTATGACTATTATGACGATGACTATTATGGGAGATTTACCTAGACGCTACTTACTGAATGCAATCCCCAACCCAATTGCTAAAAGGGTATTTTTACATTTGAATGGACAATGTTCAGCTATGTTTTAAGGCGATGATAGCTCAGTGGTAGTGACGTCGGATACCGAGATGATGGTCCCGGGTTCGAATCCTACAATGAGCTTGAGCTTACGGTGAAGGAAAACATCGTGAGGAAACCATAGCACGGTGGTAGGGTACTTTGTAGTACCCGCCTGGCTGGCTACCACCCTCAAGTTGAAAATCTGTCGCCAAGCACCTTTCGGTGTGTTCCGACAACTGCACTTGAGAGCCAGTTCCTTCTAGGCTTCATCACTTACCATGATGAGATTGCGGCCAAACACAGGCCTATAAACAGTAAAAAAAAAAGAAACAAAAAGCTGAATAGTGCAATCTCTTAATCAGTCCCTTGAGCATTGGTCTCAAGTTTTATAAAGTACCTTACAAATGTGCAATAGGTTTCTTTGTGGTTTCTTACGATATGTGAGGGATCTCAACTCAAGCTTTTTTGTAGGATTCGAACCCGCGACTATTCAACGGTACTCGACATCACTACCCAGTGGTATAGACACTTCAAATCGCTCCCAAATATAAACGACTAGCTGTGTAAAAAGTACCCAAATTCAAATTCAAATTCAAAAAGCATTTATTCAATTTAGGCCCTAATAAGGCACTTATGAACGCTCTACACCGGTTCCAAATACAACTTGAACTGAGAAGACAACGGGAATAAACTCAACTGTCCTTCTCCATACCATAGGCTATCTGCATATCAAATTTCATGATGATCCGATGAGTAATTGAGGCGTGAAGGCGTAACATACTTACAAACAAATTAATAAACAAACAAACTCACTTTCAAATTTATAACAGTTAGGATAAGATAGGATTTCTTAACCCAAAGATAAATTTAAAACTGTAATTTGAAATATTTATTTTTTTTCTTTTACAATTTATTTACATCCGCCTACAGAAGATTAATAAATCTCAGATGAACTGCGAAAAGCGGGAGAAGAGTAACAGATTACTTCGAAAACAGTTTCCTGTAAAAGTGTTATAGCTTGTCTAAGGAGGCAACTTTTTAATCGGAATTTTATATTATCTGTGTAACGTATTGTAATATTAATGTATCGGGTCTATTCGCGCACAGATTATTATCAAAATTTAATTTTGACTAACCATCAATGCAACTTGATCGAAACGTCGAGGTTAGTCAAAATTAAATTTTGATAATAATCTGTGCGCGAATAGACCCGATACATTAATATTACATTGAATTTAGTTCGCGAAAGCTTAAAAAATGTGTAACGTATTTCCCCATTCGAGTTGCTCTTTGAGCGAAATAACGCTCTACCTCTCTTAGTTCAATCGAATGCTAAATATTCAGGAAAACAAATTAAAGAAATTTTAGCATTATGTAGTAATTTAAAGGCTGCAATTTTACAAGTCGCAAGTCCGGCCTCGTTTAGAGTACTGCTGTCATCTATGGGCATGAGCACCTGGATACAAGCTTGATCCTTTAGACTCGTTTCAACGACGTGCCATCAGAATTGTCGACGATCCCGAGCTCACAAGCAGCTTACAGCCCCTCAGTCTGAGACTTTGACTCCATATGTGTGTTTTACCACTTGTACAGCGGAGAGTGTTCTGTAGAATTGTTTAAGCTGATGCCCACGGCTACCTTCCACCATCGCGACTCTCGCCATCGACGGGGAGTCCATCCTCACACATTGAAACCAGAATTGTTTCATACTATGTGGGCTCAAAGGAGCTTCCTGCCGCGGACGCTCAGACTGTGAAATGAGCTCCCCGCCGTGGTTTTCCCAATGGAGTACAGCATGGGGTGCTTCAAAAACGGTGTGACTAGATTTCTGTAGGGTCGGCAACGCGCTAGTGATACCCCTGGTGTTGCAAGCGTCCATAGGCTACAGTAACCGATTACCACCAGGCGGATCGTATACTTATTTGCCACTTTAGTGGTATAGAATTTTTTTTTTCGTGAAACATCTAGTTAACAATCTATTACCAAACAACAAGTGCATCTGCACTTGACAGTAAGTTCATCTTGGCTAAATGTAACTAAATGTACAAAACCTTTGAAAAAATCATATCCTGTTATTGTGTTGTGATATAATGGTATATCAATCCTAATCCTTACTAAATAAAAGAAATCGTTTGAATCACTTTTTTGATTGCCACTGATTTAAAAATAAAGCGAAGCAAATATAAAGCGAAGAACTACAGGTGAATTTAAAATCGGAGTCGTGATTTGCAGTTGAATTTTCAATATGAATCATTCCACTTGACTTCTGATTGCAATGTAAACTTTAGTTTTAATACTTTATTTTAAAAGGTGATTAAATAAATATTCCGTACTCGAGGTTTCCCCGAAATTGTGTCATGTTCTCGTATTGTTAAAAGAACAAAGTGCTCCAATAAAAAGTACTTAATTCCACCTACGCGGTGTCACAAAATGACAAAAAAACATTGCCAAAGAATTACGTTAAAAGTTCTGTCATCGAGATTTAAAATGTAGGTCTGTCTCAATGATAGATTGTATTATTCGAAAATAAACCCTTTATCACAGGACCCAGATTCCAAATCCAATTGTTTTAAACCTCGACGCAAATTCCACTTAGCTTTGATCGAGCGACGCGCGACGTGTGAAATAGACCTAAGTGTAAAAGGATTACGGGCTATACCATCACGAACACTATTCAAATCTAAGTATTTATAATAATGTATGATTCATATAAAATGATATGAGTGTAGTGAACTCGGACTCTGCCAGTTGGCATCGGTACAAAATGATAAACAATAATGTACGGTACTTAAGCGAAAATTATTTTAATGTCATGGTTACAGTTTATTTTTGTATTCCAATCAGATTACACGAGATTTAGGTGAATACTAAAACTATAAGGCGCCGATCCCACAGAGAGAGTTCTAGAGTTCTGAGTTCCGAGTTCTGCATTCCGTGTTGACTATTGTGCATACAGCAAGCAGTCTAGAATTCTAGAATTCTGCAATATTCGCTACTAATCGTACATTATACACTTTTTTTACTTTAAAAGGTCCCACATCGGAATGCAGAACTTGGAACGCGGAACTCTAGAACACTTTTCTGTGGGATCGGCGCCTAATATTTATTTTAGTAACTACCTAGTAGGCAAATGCACTAGGGAGCAAATGGAGCAACATGTTGCGGAACATGTCCCTCGACAACTACGTGGAATGTCCACTTGTCCAGAGAAAAATGTCGCGGAACATTTTGCAGGCCACAGTACTCGGACCGGGAACAAGCAACTTGTTTCATATGATGTTGCGGGGCATGTTGCGGCAACGTTGCAGCGTCACTTAGATTGATTGTTGCGCATTATGTTGGAGAACATTTTATCCTAGTCTATCAGAAGCTTTAAATAAACAAAATGCAAACATCTTTTTATCATTATATGCACAAGTTGTGTAAATGTTTATAACTAAATCACGCAGTAATGGCTCAAGGAATTTGGATCAAACTTGGATAAGATAGAAAAAATATTGGATACTTTTAATCCCGGTAAAATAATACAATTATTTATCTCGGAAATGTGCGTAAAACCTCGGGGCAGAAACTAAGTTACTAAACCCCTTATTCATAATGAAAGTTATCAAACGTTGATTAGCTAAAATTCCGAAGCCTTTATCTGACAGGTGCCATTTGGTGATCGAAAGAGTGATACGGGCACACTATTACACTGATTTAGTTAAAAAGCCATTATTGAAAGGGGGTTAGTTTATAAAAATTAATCCAACAGCTAATTACGGATTTACATTTTACTACATAAATCAACATTTCAGTAATTATTTAACCCAAAAGACATTATATAGTAGTACGAAATAACCGAAAATTCTGCTCCATTTTTCTCAATAGTAGTATGTCGCCAGCTAGATGAAAAGGTTTCATAAGTGGAACGAATCCAACCCGAAATAATCGGCAAAAGGTTCTGTGGACACATGAATAAAATATTATTAGAGCGGCCGTGTGTTGTCCCTAATTTAATATTATTTTAGGTTACTATTTGGCTCTTTCATTAGCAGCTTACCTCGGGCACATTAATTAATTGGGTGGGCAAACTTTCATATGTTATGTGTAGGCAACGTGAAGTGAAGTAAGAATTTCAGGTTTATTCAATTAATGTGTTTAATATATCAAAGCGTACGTTTTGGTCACAGAAATAGTATTTGATGGTTTAAATTCTGTAATCTGTGGTTTAATAACTGTTCTCAGTTTTTATATACAACTTTATTCTTAGTAGAATAAATAATGAAAACACCCAAACGAGATTTAAGGCGCAGATTCCACAGAGAGTTCTAGAATTTCGAGTTCAGAGTTCTGAGTTCCGCGTCCCTTTTGTCGACAATTGTATTCAAAACACAGACGAATAGCAGACGCATAAAAAACCCCACAAAAGATGTTAATTGAGAGTGGGATACTATAGTGGGGTAACTGACATACAAAGTAAATAGGTCACCATACAAAATCACAACTATACCAAAAAAGTTCCAACATATTCACACAAACATGCACAACAGTATATTCAAGCTAACGATAGCAATTAAGGCTGGGCACACCTTAAAGTAATGGTTCTGTTTTGCTCGGCCGTCGGTTCTCTGCCTAATTTCTTTTTTTCCTCTTCCGAAGAAAAATACTGGAGTTTCGTGTAACGACAGCATTAATTTGGATCGTATAAACATACGTGGTCCTTTCGAGACCTGAGGACTAAAGTTAGCTAGGTTCTTTCGTTGCCTCGCCTTACTGATTCTATTTTGTATTGCTTTTGTAGTTGTATCCTGTGGAACTATAGTTACTTTATTCATTATAACGTTGTTTTCAAGGTGTATACCAAAAGATATAATGATTTATTCGACTTATATTAAGATTTCACATACCCGACTGACCCGGAAGGAAGGTTATTTTATAGAAGCTTTAAGGTTCTCCCTGAAATATAGAGTGGCAAAGTTACCGTGGTGTAACCGAAAAACCTTGTTAAGACTATATTTACATTCCTCGGGATTTTGGTGGTTTTAGCACTGAAGCAAGATATAATATATCGTTACCTATACTAAGAAAGTGGGAAGAAGACAAAAGAAGGAACCAAAATTTGGTGCATCCTTTTTTAATCTCACACATGACATGAAGCGGACTATTTTAAGTATAAGTCATTGTGGATTCAAGATTTCAAAGAAAAACTTTTTCATTTATTTTCATTTCAGACTTAGGTACCGAAAATAGTTACATCTGCCAAATAACTATTTATGCAACTAAAAGAAATAAGACTCAGGACCCAAAACTTCAAAAATACCTTTCACAAAATATCCCTGCCCTCATAGTGGTCTCAATATAGATAGACGAAAACAAATTAAACCTTTACTTTGCAGATGACATAATTCCACTTTAGGAAAATCTAAAGAGAAAGTAATAAAACAAAGACTAAGTGGGATTAAAGATTAATATAATAAAAACTAAACTAACCAATGCTATAGAAATAGAAATAAAGGTGAACAATAAGCCACTTGAATACGTGGAACAGGACACTTATTTAGATCAGCTTATATCTATCAAACAAACAGGAAATTGATATAAGAATAGCTGTGCTAATGGCTGGAAAAGATACCGGTCACTGAAGGAAGTAAGTCATAAAGTCTAGAGATCTATATAGAAAAACAGATTACTCTTTATTGAAAAACAACAAATAGTAACCCAAAAACAAGAAATTATTTTAGAAACTTAATGACTATATAAAGTTATAGCTCAGAAACGATGTTAATCTAGACGATCGTAGGATGAAGAAGAATTTAGTTATGGTTATAATCGGTGATGTTAATGTATCCTGTATAATTAAATGAATAGAATTTTATTTGCCAAAACTATTGTCAAAATACGCAGGTGGTCATACATAGTACAAAGATAGTACATAAATCTGTGAAATGAGCACTTGCGAAAGACCAAAGGGACAAATTAAATACTGCCAGACTCATAGTGCATTAATAACAAAAAATTACCAAAAATTAAACGATCATCTAAGAGCCAGAAAACAAAATTAATAATACGCTGTCCAGAATTAGTAGAGTCAGTAAACAAAGCAGGCGAAAACAAGAAAGGAGATAGTAAGATGACCTAAAGGTAAATGATGGGCCAAAATTGCAGAAAAAAAAATATTCTGGGACATTTCTCACACACGGTAAACTCCCAAACTAAGCAGAGCTTCCACTATGGAAACCAGATAACTGATATAATACATATACTACTTTTTGTTTGTAAATACATACTTAATATACATAATAGTTTTCTATATATAGATTGTATTTTGTACATATTTGTTGTAAATAAAGTTTGTGATTAATATACATAATTACACCCAGACTCAGGACATACAGACATGTTCATGCACACAAATGCATGTCCTGTGTGGGAATCGAACCACCAACTGCGCCAACTGGCCCGTCAAATCAAATCACCTAATAGAGTCCAGTGGTAGATGCTAGCGAAGGCCTAACCAAGGGGCATGCTAGATACCGGGACATTCTGAATCACAAAATTCTGAATGGAAGGGGTAACTGAACGGAAACATCTACGTAAACAAACTAAAATGGAATGTATAATTTCACAACTAGCAACATTTTGACGTCATAACACTCATAACTCTAGAGTCATTAGGGTAGAGCCTTTACTTGATGACACAGTAGCAGTAGTAAACCTAAATAAACACCAGCAATAATGAGAAATTTCCGTGACGTTACCATATGTTATTGTTACAACGAATGTGTGGGGAAATGTTACATACATGTAGATGCGGTCTGTGGTTGTAGTCTATGGTAGGCTCTGTGACTACTTCTTTTGTGGTCTCACCTGCCTCTGTCGGGTCTATGTATGTATTGTATAGAAATAAGAAATAAAGCAATCTTAAATCATCTAATGTATCATTGCTTATTTTTGTACAATACATACATAGATTACATTATTACAAAATAGTGAATGTGGCCGCGGATGTCCTTTGATTATGCCGGTGATCAACCTAATTACCTAACACTTTTTATTTAGCGAAATGAGCTACTAGGTA
Source organism: Polyploca ridens (assembly GCA_951394255.1). NCBI lineage: Eukaryota > Metazoa > Arthropoda > Insecta > Lepidoptera > Drepanidae > Polyploca > Polyploca ridens. The sequence goes on along the minus strand of OX596254.1, from coordinate 3,234,608 downwards.
GAAGCCTTCCTTTGTCCAGCTTCCTTTGGATACACTAGACTTGAAGTGATAATAATGTATAAACAACTTCATGGTTGATTATTGAAGCCATCTTAAAATTACATTTCCACCTGGTTGACTCTTTTAAAATGTGACATCGTTTTTGACCATAAATAGCTGATTACAATCCTTTCTCTAGATTTAATAGTTTTATGTTTGGTAGTTTTAAGGTTGTAATGTGATACAAGTAAAATAAAGCCATCATTTGTTATTATTTAATATTTATACCATAATTCAGAGATTTATTTTCTCTGTATCACCAGTAGAATGATTCCGACAATCTCAGCATAAAATCTTGTTGGGGTTCTCTTATATACTAAAAAAGATGGTATAATGTATATTAGTCACATATATTAAACTGCACTTATACATATATCTCCCACTTAAGATCCTTAAAGACAAGTCCAGCCCCTAAGTAATGATCCAAGTCGTTAGTAAAAGCCGTCATTTAGCTAAACGTCTAGATACTTAGTTAAAACGATCGTTAGAGGAATCTTGATCGTACGCTTAGCATCTGTATTCCGGGGAAATAACAATATCACAGAGTATTATAGAAAAGTCTAATACATACTCGACTTATGATTGCGTATTATACTAAGTAAACATTTGAAAAAAATTGCCAATATAGTCAGATTATCTAATAAAAATAATTAAAAGGAACAATCAACCCGAATGTGTAAAACAAAAATTAACTGAAAAGAGAAAAATAAGCTCTTTAATCTATAGAACTTTGAATATAACTTGAATGAACAGCCATCGCAACTCTGTGAGTTACTACGTACGGTAACCCCTCAGTACCTTTTTTTTTGCGTGGTGAAATCCTCATAGGATACCCGACCGCCCTAGGAGGGGAGCGGTCGGGTTATGCCGGACTTTTACCGGCTAAAACCCCACGGTGGTCGCCACCTGCGCTATAGAGACGGGACGGACTCTCGTGTTGAACGCGTACCTGCTCACCTCTCCAAGTGCGGCGCTTAGATAGCTCGTCCCGGGGAGGTCTGACATCTCCCCCAGCACCCTCGCTGTGCTATCGTACGATGAGTCGTGACCACGTCGACTCATCGTCCTCGGGGTCGCTTCTGGGCGCGCAGAGCCCCCGCTCTGGTTGCCCACGACCCAAAGGCCCCGTTTAGTCGCCTTTTACGACAGGCAGGGGAACACCGTAGCTGTTATTCTAAGCCCGAGCTACAGGACAGGGGGGCCGCGACGAGGCAAGTTTGCGCCCCGGCGGCTTCGCCTCCGGGTGGGATCGGCCCTCTCCCGATCCCGCTCAGCAGCCTCCTTCTGGACCATTATGGACTCACAGAAGGAGGCTACGGTCCTCCACGCCGTATCCCCGCTCAGCATTACCGATACGACTGCTGGCAGGGAGAGATTTCATCCGATCTCTTGGACCAGGATCCGCCGCTCGGATTCCCACGCAGGACACACCGCGAGCGTGTGCGATGCGGAATCCTGGTCACTCCCACCACAGTGGAAACCGCTCAGTACCTACTGTCCTTGCATTAACCATGGTTTTTTGCAGTTTACGTCAAAATGGTAGCATAATAGTAGATTATTAACCAAGGGGATAAAGCAGATGTAGTTCAGTATAAATTTCGGTAAGTATTCCAAATTTAAATCACATTCTCCCCCTAGAGGATGAATGAAATTCAGTACAATTTTCTTTCCGTTTTTAACAGATTAAAAATGACTATTGTTATGTTCGCTTTTTGTGGCATAGAATGTCATTTTTTTGAGCAAGTGGTACTAAAAAGTATTATAATATATACATATATGGAAAGGGCTGTTTACAAGCTTTCATTTGATACCCATATTGTTATAATAACAAAATTTTTGTTTTTAATACCCCCGCTCTTTTTTTATTCGTAGACGCCATATAAAAATAATATACCCTATGACACTCCCACTGTTAAGACGAATCTAACGACACCTCATATGTTTAAATCCATCGTCTGCAGTCTTTCTGCAGTCTATAAATGTGAATAAACGTGTAAACTATTACGAGTTTTTCTGTTCTTAAACCATCACCAGAGACCGTTGAATTATTACGCTAGAGACCTAGTAAAATAATGTGGGGAACATGTCATGGCACTGTGCAATTTGTTCATGTAAGGCGTATATATTAACTGTTCAATTAAAGCGATCTTGACAGGTAAATGATATTTACATCTTGAAGTACAAAACAAAGGTAAACCACATTAGTATTTGCAGCCTATTGTATTGATCTTCTTTACCTTTAGCGAAAGGGTTGTTAATTTGTTTGCCTCTAAAATTATTCAGGCGAAGAAACCATATTTCGTCCGAAACAACAACACGTAACCGTACCTCGAGAAGGACAGGTAACCTTTGTAAATATGAGCCGGCACGAGAAATTCAATTATGTCAGCAGTGAGAGAAAATTAATAAGATTAACTGCCTAGGATAGGAAACTCATAACTCGGTCGGGTCATATATCTATGTGTTTCATGCATTGTAAAGTTACTCGAGAGATGGAAATAATTTTATCGACAAAAAAATTATCGATAAAGAATTATCGAAAAATAATAAATAACCCTTGAGTTTCTATATTATAAAACAAAACTAATATCTATATTCGATAGAATTAAACTGTAAAATATATTGAAGATATTATTGTTAAATATATTAAAGTTGTGGCATTATAATTATCTCCTAGCCTAAAATATAATTTTATATGATTATTAGATATATTTTTTTCACACGAAAGTAGTGTATAGGTTGGTACGCCATTTTTGGTACCTACTATTAAACACCTAGACTGCTATTTATGAATAAAAAACAAAAGTTGAATTTTTGTTTCATTCAATTTTTTTTTAATTATTTATGGCGAAGCGTGGAATGCCGTTTCAAAGGTAGTGGTTGTACGTAGTATTTATATACTCTGAGGTAGTGGGTTCTTCTTAATCTTAAATTAACTTGCTCACGCTAAACCTACCTATACGATAAATACCTACTTACTAACTACAAAAGTTTTACGAGCATTAGACACAGTCAAGTGCGTTATGCTTTCAAAAAATGAAAAGGCTTATGCCCAGCAGTGGATATGAAATTAATGATTTCATGACAAAGTTTTCACACATTAAACTTACAGTATATTTTCTAAGAAGCAAACCATAGCGCGATATAAAATACCAGTAGCGCCATCTGTTGATATAAATTAATAACTACACAAATACCTACGATACTTGTTTGCATATTTTTCTTATTTTTGTTTGTTTGATTCTTTCTATTATAAGTCTAATAGTTTTCACTACGTTGTTTAAACTCATTCCCGAGAATTTCCATGTTCATTTGGATAATAAGTTGCATATATATAAATGTCAAAGTCAAAGCCATTTATTCAATTTAGGCCCCAGAAGGGCACTCATGAAGGTCACATTTACTTATGTTACCACAGGTTCGGGACTAGTTTTTATTATTAACCGATTTAAAAAAAAGGAGGAGGTTCTCAATTCAGTTGTATTATTATTATTATATTTTTAAGGGTACACCTCCCGTTTGGTCCCATTATCATTCTTAGTGTACTTTGAAGTCGGTTTAAATTTTAATTATTTTTAATAGGCTTGTGTTTGACCGCAATCTCACCATGGTAAGTGATGATGCGAACGAAGGTGTTAAGCACACAAAGCCTAGAAGGAACTGGCTCTCAAGTGCAGCTGTCGGAACACACCGATAGATGCTTGGCGACAGATTTTCAACAGGGAGGGTGGTGGCCAGCAAAGTTTCCTACCACCGTGCTATGGTTTCCTCATGTTTTCCTTCACCGAAAGCACAAGCTCATAGTAGAATTTGAACCCGGACCTTCGTCTCGGTATCCAACGTCACTACCACTGAGCTATCATCGACTATGTATATGTTATTGTAGGTTATAATCTACCGGCTTACCAGATTTTATGATGATTAGTTGTACTGTTGAGGCACAGCTGAGGTGCTAAGAGGTAACAAACTTAAATTCGCATGTATTACTTTATTATTAAACTAGCTGTCTCGCGCGGTTTCACCCGCGTTCCCGTCATAAAAAGTAGCCTATGTCAACCGCGGATAGAGTAGCTTCCCAACAGTGAAAGAATTTTTCAAATCGGTTCAGTAGATTCGGAGCCTATTCAATGCAAACAAACAAACAAACAAACAATCAAATCTTTCCTCTTTATAATATTAGTATAGATAAATGTTTACATTGCGCATTTTTTATAGACTACCTTTCAATTAATTAAGAAATTAAACCATCTTCCTCATTGATCAATCAATCTACTTAAAGTTATATTCATAAAAGTTGGCTTGTTGGTCTTTCATACAACAGATCTACGTATTTTTCATAATGATAGTATGACCCTGAGAGTGACACAGGTTATTTTATCTCTAACAGAAAACGCGAGTGAAACCGTGGCAGACAACAATATAAGCGCCTTATTTTTAGCTTCTGTACACACGAGAGGATTGCCAACGCAACGTGAGTAATATCGCTAGACGATAGCGAGTAGTGACACATACTGTGATGTAAGCTTATTTGTTGACAATATAATTGTATTATAAAACACAAGAGGAAACTCAGTACGTATGTAGTTGTGACAGGTGGAATAAATAAAATAAATAACTAACTTTAAAACCAAACAAAAACTAGATCTTTATTATACTAATATCTGCGGCTTTGTTGTAGCAGTTCGATACTAATTAGATCCCAGTTGTGTTTTCCTTTTCCCTTAATATTTGTTAAACACAGATCATCCTTGATTAAACGCCACAAATCTTATCAAAGTGTCACATTTCTTTACCTTCACAACGGTTAATAAGAGTAGTTCACCACACCACCAATTAAGCCAACAGGTGTCGGCGCCAAACATCCATCGCTAAGATGTCAATTTGCATGAAAATAGAATTGATGAATCATTGTGCAAAAGTGCTGCAGACTGAGAATGAGCTGTCTGGAGTTGACTTTATTCTACTTTGCTATTCGAGTTTTGATCAATATAACAGTTTTGATTGCGTTAAACTCATCACTTGCTTATTTTTAACTTTACGTCCTATTAGGCTTATAAAAGGCATCCCGAAAACTTATCATCATCTTTCTGCTCTTATTCGCTCATCGTAGTTGGTAGATCACAGTCTTTCTCTTCTTATTCTCCTACTCAGTTGTTGTTTCACTTCCTGACTTTCTTTGGTCTTTCTCCAGCTATTTTTACGACTATTTACCTGCATGTCCCTCCTCATGATGTCATGATTCATATCTCATTTTTCTCACTGGCGCTACTTTCATACTTCCTGTAATATTCACATTCTAGCTACTCCAAATATTCATCTCAACGTTCCCATTATCTGTATGCACTCTTTTGACCGTCCTCTTGGTTGCCCAATACACTTCAATCAAATGAAAGGTCTTATGGTCATAATTTTAAGGGTCATTTGTTCGTTGAAAATTGTTCCCCCAAATGTTTCTCGTTCCCACAAATTTATTTTACCTTTTTATGAAAACACTTTCTGCACAAATATTTTCAACCCCGCGCGAGTAGCCACAGCGGACGCGCGTGTCTCACTTCACTCCGCTCACTCCGCTTGACCCGTCATCGTGTTTTTGTTTTTGTTTACGAGTTAAGAAATTACTTACGTGACACTAAGTAATACGAAATATCGAAAACAGGGTAACTCCTGGAAACAGGAGACCCTTTATTTTAAGATGTTTTCTACCCCAACGTCCCACAACTCCCCAATGTCTCAACAACCTACTCAATCACAACCGATACCCAATACTTCAAGTTATTCCAATGTGACGTCATCAACATGTTTCCCCAAGAAAGATCAAGCTATTATATTGGACTCAATCGATGGAATAACACTCAGGGAGTACCTTATTGCTTTATCATCTATCGTACCAGCGACATCTATTAGATTTATATCTCGCATATCGAATGCACGAATATGTATATATCTAGATTCCAAAAAAACAGCTGACAGCCTTATTGAAGAAAAGAAAAAGATTAATATCCGTCAAAATGTTCTTGAAATAAAACCGTTAATTACGAGAAACAAAAGAATAGTTTTATCAAACGTTTGCCCCGTTATACCAAATTGCGTCATAGAACAAAAATTCGAGGAATTAAAAATAAAAATAATGTCCCCTATAACATTTATGAAAATAGGTGTGACTGAACCAGGATTTTCTCATGTATTAAGTTTCAGAAGACAGTTATATATTAGCCCAGATGATGACTCAGGCCTCCCAGAATCATTCCAATTAACCTTTGAAGGGACGAATTATTGGATTTATATATCTACTGATGTCCTTAAATGTTTTTCCTGCAACACAATGGGGCATTTAGCCAAAAATTGTCCGCAAAACTTATCAAGTCCCCAAATCTCACAAGAAATGGATAACCAAACGGCCGACGAAATAAATAAAATATTTGATAGAAATGATGACCTTTGTCCAGTACCAGTACCCACTTCACAGGTGATACAAGAATTTACACAACCACCACAGGTTAGCTCGAAAGGGAAAAAACGGATACATTCCCCAACTATCAGCAATGCTTCAAACGTTGATAATATTATAAATCTAAACACTAAGGAAGATGATTCTGATATAATGGAATTGGAGACTGATGATACTGGTAGCAATGTTTCTCTGGAAGATGTGGAAGTCAAAACAAAGACGAAGAAGAAATTAAAGACGATTGACCCAAGAACTGAAGAAGATATTTGGAAAGACATTGCAGATAGTATGGCAGAATTAAACAATGATTCAACGTTCCCTATTAATTTAGATCAATTCATAAGTTTAATAGATAACGCTAAAGGAAAACAAAATATAAAAGATTTAGTATATTCCTATACTGATAACGTCAAAGATTTAATTAAAATGTGCAACAAGATTCACTGTAAAATGAATAAGAGTTTAAAAAATAGATGTTCCCGCTTGTCGAGAAAGCTTCATGAAATGTTGAATCCTACCACTACAGATAAAGACGATTAAAAATTTTCTAACAATTTTCTATTATAAATCAGTAATATCAGTAATAAATCACATATTTTTCTTTCTACATATATTTTTTTATGGATTTTTTACAATGGAATGTTAACGGTTACTTTAAAAGATTAGAAAATATTAAACTGTTAATCAGTCGGTTAAGTCCATCTTGCATTTGTTTACAGGAAACTAACTTCAGTTCTGACTATTGTGCTCCAATGATAGGATACGATCGTTTCTATAAAAATCGATTACAAAGCAATAGGGCTAGTGGTGGAGTAGCAATATTTATCAAATCACACACTTTCCCCGAAGAAATACGAATAAACACACCTCTAGAAGCAGTAGCAATAAAAATTAAATTTCCTTTTAGTCTTACCATATGCAATGTTTACCTTCCTAATAGTAATCCACTTAACAAAAATGATTTAAATTGCCTAATTAGTCAACTTCCAACGCCTTTCATAATTTTAGGTGATTTCAATGGCCATCATTTTTATTGGGGTTCTGAAAAATGTGATACCAGAGGTAGAATGATAGCTGACTGGCTTGATGAACATCATGATATATTATTATTAAACAATGGCCAACCGACACATTTTGATAGTAACACTGGTTGTACGAGCAATATAGATCTAACTTTGGCTTCACAAAATATAAGATCATATTTTGAATGGAATGCCTTGGATGATTTGTATGATAGTGACCATTTCCCAATATCAATTAAATCCCTTATTTCACAAGATATTCAAAACAATATTAATTTCCCCAAAAAATGGAAATTCGACAAAGCTAATTGGTTAATGTTTAGTGAAGAGGTTGGTCAAAATATTTCCAGTTTGACAGACCTAAGTTCTATGTCTGATTATCCTATCAATGATATAGTTGAAAAATTCACGGAAGTCATTCTTGAAGCAGCTAATAAATACATACCGAAGACATCTGGTTCTTTCAGAAAGAACTATTTACCATGGTGGAATGATGACTGTAAAATCGCAATAAGGGAAACCAAAAAGGCTCTAAAATTATTTAAAAAATATGCCAGAAATGATCCTAATTCAATATATAAAATAGAATATAAGAAAAAAAGAGCATTCTATAGAAGACTTCTCAAAGAAAGTAGAAAGAGATATTGGGAAAATTGGGTGTCATCCATCAACAACAAAACCCGTGTTGGGGACATGTGGAAAAAGATACAAAAACTTAAACACCGTAACATATTTAGTAATACTGTACTCGAAAAACCTGATCGTACATTTACATCTGACCCAATTGAAACTTCCAACCTATTAGCTAAAACATTTGCAACCAATTCTAGCTCCAATAATTATGATAACCCCTTTATTCAGTTCAAAAGTAATGAGGAAAATGACTCGAATTTCGATATTTATGATAATTCTAATCCAATTAATACGGAAATTAATATGCATGAACTATTATTGGTATTGTCTCAGATAGGTAATTCTAGTCCAGGACCAGACGACATATCTAATATCATAATCAAACACTTGCCCATCAATGGACTTGAGTATTTACTTAAAATATACAATCTTATATGGAAAAAACAGGTATTCCCAGATAGCTGGAAAGAAGCATTAGTGGTTCCAATATTAAAACCAGGAAAAATATCAAGTCTTCAAACTAGTTATAGACCCATATCCTTAACATGTAATCTTTGTAAAATACTTGAAAAAATAATAAGTAAGAGAATAAGATGGTATATAGAAACGAATAAATATTTTTCACCATTTCAATATGGATTTCGTCAATTTAGAACAACAATAGACCATTTAATGAACATTGAAAGTGAAGTACTTGATAGTTTTGCTAATGATAATTTTACAGTAATTGTATCTTTAGATATAGAAAAAGCTTATGAAATGGTTTGGAAACACAGAGTTTTAAAGTTATTACAAGATATTAACATCAAAGGAAATGTCCTAGCGTTTGTTAGAAATTTCCTTTCAGGAAGATCAATTAAAGTAAGAATCAATGATACAGTGTCTAATTCTGTACCTATAGAAAATGGTCTCCCTCAAGGCTCGGTGCTCAGTGTAATACTGTTTTTACTAGCTATCAACGATGTTTTTGCTCATATTGGAAAACCAGTAAAAGGATTTTTGTTTGCTGATGACCTTACTTTAATTTGTAGTGGTAGAACGTTGAAGCCTATGTTAAAACTAATCCAAAACACGCTTAATAATCTCCAAGAATGGTCCAGAAAAACTGGCTTCAAATTTTCTAAAACTAAATCTGAATTTATGATACTATCTAAAAAGAAAAATAAAAGTAGAAACGTACAGTTAAACTTAAATGAACATGCTATTAAAGAGGTAAATAAATTGAACATTTTAGGATTAACATTTGATAAAAAAATGACTTGGATTACTCATATAAATCAACTAAAATCTGAATGCTATAAAAGGTTAAACATAATAAAGGTTTTATCATCAACATTATGGGGATCTGATAGAAAATGTCTGATTAATACTTACCGTGCTTTAATTAGACAAAAACTAGATTATGGCTCTGCTATATATGACTCAGCAAAAAGTCGTACCTTAAATTCCTTGGAATGCATCCAAAATACTGCCCTCCGCCTTAGTATTGGTGCATTTAAGACAAGTCCTATCAAAAGCATCTTAGCTGAAGCTGGAGAAATGCCATTAGAACTTAGAAGGAAAGAACTTGTAATTGCATACTCTATAAATATTATGTCCCAACCTGAAAATCCAGCTTATAATTACTACAATAAAGTAACATCTACTGACGCAGAATATGAATTTCAACCTAATTTACTGCAGCCCCTACGAATCAGAACATCCAAATATTTAAACGAATTGAAACTTAAGATTCCACCAATTTTTACGAAAAAGTTACTTACCTGTGGTCCATGGGAAAAACTTGAATTTCCCATAAACTTAGAACTTGCCAAAAATTTAAAAGATGATACACCTCAATATATATATAAAAGCTTATATTATGAAATTAAGAATAGACATACAGATTGTAAGATTTTCTATACGGATGGGTCAGTTATGAATGGAAGATCAGGATGTTCAGTAGTTTCGGGTGATAATTGCTATCGATATAGGCTTCGGGAATCACACTCAATCTTTAGTTGTGAAGCAATAGCTATACTTAAATCTTTAGAGTTAATACATAATGATTCTAATTCAGAGAAATATATTATTTATACCGACTCAAAGTCATGTCTGACAGCATTACAAAATCCGGAAAACACAAATTCACTTATAATAAATATTAAACAAAAAATGATAAATCTTCTATCAGAGAATTACAATTTCGAAATTATATGGATTCCAAGTCATCAAGGAATAGTTGGCAACGAAAAAGCTGATAGTGAAGCTAAAAATGCGACGAATGAAAATGATATCTGCACTACAATAAAATCAACTCCAGCTGAAATAAAAAAATACTTCAAAGTTAAAATAAAAATACTTTGGGATAATTATTGGAAGACGGAAAATACAAGTAAACTTTTTGGTATAAGAAATTCAATTTTTGATAAACCACCTATTTTATTCAGCTGCAGAAAGGATCAAGTAATAATTACCAGACTGCGTATTGGAAATACAAACATGACACACATACATTTAATAACTCATACCGAAAAAAATAAGTGCAAGTGTGGACTGGACTTGACTGTCTTACATCTTCTTATTGAATGCACGGCATACAATAATGAAAAACTAATGTGTGATTTACCTAATAGTTTAATAGATTGTTTAAATGAAGAAGGATGTAAACGAACGTTAATTTTTTTGAAAATGATAAATGTTTATAACCTAGTGTAATATGTAATTGTAATAAATATTATTGTTTATTGTGGTCGCTAATGACCTTAGATGTTAAAAAGTGACCTAAAATAAATAAATAAAAAAAAAAAAAAATATTTTCAACTAAAAAATAATTCTCCTTTAGCACTTAGCTAGACCGACTGGACTAGACTTCATTTATTCAATAGAAATTCCAAAACCACTCAACTCGATTACACATTGCTCACTCAGAACAAAGTATTAAATTGCCCGTAAGTAAAGGAGATCTTGAGTAAATGCCTTATTTTTCCTACAAAACACTTAGTTATCATATTCATTCTGAGATGTTTACTACGCTAGCTGCTGGCATGAACGTATTTGTCACAAAAGTTGTGATAAATAACTCCCAATGAGTTATAGAGATTTTGTTTATTTGGCGTAACTTTGGAACTACCTGCTTTGAATGATTGCATTAATAAAACGCTTGTTGTCTTTTTATTTGTATTTTGTCGAAGGACGATTTTGATTTCTATTATTACTTTGCTATCTGTGGCTCTTTTTTCACACATAAATGATGTGATACCTCCTCCCTCGTTTTATTATTTTATTTTAATAAATCATATCGGTAGTAGTTTATTTGCTCGCGGTTACTTATAATATGTCTATAGGATTAAACAGTAACACTATCATCAAAGCTATATGGACTACTTTCAGTTATTAAAGACAAATTATTTACTTTTCCAAGCAAAGAGGAAATATCTCGATGTAATTAAAGAGATTTCATTTAAACATCAAAGCTTCTCATCAGATTTTATGAAATTACCAGCAAATTAGTTTTCTTAGGCATCTTTCTTATCTATTCTACAGGGTGTTGTTTTGGTTGGCGACAAGCGACCCAGGAGCGGTAGTACAAAATATATATTCCCCAAAAATGGACTTAATTCCATTAAATACTGTAAATACCTTATTCAATTTGAAATAAAATTACCGCAAAGTATGGTTACTAGGCACGTGCACAGACTAGAGCTAGGCGCAAGCCGCCATTGCCCCACCCCCTTTACTCCCTCGTACTCCCGTTGAGTATTATGTCTACACTTTAGCTTATCACATGATTTTCAAAATTTTTATTTTTTAATTTTTATTTAAAAAAAATGAAGAATTTTTTTTAGCACCAGTATCGTTTGTATTATCGACCCTGAGTCGCTCGTCGCTGACCAAAATAACGACCTGTATAATTCACTGACAAACTCGTAATACTGCAAGAGAATAAAGTTTATTTTATAAACCTTAAAATTTCCGACGTGGAGTACCTAATACTATTGTATATATGTCTAATATATATACAGTAAAATATCTGCAAAGAAGTTGTATTCCGTCCGTAGTCGAACAAAATAACATAAAGGACGCTTTCCTTTTTGATTCAAGTTGCTTGTTAGAAGTTCTTATTCGAACCATCTTTTCACAAGAATATTTTCTAGACAGAAAGAAAAATGTTTAAACATTTCGTTAGTATTCTCATTTAAACGACATTCAGTAGTGTTGTCTGTTATACATCCGGTGAAAATATCGATAGTTTTGTTGTAATACACGTATCCGAAATACAGATCTTGTGACATAATAGTGTTGTCACTGAAACTTGTTTCCTGTCACTATCGATATGTGTCTATTTCCTAACGCTCAATTTTGGCTGGCCGCCAGAGACATGAAGGAGATCCAATTTAAATTTGAAATTAATTGCTTGTTCCTTTTTGTATAGTTCTGATGCTATTTAATAATGTCGCATATAAATCATTTATGATTTCTATTCGGATTATTCAAATGAGATATATTCTGGAGCGTTCGTTGTTACATTTATTTCATTGAAGAATAAATATCAGTATTTATTTTGCTTTATTTATCATTAGGTATGCTATAGTCATTCTGATTTGTAGTTCAGTCAAGGAATCAGTAATGACCTACTTCGTTAAAATAAATAAAAGAAAAAATGTCCAATATAATATTTTTATCATATTCGTACCTACCACTGAATCACCGATACGTAACCTTTAAATGTATTTTGTCGCGGTATTGTTTTAGAACAATGGATACTAATTCTCAGAACCACTCGTGCGGTTTCTTTACGAATAATAAAACAAAACGAACACAAGTTCTTAGTACAACATTCATTCGGTATGACTTTTATCGATTGGAAATGTAATTAGACCGAAAACAATAATACGTACATTGCTCCATATCTTATAAATAAATAACTAAACATTTATCTATCTGTAACTCTGATCATTAAACTGAATACAAACGCGTAAATAACTTTTATACAAAAGCTTGACTCAGATCAAGTTCAAATATAAATAAAGCCAGCTTTCATTGCATAAAATGTCGTAATTAAGAATGATCTCTTTAAAACTTTAATATATTTAAGCAAGTGCAAAAACAGTAGGTAGAACCTGTAATAAACCCGCAGTTATTTCACCTTTATAACGTAGATATTAAAACTTGCAAAAAGTTGGAGAATTTTATTGTTACTAGTTAAGTCTCGCCTGAATGTAAATTTATGGCAGAATAATTTATTCATTGCTGGTTATTGCGTACAAATTTACACAATGGAGAAAATTTATTCGTCTGGCTCGAACTTTCAAGTGTCTCAAATCTTGCAAATTTAGTGCGATTTCGCAATTATTTTTAATGTTTTGATTTCACCATAGAAGATCAAAACCATTTTTCGTTGATAAAATTAGCAAAAAAAATTAATGAAAAATTAATTAGTGTAATCAAAATTTCATTATCGTTTTTATTTATTCACCTTCTCTGTCGGTTGCTAATCTTTTGATAGGATAATCACGGCTACATACTTAAATACATTTTATTAAAATTATTGAATTAATTTCGCTTAAAGCCCAATATGAAAAGTTTTTCACTCACCATAAATCTTCGACCACTGAGCTGGAGGCCTCCAATCCGGATAATGTTTGGGAAACTTTTCTCTTGTCCAATATGTGTGCAACACCATCCGATAAACCGTCATTTTGTCCGGGTTACATGAATCCGTATCAATCACCGGCAGCGCTGTGGCGGCGAGCGCCTGAAGTAGCAGCACTAGTAACAACCGCGCCATTTTATCGATAAAAACCATCGACACTATCACAACACTAAGTTTCTCTGGTCAACATAGTGGGCCGCTGTCACAACATGTCACTTCGCCTTTTGTATCTGTAACAAAAATATGGTTTGTTAGAATTAATATGATACGAGTAACAAAACTATTTGTAAGTTATTTAATTTCAGACATGGAAATAACGGACGCAAGAACAATAGAGAAGTTTGTAAAAAATAAATCTAAATCTTACACATAATTAGACACTAACCTCTCCATACAAATACGTATGCTTTGACTCACATACATACTCACACAGTGAGGGATGAACCTAGTATCGACTAATGAGTATTGCCCCGCCCAATGGTCAAGGCAATACTATCAGCAGTACAGTAGTGCCCAACTGATATGGCTTATCGATGTACCTGCGCAGAAGATACATTTTCAAAGCGCGGGAAATGCTATTGGTCGGCAGCTGCCGCCATGTTAGCGCGCACCGTGCGGAGGGGCGTGACTTGCCAGTGAGACGGAACTAAAAGCTGCAATGTATTACGAACCTTATAGTAGTGATCTAAGGTTGATTGCATTCTTTGAAAGAAAGAAAGAAAGAAAGAAAAAAGATTTATTCTGTAACAGCACACAACACAATTACACAAATATAAAACAGTACAGACAGAGAAATAATAATGAAAAAAAAAAAAAAGAACATAATAATTGTGTTGTGTGACATCAGAAATGGACAGCGACTCAGTTGTAAACTGCAAGCCCAGTACAAGCACCGGGCTACAGCACTGATTTTCAGTCGCTGCCAAAGGTGACGTCACGAACAACGTTAATCAAATAATAAAAAAAAAAAAAAAAAAAAAAAAAAAAAAAAAAAAACAAGGGAAAAAAGAAATAAACGTTATATAAAAATAAAAAAAAATTAATCAACATAACTTATAAACTACTCTATATTCGGTATTTACGAATATTCGGGCCGTACACGGCCCGAATATTCATTTTCGTAATATTCCAACAACAACAAAAAAAACATTTTTGCTGGCAACACACATAAGTAAGAGACAAGAATGTAAGAGAAAAAAAAAAAAAAAAAAAAAAATTAATAATATTGTCTATGACAGCGTGGCAAATAATAAAGAAAATATACCTACAAGAGAAAATAATTAATTATTTTATATAAAAATGAAAAATTGTGAAAAATTATGGCGGGATAAAGCACTACAGTGAGATATTGAACTCATTTAGAGGTAGGCGGAATCCCAATTGGTAACACTAGCTTCACGTCCAGAAAGCGCGTGCATAACCTAAGGTATGTGAGTAAATTTAGCTTAGCAATTGCGCGTTTAAAAGGTAACTTTTAAGATGTTTACCAAAGGTTTTGACATTGTTAAAGGCACGAATTGGCGGAGGCAGATCGTTCCAGCACCGCGATGCCGCAAACTTAAAACTACCACGGAATGCAGCGGTCCTATGACGTGGCATACATAGTCGCGGAACGGAGCCTCTGTTACCGTACCTACTTTGGTTCCAAGAAAGTTTATCATAAAGATAACAAGGTTCGTTGGTTTTTATAATGCCAAACAGTAAGGTAGCAAGATGTAAACTTCTACGACATGACATCTTCATTAAATTTGCCTGATTTAAATAAGGCGTGACATGGCTGCGAGGTGGTATATGGAAACAAAAGCGGGCACAGGCATTTTGGACGCGCTGAATTAACTTATTTGTCTTGGAGAATAGACAGGGACCATAGACAACGTCTGCATAGTTGAGCCTTGACAGTACCAATGCTTCACATAACCTAATCCTAATGTCAACACTAGGGAATGCAAAACCGTGGCAAAATGAAAACCGGTTTTTATTTCGGTTATGAGAGGAAAAAACCGGTTAACCGGTTTTAAAACCGGTTTTTTTTAATGTTCGCTCGTTTTTTTTTCACGTTATTTCTATAGCTCGAATTATAGATAATAACCGTGCCTAAGATTTAAAATCGCAAACTGAGGAATTATTGTCAGTTAAAGTTAATGAAGTGAGTATAAAAGAAACATCAAAGATATCATCACCTGTCCTGTTCCCAAGTAATTTCACACGTAATATTATGAACATGGCATATTGTAGCGGCACAGCAACTTGCGTGTACACAAAAACGTGATATGGTTTTATTATACGAATGTTTTCCAAAGATAAAAAAAAAATACCCAGTCTTTGTTGTCGTGCAGACGGGTAAAAAATAACCAATCAGTCAGCTTGCTGTCTGGCAGATACATAAGAGCCTTCGTTGACAGTAGTTGCTCCGATAGAATGACATTAATGCTGCTTATGTCCCGCAAGGCTCTGAACTATCCCCAACACTGATCCTCCAGAATATTAATGATATACTCTCTATTGCTAGCATTCATTGCTATGCAGATTAAATTACAGGGGACGCTTATTACACGAACCGTGCAAATATTCCTCGTTCTATATTGGAGAAAAAGCGTGAAGGACTTGTCTTAAATCGAGAGTACACAAACTAGTGACTCCGATTGGGGTCGACTAAATCTTTTTTTTTTTTTTTTTTCGTGGAGAAATCCTCTTATGATACCCGACCGCTCCGTGGGAAGCGGCCAGGCTATGCCGGACTTATACCGGCTAAAACCCCACGGTGGTCGCCATCTGCGCTATAGAGGGGGGCGGGCTCTCGTGTTGAACGCGTACCTGCTCACCCCTCCACGCGCGGCGCTAAGATAGCTCGTCCCGGGGGAAGTGTGATACCTCCCCCCAGCACCCTCGCTGTGCTATCGCACGATGAGTCGTGACCACATCGACCCATCGTCCTCCTTGGGGTCGCTTCTGGGCGCACAGAGCCCCCGCCCTGATTGCCCACGACCCCAAAAGCCCCGTTTAGTCGCCTTTTACGACAGGCAGGGGGACACCGTAGCTGTTATTCTAAGCCCCACCTACAGGGCAGGAGGGCCGCCACGAGGCACGTCTGCGCCTCGGCGGCGCCGTCGGAGTGGAATCGGCCGTCTCCCGATCCCGCTCAGCAGCCTCCTTCTGGACCATTACGGTCTCACAGAAGGAGGCTACGGCCCTCCACGCTGTATCCCCGCTCAGCATCGCCGACACGACTTCTGGCAGGGTGAGATTCCGCCCGATCAAGCCGACCAGGATCCGCCGCTCAGGTTCCCACGCAGGGCACACTGCAAGCGTGTGCGATGCGGAATCCTGGTCGCTCCCACCGCAGTGGAAGCAGACCGCCGTCGCCTCACGTCCGATCTTACAGGGGTCGACTAAACCTAGTCCATTGCAACCCCACTAAGTCACACGTACGCACGCCGTTGAAGAAGCCGGAAGCATTCACCGTTGAGAACAGTCCATTTGCTGTGGCTCCTCATTTCTAGAACATGTCCCTTAACATCACGAAAAGCATTGGGATCCTTCACGATAATATTTGTAGAGACGCTCTGTTCCAAAGTCCTCTACAAGGTCTCCAAAAAACTCGGTGTGATTAATACAGCGAAACAGTACTTCTTATCGAGACAAAGACTGCAATATAAGTCGCAAGACCGGCCCAAAAAGAGTAATGCTATCTTCTGTGGGCACGTGGATACCAGCTTGGGTATTAAGACTCAGTTCAGCAACGTGCCGTTAGAATTGTCGACTATCCCGAGCTCACAAGTGTTTTAAAGCCCCTGTCTGAGGAGAGACTGCCTTCTTCTGTGTGTTCTACCGCTTTTCCATCGGACAGTGTTCCGAAGAATTGTTTGACCTGATGCCCAGTTACCTTGTTCCATCGTAGTCACCGATGGGGAGTCCATCCTCACACATTGGAACCAAAATGTTCTCGTACTGTGCGGTTTCAAAAAAGCTTCCACATTCCACAAAGTGGACATTCAGGCTGTGGAATGAGCTCCCCGCTTCAAAAAGGTTGAGGGTTGTTAACGTGTGAGTGATAACCGTTAAGTTGCAAGCGTCCATAGGCTACGGTAACTGGTTATCATCAGGCGGGCCGTACTCTTGTTTGCTGCCTTAGTATTGTAAAAAAAAGTTTAAGCTTAGAAGACAAGGTTAAGCTGGCATCCAAAAAGCTTGGAGTGCTCAACAAAGCGAAGCAGTACTTCACGTCGGGCCAAAGACTGCAACTTTATAAGTCGCAAGTCCGGCCTCATATGGAGTACTGCTGTCATCTGTGGGCGGGGGCACCTGGATACCAGCTTGGGCCTTTAGACTCGGTTCAGCGACGTGCTGCTAGAATTGTTAACGATCCTGAGCTCACAAGCGGTCTAGAGCCCCTCACTCTGAGGAGAGACTTTGCCTCCTTATGTGTATTCTACCGCTTGTATAACGGACAGTGTTCTGAAGAATTGTTTAAGATGATGCCCACGTCTACATTCTACCATCGCAACTCTCGCCATCGACATGGCGAGAGTTGCGAAGCGTAGTCACCGATGGGGAGTCCATCCCCACATATTGGAACCAAAATTGTTTCGAACTGTGCGGTCTCAAAGGAGCTTCCTTCCGCGGACGCTCAGATTGTGGAATGAGCTCCCTGCCGTGGTTTTCCCAATGGAGTACAGCATGCGGTTCTTCAAAAAGGGTGTGAAGAGATTTCTGCAGGGTCGGCAACGCGCGAGTAACACCCCTGGTGATGCAAGCGTCCATAGGCTGCGGTAACCGCTTACCATCAGGCGGGCCGTATGCTTGTTTGCTACCTAAGTAGTATAAAAAAAAAAAAAAAAAAAAAAAAAAACATTTTATATCTATCATAAAAACAATCATTATTTTAAGTTATTTTCTTACCAGCTCAACACACTACACATCAACACACTTCAGTTCATCACAAAAATACTCACTGCATTGCACTCAGCTTACAAAACGGCGGCTAATCTTGCTTTTTAAGTTTTACCAAACATTGAAAGAAAATCCGAAAAAAATCGAAAAACCGGTTTTGGTGTTATGTAAAACCGGTTTTTTTGTTGATCAAAACCGTATCGAATAACCGGTTTTTCGATTTTCGGTGAAACCGGTTTGCATTCCCTAATCCTAATATCTTAGTGATGAACAAACCGATTGACTGTGTATCTGAAGCTCGGAACCTTGGTATTATGTTTGACTCACACCTCCGTTTTGAAACTCATGTCTTAGAGGTTGTGCGTAACTGCTTCTATCGTATTAAGTTGTTATACCAAGTTCGCCCTTTCCTGAGTGTTGACTAGGGAATGCAAACCGGTTTCACCGAAAATCGAAAAACCGGTTATTCGGTACGGTTTTGACCAACAAAAAAACCGGTTTCACATAACACCAAAACCGGTTTTACGATTTTTTTCGGTTTTTTTTCAATGTTTGGAAAAACTAAAAAAGGAAGATATCCCGCCGTTTTGTAAACTGAGTGCAATGCAGTGAGTATTTTTGTGATGAACTGAAGTGTGTTGATGTGTAGTTTGTTGAGCTGGTAAGAAAATAACTTAAAATAATGATTGTTTTTATGATAGATATAAAACATATAAAACTTTTTTTTTCAATACTTAGGCAGCAAACAAGCGTACGGCCCACCTGATGATAACCAGTTACTCTAGCCTATGGATTCTTGTAACATAACGGTTATCACTCGCACGTTACCAACCCTCAACCTTTTTGAAGCGGGGAGCTCATTCCACAGCCTGAGCATCCACGATAGGAAGCTTCTTTAAAACCGCACAGTATGAGAACATTTTGGTTCCAATGTGTGAGGATAGACTCCCCATCGGTGACTACGATGGATCAAGGTAACTGGGCATCAGGTCAATCAAACCTTCAGAACACTGTTGGAAAAGCGGTTTAACACACATAAGAAGGCAGTCTCTCCTCAGACTAAGGGGCTTTAAAACACTTGTGAGCTCGGAATCATTGACAATTCTAACGGCACGTCGCTGAACTGAGTCTCAATACCCAAGCTGGTATCCAGGTGCCCACAGAAGACAGCATTACTTCATTTGGGCCAGACTTGCGACTTATATAGTTGCAGTCTTTGTCTCGATAAGAAGTACTGCTTCGCTCTATTAATCACACCGAGTTTTTTGGATATCTGTAGATGACTTTGGAACAGAACGTCGCTACAAATATTAACGTGAAGGATCCCAATGCTTTTCGTGATGTTGAGGGACATGTTCTAGAAATGAGGAGCCACAGCAAATGGACTTCTCTCAACGGTGAATGCGCAGGCTTGCGTGTGATTTAGTGGGGTTGAAATAGACTAGGTTTAGTCGACCCTAATCGGAGTCACTAGTTTGTGTACTCTCGATTTAAGACAAGTCCTTCGCGCCTTTTCTCCAATATAGAACGTGAGACATTTGCACGGTTCGTGTAATGAGCGTCCCATGTAATTTCATCTGCATAGCAATGAATGCTGGCAATAGAGAGTATATCATTAATATGCTGGAGGAACAGTGTCAGTGTTGGGGATAATTCAGAGCCTTTCGGGACGCCAGCATTAATGTCATGCTATCGGAGCAACTACTGTCAACGAAGGCTCTTATGTATCTGCCAGACAGCAAGCGGACTGATTGGTGTTATTTTTTACCCGTCTGCACGACGGCAAAAACTGGGTAATTTTTTTTTTATCTAAGGAAACATTCGTATAATAATAAGCACGTTTAAGTGTACTCGCAAGTTGCTGTGCCGCTACAATATGCCATGTATATTACGTGTGAAATTAATATCATAACTTACGAAACATAATTTAATAAATGTTTAAATAATTACTTCTTTAATACTGATCTATTTTTTAACATAGTCATAATATCTCATAGCAATTAAAAATAAAGCAAAAGTTATATGTTTTTATGATTTCATTCATTTAAAATAAAATCAAAAGCAACGAACCGTGTAGTCTATATAAACGAGTATCTGATCTAAAGAGTTAAATAAACGATTATTTCCATAAATTTTATGAAAAAGAGATGGATTGATTGTGTGAAAGATGATATTGGTAAGAAACGAGTGAATGTTTGTATAACGGATAGAAGAAGCGTACATATTGTGCCGATCCCAAATTATAGGGAACAGGACAGGCAGATGGTGATGGTGTCTTTGATGTTTCTTTTATATCCACTTCATTAACTTTAACTGACAATAATTCCTCAGTTTGCGATTTTTTAATCTTAGGCACGGTTATTATCTATAATTCGAACTATAGAAATAACGTGAAAAAAAACGAACGAACATTAAAAAAACCGGTTTAAAACCGGTTAACCGGTTTTTTTCCTCTCATAACCGAAATAAAAACCGGTTTTCATTTTGCCACGGTTTTGCATTCCCTACACGGCAGTGATCATTAGCAAACGACGTTCGTGACGTCACTCCGTCACTCTTTCGTTAATCTTCGGGCCATACATTATTTTCTGTGCGAACGAAGATTCACGACGCGCCTTATCAGTTGGGTACTACTGTACTGTCACGCCATTACATTGCGGGTGACGACGGGACGAAGATGTACATGCGCTTACAATCTCTACGTCCGATTGAATCTATTGTTCTACTATAACAGCCCTCAGTTGACATGCTGATTATATCAATGCAATATCCCCTATCGATACTGCAACTGTCTTTGACAACGCTACAGTAGCTAAGACGTGATTATATCACGATACTGAAACAATAATGATATGCGGTACTATTGTGTCGAATCCTCGTTTTGTGGATTTTGAGTAATTGCGTTCGGAAGTTTCTACGTCTTGATCCGTTTATTGTCATACGATATCGATGTGTTATTGATGGAAATTATTATTAGACCGAAGTAAAAAGTATATATATTACATATCAATAATACCTAACTAGCTATACATAAACAACCTATTCATATCCAATGCATAGCCATAAGTACATTATTATAATACATTTTCCCCTTCAATGGATTGTGAATACTTCGTCACTCACGTGGATAGAGGCGGGTCATTGACCCGAACTATTTCTGTATCTTTGAGCTGAGGTATGGTTCGACTCATTACTGAACAGATGAGCTGTTGAAACATGTCCAAGTATGAAAGGCGCTTGATGAACTGGGCCAATACGATTGAGGAAGTTCTTTATGTTGCCAATGTTTGATGAAATATTTTTTATGTTGGTTTATATTAAAAGTATTGAAAGAAATTATTAAAAGTAGAACTACGTTCGAATTTAGAATGCTATAAAATGAAAATGGACTAATAAAATAAACCTTTTTTTAATTCGTAATCTCAAATGTAGATACCAAAGTAGATACTGACCAACTATAAAATTAAGAAACACTCAATTCTTTTCATAAATCGAACATATAAAATGTGCCTTTTACCTCCAGTTTTAGCTTAGTTCTAAATACAAAAAGTGGTTGCAAATAAAAAACCAGCAAAATAATTGTATGAACGCTCTCGAATTCACAAATTCGCTGCGTTCGTTAGTATAAAAAATCCGGTATCAGTAAATAACTCGACCGGGTTTCATGTAAGCCGGGCATACGGGTTATGTAGTAGTTATAATATACCTCTCGACTTTTAAGAGTGATCGTGGTTTTTCTAAATTGGATTTGTGATTGAATTTTTTATAGTGCTCGTGTTGAATTGATAATTTTGCTGGGTATTGTTGGCGGTGGCACCATAATTATATTGGTTAGCTGAATAAAGATTTTATTTTACTAGCTGACCGCCGCTGTTTCAAACGCATATAGTTTTAATTATTTTACGCGGAACCCTAATCGCGTTTCAAAAATAAAAGTAGCCTTAGTTACTCTTTATAACATTAGCTATATACCAGTGAAAGTTACGTCAAGATTGGTGCAGCCGTTTCGGAGATTAGCAAGAAAACAGACAGACAGACATTTCAAAGATTGTGTTATTTGTATTAGTAGGTAATACTGTACGATTCTGAATAAACCTTTTAACGGTTTAGAATCTTAATCTGTTAGTTACACATTGGCCCTGATTCTGTTGTTTACAACTAAACTAATTTTAATGTCACTATGTACTATGTACTCTTTCTAACAAAGAACATAAGAAATGGATGTAAGAAATTTAGTCCTGTCAAATTAGTCCAATGCTTGTTTTCAATATAAATTTAGTCGCCATCTATCGCGGTCACGCCTAAATACACGCAAAATAAGACGGCAAAGATTAATTTGACAACTTAAAATATGTTCTATCCTTTTTCAATCATGTTCGTAAGAAAGAGATGAGATGTGACTAAAATTAGTTTAGTGCGATTTACAACAGAATCGGCACCATTATATAGGCAAAACTCATACAGCAGGACATTTCCAAAAACCTGATGTGGCTTCACAATGCCTAATGCCTGAATAATAACCCTAGAAGCTACGTCTCTTAGTAAGGGACATTGTAACTACTATTGTTAGTTGTTAAAGGCTTTTGGGGTCTAAACGACCGCGGGCCAGTTTAGTGTTAGAATGTTAATGGCGGACTAATTTCTATTGCCTATTCTAAGGATATGGTTAAAGTTTCATTAAGTCCTTTCATGTGAGTAACATTATGCCAGTAAATACCTTTAAGCTCTTCTCGGAGAGAGATATCTCGATATATCTATTCTCTTTCTATTCTTTTGTTCTTTTTTCACCTACTACAACACTGCTTCTACCAGAATACATACCTTTCTAGTTTCTTTGTTAGAAATAATGTGGAAATAACTGAGAATTTTTACTTTTTTTTATACCACTAAGGTGGCAAACAACATATGGCCCGCCTGATGGTAAGCAGTTACCGTAGCCTATGGACGCTTGTAACACCAGGGGTATCACTCGCGCTTTGCCGACCCTGAAAGTACCCTTTACTAGTTGGAGAAGCATTTGAAGAAAAAAGAAGAATGTTTCGATCTTTTGAAAGAGATCTCTAAAGATAGTAGAGGCATACAACTCACTCGGTATTATTCCGCTTTTCTATAATCCTTAAAAAAACAAGTGAAATTCCTTATATCAATATCAAATAACTGGATACCCTACATTTCTATATCATTAGCTCAATAATAGAGCAGTCCCAACGATATCATTTTGGGGTATTTGCTCAGAATATACCCCGCCCCATGAATGCACTTTATCATAAACCTGTCATAAATATCTTTTGGACTCACGCCCCTAAAGCCTGTCCTGTCCACAAAGGGTGGCGACCGAGATTTTACCAATATTTTGGTTGTATTTAAAAGAGCGTGGTGTTATGCTGTCCGGACTTTGATATCGATAGAACTAAAAATATATTACTAATAAGTACTAGTTTTTGCCCGTTTCACCCAGGTCCTGAGGGACCTTACGTTTTACCGGGATAAAAAGTATTTTAAATGTTATTCCAGGCTATCTACGTACAAATTTCTACATTTCATCGCTACTGGTTGTGTCGTTCAGGCGTTAAAAGGTAACAAAAAAACCGACCAAGTGCGAGTCGCACTCGCAAACGGAGGGTTCCATTCAACATTAACTAACTCATTGTGCCATGAAAACAAAATACCAAAAAAAAGACGTTAGTTGTATGCGCGCCCCTTTAAATAAAAAACTAGTGTTGATGTATATCTAATGAATAAATAATTCAGTAATTATTTTTATTAGAGTTCCAAACTCAAACAAAAGCATTAGGTTTTGAAAGTATTGTTACTGTTTACTCTTAACTCGAATGACTACCTTAGGTAAACTAAAACTAAACTAAACTAAGCGATGAAGCATTAGGTACCTAGTACCTAAGGTATAAAAATTGTAAATATGTATCCAAAATTAGTTTTGAGTCACATTTAAATCTCAAATACAGTAAACATTAAAAATATGATTATTCTTTAGTATGTAGCCGAAAATTTCAAAAGAGACGATCGCATCAATCTTGTTTACATATTTTTGAAACCTAACAAGATGTTATTGAAGGCATTTTTCATGTCACATTATTAAAATTATGTACTAATACTAAATTTATAAAATCCGTCAATATATCGATACACGAAAAACCAATAATACACATCACTTTAAAAGGGTAAAGCACGTTTGGCATCACAACACCAAAAAAAAATATGAACTATTTTGGAACTAGCAAAAACTGCGCTCCTATGTTCGTTCAGCGTTTAATATGCTTGGTTTTTGTTTATGTTTTTATTTATGATAACACACGATGCGTTTTTGTTGACCATCCTTTGTTCTCCGTGATAAAAGATCGATTTTAACGATGTCATATGGGAAAAAATGTTTGTGACTTCGTAACCAAAACTGCTGATACCACGAATTCAGTGTATGATTCTGAATTCAGGATTAGAATTCTGCGTGCCTTTTTCATGAATTTTGCGACACATAATTCAAAATCAATAGTCATTTATTCAGTTTAGGCCCCGATAAGGCACTTATGAACGTTAATTTGTTACATACAGTTGAATTTACCACCAGTTCGAAATACACTTAAACTGAGAAGACTTCGGCAAGATTTAATTAATTAACTTTTATAATTATTAAAATTAAAGAAATAACCCAAACCGACGATCAACGCTGTATGCCTACTTCGTAAGTCTTTAATCTGTGCTACTGCGCTTACCTTGGTTTAGTTTAAGACTGCGTATAAAGCAAAATAACAATCGTAGAATTGAAATTTAACCAAGTAAATAGTATTTACATGAAAAAATATTTTTATATGGGTATTATATACGCGAGGGTTCTCTCTGAGCAAAAACATAATGGAATGAAATTTCCTCGATAGAAAAAAATCACAAAGCTACCTCTAATAATAACGAATTTTCGGTTTTATTCGTTCATGGTGTATCTAATTAAGACAAAAATTCGATAAATAATATCACTAACATATGACCTAGGGCTGCTACTAACGATTTTTTAAAATATTCTATACTTTACGAGTTATTAAGATAAAAAGCGCTTAGTTTATTTTTGTTCCGCGGAACACGCTATCTCCATCTCATCTGCACGCGAAGATTAGACATAAGTTTGTTTCATCTGACATTGCCATATTTTTCTGGCTTGGTACGCACTCTTAAAGATGATTTCTATTTTTTTTAAGCATAGAATTCACTTAAAATTCAAACGCTGAGGCATCTAAAGTCATGTAACTTCTGAATTAATGTTATGAGTTTTCATTACGAAGTCATATATTATAGCAGTATCCTATATAACACATGAATATTATTTCTAATTTTTGTATTCCAATCAGTGGTAAACGAATACTATGAGAATTGACAATATAGGTCAAGGAACTACTCAAGGAACAATAAACCTTAGTTACTCCGACCGTATCTAGCAAATTATTTAATTTGTTCTTGAATTGCTCTTATCGATTTATAGAATAAACGATGAAATAGATCCTTAAGCAATCAGTATAAAAAGACTTGAACTGACTGACTAATGTATTAACGCACATCCTAAACCTCTGGAAGAGAAACTTGAAATTTTGAATAGATTCCCTTTTATAGCGTTCACTTCCACTAATAAAATAATTAAGTAAATTCCACACCGAAAGGATAAAAATAGTTAAAATGGAAAACTAGTTTTGATTATCTAAAGATTATCTAAGTCTTAAGTCAAAGCCATTTAGTAAATTTGAGCCCTAGGGGGCTACTTAGTCAAAGCCATTTATTAAATTTAGGCCCTATTGTGCCTAGTGTACTTATGAAGGTCAAAGCTCCCACCTAACATCAAAGAAAAGTAAAATTCAACATCCATATAAAATGGAACTTTATCAATGAAATTAAGAAGTGAAGGCTATTCCGGAGCCAATAAGCAGTAATCAACACTCAATACGTTTTACAGGCACGCCATTCAATTGGAAGTATTGGAACGTTATGACTTTAAACGGGGTGCTCGTGACTTGACTAACATAGTATTCTTTAATAAATCTAAGTCGACGGTTTTTTTTTACTCTTAAAAAATAATTAACTTCACTAAAGGCGAAGACAGCTCAGTGGTAGTGATGTTGAGTATCGTGGCGAAAGTCGTGGGTTTGAATCCTATATCAGTATCGGATTCAAACCCACTTAAGTGCAGAAAACACCGTGAAGGAACCAAAGCAAGGTGATAGGGTACATTACTATGGGTACATTTTACTACCGGCCTGACTGGCTACCATATGTCGCCAAGCACCTCTCGATGTATTTCAACAGCTGCACATGAGAGCCGTTCTCTTCCAGACTTCGGGTGTTTACTTATATGTGTTTATATTCAGTCATATGGTCATTCGCAGGTAAAAAATCGTATTGCAAATGAAAATTTGAAATGGGTATGTAGGTAAATAAATCATTTCAAAATTAAGAAGATTGTTTAGTTCATACAAGCGTAAAGTATAACTTTTATCGTATAAATCAATTTGTAATGGCTTTGTTGATGATTCTAAAAAAACTGATACAGCAATGAATATCTAATGATTCATGCAAATCGCTTGGTGACACCGTTTCGAAAATGCGCAGTAGCTGCCACAAATCGCTTTACAACAATATCCGTCGTGACAAACAATATTATCATAAATTAAGCTATTCAGAGGAAAGTCTAACAAAGCGGATTAACTTCAAGATGGTCCTAAGACAACAACTTAGTTGGGTGTCCTTGTTACCCTCGGCTCGAAACTATAAAACTTTGCGAAGTCCCGCGAAAGGAAAACAAAAGTCAAGTATCTTTTTAATCTTCTTTCTACTTCTTTAGTTGGCTTTTCATTTACTGAAATCTTATTTTTATAAATTGAAGTGATGATAGCCCGTAGTAACGAAAATTTGAATCCTAGACTGAGCTTGAGCTGAGGTGAAGGAAATTTTTGTGAGAAAACCATTAAATTTTGGTACAGTATAATACGTGCCACTAAAGATGATACTTGACACACCACGTGACGTCTGAAGTCGTTGATCATGACATCTCTTTAGTGGTATGAGGTCTGGAAGGGACCGGGTACCATCGGGGCGTCACGGTGGAAAGAGTGCGCTCGTCATGTCTCAGCTTTCATGGCCCGTATTATACATTGCAGGACTCTCCTGGCTGGCTTACCACCTTCAAGTTGGAAATCTGTCACCAAATATCGGTATGTTCTTGACGGTTAGTTTAAAAAGATTTTGCCGTCATATTGGTCATATGGCTAATCCTCAGCTCCTAAAAAGCTGTAACTTTTTGCTGTTATTACTTAGGTATGGATGGTGATTTGGATCAGCATTGTGACGGTATTTATCTTGAAAGGAATTCTTCAAAGGATACCAAGGACAGGCCCGCTTTTCAGATAAGCTAAAAACGTGGCGGAAATATAGTATGTGGAAACCCTTGGGCATACGTTGTAATTTTTTTACTACAGAAAGGTCTACTACAAAAAACGATACAAATTAGTCCGACCGTCGTTGTCAAATAAAAACCAATAGAATTGCAGCAAAACTGACGAGACGTAAATTTTATGCAATTCTATTGGCTAATTGATTGACAACGATGATCGGACTATCGTGTTTTGTTTTTCGTAGTAGGGCCTCAGATACGTGGTCGGTACTCTTTTTAACCGACTTCAAAAAAAGGAGGAGGTTCTCAATTCGACTGTTTTTTTTTTCTTTTTTTATGTTTGTTACCTCATAACTCCGTCATTTATCAACCGATTTGGAAAATTCTTTTTTTATTTGAAAGGGTACACTTCTCGTTTGGTCCCATTGTTATCAGATCAGGATTTGATTACTTTTTAGTGTACTTTGAAGTCGGTTTAAGTTTTTTGTAAAACAGTCCAATTATTATTTTGTTACATTTAATCGCTTGGCTCGCGGTTAAAAATATAACAATGACATCAGTTGTTATAATAGGACGCGCGTCCCTCGCGAGAACCAACGGGAGGAACCAGGGATATATTTTATTATTTCAAAGTCAAAGTCATGTCCTAATTCTGCTCCATTGATGTAAAATAGTTTCGTGAAAGTAATTCCGAAAGCACAAAATCCTTAAGCATTCAAATTAAAACTCACAACAATAGTTTAAATGGACAACCCTGACAAATTTCTAAACTTTCCACCCCACTTTATAAAACATCTAACTACCCACAACTCCCCTCTGTTGTTTTTCAACGTTGGTCTGTCGATAATTCGATTATTTTATTGTTTTATGAGCAATATTTGCAAACTGTTATTCTTTATTCAGTTTTGTTTTACACTGTTTAAATGGGAATGGTAGCATAGATCTACTGGTTATTTAGTGGTCGTTTTAATCAGTGCTATCCTGAAATATACGCAGTTGCCTTTTTCGATACACCTTAATTAAAATATTTAATTTGTTATTTACTTTACCATTTCTTGTATTTCGTGTCTCAATAAATTTATTCTTATTCTTATTCAGTTGAATATTTGCATTCGATTTCAGCGAGAGGTTATCGATTTTAATAAATGTTATGATAGGGTTGAAATTGCAGTATCGATCAATTTATAGATACTGAAAATTCAACCCTCAATGAATTCAATGAGGTGAAATATATCTCTTGAGGATGAATTATATTGAAAATATCTAGAAGAAGATTTTACCAGTGTTCCCGAGGGATATTATGTCTATCCGGGATAAAATCTATCCTTTACTTTAATAGAATAGCCTTCTCATACATTTTCTCCATAACAGGACTCAAGTGGTAGTGGGAGATGGGGGAACACTAATTCAGTTCCACTTTCAACTATCATGGGGGTAGCGCAGGGTTCAGCGGTATCAAATATATTATTTTCACTTTTATTGAACGACCTTCCAGACTCTGTGGATACTGGAGAAATATTCGTGTATGCGGATGACGTAGCATCAGTCATCTGCTTCCCAAGTCTAGATCTGCTCGAGCAGAGAGTGAATGAAGCAGCAAACCAAATAGCTACGTGGTTTAACCACAACGGCCTGGTACTCAATACCCAAAAGACCAACTTCATGCAGTTCTCGTTAACTGGACAACGCGACGGTATAGAAGACTTTGTGATGGCGTGACTATAAACATTACTAAAACCTCATGTAATTACCATTACCATTTAACATTAAGAGGTAGTTTCACCTCACAAAGTTACCCAAGCTCCAAGTTACAAGGTTGGCGAAATTCGTATACTTAATGTACTCTAATGAAGTTTTAATAATTCACATTGAAACACGAAGTACTCGCCTGTTAACTTGCGCCGGGAGAATTCAACGTAATTGTCAGAATTTATAATTAGCGAAATATTTAGAAAGTTGATACATAATATGGTTAATTCAGTTTAACTTGTCGGTAAACAAGCGTACGGTCCGCCTGATGGTAAGTGGTTCCCGTAGCCATATGGACGCTTACACCACACTGGGTATCACGCGTTACCAACCCTTCCCCTTCCCAATGAGCATCGGTGACTTTACTCACGCTTAGGAATACTATATAAAGTTATTTGACTGCGGTATTCTGTGAGGTGGAGGTACTTCCCCATTTTAATTCATTTCCCCCCTTAGGGGTTAAAATTAGTTTTTTTTCCTTAGTATGTATTAATAGTAGGCATTACCTAAGCTATTTACGGAAACACTGTGCAAAATTTCAAAGTTCTGTCAATTAGAATCTAACGACTCATTAATATATCGCCATCTTTGTTTTTTTATTTAAAAACAACTAGCTGTCCCCCGCGGTTTCATCCGCGATCTCGGGATAATAAGTAGCCTATGTCCTTCTCCATACCATAGGTTATCTGCATGACAAATTTCATGATGATTCATTGAATAGTTGAGGCGTAAAGGTGTAACAAACAAACAAACAAAGTCACTTTTTCATTTATAATAGTTAGGAAGGATAGGATAGAATCACCGACGCTCATCGAGCTATTCATAAATTCCAATTTCAAAAAATATTTATTCATATAGTCTTCCTAAATATTCATTAAAAGTCTGCCCATATCATGTACCCGTTTCGGAAGGTTGCACTTGCTGAGAAGAGCCAGCAATAATAACAATTAATATTTTCAAAACAAGCTAATCTAATAAAAAATCATAACCAATAATCATGATTTTGAATTTTTATTTGCTTTTTTGGCTTCACTTCTTGTTCCGCGCGCTCCAATGCCTTTTATTCTGTAATCTGTGAGAGCTATTTATATATTTCTTATCTATATATATAAAATTCAAAGTCCTGACAGACTGACTGACTGATATATCAACGCACAGCCTGAACCGCTGGTCCTAGAGACATTAAATTTGGAGAGTGTATTCTTTGTGAAGAGTAGGTATCCACTAAGAAAGGGTTTTTCGAAATTTCACCCGTAAGGGGGTAAAATAGGGGATGAAAGTTTGTATGAAAGTCCGTCAGTTTCGAAGTTAGGATCTTCAAATTTTGTGTTTTGGGTTAAGATTAAAAATAATGTATACGTGTCTCGGCGTTTTTAATAATTCCACTCTCGAAGCGGGATGAAGTTGTTTTGTTTTGTTTTATTGTTGTAGAAAAATATGTCATTTGTTTCCTGAAGGCTGAAGGCCACGCGGGCGAAACCGCGAGCAGAACCTAGTCGTAGATAAATTGTTACAGAGAATTCTGAATAATACATTTTTCAAAGGATTTTTCTAAATAATTATACGAAATCAGAGCTTGAATATCACTGAAATAAATATCGTATAGATATATACTTATAAAAACATAATAGCTAAAGCTACTAGTGACCTGGATTATTCTCATTAATTCAATTATTCTTGGAATAAGCAATTGCTGCTACATATTGTAATAATTGAACTAAAATCCAGAACAATTTTTTATTCACTTTTAGCTTTTTACAAAGAACTGCATTCTTTCATGACTGAAAAACGCTCTAGATAAATTATGTATAATTATTTTTACGTAACCGATATAGCTTCTTTTTCTGTTACTCGTTAAGAATTTAAAACGAATAGAGGTCATATAGAAAGGCCCTGAAATAACATGAAACATTCTTAAAAAATGTACGCGTATAAATCCTCAAATTGAAATTTCTTTTTTATCTATTAATATACTGAATTGAAACAAATAAGAGTTCAAATTTCGTATTGGATTCCACTAGAGGTTAAAAAAATGCAGACCTTTATCGTTGGTTTGATTGTAAAACGATAACCGTCCAGGCATTTT
This sequence comes from Polyploca ridens, assembly GCA_951394255.1. Classification (NCBI taxonomy): domain Eukaryota; kingdom Metazoa; phylum Arthropoda; class Insecta; order Lepidoptera; family Drepanidae; genus Polyploca; species Polyploca ridens. The sequence goes on along the minus strand of OX596254.1, from coordinate 3,202,721 downwards.
GTTTTGGTGATAATTGAACCGTGTTATTTTAAGTGGGGAATGAAATAGCCATGTTTTATTTTTATATTTAACGCAAGTGTAGGTTCTGCCATTAAGAGCACTAACGAGGTTGAGGATGCTTGACCAGAAAAAGCGTACTATTTTAATAATTTTATATCGACGAAATGTATACAGTCTATTTTTATACGTTTTATTTAATCATTTAAGTATCTAAACAATTCGGGTTTCACTGCGTATGGAGACTTTGACCAGTGGAGTAGTTTTCCATAGAGGAAAAGCATGTTCAATAGAAAAAGAAAATCGAATTAATTAAAAAATTCTCAGTCAATTATATACGCAGAATCTACTCAGTTTTATATCATTTGTTAAAATTACTTACAACAAAAAAATACGAGTTATGATTAATCGAACGGTTTTCCGTCTTACATTAAACTCCCTCAATTTTCCCCATAGTCCATCGCATAATAAATCAATGCGGGCGCGCTTACATTTCGAACAGAACATCACAAGCAAATGTCTGTCATAGATGTACAAAAAAGTGGACGGAGCGTCGTCTTATACCAGCGAACAATTTTATTAACCCAAAGATCCATCCATTTTGTTTAAAATATATTCCACGAATTCCCCACCACTGACAATGCGCTCTAATTGGCTAAGTCAAGGACACACTAAACATTCAGATGCAGCAATTGGTCGAACCTGTTATTAATCAAAAAATCTGTTAATAATAAAAAAATAATGCTCTCCCAGACAACGTGTTTCCAAACAATTATAACATGGGTCTATTCAAGGCCAGAGTGAACAGGCATCTTATGGGTACGCGCGGTCCACCCTAGACTACATCTTCGCTTACCATCAGGCGGGATTGCGGTCAAGCGCAAGCCTATTAAATATAAAAAAAAAAAAAAAAAATTAATCACTGCAAAAGCACGTACTAGTTGCGGAATTGAATTGCTCAGTATGACTACTCTAAAGAAATTTTTCCTCGATTTCTTAATATTTTCCCCCAAGTGTCCCCAAGTATTCCACCGGACCATCATGGCAATACGCCTCACGCACACATGTACCTACACCATAGTATGCCGAAAGGTTGTCATACCGCATTGAGACGTCGATAGTGACAATAAGGTATCCCACCAAAAACATTTTCATGTAAAATGTTGCCAAGACGAGACCATATGGCTCGCATTGTCAAAAAGTTATTAGATCTCATGTAGAGCCAAGCTTATAACTCTACACGCCCTAACTCTACAAGCCCTAACTTCACAAACTCTACACCTTAGTCAAAATATGTGGCTTGGCCGTTTGTTGTTTGTGTACAAATACAAGCTTTCATACAAAATTTCATGTTTCTAAGACTTCAGGAAGCACCCTAAGAGTTTTGATAATCATCAGTGAGTCAGTGACGAAATCGGGGTTTTTTAGATATCAATAAAATCTAAAGTATAAGAGCTATGTTATTGTAACTTAATACGTTTAATAAGTTTACTATTGACATCATATCCCAAGAATTTTGTTTATCTGGTATAATCCAAACCTAAGTTATGAGGGTTCAAAAAAACGACGAAGTGCTTCGAGAAAAGGTAGATGATGCCTTGCGCTTCGTTTGGCTCATCTTGACAGATCACTTGTACTCACACTGTATATTTCGTATAAGGCGATGTTCTGTCCAGAAATGTTTGTACGTCTATGGTCGGTTTAATAAAATCCATCACAATATTGCTCAATGAATTCACTCGCCTACCAGCCATTGATGGTAAAAGCATTGTCATGTACATTTATAGGGAATAATTTGGTTTCTCTAACGGATAGGTACTAAAGGATATCTCGGCTATTATTCCGTAATAATTAATATTTATAACCATAAATCCTAAATCAACATTTGGATAAGGTGAGGTATTCCACGAATGAGAAGTCAATGTCAGTTCAAACTATGTTAATCGACTAATGAATGTACTGTTTGAAATGGGTAATTTCAATTGAAGGATATTATGGGCAGATTATTCATTACATAATTTATATCATAAATCTGACAAGCAGGATGACGGTCCTAATGGTGGAAGGATCAGGATGTGGTCACCGTCGCCAATGGACATTAGCAATTTATTAAAAAATCAGGTGGTCTTCCGGAAAAGATTTTATGAAAACTACTCAGTAGTACTCAGATTACAGAATAAATGGCAGATAGAGCGCGCGGAACACGGGAGTGGGGCCTATAAAACAAATACAAACTCGAGTCAGTACCAAAGTATTGTAGTCAGTATATTTATTTATGTACTGTAGTCTTTAGTCAAAGTCAAAGCCATTTATTCAATTTAGGCCCCAGAAGGGCACTTATGAAGGTCACATTTACTGAAGTTATCACCGGTTCGGAACTCGGCCTTCAACTGAGAAGAATCCGGCAAGAAACTCAGCAACTTTGGTACCGACTCGAGTTTGTATTTGCTTTTAAACTAGTATTTGCTTTTTTTTTTTTTTACTGTTTATAGGCCTGTGCTTGACCACAATCTCACCATGGTAAGTGACGATGCGGCTGAAGGTGGTAAGCACACAAAGCCTAAAAGGAGCTGGCTCTCTAGTGCAGCTTTCGGAACACACCGAAAGCTGCACTAGAGAGCCTACTTGGCGACAGATTTTCAACTTGAGGATGGTAGCCAGCCAGACGGGTACTATAAAGTACCCTACCACCGTGCTATGGTTTCCTCACGATATTTTCCTTCACCGAAAGCTCAAGCTCATTGTAGGATTCGAACCCGGGACCTTCGTCTCGGTATCCGACGTCATTACCACTGAGCTATCATCGCCTTAACTTTATTGGCTACTACTTTTGCTTTATTGGCCTCACTCCTACGCTCCATACTGCCTTTTATTCTGTAATCAGGAAAAAACTAATGAGGTTGGCTTACTTTCGGTTTTTGCAGACTATAGATGTATTTCGACACATAGGGGGTATGTGTACAAAAGATCATCTAAAGCAAGTTTAGTAAAACCAGTCACTTTCTAACGTCATATTATAAAAGAGACTCATTTAAACCCTGGGTTTGTTTTAAACCATGTTAAGGGGGATAAAGTCACCATTGTCACCTTTAGTCACTAAACAAAAGTATATTCTGATGTATTTATTGTAATTTTTTTACATTCTAAAAAGACCACAATTTTTTAATGAAAACTCATCAAACATGTTATAGAAGTAAATATTATCGCTTAGTGGTTCATAAATTTGGGTTTTTATATGTAAGAAATAATATTATAATTTTCAATTTACTTTGCTCCAGGAAATATTAATGAATTGTGTAAAAAACAAATGCGGTGGGTGTGATTTACTTAAGGTTTTCCAGAAATAACATTAGAAAATCAGATTACGTTTCTTTGTTGGAAGTTACCTGTCTACGGTATTTTCGACACAACGTAAGCGTAAAGATTGGACCGAGCTTTTTTTATTAGCTAATATTCACACAAAATGAATGCCTAATGTTGGCGCTACAGTATCGCGTCATCGATGTGGCCTCTGATTGGCTAGCGATGACGTGATGAAGGCGCGGGAGTGGGGCTCCTGTTAGTTTTTTCGCAATCCGCAACGTCATCACGCACTGATGTATGAACGTCACACATTTTGTAATAATTTGGAAAAAGTCTGCAATTATTAACTACCCAGCTCCTCAAGTACCTATAAAAGAAATAGACGCAACACCTAAATAAGTTTTCGAAATAATTATGTAAGAATCAGTGTGTTATTGATTCTGTACCTAGCTTACAATGAGTGTGTTATTGATTCTGTACCTAGCTTACAATGAGTGTGTTATTGATTCTGTACCTAGCTTACAATGAGTGTGTTATTGATTCTGTACCTAGCTTACAATGAGTATGTTATTGATTCTGTACCTAGCTTACAATGAGTGTGTTATTGATTCTGTACCTAGCTTACAATGAGTGTGTTATTGATTCTGTACCTAGCTTACAATGAGTATGTTATTGATTCTGTACCTAGCTTACAATGAGTGTGTTATTGATTCTGTACCTAGCTTACAATGAGTATGTTATTGATTCTGTACCTAGCTTACAATGAGTGTGTTATTGATTCTGTACCTAGCTTACAATGAGTGTGTTATTGATTCTGTACCTAGCTTACAATGAGTATGTTATTGATTCTGTACCTAGCTTACAATGAGTGTGTTATTGATTCTGTACCTAGCTTACAATGAGTGTGTTATTGATTCTGTACCTAGTTTACAATCAGTGTGGATTCTGTACCTAGTTTACAAAATAACAAAATTCACCCTCTCTCTTTAAAAAAAAATAAGAAAATGAGATAGGAAATCTTGCGACAAAATTAGTCCTTGGTTGTTCCAACGTGATATATTATTAGGCCATAATTTTTGACCAAGTTGTAGGGCTTGTAGAGTTAGGGGCTTGGCTCTTCACAAGATCTGTCCCCCTAAAAAGAATTTACGGCAGATCTTATGCAATTCATCAATTCCGAATCTTTTATTGAATTGAATTGTATATAATGAGTGATTAGTATACCAAAAAATATTGAAATTACGTAGGATCGGACGAGAATTCGAAAAAATGAATTGCGTTAGCAATATTGCTTTAGCAATATTGCTTTAGCTTCCTTTTTAGCCCCCCTGATAACTTTTCAACAGTGAAAGCGATATGAGCTTGTGAGTAAGCTACCAATTTTACATGAAATGTTTTTTGGTGGGATTTAATTTCATAAGTCACGACTATTTCCCCACAAGTGACAATTTGAGCGCTTTAAATATTATCTATACATCTAATATGTACTATAGAGATTTTCATTAGTGTTTCACGACATAATCAGCACCACTTTGGTAGAAAAAATCTAAACAATTCGCAAAAGTCAACAAAACAAACAGTATTTATGGTGCATAGCGTTCTTGCAGAGGTAGTGGGTAAAAAACACTGTGGGTGGCAGGATTGGCAGGCATGAAATGGATGAAGAGAGATTAATGCAGACTCTGATAGATGCATCTAAACAACATTCACGTCGACAATTTGCTTTTATAAATTAGTGCTGCATAGCAATTACTTACACTAGAGTACACAAAACTAACCTAGTCTCAGATATACCAACCTAACTATGAGCTTTTGCTCTGATTGCCTTGTTATTAGAACATATCTAGGAAATGGGTCCCATATTAGTGATTGCAACTCTACCTATTAACTACTAACCCCCTTACTCATAAAACGTTATTTAACTAATAAGCTGATTAAGTGGTCACTAACGTCAAATTGTTTGACAATGACAGCAAGGTGACGTTATTTATTTGACCATTTATTCAGTAGATTTAGTTAAATAGCGTTTATGAGTACAGTAGTACCCAACTAATATGGCTTACCGATATACCTGCGTAGAAGGTACATTTTCAAAGCGCGGGAAACGCTATTGGTCACCAGCTGCCGCCATGTTAGCGCGCGCCGTGCGGATGGGCGTGACTTGCGAGAGAGACGGAACCAACAGCTGCAGTGTATTATGAACCTTATAGTAGTGATCTAAGGTTGATTGTAATTTAAGCATTCTTTCGTTGATCTTCGGGGCCATACTTTCTTTTCTGTGCGAACGAAGATTCACGACGCGCAATATCAGTTGGGTAATACTGTAAGGCCGTATGTATTTTATTAGACCAAGTTCAGAATTTAACTCTTAATTGTAAAACGAACTAAAATTATTCTTACTTTTAGTAGTCTATTCTTATTCTTAGTTCTACACCGCACACTAACGTGTTAAAGTAATTCATTCAACGTTAGCTGGAAGCGGTTCATGAATAAATTATTACAAGGAGTTGAACTATATTTCAGGGCCCTGCAGACATAAAATGTGGCCCCGTATTATTGGTATAAGTGTAGCTATTGATCGTTATACTGAAAGTAGTAAATAATGTATGTTTTCTGAGTGATTGGGATAGAAAAGTATTTGCGTTACAAGATTGACGCGTCTTTTGACGATACTATTTATTTTCTCTTCATATAACTTTATTTATATTATAATAGGTACAGATCTCAATAATATTTATATTTTTAATATAATTTAGAATGGCTTCAAACTAGGCAGACATAACCTAACCATAACCTTACGGAAACGGGGGTAGCGGAAGGCATAACCTGGCATAACCCGCGCAAAAAAAGGCAGATCCTGTATCTTTATAAACAAACTATCAGTCAAAATACACTTTTTATTGATAAGATGGACTTCTTAAAGATTGAAAGATTCTCTACTGTCCTAGGGATGGGCAGGGAAAGAAAAAAATATGGGAAGAAAAGAAAAATACGGGAAAATACGGGAAAGAATGGAAAAATACGGGTAAATTCCCGGGTTTTTTCCCACCAAATTGGAAATTTACTCGAAGTTGGGTTTATTCCCGGGAACAAACCCAACCGTATACTGTCCTTCATTCCCCAACATCGTCCACAAATGAGCTCGAAACATAATTCCGATACATCTATTGCAAAACTAAACCAAAATAAAAAATCTTTTCGTGTAACATTTTTCTCTCAAGCCTACAATGAAAATTAAAAACGTCCCGACCTTGGCAAACCAGCTCAAAGTTATGACACACTGACACAAGAATATTTCAGAATTTCAGCGGTTATTTCAGACATTGCGGGACACAAACGTCCTCACACACGTAATTGCTGTTGTACAACAACTGGAATTAAATTTACGCTTGAAAATGGCCTGCTGGGAGATATTTTTGAAATGCACACGTGATTTTAATGAAAATCAGTTCTTTTTAAGAGCATTTTATTGATTAAAACTTATTACATTACGATTATTTGTTGATTTACTTACTAAAGATCTATTGAATAATGTTTTTCAACTCACTTGCGAGGAAAAAAAGAGACATATTTTTTAGTAGATTTTTTGATAATCATCAACCACACAATGAGAACGTTACCAAATATGGCGCGCAGGTATTATTTTTTACAGCGATGCGTTGTCAAACTTTTTTACCATTACCTAAGTAAACCTTTCTACATAGAGAAGCGTGTAATGAGTTTGGGTAGGTATATGACACAGGTGCTATAAATTAGTCTATTCTATACGATACTCGTGACCTAAATCTATTATTGCACGGCGAAGTTATAAGAGCACACGTAACGTAACATACAATTCTGCTGTGAAATAATTGGACTGTTTTATAAAAAACTTAAACCGACTTCAAAGTACACTAAGAAGTAATCAAATCTGATGGAACCAAACGGGAAGTGTACCCTTTCAAATAAAAAAAGAATTTTCCAAATCGGTTAATAAATGACGTGGAGTTAGGTAACAAACAAAAAAACTTGAATTGAGAACCTCCTCCTTTTTTTGAAGTCGGTTAAAAATAGGGCTAACTAATTAACATTATAAAAAAATATTAAGAAGGACAGAATTTGGGTATGCATATCCCAATCCTAACATCCTAATTAATATTATAAATGCGAATGTGAGTTTGTTTGTTTGTTACACCTTCACGCCTCAACTACTTAACGGATCATCATGAAATTGGGCATGCAGATAGCCTATGGTATGGAGAAGGACATAGGATACGTTTTATCCTGGGAACGCGGGTGAAACCGTGGGGGACAGCCAGTTGATCAATAAAACTACATTATAATATAGCTATCCGTCTATCTAGATATATCTCATTAAGTACCTCCTTTTATGAACTTAGGTTTAGTTTAAAATATTACTAAACTAACTAATGCTATAAGCGTATAGTGCGTAAATAATGTGAAAAGTCAAAGAAATAAAAGCGCGCTGACAACAAAACGCACTGACGAAAGTTTTCGTGAATGAGGTTTCGTAACATTTACAATAGTTGTAATTTCTGCATTTCTGTTGCTGTAATGTTGAGTTTATTTATGTAAGGTACCCCCATCGTGAAAATGATGACTCCATTTATCTAAACGTCTTGCTTCATAAGCTTTTTATATTTTTTAGAGGAAATTGAACTCTGTTCTGTTTTTATAAACACGTGCTTGAAAGTATTTTGTATTAAGTATTGAATAAGTCAATTCGCAGTTCCTAGAATTTATTTTTATAATATTAAAGTAAATAATTAGTTAAGGTAAGGGCGCCCATAAAAAAAAAACTAGAAATATTTTCAATAATCACCCAAACGCTATGACAAACGAGAGAGCTCAGAGCATAGTCATAGACTAATAATGTCTTTAAAAAAAAGTAAACAATTATGACGTCACTCTCCGCATGTCCAATTGAATCTTGACTTCACTATAATTTTACGTTTACGTGCTATACAAAATAGTAGCTATCTCAAAGGATAAATGTCGAAATTTCGTTGCGTCAACGGATGAATTTATTTTGGCTGTTCAGAAGCGCCGTGTGTCCGTTGTCAACGTTCGATGACCTATTTCGTTTCTATTTCGGTGAAGATCGAGGGATCACACTTGGCTGAATGCGCGGTTTCCTATGCCTAAAAAAAAGTACGCCCGGTGACACATGCGCCTCTTAATTTATCTTGGATCAGAGTATTTAATTAAGCGGGGAAAAAATAGATCGTCTTTATTTAGAACACTTCAAAGTGAAACGGATCGTGAATGCAATTTAATGGAAATATTGGAATCGCTTGTCGATTGTAACAAGTTTCCGATATCGAAAGGATTTCTCAAGTCTTTCGAATTGTGAAAGGATGATATTTGAAAAAAAAAATTACAAGTAAACAAATATTTTAAGAGGACTCAATTCGTCATACTTTTCATACAAAACCCCTGTACTTATTATGGCGTTGTTAAACATTTTTCGTTAGATATTTTGAACAAATTAGTATCTTGTGTACTATATCTAGCCTTGTATCTTGGCGTAATTTAAAAAAAGTGTGAAACAAATTCAGTCAAAGCCTCCGAAAACAGCGTTTTTGCCTGAACTTTGGCCATATCTAATGTACCTATAAATTGTAAAAGTAAAGAAAACATTAAGATACCTGGCTTGCAAATGTATTGGAGATTCTAAATAACTAACTTTTTTTTCACAAACTTGTAAGATTTTTTCTCAAGAAGTATACTCCTGGAACAAGTTTTATGAATGCGAAATCATGAATGACGACCTAGCGAAGCGGCCGCGAGTGATCAGCGGAATTTACCGACTGATAACCGACGGCTCTGATGCTATCTCTCTTTATTCGCAGTCAAACATTACGTTGGATGAAACAACAAGCTTTTAGACTATGCTCGCGTTGAAGTTGCGCCGGCCACAGAGGGCCGCCTTAAGTAAGGAAATGACGAAATTTAAAAATAAAATAAAATTTTAATTTGTTTCGGCTCTACAAAACGGCTGAACCGATTTTGACAGGAATTTCACTGGCAGATAGCTTATGATATACGGAGTAACTTAGGTTACTTTTATTTTTGAATAATAATTAGGACAAATCACGCGCAAGACGCGGGTCAGCTATTATTTTATAAATCCACACTTTGTTTTTTTTTATACGACGAAATCAGTAAACTAGGTTTACCAGCCTGATGGTAAGCGGTTACCTACCGTAGCCATATTAGACGCTTGCAACACACGGGGCGTCACTCACGCGTTACCGACGTCCCCCTCCCCAATGAAACGACCCCTGGTTGTTTTTTGTTATGCAACAATTATTCTCAATCCCAACTATTATTATAATTATACGTAAATGATAAAACCAGGTCAGTACAACCATCAACAAAAGTAGGTAACAGACATCACTTCAAGCCCGCGGTTTTTCACTTGTTAACCTATATTTTTGCCGAGTGTACTCCATATTTCAGCGGCAGTAACCCGTTGGTAGATCGTTGAGTATAAATCAGCAATGTAACTGCGTGTGCTCATACGATTTTTAATGGTGATCGCGTTTGCTGGTGCATTTTATTCGGACGTACCTCTTGAAATTCCATTTTTTATTATTTTCAGAGTATGTTACTGTTACTTTATAATCGTATTCTGTAATGTTTCTGATTCCATCAAATGACACTTCATTTGATGGAATCGTCATTTGATGGAATCAGAAACATTATAAGTTTGCTGCTGTTCCATAGAAATATGTAAATTCAAGCAAATGTATAAGTCTTTTCATCGGAAAATTAACAGTACTGAATAATACAAAAGTTTTTTTGATTTAATAATATATTAATTAATCTTTCAATTTGGCATGTATTGAAATAGCTGTTTGAGCGAAAACAGCGTTTTAAGGATAAAAAGCTTGCTGAAAATTCTTTATAATCACTTCGGCGAACTTAGCCCTTTTATTTTCAGAGCATTCTTTCTTAGCGGATGCTTCTAACTTATATGAAACTTACGTGTTAAATTTCAAGTTCCTAGGATTGAGTGAGTGAGAGTGATTGTTTACTATATTTCGCTATATATAGATAACCCTATTTATATGACTGCTGTGTAAGTACTTTCAGACTTAAAGAAAGTGTTTTGTTTACAGTTCAGAATAAAATTTCATGACAAGAATACCTTTCTGACGTGTCAAAAGCGACGTGCCAAATAAATATTAGCTCTTACTGGAGTGTGGCGTAAGGTATACGCGAAAGAATAGAAGGTTCCTAATACTCTATTTTATTAAATGACTTCAAAAATGGAAGACTTTTAATAATTAGATTTTTTTATAAATGATGGAAATTCTAATACGCGGCCGGTTCGCAGCCGACCGCAGCAGCAAGCATTACTGATAGTCGTTAAGCTAGTTGGAGGCCTCCTAGGCGGCTTGAAATATCCAAAAGTAGGTGGACCACTAGCTCCATCGATCCGCAGTGGGCACGTGTGGTGGAGTATCTGCCCATTCCCTATCACTCAAATTTGTGAAAGGAGGCCTGTGGGGCCCTGTGCCCAGCAGTGGGACATTAAAGCCTGATGATGATTACAAATACAGTTTTTTATTGCAAATATAATCATTTTTGATTTTGTAATATATGTACCGATTGAATCTGATTGCAACAAAGTTAAGTAATCCACGAACTGCAAATATGGATCAAATCGGACAGTTGTACGTGGGAGGCTACCAAATACTTTTTTCTATCTATGGCTGTTCTTTTTCTGATGGTTTAAAAGTTATAATGAAGTTTCTTTTTCGTTCAAGATTTTGGTAATCAAGCGATTGGCCTGACTAAATAATACGCTATGGGGATCTCATGGAGAATGTACAAATCCAACAAACTAAACTAAACAGGTGACTAAGGCACTGATCCCACAGAGATAGTTCTAGAGTTCTGCGTTAAGAGTTTCACGTTCACTGTAATATATGCGGCGCGCCTTTGAAAGTAAAAAAAGTGTATTACTTGTGATCGGTAGCGAATACTGCTAGACTCTAGAGCTCTAGACTGCTTGCTGTGTGTACAATAGTGAATGCGTAACGCAGAACTTTGGACGCAGAACTCTAGAACTCTCTCTGTGAGATCGGCGCTTAAGCTCTCGATTTTAAGTTTTCTAATAAGTTCGTTAATAAAATCTTACTAAAAACCTTTGATCATGCCACCGCTAGCGCGTGTCACATAAGCCATTCACTTGTCTCGTTTAACATCCAGCTAAGCAGCTCTCACTTTGACGTTAACTTGAGTAACACTTACACGTTGGCATTTTAACACTTTCTGAGGGAAACCTAAACCCTCTGAGCTTTACTAGACTTGGTTTAATTCATCTCATAGTAAAAGAGAGAGATAGTTTAAAGAATTTGCTTTGGAACTGAACTGAACCTGATACTAAAACATCATCAATCACTGCTGAGTACGGGCCTCTTTTCACAAATGAGGGTGAAAGGGAATGGGCAGATACACCACCAGGCATGCCCTGCCATGCAGGTTAGTGGTCAACCTACTGTTGGAGTTTTCAAGTCGTCTAATAGGCCTCCAACTTTACGACTATCAAAAGAAAGTGATAGCCAACGGCTTTGCGGAGCACGGAAAACGCTCCAGTTGAAATACCATTAGACGGTCACCCACCCGGATACCGTCCACAACGGTGATAACTTAACTTTGCCGATCGATTAAGAACGGCTAATCAAGCTACACCACGAGCGCTTATGGTAAATTGCTATATAAATCTAACATATATTTGAAGGATTTTAATCGAGCACGATAAAAAGCTTGAAATTGCTAAGCGATTCCTTTCCTTCCGTTCCTTCTTTAAAATCTGCTTCTTTTGATTTCAGAATTACTTCTACTTTCAGAAACCAATTTAGGTTTCCAAAAGATGACATCTGGAACTATCTACTTTGTATAGAAGGATGATCTTGAAAAAAGAACGAAAACAAGAAAAATCCTTGTAGAGAATTTATTTATTTATTTTATTTATTTATTTAGACACATAACAGAATACAACCAAAAATGATTACAGAATTGTTCGCATTATATTATAAACTAGGTTACATTCCAAAAGCATGTGCCCTTTACATGGTAAATAACAAACATTTGTTACGTTACAAGTACAATAAAATTGAGAAGATGATTAAAAAAATATAAAAAGTTTTGTTAAAAATTTCATTTTAATATAATACAATACAAAGATAAGGAAAAAACAACCAACAACGCAACTCACCTAATTTACAAAAATAATTTTCTTAACACAATTTTTGAAAATGGTGGGTCTTATGTTCAAAATATCCAGAGTATCGTGCTCAGCAGCCAGGTCATTGTACAAGCGACACATTCTTACAATGGGATTATAGTAGGAGGTATTGTTTTTAAAAACTCGAAGTGCAAACATGTTTGGATTACGCGTCCTGTATTTGATATTAAAGTTAATTAGAGCAAGTAAATCCGGAGAGTCAATAAGAGAATGAATTATTTTATGGAGGAAAACAAGATCCATAAATTTGCGCCTCAGTTCGAGTGTCTGAACTCCAAACTTCATCAGTCTATCACGGTAGGAGGAAAGCATGCGGCCATATCCGCAGCGATAGCTCAATATCTTGAGGAACCTACGCTGTACGCTTTCTATTCGATCAGAGTGGACCGAGTAAAAGGGAGACCAAATGACAGCACCATATTCCAAAGAAGTTTTGACAAGGCTAGAATAAAGAAGAAGCAAGCTTTTTGGATTCTTGAATGGTTTCGTGATTCTGAGTAAAAAGCCAAGCAACTGATTGGCTTTAGTAACCATGTAGTCATAATGATTACGGAATGTTAATTGACTGTCAAATACAACACCGAGATCTTTAACAGTATTACTTCGTTCAAGGGTTTGATTATTGATGTTATATTGAGCCAAAATTTTATTATGCTTGCGAGTGAAGGATATGATAAAGCATTTTTGCACATTCAGAACCATGTTGTTATTTTTGCACCATTCAGATATCCTATCAATATCACACTGAAGCCTATGGGAATCACTCAGGTTGTTGACTGTAGTATATACCTTTAAGTCATCAGCGTAGAGAAGGCATGGGCAGGTTAACTGGCTTATGAGGTCATTTATGAAAATATTAAATAATAAAGGACCCAGATGGGATCCTTGTGGGACTCCAGATGTTACATCTATTGGTGATGATAGAAATCCCTTCACCGCTACTAATTGAGTTATCCGTGTAAGGTAAGAGCTTATCCAACGTAGAAGATTTCCATGGATTCCAAATAATGTGAGTTTTTTACACAGTAATGAATGATTAACTTTATCGAAAGCTTTACAAAAATCAGTGTAAATGGAGTCAACTTGCTGCTTCTTAGCGAAAGCCGTGCACAAATAATTTTTGTAGACAAGCAAATTACTGACAGTCGATCTTTGTCTCATAAATCCGTGTTGACTGGTCGACAAAAAAGGTGCAACATGACTATAGAGGACTTCATAAACAAGCAATTCAAACAACTTAGCAATGGATGACAAGATACTGATTGGTCGGTAATTCTCACAACGTGATTTATCGCCAGACTTGTGAATGGGTATAATGTACGCGTTCTTCCAGTAAGATGGAAAGATACCTGCGGTAAGCGATTTGTTGAAAAGTAATTGTAAAGGCTGACTAAGTTCACTAGCGCATGATTTTAAGAAACGAGGTGGAATTCCGTCAGGCCCGGCACCCTTTGTAATGTCTAAATGTTTGAGTTTAGAGAAAATATCCTCTCGCCTTATATAAACCCCTGATAGAGTATGATTACAGCTCGTAGAAGGTATCTCTTCATCACCGGTCGTTGTGCTGTTGAACACAGTGCCGAAGAAATCTGAGAACAATTCGCACACGCCCATTCCATCTGAAGAAGTCTTGTTACCAAGCTTCATTGTCTGAGGAATCGCAGAGCTACCTCTTTTTGAGTTGACATAGGTCCAAAATGATTTTATGCTATTGTCTAGACTATTTTCAATAGACGATATGAATGAGTTGTAGCTTGACTTAAGAAGAGCCTTGCATCGTCTGCGTAACAAGGAGAATGTGTCATAATCTCTAGGATTTCCAAATTTTTTGTACAGCTTATGGTATTTATGTTTTTCTTGCAAACATTTTTTAAGGGCCGTGTTAAACCACATAGGATACTCATGGCGATCAGTTCTGACTAAGGGTGTATGTTTATTAATGATATTTTTTATTGTTGTGTAAAAAAGTTCAATATCTTGATTCACATCATTTGAACACGCTAGAGTCTGCCAGTCCACTTTACCAAGTTCTGACTTCAGTGCAGGAAAGTTACATTTATTAAAATTAGGTCTTTTCTGTCTACTTGGTTTCAATTGCCTACAGACAGTTACAACGCTTAAATCGATAATCAAAGGGGGATGATGGTCGTCCACTTTGCAAAGAGATCCACAACCATACACTTCTAGAGTTTTAATTGTCGTCAGAACCAAGTCCAGGAAACGGTTGTTTTTGTTAGGTATATTGTTAAATTGCATTAAATTACAGAGTGAAATGAATTCAAGGAGCAAGTTGGATTCAGCACCGTATGACTCACTGACAACCAATTCACGAGACAAAGGTGACTTAATCCAAGAAACATGAGGTGTGTTGAAATCACCTAAAAAGATGAATTCATTGTTATCGTCTGCGTTTAATATTATTTTTTGACAACGATTATAAAACTTTGCTCTATCAACAATAGGTGCGTAAGGAGGTATATAACAGACGCATAAATTGATAGTAGAATCGCTTTCTTTAGTTGGCAGGACGCTAATCCAAACATCTTCCGCATCAGTATCCCATGACGACCGACGAATAAAATTAAAGGAATTTTTAATTGCTATAAGAACACCACCACCCTCGCGTTTAGCGCTATTGGTGCTAGAACGGTCTCTACGAACTATGTTATATCTTTTATCAAAAAGCTCGTTGTCAGAAATACCTTCAATCAGGTTTGTTTCTGTTAAACAAATACAATCATAATTACAGTTAAGAACATTAAAATACATCTCGTTTATTTTGGATCTAATACGGTTAACATTTTGATAATATATGATCATGATGAGTAAAATTAGGTACCAAATTTATAGAACCAGATACTAGGTACTTAAAACCTAAACAATAATATACATAAATTATATTATCAACGAAATTAAAGTTTATCTAAAACGTCTTTATTCTTAATGAGTATGGCATTGCTATTATCATCCTTACGCACATACAATCTGCCATATTTCACCCAGACATATTTTATATTTTTTTCTTTGCATACTTTACGGGTTGTAGCATGTAATAGCTTCATGTCAGGCGTTAAATGTTCGCAAACGTAAATCTTTCCACCTGTGAGACCCAGATGATTCGCGTTCAGTGCTTCAGTTGGATGGGCTTTATTATAGCGGTATGCAGCAGACAGGATCTTATCACGTAGTATAGAGGTTGAGAGCGAGACTAGGATGTTACGAGGACGCTCCGATTTATTATTGAGCTTGGCCACACGGCGACAGGCTCTAATCTCTACGTCACTAACAGACAAATTGATGACTTCACATAGCTTCTTAAAGAGTTCAGTAATGTTCTCATTGCGGTTCTCAGGAATCAATTGTAATTCAAGATTCATACTACGTGAGTTTTTTTCCATTATGTTCAGGCGATTATCGAGATTACTTATCTCTGAATTCAATCTTGTGTTTTCGGTTTCAAGTTTCTTTATACTCTTGTTTTTCGCATCAATATCTGATTTCAACGAGGCTTGCTCAGCTCCAATAAAATCAGTAGTAGCAGTAAACTCACCCTTCAATTTGTCAATCGTTGAGCCCATTTCACTGCGTACCAGTACTTTTACCTCTTCCCGGAGTGCTAACTTGAAGCTGGTTGTAAATTCTGATAGTGTGGTTTTGAGTTTTTGATCAAGAAGATCACTGATTTTATTCATGGTGACATCGCTACAAGACGGGGCCACAGAAGTATAATGTGTGCTGGATGACAAAACTGACTGCTCAAGATTTTCGCATGACATATCCATGTAGTCCTCATCTAAGGGCTTTTGAGTTTTCTTCGATGGAGTACTGTGGTTCGATTGTTTACGTTTCGTGACGTTGGTACATGAAGAACATCTCCAGGCAGCAATAAATTCATGGCTCAACTTAAAAAATTGAGCTTTTCTAATATTTAAGCACTCACAATGATACACACCTTTGCAGGAACAACATATCAGGAATTCTGTATGCTTTATATCGTTGTCGCAAATATTACACAACATCGTCGTGTATGAGTGGTGTTACGATTTAGGATGTATCCAATATGAACAAATAATAGTTATCCGTACTCCACCCTGCCTTGAATATAAAATTATTTCGTAAAAAATGGCACAGTTGAGATTTGAACCATGTACCCCGGCGGTAGACTCCGTAGCGTTAACCACTGGGCTGCCTGGCTGATACTATATGTTAGCGAAATTTTCGTACAGTAGCTGCGTGTGATGTTTTGTTGAATTATTAATACATCAGGTAGGTAGTTAAAAATACATTTGTTTACGATGACCGACACATGCACAATATAAATTAATAAATTAATTTATAATATTAACACAGCACCTTCTGATCACTTTAATACTTATATGTTGTGGTTTTTTAACTATCACTTCATTCGATGCCAACAAAAAGTAATTAATTTCACGGAGGAAGCACTTTCAAACTGGATAGCATTGGTTTGCCTTTTTGCTAATTTTATCGATGATTGAAGCAATTATTGCTTAGATAACATTATAGACAAATAGTTGTACCATTTAAAGTACGAAAGTCACTGAATATTATTGAAATTATCACTTTATATATTTTTCCTCGAATTTATTATACGGAGTTGATGTAAGCGTGACAGTAGCTGTCACAATTATATTCAGAATTGCGTTCTTGTTAAAAATATTAATTGATAAAGCAGGTCTAGATATGTATTTGGATTTAAATGAAAACGTTGTCAATTCAAATGTAACCTGCTACTTTAATGTGTCTTGTTTAATTTGTCTTCATATAGGTAGAATACATGAACGTTAAATACATGAGGGTAGAATACATGTAAAACAGTATACATGTCATAATTAGTGAGATAATTTTGCCTCGCTACGCCTGCTTACATTTGCAAATTGGAGACATATAACAGACCTGATAACATGTGTTTTAATAAGTAGGTATATTAAGCCCGCCGTCTTAAAATCGACATACATTAATCCAACAGTAATTAGACAAAGTTAATGCAACACTTAACTTTAATTTAATGTTGATTTCAATATCCCAACAATCTAAAACCAACTATTAGTGCCGATTCTGTTGTAAATCACACTAAACTTATTTTAGTCACATCACATCTCTTTCTTACAAACATTATTGAATAAGGATAGAACATAGCTGTCAAATTAGTCTTTGTCGTCTTCATTTGCGGGTATTTAGACGTAACCGCGATAGATGGCGACAAAAATATTGAAAACAAGCATTGAACTAAAATTTCACATCCTTTTCTTATGTACTTTGTTAGAAAGAGACATAGAGATACTAAATTAGTTTAATTGTAAACAACAGAATCAGCACCATTGTACAGATAAAACAGCTTTAATAGAAACATTACTACATAGCAACGCACTTAACCGAGAAAAATGAACAAAATAAACATAAAAGCGATGTAAGCGCTGAAACCCTAAATTGATATTTCCTAGAGCACTTTATACATTCACCGAGTACGTTTTACAGCTAAAGTCACTTTCAATTTTCAACGTAAAGCGCTTTATGGCGCGCTTCGAGCGTGACGGGCATAAAACCTCAAGAGAGAAAGCCTCGACTTGTCTCTATCTATGTAGAAGCCGCGAGAGATTTACTGATTTTCCAATCCCAATACCATGTCCTTGAACCTTATGGGGCTCACAATAACGTTCATTTTTTTCTCACGAGTATTCAAATGTAAAATTTCATAATCTCCTACAGTTATATCATTTTTTTCTAAGACAGATGTTACCTTGTTGTAAGCGAGCGAGTGTAAAAGTTTTCGTTTTATTTTTTATGAGTTTCACAAATTAGATTGCGAAATGTTTTTTTGCTCGAGCGGAATCAAATATTTGAGTTTCGGGGGAAAATCTGAAGTTTGGAAAAAGGTAAAGTTATGAATTGGTTATGTACTCCATCACTCTCGTTTAGTTTCTATATTATATATTTTAACTAGCTTTATAGCCCGCGACTTCGTCCGCGTAGATTATTTCTTTTTTCAAAATATGAATCATTGTAACAATATAGAGCTTTGTTCATGGCTATTGTCCGCCACTACGTGTGATATTGATAAAAGTTCAGCTAGATTGAGAACTCACATGCGAGGATGCCACATAAAACTGAACCAGTCCTGCCGCAAATCAACTCTAGTAAATTTCAGAGTTTTTCCCTGTAATTTATTAATAGCCATCGCGAAACAAACCATAATTAGGAATTGTTATCTTTTAAATTCAAACGGAAGGTGATTTGGAATCAATGGTATACGCGGCAAGAAGACTGTTTCTCGTCTGACAGAACCAGTACATATTTTGGCCTCAATAACATTGCGGCGGAGAGCTGTAACTTGTAGTCTAGTTCCACAGCACAATTTTGGAGGCCTTATCTCTCTTTCTCTCTATAGTCTTTCCCTCATGTCTGAGGATCGTGGTCAGCATCGGGTTTGCTTCTAGAGCGGATGATCTGCCTCCACCGGTTTCTGTCCAACCCGTCCCTTACGACGGTGTAAAACTTGGAGGACGATGAGTCTTTTACTTGATCGGACCATCTAGTTGGTGAACGACCACGTAGTCGTTTTCCTTCCGTGTTCCCAACTATGATCAGTTTTTCCAAACTTTCATCGCCTTTGCGCACCATGTGGCCGAAATACGAAAGAATACGTTGGTGGCATATGGTGGACAATCGAGTTTTAATTTACAGCTGTGATAGGATTGATGCATTGTTGCGTTTAGCGGTCCAAGGTATTTTCAACATCCGTTTCCAGCACCACATATCGAATGCATCAATCCTTTTTCTTTCTCCAGTACCTATAGTCCACGCTTCCACTCCATACATGAAAATGAGGAATACCAATGTCGGATCTTTGTTTTAATACCAATTCCTCTCTTTTTCCTGATGTTGTTTAGGTGAGTCATTGCATCCTATGCTATTTCAATACGCCAATACCATAAGCCAAAATAATAAAATTTGTAATTTTCACTCCAAAAATAAAGAACTTCATATACTAAATTTAATCCCCCTTAAGGGTTCAAATTCCAACAACACCGATATTAGTTGCGTTAGTATATAACCATAAGCTTAAATAATAAATTGAGTGTACTTCCATACACAAATTCATCCCCCTTTTTACCCTTTCGGCATCGGAATTATCAAAAACGTTGAGGTACATATAAATTAAATTTCAATCATCAGCCTAAACACAAAATTTGAAGGTCGAAGGTTCGAAACTCATGGACTTTCATATAAACTTGCATCCCCTATTTTACCCCCTTAAGGATGGAATATCCAAAAATCCTTCCTTAGTGGTTGCCTACACTGTGTAATAATATATTAATTGACGTTTACTTTGAAACTGAACGACTTACATAATTCCCATACCTTTTCACCCTGTCGGGGATGGAATTGTCAAAAAAGCTGAAACATGCATAAATTTATTTTCAATCGTCAGCCTAAATACAAAATTTGAAGATCCTAACTTCTAAACCGACGGACTTTCATACAAACTTTCATCCCTTATTTTACCCTGTTAGGGGTGGAATTTCCAAAAATCTTTCCTTAGTGGATGCCTACACCGTATAATAATATATTTAGTGAAGTTTACTTTGAAATTGAAGGACTTGCATACACAACTTCATCCCCCTTTTCCTCCTTCGGTGGTGGAATTATCATAAACGCTGAGATAACTATATATTAATTTTCAATGGTCAGCCTAAACATAAAATTTGAAGATCCTAACTTCAAAACTGACGAACTTGCATACAAACTTTCATCCCTTATTTTACCCCCTTAGGGGTGGAATTTCCAAAAATCCTTCCTTAGTGGATGCCTACACCGTATAATAATACATTTAGTGAAGTTAACTTTGAAATTGAAGGACTTGCATACCCAACTTCATCCCCCTTTTCCTCCCTTCGGTGGTGGAATTATCACAAACCCTGAGATAACTACACATTAATTTTCAATCGTCAGCCTAAACACAAAATTCGAAGATCCTAACTTCAAAACTGACGGACTTGCATACAAACTGTCATCCCCTATTTTACCCTCTTAGGGGTGGAATTTCCAAAAATCCTTCCTTAGTGGATGCCTCCACTATATAAGGTATCTTTGTGCAAAATTTCAAATCTCTAGGTCCAGCGGTTTGGGCTGTGGGCTGATATATCAACAATCAGTTTATCATTTTATATATTAAGATTATTGCTCCCTGATTATCTGGAAAAATTACACTCCTATTGCTCTTGGTTAGCCTAGAAAAACCTGTAATTGGCTTATGTTAAGTTTATATTATACTTGTTAAATATGCTGATGGATTTTTAAATAAATAAAAAAAGTGTGATAAATGGACCTCATTGTGACCACCTTGAAATTACAAACCAATGAAAACTGGGATTATTTCTATAAGTATTTACTAACTTATATTATAAAAAGAGTTGTGTGTTTGAACACGCTAATCTCATGAATTACAAGCAAAAGTACACTCGCATTTATTGAGAACCTTAAAACCACGGTACGACATAATCCAAAATTATCGCAGATGAAACTGCAGACATTTTCTTGAACTGCAGACTTGCTTCCGGCGTCTGTGTTTCCTGACGCTTACAATCTAGGTACTTTCAAGGCCAGAGTGAATAGGTTTCTTCTGGGTAAGCGTGTTTCATCTTAGGCTTCGTCATCGCCCCTTATGGGTGGGTCAGTGGCCAAACGCAAGCCCATCGAATTAAAAAAAAAAAAACATGTTTTGTACCAAAAATGTATAGGAAAAATGCTTAAAATAAACCTCAACAAAACTTTAGGCAGACATTTTTATCAGCAGTATTGCATCGCACATGTACCTGCCAGATCGCATGTAACTGGATATTTATCCAGGTAACACTAAATGCAGCTTCTACTCCTATATACCATCAATTTCCCGCAGAAGTTTCCACGTACTGAGTATAAAGTGGAATCGAGCCGTTAATATTTTATAGAATATATTCAACACTGATCTCAAACTTTGTGAGGATTATGTCTAACCTATGAGTGCATAAGTTTTGTAGTGAAGCTGGGTACTACCATACTTTGGTAGATGATTTTCTCTTTCAAAGTTTATTGATCTTTATGGCCACTCTTAGTATGGTTTAGCCGTTTTTCATGGGTTTTGTGAATGTGATTGGTGTACCCAAGGAAGGTAGGAATATCTAATGTAATATGTCGTCGGCAGATTATATAACTCGGCATTTTACAAATTGCCTCGGCATTTCATGAACGCTCGCTGTTTTGCAAAATGCCGAAGGCCAATTGATGATGTTTTTTAGCGTATTCAATTCGCCAAAAGTCTTACGTTAGAGTAACAATGATTTAAGGTTAAATTAAATACATGTGTGATATGTATTTTTTTATTATGTAACTTTTAATCTAAACAGATATCAGATTGGAACGTATTACCAGAACCGACTCAGGGCACTCCAAATACAGCTGGTTAGGTTAGGTTAGAACTGTGACAATACCGTGCGCGAGCCGAGCGAGCGCCAGATCCAAGTTTGGGCTTTGTGTAAATTTTTGGTGGTCATTAACAATTTTTTAATTCAACAATCATAATTTGTAGTTCGTTGTTTTAAGTAAGATCGCAAGTTGTAAATTGTTTGGTCCTAATTTCACGTTAAAATGGGTATTTAATGTTGGTGATCATTTTCAATTTTTGGCAATATAAAATGATATTTTACAAAATCTGGTGGTTCGTTAAACTATATCAGTCATTTAAGTGTAATAAAATAAAAGTCCATCGAACTTCTGTTTCCATAGACACTTTAGCTCTTTTTACGTACCGGATAACCTTCAAAGTTTTTCACAGTTCCCGCTTGAAAATCGTAAAGTTATTTAATTTTGTATAGTAAATGTGTTTGAAGGCATTTGTTTCATGCGAGAAACATATTTTGCAAATATTTACAAATATTTGCTCTACTAGACGCCATTTTTATCGTTTTAACTAACAGCGTCACAGGTGGTAGAAAATATAACTTGTTGTTGCAATTTGCCACGGCATTTTGTAAAAATGCGTTCGAATCGTCATTTAGGTTACACGGCATTTTATAATTTGCTTTCGGCATTTTACAAAACACCGAGCGTTCGTGAAATGCCGACGCCATTTGTAAAATGCCGAATCATACAACATGCCGACGACATATACATGAGAAGGGTTCATTGTATTGTCTATTTTTTTATTACTCATGATTCATTGCTTTAAAGTCAATAATAAATATTTTATTTTCAACATTTTAAAGAACAGCCTGACCTCATCCACAAGGAATAACTTAAATTGTATTGGTGCCACATTAAATTGTTTTAATGTCAACTCAAAACTTCAAATGTCCTTTGATTCTATACCACAGACCTTACTAAAAATAAAGACCTACAAAAATCTCCATTTCAGTACTCAAGTGGTTCAATAGATAAACTCCAGGAAACTGATATTGTTTTGGGGCACGCGATGACACTTAAGGCAGTGGATCAAGTAATACTGTCGGAAGTAAATGCCTTGACCTAGTAGTTAAGGCATAATGTGCTTTGGGTGACCCAAAAGCCTTGCTGTCATTATTAAGGCCAACCATGAGGGTAGAGGATCCTACTTCCGATTGAGGAAATGGATTAAATAAATTGAGTGAAAGTGGTTTGTTTTACACGAAACCATGGCATTGGCGTAGTGTTACAAATGTTTGTTTGTTGGTGTATTTTAAAAAGAGTTAAAAAGACCAACAATACATTCCCGATATATGGAGGTGATTGAACAATGTACCTACATTCATATTTTATTGTTTGGTACGAATGGATTTTTTTCCTTGAATCGTGGTCGTGATCAATTACATGACTTAAATACAAAATCACACCCTATGTAATGTTTTGTTAGTGTATTTTATATTTTTGTTTTGCTTTAACGTATTAAATACTCTATGGTATATACAATTAAGAAGGACTTAGAAGTTAACAAAACTTTAGAATCATGGACACAACTTTTCATGCGGGTAAAATATTATGCACCTACACATAATATCAATTATAGTCACAGAGCTAGGACTCCTAATTAAACATCGAAAGTTAAGGCCAGGTCTAAGCTCAAATCTCAAAAATGGGTTTTTTTGAGAGTCGAGTATGACGTAACGCACCTAACACAAAAAAATACTATGGATAGAAGAGGGTTTTGAGAAAAATGTTAAAGGAATAGAATATTAAAAAGTGCTTTGATATTCCCAATAAAAAATTCGTAAGTTACGTCTAAAAAAATCTTTCGCGTCGAAATTCTCCGTATTTTCGGCGATGACAACAATTTTATTTTTAAGAATATATAAGATACAGAATTATATTAGAATGTTAACCGGACACTTATTCAATTCAATGTGTATATTCTGTATAATCTAAAGAAAACCCGTAAATAACAGCCCATTTCATAGAGTCGACACATTTATGATTTACCATTTTCAACCTTATTCCAGTGAAGAACGAGTGCTGTCAAAATCGTAGTCAGTCCGCGCCTTAATAAAAAAAAGTATAGGTACCTAATTTTTTTTAATTTCTTATAATATAATCTACATCTGCAGACATTTCAACCCGCCGAGACTTTCATAATCTGAAAAGTCTACCCATAAATCAGCCAAGTAAATGCATTAAGCGTTCATAACAATAAAGTTCCACTTGACTTCTCTCGCTTGCAAAAAAATTATGATCATAATAATTCAGGCTGTGCCAACCCTAAATCACTGCGTATGGCAGAAGCTAATGGAAAGCTCGCTTAATTTTTTTTTTAACGCAATTGAATGAATATTCGCGATATATCTTTGTATTCGAATATAATGCAACGGTGACTTAATGGATTTACATTTTTGATGAGTTTTTATGCATATTAAAGTGATGATGTATCGGTTTTCATTCTATTCTAATTCAACTCTACTATATTGCGAAATAAGGATTAGAATTGAATAACGTCTTATAAATTTTCAATAAACTTAGATTCAAACAAATATATAAAGGTACCGAGTCACAGTGTGTATATATGACATCAAAACGTAGAAAAAAATAATAAAAAAATACCTCTGAATAATTCTAATTGTGAGTTCTTACTATGAAGATCATCCTCCAGCTTAATTAACGATTAATAGGTATCTTGATGACCAAAATTATCTACATTTGCTTACCATCTTGAAGATGGACATTATTTATTACCAAAATGTGATTATCAATTGTATTTCGGTCAAACTCAAGTTACCTACAAACCTTTTTCAAAAACAAAATGCCTCAAATATATCAAACTATATTGAGAGCAAAATTCCTGAAGATGGAATAAAAAAGTGTAATTGTTGTAACACCCGCACATAATGCGGCGCAAATTGCGAGCTCCCGGACTACTCGCGTAATTGCTGTAATTTCATTTATTATACTGAATACTTCGTACCCGATGACTTTTTTATGCTTTTAAGTTGAGAAATGTTTTAGTTTTATCATTTACTGACTAAGTTTTACCTTTTTATGGCCATTAAACATTTGTTTTGGTGAAAAGTGCTTTGAATAGCCGCTACACATACAGTTAACGCTGTTTTGCGGGCCGCAGGTCATGGGTTCGATTCTCATCCAGAACATGCATTTGTATGTATAAACATGTACGCACGACCTGAGTCTGGGTGAAGTTATGTGTTTTAAGTACCTAATATGTAGTATATCGGTTATCTGGTTTCCATAGTACAAGCTCTGCTTAGTTTGGGATCAGATGACCGTGTGTGAGGAATGTCCCAGGATATTTATTATTTATTTATAGAATACTACCTGTCCCCGCGGTTTCACCCAATTTTACGATAATACTCGAGGATAATGTAGCTTCCTATAAGTGAAAGAATTTTTAGAATCCGACTGGTAGTTCCTGATATTAGCCCGCTTAAACAAACAAAAATCTCTTGCACTTTATTATATTAGCACTAGCTTTATAGCCCGCGACTTCGTCCGCGTAGATTTTTTTTTTTCTAGATATGAATCATTGTAACAATATAGAGCTTTGTTCATGGCTATTGTCCGCCACTACGTGTGATATTGACAAAAGTTCACCTAGATTAAGACCTCATATGCGAGGATGCTACATTAAACTGAAACAGTCCTGCCGCAAATCAACTCTAGCAAATTTCAGAGTTTTTCCCTGTGACTACAAACCTTAATTAGGAACTGTTATCTTTTAAATTCAAACGGAAGGTGATTTGGGATCAATGGTATACGCGGCAAGAAGACTGTTTCTCCTCTGACAGAACCAGTAAATATTTTGGCCTCAATAACATTGCGGCGATGGACGATGAGTCTTTTACTTGATCGGACCATCTTGTTGGTGAACGACCACGTAGTCGTTTTCCTTCCGTCTTCCCAACTATGATCAGATTTCCAAACTTTCATCGCTTTTGCGCACCATGTGGCCGAAATACGAAAAAATACGTTGGTGGCATATGGTGGACAATCGTGTTTTAATTTGGAGCTGCGATAGGATTGATGCATTGTTGCGTTTAGCGGTCCAAGGTATTTCCAACATCCGTCTCCAGCACCACATCTCGAATGCATCAATCCTTTTTCTTTCTCGGGCCAGTCCACGCTTCCACTCCATACATGAAAATGAGGAATACCAATGCTCGTATTAACCGGATCTTTGTTTTAATACCGATTCCTCTCTTTTTCCTGATGTTGTTTAGGCGAGTCATTTCAATACGCCAATACCATAAGCCGAAATAATAAATTTTGAAATTTTCACTCCGAAAATAAAGAACTTCATATACTAAATTTAATCCCCCTTTTCACTCCTTAAGGGTTCAAATTCCAACAACAGCGATATTCGTTGCGTTAGTTTATAACCATAAGCTTAAATAATAAATTAAGTGTACTTCCATACACAAATTCATCCCCCTTTTTACCCTTTCGGGATCGGAATTATCAAAAACGTTGAGGCACATATAATTTAATTTTAACTTCGAAACTGATGGACTTTCATATAAACTTGCATCCCCCTTAAGGATGGAATATCCAAAAATCCTTAGTGGTTGCCTACACTGTGTAATAATATATTAAGTGACGTTTACTTTGAAACTGAATGACTTACATACATCCCATACCTTTTCCTCCCTTCGGCGGTGGAATAATCACAAACGCTGAGATAACTATACATTAATTTTCAATTGTCAGCCTAAACACAAAATTTGAAGATCTAACTTCAAAACTGACGGACTTGCATACTTTCATCCCTTATTTTACCCTGTTAGGGGTGGAGTTTCCAAAAATCCTTCCTTAGTGGATGCCTACACCGTATAATAATACATTTAGTGAAGTTTACTTTGAAATTGAAGGACTTGCATGCACAACTTCATCCCCCTTTTCCTCCCTTCGGTGGTGGAATTATTACAAACGCTGAGATAACTATATATGAATTTTCAATCGTCAGCCTAAACACAAAATTTGAAGATCCTAACTTCAAAACTGACGGACTTGCATACAAACTTTCATCCCTTATTTTACACCCTTAGGGGTGGAATGTCCAAAAATCCTTCCTTAGTGGATGTCTACACCGTATAATAATACATTTAGTGAAGTTTACTTTGAAATTGAAGGACTTGAATATACAATTTCATCCCCCTTTTCCTCCCTTCGGTGGTGGAATTATTACAAACGCTGAGATAACAATATATTCATTTTCAATCGTCAGCCTAAACACAGAATTTGAAGATCCTAACTTCAAAACTGACGGACGTGCATACAAACTTTCATCCCTTAGTTTACCCTGTTAGGGGTGGAATTTCCAAAAATCCTTCCTAAGTGGATGCCTACACCGTATAATAGTACATTCAGTGAAGTTTACTTTGAAATTGAAGGACTTGTATACACAACTTCATTCCCCTTTTCCTCCCTTCGGTGGTGGGATTATTACAAACGCTGAGATAACTATACATTAATTTTTAATCGTTAGCCTAAACATAAAATTTGAAGATCCTAACTTAAAAACTGACGGACTTGCATACAAACTGTCATCCCCTATTTTACCCTCTTAGGGGTGGAATTTCCAAAAATCCTTCCTTAGTGGATGCCTCCACTATACAAGGTATCTTTGTGCAAAATTTAAAATCTCTAGATCCAGCGGTTTGGGCTGTGCGTTGATATATCAACAATCAGTTTATCATTTTATACATTAAGATTATTATTAAGATTACCCTCTTAGGGGTGGAATTACCAAAAATCCTTCCTTAGTGGATGCCTACACCGTATAATAATACATTTAGTGAAGTTTACTTTGAAATTGAAGGACTTGCATACACAACTTCATCCCCCTTTTCCTCCCTTCGATGGTGGAATTATTACAAACGCTGAGATAACTATATATTAATTTTCAATCGTCCGCCTAAACACAAAATTTGAAGATCCTAACTTCAAAACTGACGGACTTGCATACAAACTTTCATCCCTTATTTTACCCTCTTAGGGGTGGAATTTCCAAAAATCCTTCCTTAGTGGATGTCTACACCGTATAATAATACATTTAGTGAAGTTTACTTTTAAATTGAAGGACTTGCAATACACAACTTCATCTCCCTTTTCCTCCTTTCGGTGGTGGAATTACCACATATGCTGAGATAACTATATATTAATTTTCAATCGTCAGCCTAAACACAAAATTTGAAGATCCTAACTTCAAAACTGACGAACTTGCATACAAACTTTCATCCCTTATTTTAACCCCTTAGGGGTGGAATTTCCAAAAATCCTTCCTTAGTGGATGTCTACACCGTATTATAATACATGTAGTGAAGTTTACTTTGAAATTGAAGGACTTGCATACCCAACTTCATCCCCCTTTTCCTCCCTTCGGTGGTGGAATTATCACAAACGCTGAGATAACTACACATTAATTTTCAATCGTCAGCCTAAACACAAAATTTGAAGATCCTAACTTCAAAACTGACGGACTTGCATACAAACTTTCATCCCTTATTTTACACCCTTAGGGGTGGAATGTCCAAAAATCCTTCCTTAGTGGATGTCTACACCGTATAATAATACATTTAGTGAAGTTTACTTTGAAATTGAAGGACTTGAATACACAATTTCATCCCCCTTTTCCTCCCTTCGGTGGTGGAATTATTACAAACGCTGAGATAACAATATATTCATTTTCAATCGTCAGCCTAAACACAGAATTTGAAGATCCTAACTTCAAAACTGACGGACGTGCATACAAACTTTCATCCCTTAGTTTACCCTGTTAGGGGTGGAATTTCCAAAAATCCTTCCTAAGTGGATGCCTACACCGTATAATAGTACATTCAGTGAAGTTTACTTTGAAATTGAAGGACTTGTATACACAACTTCATTCCCCTTTTCCTCCCTTCGGTGGTGGGATTATTACAAACGCTGAGATAACTATACATTAATTTTTAATCGTTAGCCTAAACATAAAATTTGAAGATCCTAACTTAAAAACTGACGGACTTGCATACAAACTGTCATCCCCTATTTTACCCTCTTAGGGGTGGAATTTCCAAAAATCCTTCCTTAGTGGATGCCTCCACTATACAAGGTATCTTTGTGCAAAATTTAAAATCTCTAGATCCAGCGGTTTGGGCTGTGCGTTGATATATCAACAATCAGTTTATCATTTTATACATTAAGATTATTATTAAGATTACCCTCTTAGGGGTGGAATTACCAAAAATCCTTCCTTAGTGGATGCCTACACCGTATAATAATACATTTAGTGAAGTTTACTTTGAAATTGAGGACTTGCATACACAACTTCATCCCCCTTTTCCTCCCTTCGATGGTGGAATTATTACAAACGCTGAGATAACTATATATTAATTTTTAATCGTCCGCCTAAACACAAAATTTGAAGATCCTAACTTCAAAACTGACGGACTTGCATACAAACTTTCATCCCTTATTTTACCCTCTTAGGGGTGGAATTTCCAAAAATCCTTCCTTAGTGAATGTCTACACCGTATAATAATACATTTAGTGAAGTTTACTTTTAAATTGAAGGACTTGCAATACACAACTTCATCTCCCTTTTCCTCCTTTCGGTGGTGGAATTACCACATATGCTGAGATAACTATATATTAATTTTCAATCGTCAGCCTAAACACAAAATTTGAAGATCCTAACTTCAAAACTGACGAACTTGCATACAAACTTTCATCCCTTATTTTAACCCCTTAGGGGTGGAATTTCCAAAAATCCTTCCTTAGTGGATGTCTACACCGTATTATAATACATGTAGTGAAGTTTACTTTGAAATTGAAGGACTTGCATACCCAACTTCATCCCCCTTTTCCTCCCTTCGGTGGTGGAATTATCACAAACGCTGAGATAACTACACATTAATTTTCAATCGTCAGCCTAAACACAAAATTTGAAGATCCTAACTTTAAAACTGACGGACTTGCATACAAACTGTCATCCCCTATTTTACCCTCTTAGGGGTGGAATTTCCAAAAATCCTTCCTTAGTGGATGCCTCCACTGTATAAGGTATCTTTGTGCAAAATTTCAAATCTCTAGGTCCAGCGGTTTGGGCTGTGGGCTGATATATCAACAATCAGTTTATCATTTTATATATTAAGATAGATCTATAACTGTAAAGAAAAATAATTGAAATTATAATAGGTCAAGACCCATAAAAGAATCCTCGAAAAAATCATTGAGCTATTATTACTACGTCTAGAAGCTATCATAAGGTCATGTCCCATTTTTAGAGGCAACTAAAGTTCTCTTCAGCGCTGAAACAATAATTAGTCGTCTAAGCAGACAATAGAAATACGTAGCGATATCAAAACGATTTTAGGAGTATTTATCTCGCAAACACCGTGATTTTCAAGGCGCTTACGCGTTTCGTTCATCGTTTTGCAACAACAAGTGTGGCCGGATGGTCTCACTTGAACAGAACATAGTTGTGATGTGTGGCGTCTTCTCTATATGTAGTAATAACAGCTCAATAGAAAAAATTGCATTTTCTTTGAGATATACAAAAAAAAATTGCGACGGTTTTGTATGGTTTAGTCTAATCATTGCATACTAAGTTTAATGAAATAAGCGAAAAATAATTATAAATTAGTGTATTTTAGCTAGTCCAGCTTAATATTAATCTTTAGTTATAAAATGATCATTAAAACAAAACAAAACAGTCAAAACGCTTTTCATTGACGGGCCAGTTGGCGCAGTTGGTTAA
The DNA here is from genome assembly GCA_951394255.1 of Polyploca ridens. NCBI lineage: Eukaryota > Metazoa > Arthropoda > Insecta > Lepidoptera > Drepanidae > Polyploca > Polyploca ridens. Next base: position 3,171,948 of record OX596254.1, on the reverse strand, counting down.
GACGTGGCGTCTTAACCTATAGCGCCGCAGGTCGTGGGTTCGATTCCCACACAGGACATGCATTTGTGTGCATGAACATGTCTGTATGTCCTGAGTCTGGGTGTAATTATGTATAATAAGTATGTATTTACAAACAAAAAGTAGTATATGTATTATATCAGTTATCTGGTTTCTATAGTACAAGCTCTGCTTAGTTTGGGATCAGATGACTGTGTGTGAGGAATGTCCCAGGATATTTATTTATTGCTAATTTATTCGATATTTGTATTGACACATTTAATTTTAATGACAAAGTATTCGATAGCATGATTGGACACAGAACATTCCATGCGAATAATGATAAACACTGCTCGAATGTCAATGACATTCCAACGAACGGACTAATTAACAATTCCGTTTTAAAATTAATCATCAATATTATCAACTAAATTGAGCACAAAAGGACTGTATCTTATAAAATGCTTTTCAGTACAATGTTATATCACATGCCATGACGTCTGTTTTTAGGGTTCCGTAGCCAAATGGCAAAAACGGAACCCTTATAGATTCGTCATGTCTGTCTGTCCGTTCGTATATCACAGCCACTTTTTTCCGAAACTATAAGAACTATACTATTGAAACTTGGTAAGTTGATGTATTCTGTGAACCGCATTAAGATTTTCACACAAATATAGAAAAAAAAACAATAAATTTTGGGGGTTCCCCATACTTAGAACTGAAACTCAATTTTTTTTTCGAGTCGGACTCGTACTTTGCCGGTTTTTTTGTGTTATATCCTGACTCTCTGATAAATAAATTATAACAGAATAATTAGTGAAGGAAATCCTCTAGGTGTAGACGATTGATGCTGACGATACAATATTAAACTCATTTATACTAAACTAACTGTCTCCCGCGGTTTCACCCGCGTTCCCGGGATAAAAACCTATATCCTTCTCCATACCATAGGCTACCTGCATGCCAAATATCATGATGATCTGTTGAGTAGTTAAGGCGTGAAGGCGTAACAAACAAACAAACTCACTTTCGCATTTATAATATAACTAGCTGTCTCGCGCGGTTTCACCCGCGTTCCCGTCATAAAAAGTAGCCTATATCACCCGGGGATAGTGTAGCTTCCCAACATAAAAAGAATTTTTCAAATCGGTTCAGTAGATTCGGAGCCTATTCAAAGCAAACAAACAATCAAATCTTTCCTCTTTATAATATTAGTTAGATAAGGATTAAGATTTAAAGGGATTTATGATGCGTATAAAATTATATAAGTAGGTAATGGAAAACCCGAGTGTATTTTGGCAAGTGAAGAGTGAGATGGCAAAATTCCCAAACCATCATTCTCTTAAATCAGCAGGATAATAATATATTTTATCAATTTGTTCCAAGTTTACCTTCACCGGAATATGAATAATTTCATAACGGTCCTTCCTAGAAATATCATTAGAACAAACATTAAATCTAGAATCTTGAATTGGTAGTGGATGATGTAAACCAAAATTACTAATTAATAGAATCATAGTTTGATTAAAATCAATAAAACTTATCCAATAAAATTATTTGATAAATCGTAAAATTAGACATTACCACTTCTTTAACAATATTTATATACTAACTATGTATTAATACTGTTTATTGCTAAAATAAATAAAAATATAGCACATAAGAAAACAGAAAAACGTCCAAATAATACCAAATGAGAAAAACCTATAATAATAATAGAATCGGACGTTCGGTTCGCTACGAGCTACGTGCGCGGTGCGTAGCCTCGTAGAATAAACAAGTGCTACGGAAATTTGTAGGCTCCACTAAAGAATCGCTACAGGTAAATTAACTTGTGTTTTATTTGCTTGTATGATTAACACAATGTTTTGTAATAATGAAAAATCGATTTTAATTTTAGAGATTATAAGTAACATATTAATCAAAATTGAGAATAAATTAATATTTTCAAATTCAATAAACATTGTATTTTAGAATTGAAATAAAAAATAAACGAAAAAAAAAAACCATTGCATTTACTATTGGCACACTAACCATAATTCAACCCAATCCAAAACAAAACAAAACTTTCCAATAGAAACGAACCTGTAACATAAAATACAGTCTACAAAAACAAATAAAATGAAAAATCCTATGAAACATAATCTTCAGGTAACACACCTGAAATTGGCACTGAAACATTGCACTTACCGTATCTGCACCGGGCTACATCATACACTCAAATATCCTTTACGCACACAATGTTAAATTAAATGCACAGTCTCAATACGCCCAAGTAACAACAGAGGGATCGTTATACCGACGTTTCCATCAATTTTTCATTAAGAACCCGGTAAAACACGCCTGCTACGAGTGCGAAGGACCACCACATACGGGAAACACGTCCGCGCGTCCCGAGGTCGCGGGCGAAACTAGGAGCTCAGAGCGATCCAAGCCCGAATTGAGCTAGAACGGGATAGAGGTGGTCGTGTGAAAGGGATGGAAGAAGGTGCAGAGGTGCGCAGGAAAGAATTAGATGTTTATTTGGGCTACGTGTAATAGGATAACAGAAACGCGTGCAAGCTTCTTCCAGGCTCGAGTATGCAAGTCTTCTGGATTTTTAGTTCGGTGCGCTTGAAGCTTTAGTATCCGAATAAATTCGGAAGCATCTCGTGAGAAAATATTTACTTTATCTCCCTGCATTTAAGATTAATTATTATAATATTGAATAATGATAGAGTAGCAAAAATTTATTTATTCAAGACCTTTTTTAAATCTTGTTATGTTAATCATCATCTGAGGTGAATGACTGTTTTCAGTAAATAATTTGAAATTTTCAAAAAGCTTCAAAGTTAATCAAAGCATTTCCATCATCTTAATTATAACATTATTTTAATTACTTAGAGCTATGTAGGTAATTCAATTTTACTGATTACGTAGAATCGAGAACACTTAAGTACGACTGTATCTCTAAAGGGCATTTTAATTTAATTCTCAAAAAAAGCGTCAGAACTGTCGATTTCGAAAATTAATAAAGCGATTTTGTAGCCGAAGATAAATTCGACAAATTCAATTTTAATACAAAAAGATACTAGCTGAACGTTATTCGTCGAAACCGGCATTAATATAATGGGCAGTAAATTAACTCGGCCCGAAAATCACCCGGGTGGAATGTATAAAATATATAGACTAGGAACCCGGGCACCTGGGCGTTGCTTGTTTATGACGCGTTGATTAATTTTGTTAGATTTTTAATATTGCCTTTCTTGGATATTTATAAGTTCGCTCGATAAATCGATGAAAATTTAAATATCTACTGCATACTCATACAGAACGAGTTTGGAAGTAATGTAGTTTAATTACAGCTATAGAGAATATTTTGATGGGTTAGCGGCTAGGGCCATCAACAAAAAAATATTTTTAGGATTTCTTTTTACTTTTTAGGGTTCCGTACCCGAAGGATGCCAAACGGGACCCTTTTACTAAGATCCGCTGTCCGTCCGTCCGTCTGTCAATGGGCTGTATCTCATGAACGGTATTAGGTAGACAGCTGAAATTTTCAAGGAATATATAAAAATGAAATAAAATTAAAAGTTAAAGGAGGCGCCCATTCAAGAAACGTCTTCTTTTAGGCGTATTATTTTTTCATAGTAAAGTTGAGTTAGTTCATATTGTACGGAAGCCTCCGTGTGCGATTTCGACTCGCACTTGGCCGGTTTTTATTATCACCTGTAATCTCGAAATATAGAGAACGTCAAATTAATTTCAGGTTATTTACTTGGGCACCTTAAATTATGGCCTTTTGTAACAAAAATACGTTCTATCTCTCGGTCTACTCTCTTGATAAATATTGATAGGGACGTGGTGTAGCCACGGAGCTTGGGGCAGACATCGTTCATTTAACACTGTACTATGCCGCGTTAATACGTGATGACGGAGAATGGAGGTCAGTTTATACCCACCCTGATTCTGATGCAGCTCCCGCCAGTTTCAGACAGCCGAGTTAAGAGTGCGTATAAAGCAAAATAACAATCTTAGAATTGAAATTTACCCAAGTAAATAGTATTTAAATGAAAAAATATTTTTATATGGGTATGTTCATTATATACGCGAGGGTTCTATCTGAGCAAAAACATAATGGAATGAAATTTCCTCTATAGAAAAAAATCACAAAGTTACCTTTAATAATAATGAATTTTCGGTTTTATTCGTTCATGGTGTATCTAATTAAGATAAAAATTCGATAAATAATATCACTAACATATGACCTAGGGCTGCTACTAACGATTTTTTAAAATATTCTATACTTTACGAGTTATTTAGATAAAAAGCGCTTAGTTCATTTTTGTTCCGCGAAACACGCTATTTCCATCTCATCTCCACGCGAAGATTAGACATAAGTTTGTTTCATCTGACATTGCCATATTTTTCTGGCTTGGTACGCGCTCTTAAAGTTAATCTATATCATTTTATATGTCTTTGATAGTGACAGATATAATTTTAAAAAGAGAAGGAATGGAGCTTTATTAATACTGTGAGATATAGGTGCAAAAAATTTAAGGAAGGGATTTTGATTTAGTATTTAGAGCAAGCGCTCGTGGTGTAGCATGATACGCCGTTCTTAATCGATCGGCAAGTTAAGCTACCACCGTCGTGGTCGGTACCTGGATGGGTGATCGGCTAGTGGTATTTCAAATCGAGCGTTTCCGTTATTCGGAAGGCACGTAAAGCCGTTGGTCCCGGTTATCACTTAATTGTGATAGTCGTTAAGCTAGTTGGAGGCCTTCTAGGCAGCTTGAAAACTCAAACAGTAGGTTGACCACTAGCCTACCTCCACCGATCCGTAATGGGCACGCATGGTGGAGTATCTGACCATTCCCTTTCACCCTGATTTGTGAAAGGAGGCCTGTGCTCAGCAGTGGGACCTTATAGGCTGATGATGATGATGATGATGATTTAGAGCAAAAAAATGGCTTGCCGAGTTTCTTACCGGAGTCTACATAGTTTAAGTGTATTTCAAATTACTTGTTGATTGATTTGAATTTCTAAACAAGGTTAAATTGAGAAAAAGAAGAAGTAATATAATTAATTACCTATTATCTATACATAAATCCTTGCATTTTGATCAAGGTTTGATAGAGAGCAAGTACTAATAGAACTAGAATCGGCTAATAAATAATTCTAAAAAACCTATTGGCGGAGGTGGATATCAATAACATACTAAACACTACGCACGCAATCAAAAAGATACATTGATTTGATTCTATGTATTGTATGAACAAAAGTAATGCCCATAAAGTTATTGTATTAAATAATCACATGATTTCAATATCCATACTAAACTATGATAAATGCCAAAGTAACTCTGTTTGTTTGTTTGTTACACTTTCACGCCTAACTATTCAATCGATCACGATGAAATTTGGCATGCAGGTAGCTTATGGTATGGAGAAGAATTTTTGTCATGGGAACGCGGGTGAAACTGCGGGGGACAGCTAGTCATACATAAATTCCAGTAGAACCCAACTGATATGGCGCGTCGTGGATCTTCGTTCGCACAGAAAAGAAAGTATGGCCCCGGAGATTAACGAAAGAATGCTTAAAACTTACAATCAACCTTAGATCACTACTATAAGGTTCATAATACACTGCAGCTGTTAGTTCCGTCTCACTTGCATGTCACGCCCCTCCGCACGGCGCGCGCTAACATGGCGGCAGCTGCCGACCAATAGCATTTCCCGCGCTTTGAAAATGTATCTTCTGCGCAGGTACATCGGTAAGCCATATTAGTTGGGTACTACTGTAGTAGCTTTTATTACATACGAATCTAGGCCTCCTGCGCGATACTAAAAACTATAAACAAAATAACATCCCAGATAAATATCACTATAGCCTAACCCGTTACGCCTAAATAAATAACAAAACCTTCCACTTAAAACCCTCGTATAGAACCTAGTACATGTCCTAAATAAAGTAATTAATGCCATTCACGTCTCATACATAAGTATTAGAGAGTCGCAAAGCAATTCCCCTGGTAATTGTCTTAAATTTATCACTAGGTCCGGCGTGACCCATGGAATAATTCTGCACCCAGGTACTAATTTGATAGCTCGTAAATTCCTCCATGTAAATAGTAGACGTAGTTTGGTGTTAGGAGTATTGGTACTTGAGTCGTCTATATATTTACAGTAGTACCCAATTAATATGGCTTACCGATGTACCTGCGCAGAAGATACATTTTCAAAGCGCGAGAAATGCTATTGGCCGACCGCTGCCGTCATGTTAGCGCGCGCCGTGCGGAGGGGCGTGACTTGCGAGTGAGACGGAACTAACAGCTGCAGTGTATTATGAACCTTATAGTAGTGATCTAAGGTCGATTGTAAGTTTTAAGCATTCTTTCGTTAATCTTCGGGGCCATAGTTTCATTTCTGTGCGAACGAAGATTCACGACGCGCCATATCAGTTGGGTAATACTGTACCCCCTTATTCATAATAAAGTTATCAAAACGTTGATTGGCTAAAATCAAAAAGTCTTTATCTGACACGTGACATTTGGTAATCGAAAGAGTGAGACGGGGCACACTATTACACTGATTTAGTTAAAAAGCGATAATGAAAAAGAGGGATAGAGTATAATATAATTTCAATGTTATATATTATATCAAGGACCAAGAAGATTAATAAAAAAAAAACAATCGTATTATTGATATATGAAATAATTTGATTAATTGACGGATGTTTGCTCAGCTCAAACCTGCGGTTCAGGTTTAGAAATTTTGCTTTATATTTGGTACTATTGTATTTTTTGACTCCCCAAGATTAAGACCTTGATTCAAGTGAATTAGCCTTTTCTCTGCTATATTATTTTCATCAGCGCCTGGTAGGCAAATCTGTCACCAAACAAGCTAACATTAAATTACTTTAGTCATATAAACTGTTTACAAAAATGCGTCCACATTTACAAACCAACTTTCTAACTTATCTTGGTGAAGCACCAAACATGTAACTCCTCATTAATGTTTCATATTTTTCCCATGCGTTGCTCACTCTCATCTTGCTAACGTCCAAGCAAACTGTAATAAAGGGTCCACAAATTCATACATATTAATAGAACTTGCGTAAACGTGGCCCAAGTTTTTATTGCACGCATAAAACTGCGTTAGCCGCAACGTAAATGAAATGGCCCGCGTGATATCCGACCTTTTCGATGGCAGTTTATACTTTCCTGTCCCCATGATAATTGCACTGCCCATGGCGTTGTTGAATTAACATTTAAATAGCAATGAAAATGGTGTATATTCGAATTAGTTTACGCGAATTCGACCCTGGTGGCCTTATTTGGCATTTGCTTTATCGTTTTGAAAGAGACTCCTGTGTGCATAGTTCACTATGATATGATGTATATCTTTTTATAAGCTTTTATTTAGTTTCGCCTGTCGCGGTTTCTGTAATCACATCTAGAATGTTTCCGACCCACTTCCCGGTTCCCGGTCGAACTGAAATTTTGCATGTATTTGTAAATTGGATAACGATGCAATATTATTATGATATATATGGAGCTGATCTGGTGATGCAGTTGGAAGGTGGCCATGGGAACTGTAATAAAACGACGCTACCCCATAGAGTTTGGGCTCTTTTGATTCGTCTTGACAAGGACTCTGGTTCTAAGGTCTGATGATTAAGTTGGTCGTATATTATATAAAAAACTTGTTTAATACTTTATTTATCAAAATTAGATGATGTCCTCTGGTAATTTAATCAAAAAATATGAATATACTATGTGACATATAGGTATGTATGTATATAAATCAAAATCATTAATTCCGCCATATTGATATTCACGAAGTAAAAAATCCACCAAATCATTACATCAAACTTTGACACTTTATTGTGTACCCAACATCCAAGCATACACTCGCACTCAAATATAAGTAAAAATATGGGCATAAAAGCATTATTATCAGAGTAACATGACACAAAGCGTACCAGGGCAGCTTTTATTAAAAAATCTCGTGTTAAACCCAACAAAAGAGACCGTTAATGACTTTATTCAATAAATCGATTTACGTAAAATGACAGAATGCGTTCACCGTGGCCGGACAAAGGCAACGCAAGGTTATATATAGGTTAGTACGTATATGTGCTATTGTTGGCTGTATGCTTCATATTTTATGCGTATAATACTCGCAAAGGCATTTTTGATGCTCATATTCAGTTGCACTGGTTGCCATAGTGGGGAATGTAGCTACATGTACAGACTGAAACTTATTGGCAGCTGTTATATTAGGCACAGAACGCTGCGCAGTAGCGAAAACGAAGATATGCGGTTCATTTGAGATGACTGTACCCGCGCAAAGCCCACAGTGCACTTCACAGCCGCCATTAAGTTTGGTTCGGATTCTATGATAGTGTGTGATAGATTACTAATATTGTTTAAGGTAAGGTAAGAGAGGTAGAGCATAGCGTTTAGAGCAGCTCGACTGCAAAAGTACTTCCACCTTACAGAATACCGCAGCCAAATAACTTTATGTTGTGTTCCTGCGCGTGATCATGGTCTCCAGAGCTTATCGGGGAGGAGGGAAAGGTCGGTACCGTGTGAGTGATGTCTCGTGTGTTGCAAGCGTACATATAGCTGCGGTCTCTGCTTACCATCAGGCGGGACGTACGCTTGTTTACTGACTTAGTAGTATTAAAAAAAAGTGGGAATAAACAGTCCTATTAGCTACGGAAAGTTGACGCTTAGTTTTCTATCTTACCTGTCCTTCTCGTTGAATACTCAATTTACTTACTATTCAATCGAAATAATAAATATTAATTCGGATCATAGACATAAATCTAAATAAATAACGCAAGTCCCTCCATCCGTATGAAAACCAAGCGTGTCACTTTTTTCTACCTTCCATAATGCCACAAGACCGCTTTAGTTAGGCTGGCTTAGTTCTAAAGTAAAAATGAAGGGATTTTATTTGTGGGCTAAGCACATCTCTCGCTACACATCTCTGTAGGACATGCAGCCTTTTGCGAGTTCCCTGTCCGCACGAAACATTACCAAAAGAAGAGCATTGCTCTCCCGTTTGGCACAGCATTTGACACGTGTAGTACATACACTCGCGTCATCTATTTAGATTATTATCTGTGATTCTTGTCTTTAGTCATTATGGCCCACTGGCGAATGACGCCTATTCTATTTCAATTCTATTATATAGTTCTTATGCAATTCGTAAGCTTGATTCTTGAAGCTTCATAATTTTGTATTTTCATACTGTAATATTTGCAACTATAAAACATGAAGATCCTTATATAATATTAATATTATTACGAGGTCTCACAACGCCTAGTTGAGACCTCACGTGACAAGAGGGCTGGCGTCTATTTAGGCCAAAGAATAAGCATTGCAATTCAACGTGGCAATGCCGCCAGCCTTCTTGGTACGTTTGCACAGGGCAGCGATTTGGGACAAGTTTTCTATTTGTAATTTTTAATTTTAGTTAACTTTTAATTTAGATTTAAGGTTTCATTGTTCATGTATATAGTTTCTTGTTTTCTACAAATAAAACTCCTTAAATATTAATATTTTAACATCAATTTACTAACCATGTTTCTGGCAAATAAATGATCTTATCTTGAATTCCTCAAAATGCACGGATTCTGAATTCTACTTTCAAGTAAGAAGGACTGGTAAAACAGAACATTAAAATAAAAATACAAACATAATCCTATCGAAAAATAAAGAATTCCCTCAGCAAAACCTCATCCTTACAATTGAAAGGCCTATTCAAACGTAAGCCATCCGAAACTTGCACAAAGAAAATAAAGCGGCTACAGACAAACGTCAACAACTCTGTGCAGTTTGCAACCAGCCTTCCATAGTACGGGTCCTTGGGGAAATCTGCCAACTGTATACGTACAGTCTGACAAGTGGAGGTTTGTATGAATTGTGTTATGATGATGTGAGGGCATTGGCCTTAGTTGTCTTAAAGTAATTGAAGTATGAATGAGTGAGTGAATATACAAATAATTGTTTAGTCAAAAGTAAACAAAATATATAATTGAAAATCTTATTTAAAACGATACATTATAATATATAGTAGTATAATGTAAGGTCTTATAATAAATTGAAATATAAATTTTGATTGAAAAAAATCTCAATGTAAATGCAAAAGTAGATGCTTTAAAAATTACTAGCTGACCCCCTTCACCCGCATTCCCGAGGGATCGTATCTTTTCCCGGGATAAAAGTATCATATGTGTTAATCTAGAATATATTCTATCTGTGTGCCAAATTTCATCCAAATCCGTTTAGTAGTTTTTGCGTGAAAGAGTAACAAACATCCATACATACAAATTTTCGCGTTTATAATATTAGTAAGGATGATGACACAAATTACCACCCCATACTAAACTCTATTTAAACCATTATTTTTACATTTGTTTTTTTTTAAATATCGATTATCATCCTTATGAAGGTTTATCAAAATGGCTACTTTGTTTTCATGTAACATTTTGTGCTCTGACTGTACTTACACATTGTGTGAAATAGAGTTTGCAGTTTTTACATGATTGACTTTCGAAATTAAATTGTGTGGTTGGTATAGTTCAAAAAACTCATTAAAACAATACGTTTTTAGCAACTAGAAAAATAACGCAACATTATGATGTTTCAGAATTTTTAAATAAAAGTTTACTGTAGAATTTTCTTGTAAACAGCCACGAAGCCTTTAGATAAATTAAAAAAATAAAAGCCTACGATCGTCCCCCATTTCCCATTGTCATGATTTCCCCTAGCTATATAATGAACACCATATTTCAGTTCTTTGATGTCGACAAACGTCCATTCATCGTTCTCAAGGGATTCAGGATTAATAACCTAATTAATTTGCCATTGTAGGACAAGGTAAGTGATGTTACGATCCTTATTGATTGCTAATTAAAAGTCGTTTGGGTTAATGACGTTGCGCTTACACTTTTGCTTCTAACATTATTAAAGACCATAATGGCTTGTAAAAATCACGATCTTTTCAATGACATTCTAAATTGGAACCGCATGACTTAATCGACAGAAAATGTTTGTGGAGTGTACACTGAATTAGATGAGTGTTTAAATAAATTAAATGAGGCGTAAATATTTTAGACTGATCTATAAAGTAGAAATAAGCAATCTTTTAGACTCCTTGAATATTACAATATGAGTATAAAACTCTACAGTGTACGTATTAAATTATGTGGCGTAAATAAGTAAAAGCTCAGCATGGAGTTATGACGTCAAGCGTCACAACCATAGAGTAAGAATATAAATAGAGTGATAGCGTTTACATTACCTTGCATTTAGATGCATTCATAGATATATCGTACACTAGTAATTTACTGTTAGAAAAAATAATGACATGAGTTCCTTGTCAATTGTTCTTAGTAAAAGTACCGATAATAACGAGAAATTGGCATTGATAATAAATGTATTTTGACGTTTAAACTATTAACGCGTAGTTCGATTCAAGGCAGCGTTGCACATACCCGTACTCACAGCACATACTCTAGTACAGTGGCTCTATTATTATTCTATATCTATGGCCACAATCCCTGGTTTTCAGTGATAACTACCTATATCTTAAAAACTGCAAGATAGGTATTCTATGTATGTTCATAGGATAATGCTAATCACAAATCTCAGTAGAAACAATGTACCTTTAAAATCAACGCGTCTATAAAATATAGGTCATTTCCTAACACTGTAGTAGATTGTTCATCACAAAACTGCAGAGGAACATTAATCTCGGCGTGACCGTCGTCGCGAACAAATCGAATTGCTACACGGCTCTCACAAATCAGACCCCATCAGACGTAGCCGAGCAAATTGAATTCTATACGTAATATAACACATCATGTATAAGCGTACACCCTTATTTTATACGTGAATCTTTTTAGCGGGTGGAAATTGATGCTGTCATGGCTGTTTCATGTTGATTTAGATTTTTTATCACGTATCTGCAGAAATTAAAGCAAGATATGGTATTAGGGCCCTTAGTCTTGACTTAAAATTCTCCTGGATATGAATCAATCTAACCATTAGGATTTCATGAATGAAAAACATTTAGAGGAAATTTAGTTTTCCCACTTTGGATCAATTCAATTCATTTTATTCATCACGTAAAATAAACAGATATAGGTGCTGATTCTGTTGTTCACAACTAAACTAAAATTCTCACTATATCTCTTTCTTACAAAAAACATATGAAAAGGATGTAAGAAATTTAGTCCTGTTAAATTAGGCTTGTTTTCAACGTACATTTAATCATCATCTATCGCTGTTATATCTAAATCCCACCAAAAACATTTTTATGCAAAATGTTGCCGCTAAGACATATGGCTCATACTGTTAAAAAGTTATCAGATCTCGTGTAGAGCCAAGCTTATAACTCTACATGCACTTACTCTACAAGCCCTATCTTCACAAACTCTACACCTTAGTCAAAATATGTGGCTTGTTTTCCGTTTCGCTATCTTCACATGGGAGTAAGGTGAAAAATGTTTTCACTGTTCATTACTTTTTTGTTATTCAATAGTTCTTGTAGTAGTGAAACGGCCAAGCCACATATTTAAACTATTATTTTTACATTTGTTTTTTTTTTAAATATCGATTATCCATATGTCTTGGCGGCAAAATTTTACATAAAAATGTTTTGGTGGGATTTCACTTCTTTTTGTAAGTTGCTTATGATTTTTTTTTGTTTGAAATTTCCAAGTTTTATAATTTTTTTATAGTTTGTGTACTAATACAAGCTTTCATACCAAATTTCAGCTTTCTAGGACTTCAGAAAGTACCCTATGAGTTTTGATGATCATCAGTGAGTCAGTGACGAAATCGGGGTTTTTTAGTTATCAATAAAATCTAAACTATTAGAGCTATGTTATTGAAACTTAATATATTTAATAAGTTCACTATTGACTTCATGTCCTGAGAATTTTGTTTATCTGGTATAATCCAAACCCAAGTTATGACGGTTCAAAAAAACGACGAAGCGCCTCGAGAAACGGTAGGTAGTGCCCTTTCGCTTCGCTTTGCTGTCTTGGCGGGGGGCAGTTCCGTGCCCCCAGATAGCGGCAAAGACTAATTTGTCAGCTTTAAATATGTTCTATTCTTTTTCAATAATGTATGTAAGAAAGATATGTGTGTGGTGTGACATAAATTAGGTTAATGCGATTTACAACAGAATCGGCACCATAGTACCTACATGTGGCGCCATTTAGAGAATTGTAATTTCAGATTTTTTCAAGACGCACCGATTAATTTTATGTAAAATCCATAAAAAAGCATGTAAGATATAAATATAATTTTAAATTGGTAAGTTTTTCAAATTCCTATTAGTTTTTAGAATCTTAGTGCAGGCACTAAGGAAGGACTATAAAGCTGTTGATGATAGAAACAGGGTTCAAAAAAACACTGGATTCAATCAACACTGAGAGCAAGTAATTAAGAGGACTCAATTCGTCATACTTTTCATACAAAACCCCTGTACTTATTATGGCGTTGTTAAACATTTTTCGTTAGATATTTTGAACAAATTAGTATCTTGTGTACTATATCTAGCCTTGTATCTTGGCGTAATTTAAAAAAAGTGTGAAACAAATTCAGTCAAAGCCTCCGAAAAACAGCGTTTTTGCCTGAACTTTGGCCATATCTAATGTACCTATAAATTGTAAAAGTAAAGAAAACATTAAGATACCAGGCTTGCAAATGTATTGGAGATTCTAAATAACTAACTTTTTTTTCACAAACTTGTAAGATTTTTTCTCAAGAAGTATACTCCTGGAACAAGTTTTATGAATGCGAAATCACGAATGACGACCTAGCGAAGCGGCTGCGAGTGATCAGCGGAATTTACCGACTGATAACCGACGGCTCTGATGCTATCTCTCTTTATTCGCAGTCAAACATTACGTTGGATGAAACAACAAGCTTTTAGACTATGCTCGCGTTGAAGTTGCGCCAGCCACAGAGGGCCGCCTTAATTATTTAAACTAAGAATTCCTTGTGTCCACTTACACACGTAATGAAGAAGTCACTACAACCCATCTAATAAATGAAGCTGTTAACCCGAACTGACTTCAAAATAAAACCATCCCAACACTATTTGCTGGTACTATACCATTGTTTATTCAGGATTCCGTTTAATGTAAACAAGACGCGATGCACCATCATTAGACAAGTAAAACGACATCTATCGAATTAACTATTCCCAAAACAAACGTAGACGGTAAATACGGAAGTTTCGATTCATTCAATTAGCGTTACCAAGCAACTCAACGTCGCTTACATCCCCTTTATTTAATTCACTTTAGTTAATCTTTATAGTGTATTCCTTACAGACATCTCTTTGTAAACCGTAAATTTTCATTGTTTTGGCTTTCTGCTGACATGACATTGCAAGCGCCTGTATGCGCGGCTAATTTTATATTTAGTGCATTCATTCATTGACAACAGGCGGCTTCTAACTTGACAATCCTTACCAACATGACATGACATCATCATCTTCACTCTATTGACATGACATTAAGTGTAGTGATTCGGACGTAGCCATCACAATTGGTTTTTGGATCCCCTCTCATTTCACGTCATATGAAAATCAGCGCTGCTGAAAGAAGTCAGAAACACTATTGCTGATGTCTACTGTATGTTCTATTTGAAGGCATAGACAATTTATTGCAATGTTTCTATGTCTATAAATAGCGCAACTGGACAGGATTTGTACAAAAAATATTATTAGAGATATTAGAATGGCGTTATTGCTGTACGAGCTCGAAGCGCGAGCTAAGCGTCTCCGCTTCAGCTTGGGCAAAAATGCTTTTTTATGTCTGCCCGGCAGTTCTCTATAGGTCGCACTTCTCAACCGATTCCAGTGAAATTTTGTGAGCAGGGTACCTAGACAAGATGGTTTTGGATTTTTAACAATCTCTTATGTCAATCCCATACAAAGTTTGATAGTTTAGTATCGATGACGATTGTCGACAACCATCTTGTCTAGGGGGGCAGGTTCGATAATTATATAGTTTTTTTGTCGATTCAGTTTTTCAAAATGGCAGAGCCATGGGTGTTGAAATAAGGATTTTATTGTAAATATTTATTCAGTTTGAAGCTATGCAAAGACAGACTCGCGAGGTCTGCAGCTCACAGAAGTACTAGAACCTATAATAAATGGGAAAGTTTGGATGTATATTTATGGATGGTTCGGATGTGGTTCACCTGGGAAAGCATTAGGTTCCTCAGGTACGTGAAGCGGAAACTAGTTTTAAATAATTTAGAATCCTCTAATAAAATATGATAAATAAACGAAGTTCGAAACGAGACGAAAATAGCTTTTTTATTGGGAATGTTTAAATTAAGCGGGGTTTATAAAATGTTTCATGTATGTTGCTGGTTATTTATGACTACAATCTCAACGTGGGAACAATGTAGCCGTAGAAGTAATGTATGTGTGTGTAGGTAAGCACACAAAGCCTAGAGAGAAACATTGGAAGATATTAAGATTTGATTTGTTTGATGGTGTTAAATCTAAGGTACAAATTAAACGTAGAATAAAAATGTTTTTGTTGCAACAAGATTAGCGGAATTATATAAATGTAGGTAGGTACCAATGTTATGTTATTTTATAGCCTACAAGAACGAGGGCTGTTCTGTCGACAAATCGTTCTGCGATTTGACGGAATATTAATTTTTGTTAACACTGTAATTATGTATTGGTAAATAAATAAATAAAAAAAAAAAAAAATATATATAAAAAAAAACTCGACGTGATTATTTTCTATTCAACATTTATTTTCTTTATTTCATTTTATTTTAGCAATGTTTACATGTTTTGTTAATTGAGTGATGTGACTACAAAGTCTGGCGTGCGAATTTATTAAACGAATATAATGTAAAGAAATTAAAAAACTGTCAATAGATTATTATAAAAGTTTACTAAGGTGATCAACTTCTTTTGACCCCTGTTAATTCAGAGATAATGGCCCTGATTCTGATGTTCAAAACTAAACTAATTTTAATGTCACTATGTCTCTTTCTAACAAAGAACATAAGAAAAGGATGTAATAAATTTAGTCCTGTCAAATTAGTCCAATGCTTGTTTTCAATATAATTTTAGTCGCCATCTATCGCGGTTACGCCTAAATATACGCAAAATAAGACGGAAAAGATTTATTTGACAACTTAAAATATGTGCTATCCTTTGCTCAATCATGTTCGTAAGAAAGAGATGAGATGTGACTAAAATTAGTTTAGTGCGATTTACAACAGAATCGGCACCAATAAACATCCTCATTAGTTCCTATGACTTTATTTTTTTTTGAAGTTACATTCTTCATCTCTCTTTCTCTCATAAGTCGTTACTGTTCTGCGTTCCCTTTCTAATATATTTTTTATAAGTTTAACGCAAAATATTGTTCAGTCTAGCCACGTTTTGGCGGCATTGAAAGAGCATTGTGAATACGAACAATCGTTACATATTATCACGATTCTTTTGTCTTGATTTACTAACATGTATTTTGCTATATTTTTTTATATCGACCACCCTGTAAATTAGCTTTTTTTTAGTTACTAAGTTTATGTTGCAAAGTAAGTTTCTATTTGTCCCTATCTTTAATTTAGAAGACTATTTGTTACATACAATAATTCGGCACTGTACATATAGGCAGTTAAATTTGATGTAATAAAAAACGCGCAAGAAATATCCCCTCAAAATCAACATGAAATTCACCTGACATTTTTACCTACATAACGTAAAGAATAGCCACATGAATCAAAGCTCGTCAAAACTAAATTTAAAAAGTCATCAATCATTCCTCAATATTAAGCGAATTACTTCGCAATCATAACAGTTTCCGCAACAAATAACAGAAAGCAATATAACAAAGTCAATTGCACCGCTCGTTTTCAGTACAAACTTTTCATCATCAAATATAAATCGTGTGACGGATAGTGTGTGGGAGTGTGAGTGTGTATAAGTGTGGTGAGTTTGCCATGGAATAGAAAATGTTGGACAAGTAATCACTAATATTTTTTTGATAGTGTTCGTTATAAAGTAATTGAATGAACTTATTTTATTTTTCTTTTTTTCGTTCTAATTCTATCGGTAGTAAAATACTGCGTTGTGATAAATAAAATTTGTTACGGTATATTACAAAGGTCTCCTGAATTCACAGACGGTTTTAACGGATGGATTTCCTTTGAATCGCGGTTATAACAATTGTCATCAGGTTTCACTGATAATAATTAGTATTTCATTTCGTAACACGAATATAATATAGACACGGAGCAAATGGACTCCCAAAAGTCTTTTGAGTAGTTGAAGTATGAGGATTTGCTCTTACTACTACGTGCTAATCATACACACCTGTCTCTTCTAACCTTATAACTATTCCGTGGAGGGTGCAATATGGCGGGACCAAGTTGAAGTGCAATCTAGAAGATTGTCGCTTCGTCACCCGTCGCGACAACTGCCGGGTTATGAGATTGCCTGCATTTGCATGCACCGTGCATGCTTGCTATTCCTATTCTTTTTTCAAATTGTCACATTTAAATTTTATATTCTTTTTTCAACTTTATATTTTTAAAGCATAGAGAACTTATTTAAAATCTTATTTTTCAGCCATAACTTATTAATTGTGTATATCACCATTGTTATCTGGGCTCCGGTAATACAGAGCTCGATTACAGAGCTCGTATCCAAATAGTGAGAGCGGTATAAACATAATTGAGTAATTAATAACGTAACTATGAGTTTCTGTATTTTATTTTATTTATTAATTTCCTCAGCATTCAAATTCACCGTATACGTATCAATTCATTTCATATAATAACTTTTACGAACGTGAAAAAAATACGCGAAAGGTAAATATGTTTTTAGTGCGTATCGATAAAATATAATCGAATGGAGCGAGGGTTTCCCAGAGATTCTATTTCTTTGAGCGAAAAATATGCCGGATTGATTTAACGCTAGATACGTTCCACGGGTGGTTTGGAGTGGTTCGATTGCCTATCATCCATTTTATCTGTAACCACACTTCCAATATTACTTAGGTAGGTATATCTTCTACCCCGGGATTTCACTCACTTTCTAACTGGATAAAGCCCATCACAGACGTAGCTATAATATAAGGTCCTAATAAATTAGTGAATTTCATCACATTTTTTTTTGAATTTTATTTAATGGCATTTTAATTTTCTTCAAAATTCAGCTCGGGGTTCCTTTCAGCGTTTTCCTCTAAGACCTGTAGTTCAGAAGTTGCCCTCACTGGCTAGAAAAAAATTCAACCTGTATAGTTCTGTTACTTTGCTAACCTGCACTGTAATTTATATTATAGCTCGGCATATTCATATATATTATAGCTAGGGTAGGCTGGTATAGGAGTACGCACTTAAGCTTTGAGCTGATGTCAGAAAATAACTAAGGATTATTATTAATCATAATTTGCTTTATTTCAATTAGTATGTAATTAGGAACATAAACCGTAATCAATAAAAACATAAAATAAAACATTTCTTTAATTATTAATTAAACAAACGGAAATGATATTTGCGTACTCTTAAACATGTGGCTGGACAAGAATACGCACCGAGATCGATAAGAGTACTCAACAGCTAATCAATGCATAAGTCGCAAACAAACGAAGAAATATTTATATATCCGGTGCATTTTTCGTGCCACCCACTTAGAATATTCGATCCAGTCCTCCCTAATAGGTTCTTTATATATTTCCTCACACCCTGGGCATTTCCATATTTTATTTTGTTAATCCGTAATACATGCCGTCAATTATTTTAACGTAATTGCATAATTCCTGCTCCATTTCTTGAGAAAATGTTGTGTCATACCTCCCTAAGCTGGTAGCGGGTTCTGATCTCTTTAAACATTTTCGAAGCGTAGCTTCATTCATCTCAAGCGACCGGGCCACAGATCTCACACTCTCACCATTTTGAACTAATTTTCTTGTGTCATCTAATACAGTTAAAGAACATAGGCTTCGTTTAGTAGTTCGCGGTCTTCGGGACATTCTGGATATTAAGAATACAATGAATGAGTTCAAAATTTAAAAAAGTTGTATAAGAGTACGCGCATACTTTTATACACCACATATATGCGAACTCTTAAACATCTTATACTAATCTTACAAAAACTAATTTCAATGACAACTATGGTCACGGAACGAAAAAAAGCTCTCGGTACTGCAGAACGAGTTTATAACCTATCAATAACAATAGTTCATTTTGCTAAACTACTGTTAAAAACGGTGTGATAAAAGATTGAAAGTGACAAAAAATATTAACAAAATTAAAAAAATCAATCAAACTTACGTACCTCCTCCGTTTTTACGCTGTTTTCAAAATAATTTTGACGAAAGATCTTGCACAGTGCACCGGTCAAAACACTACTGAAGATAGCTACAAAAAGCAACGCGGTTGACTGCTGTCTTCACTGCGTACTCTTATCGTCTGCGAACTCTTATACCAGCCTACCCTACGTATGTGACCGGAGTGACGCTTCTTTACATAATAGTATTCTTTTCTATCGGTATGATTATAAAATAATGCTATTTACAAAATTAAATCCGTACAGCATGATTGTTTTTTTTTGTACTACTGAGGTAGTAAACAAGCATACGGCCCACCTGATGGTAAGCGGTCACCTTAGTCTATCGACGCTTGCAACATCAGGGGTATCACTCACCATGAAAATAAATGAATAAAAACACAACTTACGCATTTATCATAATTAGTAGCATTAGGTTAACAGTTCTTTTATTACGAGAGTACACTTTTAATTAAAAAAAAAATTACAGTCATCTTATCATATAAGTAGGTATCGGTATGTTCTGTTCAAACTGAACGCTAGTCAACGCTATGAAACAGCCCTTCAGTTTCACTTTCACTGAGGCCATTACTATTTGCTCTTCTCGATTTTGTATTTTATGAAGGAATTTTCTTGTGTGATGTTCAGATTCATGCAAAAAATAGCTTTCGCTCTGCGTGTTTATTTGTTCCCTTCCTTCCTACTTCGTCCCTTTTTAGGGTTCCGTACCCGAACGGTGCCAAACGAGACCCTATTACTATTTACTAAGACTCCGCTGTCCGTCCGTTCATCCGTCAGTCTGTTAGTGGGCTGTATCTCATGAACGGTAGTAGGTAGACAGCTGAAATTTTCAGAGAATATATATTGTTGTTACCGCTATAACAACAAATAATAAAAAATAAAGGGGGCGCCCATACAAGTAACAACTTTTTTGGGGATTAGTTAATAGTGTACGGAACCCTCCGTGTTCGAGTCTGACTCGCATTTGGCCGGTTTTTTTTATTTACTTAGCTGGGGCTGCATTTTGAAAAACCCTTCCTTGCCTATATTAAGAAAATAAAATAATAATAAAATAAAATAATTAAGGGAACTTGTGTTCATTTGATGTTTCTAAACTCTACTATTTCAGCTGTGCGTGCTGTCAATCAGTCAGTTTCGGTATTGTATTGAACAAAAACAAAGATTAGATGCTTATAATTTGTAAGAAATGCATTAAAGGGAAATTCCATTTCCGTACCACTTGTTTCAAATCCCCATTTCTTCTCTCGAGAACAGCTAGTACGGTAAGCAATCACCCGATCGCAGACACCAAGAGAATTCCCGTCCAAACTCAATTTGACACCGCAGTTAAAAGTGCACACTCACCACCCCACCGCACCGATGCAATATCTGCATGTTTTAATTTCGTTAGATGCACCACTGGCTTCATCGATTTGAAACTCTCCCTCCAGTATTATTGATTTAATTTTGATGACGTCGCAATATCTCTTAATTGTCTTCAAAGGGTGATTTTTCGCTTTGGTGCTTGGATTAATTTGTTTCCAGTAGATTTTATTGAAGGAACATTGATCTAAGAACTAAGTCGTGTCTCAAGAAAAGAATAAAAAAATAAACCATTTATTAGAGGTTCAGGTTTGTGATTCAATAGTATTGTTCTATATTAAAATTCTAAACTTGATGTTTGACCCAAGTATTATTTTAAACTTTTTTTAATTTTATTGCGAATATAGAACGAAGCCATGCCAGTATGGCAAATTTTCTTGAGTGTCGCTTCTTTACGTAATAATACTACTATTTCTTATCATGTTTATGAAAATATGTTAAACAACATGCGATAAAATAGAAATTCCTAAAAAAAATATCGTAATTATATTTGGGGGCTATTTAAGCTTACGAGTTCATATCACGACAAAAATCAGTTAGAACGATATTTATGACAGTCGTCTATCATTTTATATAGATAAGCATCGCTATGAAGGATTCCGTGACTCGGTTTGTTTGTCTGTTGTACACCTTGTGATTATGTAGATCATATCTACACATACTGTGAGTTGAGAACCGTGTTTGTAAAAAAATATAGCTACCTATTTCTTTTATCTTTGTGGTAGGATTGATGATTTTTTTAATAGAATATATAAGAATAAGTAGTTTCAAAAGTGGTATAAAAAAGTTAGAAAAGCTAAAAAAAATTTTCGTAAAGTGAAATATTTTTTGGTAAAATAATGCAGCTTATTACGCACAAGTGCTTTTTACTTCACATTACCGCACAGTTTTATGATAGGTATAATCCAGATTATGTAGAGTTTGTACCTCAATGCAATTGATATGTGTGTAGACGAAGCATTCTTAATTTAAACGGGTAAAACAGTAGGACAACACATCTCTGTAAAAAAAAAACTTGCGCGCAATATTTGTTATAGTTTTCATTGTTAATTATTATCAAAAGATCTTTCTTTCAATAATGATTATCAAGAAAGTCTGTTTTTTTCCTCGCTAGTTGAAAAACATCGTATTACACGCGTGTGCATTGATCATTACATTTTCGGTACCACCTCGCTTGTAATGACCAACTTTGCACACATGTATCATAATGTACTATTGTTTTTGCAAAAGGTCTTTATATCCTGAACTGTAACATCATGTGGAGGATCAGGATGTAAGAAATAAATTAGGTTTTCCATCATTGGATCCATCAATCATCATCATCTGCGGCCGGTAGACATTTGCTAATGAACATATGCCCCTCACATACGGTTTTCCTCTTACTCCATTCACTTTACCCTCGTAATATCGTGTGAATTTTGCAACACTTTGCAATTTCAAACGTATATTTTTATGAACTTTATTTGCAGACCAAAACAAGGTGCTATAAAAGGTAATAGTTACCGATCTGTTAACTAAACTCGTTAAAAAAAGATTTTGTCATTTATTACAGTCACGTGATCTATAAAGTCACTTTGTCATAAAAACACGAAAATTTCTAAACACCGATAGTCTAGATACAAGATGATAGCTAAATTAGATGGAAGCTCAACTTTATTTCTAAACACTGATAGTCTAGATACAAGATGATAGCTAAATTAGATGGAAGCTAAACATTATTTCTAAACACTGATAGTCTAGATACAAGATGATAGCTAAATTAGATGGAAGCTCAACTCTATTTCTAAACACTGATAGTCTAGATACAAGATGATGGTTAAATTAGATGGAAGCTAAACATTATTTCTAAACACTGATAGTCTAGATACAAGATTATAGCTAAATTAGATGGAAGCTAAATATTTTTCTAAACACTGATAGTCTAGATATAAGATGATAGCTAAATTAGATGGAAGCTAAACATTATTTCTAAACACTGATAGTCTAGATACAAGATGATAGCTAAATTAGATGGATGCTAAACATTATTTCTAAACACTGATAGTCTAGATACAAGACGATAGCTAAATTAGATGGAAGCTCAACTTTATTTCTAAACACTGGTAGTCTAGATACAAGATGAAAGATTCGGAATCAGATGGCCTTTTGCAAATAAATGTCACAGTTACTAAGTAAAATTTCAATTTCAGCATTTAAATTCCAATTCCTATTCCAATACTTTTTACCAACATTGGGATTAAAAATCAGCAATGTCCGAATAGTGCGGGAGTGCGCAATTAATCTTACGGGAGTTGTCGGTGCTATGTCCGCTGTCCGGGACTGTCCGGCCAGCGCCGTAAATCTTGAACACCCGCGTCCTGTCCGGTATCTCGTTGTGCATACAAATATTCCCGTTCTCTTTCTGTATAATAGAAAATTCGTTGAAAAATGGCATTAATTAAATTTTGTTTTGTTAACAAGACGCTATGTAGATTGTGTTGGAGTTTTTAGTTTATTTAGTCTTATGCTATCCTTTTTTATTTGTGTGAGTAATGTTTGCATTTAGCAATTATTATTTATATTGTTTGCTATGTATTTCAATTTGGACCACGAATAGGAAATTATACAATTTTCTGATGAGTTTCAGTGTTTTAGTATATTTATGTATATCATCTCATAATCAGCCTATAATTTCCCACTGCTGAACACATGCAGGTTCACAAATGAGGGTGAAAGGGAATGGGCAATACTCCACCACGCATGCCCACTGCGGATTGGTGGAGGTAGGCTAGTGGTCAACCTACTGTCGGAATTTTTTAAGCCGCCAAGGAGGCATCCAACTAGCTTCACGACTAGTGATAACCGGGTTCACGGGCTGACCGAGCTTTTCATGCCTTCCGAAGCACGGAAACGCTCGAAATGAAATACCACTAGGCGGTCACCCATCTAGGTACTGACCACGACGGTGGTAGCTTAACTTTGCCGATTGAATGGCTAATCATGCTATACCACGAGCGCTTCATATATTATTTAATCCTACCAAAATAATAAATGCGTAAAGTGAGTTTGTTTGTTTGTCACCTCTTGACACCTCAACGGCTAAGCCAATCGTGATGAAATTTGGCACATCGGTGGATCATAATCTGGAATAGCATATATAGAGATATAGATAGTCTTTATTTTAGGAAAAATATAGATTCATCGAAAACGCGGGGATTGCCGAGTCGAAGGTCCCCGGTTCGAATCCTATAATGCGCTTGGGCTTCCGATGAAGGAAAATATCGTGAGAAAACCATAGCATGGTGCTACCACCCAAGCCACGCCAAGCATGAGTTCCGACAGCTGCACTTCAGAGCCAGTTCCTTCTAGGCTTTGTGTGATTCCTTCGGGCGATTCATCACTTACCAGTTACTTGAGATTGCGCTCAAAACATAGACCTATACCCACACATTAATAAATATATCCTGGGACATTCCTCACACACGGTCATCTGATCCCAAACTAAGCAGAGCTTGTACTATGGAAACCAGATAACTGATATAATACATATACTACTTTTTGTCCGTAAATACATACTTAATACACATAATTACACCCAGACTCAGGACATGCAGAGATGTTCATGCACACAAATGCATGTCCTGTGTGGGAATCGAACCCACGACCTGCGGCGCGATAGGTGGAATCTTAACCAAAGTCTTAACTAACCGCGTCAACTGGTCCGTCTCGTAAAAAAAACACAGGAGTAAAATAATCGCAGGTAGAAAGTTAGTTCAGAATATAAATCTTTTTAAAAGAATAATAAGCTAGAATATATCAGAGCAAGTAAAAAGCTATACTTACTAACTATGTATTATTAAGTCTTGACTTTACTCTCATTAAAAGTCTCTCTGACTGTAGTAAATGTTAAAAGCCAGGGATGTACTTAGGATAGAAGTTAGATATAGGGTAAAAAATATAGGTATGTGGTTAAACCAACACTTAATTATATGTTCTATAGGTATTTTTAAGAAAACCATAGAATATCCTGACTCCTTTTATTCATTTTTATTAATAAAAAAATGTATACGACTAAGTCGGTTAACAAGCATACGATCCGCCTGATGGTAAGCGGTTACCGTAGCCATATGGACGCTTGCAACACACGAAGCATCGCTCACGCATTACCACCGCCCTTTCCCCCTCCCCATGAGCTCTGGCGACCTTACTCACGCGCAGGAACATAATTTTACACAACATAAAGTTATTTGGCTGCGGTATTCTGTAAGGTGGAGGTACTTCCCCAGTCGAGCTGCTCTTTGAGCGAATAAACGTTACGCTCTACCTCGATTAAATATGAGATTCTTCTTATAAACATACGAATATTACGTAGTTTGTTTGTATTTAAGTAGAAAGTTTCATTATTATATGTACACATAAACACGAAAAACGAAATATAGTATTGTAGCAATCGAACGCAAGTTCAGCTTCATGCAAGACTCGAACTCGGGTTACAAGTCCAATGTTCAGCGCTGATATTCAGCTTAGATCCATTTGACTTTCACTGTCAATTAGATAATTTTAAAGGTAACAATATTTTACCTACTAATGCATACAAGTTACATGTCGCAAAAATTGTGATGGGCAAAGGTATAATTTGCTCCAACCTGAATACATCTCTGCTAAGATCCAAACTGATCCTAATTAGTTTTGCAGCCAGCACCACAAAGACTTCTTTGTGTAGCGCATGTCTTACTCGTCCTTTAAATGCTCTCTACTTTTGCAGATGTGACCTCCATATTATTGTCGGTACTTACCAACATATCATCTTATATCTTTCATTTCTTGTAAATGAAGCAATTTTTGCAATTAGGTACAATTAGGCTTGCTGGGCTACATGGAACGTGATAAAAAAAACTCCTTTCAAAAGTTCATTATTATCATTCAAAAAATTATTTGTAATATAAAATAATGCATGAGGTCACAGATATTAAAATTAAGTCGGATATATTCTCGCTAACAAAAAACTGTGTCACTCAAGTCGGCCACCACGCTGTACGTACAAGCCGGCACGCACACATTCACACATTAGTTGAGCCCGAGTAATCGACTCTGTGTAAACGGTGACAGAGTCTAATTTCCCGCGGAATAGCCAACTAAGTTGTGCGTGAGAGGTGGCCGACTCCATAGACAGTTTTTTGTTAGCGAGAATATGTCCTCCGTAGTCTGTGCATGAGGTTGAATAATTATTTATAATACTTATTTATATTACAATAATTTTACTGAAAATAAAATATTTTTACTAAAAAATATATAATTATCTACTACAAATATTCTGGTTTATTTCTATAAAAGTACTGTAAAGGTCATCAGTCATTATAGCATCACAAGATGAAATAGTTGACACTTGCCGTGAGCCGTAACTATTTTATCGCACATGATTTAAAGCCCTCACTTGGATGGCAAGTTCTTGATGAGGCGATGAACCTAACACCGTATGGATTCCTGTAACGTATAGAACTCTAACACCATATGGATTCCGGTGTTATGGCGCGGACTGACTATGATTTTGACAGCACTCGTTCTTCACTGGAATAGGGTTGAAAATGGTAAATCATAAATGTGTCGAGTCGACTCTATGAAATGGACTGTTATATACGGGTTTTCTTTAGATTATACAGAATATACACATTAAATTAAATAAGTGTCCGGTTAACATTCTAATATAATTCTGTATCTTATATATTCTTAAAAATAAAATTGTCATCGCTGAAAATACGGAGAATTTCGACGCGAAAGATTTTTTAGAAGTAACTTACGATTTTTTTATTGGGAATATCTAAGCACTTTTTAATATTCTATTCGGTTAATATTTTTCTCAAAACCCTCTTCTATCCACAGTATTTTTTTCTGTTAGGTATTTCATTGCGTTACGTCATACTCGACTCTCAAAGACACCCATTTTTGAGATTTGAGCTTAGACCTGGGACCCAATTCTCACTTCCCTCGAACTAGCCTTCGAATCGAACTTACGGTTCGAGTCCTATTCGACTGCAAAATTTCGAGGGGCGGAGTCAATTCGAACGATCCCGACCAATCAAAGGACTAGTTGAGTGGTTTTCCTTCTAAAAATGACGGCCTCGAAATTGCCGGAATAACGTAACGTGATTAACACACGATAAAAGTTCGAATTCGTACTTTTTTCGATCGAGCGATCAATTTCGATTGGCTGAGAATTGGCTCCTTGGCCTTAAGAATCCTTTCTAGTACCCATCTGCGGCCCAACACCATAACAATAAAAATCTGTCGCCCAGCATCCACCAGTGTTCTCCGGTAGTTGCACTAAGAAGTCCACTTGCTGCCTAGGCTTGGCAGACGTTGGCAACGCATCGATCTTTGTAAACCGAATGTTCATAGGCAAGCCTACCATATGGTAAATGATAAAAAAAAAATATATCATTAAAGTTAAATAGGTCGAATACCTTCGAAATAAAATGTATAACCCCTCTCAGTTCAAAAACCTTTTATTTTAAAGTAAGAAAGCCACATATAGGTACATCTTCATCTGTAGCTGTAATAACGTTTTCATGTACTCTCTTCATCTCTATTCTACACAACGTTGAATTTCATTCGGCTAAAAGCAGGGGAATGTAAAATTACATACATTCAGGGTTGTCACGTAAATATTTATTACGAGTATGTTTCCTGCCGAATGTATATAGGTATATTTAGATTTTTCATATCCAATTTAAAAACGGTGTTTTTTATGTTTTTAATATAAATACTTGGGTAGTATAAAGAACTGACAAACCTGTTGATCAATCATATTCATCTGTGTCTTTGTTTTTCAATTTCAAAGGCAATGCAGCGATGACATATGATTTAGGTGCTATTTTTCTGACTTAGCATATGTAGTTAAATGCGTACTCTAAATTCTTAAATGTCAGCGAAGCAACAGACATTTTTCGTTGCATTTCTTTAATTTTGGAAAATGCATTAAAAAAATACTCAAAATTCTTACCTCTCTGGGTTCAATGGTTCAAAATCATTTAGGTGCCTACGGAATCCAATGGTATCAGTTTTCGTTACGATGACAGTTACACCTTGTATTTATTATTATGTAACTATATTCAAATCTTACTCATTTAAAGTTTAAGTTTGCCATTTATCTATTTACTTATTAAATATAGATTCAGTCTACTTTGTAGTTTTGCCGCCGCGCCGGGGCACGCAATTGTTTCAGTGCGATTAGAATGTAAATATTATGTAATGAATCTAAGCTTGTTTTGAAAAGAGTAATTGCTGAGTTTATTACCAGTTCTTCTCAGTAAATGCAACTTTCCGAACCGGTATTAGAGTCAGACTTTTCATAAGTGCCTGCGAAGGTCTATTTGAATAAATGATTTTGAATTTGAATTTGAAAAAAAAAAGTCTGTATTAACGTGACAAAACAAATTTGTTGTAGGTGCCAACCCTACACACATTGGTAAGTTTATATGTGCGTTAGGTTTGGGTCGATGACCCGGGCCGGCTGGATCCTTTTCGGGGACAATAATGAGGACTGCCTCTGAAGGGTTACTTGATACAGCAAAATTGTATAGTTTCGTGTTTCACACTAATGAAACAATTTGCGAACATGGAATTACACACAGCTGTAACAGTTCAGCATCATCACGGTGAACCCTGCCTATATAAATATGTTACAGCCTGTAACTAGGTACATATATAGGTGCATTTTTAGGGTTCCATATCCGTAGGTTTTTTTTTATATACCACCAAGTGCCTTTGGACGCTTGTAACACCAGTGGTATCACTCCCGCGTTGCCGACCCTGCAAAAATCTCTTCACACCCTTTTTGAAGAACCCAATCTGTACTCCATTGGGAAAACTACGGGGAGCTCATTTCATAGTCCGAGCTGAGGGTGCCTAATGGGACCTAATTACTAAGCCTCTACTGTCCGTCCGTCCGTCTGTCTGTCAGTGGGTCTATCTATATACAGGATGTTGTTTTGGTCGGCGACAAGCGACCCAGGAGCGGTAGTACAAAATATATATTCCCCAAAAATGGACTTAATTCCAATAAATACTGTAAATATGTTGAGAAATACCTCATTCAATTTGAAATAAAATTACAGCAAAGTATGGTTACTAGGCACGTGCACAGATTAGAGCTAGGCGCAAGCCGCCATCGCCCCACCCCTTTACTCCCTCGTACTCCCGTTGAGTATTATGTCTACACTTTAGCTTATTACATGATTTTCAAAATTTTAATTTTTTAATTTTTATTATTTAAAAAAAATAAAGTATTTTTTTTATATTTTTTTTAGCACCAGTTTCATTTGTATAATCGACCCTGAGTCGCTCGTCGCTGACCAAAACAACAACCTGTATATATCTCATGAACTGTTATAGGTAATAAGTTGTAATTTTCATGCAATGTGTGTGTATATTTTTATTGCCGCTATAACAACAAATAATAAAAATTAAAGGGCCCCATACAAGAAACGTTTTTACGGAACCCTTCGTGTGCGAGTCCGACTCGCACTTGGCCGGTTTTCCAATTGTCATCTTTTAACATCTTATAATTATAGGCAGTGTTCACCATGCTGAACTTTTAATACAGGAGTATACTTTAGGTATGTATTTAGATAATAGCAGTGGTACCGAATGTTGAGGTTTTGTACTTCAGCTTATGAGGAGTTCCATCATATCCACAAAGTATATAGGACAATTTCAAAAAGCTATTAATTATAATCGGCGTTATAGGTACTCGAACAATCATAAAAATATTAAACATACAAATTGACACAAAGAAGAAAAAGATGAAAAAACGGCACGAACTCTGAATTCACGAAAACTTTTCATAAGTTCCATTTTACTCGAACAGAGAATGAAGCGTTTTCTTCAATTGCTGAAAGCTGCTAAGTTGTGTTTTCTTCTTAGTTTGAGTGTATTACGAACCGGTATTAGAATCAATTGAAACGTTCCCAAGTGCCTTATTAGGGCCTATATGCAATTTTTGAATTTTGTATGAGGACTATGACAACCAAACGTAAAAACCACCAAGATCTTTTTGAATGCTATATGAAATCCTAAAATAAATCTATTGTAAGCTTCCCATACATCATGGTGTCGCTTCACAATTTTATTTAAGCGACGCCATTTTGTGTGAGGGCCCGTTTTGAATTAACACGGAAAAATGCACCGCTTAAATCTGAGCCTAATTTATTTTATCGCAAGCATTTATTTACGGCTTCACAATTTTTTTCGCGTGTTTAGTGAAAGAGCGAACAAAACGATGTGTATACTTTGTTAAATATTTTATCTCTAGTGAAGAAAAAAATGCTTTTTGTTAGTGTTTAGTAGTAGTAGGTAGGTATTTATTCTGTGGTTTAGTGTTAGCTGTGAGTATAAAATAAAAGAGTATTTTACAAACGTACCTACTTAATATACATAGTTATTAAAACATCGCATGATCCCTATGTTAGTTTTTAGATTGCTTATTACTTCTGTTTAATCTATAGAAATTAGATTTTAATACAGATAGCTTATAACAATTTTATTTTTATTAGGAAAAAATAGTTTTTCATTTTATGTTATGAAAAAACATAAGGTTTAGAAACATTAAATAAATGCCAGACCAAATTGCATTGTTAAATTATATTATTTTGAGTACCTACTGAAATATTTCTTATAAAGTAGGCACTGCGTACAACTAGTACTAAGTTATATTGAATTATTGTTTATGTCGGGGAGATCTAATAGGTATGACAGCACATTTATACATACACAAAAGAGATAAACCATAGTGCAATAAGAAGAGACTCGCTCTTGCTTCTTTACCATATTACTGATATCAACCAAAAGTAATAGTAATCTGTACGTATTTATGTCAGTGATCGTAAGTACACTGGAATCTTGAGATAGAATTCATACTTTGTTCGGTGAAAGCCCTTTCAAATAGAAATACAGTTCACTATTTCAATGCTTTCCTGCATTTTCCAGTAAAGAACTAGACATATTTCAAGCAAACGCAATATAGAACCTTATCGAATTGTTAGAATTCTGTCGGTAAGTCTTGACTTGGCTTCGGTCCGCCAAGTCAAGCCAAGCTTAGCCAAGACGCATCGGCACACTCGCGTAAGAGCAACAAAATCGTTATTCCGACTACGGCAACTTCGGTAAACGCAATAAATTGAAATAAACCACCACGTTACATTCTCGGGGCGCTTCGGCGCTTTGCGACGAATACATACACACTGGGAATAATATAACATTTCTTAAAGATTTTACTAATGTTTTATAAACCAGTACGTGTCAAATTATTACCGTTTGAGAGTGTAATTGGGTTACTTTGCAACCTCTAGCCAAATTTTATATAGTCATCAATATGATTTACTTTTACTATGAGACCACCATTGAAATCTCGAAGAAAAAAAATAATTTTTCATACATTTTGATCGTGAAACGTTGGCAATTTTGTATGAAAAGTTCATTAAAATAGAGTAAAAGTTTATTGCTTTTTCCGGAAAAAATATGAACATTTTCCAAAAATGGAGTTTTCAGACAGCAATGTAAATAATTTCAACATTTATAAACAAACAATATCGCGGCATATTACAGTTAATTAAGCAGAGTCCTACATCAGCCGCAATTGTAAATTTTAAATTATTATCTACAGTATGTACCACTCATAAATTAATATCCAATTACGTTGTATAAATGGTGTATTTTAATTAATTTCATGTATTTTAAATCGGATTTGTACATGAACCTCATCTATGATATCGTTATGTGTAAATGTTAAGGAATGAAAAGCAAGCTTATTACAGTTACAAAAAGTTTATTTTTGTGAATACTTTATTGTAACTAAACTTGCATCAAGAAGTCTGGCGAAATACCAACATCATGGGATTCAAATGGTTTGAAAGTACCTACAGACCTCAAGAAACTGGAAGGCATATACCGACACCGTAGCATTAGAATACAACATGATTGTGACAGTTACATCACTATTTTTGTGTCCCATCACTGGTACTACAGCTACTGTGTATCGCTGAAGAAATATTCTGGCTATAATATCAAACAAGAAACCTACTGAATTTCATTTTGTTTGACATCTATTCCGCCTTCACCGACAATGCGTTCTGATTAGCAAAATCAAGGAGACGCAAAAAATTTGATGTGATTAGTCGGTACTGTTAAAAACACTTAGTTGGGAAATTGGATTGCTCTAAAATGGCTCTAAACGGATTTTTCTTCGGGCTGTAATTACAATAACGTTATTTTTTCACATGAGAGATTGCAGGAAATTTTATTTTGTCAGAAGGCTTACAAGCAAGCAATACCAAGAGAATCGCCAATATGTTGCCGTTACACCTGGCGCTGCGTAAACCTGGACACTTTTGTGTCTTGTGTCGGATATTCAAGCTACCAATGAATATTTGATTTCTATAGAACCAGTATGAAATCAGCCACTCACTGCGCAGACGTAAACATTTTTTGTGTCCAGTTGCTTCCACTTTACACATACTCGTTGACGATAAAAAAGTGTTCGTTGTCGGTAGCTGGAAACTAAAAGTCGTCAGTTGAAGACACAAGCGACATTAAAAAAAATCCTTGCAATTGTACTGAAACTGCCGGAAAACAAGCAACGAATTGTATCAGTGACCAGAAGTAGCGACCGGTGACTGTGTCCGATCGCCGCTACACGACACAGCAACTACGGTTTCCTGTGTTGGTGTGCCGTGTCTGTAACAAAAAGTGTCTACGTTGGGCAGCCCCTTACAAAGCGTAGAAGGCAACTGCAACGCAGCCATCCAGTACCATGGATTCCTCACGAAACTGTCGATAAAGTAATAACGTTTCATATTAACGATAGTTTAATTTATTCACTTGATACCCCTACGTCCGGATCAACGCCTTCGATTCGACGGAACCCTTAAAAGTTCTCGTTTATACATCCCTACGGAGATCCCATTCTACTGACGCGATACCGTCGAGAGCTCGACAAATAGCCCCCATCTGAGCTTTACTTTCACACAAATGAATATTGTTAGTTCTTGAAACTTCGCCGAGTAAGAAATATATTGAAAACTCACTGAAGGAGTCCAATAACCGTATTTAGTTGGGAAAGGTAAGGAGAAAACGTAATTTAGTTACTATCACAGATTGTTGAAAGAACTTTTTATGTAGCTTTTATATATAGTTGTCTGGAAAGTAATCTAGTGGAAAGAAAGGTTATTATCATACGTAGTTTATGTTCTGATATAGTTTTTGTAGTGTTTTGTTTTTACCTTAGTGAAGTAAATGTATGCTGACTACAAGGCCGGTACGTGTGTCCCGTGTCATGTTTAGTTGCTGGCGGAGCGGAGAGGGAAAGCAGAGCGGAACGGAGCGGAGCAAAGAAATTGTGGTTAGACTAAAATTTGGGGAAGGATTTTTGCCAAATTTTTCATCGTTTATACCACAGAACAAGGAGACCTGCGGTTCTTTACAAAATAATGACAATTCTCGTGCCCCGTGAATTGTGAAAATCGCATAGCAGAGAACGAGCGGTCGTGAGTCTAAAATCGACTGTATACTACAGCACTATGTGTCAACAGTACTAAATGATAAGACAATACATATATATCATCTGCTTGTAAAACGGTGCCGCCCCCTGACACGCTTGAATAGTATTGAATCTGTTGAGCAAGGCTTCTCTCAAGAGGCGAGGCGAGTTTTTTCTTTTCCATGCTCTGTGGTTAATACCTATGTTGAGACTAAACTAACATAAACTTATAAAGTAGTAATAAAAAGTAATTTTCATACTTACGCATTTGATAATACAAGGAATGTCTACCTTTGGCTACCATTTCAAGTCATATCTGTGTAGGTCAATGTCCACCAATTACTAAAATAGGTATACATATTTGACAAGTGTACTGGCAACAAAATTGCTACTCAAAAACTAATCCATTTGAAGAACATCAACTTATATGAACCGTGCCACTCTTCCCCTGCCTCCTCGGCCACGAGTTGTCTGCAAACATTCCTCCCGTTCCATTAACTAATTGTTAATTATCTCTCCCCAGCCTACCCTGATGCGATGACGACAAGATGGAGATGCCAAATTAATAACTGCTTTTTTTTAAAGAGGGTTTGTAGAAAATTGTTGCAACGGGGGGTCCAATAACATTTTTATGGGAAATTTTACGTGTAATTTGAGTTAGGAAATTTTGATACGCCTTTACAATTTAAGTGAGACTTGAGTCTTTTTGATTCCGTGTTGTCTGGATGAAAGCAGTTTTTGTTTGCGTTCTCGTCCCGTAGTTTCGAGAGATCTAAAGGTGCGTCTTCGTTACGCGAACCGAGCACGGGCCGAGCCACTCTTCGTTCGTCGCTCGCGATAAGTGTGCAACGAACCTACAGCACGAGCGCGATGCAAATCCCTGTGTTCCAAAAAACCGGAGCCGAACGCTCGTTCGAGGCATTTTCCCGCAATAAACAGCATCCTATGTGTTATTCCAGGCTATGATCTACCTGTGGGCCAAATTTCATCAAAATTAGTTCTTTCGTTAAGGCATCAAGAGGTAACAAAGAAACTCACTTTCGCATTTATTATTATATACTATCTGTTCTGCACGGTTCCACACGCGTTACCGGGATAAAAAGTATAGCCTATTTCGTAGTTTTTAAGCTTTCGCGAACTAAATTCATTGTAATATTAATGTATCGTGACTACGATCAATGCAACTTGATCGAAACGTCGAGGTTAGTCAAAATTAAATTTTGATAATAATCTGTGCGCGAATAGACCCGATACATTGATATAGCCTACGTCCTTCTCCATACCATAGGCTATTTGCATTCCAAAATCTGCAAAATTCTGGGATTTTTAGGATAAATAAATCTCTTTTCAAAATATTTTTTTATCATAAAATCTTATACGAAGCAAATCTAAAACTAATACCGTTGAAATGGAACGATAACTAAGATTGCACAGATTCAAATTCACAGTGGATACTGATCTCCAATTTAACTTTGTCGATTCTCCAGTTTTGTTCAGCAATAAGAACAAAATGCAGCGTTACTGCTGTTAACTTTTCCAATATATACGTATGCTCAAACATTGTTATGCCCTGAACTTATTGAATTATTTGTATGAAACTAAAATAACAGGAGAGAAGTTTGTTTCATGTTTGGCTTATTTAATAATTAACAAAATATAATAATTCGACGTATAAAAAACTGTTATTAACCTCTACAACGTATCTTTAATATGGTCAAGCTTATGTCCGACCATCCCTTGAAGCTCCCCATGGTAAGCGGGTACTAAAATGAAAAGGGAAGTGCAACGAACACGGCAATGCAACGCAACTCATTGTATAATGATTTCATTTGCAATACCCTTGTATCGTTAAACTTTATAGGCCATAGTAATCTCTTACCATCAGAAGGACTTTTTATTTTGTATACAACTGATGGTAAGCGGTTACCGTAGACATATGGGCGCTTGCAACACACGGGGCATCATTCACGCGTTACCGACCTTTCCCCCCACCCCAATGAGCTCTGGCGACCTTACTCACGCGCAGGAACACAACTTTACACAACATAAAGTTATTTGGCTGCGGTATTCTGTAAGGTGGAGACACTTCATCAGTCGAGCTGCTCTTTAAGCGAATAAACGCTACGCTCTACCTCTCTGAAAACTGGGAGCTATCATGATTGAATTCGCCGCGAGAGACTCTAGTGTAGGTGGAGTGAGAGATGTCTCTAAAAATGTTAAATGTCCTGAAGCTTTACTGTTCGCTAAGTTTCACTCATAATTGTTGCAAAGATTATTGTAGACATACCTGCAAATTGATTCAGGCGAGTTTTGACTTTCTGAAATGTATGTCCTCCAAAGAGGACTGCGCAAGAGAGTCATTATATTTTATTTATTTGGTTATTATTGCTGGCCCTACTGGCGCGCTAACAAATACTTTTCGGTGACATCTAGTGGCGCCCCGATAGCCGCTATTCAGTTTTACATACACTTCACTTCTTTCATGTCTACACAGTTATTTTAACTTGAATGTGTTACAGCTCAAGGAATAAGATGACGCCACAAATAAGTTTAAATTTCCCAATAGAGAAGTCATTAGTTTATCCCCCACACTTTTCGTTGCCACGTTCGTTACTCGATTCCCGGTTGGTGTGAAGTGCATTACAAACACTTGTCAGTATTGGCACATATCGAAGAAGAGGATGAACCCCTCCTTGGGGATGAGTGGTCCTCAAATGTGGAAATAAAACGTTCTTAAATCTTGCGTATGAGGAATGACATTTCTGTAATATACGTTTGATATTTATTAAATATATTATATTTGATGTTTATGTGACTATTTCATTCCCAGCGTTCATTTTAATGCCTCTATTTAGGGTTCCGTAACGCAAATGATGAAAAGGAAAGTTAAGCGTTTCAAGGAGATGCTAACTCAGTGGTAGCGACGTGTCGAATGCCGTGCTGGAGGTCCTGGGATCGAATCCAACAATGACTCAAGCTCATTCGGTGAAGGAAAACATCGTGAAGAAACCATAACACGGTGGTAGGGTACTTTGTAGTACCTATCTGGCTGGCTACCACACTCAAGTTGAAAATCTGTCGCCAAGCACCTATCGGTGTGTTCCTACAGCTGCACTTGAGAGCCAGTTGCTTCTAGGCTTTGTGTGCCTACCACCTTCGGCCACATACTTAACATGGAGAGATTTTATTCAGTCACAGTTATATTCAAATAATAAAAAAAATACTAGGATTTATCACAAATTATTGTTATTTAAATGTAATTCAAATATTTTAATCATAATAGTCATTTTTTTTTTCAAATTAATATAATACTAGCTGTCCCTAGCGGTTTCACCTGCGTTCCCGGTATAAAAAGCCTATGTCCTTCTCCATACCATAGGCTATCTGCATGCCAAATTTCATGTTGATCTGTTGAGTAGTTGAGGCATGAAGGCGTATAAATAAACTCA
This sequence comes from Polyploca ridens, assembly GCA_951394255.1. Classification (NCBI taxonomy): domain Eukaryota; kingdom Metazoa; phylum Arthropoda; class Insecta; order Lepidoptera; family Drepanidae; genus Polyploca; species Polyploca ridens. The sequence continues at coordinate 3,135,289 of OX596254.1, read as the reverse complement.
CTTTTGCATTTATAATTAGTTAGGATTCGGATTATCGAACATTACAGGTTTCTGCCATTGCTTAGTATAATTACATACATTATCTGGGGGCACGGAAGTGACCCCGCCAAGACAGCCAAGCGAAGCAAAAAGGCACTACCTACCTTTTCTCGGAGCGCTTTGTCGATTTTTAGAACCCTCATAAACACAACAACAAAAACACTCCACTACTACAAAAGCTATTGAATAACAAAAAAGTTATGAACAAAGAATACATTTTTCACCTTACTCCCATGTAACGGTAGCGAAACGGCCAAGCCACATATTTTGACTAAGGTGTGTAGAGTTTGAGTTAGGACTTGTAGAGTAAGTGCATGTATATAAGCTTGGCTCTATATGAGATCTGATAACTTTTTGACAGTGCGAGCTATATGTCCTGGCAACATTTTACATAAAAATGTTTTTGGTGGGATACTTAGTTTGTTAGTAAAGTATCATTTAGTACGAGACATAAAAAATATAGAATAGTGTACTTAGTATATTAGTTCCTCTTGGATAATAGTAATAAAAGTTGCTGCATATACGTTATATGAGTACACATATTTTATAAGAGCTAAAGACCTTGATATGTCAAGAATGTCCTCCATCGTCAGAGGACCCGCATTGTACAATTTGTACCGTTTAAATGCCAGAATTGTACAGTGGAATTAAATTATTTCTATAGTTCTCTTAACTTAACGTAGGGATGTCACTTCAAAATTGTTCTGATGTCATCTGACAATGATGTTTAACAAGTACAGTATTACCAAACTGATATGGCGCGTCGTGAATCTTCATTCCCACAGAAAAGAAAGTATGGCCCCGAAGATTAACGAAAAAATGCTTAAAACTTGCAATCAACCTTAGATCAATATTATAAGGCTCATAATACACTGCAGCTCTTAGTTCCATCTCACTCGCAAGTCACGCCCCTCCGCACTGCGCGCGCTAACATGGCGGCAGCTGTCGACCAATAGCGTTCCCCGCGCTTTGAAAATGTACAAAAAGTATCTTGTGCGCAGGTACATCGGTAAGCCATATCAGTTGGGTACTACTGTACATACTATGGTACCGATTCTGTTGTAAATCGCACTAAACTAATTTTAGTCACATCTCATCTCTTTCTTACGAACATTGTTGAAAAAGGATAGAACAAATTTGAAGTTGTCAAATTAATCTTTGCCGTCTTATTTTGCGTGTATTTAGGCGTGACCGCGATAGATGGCGACTAAATTTATATTGAAAACAAGCATTGGACTAATTTGACAGGACTAAATTTCTTACATCCTTTTCATATGTTCTTTGTTAGAAAGAGACATAGTGACATTAAAATTAGTTTAGTTGTGAACAACAGAATCAGGGCCATTGTATTATAAACTTGCGGGGGTGGAAGTACATTTGTGGTTTGCGCTATGTGGTTTTTAATGCATTACCTACAGAGTAGGGTTCGGTAACCAAAGATTGCCCAACGGGATCCTATTACTAAAGCTCCGCTGTTCGTCCGTCCGTCCATCCGTCCGTCTGTCTGATAGAGTTGTTGAAAAGGTGAATCATAAATTAGTGTGATACCATATATGAAGGGTAGGTACTGTCTATAAGAAGTCTCTTTCCGACTTGAAGAACATACTCCAGGAAACATTAATTTAATTAATATTATTAAGATCTTATATCAAATTGAATATTATGTATTATACTACAAACTAAAAGGTAACTAATGTTTTATTCCTAAAAGAAACATTGCATACTATCCAAAGCGAAAAAAAAAAAACATTAATCGTAATCCTCTCATGTCCTAATAAGAAAGTTTTTATGTCTATTCGAGAACTAATATACCTAATACATATATGAAAATGGTAGATCATAATCTGCAATTAATATTATATGTATAAGACACGAAGTGAAAGTTTTTGTACATTATATAAAAGAAATAGATACAATGTTTCAAGTGATAGTTGAAGGAATTATATGAACCCCAAAGTTTCTAGAATGAAACAAAGTTCTCCACAATCGGTGCATTTTACAACAAATTAAAACTAGGTCACAACTATGCAGATAGCGAGTTCCGTCGCAAGTAAGCAATACAGTGCTTTAAATGCATTATAAAAAAACTCCGGCCACGCTCCACAAATGTTTCCTTTGCAGTTTTATATTTCCACTAAAAGAAGACCATTTCGCTTCGCTAATGGGCAACCCTAGCGCTTCTATTCAAACCTTGCACTTAGCAGTAAAACAAAAGCACTACAATGAAGGCTAGGTCTAAATGAAACTAAGCTGAGAGTACAAGAAATACGAACTGAATTGCATTTCATTTCATTATTCAGTGTTAGTGTAACAACTGAAAGACTTGGCTTATTGGCTTTTAAATCTAAGTCTTGAATGAGGGATTTAATGTCGGTCCAGATAAAAAAATGAATATCCTATTTTTATTCTACGGGTTAATTTATTAGAGAGGTATGGCTTACCGATGTACCTGCGCAGAGGATACATTTTCAAAGCGCGGGAAACGCTATTATCTGACAGCTGCCGTCATGTTAGCGCGCGCCGTGCGGAGGGGCGTGACTTGCGAGTGAGACGGAACTAACAGCTGCACTGTATTATGAACCTTATAGTAGTGATCTAAGGTTGATTGTAAGTTTTAAGCATTCTTTCGTGAATCTTCGGGGCCATACTTTCTTTTCTGTGCGAACGAAGATTCACGACGCGCCATATAAGTTGGGTACTACAGATTTTTTTACTCAAAAAGCAGCTCGATTGGGGATGTACCTCTGCCTTACAGAATACTGCAGTCAAATAACAATGTGTTCCTGCGTGTGAGTAAGGTTACCAGAGCTCATTGGGGAGGGGGGGGAGTGATGACCAGGGGTTTGCAAGCTTCCCTTGATATGCGTGGCAAATCTACACATGTTTGGTTGTTGAATGAAACAGTTGTGTTATTCTTCCAAATAAAGTTATAAGTCACGGGTGCGCTCTCAAGGTAAGCAGCTCATTCAATATTTACGATTGTTTCAGGCTTTAACGTATGTCATAATAAAAAGAAACGGAAATAATATAAAAAATATTTTTATCATAGATATTTTAATTTCCACACAACAGTTGATTTAATTTTCAATTTGACTTTGTGGCTAAAATACGCCTGATTTCATTCATATTCAAAATTAATCCAAATCAAATGTATTCCATGTACTTTTTCCTAATAAGCTTATGACATAGACCAACCACTTCTCCAGACGCAATTGCCAGACTCCACACTGGACATTGAATACTGCATGGTTAAACAAGCCATATTATATTGTAGACGTTCACATTCTGTCTTTTGTATGTGTTATCTCAGCTGAGTTGAAGTAGAACATATACTCGGTCTAACCTTTTCCATATCGAGGAGTACTGTGGCATTCGATCGAGCATCACGAGAGAGAGACAAACTCACGAGTCTCGACCATCGAAGAAAGGTTGCTTGCCTATCGGTTTTCTACAGGATATATTTAGGAGAGTGTGCGCAGGAATTGTTCAACCTAATTCCACCATCCTCATTCTCACCACAAGACGCCGGGAAAAGTTACACCCGTACGTCGTTGACATACCGAAAATACGGACACAGAGTTTTGCATCCTCATTTATAATGCGGACAGCGGGAGTGGAACTTGCTTCCGGCGTCTGTGTTTCCTGACTCATACAATCTAGGGACTTTCAAGGCCAGAGTGAATAGGTTCTTCACGTAGGTAAGCGTGTTCCATCTTAGGCTTCGTCTTCGTCCCTTATGGGTCAGAGGCCAAACGCAAGCCCAATTAATAAAAAAAAGAGTATACTGTACCAGTCTGCTGTATAGATGGCACAGCCTCCTTATAAAGTGAAGGTGGACGAACTTCAAGAAGTTCTATAGGTAAACATGCATACGGGCCGCCTGATGGTAAGCGGTTACCGTATCCTTTACTAAGCGAGATCCTACTAGAATTACATTACCTTTTTGTAGGACTAAATTTTACCAGAAAAACTGTTATTTTATGACCATCAAGATATTTAATAATATTCCAAAAGACATAAGAGAGTTAAATATAATTAGTTTTAAATCAAAATTATACAAGTGGTTGAGTGAGAAGTGTTATTATAGCCTGAATGATTTTTTTGTTAATTAATAATTATAATTTGCCACTAATATATTTTATATTCATTATTTCTAATTTGTAATTTGTTAATATGAATTAATTTATTTATAATTTTATATTGTTTTGACATCCCACCCAAGGTTTAATTAGTTATATTTTTCTTATTTTCAGTAAAAATTTGAACTTGTTATTATTAAATTCCATTTGTATATTTGCATGCCCACTTTATGCTAAGGCGAATCATGTAGATCTATTTTATTTACACTTGACATCTTAATGTACCATGTTTCACGCAATAAATGATCTTTATCTTTATCTTTATCAAAAATCTCTTTACTCCCTTTTTGGAGAACCCTGTTCTCCCTTGAGTTATACATGGCAGGGAGTCCAGTTATACAGTTTGACGAGGTGGAGCAGATCTCGCAGGGACCTCACTATGTTTGAAGTAGCTCTTAGCATTATGACAAACAATTAGAGGTCAATTTTGATAATTTCCAGCAACTTTTTGCCAAGATTGTCATACATTATTTTGTTCATATTATGACGGAGAAGCAGAAAAATAAAAAAAATTTGAAAAAAACGAAAAAAAAATTTTTTTAATTTATTTTAATGGCATTTTTATTTTCTTCAAAATTCAGCTCGGGGCTTCTTTCAGCGTTTTTTTCCAAGACCTGTAGTTCAAAAGTTGCCCTCACTGGCTGGAAACACAATTCATCCTATATAGTTACTTATAATAATATACATCTCATATCATAAACTAAGTTGAACAACAGACGTAGAGGTAGTTTGGCGGTATGCGCGGTGAAATATCAAAAGCAAAACGCAAGCTACTACACATTGGCATCGCGTCCACAGTCATGTTTGCACGCTGAATGGTTCTGTTTCAGCCTGAAATGGAGCTGGCACTCTGCTATGCATTAGATTGTTGGGGCGAGGACATATTAGTGGTGGGGAAGCAGGGTTTGAAGATTCTTTCTGTAAAAAGTATCCAGTTTTTTAAGCAGGACGCATGTGAGGTTTGCTAGAAGCTGGAATTCATAAAATTATGGTTATAAGATTCATCTATAGTTCGAAGTGACAACACAATCTGATTTAAGACCAAAGCACTCATTAATCTTTAAAATAACATGAAATACCACCTCTGTCATATCTTTTAGTTACATCATTGCGCTCATTTGTGACTGTTTTATTTTATGTTAATTTAACCTGTACGCACATTATCTTGTTACTAGAAATAAGTGTCCTCATGTAAATTATTATAAATTCACAAATATAAAAATCTCAAAAATTTCTTCGTATTTTCATTACTACATTTTACAATAACTTAATCCAAAATCGCTATCGCTTATGCCAACTAATGCTGACCTTTCACCCGCACATTGTACCACTGTAGCGCCTTTCAGCGGTGCAACGTTAAAGCGCTGCCTCGAAGCGCTTCGACACTGCTTGAAGACTTAAGAGTCTGAAAGCGCTGTATCGCTCAGCACTTCATCGCACTAAAGCTGTATTGTAAATGGATACTTTCTAACGCCCTGCTTTTTTGTGGACGTACATGGACGATTTATTTGAACTAAATAAAAGAAAAGTGGGAGTGTAGACGTTTTCTCTTTTTCTAAGTATTAGCCCGTACTTTATCTACCATATAATTTTGTCTTAAGTTATATAGGATTAAGAGAAGGTATCTTGTTAAAATATTGAACTTATTAAAACGCGTCATCCTTAATTTTAAACTATACTTTTATATATCATGCATATTACATAGAAAAAAATGATTTTCATTCAAACGTACTCTATTCTATAAAAGTTTACGTATTGTACTCAGTTACAAAAGGAAAATCTAACTCAAAAAAAAATATCTACTAAATTTCGCGGCTCAAACACCAATTTAGGTTCTGCGAGCCATTCTCTGTCAATCAATCAATCGGGACTTCTTTTATTGATAAAATAACCACGGAAGATCTGTTAATCTTTGCTTAAAAGTTGATCTGAAAACTCGTCCCAACCTAGAATAAAATTTTGAAATCTCACTACTCTTATTATAAATGTGAAAGCTTGTAAGGATGTGAATGTTTGTAACTCTTTTACGCACGAACTACTGAATAGATTTGAATGAATTTTAGCACACAGATAAAATATGTTCTAGATAAACACATAAGGTACTTTGTATCCCGCGAAAACATTATATCCCTCGGGAACGCGAGTGAGTGAAGCCGCGGGGCTTATGAAGGTCAAAGCTACTGAATTTGCCAACAGTTCGTAAGTCAACTTAGAAGAACAGGCAAGAAACTCAGCAAGGTTTGCACATTTTAAATATTTTTGGACAATCTGACTGTATTGGCTATTTTTTCCAAAGAATTATGTTTTTGTTTTACAAAGTAAAATACATAAGCATAAAAACATGGTATGATTTCAATTCATTTCATTCATGGATTTGTTGCGAGCGTTTGTGGATTCATGGTTTTTCATATCATGCTCAGTGGTAGTGACGTCGGATACCGAGGCGAAGGTCCCGGGTTCGAATCCTACAATGAGCTTGAGCTTTCGGTGAAGGAAAACATCGTGAGGAAACCATAGTACGGTGGTAGGGTACTTTGTAGTACCCGCCTGGTTGGCTACCACCCTCAAGTTGAAAATCTGTCGCCAAGCACCTATCGTTGTGTTCCGACAGCTGCACTTGAGAGCCAGTTCCTTCTAGGCTTTGTGTGCTTACCACCTCCGGCCGCATCATCACTTACCATGGTGAGATTGCGGTCAAACACAGGCCTATAAACAGTAAAAAAAAAAAAAAAAAAAAACAATAATAATGGAAGCAAAAATTTTATATGAATTTTTCAGTAATTTATTTTGAGCTGAGACTTTTTATAGTCTCCTGTTTTAGTCTTCATTTCTTTAGGATAGATATACGCTTTTCGTTACACGTTTTATATCTAGAAGAAATTAAATACAACGCAAACTAATGAGTTGCTTATCATCATCAGCCTATAATGTCCCACTGCTGAGCACAGGCCTCCTGCACACAAATGAAGGTGAAAGGGAATGGGCAATACTCCACCACGCGTGCCCACTGCGGATCGGTGGAGGTAGGCTAGTGGTCAACCTACTGTTGGAATTTTTCAAGCCGCCTAGGAGGCATCCAACTAGCTTAACGACTATCACAAATTAAGTGATAACCGGGACCAACGGCTTTACGTGCCTTCCGAAGCACGGAAACGCTCGATTTGAAATACCACTAGGCGGTCACCCATCCAGACCACGACAGACGTAGCTTAACTTTGCCGATCGATTAAGAACGGCTAATCATGCTACACCACGAGCGCTTCTAAGTTCTATGAGTTGCTTAGTTTCAATTAAAACTTAGCAGTTTTTAAGTACAACTACGAGTAACAACAGCATTATACTGTCAAAGAGAATGTAATCTTAAGATATGCTTCAACGTAAAGTTATAAAGCAATAACTGCAGGTAAGTGCAAAGTTACCTAGCTGAAGTGGAGGTACCTAAATTATACCCCAAGGTGGCTCAGGATTTACAACTACGTCGTGCCTCTCGAGGCCTAACTACTGTCTAAGTTATGAGGAATGAGCGATGTTTCATGCCTAGTTCATGACGCGTAGGAGAGATAATTTAATTTGGGAATCATAATTATATCAAAAATATTTTTTTTGTATACCATAAAATATGAATAAAATGCTTTTAACGGACTTCAAAAAAAGTTCTCAATTCGGTTGTATTTTTTATTCAAGCATCTTATATTATTAAGATTCTTGAGTACAGTTCAGCCCATGATATGTATATTTAGTACATATGGGTGAACGGATGGACGGACGGATAGACGGACGCATAGCGGAGGCGTAATAGGGTTCCGTTGGCACTCTTTGAGTAACGAACCCTAAAAATTAAATTGTTCAGGAGCTTGAGGCATATTCTTCCCGATTGTTAACAATAACGATTCTGTCAAAACAGATGTCAGTATAGATAACCTAAAAGAAAACCTTTTTTTTTTTTCTTCAGTAGTGTCACACGGCGTGTGTATTTTGCCAATTTCAAGTAATATTATAAGTTCTAGTCACAATGAATCACTTTCGTCCTCAGTCAGTCACCGTCCATAATAGTCATGTTTTAGTAGTAACACTTTTCACAGACTTCTTGAGACAACTTGAAAAGCCACGATACACATAATTCATTTCATTTCACCTCACTGGTGCACATGTATTGATCTTTATTGGATAAAATACCACCGATTATATGCAATAAAACTCATAATACACGAATTTATGACAATAAAAATGAAAAAGCAACGTCACTCTGCAAGTTCCCGCCAAAAAGTCCAACCTTTTTTTTTATAATGGTAAGAGATGTGACCTAGGGTACAGGTCGATTAACTAAAGCTGGCACCTTCAACACATTTACACGTTGCACTTGTGTAGTGTCTGTGAATAAGCGCTAAGCGTGACATTCTGTCCGTCTCTCTCGCGCGCTGTCAAGCTTATGAGTATGAAGGAGACGGTTATTGTTTTGTTTTTTTGCATTTCATATGTCATTTTCTTGTACATTTGCCTCTGAATTGTACCAGACCACAAACTAGGGGACATAACCGGTTTATATAGTAAGACTTAACCGCTTAATTAAACTTAGAAATGTAAAGTATAACAAAGTAAGCTCTGGTTAAGTTTGTGGTTTCTTACAGCTTAATTTTGGTTAATCACATGCAGCCAAGTGTGATTGACTCGCTTCATAGAAGCCAATACTTTAAAAAAACCTGTTTCTTTTTGACACTCCCATAGCTCTTCTTAATCACAAATAAACCTAATTCACATAAGCAAACAGCATAAAACTGGGTCTTATTATGACATGCTCAAAGTAGGGTAACCACACACAGTCCTTACCGTGTAATCCGCAGAACCGAGTGGCCACTAATGGCGGATTACCGCTCACACCCTACAATCAAACGGGGATGAACTCTTGCTATCTCTGAAACGGACTGGAACAACGATATATGAAATTATGGATAAGGGATTTATGGATTATCGTGTCCTCCCTCTCACTTCGGACTTCTGATAATCCCATTATACCCAGCGCAACTTGTCCACTTCTTCCTCCATCTCGATGAGCTTCTCGTCGGTCCTCAGAGTCTGTGCATTGTATGTTATCAGGTCCAGTCGTCGGTGTTGGTAGCTGGATCTCTGCCGGAGACTCTTAGCACCCCCTGTCCCGCCGTTACCGTCACCGTTACCGTAGCCCGGGAGAGCGAGGCCGCCGGTTATTGGGGCCGTAGCTGTGTTTGTGTTACCATTTGATGGGATGATGGGATTACCATTTGCCGAAATCACCACGCTTGGCAGGCGGGTTGGTGATCGCAGTAGTGATGACATATCACAGATGGGCGTGCTGTCCGTCCTCTGGTGTCACCCCTTAGTCGCCTTTTACGATACCCTCAGGATTGGAAGGGTTAGCCCTAATCTATGCCGGGAGTCACAAGGCTGTTTAATCGGTAGCATGTTCAGTAAACAAATTATAACGGCTGTATCCATGTGCCCCATGTATCAATGTCCCCCTATTCCCCCTACTATGGTAAAAAAAATGTATTTATGCCACATCCAACACCTCTTAAATAGTTAAATAGCTCGTTGGTCGAAATACGTTGTACTTAGGAACTAACCGCCGAAAAATAATAAAATTGTTTGCTTAGGCTTGTTTTGTATATTTTAACAGTATATTGGTTCAAGGAGTAATTTTACTGCTGGTAAAATACAAAATTTAATATGCTCTAGGCTTAACTTATACATCTTTTTGGCTTTGAGTGCTACCACCTTCGACCACATCTTCGCTTAACACTGCGATTGCGGTTGTTTAGCGACAAACATATCCAAATTAATTAATTTGAATATCATCATACTATATTTGCCTCAAAAACCGAATACCTATTACTACTTCCGAATGTTCGTAAATAAATAATGTTTCGATCCTCCACCATTTTTTTTATCGACTTCAAAAAAAGGAGTTTAAATTAAATATGAATATGGAGATAAGTTTAATACTAAGTATTGTACCTACTGTAAGCAATCACACGCTAACTCTACCGGTACTTTCCTCCATTCAATATCGATATTTCTTCCGAATAGAGCCAAGATTTTAAACGAAAACATGTCTTTTCGGGCGATTTGTGGAGATTTATAATAGTTTTTAAAGTTTCCGCCTGCGCTCGGCGAGTTTGCATCTTGCAGTTAGTAAATAAAATGAACTGGGAAGGAATTTATGCGGATGGAAGTTACATTGACAATAAAATAAAACATAAAGGAAACTAGTTCATAAAACATATAAGTAGTAATATAATTATGCTGAATTTGCAACCGTATTAGGGTGTTAAATAATATTTTCAGGCAACAATAAAAAAAAAAACTTTTCAACACACTCGCTCGTAAAATGACATTTATTGCAAAATACATGTCTGTTTTTTTCCTCGCAAGGGTGTTGAAAAACGTCGTATGACACGCGTTTGCATTGATTATTAGAAATAATCAATGCACACGCGATAAGGGAGCCAAGAGTGTAATAAATTATTACACTTTTTTTTTTTTTTTTTTTTTTTATACCACTAAGGTGGCAAACAAGCATACGGCCCGCCTGATGGTAAGCGGTTACCGTAGCCTATGGACGCTTGCAACACCAGGGGTATCACTCGCGCGTTGCCGACCCTGAAGAAACCTCTTCACACCCTTCTTGAAGAACCCCATGCTGTACTCCTTTGGGAAAACCACGGCGGGGAGCTCATTCCACAATCTGAGCGTCCGCGGAAGAAAACTCCTTTGAGCCCGCACAGTTCGAAACAATTCTGGTTTCAATGTGTGAGGATGGATTCCCCGTCGATGGCGAGAGTTGCGATGGTAGAAGGTAGCCGTGGGCATCAAGTCGAACAATTCCTTGGAACACTCTCCGTTGTACAAGCGGTAGAACACACATAAAGAGGCAAAGTCTCTCCTCAGACTGAGGGGTGTGGCAAGTCCCTTAGGGGGACGCCAACAGATAGGTAGGTAGGGTTCGATTAAATGAAACAATGGAAATTAGTCCAATGAAACATTTAATTGCCTAAAATTCTGTGGCCGCCTCACGTCCAGATTTCACAGGGGGTACAGTTTTTAACAGGGGGAACACTGGCCTGAACTAAGGTAGAAGTAGCAGCTTCAGTTTTCGCTTCGGTCTGGTCCAGCTCCCAGGATGTCAGCGGGAGTAGGTAGTCCAGGCAGGCAGTACAGGAGGTAGGTCCCTCAGCGTTCCACAGCTAGTTATCAAGCTGCATAGGTAGATGCAAGGTAGGCGTAAATGTAGACGTAAATCCTGGAAGGCCAGAAACAAAAGGCTAAAGCGTTTGCTGCGCAACTGTGTAGGTAGGTTTGAATCTAGGTTACAGTGTCCCTGACAAACAATAAAAAGGAAGCAGCGCTAGCATGGATAGGAAAGATAGAAAGCTAGAACACCTTACAATGGAGAATCAGATAGATAATACATGGGAACTTACCCTAGCGGGATTCCACGTGATATTAAACTAGATACAAAATTCGAAGCAAGTGACGCAGCCGTCACCTGTGAAGTCTCAAAGCGCACTGGCCGTGGAGAATTCTCGAACTGAACGACTGGGCGTTGGCCGCCGCGCCGGCGCAGCTCGCAAACCCGTTAGATTTGTTAGGGATGCGTAGGTGCGGAAACCATCATCATTAATACGTACTTGTAGATTCCGTACAATAATATTTATTAAGTATTTAGATTTTTAGGTTTTATTAGTTTAATAGGTTATATTTAATTATGTTTTAGAATAAGTTGTAAATATTATTTTAATTTAAGTGTAATTAAGTTTTATTAAAGGTTTTCTAACTATACTTATATTTATTTATGTAACTTGCAAGTGCAACGTTACAGTACCCCGCCAAAAAACGAAGGATTTTGCATACTAGACTGCAAAATCCGACTACTACCTATTATTTCATACTAAACTTATCATTACTCACAGACTACATTCTATACTTCGCGCATCATACCATCTTCTTTCATAACATCATCAAATCTTACTATTAATGACTTGAGATCCTTACAAACAGAGTATAATTAGTAAATTTTAAGTTATACTCAAACAATAAGTTAGGTGTACTAAAATACTTATGTTTCTTTAGTACACTACAGTTTAGGTAATAGTTTTAATCTAATTTTAAGGCTAGTATATAGGTTTTATTTTATTCTTTATAGTTAATAAGTTTCATATCTTTGATATGCCAGGAACCTAGTAGTTTTCCAGACATATCTGCTAATTCATAGACCAGAGGAGACTTTTTATCAATGATTTTACATTTTATGAATTTAGGAGCTAATTTTTTATTAAAATACTTGTCTTTATCACTTTGATAAAAAGTCCTTTTCCAGATAACGTCACCAATATTAAATTCAGCAGGTCTTCTGCGTAAATTATATTGTTGACAATTCCTACTATGAGCCTGTAGTAGTAGTGATTGTACTTTATTAAAGATACTAGAAAGCACACCAATATTCTCAGCGTAGGAATCTCGAGGTTGAAAGATGACGTCGTTATCGTTCTCAGTATCGATATAATGTGAACCACAAGTAACTAATTCACGCCCGTACACTAGAAAGGAAGGAGTGTAGCCTGTTACCTCGTTTACAGAACTATTCACAGCGAATTGGATTTTTGGTACAAGTTGATCCCAAATACGTTGATCGTTAGAAATAAATGTGGAGATAGCAGTCATAACAGTCTTATTGTAGCGTTCAACTGTATTAACATGAGGTGAATACTTAGGAGTGAAGTGTAATTTAGGTACTTTATATTTTTCAAACATCTGTTTTAACGTAGCACTTATAAATTGTTTACCGTTATCAAGTATCACAGTAGAAGGAATGCCATGTATTAGAAATACTTGTTCTTCTAAGATCTTAGTAACAATTTCTGCAGTCGCGCGCTTGATTGGAAATAATAAGCAATACTTACTAAAACAACAAGTCACGACTAAGATGTAGCAGTTTAGTTTTCTAGTAGGCGGTAGAGGTCCTACTAAATCTATGCTTATAGTTTGAAAAGGTCTCGAACAGTGTTTGGGCCGACCCATTTCACCTAAGGCAGCGTGGTTTTGGTGTTTATGTGATATACAGGTATCACAGGATGTTACAGCTGTTACTACGTTAGCGTGCATACCAGGCCAGTAGTACCTAAGACTGATGCGCTTATAAGTTTTAAAAATACCAAAATGACCAGCGGTTGGTTCAGAATGGTTTTCAGATATAATTTTTGTTCTATATTCTGCAGGAACAACTTCTTTCCACTCGAACTCTTTATTTAGAGGATGATGAGTTTTCATGAAGCGAAATAAACGATTATTCTTGACTAAGTAGTTTGGAAAAGAGGTAGGAGAATTTTGAGAACCATTGTATATGTTTAGATACCATTGATCATTTGTAGTTAATGTAGTGTTTAGATTATTATCAATGGCTGAAATTTGGCAAACGCGAGACAAAGCATCCGGTATAATATTATCAACACCTCGACGGTGTTTCATTTCAAAGTTAAATGCAGATAGACGAACACCCCATCTAGCTAAGCGTCCAGTAGGGTTATTTAGATTAAGAAACCACTTGAGTGCTGAATGGTCTGTATAGACAGTAAACTTAGTACCATTATCGAGATAGCATCTCCAGTGTTCCAAAGCCACCAAGACAGCAAGAGCCTCTCTCTCAGTGATGCTATAGTTTTTCTCTGGACCTGTCAAGGTTCTACTAGTGTAGGCGATAGGATGTTCAACTCCGTCAATAGTCTGCGTTAGTAATCCTCCAACACCATAGTCACTAGCGTCAGTGTGTACTTCGAACGGTAGGTCAAAGTTAGGGCATGATAGGATTGGGGCAGATACAAGAAGTTCTTTGAGTTTAGTGAAAGACTCCTCAGCTTCAGTAGTCCAAAGAAAAGGATTAGATTTTTTATTAGTAGAAGTTAGCTTATTCAAAGGACCAGCAATAGAGCTAAATTTAGGGACAAATTTACGGTACCAAGAAGCAATTCCTAGAAATCTTTTTACTTCTTTTTTATTTGTAGGAGTAGGGTAATTTAAAATGGTGTCAATTTTATTAGGATCGACGTGAAGACCTTTAGAATCAACAACATAGCCTAGATATTTAAGTTCCGTACGGAAAAATACGGATTTTTCGTAGTTAATAGTCAGATTAGCCATTGTTAGTTTCTTAATTACTTTTAAAAGCAGGGAAATGTGATTTTCGAATTGAGCCGAGCATATGACGATATCATCGATGTATACAAAGACTGAGTTTTCAAATTCAGGCCCATAGAAAAGAGTATCAACAAGTCTTTGTTGAGTAGCGGGAGAATTTGTCAATCCGAAGGGCATAGTCACAAATCTAAAGGTGCCACGATGAGGAATATAGAATGCAGTTTTATTCCGATCATTCTCAGAAATAGGCACTTGCCAGTAGGCCTTAGATAGGTCTATGCTACTTAGGTATTTAGCATTTTTTAGGTTATCTAGAATTTCTGAAATATAAGGTAATTTATATGCGTCTTTTTTCGTAACAGAATTTAGCTTACGACTGTCTAGACAGAATCTGAGCTTGCCATCCTTCTTAGGAGTTAATAATACAGGTGAAGACCATGGACTCTCACATTCCTCAACGACACCCAGCGACAGCATCTCGTCTAGTTGTTCAGATAAGATACGTTGTTTTTCAGGCGAAACGCGATAGTATCTTTGCCGAATAGGTAAGGCATCGCCAGTATCAATAGTATGTGATACTAAGTTAGTTCTACCTAAACCACGTTTTTCAGTTGAGATATTTTTAAACTGTTCTATAATGTTATCAGCAGTAACTCGCTGACATTCAGTTAGTTCATTATAGGACTGTAGTATACTTTTAGCATCAGTTACAGTAGTCACATCACCATCATAACTAGTAGCATCGTGCAGAGATATAGAATTTGAAAATTTAGGAAATAGATTAAATTTTGTCCAAAAATCAATGCCTAGAATTAAATTTGATTTAACAGTCGGAACAACGTATGCTTTTAGTAAGTGAAATTGGTTTTCAAAAGTAACTGGAAGATTAATGTATCCTATAGAAACCATACTTTGTCCACCAGCAGCAGTAAAAGTTCTCACAACATCGTTATTAATGACTGTATGACCTAGTGAAATTAAATTTAGATGAGCATTATTACCTAGAATAGTTACTGTAGAACCAGAATCGAGTAAACCGCAGAGGTTTTTGTCGCCTACTTGGATAGCCGCGTAAGGACGAACATCATCAATAGGTTTTTTATCGAAGATTGTTGTAATGAAATAACTAGAAAAGAAAATTTTAATAGTTGAAAGCCAGGCTTTCCAATCCTTTTCATCAAAATTTTTAGTTTTAGTAGAATCAGTAGTTTTAGTTAAGTTTTTTACCTCATTTATATTACAGCAATCTTCAGTAGCTAGTTTTTTTGAATTAGATTGAGATTTACATTTAGGACATTCAGGGTAAGTGACATTCATTGTTCCACATTTAAAGCAAATGGGGAACCTATCAGCTTTACATTGCTTCAAAGAGTGTTCAGAGTTACGGCAGCGAGGGCAGAAAACATTTTTAGTATTAGAATTAGAAGAAGCAATAGCAGCTACACCTGAATAATTAGTATTATTTGTTGGTTGATTTTTATAGTTATATTTCTTGTTGTAAAAATTACTATTAGATTTATTAGAATTGTAACTATTGTATCTATTTTGATTATATGTATTAGATCTGCTAGTACTAGGTTCAGACGTTTTTGAAAATGCTAGATCAGGAGCTAACGTATCAGTAGACACTCTAGGAGGTTCTTTAAATTGAGAAGTCAAAGACTGAATTTTTTCAAAGTTCTTACAAATGGTTCTTAAATTATCGATAGAATTGATAGTTGAAGAATTAGAAGCTAGTACGCTAGAGTAACACGGTCTAATATTGTGCATTAAGATGTCTAATTTCTCTTGTTCAGAAATCTTTTTAGTTAGCCTGGAAAATAATTCAGACATTTTAGCAAAATATATAGTAATATTTTCAGAATCACCCTGTGTTCTGTTTCGTATCTCAGACAATAGCCGGTAGTCGAAATCAAAATGACTAAAATCCTCAATCAGTAAAGAAATTAACTCATCCCAAGTAGTAACACTGTCTTTAATACTACGAAACCAATGTAACGCATCGTCCGTGAATATTTCCGTAGCATAGTTCATTAATTTAGAAGGCGATATGTTTCTAGCAGTACTACACTCGTTCACTCTCTGGACAAATGCATGTACACACGTTTTGCCGTTAAATTTTATTTTTTGTATATCATTTAAATGCGAGCGGTCACAATGTATCGTTACGTTTTGTACAGAGTCTAGCGACGACGATGTCTGTTCAACGTCTACAACAGGCTCACAGCTAGGAATCGGATTAGCCGATTTATTAATAGTAAAAATTTTATTAATCAAGTTCGTAACATTTTTCGACAAAGCCCTCACTCTTTCTAAATGTTTAGAGTCCGTGCAATCTATTCTTTTTAGACGGTGATATAGATGATTACCCAACGCTCTAGTGCGTTCAAAGAGATTTGAATCGTACTTCTCCTCTAACGATTTAACTCGCGATGTAAATTCACTTAAGGAAGTGCTAACGCCAGAAATATCAATATCCGGATCGATTCCAGATTCACAAATATCAGAAGTAGGTATAAGCGGTGTTAATTTATTTATTTGTTTACGTAATCCAAGTACGGTTGATGCAGGTTCCTCGCCTCTAATGAGTACTTCGTAGGTTAATTCGTTTTTGTTTAGCAAAAAGAATTTAATAGTATGAGTTCCCATGATTAACTAGACGATTTACTTAAGTAGTTAATGAATATAATGAGAAATGAATGATTGGTGTTCTTTACAAGATGAGAAAATAAGCTTATCTACGATTAGGTGATGGTCAAAGCAAATAAAATTAAAATTGAAATGTTTTTTTTTTTTTTTTTGAATGAATGAAAATGAAATGAAAACGAAAAGATGAAAGAAACGAAAAGGTATGAAATGAATGAATTTAGGTATGCGAACTGTTACGTATAACAAACAATAGATTTAATTTTACAATTTAGTTTTAGCATATATTAATTATTATCAGTAGGTAGGTACTAATAATAACGGTTTAGAATATTCAAATAGTTACTATATAACAAAATTACTCAATCATTAACACAATTAGTAGGAAGATACTAATACGTAGCAGTTAACAATGATAGGTAATGAAAAATGAGAAAAGAAAAAATCAGGGTAAGCGGTCACATAAAAAAATAAAATAAGATAGTACGTACCAGTTCGCTATTCTGCAATGTCACCTTCACGTTCACAGTACAATATGTAGGTAGATAGATGATTGTACTAGCTGCTGACTTCTGGAATAATCTAGACGTGAATAGGCCACTAGAAACACACGTAAAGAGCGCCACTGTGGCAAGTCCCTTAGGGGGACGCCAACAGATAGGTAGGTAGGGTTCGATTAAATGAAACAATGGAAATTAGTCCAATGAAACATTTAATTGCCTAAAATTCTGTGGCCGCCTCACGTCCAGATTTCACAGGGGGTACAGTTTTTAACAGGGGGAACACTGGCCTGAACTAAGGTAGAAGTAGCAGCTTCAGTTTTCGCTTCGGTCTGGTCCAGCTCCCAGGATGTCAGCGGGAGTAGGTAGTCCAGGCAGGCAGTACAGGAGGTAGGTCCCTCAGCGTTCCACAGCTAGTTATCAAGCTGCATAGGTAGATGCAAGGTAGGCGTAAATGTAGACGTAAATCCTGGAAGGCCAGAAACAAAAGGCTAAAGCGTTTGCTGCGCAACTGTGTAGGTAGGTTTGAATCTAGGTTACAGTGTCCCTGACAAACAATAAAAAGGAAGCAGCGCTAGCATGGATAGGAAAGATAGAAAGCTAGAACACCTTACAATGGAGAATCAGATAGATAATACATGGGAACTTACCCTAGCGGGATTCCACGTGATATTAAACTAGATACAAAATTCGAAGCAAGTGACGCAGCCGTCACCTGTGAAGTCTCAAAGCGCACTGGCCGTGGAGAATTCTCGAACTGAACGACTGGGCGTTGGCCGCCGCGCCGGCGCAGCTCGCAAACCCGTTAGATTTGTTAGGGATGCGTAGGTGCGGAAACCATCATCATTAATACGTACTTGTAGATTCCGTACAATAATATTTATTAAGTATTTAGATTTTTAGGTTTTATTAGTTTAATAGGTTATATTTAATTATGTTTTAGAATAAGTTGTAAATATTATTTTAATTTAAGTGTAATTAAGTTTTATTAAAGGTTTTCTAACTATACTTATATTTATTTATGTAACTTGCAAGTGCAACGTTACAGGGGCTCTAAACCGTTTGTGAGCTCGGGATCGTCGACAATTCTAGCGGCACGTCGCTGAACAGAGTCTAAAGGCCCAAGCTGGTATCCAGGTGCCCCCGCCCACAGATGACAACAGTACTCCATATGAGGCCGGACTTGCGACTTATAAAGTTGCAGCCTTTGCCCCGATGTGAAGTACTGCCTCGCTCTATTGAGCACTCCAAGCTTTTTGGATGCCAGCTTAACCTTGTCTTCCAAGTGACTTCGGAACAAAACGTCGCTAGAAATGTCGACGCCAAGGATCCCGATGCTTTGACTGATGTTCAAGGAAGTGTTCTGGAATTGTGGAGCCACAGACCATGGGGTTTTCTTAGCGGTGAACGCGCAGGCTTGAGTCTTGGTGGGGTTGAAATGGACTAGGTTTAGTCGACCCCAATCGGAGACACTAGTTAGTGTACTCTCGATTTCAGACACCAGCCGTTCGCGGCTTTCCTCCACCTCGGAACGAGGGATATTTGCACGGCCCGCGTATTGAGCGTCCCCTGTACTGTCGTCCGCATAGCAATGAATGCCGTCAATAGACTGCATATCATTGATATGCAGAAGAAATAGTGTTGGGGACAGCACAGAGCCTTGCGGGACGCCGGCATTTATGTCCATGCTATTGGAGCAGCTACCATCGACGACGGCTCTTATGCATCTGCTGGACAGAAAGCTGGCAACCCATTTGCATAATCCCTCGGGAAGCCCGTATGCTGGTAACTTCGTGAGAAGACCCCTGTGCCAGACCCGATCGAACGCCTTCGCCACATCTAGGCTTACTGCCAATGCCTCACCTTGACTCTCGATGGCGAGTGACCAACGGTGCGTGAGATACACAAGGAGGTCACCAGCTGAGCGACTGTGGCGGAAGCCATATTGTCGGTCGCTCAACAACTCGTGATCCTCCAGGTATCTCAAAAGCTGCGTGTTGATCACACGCTCCATGACTTTGGAGAGAAGGGAGGTGATGGCGATAGGCCTGTAATTCGCCGGGTCTGATCTGTCGCCCTTTTTGGGTACTGGATGCACGTGGGCAGTTTTCCACGAAGACGGGACTTCCTTTTTGGTGTAGGAAAGTGCGAAAAGACGCGTCAATACTGGACACAATTCAGGAGCACACCGCTTCAGCACCACTGCCGGTATGCCGTCTGGCCCACTCGACTTATGGATGTCCAGAGAAAGCAATTCCCGCCGGACCTCCCGTTGGGTAATGCTTATCTCTGGCATGGAGCTGGCATACTGCGGGATGGTAGGCGGTGTAGCGCCCCCATCATCCAAAGTCGAGTTCGAGGCAAAGAGAGAGCCTAAAACATCAGCTTTCTCCTTAGCACTATGGGCCAAGTTTCCGTCCGGCTTACGGAGTGGTGGCAAGGACGACTGGCAAAAGTTCCCTTCAGCAGCTTTGGCAAGAGACCAAAAAGCGCGACTCCCGGAGGGAAGGCTAGTTAGCCTCTCACCAATTCTGCCGACGAAATCGAACTTAGCCCTGGCAATCATTCGCTTACTGGATCTCGAGACAGCGTTAAATTTGCGTTTCGCATCAGAGATGTTAGGGTCCTGATTAGTACGGGCCGTGGTCCAAGCCTCATACAAAGTCTGCTTATTTTGCCTAGCTTCTTTGCAGGGCAGATTAAACCACGGTCGTTTCTTCACCCCTGCAGCCACTAACGGGTTTGGGATATAACATTCCATACCCGCCAGTATCGCCTCAGCGACGGCAACTGCACAGGTGTCAGGATCATCTGATGCGAAGCAAAGCTGCCTCCACGGGTACGATGCGTAGAATTCACGCAATCCATCCCAGTCTGCTGACTTATAGTGCCACACGCGACGTCGCCCGGGTGACCGGAGCGAAACGGGCCGCGCACAAGGCACCTGCGTCCGGACGAGACAGTGGTCCGATAAGCCGAGTGGCGCATCCACTGTCACTGCATAGCTGTCCGATCGCGTAGTCAGCAGAAGGTCCAGTAAGGAGCTAGTATGGCTCTCAATATCTGGGATTCTCGTAGGAGAAAGGACCAGTTGTGAGAAGCCATAGGCCAGGGCAAAGTCGTGAGCAGTCTTCCCCGCGAAGTCGGTGATCCGAGAACCAAGCCACTCAACGTGGTGAGCGTTAAAGTCTCCTAGAACCACCAACTCCGCAGAAGGATACTGCTCAAGTACTATGCCAGTCGCCAATTGCAGGTGCTCAAATAACCGAATCGTGTCCACGTCACCGCTGTGGGACCTGTAAAGGCACGCGTAAATTCGGGTGTGACCGCCGTGGTCTACGCGCGCCCACAAAACTGACAGGTCCCGGTCTTCAAGGCCATGAAGACGTCGACAACAAATATCCTCCCTGACGTACATACATACCCCGGCACGGCGCATAAAGTTGTGCTCCAACTTGTACCCGGGGTAGTGTAGATATGATGTACCATCAGGGGAGGATATTTGCGTCTCAGTAAGGAATAACAGGGTCGGCTGTGCAGTCTCAAGGTGTTGGTGGACTGCACTGAGGTTAGAGTGAATTCCCCTTATGTTGCAGAAGTCCACAGAAAATGTGGACGGGGTAGCCGCTGACAAACTTCTTTTCCTTTTATTTTTCTTGGCCATTTTAAGAGATGAAGAGAGGTTTGAGAGAAGTCGCTGTGCGGGCAGAGGAAGGGACAAGGCGCAGTGTCATTTCACCGGAGTGCTGTACAGGTGATGTGGTTTGCTGGTGCGGCAGCCGGAAGGGCCCCCGGTCCCCCCCTGACACAGTCGGCCGAGTCCACTCCGGTATCCTCCTCCGGCACGACCAACTGCACCAGGGATTTTGCGCAGGCGGCCGGCCAGCCTCCCAGGGCGGAGATTAGGTGCTCCCTGGGTTCGGGACCCCTACAACCTGCGGGCGGCCAGCGGGCAGCCGTTTCACCGGGTCTCCCTGACCGCCGCAACAACATGCCACGCCTGCACAGTCCTACGGCCGTTCTACACCGCTGGTCCCCACACACTGCCAGCACAGCGCCTCCTCATGGAGCTCTGGCGACCTTACTCACCGCAGGAACACAACAACTCATTAAAATGATGTTATTTGGCTGCGATCTTCTGTAAGGTGGAGGTACTTCCCCAGTTGGGCTGCTCCGAATTTTGAACGGGAAATTAAACCCATTTGCCCTACCTCTCTTAAAACACTCTCGGCTCCCTTATCGCCTGCGGCTTAATACCGCCTGGAGTGTTAATAACCAACTTTGCACACAAATGTATCATAATGTACTATTATTAATGGACATTGTCACATAGTCATTGCTGAATTAATAAAGCGCAGATTATAACATTTTACACGATCATCACTCTAGCACTTTTTTAAAAAGAGATAGAATGAGTAAACATCCTTTAGATTTTCCAACAACAAAATGATGATTCATAATACGCATTTCTATTATAATGCGAATTGAAAAGGCGTGAACACAATATCATCAAGAAGAAGCCAGTTATTTGTATTTTCATTTGGTATTGTGAACGAAAAAGCTATTTTCCGAACAAAAAATGAATGGCCATACCCGGATGGATTCTTGCTGATCATCCGGTCAGCTGTTGGCCGGAATGATGAGTGGATCCGCCAATCGTGACAAGGCGTTTCCATGACCATTAATTCTTCGGAGAAAATGGATTTTTCACGAGAAAGTCTCAAATGAAATATCTGAGAAATGTCTATATACATAGTATTAATTGAATACAATTTTAAACACCGATTTGGAAACGTTATGCAGTTTACTAAGCTATATCCATACGTACTCGTCAGAACCGTTGCTTGCAACAAACTAATATCAAATTCAAATTCAAATTCAAAACGTATTTATTCAATTTAGGCCCTGATAAGGCACTTATGAACGTTAACAAAATGACTCTGCCGGTCTATCGTTCCTATCGTTCTGTAAACCTTATTTACTGATGTTTTCTGAGTGATAGTGATAGTAGGTGAGAACAAAAAAGTTACCGTGCTATCTTCATAGTAAAACTCTTACACTAACTTTTAGACAAAACACAGCCTAAATAGGTGATTCCAGAACCTCGAACAATTAACCCAAAGAAGCATAGTGACGTTCATTTAGATTTTAAATCTATTCTGCCTATTTCCCACCACTGACAATGCGCACTGATTGGCTATGTCAAATACACACTAAACGGAAACAGGGGCCCAAGTCTGCTATTTCAATTGTGTTCCAATGAACTTTCAGTGGTGTCAAAATTGTCACGCTTTACAGTTTTGGTAGTCTACTAACATAATAGCGTCATTATGGCTTTATAATGGCGTCATAATGACGCCATTATGATGACTTGGGCCCCTGTTTGGTCGGTACTGTTATTTGTCAGTGCAAAAGACTTATTAATTGCGGAGTTACATTTCCCAGTATTACTGATGATAAATGAATATATAGAAGTTCGTTACATTATGTAGGTGAGTACTAAGAAAAGATTTTCCAAAACTCAATCATTAAGATGATAAAAGAGGAAATCGTGGGTGAACTCGTGGGGTCGTAGCTAATGGTTTCATAGCTTTTCAAACAAAACAGAAATGTATAAGATATTACTTAGTGGTATAAAACGAACACACGGGACTCCTAATAATTGCAGTACCAATTATTTGCCTCATAATTAAAAGACTATGTATAATCATATTTTTCTAACACCTATGTCTTTTTTTGCCTTCGAAGGCGGTAAATATACATACGGCCTGCATAATGGTAAGCGGTTACCGTAGCCATATGGAGCTTGCAGCACATGAGGCATCCATCACTCACGCGTTACCGAGCCTTCCCTCCTCCCCAAAGAGCTCTGGCGACCTTACTCAGGCGCAGGAACACAGTATTCTGTAAGGTGGTACTTCCACAATCGAGCTGCTCTTTGAGCGAATAAACTCTATGAAAAACCTCTCTTAATATCATTATAAAAACATATTTTCAGCCAACTCTACCTGGATGAAACAACAGCTATTACTAAGCAAAAGCCAGTGCAATTATTAAATACTGTCACACACAAAGCAATATGCAATTATTTCATTGGAATGCCTGTGCCATTGTAGTTAGTACAATTAGCTATCTGAATTATGTCCAATATGCAGTTTGAAGTCATTGGCATTGGTAATTAATCGACTAATCGTAAATCAAACCACGTTTTATTGTTCAATTGTGTGTTTGGAACTTACAACGAACAATAATGCGTGGTTCTATTGTAGTAATTTTCTTTACGCTTTGTTGATGTTGAATTTAAATGACCCTATCATGGCACAAAATTTTCAGGTTCTGTTCATTTTCAGAATGTATAATATCCACGGAGGAAAGAAAGAAGCGGAGGTGCCGCAAGGCAAAATCTCTTTAGAAAGAAGCGTCGCCAAAATGCGGGCGAGAGGGGGACGAGGTAGGGCGATGGCTCCTCCCCATGATGGAAAACCTGCCCATTATTTGTAAATCCATCTAACGGTTAATGGAATTATTACAGTGTAACTGAACTAGCTATTTGTCATGTCAGTTCGTCTACCCGCCCACTGTAACGTCATGACCTAATTGATGGCGCGTGACCTAATTGCCTTGCGGCATCTCCGCTTCTTTCTTTCCTGCATGATAATTTCCTAAAATCCTAACTAATATTATAAATGCGAAAGTGAGTTTGTTTATTTGTTAAGCCTTCACGCCTCAACTACTCAACGGATCATCATGAAATTTGGCATGCAGATAGCCTATGGTATGGAAAAGGATATAGGCTACTTTTTATCCAGAGAAGGCGGGTGAAACCGCGGGGGACAGCTAGTATCCTAATAATATTAATATTGCGATAGTTTGTGAGTATGGATGCATGTTTGTTACTCCTTCAAGCAAAAACTACTGAACGGATTTGGATGAAATTTGGAACACAGATAGTTTATAATCTGGATCAACATAAAAGATACTTTTTATCCCGGGAAAACTTACGATTCCTCGGGAATGCGTGTGAAACTGCGCGGGACAGCCAGTAATTTTATACATTGAATAATAGCTGTGAATGATATTAACAGACTTAAGCGAAATGCCGTAGCTTCGCAGCCAAACTGACAAAAGTAACAAATCTATTATTATTGTCTTATCTACCCGAGGCAAGGCGACTAAACTTGGCACTCCCTTTATCTAGTTATCCCATAAATCATTTTATCCTGTCACTTTTTATTACGGCCTTTGGAGGACTGAAAATGTGTGGTGAATGTTGGAGATTGTAAGCGACTTTCATACTTTGAATCCATTATCTATAGTTTCAGGAATTCAACATACAAAATTCAGACATAATATAATCAGGAAACAAAAGTCAATTGCCTGAAAGATTTTCAAGCATATAAATAAAATGACCTCGGTTTTGAAAACATGAAAATTATGTTCTCCCAGACTAAAGAGTAAAAGGCCTAAAACATCACAATCACGTAAAAAATCTGATTATAGTCAAGCGACTGATCGCAGATACAAAGAACAGAAAAAAAAATATTCACAACTATTTTAATTTGCATAATAAGGAGTTATTTGCCTTTCTTAAATTAATAAAACATTACTATATCAACCACAATCACCTGTGCTCTGATCCACAGTTTGGTTTATAACTCAACGTTCTCTAAATCGCTACTCTCTCGTAACTTAGGCGGCTGCTCAAAAGGGTCTTTTGTTTCCCTTATCTTAATGCGGTTTGATTAAGCCATTGTGTAACGCGAAGCCATTTATTACTTAATTAAGAGGAATCACCAGAAAGTTTTTACAAGTTTTGGAAGTTTTAAAGCCGTGACGAAGAGATAAATAAGCAGTTCGAAGTCGAACCATAAAAGTAGTAATTGAAAATTTTGATCTAGATTAGAACACTAACCTAACCTCCGCTTTATTTGAACATCGAATCATCACGTGGTGTTGTGTTCCTCCGGTGATTAGCTTGCCTTAGTTTTTTTTTTAAGTAGGACCTCTTTTTAAGAATAGTTTGCAAAGATTTTCGATTGCAAGCGCCTGTAGACTACCATTATCGCTTACCGTATACATGCTACCTTAGTATAGTATACACAAATTATATCGAGCACACGATACGACTTCTATCAAAAATCTCGATACGAACTCGAAATGAAAATGGTTGGTGCTGAATTAAGCAGTTTAGTCGTATAATCATGGTAGGAAACTCTCTTGTGCTGCTATAATAATAATAGTAAAGATATAAGGCACCCAAAAGGTCCACTAATAAATTTCCCAAATATTTTATTGAAATGTATCCAGTGTGTACCCTCAGGGGTGTTGTTAAAAGCCGGCAATTGTATAATTTATGCATCGGCATGACCCCTCGGCGGCCTGCTCGGTATCGATATACGTACCTACTTGTATTCACCTACTTTTGAGAATAATTGATTGCTTTGTACTTTGAAACACTTTTAATATGCATTCTATATTTCTCTGGCAATCTACAAATTGCTAAAGGAAAATTTAAACATGATAGAAATGCCTTAAATTATAATAGTTTTTTAAATCCTCAAGTCTGCCGCTGCTTCCAATTGACGGCAAGGTTCCCATTAGGCTGGCAGCGTATCCTCTTTGGATAGCCAAGATAATGCGTTGGCAGAAAAAGCTCCCCGCCCGCTGATCTCCGGCGGCCTTGATCAATTTGTGATGACAAAGGGAGAGCAAATCGGCGAGCTTCGGAACCCCAAGGTCCCATGGTCTCGACCGCTAAAAGCATAAAGATAATTTGGCCCAATCGATGCGTATTTATGAATTTTCCGAAGCTAGTTATTACGCATATATAAACACAACATAATTAAGATCAAGCCCTAAGTCTCAATCTTAAAACCTAATTTAAATATCTCAAGTAAAATTAGACATGCAGTGTGTCTGATTATAATTTGCATGTAAAACGTTATATTAAGGTTATATTACAGCGCTGTGCCGCACCACACGAACTCGTTACTGACGCCTGATGCTGCGTAATGGTGCGAAAATGAGACTGCTATCCTACAATTATGTTCATATACTTGTTTGACATCTAATTTTACTATTATTTAAACCAAAGAGATATAAAAATGTCAACTTAGATGATTCGGTTTTAAATCCTATAAATCTTTATAGATTTTAAAACACGGTTTACGGTATTAATGGTTTTTCTTTCCATTAGAAAAAGTTGCGATTTCAATTGTCGAAAAATTTAGGTATCTAATGAAGAACATAAGAAATTAAATTCCCTCGATTTCGGTTTTTGTATCTCGTTAACCCTCAAATGCGGGAGAATAGTTTGGGCAGTTAAAATAAGCAGCTACTCAAAGTTTGGATACAACCCATACCAAACTCCCGCCGTGTTGTAAAACCATGGAATACCTATCATCAAACACTATTGAACGGACATGTTTCCGTTACGTCACGTTTTTATTACAATTTATCAATTGTTTTTAGCATCCTTACCTAAAAGCTATCTCATTGATACTGTTTAAGGCTCGGTTTCAATAATTTACGGACCGGTATCGGTTAAGATTTATTAAAATTAAGACTCTTATATCTTTACTAATAATGAAGCAAAGACCTCAAAGCTTTGCATAGCAGACCCTCCCATATGGAAGTAGCTATCACAGGTAAAATTAGCTTACGAAATAATCTATATTCTCAGTTTGGCAATAAAAAAACCTACCATTGGTAAGCAAAACGAATCGTTTTTGTTTATTGAAACCGGGCATAAATAGTCATCTAAAGAACGTCACGTACCTATATGTAAGGGAGAATCCCCCTCCCGTATGAGCAAAGCCTGTATTATTTTCAATTATATAGCTAATCTAATTAACAACGTCATTCATAGAATATTTCATTAGTTTTTTAATAAGCTATGATTGATTAATCAACATTTAATTTTAATTTAAAAATATTGGCCATAGCTTAACCCATTGTTTTTCGCGAGCGACGCGCGTCCTATTCATGTCATTGTTATATTTAAAACCGCGAGCCAAGGTATTAAGTTCCTCTACTTCAGTTCAAGTACTTCAGTAGAAGTCACATCGAGTAGAAATAGTAGGATCTACTCTACAATAAAATAGAGCAAATAGAAATTGCACATCCAATACCGAATCGATACTGATCTTCGGAACTCGTTGACATCTGCTAATTGAGGCATGTCCGGTCATTTTGTTCGGCAGCTAAAGTTTCCGAGGTCGAGGCTTGTTAAGGGCCAACAAATTCGGAAATCGCATCCAAATGTTAACGAGAACCAATTTGTGGGCAGAATGTACCCCCGGGCCGCTCGAGGGGTTTACCGAAACATAGTATTTTATTA
The DNA here is from genome assembly GCA_951394255.1 of Polyploca ridens. Taxonomy (NCBI): domain Eukaryota; kingdom Metazoa; phylum Arthropoda; class Insecta; order Lepidoptera; family Drepanidae; genus Polyploca; species Polyploca ridens. The sequence continues at coordinate 3,107,459 of OX596254.1, read as the reverse complement.
GAGGGTTGATTAGTTGTTTGTCTTGTACCAATCGACGGTGCTCATGGGGTTTTTATGCTTACTTTCTACTCGCTATGACATTTGAAATGTTCGATTGAATAATGTCGGTACCACGCTATTTCGTGCTTCCAACATTTATTTTTGTTATTCATTGTTTTTTCGTCCATTTCGTTTTATGAAAAATGGTTTTTAAATTTGAACTGAAGCGTTCTTTAGTATTACAAAAATCTAGGTGCCTAATGTTCTCTAAAACGGGTTTTGCTCGGGGCTTCGATATCAATTTTGTCACCCTAAAAGCATTTCATATCTAAGCGACGACATCACATGAGGCGTTCATAATTGCGACGGTGGCTTAATTTTCCGGTAATCTAGTGCGGGCTGATGCAATTTTGAGGTTATGTCTCGCCCACGGCCATGACATGACGCTCCGCCGGCCGCCATATTGAATTACCGCGGTAAACGTCATGATGACGCCCGGCAGCCCCGTCCGCCAGCTTTGTGGAAAATTTGCGTGATATCGGAAAAATGCATGAATTGCAACACGAGCAAAAAATAAACCCTTATTTTATAGCAATTGATGGTAATTCAGTCGGACGTGGTGTGTTTTTATGGTGAATGATGGTACAAATGTTGATTGGTTACGTGGAACGCTGTGAGCGATTTTTCTGTTGCTCTGAATTTCAATTCGAATGTTGTCCAAATAAAATACTGTGAAATATTTTCCAGTAAAATATCATGAATGGATGTTAGTTTTGTAGGTACATTTTACATTTTTTTTTTTTTTTTTTTTTATATCACTAAGTTGGCAAACAAGCATACATGATTTGCTTTCAGAGATTTATAGATTCATATACCTATTTATATTATATAAAATAGGTATATGAATATAAATTCAGTTCAAAAGGCTGTGAGTGTGATGGTAAACGTTTTCATAACAGTGTCAATGTCAGTGCGTGTCACATCCACCTGCGGATGTTAATAAAATGGACAACTTTGAATATCCGCCCGACATCTGCGGATGACAGCAGGGCGGCCTCGAGCGAACTGAACTGCGACATTTTCATATTAACTCTTGTGTCTATAGGGGTCTCTTCTAGTCGTAGATAAATAGTTCTATTCTCTGTACCTTATCTGGGCAGGTCCAATCCAAATAATAAAGCGTGGATGTATGCACAAGTAGGTATATTTATCGAAGCACAGAAACACAGAAATTACAAGGAAGAGAAAGTTTAGAAGGAGTGCGAAAGATGAGAAGCGCAAGCACTATAGCAACTCAAAGAAAACTGAATTAGAATATAAACAAAAATCGTGAGTATATTTTTCTTTAGCGACGGGTTAGCGGGCGACACGGGTCTCGCGTGGAAAGGCTGTGTGCCGACTGGCTTGCGACTAGCGCGACACTCCCGGCCGTCGGCGGCCAACGGTAAAACCATTGGAATGCGCTCGCGCGTCGTGGCGGGCGCGGCCAGGCGTGTCCCGCACGACGATGGTAAGCGGTCTGTGATGTGTTATAAGTATTGATGTTTTATTAGTATATAGTGTATGAAGTGTATATATTTAGTTTAGTGTATAGTGTATATATTTAGTGTATATATCAATAAATAAACAATGTGAATATATAAGTATATATTTTAATTGGTACAGTATTATGTATGTACGCCACATCACTCCCCCCAGAGACCGTCACTACGGGCGATAATAGTCTGGGAAACGAACTACGCGACCGGAGCGAGTTTTTTTAGGGCAATCCTGAACCGGGACATTTTGCTGTATTGCAATGGGGTCAGGTGAGGGCGAAGGGGCTGGTATAGGTGGTGTTGATGTGTCTACCAGTATATAGGCCGGCTTAAGGCGGTCTATTGATACCGTGACACTTTTTCCTTTAAAAAGGATTTTATAAATCTTATCGCCTCTGTCTAGCACTAAGTAAGGGCCAGAGTAGGGAGGCTGTAAAGAACCTCGTAAGGCGTCATCACGTAGGAAGACGTGGCTTGACGAGGTTAAGTCCTTATATACAAAGATTTTGTTTTTGTTGTGACGTGCAGCAGGAGAAGGCTGTAGCTTAGCAACTGAGTAGTGTAAGCGAGTGGTAAAGTCCGATATGTCGGTGGTGTCAGGGGGAGTAGTATTAAAGTATTCTCCCGGGAGACGCAAGGGTTCGCCGTATACTAGCTCAGCAGGTGAGGTTTTAAGATCCTCTTTAAATGAGCTTCTTATACCTAACAGTACCCATGGTAAGGTATCGACCCAGTTACTGTCCGCGTGACACATTATTGCCGCCTTCAACTGCCGGTGGAAACGTTCCACTAGGCCGTTGCAAGCTGGGTGATACGCGGTGGTGCGACGATGTTTGAATCCTATCACTTTTCCGAGGTATTGGAAAAGTGCAGATTCAAATTGTCGACCGCGATCGGTGACTATATCTGTTGGACATCCAAATCTGGATATCCACGATATAAGTGTCTTCCCGACAGTATCGGCTGTCATATCTGCCATTGGCATGACTTCTGGCCAGCGCGTGAAACGGTCCACCGCAGTAAGGCAGTAGCGGTAGCCTTGTGATATTGGTAACGGGCCGATGATATCCACATGGATAAAGGCAAATCGGGCGCGAGGTAGCTCGAACGTGCCAAATGGAGACGACACGTGACGATGCACCTTGGCGCGCTGGCATGCCAGACATTTGCGTGACCACTCTCGACAGTCTTTTCTCACTCCAGGCCAAACAAAACGCTCAGCTACTAGCTTGGCTGTTGCGTTAGCGCCTGGGTGGCTAAGACTATGTAGGCTGTCGAAGAGTTTTTTACGCAGGGGCTTTGGTATAAAAGGCCTGGGTGATGAGGTGCTTACGTCACAGTAAAGCTCTGTCTGTGTGTCTGGGATTCTCAATTTCTCAAGACGGAGTGAAGAATCCCCACCCAGCAGTTGAGACAGTTCCTGATCACAGGCTTGGGACGTAGCGAGAACGTCTAAATCAATTGGCATCTGTAGTTCATCGACTCGAGATAATGTATCAGCGACAACATTATCTTTGCCTGAAATGTGTCTAATATCGGTCGTGAACTGCGATATATAATCGAGATGGCGGAACTGACGTGGCGAACAGTTAGCTTTCCTGTCGTGGAATGCATAACTGAGCGGCTTGTGATCAGTGAACACCACAAAATGTCTTGCCTCAAGCATATGTCGGAAGTACTTGATGCTTTCATATATTGCCAATAGTTCGCGGTCGTAAGTTGAGTATTTCTGCTGAGAAGTACTCAGTTTCCGTGAAAAGAAAGCGAGAGGTTGCCAATCGCCGTCTATACGTTGCTGTAATACTGCACCCATTGCCATGTCAGACGCGTCCGTTACCAGAGACAATCTGGGTGAGCGAGTAATGCAGCATTAGACAAGCTCTCCTTGCACTGTTCGAAAGCTAACAGTGTATCACCGGTTATACTGACAGGGTGAGATCCCTTGACCGAACCAGTGAGGAGGGAATTAAGTGGGACTTGAATTTTAGCAGAATGTGGCAGAAATCGCCTATAAAAATTTAGCATGCCTAAAAATCGCCTAAGTTGTTTGACCGTTTTAGGCACAGGAAACTCCTTAATAGCTTGCACTTTGGATTCCAAAGGCTTGGTTCCGGATGCAGAGATTCTGTATCCTAAAAATGTTACCTCCTCGACTCCAAAAACGCATTTTGCGGTATTTATAAGGACACCATATTCCTTCATACGGCTGAATAGCTGATGGAGGTGGGTTTCATGGTCTGACTCCGACCGAGAGAAGACCAAGAAATCGTCCAAATATGAATAGGTGAAGTCGAGGCCTCTGGTCAACTCGTCCACAAACCTTTGGAATGTTTGACCTGCATTTCTTAAACCAAAAGTCATAAATGGAAATTCATAAAGACCGAAGGGTGTAGTGATGGCAGTTTTTTGGATATCGTCCTTGAACACTGGGATCTGATTATAGGCCTTAACCAGGTCGATGGTAGAAAAGACTTTACAACCAGCGATACCAGCAGCGAAGTCCTGAATATGCCTGATAGGGTAACTGTCTGGTATTGTCCGTGCGTTAAGTAACCTATAATCGCCACAAGGCCGCCAGCCGTTATCCTTTTTTGGCGCGAGATGTAAAGCCGAGGCCCATGGGCTTTCTGATGGACGTGCAGTACCGTTATTCAGCATAAGTTCGAATTCCTGCCTAGCTGTTTTCAATTTATCTGGGGCGAGCCTGCGGGGCGCGCAAGAAATAGGAGGGCCAGGTGTTGTTCGAATGTGGTGAACAGTGTTATGTTTAGGAGTAAGCGGTGTGCCTGAAGGGCGAGTAATCTCGGGAAATTGATTTAAAATATTATGGAAACGCGTGTCGCCCGTTGAGACCTTAACAGAAAAAATATTTGAAACATTAACAAGAGCAGCAACAGATGACAAAGTAGTTGTGTTATCAATGAGGCGTTGATTACGACAATCTACAACTAAATTATAAAAGCTAAGAAAGTCAACGCCTATGATTGGTTTAGTGACATTAGCTACAATAAATCGCCATGGAAAATTGCGTCTTAAACCTAAATTTAGATTAAGCTGTATAAAACCATATGTTTCAATTGCAGTGCCATTAGCTGCACAAAGTTGGTAGTCTGTTTGGGCTCGTCGTTCCCGAAGCGCAGATCGAGGGTAGACGCAAAGGTCACTGCCGGTGTCCACCAAAAACTGGTTCATCGAGTTGCGGTCGGTAACGAAGAGGCGACCTGTAGAAATGGGGCAATCGTCCGTCGCCATTAGCGAGTGCCCGTGGAGTTTCCCGCCTTATCAAAGTCGCAAGGCTTGATACATGCGTTCGCCTTGTGCCCGAACTTATTGTGGTACCAGCATACAGGGAATTTGCGGTAGTTGGAGTTGGACCTGGACCGTTGGCGTGAAGATGAAGAGCGGCGCTGCGGTCTGGAACGGTCTCTGGAGCGGTATGATGCACGAGTGTGTTCGTCTAGCTTCATGGAGAGACGTTCCACCATCTTTCTCAATTCAGCAATCTCACTAGATGGGCTAGGTACGTGTGCCGTACTAGATGACGTTGAAGCAATGTTGCAGGGGGACGTCAGCTCCTGAATACGGTCTGCCAAGTCGGAGAGCTGCTCCAAAGAATGTGAAGGTTGGCTCGCCAGCACTGTTTGAATGTTGCCTGGTAGACGGTTGCTCCAAATCGTTCTAATGAAATCCTCTGGTACTGAAGGTCCGGCTAAATCTTGGAGATGCCTTAAGAATTGTGAAGGTTTCCTATTTCCAAGTTCCTCATGAGTCAGTAGCTGCTTCACTTTCTTTTCATGAGAAGCTGATAACCTTCGAATCAGTTCCGTCTTAATTTTTTCGTACCGGTTTCTCGTCGGTGGATTAATAATAATATCCTTTACGGCTTTGGCGTGTTGCATATCAAGATTTGTTATCACGCTATTAAATTTTACAGAATCTTCGGTAATATTAAGATTTTCGAACTGACCTTCCAGCATGGCAAACCATATTTCGGGATCATCCGGTGAGAACGGGATGACCTTCAAATTCAGCTTGCGAATGTCAGATGACGTGTCGTCGCGTTCCTTTGACTTGCGCACCTTCCGTGCGGGGCGCGCAGTAATATTACTGGACTTGTGTGATTCCACAGTTTTCGTCGAGTCACTGCTATCACTCATATTTATCTTCGTGTTTTAGTCGGGGTCACCAGTTATAGGGGTCTCTTCTAGTCGTAGATAAATAGTTCTATTCTCTGTACCTTATCTGGGCAGGTCCAATCCAAATAATAAAGCGTGGATGTATGCACAAGTAGGTATATTTATCGAAGCACAGAAACACAGAAATTACAAGGAAGAGAAAGTTTAGAAGGAGTGCGAAAGATGAGAAGCGCAAGCACTATAGCAACTCAAAGAAAACTGAATTAGAATATAAACAAAAATCGTGAGTATATTTTTCTTTAGCGACGGGTTAGCGGGCGACACGGGTCTCGCGTGGAAAGGCTGTGTGCCGACTGGCTTGCGACTAGCGCGACACTCCCGGCCGTCGGCGACCAACGGTAAAACCATTGGAATGCGCTCGCGCGTCGTGGCGGGCGCGGCCAGGCGTGTCCCGCACGACGATGGTAAGCGGTCTGTGATGTGTTATAAGTATTGATGTTTTATTAGTATATAGTGTATGAAGTGTATATATTTAGTTTAGTGTATAGTGTATATATTTAGTGTATATATCAATAAATAAACAATGTGAATATATAAGTATATATTTTAATTGGTACAGTATTATGTATGTACGCCACATGTCTTTATAGGTACCTGGTACTTTATAAACATAAGTTGGTTTTGAATTTCAATTACCGGCCTGATTTAGTCAGCTAAGTATATCCCTACTTAGAAAATCACCCACGTAGAACCCAATTAGAAGATTGTATTCGATTTCTTTATCTATAAGATACGTTTTAAGTAACGGCAACTTTTTCGCCTAACATATTTTTATTTTACTCAGTAATAGTATTTTCCAAGACCTTTTGATTCCGCCCGCAAAAATCCGATTTCCTAAAATTTATAAATCTAAGAAAAATAACGGTCACTATACAGCATGTCCAAAGACTGCGGCAATATTTCCTACAAAATTCGTGAATTAGAACCGGTAGGAAGTTCGTGACGGATCCGCAACGTCGTCGGCGCCGCGTCAGCGGATTTCGTCAGCGGTAATCCAATATGGTACGCGCGGACAGCATGCCCATCCTGTGTGGTTTAACATTTAAGTTACGGCGTTTTTTGGTCACTCCAGTTTGTTTGTTTGTTTATTGAGTTATTTGTACGTGAGAAGGCGTCATACGACTTTTGAAGAAAATAATAGTATAACTTTGTGTGTAGTTTTTATTATTTTTATACTGTTTGCGTCGAATGGCGCGATTCTTTTTCTTTCTTTTATAAGGATTGTAAATGAATTTACTTGAACAGTTAACATCCTACAATTTCCTTTTTGCATTAGTTTTTTGTAATCATTCATGAAGATTTAAAAGGAAATCAATTTATCTGTATGTAGGTCAAAAACTATTACTATACCAGAGCCATCGAGTGGAGATAAAGAATGTAAAAAAATATAAATTTTTATTTAAAGAAATTATATTGAGAACTGCTTTACCAACCGCTTTCCTGTACCACGAATCACACAACAGCTGTTGTCAACCATCTGATGTCATTATTGCATGCGAGAGATAATGATCGCTCGCTATCGTAATGTAACTCAGTAGAGGTCGGTTGTTTACATATTTTATCTCCACTCGATGGCTCTGGTATAGTTATATTTTTAGTCTGACTACTGATTTCACATTTATTATTTTAAGAATATGTAAGTACAAGTGTATCTAAAATGTCATAATGTGCTCTTATTTACATGTTCCGACTTCGCTTCACACTTGGACCACGGCCAAGAGATAAAACGATAAAATACTTCATTTCTGCCAAGTTTTCATTTTAGTATTTTTGCTGAATTTTATTAAAGTGTGATTTTTTGATAAAATTCGGAAAAATTACTCTTGACCATGAGTTATATTGTGCAAATATCGACGACGTTTTCAAATAAAGAATAAATTAAATTTCATGATTTATTCGTTGTGGCTGCCACCGGCCATGACAATAAGCTAAAGCAAAGAGCTATTTCATACTTCTTTGTTCTGCTGATCTGAAACGAATTTATTTAAAACTAGTCTCCGCCCGCTGTTACACCTAAGATCCAGTGGATCTAATGTTCTTGGGAGAAAAAGATATCCTATGTTGAATTTCAGGATAATGTCTTTATTTGTGCCAAATTTTAACCTTTTACGTTTTTTGATGGGCCAGCTGGCGCGTTTGGTTAAGACTCTGGTTAAGATTCCACCTACATGTCTGTATGTCCCGAGTTTGGGTGTAATTATGTATATTAAGTATGTATTTACAAAAACAAGTATTATATGCATTATAATAGTTATCTGGTTTCCATAGTACAAGCTCTGCTTTGTTTGGGATGAGATGGCCGTGTGTGAGGAATGTCCCAGGATATTTTTTTTGTGAGTGATCCACAAACATACAACTCTCACATCTATAATAAGAAGAGGAGATAATACTGATCTATAAGTCATTTTAATTTCATTTTAACTGGGGATAAATACTGCTCTTAAATGTTACTCTAGATCCTAAATTATATAGATATTCAAGTTCTCAAAAATTACAAACCTGAACGATTTCGCAATTTAAAAATTCACACATCATTTACTGTAACACTGCATCTCACAAACTACGCAAAATACCTCAAAACCGGGGAAAATATGCTACCTATTTCAACGTAAGTGTAACTAGGTCAAAGAATTCCAAAATTGAAGTAGAGTTTGCAATCTCAGATATCCCCTGAATTCTGTAGTGTTGCATCTTGCCTCCCGCTCTATTCCAACGAATAGCGTTACAGGAAAAGTTTCCACTTGAACTCGACACACTGAACCATCAAGTAACCCGCAAAGTGTGCATGCTTTAAAAATATCTAACATCGTCTATAGCCCATAACTTTCAAGTGTTTCTTGATCTGAGAATTTTAATTTGGATGTGACAGTTTTACTGCAGCGGTTATATGACAGTAAGCCAACTATTTTGTTGTATAAATGGTCCATGCGATTCCATTATATAACCAGAGACATTTTTAGTAAGTTAGAGTTAAATTAAGTATAGATTGTATACTAACAAATATGGACATTGTCTGTTATAAATAAATAAATAAATAAAAATGAAATAAGAAATTCTTATGTTTAATTCAATATAAGCTCTTTAAAATGGGCACTAATTTTGGTAGGTTTAGATACAGCGTTACAGATTATAATCTCAATAATAATATATACCGCATCTAATATATGAGTTCAGTTTATAAAATCCGAGATTTAAGTTAAGCTGTGCATTTTGCGAACGTAAAGTGGTAAACCGTTGCCAGGGTAAGTAGAACTTGCGGCTTACGGCAGAATATCCTCAGTCTCACGCCTTATTTCCATACACTTTACTTTTAAAGGGTTTTTAAAAATAAAATCTGTGTTTCTGTCGCTCAGTTATTTTTGTTATGACATAGCCAACGTAGAGTATACTGTAAATTAAACCATTTGTTTTCCCGGTTTCTTTTGGTGAATGTGACAAGAAATTCTAACTTGGCTGGCTACCACCCTCAAACTGAGGGTGTTTGATTGGACCTATGGGTGTGTTCCGACAACTGCACTTGAGAGTCAGTTCTTTCTAGGTTTTGTGTACTTACCACCTTCGGCCACATCATCACTTACCATGGTGAGATTGCGGTCAAAAATATACCTATACATACACAGTTAAAAAAAAAGCTTTTTATTGGTTATTTGCAAGTGCTTGTGGTGCGGGACGTTATTGATGATTGGTGGTATTGCTATTTGAATATACATATAAGAGTTATCTTTTGGCAGCACACTTTGCAAATATTATTGTTTTCATTCTAATTATACATTATAAAACCTTCTGTATTGTTGTAAGTATTTATTTGTTATTTCTATTATTTTTATCAGCTTTTTTCGTGCTAATAGTATTTATTTTATTTCTACCTGTTTTTTTATGTATTTTATCCATGTTATAAATCCTCTATTAAAGATCCTGAAACAGTTAGCTTATAGCCAACTTTAAAACACTGGTTGTCATAATGACCATTATATCATCCAAAACAATGTTGTACTGAATTTCATTATGCAACTCAATTTTTTTTTTTGCTTTTTCGGTTCATTCCTTACCATCAAATAGCCACATTTTCCGTGGTCTCCTTATGAATTTCAACATTTTCATGCAGGCGCGTTACACAACCACAGCGCGCGTAATAAAAAAAAACTTAGAGGTTATTCGAATTCACGTCGTATTCCGCCATTTTGGTTCGATATTAGAATTGCAGAAATGTATTACTTTGTTGTTTATAAAAATGATAAAGTCTTTTATGCAACTGTACATAATTAGGTATTAAAACCCTCATGTGATACATAAGGTATTAACCCACATTCGTGTTTTAATACCCCTTATTATACAACAGTTGCATAAATAACTATTAAAGCTATCTATGATTTGTGTTTTAAACTTTCTACAATGTTTATATACAATGTTTTGCTAGTTTTCTTTTTAAGCAATGTTTAGCATCGCAATAGTCAGAAAACAAAAACAAAGTTTTTATGACAGCGCATTTACAATGTACCAAGTTGTTATAAGAAGCTTCCCAGACTGATGTTGTTGCGCGTAGCGTCGTAGAGCGTCGCGTCGCGGTCGTAGCGCCCTAGCGCCCTAGCGCGCGCCCCGTAGCGCCCGCATCTATTTGACGGTTTGTACTGGTCACAAAGTAGAATGCAACTCGATGTCTTAGCTTGGCGTCTAAAATCAACGCTAGGAAGGCTTGTCTAAAACGATCTGCAATATTGATGTCCAAATAAATTATAAATCCTCCGATTGGCCCGTACATTATCGTCAAATATCGTTGAAGCCTCAATAATCACTAAATTTAGTGTTGTGTTCACACTGTGTTATCTGTAGCTACCGCTAGCCAGGCGGCGAGTAACCCCAAAGTTCCAGCAGCCAGAGATTCCTTGCCTTCTAGATCTTCGACAAGCCTGTCCATGTTACAATAAGGTTAAAATAATAAAAAACGCAACAGTTCTTGCTACTTGATATGAAACACCACATCTAAACACATCTCAACGCAGCTTTTATTGGCTCATCGTTGTGCAAATATTTGGACTTTGGCGTTTTGTTTGCGTTGTTTCACGAGTCGGTGTTGTCATTCATTTAAACTGAAGCATTCCCTTTACTAACAGCAATATTATCATTATCGCTATAGCTATTGTAATAATGAAACTGTTGCGGCAATTCCAATCTCTGCATACAGACACTAACCGGCTGATAAGATACTAAGAATAACAGACTAGAAAAAAATTATGACTATTTATGCTACCATTTAAAAACATAATTTTCCTTGAAGAAACGGTTCTTTCATTTTACCGTAACAGAAACGAGTGAATGATAGTAGTTGGTAAGACCCCCACCTATTCCGCTGCAAGTCGTGGACTCGATTCCCAGGGTATAAGCTACTTTCGGTGAAGATAAAACATCGTGAAGAAACAAACACGGTATTTTGTAGTACCTCAAGTTGAAAATCTGTCGCCAAGCACCTATCGGTGTGTTCCGATAGTAGCACTTGAGAGTCAGTTCCTGTGGTGGTGCGAGAGTGTTTTTAGTGGACTGTATCTAAAGGTGCCCAAAGTATAAGGACTCGTATGTGTGCATAAACATGTCTATATATCCAGAGTCTGGGTGTAATTATCAATATTAAAATAAATTATACACTTTTCGAGGACATTCGTAGGAGAACGAAAACGACGGACATAGCTCGTAGAGTTAGTAAGCTGAAGTGGCAATGGGCAGGCCACATCGCTCGAAGAGCCGATAACCGCGTACTGGAAAGCGCCGAGCAGGACGACCTCCCCCAGGTGGACCGACGACCTGGTCAGAGTCGCTGGGCGCCGCTGGATGCAGGCGGCCCAGAGCCGTTCGAAGTGGAAATCAATCGGGGAGGCCTATGTTCAGCAGTAAACATCCATGCTGATATGATAATGATGATATACTTTTTATATCTACTGATGAAACATTAGCTTTTTGGGAATGGGATAAGAATCAAGTTAAAAACGTTTCACATAAAACAAAACTTCTAAAAATTTAAAATTTTTGACAAATTAACGTACAAAAACATAGCCAAATAACTATAGGGAATAGGAAACTACAAGCAATACTTAACGGTATTGTATAAGGTCAAAAGTGTTGCCCCAGGGAGCCACCCGTACTAGATTTATGGCCGGCCGGCCAAACTTGTGCCCTCAACAGATGCCGCTCTTGTTTTCAATGTATCTTTTGGTGTAAAACGAATAACTTACTTGTATTACATTTTATTGAAGCTAAGTTTATGTACATTCTATATTTTTTTATCTGATTTAGTATCTCCTCTTGCTTGTACAACCACTGATATTAGTCATCATAAGGAAACTTCAAAAGGTTGGCAAGATTCTAGTAGTATTGTATCTAACTACGACTTGCCTGCCAGTGAACTTCAATAGTACTAGAGAACCAGTTTCTCTTTATGTTTTGTAAGGTTACCAATGATGATGATGACGGACGGGTCACGCATTTCCGACTCTTCCCTCCTCCCTTTGAGGTTACCAACCTTACTTACCCAGGAAAACATTGTTATTTGGCTGCAATATTCTATAAGATGGAAGTAGGTACTTCAAGTCAAGCTGCACCTTGAGCAAAAAAATGCTATGCTTTACCTCTCTTATAATTAAATAAATAAATAAATATCCTGGGACATTCCTCACACACGGTTATCTGATCCCAAACTAAGCAGAGATTAATTATTACACTGAGATTCACAACATAGCGAGTTTGTGCTATTATATTTAGGCGATAAATTTACATCTATACTTATTCATAAAAAGTACCGATAGAATAATAGCTAAGGCGTAAAAAGTACCATGGAGATTATGGTTAAACAAAAGTCTATTAAAAGAAAGTAAAATAAAATAGAATAGAGCGTGTAAAAAACAGTAAATGAGACTCTTATTAATAAATAAGGTGTATGTCAAGTATAGTTAAACCTAGGATTCAAATATATCCATCACTTTCTAATATCATATAAACAAAAAAGGATGAGGCTATCTTAATACCTGGTTATTTATTTATTTATTTATTCATTGCATCACATGTGTGTAGTAAGATGTTAAACAATATGAGAAAGTTCACATGGACCCTGTAGGGCACAGCAATTATTCAGTAATGATCATCGAAATAATAAAACTAAAGAAATGTAACTCGAGCTCAAAATGATTCCACGCAAACTGAACCGCGGTGGGCGTTGCCAAAAAAGAGAGACGCACCGCGCTGACAGTTCGCCGGTATCATTGAGTCGATGCGTTCGTGTCGCGAGGGACTTAGAACTGTGATTATTATTGTGTTTTGCGTTGTTTACATTGTGCAAATATGCCGTCATGTGTTGTTAAGTGGTGTAGAAGCCATACAGATATGAAGAATGCTGGAATCACCCTTCACATGTGAGTAAATAAACATTTTGAAATCCTATACTTGTGACTCTGGAAAGTGTTATGCAACATGAACGCAACATGCGCATTTATTTAACACGTTTTGATATTTCACTTAAACTGTGATGCACTAGTACCTATAATTACAAAGAGGATAGTACCCCTGTGGCATAGCGTGCCAGCCGCCATTTTAGTTTTTTTTTTCAATAAAATAACCTTATTCTACTTTTGTCCCGTTTTGACGTCGGATGTCAAAGAAAAACAAAAGTCAAATAAGGTTATAATAATATTGTTTTTAGAGCTTGTGGTTCGCCCTCTATCTGACCTTAACGCGACCCATCACTCTATAATTCTTATGTAAAAACCATAAACTGATTAAAATACTTCTTAATTTTAGATCCATACAATTATAACACATATAAAGAAATATTTTAATCCAAAAAGCACATCACAAACTTTTAAATGAATATAATAGAGTTAAATTACAACTAATACAATACCTCTTACAATCAATGCATAACATCGTCCACGCATCTCGCACTGCAGCAGGCGTACGAACCAATTAGCATTATCTGTCTCGCCGAGAACCAATCATCGCGCTTGCCGGAATACAACGCGTTAGGCAAGCGCAGCTAATTGGCTCGCACGGCGGCACAGAATATTTAATAGTACTACGTACAGAAAACCCACTTCAAAAACGACATTTAAATAAAAAGCGACTCTTGGAACGACGTAATAAGGCGCAATCCAGTTCGCGCAGCGCTGCGCGCCTAAAATTATATTCACCTACAACTTCCCTCTCTTTCTATCGTATAACTCTATCCTGTATGACGCGGCACGTGTTACGGTAGGGTTGTCTAATGACGTATTATGAATCTTCAATATTTCCTTATCGGTTATGTATGTACACACGGCAACACATCAAGCTATACATTTCCAGTATAAGCTGATCTCGCATTATATAGGATTTCCCTGCAATGAGAGGTCAGCTTATATTATATACCTATTACTATTCTCCTTTCGTGAATAATGACATTTAAAATATCCTAGCTAACTAGGATTAGAGCAGAAAGTTATATTTAAATGTCTGCATATTTTAATCTATGTTTTAGGCCTATACTGATACTTTGTATACTGAATGTGTATTCTGTCTACGAAACTGAATACATGCATATAAAATCTGGAATGACTGACGACGGGACAAGAAACGGCACGACTACCTAGTCCAGGGCCGTCAGCCGAAATTCACAACGTTTCTTATGAATAATCTCAAGTTTGTTTTATAAAAAAATAATCATCATCATCATCAGCCTATAATGTCCCACTGATGAGCACAGGCCTCCTTTCACAAATGAAGGTGAAAGGGAATGGGCAATACTCCACCACGCGTGTCCACTGCGGATCGGTGGAGGTAGGCTAGTGTTGAACCTTTTTTTTTTTTTTTTTTTTTTATTAGCGTGGGGAAATCCTCATAGGATACCCGACCGCCCTGGGGGGGAGCGGCCAGGTTATGCCGGACTTTCCGATCCCGCTCAGCCGCCTCCTTCTGGACCATTACGGTCTCACAGAAGGAGGCTACGGCCCTCCACGCCGTATCCCCGCTCAGCATCGCCGACACGACTGCTGGCAGGGAGAGATTCCGCCCGATCAGGCCGACCAGGATCCGCCGCTCGGGTTCCCATGCGGGGCAAACCGCGAGCGTGTGCGATGCGGAGTCCTGGTCGCTCCCACCGCAGTGGAAGCAGGCCGCCGTCGCCAGGCTAGTGTTGAACCTACTGTTGGAATTATTCAAGCCGCCTAGAAGGCATCCAACTAGCTTAACGACTATCACAATTAAGTGGTAACCGGGACCAACAGCTTTACGTGCCTTCCGGTCACCCATCCAGGTACCGACCACGACAGGCGTAGCTTAACTTTGCCGATCGATTAAGAACGGCTGATCAAGCTAAACCAAGAGCGCTTAAAAAAAAAAAGTTATAGAATTATTTAGAAAAGGATATACTGAGTAAGTAATAACAATTAGAATTGTTAAATTTTTCTGAATATTATTCTACTGATTTTTGAAATAGTGATTTAACATCTTAGTTATTCTAAAAAGGTAGAAGTAAAATCTACACTAATGTATATTCATTAGTGTATAATAATAGTACTAGTATTATAAAGACGTAACATTGGTTTGTTTGTATATTTGAAGAGGGAACACTCTCTATTCTGGAACTACTAACAGTTTCTAAAAAAAAAAATCAAAATCGGTTCATAAACGACGAAGTTATCCGCGAACACACATAAAAAAAATTACGGTCGTATTGAGAAACCTCCTTTTTTTGAAGTCTGTTGAAAATCAGTCACATGAGTTGTTGAGGTCTCAGTGGCCCGTTTAGACAAGAGGGTGTCTCTTCTGGTCGCACTATAGGTATTTGTCTCTTTTTGACACACTGGTATGCTATCAAAACGGGCCTATTAGATCTTGCCGACCTTAAGCATTTTATCAGCGACATGGTTTGGGCTCTGAGCCGTGGTGAGAGCAAGCAGTGTTACGCATTTTTTGGTAAGAAGAACCATAGAAATACGTTCAATTAGATAATACACTGCTGTACAGCCAGTACAGAGCTAGGATACCAAATCATATTATACGGGAGCATGAGGTCTTTAACGGAAGACACCCATAAAGATTTGGATTTTTAAAATCAGAAAGGACATTAAGACATTAACACATTAATTAAGACATTAATACAATGAAACAACAACAAAAAATCTAGTACTATGAAAACAACGATACCAACAAAAATCATCATTTAATGTCAGGCTAGTGCAGAATATCAGCGGTTGTGCGTTATGCCTATCCACAGCCATGGCTGAGCACTAGACCTTTTTGTCTCTGCTTTTATTTATTACTTTTTACTTTTGTTTTATTATGTTATTTTTAAGTTGGAGATAAATAAACGTTCATTTTTTTTATTTAAATAGTGTTAAAATAAGAACATTAAACACTTTTAATAAGCACGTAAGTATTCATACCCACACGCGTCTTTCGCTGCGGGCGCGTTGCAACCTACTAGCGTTAGTCCGGTAGACCGTAGGCGCGCAATCGTACCTAAACAGGGGAGTGAGACAGGCCTGACGGCGGTTATTACAAGACTGACTTACACCTTATTTATTAATAATGGGGTTAAAGTAGGTCATGCATCTAAGGTTCTAACTACAGAGCCTGGATTGTAGACCACAGAGAAATCCGGGATAGAAAGAGTGGTCTCTATTAGTAATGGATTAAGTTAATGAAATCAGTTGTGTGGCTTAATGCAGGGATGGGAAACGTTGATGTTGATAAAACTCCTCTTTTATTTAAACCAAAGTAAGAAACTAAAGTGACCCAATTATCTCCTTAACTTACCGCCTCACCAAAGTCAAAAACCATTAAACTATGAAATAATTAAGCGAACTTTGAGCTCAGCAAAGTTAAGGAACAAGGCGTCTCCGGCAAGAAGTGTCTTCTTAATATCCAATATATCATTTACACGGTTTTATGTTAGTAAACTTTCATAACTTAAACTTGGAAACTTAACTCGTTGCATAGGGTTGCCCGTAATTCAAGATAACTTAAGATTTAGATACGGTTAAGTGAGGCTAAGCTGGAGTTAAGTGCTAAGTTACGGAGCCCGGCGCCTTAAATCGAATATTCGGTCCGAAGGGAGTTTAAATTTCGTTTAAAGTTACGTGGTCTGCTTTATAAATATATTTTTTATTGTCATTGACCTGAACATATCGATTGCGCTGCTTTCCTACTTTTGTATCGTACTTTGTGTGCCAAAAATAACAATTAGCTTTATTTTGTTTTCCATTTATCTATCTCTTTATTTCTCAATCAACCTCATTGGGAGAGGGTTGGGTATAGGTATATAGGGTGAATGCTAATGGTAACCGCTTTCCGCAAGGCGCGTAGGGGGGCCGTATGCTTTGCTAGCTTATAGTATAATAAATGTATGCATTTTTATATAGTAAGTAAATACTTGTACAGTGTTTGATATTATTAGTTTATGAGCACCACCTGTACACACGGCTACATTTCAAGCTATATATATCCCGTATAAGCTGACCTCTCGTTGTACGGAAATCCTTTACAATGCGAGATCAGCTTATACTGGAAATGTATAGCTTGTGCAGCCCTGTGTACCTATAGCCATGTTTGTGGCAACTTAAATTATTTATAATGAAATCATGCGAAACCAAATCGCCAAAACGAGCGGTTTCCGCTTGAATCATTAACCAATCAGGATTAAAGGTATTATTAAGTTTTATGCTGTACAAAGGATTTGGACAACTATTTGATAATTATGTTTATTTAGAAGTCTATTTATCCTATTAAAAATCTACGTTACAATTGGCGTGACGGTTTTCATAGACATAGGCTATAGCCTGGATGGACATGGGCTACTAATGCTACTATTTATCCCAGGAACGTGGGTTGAAAGCT
The DNA here is from genome assembly GCA_951394255.1 of Polyploca ridens. NCBI lineage: Eukaryota > Metazoa > Arthropoda > Insecta > Lepidoptera > Drepanidae > Polyploca > Polyploca ridens. The sequence goes on along the minus strand of OX596254.1, from coordinate 3,089,890 downwards.
AGTTCATTATATTTGTACATCACGCAGCTATCCTTCTTCTTATCCTATCCTTCTATAATATTATAAACGCGAAAGTTTGTCAGGATGTTTATACTGTTCCACGCAAAACTACTGAACGGATTTGGATGAAAGATGGCACACACATAGAATATGTTTTAGATTAATACATAGGATAATTTTTATCCCGAGAAAATAGTAGGTCTATGGAGGTGCATAGTGGATGACACCTCCATTTAAAAGGGAAGATCTTCCGCCAGGCTGGGTCATTGTGTCTGGGGACCGCGGTCCAACATGTTGGTCAGTTGTAACAGATCGCCGAATAAACATCGTAAGCGCGATGCAGGATGTTGTGGCGCCATCTATCTTTCTGCGTGTGAACTATCTTAGTCTAACTGATAGGTGGGTTATAGATGTCGCTACAGGTCCCTCGGGAATGCGGTTGGAAATTAGTACTTATTAAAACAATACGTCACTGACAAAGTAACAAGGTATAAGCAGTATATTTAATTCAAGTATTCCATGCTTTAGCAAGCACAAACTAGCGCCATCCCTCTATAAAGGTGACCACAACATCAAAACTCATGCCCAGTTGGACCCCGGGGTATATCAACACCCCACTCGACAAATAATTAAAGCCGCCAGCTATGTCCAAAAAGATTTGTTATTTAAAAAATGACAACGCAGCAAAAGTGTGATATCCAGCATTGCGGTAATTTTTAACAAGTTTTATTTGTGTTGTTTGTAAACTTTTTGTGAAAAATTGTCGCTACACAGAGTTTGTAACATTAGCTCAATTTATAAACATTTGTCATAAAAATGTGTTCGCAGTTTTTGGCGTAGAATTTTGCTGTGTTGTCCGACAATGTTACAGAGGTCTGGTATTTCTAGAATTAAGTGATGTTGATTTTGTACACATGACCGTTGTCATTATGAGAATTGTTTGTATTTCATGTCAACTCTTAAATAAGTAACTTTTAAATAAGTACTGGAGACAGAATAAAAAAAAAACATTTTTATACTACCCGAAAAATCTGTTCAAAAATATCACATTTCTACTCAATCTCCCGTAAAAGCTACTCGCTAGAGTACACAATTATTCATACATACGCCATTCATAATAAGGCTCTCATTACATTATGAATCTCAGCCGGCACAGACCCGTCACTTGGAGATAACACTGTCGGCCCTACTCAAACAACTTGCTAAATAATACATGCAAATAGTAATTTCATGTTCAGTAGATAAGGCATCACACATCTCCCGTCTCGAGATAAAGTCACATTTCTTTATTCTTGTGCCAAAAAGAGACAGATACATTTATCATTATCAATAAAACTTTCTCAATCATTATCGTGATGACGAAATAAAAAAAACATGATCGTCATTAGCGTCTGTAATCCTAGTCTGGGTAACTATGTACTAATCGTTAATTTGTCAACTTTAAGAGAGTTCTTTATGAAATACAAACATCAATTCCAAGCCAAGTAACGCTTGTTCTGTGGAACCTAGGTAACTGATATTATTAAAAATAAAATAAAAAACATTGACTGTTGAATATCTACCATCTGATACATTTACTTAATATAGATATAAAAAAAAACCTTGCTGAGTTTCTTGCCGGAGTCTTCTCAGTTTAAGTGTATTCCGAACCGGTGGTAAATTCAACTGTATGTACCAATTTAACGTTCATAAGTGCCTTACTAGGGCCTAAACTGAATAAATGACTTTTTGATTTGATTTTTGGTTTGATAGCCTTTGAAACACTATGCTCTACCTCTTTAATATTCACTACAGGAATATAATAAGTTACTGCCATTGTTGGGAAATTACGAATAACTGCACATTTCAATGTTTCATATGAAAACATTATTTTCTTACTAAAGTGCATACAGCACCATACGTCCTCGTTTATATTAACACTCATGCCTGGGTTTACGCTATTATATGAATTAAGTAGTCTTGAAATATAAAAGAAATTCTCACATAAGAAGAAGCGCCTACTATTATCAACAGTGAGAAAAAATTGAGTGCTTTAGATGTACAGTGGCAATATAACTAGTATCGCTTCATAAATGCTTAGCAGCTCTAAGTTTATCTACTGATATAACCCCCAAGAGACCTTGCCTGTCCTGATTTATTAGCAAGGCAACATTATTTTCAGTTAATATTTCCTACCACCAATTATCTCATCCAATTTCATAGTATATCGATACCTATATCAAATATATTTGTGCTGTCAAATCATATACGAGTAGCTTCATGTAAAGGACACACTTTGCCAACTGCCCAACTTATAGGTCGAAAACTCGACAAAGTTCGGCCAACTCCGCCAACTATCTTGTAATGTGGTCGAGGACTCTCGAGTAATCTCGACGTGGGATCCCTCAAGTTGCTGTACCAAAATGATTAGTGTAACGATTAATCCTTTGGCAAGAATGTTAAGTGTGTTGTTCAAATGCTGGTGTCTACATTAAACAATAAATTTGGCTATGTACTGAAAATATTTTATAAATTATTAGGTAGGTACAGTATTACCCAACTTATATGGCGCGTCGTGAATCTTCGTTCGCACAGAAAATAAAGTATGGCCCCGAAGATTAACGAAAGAATACTTAAAACTTATAATCAACCTTAGATCACTACTATAAGGTTCATAATACACTGCAGCTGTTAGTTCCGTCTCACTCGCAAGTCACGCCCCTCCGCACGGCGCGCGCTAACATGACGACAGCTGCCGACCAATAGCGTTTCCCGCGCTTTCAAAATGTATCTTCTGCGCAGGTACATCGGTAAGCCATATTAATTGGGTACTACTGTACTACTCGTTAATTTATAAACTACTAGCCGATCGTACTCGGCGTCTCGCCGTCGAGTCGCCCGGGTGAAATTTCGGTTACATTATTAGAGTTTTCCTAGGGATCCCTATTTTTTTTGGAAATAATATATAGCCTATGTTACTCAGTGATAATTTAGCTTCCTCCTGGTGAAAGAATTTTTCATATTTGGCCAGTAGTTATTGTGTTTATTCAATACAAACAAAAATCCAAATCTTATCTCTTTATTATTAGTGTAGATGTATATATCGTATAGCATTTTCCAGTTCGTGCATGGTTTGAACAACGTTCCTGAGCTAAACTTAGCCAATGATTATTTTTAGTATGGAAATAATAAATTTCAGTTCCAACTTATTACGTAGTTCCAACAGTAGGTTGACCACTAGCATACCTCCACCAATCCGCAGTGAAAATGCGGGGTGTAGTATCTGCCCACCTATATTTGTGAAAGGAGGACTGTGCTCAACAATGGGACATAGGCTGATGATAATGATGATGTTGTACTGTTGTAGCGTCAAGAGATAACGAACAAACTAGCTTTCGCAATTATGAGAGTATTATGCTGAAATAAATAGCGTACGCTAAAACAATTACAGTAGTACCCAATTAATATGGCTTACCGATGTACCTGCGCAGAAGATACATTTTCAAAGCGCGGGAATAGCTATTGGCCGACAGCTGCCGTCATGTTAGCGCGCGCCGTGCGGAGGGGCGCGACTTGCGAGTAAGACGGAACTAACAGCTGCAGTGTATTATGAACCGTATAGTAGTGATCTAAGGTTGATTGTAAGTTTTAAGCATTCTTTCGTTAATCTTCGGGGCCATACTTTCTTTTCTGGGCGAACGATGATTCACGACGCGCCATATAAGTCGGGTAATACTGTACAGTCCAAATAAAAACATCGATAAATTAAATATTATTATACCTAATATATACTTTTTTATACGAAGCCACTCAAACTACATTGGCACTTACAAAGCCATACACAAAAGATGGTTAATCCATCAAACGGTTCGTCACCAAGGATTAAGATGTAATGGACGTTAAATATTGACAGAGGCGAAACGTGACTATATGCCCTGGTAAAGGATCAAAACCTTTTTCTTTTATCGCCCTCTTTGGTTGCGTAATATCGCCTTGAGTTATATACATAAAATGTTCTCCCCACCTGACGAGAAAAATCTTTGGAGTTTTGGGCACTATTTATCTACTATGAAGTACGAGCGTATAATATGTTAATATATCTATATATATTATTATATACATAGAAATAGCAATAGTAAGAAAGGTAGAGTATAGCGTTTAGAGCAGTTCGACTGGGAAGTACCTTCACATTACAGAATACCGCAGCCAAATAACTTTATGTTGTGTTCCTGAGCGTAAGTAAGGTCGCCTGCCCCCCTAGACAAGATGGTTGTCTAACGATGGCGATTGTCGTCACCCATCTTGTCTAGGCACCCTGAGCTCATAAGGGTGCGGGAAAGTGTCGATAACGCGTGAGTGAAGCCCTGTTTATTGCAAACGTCCATATGGGTACGGTAACCGTTTACCATCAGGCGGGCCGTATGCTTGTTTACTGACTTCGTAGTATTTAAAAAAAATGCAACGGAATTGAAGGGATTTGAAGTATCGCACTATCTATATCGTCTCTACACCATAGAGAAAAAGCTGCTGAAGTAAGTATTTGTTTTATGTTGAATCCATGTGCTGTAGGAAGTACCTTAGACCGCACTCGCTCGTAATCGCACAAGAAACCGGGGCGGAAAGCTAGTATTTCCTTATTTATAAAACAAACAAGAGATTACACAATAAATTCTCAGTTTTATCTTGGCGTGACTGAACGCGATATACATTTTCAATATACCAACACAAACACACTTAACTTAATTTTATTATAAAATGCAAAGCCCTCGAAACCTCGATATTTTCAAGAGCCGTCCTCGTAAAATGTAGGATTTACGCAAATAGACATAAGTACCGAAATTGGGAATGATCACGCGAGGGTTTACTCGATATTGCTTCGAGAATTTAGAGTAATCGACAAGTATTCGATTTGTGGTTACAAACAAGCACGTTCCTTGGGGGAATTATAGGAAAGATGACCTCCTTTCAATATATTTGTTGTTTTGCTCAGGGTCTATAAGCAAATTCAAGTTACGATAACATAAGTTACTTCAACAACTTCTTCTAACAAGAAATATACCGTATGTCCATCAAAATTTGTATAACTTTAACGAAAGTTACATTTTTTTTTACAAGAATCACAATATTTTGGGCTTTAAGAAAAGGTTTATAAAAAAAGCTTAGAAGTAATATCAGTTTATAATTATATTTTAATTTGTTGCCTCTTTGATATGCCTCTTAAAAAGTTAAAATAGTATTAAACAATCGTGAATTTCTGCGTATTAATTATAGTTGTCTACTGTGTAGTGGAAAATTTAACAACCACCAAAACTCTTTACCGATGACTAAATGAAAAATAAATAATTCGCACCGAAATTTCCGCGTAAGAGGACAATTATCACAACCTGCGATTATAGAATAAAAGTTTAATTAAATAAAGACTCGACAGTACTTAAATAAAAACATCCAATCTTTTTAGGAAATTTCACCTACATCAAATTATCATTGAAGCAGAAATTACCTACAAAATAGTTTGTTTATAACTGTGTATAATTAAATCCATTTTTATACCTTATTTTATATTATCATAGCTCCACTGTTTTTTTTTCATAATCTGTGCTATTAAATACTCATAAAGATCGCTATGAACCGCAAGATAACAATAAAACATTTACAGACTCTTCCTGTTGGTTTATAAATAAATGTTCTGAAAAAAATTGTAACACAAGGACATTATTATTATTGTTATTATTTATTTATTTGATCAAAATTACAAAATAGGTACATAGTTTTACATTGCCACCTGATGAAAGCCTGAAAGGCTTATGTGTCCGGTGAGAGTTCATTATATATATTGACTATATTATAGTTTATATCGCGGTTTGTATTACGGTTTATATCCGATATCAAAATAAAAACAAAACTTTTACTACAGAAACCAGATAACTGGTGTACTGAATTAAATAAAAATAAATCTTTATGAAGTGAAGAAGAAGAAGTGTACAAAAATAAACGGTTGCCTGGTATCTAAACTAATAATAAAAATTCTGCATCTTAGATACCAGTCTTCCCTTAGGCGCCGATCCCACAGAGAAGAGTTCTAGAGTTCCGCGTTCCGAGTTCTGCATTCCGCGTTGACTGTAAGCTATGTGGGGCCTTTGAAAGTAAAAAAAGTGTATGATATGCAATCAGTAGCGAATATTAAATAAATAAATTGCTGTGTGCACAATAGTCAACACGGAATGCAGAACTCGGAACTCGGAACTCCAGAACTCTCTCTATGGGATCGGCGCCTTACAGTGATACTTTGTTATATATATTAACAATGTTTCATATTATATAGACGAAAAAGTAATAATAACTTAAGTTTAAAAAAAAAGTATGTAAAAGTTAGGTTACAATTCCTTGGATAAAAAAAATACACAGTTTTTTTTTTTCAATTAATCTTATTCTTGTTTCAATCTGACATTTAAAAGACGTAAATCGAGCATGCCATACAAATGGTAACATTACATTCAGCCATTTTCAAAAGCCGCTAACGCCATTTTAATAAATGCTCGACCGTTGAAAAAGTTCTCATCTGTAACCAAACTAATCTGTGACGTTGAGCAGGCTTCACAAACAAGCTCACAAAAGAGCCGCCTAATTGCCAATTTACTCATGTTTACAATACTATTGTTTAACCAGTACGGTCAATTAATTTTGGCAATTAAAACCAGTACCCGTCAGTCTGCGCACATGTCTGTCATAATGTCGTCAATTAAACTGGGATTAATATTGTTGTGGGATTAAAACGAATGGATTAATTTTAATATTTAATATAATTCAATTGTTCAATAGCCAGAATATTTTTTATATGGTCATACAAAATCAAGCAGCATCCATTCCACTGCTGCATCCATTCTGGTACTCTATACTTCTGCAGGGTAATTTTAAAACGCTCGGATTCGATATCCGAAACGGATTCAAAAACTACCGAGGCGATTTTCTGCAATTGCTATTTTAATTTCCGAATTCGAATATTTTTGATGTTTCTTTACGGAAATATCAATTCGATTCATCGAAAAGTTTTCGGAAATTAAAATAGCAATTGCATAAATTCGCCTCGGAAATGTTTGAATCCGTTTCCGATATCGAATCCGACGTTTTAAAATAGCCCTACAGATCTCTACTTGATAGCTTTCTTCTTAAAAGCTATAAGTTATTCCGTGGATTGTTTCAGCTTGTTGACAATTTTTTTCAGTCTCATTGTTTTTTGTTCTGTACCCATGTGCTTATTTTGATAATACAAACATTAACTTATTTTTTTAAGATAGATTTCCTTGTGATTCATAGTGAGAAACTGCTATGAAATTAATCGCAAATATAAGTTTCTCCCGTAAAAATTCCAACTTCACCTTCACTTGTGTTCAAAGACCTCTATTTGTGCCACATATCAAAATTGCAGGTCATAGGAAAGTGCCTTATAGGTTTTGATGATCAGTCAATGAGTGAGTATCCTATGTATTAGAGAATGACTAGTATTAAATATGCTTTGAAGACCGTAGCTTTTTTTGGTAGACTTGAATATTTTACAGCATGATCTAAGACAGCTAAGTATTCGACTCAAGCTAATTCCGAGAATCAAAAATTCTGACATTATCAATTATTAGGTACGAAACCATAATAAACACAGAGATGCCAATAGTCAAACGCTCTCATCACCCTCATCATCAGCCTATAATATCCCACTGCTGAGCACAGGCCTCCTTTCACAAATGAGGGTGAAAGGGAATGGGCAGATACTCCACCACGCGTGCCCACTGCGTTCCGCTACCTAACCATTAGCGATTACAGGTTAGGCTAGTGATCAACCTACTGTTGGAGTTTTCAAGCCGCCTTGGAGGCCTCCAACTAGCTTAACGACTATCACAACTAAGATAACCGGGACCAACGGCTTTACGTGCCTTCCGAAGCACGGAAAACGCTCGAGTTGAAAATACCACTAGGTCACCTTTCCAGGTACCGGCCTCACCGGTGGTAGCTTAACCAAACTCTCTTCTAATAAATAAATTGGCAAACCAATCTTTATAATTTGAGGATACAAAAAATCTGTGAAAGCAAAATATGGTAGTCAAAAATGAAATCATCCTCAATTGAAAGTTTAAACCATGCAAATTACTCTAATTATCAAACGTTTAATCGACTAATCTTTTTATGACGGGACGACACTATGCCTAAGTATAAATACCGAACTAGGATTACCCGAATAGCCCATAGTAACAGGTGTCAAAAAAGTATTCTCTCGGCGGGCTGCACTGTATTATGATGATGATAATCAAGAGGCAGGTGCCAGTTTTTTTCCAAGAACTACAATCCTGTTATATTTAGTTAGGGTAACTACATCATTAAACTTGTGTGCTAGCTCCATCACCAATGATTGTTTGAGTTTGTTCTATTTTTTTTCTGTAGAACGATTAACTCCCACGACTTTTTATAAAATCTATTGAAGATAAATCTTGTGTTCAACTTTTCCAACAATATAAATTGATTATTTTGCAACAATATAAAAACTTAGTTTAAACCATGCAAATTACTCTAATTAACAAACGTTTAACCCAAATAACCCTGCGAAACTGGTTATAAAGTGTCAGATAGTAAGTTTGTACAAAGAGGGAATTTGCCTCGTGAATGTTAACACATTAGATACACATCATACACTGTTGGAGTTCAGAAAGTACCGGGCTTGAAAGGGACGAGCTATTTCTGTGGACGAGACGAATTTCGCAATAGTAAATCCCGGGAGAAAATATTTTCCTTTCAAGTCTTTGTAGTTCACGAAATTATAGTTGATGCATAGAGATTTTGTCGTTTTTAAACGACTGGATTTTGATTTACTATGTGATTTCACTTAAATCCTTTGCCAGTATCATTTACTATATTAAAATTATGGAAAATCACAAGCCTACATTCATCGTCATCATCAGCCTATAATGTCCCACTGCTGAGCACAGGCCTTCGGAAGGCACACAAATAAGGGTGAAAGAGAATACTCCACCAAGCATGCCCACTGCGGATCGGTGGAGGTAGGCTAGTGGTCAACCTACTGTTGGAATTTTTTAAGCCGCTTACACGGCATGCAACTAGCTTAACGACTATCAACGGCTTTACGTGCCTTCCGAAGCACGGAAACGCTCGATTTGAAATACCACTAGACAGTCACCCATCCAGGTACCGACCACGACGGTAGTAGCTTAACTTAGCCGATCGATTAAGAACGGCTAATCATGCTACACCACGAGCGCTTCCTTCATTACTTCCGAGTCTACATTACTACCATATAAAACGTACCTAGATATCTAAGAAAGTGCCAAAACCAACGACACGTGGTACGTGGTGATCCCGTCGGTCACCCACATGTACTGACCACGTTCGGTGTTCTTTAACTTCGGTAGTCAGACGAGAACCGGTATTGTCAGATTTTTACTCATTACATTTACATAATATCAAAAATATAGAGAGAATCCAGCGCAAGTTCCTGCGATTTATGTACTATTGATGCTGTTATCATACTCACATAATTACACCATCATCACAACATCACAGCGGGCTTTACTTTCCCGAAACAGACAAATCGGCTTAAAGGCTTTTTCCGTAAACTAAAAAGGGGTACGAACTTTTTTGTATGGGAGCTGGCATAGCCACCCGCCGCCATTTTGATTTTTTTTCAATGTGGCGGCGCACGGTGTAAGTGGTATATTTGGGTAGAGGACACTTATACAAACAAAAAATGTTAAGCAATATGGTGACCTAAAGTGTCACGTTTCCGAGATATTTGGAGGTAAAGATCGCCATATGAGAATTACGACAATCATTAAAAATTAACTTATTGCGTGTTTATATGCATAAGATTGTATTCAAATAATAGTTCCCAGGTTGATTTAACTTTTTATTAGAATATAGCAAAACAAATAGCACGAAAAAACAATATTCATTAATTGGTTACCTACTAAACCGCATCGCTATATTCGCAATGAAACACAATGTTGTCAAGTTGCTCGGATTGTAGTGGTTAACTTGTTTTCCATGTCTCCGTTATTAAACAAAAATGACAATACTTGTCTTAAAATATAATGTTACCGAGATTTTGGAATATCGATGTATAAATAATATGAGAAGAATGAATTGACAATAGTTTAAAGTTGATTAAGTTCAAATTCAAATTCAAATTCAAAATCATTTATTCAAATAGACCTTCGCAGGCACTTATGAAAAGTCTGACTCTAATACTCTAATACCGGTTCGGAAGGTTGCATTTGCTGAGAAGAGCCGGCAATAAACTCAGCAATTACTCTTTTCAAAACAAGCTTAGATTCATTACATAATATTTACATTCTAATCGCACTGACAACAATTGCGTGCCCCGGCGCGGCCGCAAAACTACAAAGTAGACTGAATCTATATTTAATAAGTAAATAAATAAATGGCAAACTTAAGCAGACCAACCCCCACAAGCAGCACCTGTTCACAAGTATGACGCGTGTGGCAGCCATCGCCCTCCTCGCCATATTGGAGGGAAGTGAGCGACCCGTCACACGACGCCGCCGCAAGCAAAGGCCTTAAAGTGAGCATGACTTACTTAAGTCTGGCTTAGAAATAAAAAATACACTAAAGGGAAACTACTAAACACGCAATTTGTTATCACTGTGACTATTGACAAGTTTATACTAAATATCATTTAGGTATATGTATAGAAAATATAACAATTAAGGAGACAGACATAATCTATTGAAGAATTTAGAAATAAATGAAAAACATTATTAAGTACAATTTATGTTATTGTTTTTAAGCAATAAACTGTGGTCAACTAATTATTGCATCACGGTTTTAAAAATAAAATAATACACATAATAGAAACAAGCCGTGACCTCAAACCTTTAAATAAAAGGATTTTTTAAAACTATTTAGCAAACAAACATATATACGGCACGCCTAAGCGGTAAGCGCTTACCGTAGCCTATGAACGCTTGCAACACCAGGGGTATCACTCGCGCGTTGCCGACCCTACAGAAATATCTTCACACCTTTTTTAAGGAACCCCACGCTGCGTTGGGAAAACCACGGCGGGAGCTCATTCCATAGTCTAAGCGTCCGCGGAAGAAAGCTCCTTTCAGACCGTATAGTTCGAAACTATTTTGGTTCCAATGTGTGAGGATGGACTCCCCGTCAATGGCGAGACTTTCGATGGTAGAAGGTAGCCGTGGGCATCAGGTTAAACAATTCTACAGAACACTGTCCGTTGTACAAGCGGTAGAACACACATAAGGAGGCAAAATCTCTCCTCAGATTGAGGGGCCCTAAGCCGCTTGTGAGCTGGGGACCGTCGACAATTCTAATAGCACGTCGCTGAACCGAGTCTAAAGGCCCAAACTGGTATCCAGGAAAGAGCAGTACTCCATATAAGGCCTGACTTGCGACTTGTAAAGTTGCAGCCTTTGCCCCGATATTAAGTACTGCGTCGCTCTGTTGAGCACTTCCAGTTTTTTGGAAGCTAGCTTAACCTTGTCTTCTAGACGGCCTATTGACGTCGTTAAAAATGTCGATACCGAGGATCCCGATGCTTTCACTGATGTTCGTGTTCTGGAATTGTGAAGTCACAGCAAATGGGGTTTTCTTAGCGGTGAACGTCTTGAGTCTTAGTGGGGTTGAAATGGACGCGGTTTAGTCGACCGTAATCGGAGACACTGGTTAGTGTGCTCTCGATTTCAGAATATTTGCAATGAGCGTCTGTACAATGAATGCCGTCAATAGACAGCATTTCATTGATATGCAGCAGGAACAGTGTTTGGGACAGTACAGATCCTTGCGGGACGCCAGCATTTATGTCTCTCAGCTCGTATGCATCTGCTGGACAAAAAATTGGCGACCCATTTGCATAGTCCCTCGGGAAACCCATATGCTGGTAACTTCGTTAGAAGACCTCAGTGCCAGACCCGATCGAACGCCTTCGCCACCTTGACTCTCGATGGCGAGTGACCACTCAGCTGGTGACCTTCTAGTGTATACATAGACACATCACATAGAGATACACTAGAAGGTCACCAGCCAAGGGACTATGGTGGAAGCCATATTGTCGGTCACTCAACAAATCGTGATCCTCTAGGTATCTCAAGAGCTGCGTGTTGATCACTCGCTCCATGACATTGGAGAGAATGGGAGGTGATGGCAATAGGCCTGTAATTCATCGGGTCTGATCTATCGCCCTTTTTGGGCATTGTGTGCACGTGAGCAGTCTTTGATGAAGACGGGACTTTCATTTAGGTAGAAGTTTTATTTGGTCGGGTCGGGCCGGCCGCGGGGCCGTGTTTTTTTATTTATTTTCAACACACTCGCTCGTAAAATAACATTTATTGCACCGCTTTTAGTCTCTTAATGCAGCTTATTACCCATTTGTGCTTTTTACTTTACATTACCGCACAGTTTTATGAAGGTATAATCCCGATTATGATAAGTTTGTACCTCACTGCAAGTGATATGTGTAGACCCAGCATTCTTAATTTAAACGGGTAAAATAGTTTGACAGCTTACCGCTGTCAAAAAAAACCTTGCGTGCCATATTTTTAAACGTTCTCATTGTGTTGATTTGATTATTATCAAAAAATCGACTTAAAAAAATACATGTCTGTTTTTTTCCTCGCAAGTGTGTTGAAATACGTCGTATGACACGCGTGTGCATTGATTATTATACTCTCGGCTCACTTATTGCTTTCGCCTACGCCTCACGCGCTTAATACGCCTCGAGTATTAATAACCAACTTTGCACACATGTATCATAATGTACTATTACGTCGCTATTGCAATTTTGCCGCCCAGGGAGCATTACTTAGCGATCTTTAGTTCCAATTAACTTGGTAACATGAGATTTTAGGACAAGTATTGTCATTTTTCCTTGTATAATAATGACAAGATGGAAAACAAGTCACGATCCGAGCTACTTTGACAACATTGTGGTTCATAGCAAATATTACGATGTTGTTTAGTAGGTAAGTAATTAAAAATATTGTTTTTCGTGCTCCTAGTTTAACTCAGTACAAAAAAATTGATAAATCAACCTGGGAACTATTATTTGAATACAATCGAATGCATATAAACACGTAATAAGTTAATTTTTAATGATTGTCGTAATTCTCATATGGCGATCTTTACCTCCAAATATCTCGGAAACGTGACACTTTAGGCCACCATATTGATTTACATTTTTTGTTTGTATAAGTGTCCTCTACCCATATATACCAGTTTCATCGTGCGCCGCGACATTGAAAAAAAACTAAAATGGCGGCGGCTAGCTATGCCACAAAGGTTCTAACCCCTTTACCCCCTTATTCATAATCGCTTTTTAACTAAATCAGTGTAATAGTGTGCCCCGTCTCACTCTTCCGATCACCAAATGTCACCTGTCAAATAAAGACTTCAGAATTTTAGCTAATCAACGTTTGATAACTTTATTATGAATAAGGGGGTTAATATTTTATGGTTTCGACATTGAAATAGCCATATATGTATATAAAAACTGGTCATTATTTCACGTTGCAACTTTACACAATGTTATTTTATTTATTTTTATTTTATTTTTATTGAACGGTACAGTAACAGATAACAGATTACACTTACAGAAAAACATAAAGAAGAAAGCGCGACCCGCAATTAAGCTTAACTCTGATCAGCAGCAGCCCGTTCCCTCTTCTAGCAGTTCAATCACATATGAGCAATTCGGCGTTCTCCTGGATGCAAAGCTTAGTGTACTTAGAGACACGATGACTTTGGATATAAAGAAAGAGATTTATTCAGCTATAGACACATTGAAGTCTGAATTTACGCAGACTACCGACTTTCTGATGGCTGAACAAACTGATTCAAAAAATGCAATTAATTACGCTCAAGCTAAAATTGAACATTTGGAGAAGGAAAATAATGGACTTCAGTCTAATATCTCAGATCTGAATCGTCGTATTATATCGATGGAGAGAATGTCCAGAAGTCACAATTTTGAAGTTCAGGCTGTCCCTGAAAAACAAAATGAAAACCTTTTATTAATTTTGGCAAAATTATGTGAAGAAATTAAGGCTCCGATTTTGGACAAGGACATTGGTTCCATCCGTCGTGTTGCTAAACTGAATAGTGGCTCGGATCGTCCCCGCAATATTCTTGTCACCGTTCCTTCAGAGCGTCACCGCGACACAGTCATTTCAGCATTCAAAAGATACAACAAAGATCATAAAACCAACCCGATTAACTCATCCCACCTCGGGGTTCCTGGCGCAGCAAACCCAATCTACGTAGTAGAACATTTGTCACCTGAATGCAAAGATCTTCACGCTGCAACAAGAAAATTGGCAAAAGAGCGTTCATATAAGTACGTGTGGGTTAAATACGGCCGTATTTACGTAAGGAAGGATGATCAGTCAGGGGCAATCTTGATTAAAGATAAAAACTGTTTAAATAAGCTCAATTAAATGTTATCTCATTAATCTTTATGTTTGGTATTTTCTTTTTTTCCATTCTTGTTAATATATTACCAGAATGTAAACAGATTTCGCTCAAAAATTAATGCATTTAGCTTAAATGTTTTGAATTGTAACTACGACGTAATTTGTCTTACAGAAACCAATTTAAATTCAAGTATATATGATAGTGAGTTATTAGATAATAGATACCATGTATTTCGTAGGGATCGCTCGAGTTCTTGCATTAATAAGAATAACGGAGGTGGTGTTTTGATTGCTATAAAAAAACACCTGAATGTAATCAGACATTCATCTTGGGACAGTATGGCGGAGGACATCTGGATTAGTATCTCATCTGATAGCCGTGAACATCCAACGGTAAATCTCTGTGTTTGCTATCTACCACCTGATATGCCGACCAATGATCTCAAAGCTTTCTATTTGAACACAAACAATGTCATTATGAACACCAAGGACGATTGCGTAAACTTGATCGTGGGTGACTTTAACGTGCCAAATCTGTCGTGGTCACCATCTACATCATGTAATGTACTTACTCCCAGCGGTATAGATAATGCTAAATCTTGTCTATTGCTTGAACTTCTCTCTCTGAGCCATATTTCACAATTTAATCGAATTTATAATCATAATAATCGTTTACTAGATCTTGTTTTATGTAATTCCACTAACCTTCTCGTTTGTGAAGCTGAGCCTCTTTCACGAGTGGATGAACACCACCCACCCCTCTCGATTACCTTAAAAGATATTAGCTACCCTAAGAAGTTGAAACCTAGTAGATGTAACCGTTTGAATTTTGCCAAGTGTAACTATAGTGAAGTAAAAAATGAACTCAACAGTGTGGATTGGAGCATATTGTCGATGATTGATGATATTGATACTATGACTGAGAAATTTTATGATATTCTTAATACAGTTATTGCTAAATATACTCCATTAATCGTTTCCAATCAGAATAATTACCCATTTTGGTATACCCCCGCGCTTAGAAAATGCTTACATGAGAAAAACAAATACCATAACCGTTACAAAAAATATGATAACCCGCGTGACTACGACACGTTTGCATTATTGCGGTCTAGATGTAAGAAACTCATTAAATTATGCTACGACTCATTTCTTTCTTCGATAGAGGGCTCTATAAATAAAACTACAAAATCCTTTTGGAAATTTGCTAACAGCAAGAGAAGCTCTAATTTCATCCCTCAAACGTTAAAATATAATAACTTGACGGCTTCAGATAGCAAAGGCATAAGTGAATTATTCTCACGGTACTTCAGTTCTGTTTTCGAGGACTCGGTTGTCTTGAGGCCTGATCTGGATTGTAATGACACTTCAAATAATTCGTTATCAATAGTAAATATTTCTCGTGTTACATTATTTCGTAAAATAAGCCAACTAGATTCTAATAAAGGTGCTGGGCCGGATGGGATTCCAGCTTTGTTTGTGAAAAAGTGTTGTGACGAACTTTGCACTCCTTTACTTATATTGTTCAATAAATCCCTTAATTCTGGTCGATTTCCTTCGGTTTGGAAGACTGCTCATGTCGTTCCTATCTTCAAATCTGGCGATAGGTCTGACTGCACTAATTACCGACCAATTAGTTTACTTTCTTGCATGGCCAAACTCTTTGAAGCAACTGTATATGATGATGTTTATAGCCATATTAAACCCTTCTTATCACAGTCTCAACACGGTTTTGTTAAAAATAAATCAACGGTTAGTAACCTCCTTGAATACAAATATTATTTATGTAACACATTCGCACGCAGTGGCCAGGTTGACTCAGTTTATACCGATTTTAAAAAAGCATTTGACAAGGTCAATCACGTTATTTTGTGCCATAAGCTGGAATACAATTTTGGACTGCATGGCTCTCTTCTTCGATGGATTCAATCGTATTTGGAGAATAGAAGTCAATTGGTTGCTATTAAGGGACACAAATCGTTGCCAGTAATATTAAAATCTGGTGTTCCTCAAGGTTCCCACTTGGGACCTTTGTTTTTCATCACTTTTATCAATGACCTAGTCCCTAAACTTTCATGTTCTGCACTTATGTACGCAGACGATCTAAAAGTATTTACTGTGGTTGAAAGGATAGATGACTGTTTAAAACTTCAACGGGACCTTGACACGATTCATCGCTGGTGTAGTCAAAATAAGATGCATCTCAACTTGAACAAATGTTTTGCAATATCCTTTACGAAAAAACGTAACATTGTCAAATACTCTTATGAAATTGAAGGTCAAATACTAGAACGAAAATCTGTGGCGAGGGACCTTGGTGTATGGTTTGACGAAAAGCTAACATTTAGACACCATTATGAACTTACAAAAGCAAAATCATACCGGCTGCTAGGCTTCATTGCGAGGATAACGAAAGACTTTAAGAAGCCACAGAGCTTTCTAACTTTGTACTATAGTCTGGTAAGAAGCGTCCTCGAATATGCGTCGGTAGTATGGTCACCGTGCTACACTGTGCATTCCAAGTCCATTGAAAGTGTCCAAAAAAAGTGTCTCAAAATTTTAGCTTATAGGTATGGCTTTCATCGGAAGGTCGGTAACTATCAGGACAGGTTGGCAAAATTTAAATTGACATCTTTAGAGCAACGGCGTAAACAACATGATCTTATCTATCTCCATAAAATAGTGCATTCGTTGTTGGATTCCTCCCAATTACTGTCCCTTTTGAATATTAATACTAACTGGAGAACACGTAACCCACCAACTTTTACCCTCCAAGTATATAAAAACAACACCTCATTCTATAATCCTATCTCAGAGTATATAAATACTACGTACAACAGAGAGACAGCGCCCATACTTCAAAAGTTACCACCATAACTCGCGCAAGTACAGCGCCGGTGGCGAGATTGGGGTACTAATTCCTATTCTGGGTTTGTAAGTGACTACAGCAATGTTTGTTTTTCAGTAAATGACAACAGATGACACTGTTGAAAGAATTTAATTTTAAAGAACAATGAGCAAATTTGTATTTTTTTTTTGTTTTTGTGTAAGAGAGGTAGAGCGTAGTATTTACTATATACTTTTGTTCAAAAAAGATAAGAATTCCATACATTAAGTCTTAAACTAATCCAAAGAATTATTATTATGTTATTCAATTCTAAAAATACTGATTTTAAGTTGCATCTTACCCCACGGTTAATTGAGACAATTCCCAAAATACTCTAGCTATTGTTCATCAACAATGAAGAATTTTCACTAATTCTGAATGTTAGCTCATCGTATTTTCTATAGAAAATAAAAAATATATGTGAAAGAATTATTTCAATACGACAATTACATTCCGAGATATAGAATTTTTAAATGAGCGCGCGACGCGCGTTTCAACTGCTCGGTACTCGATGTGTTTGACGTCATGTTCCAATGCTCGCTCAGTCCGTCACGCTCTTTTTCTCTTGAAAAATCTCATTCCTTGGGTTTATAAATTTGAAACTTAGCACTATTACTTATCGTTCAGCAAGTCCAATAAAAGTTGTTTCTTCCATTGGACCCACTGAAAAATAATCCTCGTCATCCAAAATAAATTTATCCGCTTTCTTTTCAGTTTCTTTTATTTATATCCATTCAACAAATGACTACGGAAAACAGACCTAATGCATTGCGTTACGGCTATAGAAGAAATTAAATAAAAGGCATTGGCGTGAAATCTTTAGAATAAGTGCAAATTGAGTTGGTGACCGTAATTTATTTTACAATAGTTAACATGTCATCATATAGTGAGAAGGAACATAATGTACAGATGGAAGAGAAAGAGAAAAAAAATATATTGTATTGGTTGATTTTATTTTCTCGCAATCGTAGTGAAAAATAGAATGTTACACACGGCGCTAAAATCCCATTATTACTCTGTTTCTATTTACTCCTCTCTAAAGCTCGGAAGTAGAACTACCTTGTTGTGTGATGGGTAATTTTAGCTCCTTAAATAACAATCTACTATTCTATCACATCCAAACCAAATTTTCGTAATAAATTAATATGCCATCTCGAAATCTCCACCTGTTATAGGCATAATTATTAATTAGAATTGAGCCTTGAATTAACTGCCAAGGGAAGCAAGTGCAGACAGGCTACTTCAATACATCCTTGTCGTCAATGTAGTTGCTGGGTAAGCTCCCCAACTAGCAAACAGTCGAATAATGAATGAGTTATTCGGCTACAGATGGAATAAATGTTGAGTAGTTGCTACGTAGTACCCACAATGTAGTGTAAAAGCTTTTATTACGACTTTTTAGCATTTTTTGCTTTAAGTGCTTTAACCGTGTTGTGTAAACGTTTACTCGATATTCTTATAGTACATTTATTCAATAGTCGTATAGTAGCTACCATTTCTCGTTTATACCACACATGAGTGCAGTAATAGAGTTGTCGATTCCCAAGTTTCATGTTTAAGAAGCTACTATATAGCTGCTACTCGACATTACTATATTAGAGCAAATTCGCCGAGTAAAAGCTGTCTATTTACTGAAAAGTATCTTAATATCTGTAATTGTAATCTAAGCTATTTTGTTGAATAAATTAAACCACTATAACTTTTTCCTTGCACGCGATACATACTTAAGTATGCCCATACTAACAAATGTAATACTCATGGAGACCTTTCATATGACATAGATTTCATTTGATATGATAAGGTTTACAACACAAAGTACGACACCGCCCATTATCCTTTAAAAAAAATCGTTAATTGACGCGCGACGCGTAGGCCATCTATGTAAGGTCGTAAGATTTAAGTAAAATTACATAAATTGCAAATATTTAAGATACGAGTTTTACATATGAATTTAATAAATTATTAAACCTCAAATTATATTCCCTTGCAACAAAGCTTCATCAAAAGTGATTTAGTAGCGTTTTGACTAAAAATTAATTCTCAATCAGTCCAAACGATGTTTGTAGCGACATCTATACGTGTAAATTCTACACTAATTATAAAATGTATGTGATTGACCAGACATGATCCTATTATCCGTATGTGTCGCCTCTATAATGAAATCACTTGCACTAATAATACTCGTACCTTAGATATATTTGACTCGCGACCTGTTAAATTTAAAAATAATGTATTAAAGCTAACTATGTAAGTTTGAAATTTTCATGATTGTTATCTGTCTGTTTATGTGTTAGTGTCTTGTTAATTTTAGTTTAATTTGTCTTGTTTTCAATATTTGTTTGCATTATATTAGATAATTGTTTACTATGTTAGTCATGTTGTGCCCACATGTTTTTGGGTACATGTCTAGTGCTGTTTTATTATTTTATGTAACCTGCCTTGTATTTGATGTGTACCTGTTATGTGAGCCAAATAAATAAAATAAAATAAATAAAATAGAAGAAAAAATATTACATAAACCTGCTATCCAATGACAACTGCACATAACTTAAACAATTAACAATTCACAGCTAGGTACCTACTCCAGATACTACGACCAAAATAACAAAAACACAAGTACAAATGAGAAATAAAAAAATGCAAATACAAAACGAATTAAAAATTATAAAGGAATGAGAACAAAATATACAGGTCGTTGTTTTGGTCAGCGACGAGCGACTCAAGGTCGATAATACAAATGATACTGGTGCTAAAAAAAATATAAAAAAAATACTTAATTTTTTATAAATAATAAAAATAAAAAAAATAAAAATTTTGAAAATCATGCAATAAGCTAAAGTGTAGACATAATACTCAACGGGAGTATGAGGGAGTAAAGGGGTGGGGCGATGGCGGCTTGCGCCTAGCTCTAGTCTGTGCACGTACCTAGTAACCATACTTTGCGGTAATTTTATTTCAAATTGAATACGGTATTTCTCAACATATTTACAGTATTTAATGGAATTAAGTCCATTTTTGGGGAATATATATTTTGTACTACCGCTCCTGGGTCGCTTGTCGCCGACCAAAACAACATCCTGTATATTATTAATAACTTTTTTTTTTTTTATTATTCTTGCTTAAACCGCCCAATACTACCGTGAAATAAGTCAGGGAAATCATTCACACATACACAATTATTATACAATTTACACATCCGAATCAATAGATCATTTTGTGATATGTTGTTATGAGCCATTGGGATTTTAAACAATTTAGGGTCCCGTACAGAGCGTGTTGCAATCTTAAAATCTAATTTTGCCAGTAATTGACTTCCAAAACTACCATTAGCTATCTTGTGGAGAGTACATTTTGACAGATGTCTTCGATCCGCGAGGCCTATGACAATATTTTCCCGAAATTTCACCCAAATCGACTGAACGGCTTTTTGTGCGGAGTCCTTTACAAACGTACATTATCTTTGAAAATAATGGAGATTATATATTTACAAACAATGAAAATAAGGCAGCAGCAAATTTTAAAATGCAGGTCGACTTCCTGCGCCTTTACAGAATACCTTTCCTCGCAAGGTACGTCATATCCGCACCTCGTTAATCTTTACACGAAACGGAAGTTTAATTTCGGACCTTACTTTGTTTACGTTGTAATATGAAATGTATAAATTATCCCCCTTATTCATAATCGCTTTTTAACTAAATCAGTGTAATAGTGTGCCCCATCTCACTCTTTCGATCACCATGCAAAAAGTATTTATTCAAATTAGGTCTGATAAGCCACTTATGAACGTTAACAAAATGACTCTACACCGGTTCCAAATACAACTTGAACTGAGAAGACTCCGGCAAGAAACTCAGCAACAACAAAATTATGAAAAGTTTATGTTCTTGATTGTTTGCAGTGCCTTAAATGAATTGATACAAGTAGTATTATTTTTTCAGGAAATTAGGATAACAACCGGAGTCCACGTCCACAAATATTGTTAAAATGCGGCTTATACCACCGTAAATATGTGTGACAAAAATCTGTAAAATGTTTTAGAAGCATATTGCCGTTTTGTATGAAAAAATTTAAACGATTTTTTTTCATGTATCTATATATCCATGATGACGAAAAAGATTGAAATGCGATGAAAATGTATCACTAATCAATAAACAAATGACTACTTTTGGAAAAAGAATTCCATGTTTTTAAAATAAAATTAATTTGAAATTAGAATTCTTAGCCAAACAAAAATTATTTTGATTTGAAATGGCCAGTACTGCAGAACGGCAATTTCATAGGTAAATACCTATTAAGAGACATCATTAACAGATTAACCCCCTTATTCATAATAAAGTTATCAATCGTTGATTAGCTATAATTCCGACGTCTTTATCTGACACGTGACATTTGGTGATCGAAAGAGTGAGACGGGGCACACTATTACACTGATTTAGTTAAAAACCGATGATGAATAAGAGGGTTAGTGTACAAGGGACACCCACACCTCTGCGTGAATATATTGAAGCCCACGGGGAATAGCTAGTTATGGACGCTTAAATAGTGACCCAAACTTTACCATCCATAGTAAAATCAAACACAATACAAAGTTCCAGAAATCCAGACACAGTGTTTATTTAATAAAAATTCAAGACCGCCCATCATGCCCTCCATAGAGCATCGTGAAACTTTTTTAATATCGACAGAGTCTGTTCTTGTTTATTTGAATTTTCAAGAATGTCTCGGAAAAGCTTTATTGAAAACTAGGATTTATCTCAATCCCATTTGTTTGGTTTTGTCATAATACTTAAGATTTTTAAGTTACGTAATAGGCGTTAAGAGGCAACAAAGAAACTTAATTTCGCATTTATAATATTACAGTACGGCCATCGAGAGAATGCGTTTCTGACACGTGTCAATATTGACCAAATCAGGAAACGGCTTATCTTTTTAACACGCTTTTATTAGCTTCTCCTGTATGTATGTATGTATGAATGTATGTAAAGGAATCTTCGAACGTAATTTTCATCGACTTCCAGACAAAAGCGTGGGGCGCTTTTCCTTGTAACCCAATAGAATTTCTAAGCATTATCATGAAGAAATATCGTAAATTACAAAATGAAAAGCGCCACACACTTTTCATTCAAATATTGAACTTAATTACAAAAATTGCTTACATTTAGGCCCTTACGGGATAGACAGAGAATATATTTAGGTTAAATTTTATAATTATTTAACACTTTTTAGTGCAGGGCTTTTTAAAGCGTGTTTTTCTAGTTTTTTTAAACTGTAATTTATTTTATGACGGGACTTGTACTATGCCGAACTAGGATTAGCCGTTTCCAAGAATAGCCCAAAGTAATAGGTGTTAAAAACGCATTAAACGCATTCTCTCGGCGGCCACACTGTATTATGATGATTATTATGATAATCAAGAGGTACAGTAGTACCCAACTGATATGGCGCGTATTGAATCTTCATTCGTACAGAAAATAAAGAATGCTTAAAACTTACAATCAACCTTAGATCACTACTATAAAATTCATAATACACTGCAGCTGTTAGTTCCGTCTCACTCGCAAGTCACGCCCCTCCGCACGGCGTGCGCTAACATGGCGGTAGCTGCAGACCAATAGCGTTTCCTGCGCTTGAAAATGTATCTTCTGCGCAGGTACATCGGTAAGCCATATTAGTTGGGTACTACTGTAAGTAGGTGCCAGTTTATTCCAAGAAAAACAATCCAATAGCTTATTAAGACCCTAACTACATGATTAAACTTGTGTGCTAGCCCCATTACCAATGATTGTTTGAGTTAGTTTTGAGTTTGTTCTAGAATAGACATTTCAAAACCTTTTTCAGTAGAAAGAATAACTCCCAAGACTTTTTATAAAATCTATTGAAGATCTTGTGTTCAACTTTTCCAAAGGATTATTTTGCAACAATATAAAAACTTATTTTAAGATTTTTATTTGAAATATAAAAGTGGGCCAAGTTCTAATATATTCCAAAACCAAAAAGTTTCAGTAGGTTTATGTTTAAAGTTAACATAACTTTTTATTTAAATTTAGAATATGATGAATATAGTCTGGCATACGAAAGTAGAACCTGAAAAAGCGCGGCAAATTTAAAAAAACTTGATGTGGTATCACTAAGTATAGTAGGAATAAATTGTTTTGATACCTTACAATTTGTTTTATTAATATTAAGTTATGTTTGATTTTCCTAAATGATATTCGCATGTAAATGATTTAAAATTGTACATAAACTTGTTATATTCTATTTTTATATAGAATGTTTTTAAATAAATAAGTATCCTGGGATATTCCTCACAAACGGTTATCTGATCCCAAACTAAGCGTACTATATTATATTCAAATAAAAAAAATGTGTTTTTTTTTTTTTCTAGTTTATATTTTTTTTACCTTCGTAGAAGAATATGGATATATGTTTCAGTGATTAGCGACCGTAGAAGTTCATTTAGCATATTGTAGAACATTAAGGTGATCGAAAGAATGAGAAGGTGACACTATAACACTGATTTAGCTATAAAGCCATTATGAATAAAGGGTTAGTATCAAAACTGGTTATGGTAAACTAGTTGACACTTTTTATGCCGGATGACGAAATAGAATGTTGCCATGTAAAGAGTTTCAATTACAGCCAGGCCCAACTTTCGTTTGCCAGACTCTACGATGGAGCGATATTTATAGTCATCTCTTTAAAAAATTAATATACCCATTACATTTTTATTTAAATTTAGAATGTAGCTATATAAAAAAAAATCTACCCGTGCGCAATAAGTTGAGACCCGAGTGGAACGCGTGACTGCCTCGCTTGCTTCCCCTGCACTTCCCTGATGGCTCCCGTTTTGTACTTATATCATGAAGCAATAATCCCGCTACACGTACAATACGGGAGCCATGCTTAACGACGTGTTGTATACAAGCACGCAACTGTAACGCGTCAAGGAGCCAAATTCTCATCCAATCGAAATTGATCAGTCAATAGAAAAAAGTACGAATTCGAAATATTATTGTGTGTAGGTAAATAACGTTACGTTATCCTGGCAATTTCGAGGTCTGCATATTTAGAATGAAAACTAGTCAACTCGAGATTTGATTGGTCGGGATCGAAAAACAGTCGTATAGGACTCGAACCGTATGTTCAATTCGATGGTTATTTCGAAGGACGCGAGAATTGGGTCCCTCGTCACAACTTATAGCGCACGGGTAGTACTTCTCTATTTAAATTTAAAATGTAGCGATGCAATACAGTATGTAGTTTAATTAAACCTCCAGTGGCTAGTCATTCCAAGTTATCCGGACCCGATCCGATCCGGATCCGGACATGGGTGTGACGGCAGACGGATCGAGGACCCTCGTGATTGATGATCGCGCCATTAGTGTGTTTACTTTAAAGCGAATGAGGTTTGACAGGTTTTCCTATTAAATAGATGCACTGGATTTTACCTGCGGAATCAGTTGATCGATTGCCTACGCGAAAACGAGCGTATCGGTTATAAATTAAAGCTAGGCAGATTCTAGGTGATTTCGTAAATTGTTGTTTCTCAAAGTAGGGTACGCGTACCCCTAGGTTAAGAGTATGTCAGTTGGAGATAATAAGGGGGTACGCAGCAAGATTTACGTTATGGCGATAAACATATGAACTTACCATGTATTCTAAAATTTTCAAAAGCGTAATAAACCCATCGATCACATTTATTTAAAGGTACGCAGTCTTCAGATTAATTTAATAGGGGGTACCTATTTGGGGCCAAAAGTTTGAAGACCCCTGTTATTCTACATAATACTTCTGAAAACCTAAAAGCCAACTTCCCAATATACATAAAAGCCACTAAAAAGCCCAACAATAAATCATAATGAAAACACGCTCGGTTGTTCAAAAGAGATCCCTTAAAAACTTGCGCAACAAACTTGGTCAAATAATATCGGCAGACTATCGATCAATCAATCAGACACTTGAGACGGGTTAAGTATTGTATACTAAAACCTCACGCATTAGGGTAAGGGTTCACCTGAGACTTAAAAATTACTACTAGCTAGTACTACTAGCTAGTTACTAGTAACTATAGGCTATTGGATCGCAAATAACTAGGTTGATATTAGCACAAAAAATGCTTTTTAGCAAAAGTGGAATACAAACTTGTTCCCTTAAATGTGCTTACAAAATCTAGCCTTCAATTCATAGATTAATGCAAACCTTATAATATAAAATATAGATTCAGGTATATCTTTTTATCTATTTTTACCTGCTCATATATCAAATACAATGACTGGTTTCGTGGATAATAGTTATCATCCTGAAGGGTATATTAAGTTGACTCTTTTAATTATTAAATAATAATAAATTAAGGTATTTTTTTTTCACACAGTCATCTGATCCCAAACTAAGCAGAGCTTGTATTATGGAAACCAGATAACTGATATAATACATATACTACTTTTTGTTTGTAAATACATACTTAATTTACATAATTACACCCAGACTCAGGACATACAGACATGTTCATGCACACGAATGCATGTCCTGTGTGGGAATCGAACCCACGACCTGCTGCGCGTAAGGTGAACCATAACCAACTGCGCCAACTAAACATCGAAGTACAAATATCCAGATAAAGCCGTGCTCGTTCAAATTGACAAACAAGGAAGCGGTTAACTAGTAAAATAAACATGTGCAGACACCCTTTCACGATGCCGCCCATCTATAAACAAACTATGAAAGCTGGGAAATTTAGCGGTAAACGTAGTAATTACAACTCGTAGGTAACTGGGACTTTGAAACCTTAAATTAGATAATAAATATAGAATATCCTGGCTCAGGTAAATTAAGGTTTGACCGTGAGCCAAATCCTGAATGTGTTTGTCTTAAAAAAAATAGTACAAATATGCTAAAGAAAAGAATTAATTGAGAATTAGTGAAGTATTCGTTCAAATTAATATACTGGGTGGAGATTTCCAGATGGCATATTTTCGAAACCTATGTTGGGTTAGTCATGCTGAACATCTTTTACTATGGGACCAAAATCAATTTTTTTAATACTTTTCATACATTATGATCGAGCAAGGTTGACATTTACTATGGAAAGTAAACATTTTTTTTTGAGAATTCTCTATTTGTTCCATAATAAAAGTTGTTCAGCATGACTAACCCAACATAGGTTTCGAAAATATGCCATCTCGAAATCTCCACCTGTTATAACCTAGGATTTACCGAATTTTGATTTTACGTAATTTCTAAGTTCAATACAAATATTATGTAATCATCATGACAGAGGCACCACAGGTAGTAAATCATTTATATACATAGGTACATGTCAAATCATTCATTAATATTTTGTTGTGATACCCACACTACGAGCTTATCTGTAACATTTTAACATTATGTAAAATGTAGAGCAATTATTATATTTATTAGTTTTTGCCAATAATAAGCAAGTTATTCTTATTGAAAACAAACTTTATTTCCTATAAATAAACCATATGCACAAGTCAGTGGCTCGCGCGTACAGATCGTCACCAATGTGTTTATTTCCGTCGAGAGAGCAACCGGAATCCAAAATAGAAAAGTCCACCGCATCTCTTCGCAGCAGTTGCACGCACGCGGAAACACGAAATTAAAACAAACTAAAACATTAGCGTGCCCACGTAACTGTGAAATTAAAATCACTCGTTCGAAATTTGAAAGTGTTTTTGTTGCAAGCCACGGAGCTTGGGGACGTCCGTGTGCAATGGCGGCTCTGTGTCGATTGGCCGCCATTTTGTTTTTGCTAGTGGAATTGTTTGAATTGACAACGGCGTGTGATGTCGATGATGTGGCTGTGTACAAAGTGTCGTTGCAGATGATGTGGAGTGAGGAACGGTTTCCAAAGGACTATCCCAACCTGTTTCGACCAAAAGCGCAATGGTCACAGGTTTTTGGTTGGTGACCTTTTCTTTATTGTAATTGTAAATTATCGCTTTATTTAAACTACATAATAACGTAATTAGAAGAAACTTCCACCATCGCAACTCTTGCTAACAACAGGGATTCCATACTCACACATTGAAACCAGAATTGTTTCGAACTGTGCGGTCTCAAAGGAGCTTCCTTCCGCGGATGCTCAGATTGTGGAATGAGCTCCCCGCTGTGGTTTCCCCAATGGAGTACAGCATGGGGTTCTTTAAAAAGGGTGTGAAGAGATTTGGGCAGGGTCGGCAACGCGCGAGTAACACCCCTGGTGTAGCAAGCCTCCATAAGCTACGGTAACCGCTTACCATCAGGTGGGCTGCTAACTAATTAGTATAAAAAAAACTTTATGACAAGGTGAATGAACTTGATTGATATGGATAAATTCTGCTATAAATATTTCTAGTGTATATTATCTTTCATTTATGACAAGCGACTGCATAAGACAACTCTGTGATATTACAATTAACAGAGCATATTTTATTAACAGAAGACTGTGTAATTTAGAATTTAAATTTAAATTTCATTTAGAAAATTAATTAATAATTAAATCACGGCCTTCCATCTCGACATTCTCACATTATAACAGCCATATAAATAATTATGTTTATTTTTAATTGATTTCATTATTCTTTACCAAAAATTATATTCATGCTTGTTGAAAAAAATATAAAGGATATTAATTTAATTATTTAATGTTAAAACCTCTATGGTACATATTATTTATTTATAACGTTAAATTCCAATATAATACGAGATTTTTAATGGCTATAAAATTATTTCCAAAAGTATTTCAGATTTTCTACCCATTTGGCTGCAAATTTTATATTTTCTCACTGTTTTTAGGGTTCCGCACCCAAAGTTGCCTTGCTGAGTTTCTTGCCGGAGTCTTCTTAGTTTAAGTGTATTCCGAACTGGTGGTAAATTCAACTGTATGTAACGCTCATAAGTGCCTTACCAGGGCCTAAACTGAATAAATGACTTTTTGATTTTGATTTTGAAAAGGTGCCAATGGGACCCTATTACTAAGCATCGGCTGTCCATCCGTCCGTCCGTCCGCCCGTCTTTCTGTCAGTGGACTGTATCTCATAAACCGTTATAGGCAGACAGTCGACATTTTCACAGAATATGTATTTCTATTGCCGCTATAACAACAAATAATACAAGGAACACGTCTCTACGGAATCCTTAGTGTGCCGGTTTTTATTTTCATCTACTATTTTCTAAGCTCCTGTTTATTAATAAGAAACAATCTGGACTTTTTGGCGGGAACTTGCAGAGTGACGTTGCTTTTTCATTTTTATTTTCATAAATTCGTGTATTATGAGTTTTATTGCATATAATCGGTGGTATTTTATCCAATAAAGATCAATACATGTGCACCAGTGAAGTGAAATGAAATGAATTATGTGTATCGTGGCTTTTCAAGTTGTCTCAAGAAGTCCGTGAAAAGTGTTAGTACAATGACCACCATTGTACTAAAACATGACTATTTTGGACGGTGACTAACTGAGGACTATGTGAAAGTGATTCATTGTGACTAGAACTTATAATATTACTTGAAATTGGCAAAATACACAAGCCGTGTGACGCCATTGAAGAAAAAAAAAAAAAAGAAACAATCTCAAGTCTATCAACAAATAAATCTTACGTGTAATTAAATAGACAATCCAAAAGACACTCAAAGGCCGAAGGAAAACAAAAGGAAACTAAAAATAAAAGTTTCCTGTTATCTCATGGCGGCGGTTAAGTGTCATTTTGCGGTTTTGCTCGTCCAAGATAAGGTGGTATTTATTTGTTGTCCCGCTGTCCTCTATACAAAGGAGCTGATTTTATCGAAAGTGTTTCTCTTAGCCCGATATCTAGGTAAAGGAATTTCTCTTTGTTTATTTCTCTTGGTTTATTTCATGTCTAGTTATTTACCTCAAGGCCTTTTTACAAGCTTTTATTTAGTTTCTTGTAATCAAATCTTGGAAGTTTTTGACCCACTTCCCGGTTTCCGACTGAGCTAAAATTTTACAATGCAATATTATTATGAAATGGAGCTGATCTGGAAATGCAGCTGGAAGGTGGCCATTGAAACTCTGTGATCAATCGACGCAACCCCATCGAGTATGGACTAGTTTGATACGTTTGGACAAGGAATCTCTTGAAGTTCTAGGGGTTGGTCGACTATTATATAAAAAAAGCTTGTATACAAAAAAATCTCTACTTATTTTAGGCGATGCCAATCACAGTTATTTTAAATTCCGTGAATTATAATTAATCAATGAGCTACAGCGTTCGGCGAAGGAAGCCATAGCACGATGACAGGGGTACTTTAAAGTACCCGCATGGCTGAGAACCTATTGGAAATCTGCGCCAAACGCCTTGAAAATGTTTGCTTCAAATGCACGCTTAAGCATAGTTTAAAAAAACCTTTTTTTATACTACCGTGTACATAAGGCCCGCCTGATGGTTACCGTAGCCACATGGACGCTTGCAACACACCTATCCCCCTCCCCGATGAGCTCTGGCGACCTTACTCACGCGCAGCAACACAACCAAGTTATTTGGCTGCGGTATTCTGTAAGGTGGAGGTACTTCCCCAGTCGAGCTGCTCTGTGAGTGAATAAACGTACCCTACCCTACCTCTCTTAAAATCCTACTAACCTACTCTACATAACGTAAATAATGTCCATAATACGCGAGCGTGACTGTCAATATTCCATTCAGATCACATACGACCTAGGAATATACTACTACAAGCAATTGTCGGCGTTATATCTCGCTAAATAATTCAGCTGACCCATTTCTACTAATAGAGTCAAGTCTCTGCTAAAACTATGCTATAGGATTGTGATTTTATTTGCAATAACTGTCTGTTGACTCAGTCATAAAAGGCTGGAAGCTTTTTCAGTGAAAATATGGCTAAAAGTGTTAATTTTTTTTTGTTGCCTTTTATCATTTTTATTTGACCAACACATTAACATAACAATATTTAATTTAAAAACAAACCATTAGGTCTGTGCCGTCAAAAAGGACACAGCTCATCATAGTGCTACTGACTGCCGTCAGCAGCGCTGATTTTCAGCTGACGCCTTGACACGGTCGGAACACATATAACCCTGAAGGAATCGTGACTCTTTAGTACAGCTGTCATATAATACATAAGAGCTTGGCGATAGATTTGAAGGTGGTAGCTAGTCAGGTAGGTACTACACCTGTACCACCATGCTATGGTTTTCTTACAATATCTTCCTTCAACAAAAATACAAGATAGGTAGGTACTAGGATTTCAAAACATGATCTTTATCGCTTCATTTACGTCGAATAGAAAACTTAATCAAAAGTATGTTATATTATCATCAATTATTAACATATACCCCAGCCGCTTTAAAAATTCCTGTCAGAGAAAATTCCAGGAAAAATATAATATGTAATAAGATTACACTGAAAATGTCTTGCTGAAACCTTCCAACGCCTCCAGAAAGTATGTTCCAATCTGTGGTTCAATATTCTAAAAACGAATTAAGACACGCCAAATCCAATGTTGCTAGGAGAGAAAATATCCTTCTATCGCAGACCCGACCGTGACCAGAAAACGAAGTTATCTCCATTACATTATGAGAGATATTGAATTATGTCAGCCAGGATATAAATCTTCTTGTACGACGGTATTTGAAAAGTATTTGTCGTTTTTGGGACGCAAAAAAATCCTTTTGTCTGTTTTCAATCAAAAAGAGGGCGCACAGATCAGGGTTGCTTAATTCCGGGAAAAAAATACTGTGTTAAGTATTGTAATAAACCTTTTAGCGTTGAAAGGGTTGATGTATCTGAATTTAATTTTGTAACGAAGCTTTTTAGATTGCTTTATCCCCAGGATTTAAGCACCGTTTATTTTTCACGAATACCTAAAACGTTTTTGCTTTGGTGGCAGTTGACGTTTTTTTTATAGTAGTATATAATTAATTGTATTAAATAGCTACGTTTATAAAAATACAAAACTTAATCACATCTCATCTCATATTTATATACTCTGAGCAAATAATAATATATATTTTTTTAAATGGTGTACGTTTGGATGTTTGGATGTCTTGATGTCTGATTGTCTCGATGTTTGGATGATTGAATATTTGGAGGTTTGAATGTTTGGTTGTTTGGAAATTGTAATGTTTGGATGTTTGGTTACACATATTTAGCTGAGGCTAAGCAGACAGATAGAACATTTTCTGTATTAACACATGGGATACTTTTATCCCGGAAAAATAATATATCCCTCAGCAGCTATAACCATGGGGTGTAAACTAGTATTGAAAAATACCTACTGTTCAGCATCAACCCTAGGAAATCACTGTAACTAGATTCCTTTGGAGATCAAATGGGTTCGCGAGAAAGCATGTTGATACACACGAATAAATTTTGTATTAGCTGAGTGGTACAACTAGGCTGTTGTAATATCCTATTATTTCACGTAAGCATAATGTGTTTTCTGAGAAAACAACTTTTTTATATTAGCTTTATGATTCACAATGTTTATCGTGGAAATTTTGCATTTAATTTACTATTATGTTATACTGTAGTCAGGCAAATCAGTACATACCTGTTGCTGTTTATTTTTTTCTTATACAGAAAATAATTTATTTATAAGTATTTCGTTTACCAGAGGGCCAAGTCTGCTAAAATATCATACTGACACGATACTATTTCAATTATCATTGGGCCGATGTGCGCAGTCTACTAATTAATAATGTACTGTAATTAGCTTTTATACAAAATCTGTCAAAACTGACAACTAAAAGATCATTGTGGCAGGATTGTACTTCCAGTGGAAAATCATCGGAAAGCTATTATGGCGCCATTATGACGCTATTGTATTGTGTTAGTAGACTACCAAAACTGTAAAATGTGTCAATTTTGACACCACTGATAGTTCATTGGAACACAATTGTAATAGCAGACTTACGCCCCTGATTTCGTTCTACAATTTTGAAATAGTATACGGAATACCGAAAAGTAATTTCGGAGCTGACGATAATCCCAAATTGAAATTCCTTAATTGCGAAGTATTCATCGCTTCTTGCTGCATAAAAAAGGAAATAAAAGTTACGCCACCAATACACTAACGAAATTTCATTGCAAAACAATAGAACAATATTATGATAACGTTACTTGTCTTTTGTTCTGTATGGACGTCGGATGTCAAAGAAGGACGTAACGCAAGTAAGGTTATAATAATATGGTTTTAACAGATGGAAAATAAATTTAAGTGTTCGAGATGGTATAGTTTCAGACTGTACTTATCATTAGCAAAGCCTCAACCTTTTCATTAAATTATGTTGCAATTCCGCTGTGTACTTTGATTTTGTACAGGAAAGATCAGTAATCTCATCGAATCAGATCTGCCCCCTTAGACAAGATGGTTGTCGACAATCTTCATCGTTAGTAAACGATCAACCATCGTATGGGGTTGACATTTCAAATCGAAATATCACGTGATTTTTAACAATATCTTATGTCAATCCCATACAAAGGTTGACGATTGTCGATAACCATGAAAATATGAGATTATCTTTCCTGTACAAAATCAAATCGACAATCGTCGTCTGCAGTTTCCGTGATTAACCCTTTATTTGCAGTTGTCAGAAATGCATATCATATTGTATACAAGATTTCTTTACTTTTTTATCCCTGCAACATGTAAATTAGATTTTTTTCTCTAAAATTAAACCGGCCCCCTTTAAATTGTTAAAGCGGCAATTTAAATACAATTTGTGTGAAAATTTCAACTGTCTTACGGTTTCGGTGTCCCAGACGCCTCGTAAGGGGAGTCCCAGACGCCTCGTAAGGGGTGCAAAATCTAAATCAAAAAGTAATTTATTCAGTTTAGGTCCTGGTAAGGCACTTATGAACGTTACATACAGTTGAATTTACCACCGGTTCGGAATACACTTAAACTGAGAAGACTCCTGAGGTTGCCTGGTATAGTGTGCCGTCTTTTATGACCGAGAGGATGTCTACGGTTTATGAGATACAAGCCCACTGACACACGGACGGACGGACAGCGGAGGCTTAGTAATAGGGTCCCGTTGGCACCCTTTGAGTTCGGAACCCAAATAAAAAGTATTGCCTTGCTGAGTTTTCCTTGCTTCTTGCCTGTTCTTCTCAGTTGAAGGCCGACTTACGAACTGGTGGTAGCTTTGACCTTCATAAGTGCCCTACTAGGGCCTAAACTGAAAATGGCTTTGACTTTAAATAAATCATTACGTTTTAAGCGAAATATCGGATATACATATCGGATTAAAATTGATAATTCGCTGACATTTAGCGCAAACGATGTTTTACTTTAATTAGAATAAAAACCACATAAAGGCAGCTTAGAAAACTGCTTTATTTGCATATCTCACTCGGGTTATTCTGAAGCAAATGGCCTATAAAATTCTTCGATAAAGGCTAAAGTAAAGCTGAGCGGTTATTCTGCAATTTTTATATCTATTGTTTTACTATTAAGTAATTGTTAAACTTCAAATATTTTTTATCGCTTAAATGAACTCTTTACTTATTCCCTCTTATTACAAAAGCTGATTTAAAGCATGTTTGGTAAAACCAGACATTCAGTTACTTTCTAACGTTATTTATCAAAAAGAGATGAGGCTATTTTAAAACCTGTTTAACCTGCTTTAAACCATGTTTTGTAATAAGGGGAATTATTTTGGTTAATGTGAATAAATAATCTGCGCGCGAGTAAGGTTGCCAGAGCTCATAGGAGAGTTCTCTCGCTCTCAAGTGCAGTTGCCTGAACATACCCTTAGAAAGATCGCCAGTCGGTCGTTTACTAAAAAGTTCCCTATCACCATACGTAAGTTTTCTCATGACATCACTCTCACTGAGATATGATCGGAACCATCTCTTTTTTTTATTGTTTTTCAGAAGATTTACAGCTTTTTGACAGTAATAATAACAGTAACAGATAACAATATGCCATTTACAAATCTTCACATAATAGTCTCTGTTCTCAAACGAATTAAATTTGACCAAATTTTAACTATTCACCTAATATTACAAAAATAGGTGTATAGTTCAGGTAAAGAAATGAAAGATTCACCACAAAATTTCAGATTAAGAAATAATATTATATTCAACGAATGAGAATGGACCCACAACGATAGTGAGACGCTTGGATGGACCGTTTCCTTTAAAGGCCTTTATGTTACGTTGAATTTAACTCTACAAGATACTTCAGTATATATGTATAAACATATACACATACCAATCCAGTTACGTTGTTTGTCACTGCACAATTAGGACTCTACCCAAATAGATGCACACCGTTTGCGTTGTTAGAAATAAGAACTACTAATCTCTGTTTCAAAACTTTTAAAGCGGTCGTAGCTCATTGGTAGTGAGGTCAGACGCCGAGATGAAAGTCGTGGGTTCGAATCCCATGATGAGCCCATCGGACCCATCTTTCAGTGAAAGAAAACGTGACCCTTAATTCAACAGAAGAAATAGAAGTAAGTAACGCTACTAAGAGCCGATAACCGCTGTGGAAGAAAGGTTCTCGAGTGCGACCACGTACTGGAAAGCGCCGAGCGGGACGACCTCCCACCAGGTGGACCGACAACCTGGTCAGAGTCGCTGGGCGACGGTGGATGCAAGCGGCCCAGAACCGTTCGAAGTGGAAATCAATCGGGGAGGCCTATGTTCAGCAGTGGACATCGAATGGGCTGATATGATGAACGCTACTTTATCTCATACCAAAAATAAACAGAAGATTACAAGCCTTACCCAAATAGCTTAAGCTACAATTTGACTCGAACCAACCTCCTAAGACCATTATGAGCATCAATAGAGCAGTTCAGTTCAATTTCCTTAATTTTTCAGGTCAATCCCACAACAACACCTATGCTCTGTACCGTATCGGAGATGTGGCTCGACCTTCTGTACGTAGTTTCGCTCAATACGGCACGATCGATGATCTGGTGAAGGAAGGTGATGAGGAACCGAAGGTGTATGATCAGTTCTCTGCACCGGCTATTGGTGTTGGGACTGGAGAAACTGAGAATATGGTTTTTGTTGATGGGGAACACAGTAGGGTAAGTATTTCTTTTTCTCCTCTCCGGGCGGAAATCGTCAACTTCCGTCCCGCTGCGCTAAACGAAAATGCCACTTTCCGCCACCGTCGAGGAGAAAAATAGTATACACACCTTGGGCAGGAAATAAAAAGCCTCAGATCACATGTTTGACATTTCTTACTTTCCTGCCCTAGGTGAGTAATATGTTTTTTTATGATATCCGTTTTTATATGATAGCGTCTCTTCTCATCTCTTTCTGGGTCAGGTACGAGTTCTCGAGTTGACAAAGCGGCCGCTAGTTTAGTGTTTTTACTAGCTACTTATATAGCTGCGTTGTGGGTTATTGAATAACGTTGAAGAATTTAGACCCTTTAAGGCATAGCTCAGTGGTGGTGACGTCGGATGCCGAGACGAAGATCCCGAGTTCGAATCTTATATCGAGCTTTCTGTGAAAGATAACATCGTGAGGAAACCATAGCACGGTGGTAGGGAACTTTGTAGTACCCATTATATATCTGGGTGGCTACCACCCTCATATTGAAAATCTGTCGCCAAGTACCTATCGGTGTTCCAAAAGCTGCACTGGAGAGACAGTACCTTCTGGGCTTTGTGCGCCACATGTTACTATCTTTGGCCATAACATCACTAGCAAATTAACTAACAGGAGTATCAGAAAATGAGTATCAGAACAGGGCTTGTTTGTACCGTTTAAAATACACAAAGATTAATAATACGGGCTATGTAAATAAATTATTTAAAAAATTTCAGGTATCATTCATCAGCCGGATGATACCTTCGCCAGATTGGTTCATAGGTGTGGATAGTTTGAACCTATGCGTGGATTCCTCCTGGGTGGACCAAGTTACTTTGGAAGTAAGTAGTAGTACCTATGTAGATAATAAAAAAAGTTCTGATTATTTAAAAGCAATTTTCAATATATTATCTTAATTTATGAAAAGTTAAAAGAATTTCCACTCCTTGTTGCTCATTTGTCCTCACTGAATTTTCTGTGACTCAATTTCCATGTTATGTATGAAATAAAAAAGTTTTTGTTAAAAAAAAACATTTGTAATATAAGCTTTTTTTGGTGACTCTACTTTTTGTTGAGTGTACTTGCATTGTCTTCCAATATACTAATATATACCAAATATCAAGTCCATCCGACCACTGAGAGTGGGTGAAATTCGACTTGCAAGATTTGACCCGAACATACACATGCATGTTTATATATAGCTTGTAATAACAAGGCCTCACGAATTGTTAGATGAGAGTTCAATGCCGGGTAGTTTTTTTTAAATGACGAATTCGGTAACCAGGCATACGGCCTGCCTGATGGTAAGCCATTACCGAAGCCACATGGACGCTTGCAAATCACTCACGCATTACCGACCCTTCCCTCCTCCCCAATAAGCGACCTAGCGATCTTACTCAGGTGCAGAGACACAACTAAGTTATTTTGCTGCGGTATTTTGTAAGGTGGAGTTACTTCCCCAGTCGAGCTGCTCTTTGAGCGAATAAACGCTATACTCAACCTTTCTTAAAAAACTGGTTATACTAGAACGATGAAATTTAGAGAAAGGAAGAATTTGCATAAAGATGTACATTACTAATCAAAATAACTAATACACCTCTAGCTGGAACCCTTCGACGCCGGAGCTGCAAGTGGCCTCACATTCACAGCTCCTCGATGGGAGACAACACCTCCTGAGCCTGTCACCAGACACAAGCCGAGGCAGCCGAACCACCCAGCCGCTGGGTTCTACTATCCCGAACTAAGGGAGCTGCCTGCACTTGCTAAAGTTGAGTTCACTAAGGTAAGACTTTACAACACAGGTCAGAGGGCGAACCACAAGCTCTTAAAATAATATTATCATAACCTTATGTGTCTTTGTCCCGTTTTGACGTCGGATGTCAAAGAAGGACAAAAGACAAATAAGATTATGATAAGGTTGGCCCCCAGAGGCGGATCCAAAATTTTGGTTTAAGGGGGCTGAGGGGCTTGACCTAACTGAGGGTAGCCTTTATTGAGATTTATCTGGTGAGGACTTCGTTGCTTTTAGGGGAGCTTGAGCCGCTTAACCAAGGATCCACTGACACGGATCGATTATATTTGTGTCAGGATTTTAGGGCCCATCAACCTTTTAGGTCGATATAAATTATGATATTAGGTTGTTGGGCCTTACGAGGGTAGGTAGTCATAGTAATTATTTATTTCTGAATGTAACGTCAACATGACGCAGCTTAGGCAATTAGGCGGGATAACTATTGTATAAATTCCAAAACATTCAAGCACAATTTTATAGCCACGAGGCCGATCAAAGTGTCAGTCATTTGTCAATTAACCGACCAAACTAAATAACTCAATTTAATACGACGAGGTACAGAATTTACAGTGTTCTCAATTGAGCAGGAATTTACTGTTTCCCGCGGCTCCGCCCGTAAATGTTTCTGTCCGTGATCCAAGACAAAAATTAATCAAAATCAGTTCGGCCATGAACACAATGTTATATACGATAATTGGCCAGTGCGTTATGTCTTCTCACCTTTCTAAACATTTAGCGGTCAATTTAGAAAAAAAATCAAATTCACTTAGGACTACTTACGCTAAGCAGACCCACTAAGTGTGGCAAAGATATTTCACAATCCTTATGAACACTGCAAGAGAGAAAGAGAGGCATACACAATTTTGACGTGAGCCAAAAAATAGTCGAGATAGAATGCACATTAAAATTTAACTTTATCTGCTTCGTAAAATATTTATTCCATGTTTCCTATTTAAATTCCATTCCAAAAAGTTACATAGAAATGTTCCTCTTTTTCCCCCATAGGGGTAGAATTTCAGAAAACCGTTTGATAGAAGATGCCTATGAGGAGACTTTATAGTTTCTAAGATTTCATGAATAGTGTGTATTAAAAAATAAATAATAAATTTCCTGTGACATTCCTCACACACGGTCATCTGATCCTTGTACTATGGACAACAGATAACTGATATAATACATATACTACTTTTTGTTTGCAAATACATACTTAATATACATTATTTCACTTGTATAAGTATAAATATATAGATTTAATTAAACGTCAAGAACAGGCAGGTTTTAGATAGATCTTTACAAGAATTTGATTAGTAAAACTCCATGACGGAAGTTTTAACATAGTTATCTAATACTTTTCGTTAACTTGTAACAGAATTAAGGTTCATTAATGAAATTTCGTCCCGAATCCCGACAGATATACTGAAAGGATGGTTACGAACGAAATTTTTAATCAAAATGTTTTTCTCGTTTTTTTTATTTGAAAAATAAAATGACTCCGAATCTCCTGTATTTGTTATACCAATAAGGTAGCAAACAAGCATTTGGTTCACCTGATGGTAAGCGGTTACCGTAGCCAATAGACGCTTACAACACCAGGGGTCTCACTCATAGTTCACACCCGAAATTGGATTACAAGAGGTTCTGATAGAAGCTATGCCGATATGTCACTTTAAAATCAAAACAAGCAAAAGTTATTCGAAATTAGCAATTATAACGGGAACGTTTTTGCATACACCATTTCAAAACTGATTGCTTTAATCAAATCACAATGGATTCCATCCAATATCTTATTCAGTGAACTCAGTTCAGTTATATATTTCAATTGATGCAATACATCTACGTCGCGAACCCTCGGTAATGTGATAATTATGTTAATGTACGTAGACGATAGCGTTTTATGCTCTATCGAGTAACACTGATACGGTGTAATGGGCTTTAAGTGCTTAATTACATTAACAATTCTGTTACATCCTATTAAATCCGTGTTCTATTATTATAATGCTACGAATTATAGCCACGCTTTTAACTTTGCATGATTTATTCATTGTGATGGTAATGTGGAATGATTGCGACCAGGATTCCTTAAAAGCCACCCAAGCGATATTGCTGAATCAAATTCATTTCCTGAAATCACAGCAGATCCAAATTGCGTTGGATAAAAAAAACTGACAATTTAACTCAACAAATTATCGATGCCTCCGGATACCAACGGGCGGGGAACTTTTTACGCCATCGCATTTGCTTGGTTATCCAAAGAGAAATCGCTGCCAGCATGATGGGAACCTAGTCGTTAGGCGAGAAGCGACTCAAGCTTGTACCATTTGTTGATGAATTTTATGGGGAAGAAAGGAGATCATGCAGAAATGTATGAATCCAGGTCTCACCACCAATAATAGCTATATGTTATTGGTAAACCCTTTTTCATGTAGTGTAATTGTTAGTATGGCAGCTAATCTCATGACTGGTAGTTGTAGTTATATTAATCAAACTTTAAAAAATAATTATGACTTTCAGATAAAAGAATATTCAACAAAAGAACTAAACGAACTAGCAAGAAAAGAATTGATAGCCATACTCAAACAAAAAGATTTACACAAAAATAAATTAAGGGTCAAAGCCACCACGGATGCATTCGCAGCAAATAGTGAAATAGTTACTAAAAGTTATATAGACCATCTAAAAGACTTAGAAGAAGATCCTGTTGGTACTCCGAGGCCTTATTTACCAAAAAACAATGTGATTGTTGTTACTCAACCACCTACAACAACGTAAGTACAGTGATGTCAAACCATGTTTCATTCGATGTCTTATAAATCCCATAGGTACTTGTTCACTCCCATCGTAATATTTAGATAAGTATGGGAATTTATTCCCGACTAGAAATAGATGGTGCCTTCCGTCAGTCAGGTGGAAATAATATCACCAAATCCATTCTCTTCAGAAGATACAAATAATAATAATTCATTTAGTTACTAGAATTAAGATATTCCTGTCATTGTTTCCAGAACAACCACAGAGAAGGAATTCGACACTGAACTTAGAAGCATGGATGATGTTGTACTAGCTGTTGCTCAGGGCAAAAAAATGGGGCTTGGCAAACATTTGCCGAGGCACTTCAGGTCGCGTCTTCATCATGCTGTTAATAAAATTCAACGTGAGTATAAAAATACGCATCGATTAGACCCAATTATATTTTTATGCCTTTTGCGGTCGAGACCATGGGACCATGGGGGTCCGAAGCTCATCGTTTTGTTCGCATCTTATCATCAAAATTGATCGAGACCTCCGGAGACCAGCGGGCGGGGAGCTTTTTCCGCCAACGCGTCAGCTTGGCTATCCAAAGAGGAAACGCTGCCAGCCTTCTGGGAACCTTGCCGTTGATTGGAAACAGCGGCAGGCTTCAGGAAATTTTCTATATAGATTGTATTTTGTACATATTTGTTGTAAATAAAGTTTCATTGTTTAGAAACTGAATAATAACGTGAGTACCAATAATCATATGACTTTTAACAACTACGAAAGATGAGTATGGACCACAAATCTTTATGATATTATCTGTAGGTACTCTATTTTTTTCTAATTCTTGATTGTAATATGAATTCACAGCTAAGCAAAAACTGAGCGAAAACAGAGCTGAACAAACATTGTTAAAATCTGAAGGTAGAACTATTTGTAATGATTTATAACTTAATGTTTTCCACAGCTAATGACTGCCTGGTATCAGAATGGAGTAAATGGACGGCATGTTCGGTCACCTGCGGATTCGGTGATAAATTCCGAACAAGAACCGTGATTCGGCAGAAAAAGAAGAACGGACGCGACTGTCCATCTCTTACTGATAGAAAACATTGCGGAAATGTTAATTCTTGCTCACATTTTAATTATTTTGATTGGTAGTTTCAGTTTATTTAATAAATGTTTGGAGTTTTTACATTATTTTACTATTAACAAACAAGCATACGATCTAATTAAAATTAGTTAGTTGGAAGAAATAAGTTCTTTGTTAAAAATTTCATATTTTATACAAGCTTTTTTTGAGTGACTGTACTTTTTGTTGACTGTACTTGCATTGTCGTTCAATATACTAATGTATACCAAATATCAAGTCAATCCGACCGCTGGACGTGGGTGAAATTCGATATGCAAGATTCCACCCGAACAAACATACGTTGCAAGTTAAATAAAAGATTGTAATGTAAAAAAAAAGGATAGGATTAAGGCTATTTCAAGTAAGATCAATTTGCCTGCTAATTCAATAAAGCGGCTATCACCTGCTGTTTGGTCGATAATTAATCCTTAATTATCGACCAAACAACTTAGTAAAAAGCCGGTTTATTGTGCAAACAGAAGCGCCAGAGTTCCATCGTAAAGGGAAGCAACTTTATGGAGGTAGAGGAGTGTCTATAAAATACGACGACGAGATTAAGGTATAAAATATTAAATCGCATCGCTGACCAAGGAATAAATATATATATTATTTCATGTTTCTAGTCCAGAGAGAAGTACGCCCAAATTCAATCTAGATAAAAGAGGAATAACTCAGAGACTGAGACACAGGTAGGTAAATACGAGTAAATTGTCAATTTGAACTGAAATAGACTTTTTTATATCAAAGGACATTTTTATCCTCTAGGCCAGCAAGTTAGGCAAGTTCTGTATTGGAACGCAATAAGAAGATTGTCGTTTGAGCACAATCTCATGGCAAGTGATGACGTGGCCAGAGATGGTAAACACACAAAGCCTAGAACGAACTGGGTCACAAATGCAGCTGTTGGAATACACTGGTAGGTGCGACAGATTTCATGTTGAAAGATGATGGTGATGCTATTAAACTCGCTGGCATTGAATGTGGTGAAAACTCGAAATTTCATACAATAGAGTTGATTTCAGCAAAGATTTTCTCTACTTTAATATTGATTTAAGGCACTGTATATTAGATCGTGTGTAAATACACTTAAATACTGATCTCCTAGTACATGTGGTAACATTAAGTTTATAGGGATACTTTATGAATGTCAAGCCTGGCAACACTCTCTCTTCTAATGCCCGCCGAGCTAACTGTGCCGTGAGTTCTTCAAAGCAATAAATCTAAAGTCATCAACTTAATAGTCTTTCTATTTATTAGCACAACCCCTCAGGTTATGGGCCCAGGAACGCGGTCTATCCCTGATAAAATAGTTTTTCAAAAATATATTATGTACAACAAAACGTAAAAACATAAAATTTACACGACCGGCAAGCATAAAACCACACCATGGCTACAACGTATACTACAACCTCACTTTCTCTCGGTATCCCGGAAACACTTCGCGGAATTAAAGATTACAACAATTGGAAGTTCCTGGTCAAAATGATCCTAATGCATGAAGACCTTTACGAATGCAAGAAGGAAGCAAAGATGAGAAAAAGACGAAGGCTTTAGCAATATTTTATCTATCAGTTAGCTCAACCCATCACTGTATTCGGTATCATTTAAAAAGAAGAAAAGTTTTGGATGAAGTGAAGTGCATTTGGATACTTTAATTGGATTTACTGTGCCCTTCACGTATATAACAAAAATGTTAATTACCTAGTAAGGACAGTGTAAATATTGTAAAATTTTGTATGAAGATTTAAATTAAATGTTACACCTCAAATGGCAACAATGAACATGTCCACATTTAAAGTAACACTGCGGGCTCGTTTAGCTTTGAAACGATATCAACTGCAGCTATGCTATTCTGTAAAAGGTAAATCATCTCGAAATTCATCTCGCAACTCACCTCGCAACTCGATTTGGCGTGTGAATTATGTTTCAGAATACCAAATCCTACTGAAAACCGTCAAAATACTCACCTGTCGTAGTACATCTCACTTCCGTCATCACTCGGTGGCGCTAGTGTCGAATTCAATGATTTTAAGAATAGGAAACTCTAATCTCATCGCGGATTCAGAAGTGATATTGCAAATTTTGAACTTTACAGAATAGCACTACAGTGCAAAAAGCTAATATTAAAGTAGATAAAATATTTGCTAAAAACCACACTTTTTTATGAAAAATCGAGCTTAGGCCAGTTTCAATCAGGTTAGTTTAAATTAGTGCATGCTAGAAAATACTAGATAGAGGTTGCACATTCCTATACAATAGGCTAACAATGAATTCCGAACAACTTGGAGATAAGGTAAAAATCACGCCTACAAATAATCAAAGAATACTATTACTACATATAGAAGCGATATTCACCATCAAAAGTGCTCACAAAGGCCGCTATGTGTAATGTGAATCATGAAATTTTTATGTGATTTAAATTAAATTTTCCGAAAATTTATATGCCTGTTTGTGTGAATGTTTGTTGGGTGCAGCGCAGACGACAGACCGCACCGCGACGCACCGCGCCGAACTTTTGAGTCTTTCGAGTCTGAGTGAAAAGTCCGGCGCACAAACCTTTGTTTTCACACAGACTTCGCACTTTTCGCACAAAAAGTCCGTCGTCTACGCTGCACTTTAATAGACCTTATAAAAATAGAAAACTTTTTTACCGGGATGGAAAACAATTGATCCCGTGGGAATGGGAGTTAAATCGCGAGATAAGATGGAAGCTAACAGGCTAGTTACTCATAAAATAAGATTTCGTATATAGATGGTATATCGTTTTCGAAACAAAAAAAAAGACGATCGTCCCAGAATCCTGATAAACACTAAAAGGAATACTGAAAGAAATAAGGCAGCACTTTATATCCAACGCGTACCAAACATAATGTAGGTAAAATAAACTGGCGGTCCCTTACAAACCATTCTAACTGTAATTTTCATAATAAAACCGCGTGAAGCGTATTTTTTCGATTATGACCAGCGAAGGGTGCGGAGGTAGTAAACCGGCACCTTCGGAGAACCAGGGACGCTCGGTCATTGATATTCTGACTGTGATCTCCTCAAAATCAAGGAGTATGTGATTCGATTTCTATACAGTGTTGTAAGTGGATTTATATAGAGATGTTGTAAAGTTGTTTAAAATGGTATTTAAATAATAATATCTCAATAATGGAAGCCTGGGAAGTTATTAATCAATTAATTTGCAAATAAAAAAACGATATGACAAAAATAATACGGCAATATCTCTCTTGTTTTTACCGTATTAATATTTAAGTTTATGTTG
This sequence comes from Polyploca ridens, assembly GCA_951394255.1. Taxonomy (NCBI): domain Eukaryota; kingdom Metazoa; phylum Arthropoda; class Insecta; order Lepidoptera; family Drepanidae; genus Polyploca; species Polyploca ridens. The sequence goes on along the minus strand of OX596254.1, from coordinate 3,045,619 downwards.
TTTTTAGAGTTCCGTACCCAACGGGACCTTATTACTAAGGCTCCGTTGTCCGTTCGTCCGTCCGTCTGTCTGTCAGTGGGCTGTATCGCATGAACCGTAATAGGTAGACAGCTCAAATTTTCACAGAATATGTATTTCTATTGCCGTTTTAACAACAAGTAATACAAGAAACGTCTTTTTTTCATTTTTTTATCATAACAAAGTTGAGTTAGTTAATATTGTACGGAACCCTCCATGTGCGAGTCTGGCTCACACTTGACGGTTTTTATTAATCTACTTCTGTGACCAGAGTGGTAGAGGGATGTATGTAATGTTTATAGAAAAACTCTACTATTGTATTATCTGTTGTCAAGCTGTAAGTCACTCAGTAAGCTGCGAAATAGATTGATTACTTTGTGTCCCGTGTTTTATTCAAATTAATCCATGTAGGTAATATCCCGTAAATAATGGTATGGTATTATCATCTCAACAGATATCATTTGTTCACTCAATCGGAAACATCAATTGAGTGTGTCATCGCGAGTTACATACTAAATAGGAACCTCTCTCCTCTTGAGAGGTTGTGTGCCGTCTTGTCAAAACAAACCTGATATTTATCCAACACATCTACATGAACTACTGTGTAATGTTGGTAAAGCCCATTGAATTATTACACAGTTGCGTGTCAGCGAGTGTAATTATATGGTACTCACGCACACATTGGTTGTCAAGTGGCCTACGAGTCGCGAGGATTTTTGTTCGACACTTCGCTTCTAAGCGTAATAATTCAATGGTAAAGCCTGTGTATATGTGTATGACACAGAAAAAGCTGGGATATAGTTATATGCCTATTAACTAGAAAATCTGTTTTAATCCTATTTCTCTAGTTACATAGCTCTATTTTATATAGGGTGACTGGTAATTAGTAAACAATACTTAGACCCATGATTGTACTTATGATAACAAACAACTTTCCCAAAGAAACATTTCTTTTTTAAATTTACTTAGCACATGAGCCCATAATATTTAGTACCTAACAATAATAAGAATACACCATCAGCTTTTATTTGGTTTAGTTTTTTATCCTTATTTGTTTCTTTGTGAAAGTTGTTTGTTATCATGAGTACAATCATGTGTCTAAGTATCGTTTATTAATTACCAGTCCCCCTGTTTAGGCCAAAATACCTATAATAATATTTATAGTAGAAACCTACTCATATTGAGTTTCAATGACGAGCCTCTACTTCCCGATTCCTCTCCTTTTCCCACATCATATGTGAAAGCGAGAAAAGAGCTTCGGGAATCTTCGAGATACTTCGGCGACGCATCGCCAAACGCGTGTGTGCGAGTAAAACGAAACGCGCGCGCCCCGCAACCCCGCAACATTCAGTACGAAATATGCTCCAGACCGAGAAACAGTGAACTTTGTGATTTGTGAATTGATATGAAAAAAAATAGTGCTTATCACTGTGCTGGATTACCATAGGAGTTCCTGGAGTTCCTGGTAAGTCCTTACCTTTATCCTAGGAGGCTCCTCGTTTTCCATATTAATATTTTTACGCAAAAACCCATCATTTTTCTGGTACGCCTTCGAGCGGATTCATTTTGAGTCAGCCATTACAGCAATTTAATTTCATATCAAATCACGTATAATTTCCCGCTTTCTATAGGTTTTATGCCTCTAAATAGGTATATACCTCATAATACGCAAGTCTTATACCTCATAAATAGGTTTTAGACTATATAAATACGATATTTCGTACTCCCGCCATTTTTACCACGCCAATCGTGATAAAAAGTAGTTAGATATTCAATACCGCCGCCGCTCCTCCATATTTTTAGGACTTAGATTTTATAGGTACCGATTCGTATCTTATTATACGAAATCATATGGTGTACTAATAACCGCAATACGTACTTACTATTTGTACTATTACTACGCATATAATTGCATTCTATGAGCCTTGTCTGTCGACTTGAAATAAACTTTCATGCCTATAGGTAGGTGCCTAAACTGTTGGATATACCTACTTACCTACAACATTTTACTTTAATTAGGTAATTTTGCAATTTATTATTACGCAATCTTTCACAATGGAAGCTATTGAAACTAAAATTAAAATATTGGAAGCTAAAAATGAAGCTATTTTTGAACAATTATCGTTCTTATATGATTCTTCTAAGAATATTTCCACGTCCGCGAGTGCAGACCTTCGTTCCTCAGAGACATTCATGGCGGACACTGAAATTATTAGTACAATTCGTCATGAATTTAGTGCCAATTTAGATACAATTAACGCGTTAAATATGCAACTTGATCCAGAATATAAGATTGATTATAAAAAAATGATTTCCTTTGATACAGTGTACACCCGAATAGAAAGGATTCGTTCTCTTATCGTCAATAAGACAAATATTACGTCGAATGTGTCTGCGCAGAATACTATTCCGTCCCAATATAAAGGTCGTATCAAACTACCACCAATTCAAATTCCGTCATTTGATGGAAAAATAGAAAATTGGCCCGTCTTCTTTGAATCTTTTAAATCTAATATACATTCAAATCCTGATCTTTCGAATTCTCAAAGAGTACAATATCTTGTAGGTAAATTAACAGGAAATGCTTTAAAAAACACGGCAGGTATTATACCGTCCGGTGATAATTATAATTCTATTTGGGACAGCATAGTTCAAAAATATCAAGATAAAAGAGCATTAGGCTCACACTACATGTCTAATTTATTCAATATTAAACCCGCATTAAATAATTCCGCGTCTTTAAATACGTTCATTGAAACTTTCCACGCTTCTGTATCTGCTTTGGAACAGTTAGGTATTGAAGATATGAAAGATTTTATCTTACTTTCTTTAGCTTTAAAGAAGTTAGATCCCGCAACCGCTAATTCCTTTGAAATGTTTATGAGGAATAAAGAAATTCCTTCTTATAAGGATTTTGTTGATTTTATTAAATCGCAAGTAAAAATATTAGACCGCACTTCTACGCCAATTGCTGGCTCCGCGCGAACCGCCCCAGTCGGTAGCAACCTTAATAATCCGCCCGCTTCTCGGTCTCAACCGCGTAATTCAAACACAGTCCACCATGCTTTCCTTGCACGCGATAATAATAATAAAAGCACTTGCTTATTTTGTAATAAATCTGATCACTATCAGATTTTTAATTGTTCCTCTTTTAAAGCACTTAATACTAAAGATCGTTTAGATTTTGTTAAATCTAAAAGAGGCTGTGTAAACTGCCTCAGCCTTACGCATACTGCTTCTCAGTGTAAGTCGTCGTATAGTTGTAAAACTTGTAATAAACACCATCATTCTCTTTTGCATTTGGATAGCAATTCGCAATCGCAACAAATAGTTTCTGACTCGCGTCCCTCTCACTCGGCGCGTCTTGATAATAGCGATAACCGCATCGCGCCGTCTCCACACGCGCAGCCGTCCGCCGCCGCCCGCGCCGCGCCGCGACCGCTCCCGTGCGCAGCCTCGCCCGCGCATCCGACCGCGTCTCCTTCTAACGCTACGGACGCTCCACAACCGGTGTCGCTATGCACCCGAGCGCGAGTTGATAAGAATAATGATAACGAACGCGATTCTTATAATAAATTAAATCCTTCCCATACTACTGTACTTTTATCAACCGCTCAAGTTTATGCGTCTAATAAGGACAATAAATATATTTCAGTTAGATGTTTAATAGATAACGCGTCTCAAAACAACATAATTACAACTGCCTGTTGTAAACAACTAAATTTAAATATAATACCGCTTAGCAATTCTTTTATAAATGGTGTAGGATCCACTTCGCGTCCTATTCACGGCTACGTTCAACTTAAAATAACCGCGAAAAATAAAAAATATTTTTATAATATTACCGCTCTTGTCGTTGATTGCATTACTGACAGGTTACCGACTGAATATGTTGAGACTTCTATAGTGCAACATTTAGGTAACTTACCGCTCGCTGACCCTCTGTGGCACATCCCCGGAGAGGTCGAAGTAGTTCTCGGGGCACAATTGTTCCCATTTTTATTATTAGGTCAAAGAATTATTGCACCTCCCGCTCCTTCTGCCCTTGAAACCGTGTTCGGTTATATTCTTATGAGCGACGTTCCCGCTAACTCTAATATTAATAAAAATGCATCCACTTATTTTAATACCGCGACTTTTTTCATTTCTGGTCCCAATGACCTTACTATTTCTTTAGATGATTCCCTACTTAAGTTTTGGGAGCTCGAAGAAATTCCCGCGCAAAAATTTATGAGCTCGGCCGAAAAGGAGTGTGAACAGCTGTTCTCTCGTAACTTCTCACGGGACTCCGCAGGCAGATATTGCACCGCGTTACCTTTTCGTGAAGATCCTGACGTGTTAGGTGATTCCCGTTCCGTTGCTCACCGCCGTTTACTTGCTTTGGAGCGTACCAAGCTACGCGATCCACAGCTACGCGCTAGTTATAATGAGGTTATACAGGAGTACTTAGATAAAAAATACTTATCTGAAATATTGCCTTCCGATTCTGACGACCATGATAAAGGGTACTTCATACCACACCATCCCGTCGTACGGCAAGACAAAGAAACAACAAAAGTTCGTATAGTACTCGATGCTAGTGCTACATGTCACAATGGTATATCACTAAACGATATTTTACATACGGGACCCAATTTACAATCTGACTTGTTTATTGTATTACTGAACTTCCGCTTATTTCCCATTGCTATTACAGCAGATATAAAACAAATGTACCTACAAATTGCTGTTATTGATGAGCATAGAAAATATCAAAAAATATTATTCCGCTTTGATCCCAATGATCCGATCCGCGTATTTCAATTTAACCGAGTTGCATTCGGTCTTAAGTCAAGTCCGTTTTTAGCCATGCGCACTGTGCGCCAGTTATGCTCGGATGAGAAAAACCTATTCCCTCGCGCTGCTGAAGTAGCTTCGCGTGAAATATTACGTATAATAGTATACATACTTAGATTTTCTCGCATAATTTCTCGTGATCAAGGTCACAGCCGCATCACAGCTTCTGAGCTAAATAAAGCTGAAGTATATTTAATACGCTCTGTACAACAAGTTCATTTTCAAAATTTATTTAATAATATTCAAAAAGTTAAATTATCTTCCCCTCTTAAAAAACTTGACCTCTTTATAGATCAAGATAAAATTATTAGAATTGGAGGTAGACTTTCAAATGCAAATCTTCCGTATGAAGCTCAGCATCCCGCTCTTTTACCTAAACATGACCACGTTACTCATCTTATTATAGATTATTTTCACCGTGCTCATTGCCATACTGGTGCCAATCTTCTGAGCTCACTGTTGCGCCAGAAATATTGGATACTGTCCGCTAGAAGTGTCATTAGACACAGAGTACATTCATGTAACTTTTGTTTTAAAAATTCCCCTTCATTTCTCAGCCCAAAAATGGCTGATTTACCCAACGATATTATAATAAAAAGAGGGATTTACCCTCTTGCCGCGTTCAGGAGACCAAAGCGTTTGTGCATACGGGCGTTGACTATGCTGGACCCATTAAAGTAACATTATGTAGACGCAGAGGTCAAAAGAGCCAAAAGGCATATATTTGTTTGTTTATATGCTTAGTAACCAAAGCTGTAGTGCAATTCTGTTCTTTTTTTGACAGCTGACGACGACGACGTCCGTCGACGCGGTCTATTCTCTATACATTCGTAGTGCGGTGCTACATTTTTCAATTGGTCAATTAATTAATGTTTAATTTTAGGAAGCTCCTATTAAGGTGGCCCTCTGTGGCCGGCGCAACTTCAACGCAAGCATAGTCTAAAAGCTTGTTGTTTCATCCAACATAATGTTTGACTGCGAAAATAGAGAGACAGCATCAGAGCCGTCGGTTATCAGTCGGTAAATTCCGCTGATCACTCGCGGCCGCTTCGCTAGATCGTCATTCATGATTTCGCATTCATAAAACTTGTTCCAGGAGTATACTTCTTGTGAAAAAATCTTACAAGTTTGTTAAAAAAAAGTTAGTTATTTAGAATCTCCAATACATTTGCAAGTCTGGTATCTAAATGTTTTCTTTACTTTTACAATTTATAGGTACATTAGATATGGCCAAAGTTCAGGCAAAAACGCTGTTTTTCGGAGGCTTTGACTGAATTTGTTTGACACTTTTTTTAAATTACGCCTAGATACACGGCTAGATATAGTGCACAAGATACTAATTTGTTCAAAACATCTAACGAAAAATGTTTAACAACGCCATAATAAGTACAGAGGTTTTGTATGAAAAGTATGACGAATTGAGTCCTCTTAATGTCGTATTATGTATCCATTATAAAAAAAAACCTGTCGCTTTGTGGATCACTTTCATTTATGATAGTTTCTGTGTAAAGTTATGATATTTAAAGTAAGTATGTTTTATTATAAATTATTTATTATAAATCCAAGACTGTTCTTTGTCGAAATCAATGGAGAACAAAGGCCATATTCAGCAGAGGACATCTCGTGACAGAATACGATGATGATACTAATTTTATAGTGGTTATAGAGTTGGTATACATATTTCAGATGTCTGCGGCTCGGATAAGTCATATAATGGGCATCCTTAAATCAGCCAATGATGAAGATATCTTGGAAAAACGTCATCAAGCTCAACAGTTGAGACTTTTGGCGAGTAATTCTTTTTACTATTCTCGTTGAAATAAACATTGATTAAATTGTGCCCAGCACTATAAAAGTCAATGCATTTTTATTTACTGGAAATGCTAAAATTCTTACAAATTCTAGATAGAAGTCTTTGATATCTGGATTATTTTTATTATTCCTTATAAAAAAATACCTCGTCAAATTAGTAGTATGTACCTACATACGAGTATGTTATTAAACATAATTTGTGAAAAAAAGTTAATTATTTAAATATTTTCAAAATATGGGCGCTATATCTAGTTTCTTTTTGTGAAGTTTATGTCCTAAATATTAAGATAAAGTTAAACTACTGAATAGCCCTCATATTAAACCTTTAAAATTTCACATTAAGTTTTACTAAAATATGAAATAAAATTTGCCTTTATCTAGTTTCCATATCATAAGTTTGCTTGGCTTGGGATTACAGCTCAGATCATTAAAATAAATGAAATCCACCCGCAGAGCGCAGTTGATGTTTACAATACACCTTCCAGTCCATTTTAATTCTTTTGACCAATTCAAGTATTCAATTGTTTCGACATGCAATAGTCCGGGAGGTACTGATGCATTTTAGGTAGTATTAATACGCCGATCGATGGCCATCTTTTTCAATAGATCTTGAATGGCTAATAAGTGAACCACGCATCAGCGATGCACCCGCGGTGGGTTTAGGATTGGAAGGTTACGGAAGGGGTAAACTTTTTTTTTTTTAAATTCATACGAGCTGCTGACGCGTGTTCCCCCCTCCACCATGCAGCAGACGATTTTTTTTCAGCTCAGTATGATGTCAAATACTTATGAAACAAGTTTGAGCCGGCGTACTATGTCTTTTTTTTACTGGGAGTGGCTGACGACGGATGTGGTAGACTTGAGCACTTAGTTGAGCAGACGGTCGGTTCACTTATTAGTCATATAAGATCAACTATACATTTCAACGTCAGCCGGCTTACTATGACTTTTGTGTTTGCAACGCTACCTCCCGGACTAACCGTCACAACGGAATACGTCATGTGTTGTCGTCGGTTGCCGTCAAAAACGTTTCAGAATACCAAAGCTGTACAAATCGAATTGGCAACTGATGTGTCATCAGATACTTTTATTTCCGCTTTTAAGCGATTCATTTCCCGTCGAGGACCTGTTTCTTTTCTTTACTCCGATAACGGAACTAACTTTGTCGGAGTTAAAGCTCAATTACAAGAACTACTTACCGATCAGTACCGCATTGAATGGAAAATGATTCCACCCCGCGCCCCACATTTCGGAGGATTGTGGGAATCTAATATAAAATCGATTAAAACTCATTTATACCGTGTTATCGGTTCGCAGCTCCTCACATATGAAGAGCTCCTCACTGTTCTTACCCAAATTGAAACAGTCTTAAATTCTAGACCGCTTTGCATTTTATCTGAGGATCCCTACCCGGAGCCTCTTACTCCCGCTCACTTTATAATGGCTTCACCATTGACTTATTGCCGCTTCAGAATGTGTCCGAGGAAACCATATCTTTACGTTGTCGGAAACAATTATTAGATCAGATGGTGTGTAGCTATTGGAAAAGATGGCGTATAGAATATTTACATAATCTTCAAGTTAGACAGAAATGGCTCATTGATAAAGATAACATTAAGATTGGTACTGTGGTTCTTATACACCAAGATGATATTCCCCCTTTACGTTGGCCGTTGGGCATAATATCACAAGTTTATCCTGGCAAGGATGGAAATATCCGCGTCGCTTTAGTAAAAACTTCAAATGGATCATTCAAAAGACCCATTGTCAAGTTATGTCCATTACCCTCACAATAAAAATTAATCATACCGCATCTTATATTCAGTACTTTAGTAATTATTATAATCTGTAATTAGTTCTTATAATTAATTATTTTTTCTTTCTTTTGAGAACACTACGTATTCTCAAGGCGGCGGAGGATGTTTAGGCCAAAATACCTATAATAATATTTATAGTAGAAACCTACTCATATTGAGTTTCAATGACGAGCCTCTACTTCCCGATTCCTCTCCTTTTCCCACATCATATGTGAAAGCGAGAAAAGAGCTTCGGGAATCTTCGAGATACTTCGGCGACGCATCGCCAAACGCGTGTGTGCGAGTAAAACGAAACGCGCGCGCCCCGCAACCCCGCAACATTCAGTACGAAATATGCTCCAGACCGAGAAACAGTGAACTTTGTGATTTGTGAATTGATATGAAAAAATAGTGCTTATCACTGTGCTGGATTACCATAGGAGTTCCTGGAGTTCCTGGTAAGTCCTTACCTTTATCCTAGGAGGCTCCTCGTTTTCCATATTAATATTTTTACGCAAAAACCCATCACCCCCCATATACTAGAAACATAATCCGAAAGTCTGTTCGAATTGTCAAGTAAATGTATTCCGGGAATATAGGTGTATCGTATCAGAATAATGTAAAAATTCATGCGTATGCGATGAGGCGAGGATAGCTCAGTGGTTGTGACGTCGATGGCGAGACGAAGGTCCCGGGTTCAAAACCTATAATGAACTTGAGGTTTCTGTGAAGGAAAACATCGTGAGGAAACCATAGCCGCATGGTGGTAGGGGTACTCTGTCTGAAGTACTCACCTGACTGGCTTTACTACCTACCCTCAAGTTGAAAATCTGTCATCCAAGCCAGTGTGTTCCGACTTCCACAGCTGCACTTGAGAGTCAATTCCTTGTAGACTTTGTGTGCTTACCAACTTCGGCCATTTCATCACTTACCACGGTGATTGGTGAAAAGGCGCCAACAACACACAGAAAAAAAAACATGTATGTTTGATTTAAATAAATAAACTTGATCTTCTCCAAAATATGAGACCAAACGGGAAGTGTAAGTGAAAATTATTTTTTTGTTTGGAAGGGTCCAAACAAAAAAAAGAATTTTCTAAATCGGTCATAAATGACGGAGTTATGAGGTAACAAACATAAAAAAGAAAAAACAACCGAATTGAGAGGCAAAAGGAGGAGGTCCTTTTGTTTAAGTCGGTTAAAAACAGGAACATTTTCAAAATCGAAATGCTTTTTCGCTCGTACCAATAATCGAGCAAATAAAACATTGTTAAAAAAAATGCGTATGTAGGTACGTGTTCTATTAATTTAATAAAAAATCCAATTAAATACGTTACGTCATCACCCTATTACCGAAAAAAACCCTTTCAGATATGCAAACACATTTTTTTCCCGGCGAGCTGAGTCAGTGGGCAGAAAGGTCAGGTTGCCATGTTGGAGTTATGAGGATCTCGAATCTTTACAGACTACATAACGGGCTGAATATGGACATTTCTAAACCCCCTCTTATTGATAACACTTGGAGATACTGAATATCTTTAGGTACATCTTTTGACGGGACATAGTTTGATTTAAAAAAAACTCGGTATGTTGATTTTATTATCCTGATTCTATGTATAGTTAAGATACGATAAAAAATATGGACTTGAAAATGAAATATTTTTAAGAACTTACATTTGTTCTTGCAAATTTGTACCTAAACCTAAGTGTTTTGCCGTCCATTCAGTGAACTTAATTGTTCTCACAGTACTACTAGGTTCTCTTCATGGGCTCCATAACACAATAACATAGCATTACATACATCCAAATCCGTTTTTGGCACCCTTTCCCGCCAATATCTGAACACATTCAACGCGCGAGTGATACCCCTGGTGTTGCAAGCCATAGGCTACGGTAACTGCTTACCATCAGGCGGGCCGTATGCTTGTTTTCCAACTTAGTGGTAAAAAAAAATATATTTACAAAAGTTAATATGAAGAAAGTTAATTGAAGTAAAAACCTTTGATTTCGTCAATACACAACTCTAATTGAATTTCGGTTGCAACTTTACAATCTCGTCGTTCACTACGCTAAATCACGTAAAAATAAATAACTTTTATATAAACAAAGCACGGAAACTAGGAAAAACCTTGAGTTGATGTTGGGAGCATTCAATTTTCCAATACATTAGATGCGGCAGCGAGATCGCCCGCGCCGGTTCAAGAGAACTTACGTCGTGATTGATTCTCGATCCGCACCAGGATTCCAACGGTGATTGATACCTGCAATGGAAAATACGTTGGGATCCCGATATTGTTTATTTGGAAATTATATAGAAGGTAGGTTAGGTTATTGACCTATATTTGAATGACATGACCATAGTCAGATCTTCGGTCAATATTGGTAAACTTAATTAGGTTTTTTAGCCTATGCACATTATCTATACTAGGGAAGATATGTATTTCTAACCTTTGCAGACCCTAGAAAGTAAATGGCGCTTCAGTCTAGATTGTCAGTGGTAGGGACGTAAGTGATGCCATCGTGGTAGGGTACTTCGTAGTCCCCGTTTGACCAGCTTATCATCAATAAACGTAGCTATCGCGTTTGCGTTCTCATATAAATCCCGAAACGCTATAGTTACGTTAATTATTTGCAAACGTTACAATCAGGGTACTACAGTACCCCGAGTGTAAAGAATTGACGCTTACTAATGCGTTTGCGTTTCCGACGCCTCTCTATAGGAATTGTCACAGTGCCTCTAGCGGAATACTCATGGTACTAATTTCTCCCATACAAATTTTTTGTAAACGCAGAATTCTTTACACTCAGGGTACTGACCACACTGGTAGATGCTTGTCAGTACAGATATAAGGACAGATTTTGATGATAAGCTAGTAAAATGGGGACTACAAAGTACCCTATCACAACGGCGGCAGCACAAGGCAGTGTCCTAGGTCCGTGCTTATTTCTCATTTATATAAACCAGCTCTGTGACATGGAACTAATGCAAGGCAAAGTAATTACCTTTGCTGATGATACGGCATTACTATTTCATGGCAAATCTTGGGAAGAGGTAATGGATAAGACTGAGACCGGTCTGAGAAAGGTCATGCTCTGGTTGAACACGAACCTACTGACACTAAACCTTGACAAAACTAAGGTGGTCACATTTTATAAATCTAATAAAGATCTTCGCTCCAACAATCTAAGTGTGTCAATTCGAGCCCATACATGTATGCCTAATGATTTACAGTGTACATGTACTACTCTGGATGTGGTTCCGGTAGTCAAGTATTTAGGTCTGTTCGTAGATAATCTCTTATCTTGGAAGAATCAAATTAGTGCTCTAACAACACGAGTTCGTAAGTTGATCATAATTTTCAAAAGACTCCGTTCCATTGCCGATGCTGCACTACTGCGTACTACTTATCTAGCGCTCTGTCAATCCATTATTTCCTATGGTATAACAGCTTGGGGTGGAACATTTAAATCTTACTTGCTTAGTGTTGAGCGGTCCCAAAGAGCAGTATTGAAAGTCATGTCGAGCAAACCCTTTTTATACTCAACTACAAAACTATTTTCTGATATTAAGGTATTGACTGTGAGAAAGATATTTATATTAAAAACCTTACTAAAACAACATTCGTCCGCAAAATTTGTGAAAGATATTGTAACTCTCAAGCGTCGAAAGGATAAAATCTTCTTAATACCTAAATTTAATTCTAAACTAGCTCACAGGCACCACTGCTTTTTGGGACCGTTCCTCTATAATAAATTTAGTAGTTACATAAATATTTACCCACTAAATTATAGTAACTGCAAGAAAGCTGTAACAGAGTATCTGCTTACATTGGACTATAACAACACAGAATCACAACTAAAAATACTGACATAAATAAAAAGATTTAACTAGGAAATAATAATAATTCTTATATTAATACAAACGTACGATTAAATCAATACATATCAAAATATTTCAAAGCCTAGCAACATAGTACCTGGTGGAAATTTAGTAACAAATATATTAATTTAGATGTAATAATATAAATATAATATAGACATATTAATATGAATATATATAGCCATAAGCAAAAATATGGTCGTAAATATATATATATATATATATGTATATATGTATATAGTCATATACAAATATATGTATGGTGATACTGTCCAGGCAACCAAAAATAATGTAACCTAGCGACAACCAAAAAAAAAAATATATATTATTCTTTCATTGGGAAGTACTTAGTATCTGTAACACAGGATTAACCTAGTACGGATGCTAAGGTGCTACTCCTTTTACGGAACAATTTAGTATTTTTTATTTTTTTATTTTCTTGTACTTATATATATTAGCGTATTTTTACGGAACAATTTAGTATTTTTTATTTTTTTATTTTCTTGTACTTATATATATTAGCGTATTTTTTCTTTTTCTTTCTTTTTTATTTTGTTACAAGCTTTTTATTGACTTGCAATGTATGTATGTTAGGATCAAATCTTGCAAGTTGAATTTCACCCACTTACAGTGGTTGGATTGACTTGATATTTGGTATACATTAGTGTATTGGAAGGCAATGCAAATACCTACTGTCATCAAAGAATACAGTCACCATGGGAGGCTTGTATAGAGGGAAAGGGAAGGAAAAAGGTTTTTTAGGATTAGTTTTTTCTTTGGGTTACTGCAGACGAGCTGTCCTTTGTAAGCCTGACCGTAGGCAAGGGATTGCCACAGTCGTGACTTTGCAGTAGCCTTAACATACATTGTATTCTATTTTTATTTTAGCGTATAAGGAGTTTTGTGTGCAACTTTTTGGAAATAAATTTCATTTCATTTCATTTCATTTCATTTCAGTTACGTCTGTACCACTGAGCATTTATCCCTTCCAAGCTTATTTTGCTATGTATGAAGGTATTTATGATTATAATAACTCCTAATATGCCTTCACAACGGTTCAGCGATTCCAGCACAACTAAAATAAGCAAAAAAAAGGCCGTATTATATAACGTAAGTGAACTTGTACAGTATAAGTGACTCACAATCCCATACCATAGACTATGTGTAACAATATCTATAAAGTGTTTGGGCAATCTCAAAGAATCAGAAAATCTATGATTTAAATTCCGATCACAATACATTCTCAAAAAAAATGCAAATTTTTCACAACCTGTTTAGTGACCCCACTAGGGGGCCGCACTCCAGTTCGAAAAACGATTGTAGCTGTGTCTAACAATTAATTGCAAATAGTTCTTCAAATGAGCACTGCATTCCATTTCACATACAATAATAGATATTAATTTTCCTCGCAATTAAACAGCATCTATGCAACCATTCATTCATTGATCGATTTTGTTAGGGATCTAAATTAAATTGCAATGTACAATTAGAGTCTACTCTATTGGCATTAATTTGATTATAAATATATGATTTACAGATATACGTTTGAGTATGACGAATTCATCGACTTTACCTTGGCTCGCGGTTAAAAAAATAACATAGACTCAATTGTTATAATAGTACAGTAGTACCCAACTAATATGGCTTACCGATGTACCTGCGCAGAAGATACTTTTTGTACATTTTCAAAGCGCGGGAAACCGCTATAGGTCGGCAGCTGCCGCCATGTTAGCGCGCGCCGTGCTGAGGGGCGTCACTTGCGAGTGAGACGGAACTAACAGCTGCAGTGTATTATGAACCTTATAGTAGTGATCTAAGGTTGATTGTATGTTTTAAGCATTCTTTCGTTAATCTTCGGGGCCATACTTTCTTTTCTGTGTAAACGAAGATTCACAAAGCGCCATATCAGTTGGGTAATACTGTACGCGCGTCCCTCGCGAGGCATAAAATGTGAGTACCTACCTAATAATTGAGAATTCCATGTAATTTAATTTATCTTAGGTAATTTGGCTTATAATTTAATTTATCTTATATGTACACCATCTACGATGGTAGAATACGTCGGCTACTATTTTATTTACAAAGAGTTGTATAGTATTTTCCGAAGTAATTCTATTCTATTTTTACTACTCTTCCGCCCCACAGTTTGATGATCATCCATTTTGCCATTGCTGTGTGAAAGAAATACTAACAAACACACTTTGATATTAATATAATAACACATAACATTTTTAATACAAGTTTTTTTTTGAGTGACTGTACTTTTTGTTGACTGTACTTGCATTGTCATCCAATACACTTATGTATACCAAATATCAAGTCAATTCGACCGATGGAAGTGGGTGAAATTCGACTTGCAAGATTCCACCTGGACAAATATACCTACATTGCAAGTTAAATAAAAGCTTGTAATATTAGTACTTATCATACCTATTCATTACCAATGAATTATAGGTATAGTATAGATTAAGTATAGTTACATTATTGATAAACACACCTACAGCTTCTAATAAAACACAGTCAAAGAGCAAATAGTTGATAACTCGACACTTCTTCTAGCTTTATTGTATTTCTCACCTTTTCGATTTCTCTCGAGTCGAATTTTCCGAGATCGAGAACAGACAATTTTCCGAGTATTCTGCTCCCAATATCTATTTTTTATTTGTACAGAATTTACAGCACTTTCATACATTCTCTGAAAATGAAACAAATAGAAATATACCTACGATCCCACCAAAAATATTTTCATGTAAACTGTTGCCAAGAGACTATATGGTTCGCACTGTCAAAAAGTTATCAGATCTTATGTAGAGCCAAGCTTATACCTCTACACGTCCTAACTCTATAAGCCCTAACTTCACAAACTACAGCTTAGTAAAAAAATATGGCTTGGCCGTTTCGCTACCGTCACATGGGCGTAAGGTGAAAAATGTATTCACTGTTCATTACTTTTCTGTTATACAATAGTTCTTGTAGTAGCGAGATTGGAAGCAATCTCAAAAAGAGAAAGATTAATATATAATTAACAGATTTTAAAATCAGTTATGTAAATGATTTTATAGTTATATCTCACAGCTAGCAATCATCAATGCAATATATTATGTATGTACCTATAGCATAGCACAGTCCCCTTTCGCACAAAGAACACAATAACTGATTTGAATACACTTCTATTGAATACAAATCAATTCATAATGGCAGGAACCCCGGGGATACAAACAGACATTTCATGAGAATACAAATTCACTCGATTATTGTATTGTTTGTGCGATTTTTTACAATAATATATATTATACACGCATTCAATGTTTGTTTATATTGTTTGCCACTTACACTTAAGGCGGCCCTCTGTGGCCGGCGCAACTTTAACGCAAGCATAGTCTAAAAGCTTGTTGTTTCATCCAACGTAATGTTTGACTGCGAAAAAAGAGAGACAGCATCAGAGCCGTCGGTTATCAATTCCGCTGATCACTCGCGGCCGCTTCGCTAAGTCGTCATTCATGATTTCGCATTCATAAAACTTGTACCAGGAGTATACTTCTTGTGAAAAAATCTTACAAGTTTGTGAAAAAAGTTAGTTATTTAGAATCTCCAATACATTTGCAAGCCTGGTATTTAAATGTTTTTTTTTTAATTTTACAATTTATAGGTACATTAGATATGGCCAAAATTCAGGCAAAAACGCTGTTTTCGGAGGCTTTGACTGAATTTGTTTCACACTTTCTTTAAATTTCGCCTAGATACACGGCTAGATATAGTGCACAAGATACTAATTTGTTCAAAACATCTAACGAAAAATGTTTAACAACGCCATAATAAGTACAGAGGTTTTGTATGAAAAGTATGACGAATTGAGTGCTCTTAAGTTCTGAGGGCGAACCACAAGTTCTTAAAAGAAGGTTAAAATAACCTTATTTGACTTTTGTCTTTCTTTGACATCCGACGTCAAAACGGGACAAAAGAAAAATAAGGTTATTTTAACCTTGTTCTAAGAGCTTGTGGTAGACCCCCTGATTAAGTCGTCATTTGACAGTTCGATTGTATGGGATTAAGACACTCCTAAATTTTAATTGGTGTTTCAGTATTTGGTCGTCAGCTTGCTTATAAACGTACACCACGCCTGATGGTAAGCGGTTACCGTAGCTTACTTGCAACACCAAGAGTAAAACTCGTGTTTTACTGATCCTCTCTTTAGAGCTTTGACATACATGCATACATGTTGCCGGCGGCGCAGCGTGCAGTACAATCTCATAGAAATATGCATCCACTGATATCGTGGACGGCTGCCGTTGCGGTGTCGTGTCGTGTTGCCCAATGAAGAAACGCTCAATAGCTAATATGGCATTTCAAATCACATTAAAATTTCGATTTATCATTGATTTCAAATGTACAGTAGCCTTAGCTTAGGTACCACAACTGCTGATTTGTAGAGGGAATATTACTCCTGTCTATATTCCCAGATCTTCAATTACTGCTCCGTTAATTGGATCATTAATTCATTTGTTTCTGTCAATATCACTTTAGCAATTTAAGCCTTTGCCGTGTACTCGACCTGGTTGAATCGTTCAAGACTCGACCCTCTTTCCAGCATTTATGTTCTCCTATTCCAATTAGTAAGTATTGTAATGTACATCATTTGTTTATTTGAAGTAGATACTGTTTATAACTTCTTCATATCGATTAATGTTAACCTAGAATCGTTTATTTTCTTATGTTTGTATTTTTTTCCTTATAGACTTGAATTAGATCACAATAATAATGATAAATAATGTGACAATACAATATAAAATACTTTATTATTTAGACAATTACAACAATAATAGGGTCGGCAACGCGCGAGTGATACCCCTGGTGTTGCAACTGTCCATAGGCTACGGTAACCGCTTACTTTCAGCTGAGCCGTATGCTTGTTTGCCACCTTAGTGGTATAAACAAATAATTAATAATAATGTACCAAAGTAACAAAAAACTCAAAGTACAAACAATCCAAGCGGCCTTATCGCTGAAGGCGTCCTTTCTTAATTTCTTCCAGGCAACCTAGGGTAATGTGGTGACTGCAGGTGGTAACCACACAATTACTAAAACTAGCTCTTAGGTACAGCTATCGGATACGACTTACCTAGGTAATTATTCCGGATCTTGGTGGATACGACAGATTCTCAAGTTACGGGTGGCGGTAGTAGCGAGTCAGGATGGAACTGGGTACAACAACATAGGTACACCGTGCTTTGGTTTCCTCACGATGTTCTTCACTGATATATCAAGCGTAGTGCACGATTTGAACCCGCGATATGAGTTCTCGACGCCACTACCAATACTATCATCAACTGATCGATTAATTGAGATCTTGACTACTGTGTGTAATGTGAAACCATGAGGTGATGAACCACCTAGTATCAACTTTATTAGAGCGCTGCTACATACCCAGATTTGTTCAACGAGAAAACATACACGCTCAACAATTCTACCTAAGTAACGTTCGATCTTCTAAATTTTAGACACATACATATTCAAATACAAAACATGCATCTCGCCGAACCAAATATCCCTTCTTTTTTCTTGAGCAACTACCAATTTTACTGCCGGCTACATAAGACGAGTCGACCTTTCTTTTATTCGTTCCGGTCGCATCGCATTCCGTTTTATGTGGTTTCTATGCGGATCTACAAAACTGTGAGTGTCACCCACTTTCGTACGGGTGGTTGTTAAAAGTTTTACAACCTATTTTAAGAGTCCGGTCGGATGGGTGACAAATTGACTGTGCTGGTAAGTTCCAGAACAAAAAGTTTTTTGGGTTACATTTGGAACAGAATAGGTCAGTGCTACGGAGTGCCACCTTATATTTCTGATTAGAAAATTTATTATTCTTTGTAACTCCGCAGATACTCAGAAATATGTACTAAATAAGTAACTCAGAAATACATCTATGCTCCTGTTTTTAATATAAAATGGTATGAAATTAATTTTTATATGAAACTTTTTTAATCAGCACCTACTTTATTAAAGGTTCCAAAAGGGTCACATTTTATAACTCTCTATCAGAAATATCGGCATCCGATATTTTTCCAATATGCAAAATATTAACATTCTTCGTAAGCGATACGCCAAATTCTTTCGCTAATTGAATAATTTCAAAATAATAAATGAAACTGGCGAGTGAGGGGTCGCAATTTGGTTTCGCATACATTGTTCACTGACCGTTTTTTTATAAAAAACGACGTATCAAAATCATACATATTAAAATCACTGTCCGTGACTCTGTGGAAGTAGGTACAATTTAAAACTTTATCACTGGATTTCGATGATCGAAAACATCATGAAGAAATCTATTGCATAATCATAATGAAGGCATCCAATCCGCACTGTCCTTCTTAAGGTGAGCTATGGCTAACTCGTTTTTGGAAGGCTCGTTTGGTTTCGTATTACTCCTACAGTAGGAGAAGAGCATGTATGATCAGAAAGAGCCAGAGAACAAAAAAATGTGCGGCAGCGTACCTAGGTTATTTTCACATGGATACGATTGTCTTTTTAGTATTTTACGGAGGTCTATTTGCGTGACCTAATCATAATATGACGTACGCATGGCTATCAAGTTATACATTTCCAATATAAGCTGACCTCACTATACGGAAATCCTATACATTGCGAGATCAGTTTATACTGGAAATGTATAGCTTGATGTGTAGCCGTGTGTACATAGAAAGTAAGTTACTTACATCTCCTTACATAAATGGTAAAAAACTGGTGTTATTCAAGATTACTAAAATATATTATCAAAAAAGTATGATCAATACCATATGTATGGAATATTATGTTTTATAACATCTGGCAACCTGCCAATTGAAGACATATCCAATAATTCCGTCTGGACGCGTAGCAACACACAAAAACCAAACGAAAAATCGTGAGAGAATCTCACATTCTATCCGAAACATCTAAACTAGATCACTGGAACACTCATAAATCAATCAAGAAAGGCGTGGGCATTGGAGGGTTGGAAAAAACATATCAGAGTAGTTGTGAGGCGAAAAATGACGGTCAATAAGACCCTGCGGTGTGGTAGCTTGTTGTCTGCTGAAAGGTTTCTTTGTACAACATAAATATCAGACATGTGAAGCGTCTGGAGGGTTAGTTTTTGCTAAGAAACATAATGTTAAAAATTCTTTGTTCTAAGTTGTCTTAGAGAAATAATCTTAATTATTATACAATACTTTCTGAATATGCAGTATTTTTAGCAAAATATCTTTCAGATAGATCTTATCTAGTAGATATTTTTTTTGAGTTAAAGTATGTTCTTTATAGTAGGTTTGTTATATTTTTTTAATTCGATAATATACAATATAAAATACAGGTCTTAAATAAATAATACTTATAGATCAGAGTATATAAATACTACGTACAACTTATAGGGTCATTTTTACAAGCTTTTATTTAACTTGCAATGTATGTATGTATGTTTGTTCGTTCGGGTGGAATCTTGCAAGTCGAATTTCACCCACTTCCAGTGGTCGGATTGACTTGATATTTGGTGTACATTAGTAGATATATTGGAAGACAATGCAAGTACAGTCACCAAAAAAAGCTTGTATTATAAATGAAATTTTTAACAAAAACTTATTTGTCTAAAAGTTTTTGTGTTAAAATAATTCTTGAAATACTAAAATAACGCTGCATGGTAAGACAATACATTATCCAATAATTATAAAATGCCTTTTAAAAGGGCACCAAACAATATCGTGAATCAGCACCAGAACCATTAGTCCCTTGAACCTCACATTTGCTACATGCTCTGCTACTTAATTCAGCACTGCCCAGACTCAAATACGCAAAACAAACAGTTTATGCCCATAACTATTTGTTCTGCTAGATGAAACTATTGCCTGTATCTATAATCTAAAGTCGTCACCAACTATACACTGCACGAATGACATGCCTGTCCAAACTAGAATAATACTATATTAAAATAACCTTTTCTTCGCAAAACGGTCACAGTTCACAAGGCGAGATTATACCAGCACAAGTTGGCTGATAAAGAAACAATTTGTATTCAATAAGCTCCGCAAACCCACGGGGAGTAAGTGCCGAGCCGAAATATCGCTTCGTTGCGAATTTTACGTACCTACTTACATGGATATCGGAAAATACTGTATGCTAGATGATATTTGTAAGTTACTTGCTCCGAATTTCACGAGACAGTATCTATATGACAGTAGAGAGTACAGAATGGGGTTCTTCAAGGAAGGTGTAAAAAGAGTTTTGCACGGTCGGCAAAGGGCGAGCGATACTCCTGGTGTTGCAAGAGTCAATAGGATACGGTAACTGCTTACCATTAGGCCGCATGATATAAAAAAAAGTATTGAATATTATTGTAATCAATTATGTTTGGAGCCAAGACAATGCTCAAAGCGTCGTTAGCTGATGAGCAGTCAAAAATCTCGGGCGGCAAGCTCGTAATTTTTGTTGAGGAAATCTATGGAGGTATATGATACCTTAATCTTACCCGGTTAAGAATCCTATTCGCTTGCTGATTCGTCCACGGGTGTAAAAGCCATCAGCCTGGGCTATTTTAAAAGTCGGAATCGATATCGGAAACGGATTCAAAAGATTCCGAGGCAAATTTTTCGATGAATCGAATTGATATTGCCGTAAAGAAACATCAAAAATATTCGAATTCGGAAATTAAAAAAGCAATTGCGGAGTATCGCCTCGGTAGTTTTTGAATCCGTTTCCGATATCGAATCCGAGCGTTTTAAAATAGCCCCGCAGAAGGTAACAACTGCTAGTTTAAAAAAAAAATGCAATACATATGGCCAAACTGATAAGATGATGATGGCAACATAAATAACTGAAACGCAAGGCTTGTATTCGCTGTTTACTTTCGACAATACATTACTAAATACTAGAAGAGATTAGGTACAAGACCCTAAAGTTATTATTAATTAGCTGATTAATAATATTCTAGAACAAACATAGTTCCTTGGCATCTGGTTCGATACGCCGGGTGTCTACTACCGGTAGCTTTGTTGACTGGCAAATGGAATACGATGTAGGTTATGAAAGGGGGCGCAGCGAGCGACGAAAAAGTAATTTGAACCATATGATATCGAGTTTATGCGAAACATTTGTAAATACTTACCAAATAATACTGCATGGTTTGCAGTGATTTAAAATATCTTAATCAACAATATTCAAAAATCTTTGCAGGTGCTTATGAGTAGTTCGACTCTAGTAACGGTTCGGAAAACTGCATTTGCTGAGAGTTACCGGTGATAAACTCAGCAATTACTCTTTCTGAAACAAGCTTAGATTCTCAATGATAGAAATTGCGTGTTTCGGCGGTGTAATGTCAGAGTTATAAGTAAATAGCAGACCGAAGCAGACTAGCCTCCACAAGCAGCACCTGTTCCTGATTCCTACTAATTCTATGATGTCCACAGACGTGCCGCAGCATCCGCTATCATAACATTTTATTGATTTTAGCAATACTCGACTCATTACATTCATGTCTTCCCTGATATTCCCGTGAAAAATGTTAAAGGGAGTAGATTTAAATATGTGTTATTGTTATTCGTTTATAACTAGTTGTAATCTATTTCTGTTATTTTTCCTCTTTTGTTGAAAATACTTCACTACGCTTCCCTGTAGCGTGGTGAGCATTATCTTATGATATCATAATCCAGAAGTATGCCACGCAAATAATCAAAATTACTCATTGCTATGGAAGATATTACCTTACTATCAGTTGTACGTAGTATATTTATTAACTCTGTACTATCAATAAAATTTAATGGCATGTAAGGAATCGAAACTGAGCTGAGTTAGGATAAAGTGCTGAAGTTAATACAACTTAAGAAATTATAGTTTCTACATGTATTGTTTCTTGAATAGTTTAAAGTAAGTTGATACTGGCCCTGATTCTGTTGTTCACAACTCAACTAATTTTAATGTCACTATGTCTCTTTCTAACAAAGAACATAAGAAAAGGATGTAAGAAATTTAGTCCTGTCAAATTAGTCCAATGCTTGTTTTCAATATAAATTTAGTCGCCATCTATCGCGTCTAAATACACGCAAAATAAGACGGCAAAGATTAATTAATTTGACAACTTAAAATATCTTCTATCCTTTTTCAATAATGTTCGTGAGAAAGAGATGAGATGTGACTAAAATTAGTTTAGTGCGATTTACAACAGAATCGGCACCACTATTATATTTTTATTCACTAATTAAAGTTTTATTTACCAAGGGTATACTACCCCTAGCTCAAACATCAGTTTAAAAAAAATCACTGCTAGATATAAGATAACATTGGGAAAGCCTGAAAATAGTTTTCTCACCCACCGCCTGCCAGGTTTCGCAAGTCAAACTATTCGTTACCTACTCGAAATAAATAAATAATTTAAAATTGCGGGAGACTGGTGCCTTAACTAAGCAGGGCCTGTATTTCAGGACACCAGGTCTCCACCCCACGGTTGACGTATTTTTTTAAAATCTCATGTAACTAAACAAAAACAAGAAATGTATATGGGATAACATTGACAATTTGTAATTTTTTTTTTTAAATATTGATTATAAAAAAAAAAATTGAGGATCCACTGTGCAAGGAGGAAGTGTGTATGAGATGTAAAAGTATGTAGGGGTGGGTGGGTGTTGATGTGTAAGTAAAGGTATGCGCGTATGGGGTGAGTGTGAGTGAATGTATGTGTTGTTATTGCTTGTGCGATTAGCTTCGAAATAATTTCCAACTAAGACTCTACCACATATTTCTTAGAACACATAATCTGCTTTATACTAATGTCTAGCATTAAGTATTCGGCTCGCAATAGAAAACACACGTGCAAGATGAGACTACGATACCTGTGCCGTTCTGCAGGCAAAGTTAAGCCATTTACCGGGAAGTCTCTGTAGGGAAAACATTTCAGACTGTCTGTTTGAAAAATATTGCGGGGGAAGTCATTAGGAAACAGGACAATATAACAGAATACCAACTACGATGCACTGTGGGGTAGGGAATAGGGAGAAAGCTCGAAACTTGGAAGACTTTCGATAAAGAGAACTGGTTTTATAACTAAACTAGGATTTCAGAATGGCAGTAAATTAGAATAAGTGCCATGTATTACTATTTATTTGAATTTGGTTTTATTTTTTACTAAAAGCTATGTTGTCTCATCCTACGTTCCAACAATTAATTATGTAACAAAATTAAATTATTAAAATTTATAGATAAATTTATATAGGACATTTATAATTTTATATTTATATTCCTACGGGGGAAATACTCCCCCCATTGCTCATTATCGTGAATATTTTCATATTAAAGAAAAAGGTTTTTAGGTCTACCGTTTGCGATCCTGAGGAAGCTATGCGATGAGGGAACTGTCAGTTTACGCACAGATTAAATAAAATATACTAGTAAATAAGCGTATACTGAAACGCTCGTGGTGTAGCTTGATTAGCCGTTCTTAATCGATTAGCAAAGTTAAGCTACCACCGTAGTAGCCTAATGGTATTTCAAATAGAGCGTTTCTGTGCTTCGCATGGTACGTAAAGCCATTGGTCCCGGTTATCACTTAATTGTGATAGTCGTTAAGCTAGTTGGAGGCTTCTAGGCGGCTTGAAAACTCCAAAAGTAGGTTACCACTGGCCTACCTCCACCGATCCGGAGTGGGCACGCATGGTGGAGTATTTGCCCATTCTCTTTCAACCTAATTTGGGTGCAGGAGGCCTGTGCTCAGCAGTGGGACATTATAGGCTGATGATCATGAGTATAAAAAACATGTAAAAAAGTTAAAAAGTTAATATAGCCATCGATATTGCTGAAGTCATTCTGAAGTATAATGTTTTTCGCTCCTTCCGAACCGCGCTACTACATCAGATACCTACGATAAAATATTGAAAATAAAAGACTTATATTTACGTACCTAATGTTTTTATAATTAATATACATTAAAGAGACCTAATCACAGTTTTTTTTTGAGTTACTAGATTTACATCATTACATTAATCTTATTTTAATTACTTTATATAAATTTTACGCAATTTTTAAGCTTTATTGTGATCATAGACCATTGTGGTTTTATCACATTTTATCGATAATTGACATTTTGAAGAAATGGCGGTAACTGCGGCGGTAAAAAGTTTAAAGAATCCCAACTTGAATTATTGTTTATGTGATTATTTTTATGTTTAGGAACGACATCTACCCTTGGGGTGTAACTCTCACCATGAGCTTTATTGCATGATCCAGATATTTCTTGTACTTCATTAGACTTATGAAAAGGGCAAATAGATTCGGTAAAATAATTACATTGTACGACTCGTTTATGTTTTTTTTTCATACCATGTGGACACAGACAGGGTTTAATGACAATATGTGGTGACTTATCTCCTAATTTTCTATTTTTTGTCGAACAAGGTGTACATTTAACAGGCTTTGCTATTTTCACGCTTTTTGCTTTTAGACTACGCGATTGCCATTCATAACAATCACAATTTAATGCATCGGCATAGTTACTATCTGGTTTAGCATTGGAGTAAGTAGTTACAGATTTGTGTTTCGTAGTTATTACTACATCAACTATTTTACCATAACAATTTCCTGCACATTCATCAGAGCCACATGTTTTGCATATAAATGTGTTACTCTTATTTTCATCTTGATCTAATATTTTCGCACTTCCTTCATCGTTGGGACTATCGATTTGCCAGTAATTTTGGTGCTGCAATTCATGACAAACACATTTTGAAGCATCACAAAGACAATCATCTAGTTCTGGTTGTGCATTGCACGTAGTAGTATTTTCTTTATCCGAGACTGTTGTTTCATTTCCTTTGGTCATACCTTTTATAAACTTTTCATTAGCTATCAAATAAAAGTTTCCTGATCGAGTTATCTTAAGCGATCCATGTCGTCCCGTCGTATCATCCTTTTCGTTAAGAACTATTATTATTTCCCCAGATTCTGTAATTTTTGTAGGAGAAAGTCTATGGGAATTCGTACGTAAATATTTTTTTATATTATCAACGAATATTTTTTTCGATTCTTTATTTAACACAGCAGCATACTGTCCAGAGTCTGTTTTTTTTAGCAAAGTGGAAGATTTAGAAAGCTCATCAATAGTATCGTGTAGATAACTTTTAACATTTTCATACATATGTGAGTCACTGCTAGATTTTATTTCCATATCTCTAGGTTTCTTTTCTATTTCTCTTTGGAAGTCTTTGTAGCATGAAGTACATTTACTTGAAAGCTCTCCAAATGCCATTGGTATGGCTTGTTTTGTATTGGTTTTTGGTGTAAGACCATTCGCTATAATTTTAAGATGTCCAGATAATGATCTGACTAGTACTGCCTTATTTTGAGGCGAATTTGTATCTTTATTTCCCTCAAAATCAATAACATAATTACCTGAATCAGTTTTGATCAAATCAACGTAGTATTCAATACCACCAGCGTCACTGTCTTTGATAGCTTGAGTGTATCGTTTTTCAAATTCTTTGTCTAGTATCATAATATAATTATGTGATGGTGTCGATTTTAATACCATTGAGGGTGTTTCTTTATTCAAAAGTCCTTTCACTTTTACTATAAAAAGATCTTCCTTTGGCATATTCAACCCAATATGTCTGCTAGTATCAGCGCTATTTTCCGGATTTATTAAAACAGCTAAAAATCCCCCATTCGGAGCTCGTCTTACAATAGCATTCGGTTTTTTAGTACAAGTATGAGAAACATCTAATGTACAAGTTCCAGAATCTGACTGCGTTAGCAAAATTGGACGTTCTTCAGATTTAAAAGTGAATTCTCCCAGGGTCAGCATATTATTTAAATCTATTGCAATATTTCCTGATAACGTCCTAGTTAAAGTCACAGGCACATCATCCGATAAACCATTTTCTCCAAAAACTCTAAGATTCATATTATTTTCACAATTTTTCAACTTTATTTTTAACTCCGACAAAACAAGACACTTTTTGGGTTCCTTAAAATCTTTTTTAAACAGAATATATTTATCATTATTGAAGTAAAATATATCCTTATTGGTATGGTCATGGTTAACTTCCGATTTCCATTTACCATCTTCATCAAGTTCATTAGGATTCTTAATATTATTTTTAAACAGAGAATACTTATGTACATCTAAATAAATCTCGTTGCAACTACAAATTTCTGCTATCTCTTTACCATCTTCTTTTGGTTTCTTAAAATCTTTTTTAAATAGAAAATACTTATTTGTATCAATGGCAGTCTCGCTGCAACTACAAATTTCTGATTTACTATCTCTGTCTTTCGATTTATTAAAATCTTTTTTTAAAAGAATATATTTACTGACTCCTAAGCCAATCTCACTGCAACTACAAATTTCTGACATCTCTTTACCGTCTTTATCAACTTCTTTTGGTTTATTAAAATCTTTTTTTAAAAGAATATATTTACTGATTCCAAAGCCAATCTCGCTGCAACTACAAATTTCTGACATCTCTTTACCGTCTTTATCAACTTCTTTTGGTTTATTAAAATCTTTTTTCAATAAAATACATTTATTGACATCTAAACCGATCTCACTGCAACTACAAATTTCTGATATTTCTTTACCGTCTTTATC
Source organism: Polyploca ridens (assembly GCA_951394255.1). Classification (NCBI taxonomy): domain Eukaryota; kingdom Metazoa; phylum Arthropoda; class Insecta; order Lepidoptera; family Drepanidae; genus Polyploca; species Polyploca ridens. The sequence goes on along the minus strand of OX596254.1, from coordinate 3,018,673 downwards.
AACTTCTTTTGGTTTATTAAAATCTTTTTTCAATAGAATACATTTATTGACATCTAAACCGATCTCACTGCAACTACAAATTTCTGATATCTCTTTACCATCTTTATCAACTTCTTTTGGTTTATTAAAATCTTTTTTCAATAGAATACATTTATTGACATCTAAACCGATCTCACTGCAACTACAAATTTCTGATATCTCTTTACCACCTTTATCAACTTCTTTTGGTTTATTAAAATCTTTTTTAAATAGAATATATTTATTGGCATCTAAACTAATGTCACTGCAACTACAAATTTCCGATATCTCTTTACCATCTTCGTTAATTCTTTTTGGTTTATTAAAATCTTTTTTAAATAGAATATATTTATTGACATCTATGGCATTCTCGCTACAACTACAAATTTCTGATTTCTCTTTACCATCTTTACCAACTTCTTTAGGTTTATTAAAATCTTTTTTTAAAAGTATGTACTTATTTGTATCTATGGCAGTTTTGCTGCAACTACAAATGTTTAAGCAATTTTCACCTGAAAGATCATCTGCTTCTTTATTCAGTATACTAAATTCAAAGCGAACATCTTCGCCAATGTTATTTTTCTTCGCTACATGTTTAGATTTCAATGAATTAAAAAAATAATTATGTATCTCTAATGAACTAGAACCGGAAGGCGATTTTTTTATTGAAATGGTTTTGATTTCTCCTGAATCATTTTCTTTTGGGTTGAAATTAACAATGAATGAGTATTTATCAGATTCAGATTTATTTAAGGATACAGGCAAGTTCTGGCCTTTAGTCGTTTTTCTTTCTATTAATTCAGTAATTTTTCCATCAAGTTCAATTACCAAAGTACCAGATGGAGTGTTGGAAAATTCTGTTATTACAATACTTTCTTTATCAATAAGTATTTTTATTTTACCGTTTACTTTGTGTTTATTTCTTTTCGTTTGCGTAACTGCGTTATAGTGAGTTGTCTTTTCATCTTCTGTTATTATATTTTCTAAATTAAATCTTGTGGTCATATCTTTCTGGACTTTTGAATGAACTTTTGGATTAACATCAACGTATTTATTTCCAACACCTTGGATGTAAGGTTCAATTTCACCGCTTTGAATATCATTAACCACCTTTTCCCAGACTCTAGTACAAGTACCATTACTACATCGCCGGGCTAATTTTGGTTTCAGTGGTTTTGGATCTGTAAGTTAAACAATTAACAAATGTATCATTGAATTCATTTTAAAATATTTTACTATTACGTGGGAGTACAAGGTACCGAAAAGCTCGGTAAATTATATGTTTTATTTGATATAATCTGCAAACTCACTTTTCATTTTGATTATTTTTCAGTAGCTGCTTCCTTCTATATCTCGGTTACAATTCACTATTTCATACTTCAAATTATAAAATTGCATGCTGAGAAGCTGTCACAGGTGATTTTTTAGATTGTTTTAATAATTATGAATCCTTGCCCAATATACTCCTTTTTTCAGTTTTTATTGAATCTAATTCGTAATATTCAATAGATTAATAAATCGTCCATTAAGTATCAAGTGAGTTTTTTTTTTCTCTTCAGTCAAATATATCTCAACAGTTTTCCGAGTTTGCTAAGCATTTTATTTAAGGAAGGTTTTCCTTGATTAGTATCTTTGTTGTTAGTTTCCATACCTTCACTGATTTCCTAAATTTAGAACTAATTAGTTACTTTTGTTTAAATTTGTGTGTCTAAGTTATATTCCTTTTTCTTATGTTGTACTTTCTTTACATTGACTTAGGCTTTTTATTCATTGTCTTCTTAAGAAATAGATTCAGATAAACAGTACACGATTGTAAACCATTTTTATTTTGGTGTATCGGTCTGGACAAAAAAATGACTAAGCGGCAAATTTTCAGTATAGTATCATTCATCTTTGCTTTGAGTGCTCATTCACACTTCTGACCTGAGACAACCAATTACCAGATTCAACATTAGCCCAAAACAATTCAACGATAAACATGGTGGTGTTTTGAATATTGGCATTCCATTGTAAAATAAAACCACCATGTGCTTTTTGACAACTTTATTAAAAAAATTGAATACATAATGTTTTGGGGTTAGTAAATCAATCATCGAATGTTTTATAAAAATATCATTTGGTAGGAATTACCTATTACAAAACTTGATTTTTATGGAATAGATTCATCGCTTATGACTGCATAACTTACTTTCTGGATGGGTGAAACTTCAGTATATCTTCCCATTACTTCCTCGATAATTTTGTTTCTAGGTCCGCTTCTAAGATCTAAAATGACGAAATAACTTTGTCACGAATCTTTCGCAAATTATAGTTACTTGTACTCCCACGATCATTCAACATAATTTTGAATACTTGGATAATATTTACTACACTTACCATTCGGGCATATACACGGTTTGACTGGTATTTTTCCACAATTACAAGTTATCTGAAAAGAAAGTAGATTCCGTAAGTTAGGCATAAGTCTTAAGGTTTCGAAAGAAGTGTCTTTGCTTGGTTATTTTATTTTGTTACTGGAATTTACGTACCATGCGGAAAGAGGTCAAAAGACGGACAATTCATGAAACGCTACCACAATTCCCGGTGAGGACGAAGGAGGCCAAAAAGTGCTATTTTATCGCTGTTTATATCATTTACAACAGAAGGGAACATAATATTGTAATGTGGACTTGACTCACCAAATCGTCTAAAATTGGCATATCGGGTATAGTTGCTGATATTTTGAGAGGTTTCGGAATTGATGACAATGATTCAGGTCCAAGTACGCATTGGGCTGCTCTCATATTCTTTGTAAAGCAGTTCTTCTCCCGGCAAGGATCAGGTCTCCAGGCAGCTACATCTGTGCCGACACGGCTCGGTACCGCGTGCATCGCACAGTCCGGCCCGCACGATGTAGATTCTTTATGCGGACACGATACTACTGTGCCTAACATGGCCTGCGCATCAAATAAGTTACACTTCATGTTTGTTTCTTTTAAATAGTTTTTGTATTGACTCAATTATCAATCGTCCCTACAACGATTCAGTCTGATGTTCCAACTGGGATGTAGAATGAGTTATGAGATCCCCTATTACGGTTTTCCCTTAGCGCTACGATATGGGGTTCTTGAAAAGGAGCGGAAAAAAGACTCTCCAAGTTCATCAACACATTGGCAATGGCTACCTCTCTGGTATTGCAAATATCTATATTTGGCAGTGACCAATTACCAGGTGGATCATCTGATCGCTTGTCTATCAGTTGGCATAAAAAAAACGAATGCCCATTCGTACACCTATCACCTTGAGTTGCGTTAGGATTAGGAGTCAGCTAAGCGTTAGATATTTTATAGCTGGTTGGTGATAATGGGCATAAATCTACTCTTCGTCGAAGCTATGCAGCGTTGGCTATATTGGAATCACTTATTAATAACCTATTTATTAAATAATATCAGTAATTACATAGTATTGAGGAATCAAATAATGATGTAGTCCAATTAATCCACCTTTCGTTTTCTTTTATACTTACCGCATCTTCTTTATCCTCAGGACATGGAGTAGGATCAGTAGGTGGAAGTGGTGCTTTCTTGGCGCAGATACAATCCTTTGGTCCTTTTGGACAGTTACACTCACTTGTCCCACCCCAACGACGACAAGGGTCCTGTTATGTAAAACGTTCATAGAAGCAAAATTCCACTCACTTACTAATAATTATAAGTCGGGTACTAAAAAGCTTACAACATTGAAATTTGGAAGAATGCTTATGTAGTATAGGCGTTCTGTAAGTCAAAGCCTTTTATTAAATTTAGGCTCTAGTGGGGCACTTATGAAGGTCATTGCTACTGAAGTTACCACCAGTTCGGAAGTAGGCCTTCAACATAAGCACAGGAAAGAAACTCAGTAAGATTACATGTTTTAAATATTTTTTAGATAATCTGACTATATTGGCAATCTAAGAAAGAAGAAATAGAATATGTTCTGGATTACATATAGGGTACTTTTTACTCGGGAAAGCAATATATCCCCCGAGTACGCGGGTGAAACCGCGGGGTGCAACTAGTCAAGTCATATAGTTGAATTACGATATAAGGTCAAAGTCAAAGTCAAAGTCAAAGCCATTTATTCAATTTAGGCCCTAGTAGGGCACTTATGAAGGTCAAAGCTACTGAAGTTACCACCAGTTCGTAAGTCGGCCTTCAACTGAGAAGAACAAGGGAATTGTATACCTTTTTAGCGGCAGTGCCTTTATCAGCCTTGGGTATTCGAACTGACTGAACTTCTTTGAGACAAAGCATGAGTTCCTTGTAAGTATCAGAGTCCATCTATGGAACACAAAATGCTAAGTTAAATATACATTTTAATATTTGTGTATATGAAACTGAATTCAAAAATAGGAGGGTTTCTAATTGGTACTCAAATACAGATATAATTAAAGATAATCAGATATAAAAATTATGTCGTCCATAATTATACGCACTTCACATCTTGTCTTAACTGCACCACCAACAATCGTCAAGTTCAAATTCTTCTTCACAGTCGTCAATATGAAGTCTTGCAAAATCTTCCGTGTATCTTCATTTAATTTACCATTTCTACTTTTTTGCAGACATTTTAATACTGCATCACCTATTGCTTTACCCGGATTCGTCTTTATCTGCCTCTCCAATACCGTATACATATTATCGAAAACGTTATCCAAAAACTTCTGTTTAATACTCATACAAATACAATCCATTGATGTATCAGGGCAGCAATAATCGTCTAAATATAAACAATCTCTATCAATTTGACATCTTGGACAATCCGAGCAAAATTTCCTTATGTCACTTGTATCGGTACATTGATGACATCTAATGCATTGAATTCTGAATTCAGCTATATCTGTCTCTACCGCTTTGATTTCTTCGTTAAGGGTTACCTGCTTATTCTTACATCTATCATTACATTCTTCACATGTCCGTTTTAGTAAATCTATTTCTAATATTATAGCATCTTTCTGAAAGTTTATTATATATGTATTATTTTTTAAATCTTATCGGTTTAAATGTAAATAAATGTCACCTTAACAAAGATTACAAAGAATTCTTACCTCAGCTCTGAGATCCTCGTTTTCGAGTTTCTTCTGCAATAGAACTCTGCAAAGTTTTCGCAAATCATCCCTCGCTTCTTTAATGTATTGGTTTCCTTCTTGTTCTTTAGCATACTTATGATTTATCTCTTCTGATGCTAAATTCTGAAGCTTCTTCAGTTCAGATGCAATATTCACCATTCTCACCTCAACAGATATAGTATGGATTTATTGGTAAGTTTTAAATTACATAATTAAACTTTTCCGATTCTATGCCTATCGTTCTACGCACATGTACAAAGCTGCAGTATAAAATACTTACGTTTGACGCCTGTCTTTTATTTGTTAGTGATTTCCTTGCATTCTCTATATTCTTGTTAGTACTATCTATTCTCTTCTTAAAGCTGTCGGTTTCCATCTCCATATATTTAACATCGTTTGACTTTTGATTAATTTTCTGTTTAATATCTTCATGAGCTTTCATTATACTGGTCATTTGAAACTCCAAATCTTTTTTGTTTTTACGCCATTTTTTCGCGCTTACTTCTACTTCATTTAACTAAAATAGAATAAATCGTGCAATAAATATTGTATTATCATCGATCATCTCATATTTAATTGTACCTAAATCCCGACTTGACATCATGTTTATATGTTGGTTATGAGGTACAATTTTATCATCCTTACCTCTTTTGACAACACCTTCTGCCTCTCGGCAGATTCAGTTAGTTTTTTCTTGTACGCAGCCTCCATTGTTATCCACATGCCATCAGCTTGCTTCAATAAACACACCCCATCCTTTTCCCGCTTCTCTAATTTTTGTATTTGATCTTTCAATTCTTTTTGCGCATCTAAGAGCTGGGTTATCTTATAATGACATTTTTTGTCGAAAGTTGCTGCCTGTTAATCATTAAAGTTTCTTTAGTCGTGATCGACATTTTCTGCATTTGCCGCACGTAGACTTATTTCGATTATAGCCGGACATTTAAGGCCACTGATGCTGCTAATGTCCATAGGCGGTGGTGTCCACTTATCATCAAGAGACCATTTGGCTTCTTGTCTATATTCTAACATTTAAAAAAAGATATGATATTAATATCATGTACTAACTAACCTCTTTCAAATTGCACAAAACCTTACTAAGCGGTAGATCATCGTAAGAATTTGGTTTGGAGCCGTGAGAGCAGCAACTTTTTTTGTCTCCTTCTAGAACCCGATTACGCAAGCAGCTACTTCTTTTATCACCTTCCGGTGCCCGATTGCGAGTGCGGCTACTTCTGTTATCTGCTTCCGGTGTCTTGTGACGAGAACAGCAACTTCTTTTATCATCTGCTGGTGATCGATTACGAGAGCTGCTACATTTATTATCTGCTTCAGGTGACTTGTGACGAGAGCAGCAACTTTTTTTATCTTCTGATGTCCGACTGTGAGAGCAGGAACTTTTTTTGTCTAGTTCCGATGCCCGACTGTTAGAGTAATAAATAATAAAGCATACTATTAGTAAGCATTATACGCCATAGTTTTTTTTAATTTAGGTAGTTAACTACCTTCCCAAAGCCTAGAAGAATGAAACTGGGAGTTAGTAGCAGCTATCGGAATACGCCCGTAGGTACTCGTCGACAGATTTTCAACATGAAACTAGAAGCCAGCTAGGCGGGTACCACAAAACGCCCAAAGATCCAACCATGATATGAATTTCGTCACAACATTATTGCCTGCGTTGACCAAAGCCAAAGAATAATAGTGTTGATTTGCCGAGCGAAATAATATATATTCTAATTTCCTGCTAGCTTCCGTCCCGTGCTGCTGAGTAATCAAATGTTTTACAGCGATAAATAACATATTACATTGACGGTAGGCAAAAAATATCTGATCCAAAACCAAGCAAAGCTTTAAAGTATAGTTCAGAAACACAATAACTAATATACCAATCCAAATATACTTGGTATATTGGGTTCACTTGAGTTTTAATACTTTAAACTAAGCAGAGGGAAAGTGAGTCAAAATCAGAACCAATTGAGATATCAAACCTCAGGGGCCCAAGTTTGCTATTTCGATTGTGTTCCAATGAACTTTCAGTGGTGTCAAAATTGTGACATTTTACAGTTTTGGTAGTCTACTAACAATATAGCGTTATAATTGCGTCATAATGTCGCTATAATGACGCTATAATGACTCCATTATGATACCATTATGACGCTATATTGTTAGTAGACTACCAAAACTGTAAAATGTCACAATTTTGACACCACTGAAAGTTCATTGGAACACAATTGTAATAACAGACTTGGGTGGGTCCCTGCTGACTTACGACCTAATCTTATTGAAGTTTTCCTTCTTTTGGTCGTCACCATCGCTATGGCAATTGTGTTTGGCAGGCGTAAAGCATGCCATGCATTGCGAATTGATATCTCTGCCACTATGAGGTCCCAAGAGATCTCCAACAGCTTGCTACAAAAATAAAAAATAAACTTAGAAATCTTCTCGGACTTCTACGGTAGCAAATTAACATAGTATTTATTCATAAAATTACCAGGCGCCCGATATATAGGTACTTACCACAGACATAAATCTAAATAGATACCGCAAGTCCCTCCATCAGTATGAAAACCAAGCGTGTAACTTTTTTGTACCTACCATAATGTCACAAGATTGGTTTAGTTAGGTTGGCATTAGACTTTTAACGTGAAAATGAAGCTATCCTATTTCTCAGATAAACATATCCCTCGCTACACATCTCTGGTGGACATGCAGCCTTATGCGAGTTCTCTGTCCGCGCGAAATAGTTTCAAAACAAGAATATTCGGCCCCATTTGTGCACAGATTTTGACACGCGAAGTACATACACTTGCGGCATCTATTTAGATGTATATCTGTGGTACTTACACACACGTTAGTAAGTAGGTAATGCTATATCGAATCTATAGAAACTTCGGTATCTAATTTCTAAGGTAAAGAACTCTTCTTGGTGTAACCTACGTTGACGTTAACAAGGTACAATAGGTAAATACCGGCAGATTTAAATCCGGTTCATTCTTTAGCATGTCCCAAAATTGGCACATCAGTTTGATACCAGGATCTTCATCGTTTTCGTGGTGGCATTCTATCTCAGAGCTCTGGTCACATGACGTATTGTTCAGCTCCTTGACTAGCTCATTAAGCGCTGCGTATCGACGGCTAAGACATGGCGGTAGGTCCCTCATTGTAAAACTGATCAATAAAGTTTAGTATTACTAATACAATGTGAAACTTGTTTTTAATTTGTCATGATCTATGATCACAATAAATAAACTTTTATAATTTTATTTTGTAACGCTAGAATTTTGACATACTATAATAATGAAATGTCTGTGTAAAAAGTTACTCTATGACAGCTCGTTCTTTAAAACTTTTGTCACGAAGACTTTAGTTGGTGATTCTACAGTTCTATCATCAAAGGACACAATAAATTAAATAGGTAGGTATGTCTCAGTATGTCGCTATGTATAGCAGATATTCCGGCATGTAGTAACGATGGGTAGGTATCTAGGTTGTCACACATTTAATCCGCACCCATTTATCTCCAGCCAATCGCTTCTTGGCCACCAATATATGCAATAAAAATGAAAGTACACGAATTTATGAAAATTAAAACGAAAACGCAACGTCACTGCAAGTTCTCGCCAAAAAGTCTCGACCTTCACTTTTTTTTAGTATGTTGGCGTCACACGGCTTGTGTATTTTATGGTATTTTCCAGTTATATTATAAGTTCTAGCCACTATAAATCACTTTCACATAGTCCTCAGTCAGTCACCGTCCATAAAAGTCATGTTTTAGTACAATGGTGGTAAATTGTACCAAAACTTTTCACGGACTTCTTGCCACAACTTGAAAAGACACGATACACATATTTCATTTCACTTCTCTGTACACATGGATTAATCTTGATTGGATAAAATACCACCGATTACCTATATGCAATAAAACTCAAAATACACTGCAAGTTCCCGCCAAAAAGTCTATAACAGTCTTGCCAGATATACTGCTTTTCCACTTTCTTGCCATTGGATCTGCTTTAAAGCTAATACGGTTCCGCTTTTTTAGAATCTGCTCAAACAAATCCAAAATAATAAAACTATTATATTATATTATACACCAACATTACTTAGACTCGACGTCTTTAACATCTTGGTGGTAAACTACAAAGTCCTACAAGTCAGTTAATTCAAAGGCACGCACGATGAATTTCGATAATGATATACTAAAATATTATACTAATAATTTTCTTAAATAATTCAATACAGTTTAGGCCTCAGGAGAAACTATATATAACTCATTGGTTCGCTGGTAAGACGCGCGTCCTATACCTAACCTACTTACTATATTACTATCTACATTATGAAAAAAATAAAATTCCAGGAACTATTCAAGTGATTAATATCAGTTAGGTAATAGTATGAAGATGGGATTAAGAATGCAAAATCGATAATAATGTTAAAAATATATGAAACAAGAAGTCTGCTTTTTTGTCTTCGAGTATTTTTTTTTTGTTGAATAGGAATGTGTTTTTAAATGGTTTTTAAGCTCTCACCTCCGCTCTTTAAATATCAACCTCTGGCAACACTGAATTTGAGATCATGTCAATCTGTCAATGTCACACAGTGTTTTCAATTTTGAAAACTTCTGCAAAGAAATAATAATTAAATATTGTTCCATCGTTCGCTGATAAGACAATTATGTGCGTGCGTACTGCGTAGCTAGCTGATTGATTAGAACAAATAATAAATAATGGCGGAGCTTGGACCTGTAAGTACTATTAAATTTAATTCCATGGTCTAAGTTCCTACTTTCCTAATTATGCATGCACAAATTTAAGTATCTCTACTATACTATCATTGAACTCTTAGTTCACGTCTTACGTTCGTGACTATCCACAATAGCAAATCTTAAGTCTATAAGGTTAACGACGATTTAGCACAGGGATAACTGGCAGGATAAGTCAAATTTTATCCCTATTTTTATTGTAAGCTAAGCAATAACACTGTCAGGCTTAAACACGATAAAATTAGCTCTTCTACACTAATGTTATAAAGAGGCAATGTTTGGATGTAGGAAATATTATCCAGAACTGTGGATTTAGTTCTGAAAATTCATTCACTAATGAGAAGCATTGTTACCGAGTGATATACCAGCTACGCGGCTGAAACTGAGAGGGAACAATACTTACTTACTGTATATAAAAAAAACCTTTTTTTTTCCTTTATCCCTTTCACACCTGAATAATACGATAGTGAGTTCATATTTTCTAAAATTCTACAATGTAGTCTACACACCTGGTTGTCACGAACATGCTATGCACTTTCTAGAAGTTGTGTAAATGATATATTTGCTAAATATGTTTACTTACTGTACATAATAAGATTTTATAGAAAAGAAAAAGATTTGGACGGTAAAAAATCTCAGGTGCGAAAGGGTTATGTCCGTTTTGTTTTGTTGTGATCTGCAGTCTCTACTACAATGAACAGCAGTTTTGGCTGCTTTCACTGGATAATTATTGGTAATGTATTGAGAGAGATCCAATAATCTCTTTCCTCATCAGTTAGCTGATTCTATTGAAATTGGTTGTGTAGGCTAGTTACACTGTGCCGTTTCAGTCTAGTGAAAGAGATTTCTTCCGAAGATGTAAGGACATTGGCCATTTTATTTGAGTGATTTGTGAAGTCTGTAGATATATTTTTCATAATAATCCATGATTTCCTCTGACTATAGGTATTTTCAAGTCCTGGTACATCTATTTAGGTACATTTAGATGTCGAAAAAAAAAACTAAATAAATATATTTCAGGAACACCCACGGAACTTAATACCAGAGCTATGCAATCAGTTCTATCATTTGGGATGGGTGACCGGTACTGGAGGTGGAATCTCTATAAAGGAAGGGTAAGTTTGATAAGACCTTGTATACCGAATTAGTAGTATATAAAAAAAAAGATGAAACCTTGAACCTGGTCTATCAAGTAACCCTACAACAGCTTATCTCACTTGATTGTGCCATGATTTGGCACTTTCATAACCTATATACTCAGATTACAGAACAAGGCAAATGGAGCACGTGGAACACGGGAGTGAGGCCAAAAAAGCAAATACAAATTGAAAAACACAGCTGGTATTCGCATTTGAAATTGTATTTGCTTTTTTGGCCTCACTCCCGTGTTCCATGTGCTCCATCTGCCTTGTTCTGTAATCTGAGTATATAGGATATGAAATTAAGTGCCAAATCATGGCACAAACAAGTGAGATAAACTTTTGTAGGGTTACTTGATAGACCAGGTTCAAGGTCTCATCTTTTTTTTTAACGAAATCTCTACTTAACGAAAAGCACTTTCTTTTTAATAAATTTTGTTTAAACAAAGCAAATACAAATTCAAAAGCTATGTGTTTTTCAATTTGTATTTGCTTTTTTGGCCTCACGTCCGTGTTCTGCATGCTCTATCTGCCTTTTGTTCTGTGATCTGTGTTTCATATAAGGCCTGGAACCCACTACTGAAAAGAATGATATAGTTATATTTACAGGTGCACAGGTTCACCTCAAAAAACAAGTTAAAATTACAGAGTTATACCTGAAACTTGGTATCTAATATGGAAGCTTTGATCTCCATGCTCCTAAATTGAAAAAATGGCTCCCTCAAAGAGATAGAATATTAATAAAGTGACTGTATGAGAGTATGTGCTGTGAGCAAGGGTATGTTCATTGCTGCCATGAAATGAACTGTGCATTCATTTTTAAAGACTTAATACATATAATAATTGCCAATTTCTTGTTTTTTACTGTCTCTTTCACCGGGTTTTTTATTTTTTGTTACAGTAAATCATTAGTTTACGATATATCTATGAATGCATTTTCCAACGTGCACACGCTTAAATTAACCACTTGTATATGCATTACAATAAGCGAAACTCTGATATTACAGTGACAAAATCTACATTGCACCATCTGGTGTTCAAAAAGAAAGGATGAAATCTGATGACCTATTTGTGCAGACAATACATGATGAGGATTTGGAACTGCCTCCTGTTGAAAAGAAGTAAGTTTTATGACAACCTTTGCAAATTCACCTGTACGCATATCTGGTGGATAATCGGTCTTAGCCTTTTAATTACACAAATGAATGTGGCAAAAATATATATTTTTTTTGTAACTTAAGAAGCGCTCGTGGTGTAGCATGGTAAGCCGTTCTTAATCGATCGTCAAGTTAAGCTACCACCGTCGTGGTCGGTACCTGGATGGGTGACCGCCTAGTGGTATTTCAAATCGAGCGTTTCCGTGCTTCGGAAGGCACGTAAAGCCGTTGGTCCGAGTTATCACTTAATTGTGATAGTCATTAAGCTAGTTGTAGGCAGCTTGAAAAACTCCAACAGTAGGTTGACCACTAGCCTACCTCCACCGATCCGCAGTGGGCACTCGTAATGGAGTATCTGCCCATTCCTTTCACCCTGATTCGTACAAGGAGGCCTGTGCTCAGGAGTGGGACATTATAGGCTGATGTGATGAACTTTAGAATGGACTTCACCTGTTTATACCTAGTTTTTCTACCAGTTATTTCAGTTTGCAGGTTGAAAAAGAGTCAATGCACGCCGTTATTCATGCTAGCTTACCGCGAGCGCGGCGCCGGCGCAGTTATACACACGCACTCGCCGCACGCTGTCAGATGTACCTTATTATATGACAAGGAGTTTGTTATCACCCACCAGGAGATGATCAAGGTAAGGGTGAGAATGTAGTCTAAAAGTAAGTTCGACTTTTTGGTGGGAACTTGCAGAGTGACGTTGCGTTTTCGTTTTTATTTTCATAAATTCGTGTATTTTGAGTTTTATTGCATATTATTAGTGGTATTTTATACAATAAAGGTCAATCCATGTGCACCAGTGAAGTGCAATGAAATGAATTATGGTTATCGTGACTCAAAATTCAAAATTCAGTCCGTGGAGTTTTGGTACAATGACCACCATTGTAGTAAAACATGACTTTTACGGACGGTGACTGACTGAGGCCTGTAATATGTGAAAGTGATTTGAAACTATAATATAACTCGACACTGGCAGAAAAAATCCCTGATTTGGGCTTGGTTGCTAAACTTAAAAATAAGAAAATACACTTTACAATACACTTTTGAGAGAGGTAGAGCATAGCGAATATTAATTCGCTCATAGAGCAGCTCGACTGGGGAAGTACCTCCACCTTACAGAATACCGCAGCCAAATAACTTTATGTTCTGTAAAGTTGTGTTCCTGCGCGTGAGTAAGGTCGCCAGGGCTCATAGGGGAGGGGGGAAAGGTTGGTAACGCGTGAGCGATGCTTCGTGTGTTGCAAGCGTCCATATGGCTACGGTAACCGCTTACCATCAGGCGGGCCGTATGCTTGTTTACCGACTTAGTTGTATAAAAAAAAAAAAAAAAAAAAAAAAAAAGAAGAAGTAAGTTCACTAATTGAAGAGGACAATTCGAATTCACTCACTGATATATGTACCTTATTATGTAGTAAATAATGTTTTTATTGTATCGCTATGCTAAAAAGTGCGCACCGCGTCACGGTGTGAGCTGACCCTAACCAAGGGGCCATACATTATGTAAACAGAATTATTATATGATTTTTTAACCCCCACCTCCCCCTTGTCAGCAGAAGTAAGCAAATCTCTAAACTCCCCCTACTATGCTTACATAAACATTGGTACCTATATATGTTTTTTAAATCTGTTCAGATTTATTTATTTGTTATTCATGAGCAGCAGCTCAAGTCAGCATCAAGTCTAGAAATAAGAATCTACAAAAGTAAATAAATAAATATTGTTGACGTAATCACCTGACTTTCCCGCCCCCCATATCAAAAAATAAGAAAAGCAAAGATCCCAAATAATGTCGGATTCTGAAAATCTTTCAACATTAGAAAGCTACACTATTCCCGAGTTACATAGGATAAACTGCTGAAAACAGCAAGTATTGTATAAAATGGCGTATATTCCCGAGACTAGACGACGATTTAAATATACATTCTCATTTGCTTACCTTCTTTCTCCAGGGTATAAAAGACGCTCATTTGGACCGCTTCCTTCGATACGACGAGAAGCTAATAGTACCCATCATAGAGAACACTCCGTTCGAGAGAGATCTCGCTTGGAGCCTCGGGGAAGCCCTGCACAAGTACCCGGGTACTAGTGCTGTGTTGGTCAGGAGACATGGTGTTTACGTGTGGGGCGATTCGTGGCAGCAGGCTAAGACTATGTGAGTAGTTCTTTACATATCGAACAATATTGATCCAACCTGGGTAACTAAAAAGTTCGGGAGTGGGGGCTCGAGTTTGTGAAATGTGTTCGATCGCGTGACGTCACAACACATTATAGCTTCGTAATTTTTTGTATGATTGACTAAAGAAAAACTACGTATCTAATATTTTTTGATAATGTAAATGACTAAATATAATTTTTCAGGCCGCTAGCCTATAACAATGTGTTCTGATTGATAAAGTCAAGGACACAACTTAACATTTTGATCCAGTAGCATGATTAGGCACTCTCATGCCCTCAGATATTTTACATTTCACTTCTTTTGTTAGCGCGGGCGGCTCTCCAGCATTCGCTGCAGGGAGGGACAAAAAATAGTCCTGCTCACACATACACGTTTTGACATATACGTATCTCGCTTTCGTAATTATTATTAAAGTAGATACAGTAGTACTCAATTAATATGGCTTACCAATGTAGGTACAAATTTGAAAATGTATCTTCTGCGCACCTGCGCAGAAGATACATTTTCAAAACGCGGGAAACGCTATTGGCCGACAGCTGCCGTCATGTTAGCGCGCGCCGTGCGGAGGGGCCTGACTTGCGAGTGAGACGGAACTAACAGCTGAAGTGTATTATGAACCTTATAGTAGTGATCTAAAGTTGATTGTAAGTTTTAAGCATTCTTTCGTTAATCAACGGGGCCATACTTTCTTTTCTGTGCGAACGAAGATTCACGACGCGCCATATCAGTTGGGTAATACTGTACTATGGTGCTAAGTCTGAAATCAGCTTTGCCATATATTTTGGCCAAGTAGATATCATACTTTTGTATAGATAAGAACATATTAATTTCACCGATTTAAGTACTGCAGGTCAATTACAAATAACCCGTATAGCACATAGTAATAAAGGTTGTTTTTATTTGATTATAGGACCGAGTGCTACGACTATCTATTTGAAATGGCTGTCGAGATGAAGAAACTAGGCCTGGATCCCGCGTTTAATCCTGAAACTGGTGTACGAGATCTTAAAATATGAAAAAAACATGTTTGATAAATTTATTGTATTAATACATTAATAAATATATTTTTTGTTAACAGAAAACAACGTTTTATTTCGTGAATTAACATAAGTCTTGTTTCAGTAATTCGGCGATAATGCTATTCGATATAGCTTTTATATCTCCGTCTTTTTCTATATCGGTCGTCTCTTTCTCTCTTCCCATTTTAGTTCTTCGCATGCCATGTACACTTGATACACACGTTTTTAAAATTAACTCCTTCATTTCCTGTAATTCGGCGTTTGAAAGAATATTCGCTTTGGATATATCGTTATCAAATATATACTTCTCCTTTTTCGCCATTTCATACAGAGATAGTAAATCGAGCGAAGTTTTATTCTTCTTATTATTTATAATTTTATTTCTCTTGAGTATTTTCTTAAGGTCATCCAAATAAGGCTTGTTTTGTTTTATTTTTCCGTCGATAATTTCCAACTCTTTATCGGTTAGTTTCTGAAAGTCTTCGTCTTGTACATTGTACCTGAGCTTTATGTCTGAGGGAAGTTTTGTTACAGCTGTTTCTGAAATTTCAATTTGATACCTAAATTAAGAGGACTGGTGTTATTATTTACTGTTATTATTTTGCATCTTGGAGATTCCAGTCCCATTATTATTATGAGACTCATAACTCATAAAGCTTTACACTAAGGACTGGTCAAGTCAAACCAATTCCTGAAAACAATGCAGACCAAAACGACACGAAATGCCACAAACGGAACACGGCCCGCGATAAAATGAAGCCAAAAAACTGGTCCTACCACGTATACATATACACCATTTCCACATGCATAACAACTTTGCTGAGCCCCAACATTTTTCATTGCAACCATTCTCATTTCTGCAAAGACAATCAACTTGCTAATGACAGCGATCCATCTGAGCTTTTATGTCTGTGGCTCAACCTCGGACATTACTTTTTCCATTTATCTGTAGCGACATCTATCAGTAACACTGAGATAGTTCACACACGGAAAGATAGATGGCGTGGCGCCACATTATCCTGCATCACGCCTACAAAGCCACTACATCCTGCATCGCGCTTACGAAGTTTTCTCGAGAATCTGCATATATACAAGTGTCCGAGATGTACAGTTGGACCGGGGTTCCCAGGCACGATGACCCAGCCTGGCGGAAGATCTTTTAAATGGAGGTACCATCCACCTAGTCCGCTAAACTTTACTTCGAAAGGAGTTTAACTACTATACCTACGTTATTATTATTAATAAACTAAAATTGTGCCTCTAATACTGACCAGCGCACACAGGTTTTATAGTGAAGAATGCTCTCATCACTTGCACTGGCTTCACCATATTACGAATAGACAAGTCGTACACATCATATTCAACGCAAACAACTTTCTCTTCGAGCTTCCGCACTTCTATGTGATTCTTCTTATATTTGGAATACTTCTCCGCTATCACTTTCACTCGAGGTGCATTGGGAATGTGAATATTTTGTAAATCTCTTTCAGGTGATTCGGCTTCTGAAATTGTTATTAATTAGGAATTGAGAAGGCCTATAATGTCCCACTGCTGAGCACAGGCCTCCTTTCACATATGAGGGTGAAAGGGAATGGGCAGATACTCCACCAGGCGAGCCAACTTCGGATCGGTGGAGGTAGGCTAGTGGTCAACCTACTGATCGAGTTTTCAAGTCGCCTAGTAGGTCTCCAATTAGCTTAACGACTATCACAATTAAGTGATAACCGGGACCGACGGCTTTACGTGCCTTCCGAAGCACGGAGACGCTCGATTTGAAAATACCACTAGGCGGTCACCCATCCAGCTGCCGACCACGAGCGCTTCTATAAAATTAAATAGGATACATACCTAGTTCTCTTTTATCCTGTTTTAAATACTTATCGATATCATCAACTTTGTCTATGTTTTGCCACTGAGATTTATTCGAAGTCTCTGCAAATGTACTACTCTTCGTAAGGGTACACTCATATTGCGAACTACTTTCAACTTTGATCTCTGGACATAGCATTTTCTTCAATTGCTTTAAATCGTTGATTGGATCTGGTACTATTTCTGACTCTAAGCCATATCGTTTGTTGCCTAGACTCTCATACTGTGAAAGAATTTATATGAATCATTAATTGACTGCCCATGTACATTTGTGCCGAAAAAAAAACAATTCGTCAAAGAGAGAAACCAGAGTTCATATCTATAAACTATGTTGTCAAACTATCGATAGTTGACCTCGAAAACTAGTTACAATATCGATATTGCTATCGATACTATCAATATCGCAGGCTGACCAATACTATTGATCAAGGCAATACTACCGATATAATCAATACTATTGATCAAGGCAATACTACCGATATAATCAATACTACTGAATCTCAATAGTATCGATAGCGCTATCGATATGGTTTTTCCAAGGTCACGATAGTATCGATAGACTGTCGATAGTTTCACTATTGCAATGCAACACTACTACAAACCAGTCTGCGCAAGTAATAGTGAGCTTATGGACGGCAAGACGGTAGCTCGTGCATGCTGAAGATTGGCAGGCACAGTTTTGGCCAGCTTCTGTCCGGCAAAATTGTTATCGACGACCCACGTATCAAAATGTGTAATGTGAATGTGAGCTCTCTAAATATGAGATATGCCCAGTCTAGTTTTCACATGCTTATTTGCACATATAGCCACTGTATTAATTAAATGGTTCTTACCGGAATCTCGGCCGGAACATCATTAATGGTTATATGCCCAAAATCTTGCCGGTCAGGAGTAACAGAGCAGCATCTGTTCCTCACTTTAAGGTTGATTTTAGTTAAATCTTGCTCATTCTTCGCAACCATTAACTCCTCAATTTCGGTGCCATTTTTTTTAAATACCTTCACGCGTTCGCTAATATTTTTTCTCGGTGCTTTACCGAATCTACGTTGGTTTCTGTTCATTTTCAAACATAATATTCACTTACAATTTGCTTACATACTCGAATCAATTGGCATGTGACATTTAAAATATTTTTAATAAAAACTGAAAAAAGGTAATTTTTATTTGACCTCTTTGTGTGTCAATGACATGGACGTATAAATAAATCAGGACGGAGCACCGCCTATATGAAAGTGAAGCTATATTTCCTACATATGTGTGAGTAAAATCAGTACTGGCCCAAGCAGGCACAAGTGAGAGGCACTGAGCCTTATTGTCACTGTCGACGTCTCAATGCGAAATGACAATCAATCGGCTTACTATCGTATACATGTGTGTTTGTGGCTTGTATTTACGAGACGGCCCGGCTTACTTGGGTTGATTTACTCACTTCGTATAAGCGACACTACGTCCTGATTTTATACGTCCATGGTTAATGGAGGAGCTTTCGAGTTACTCCAGTGTATAGTGATTTTAATTATATTACCCGTCCAAGAAAACTATTAAATTTTCTTGTAGTGCAGTAATCTACATAAATCCTCTATCCTTATTTTTATTTAACTAGTAGGTAGGTAAAATTTTAAATTAAATTCAATAGTAAATATTTTAAATATATTTATTGCTTTACTAATACTGAGCGTTAATTATATTGTACAAAAGGTGCAGTCTCCTCTGTAGTATTTCGTTTACTCCTATCTCGTTTAGGCCACGGCACTTTGTTGTGAACGTATTTTATATGCAGCTTGACATCGCACTTGTTTATAAAAGATTTGTCGCAAATTGCACATTTGTGGGGTCTTATGCCGAGATGGACCTGAAATTAGACAATAATGTTAGTCCCGAACCGGTGGTAATTTCAGTAAATGTGACTTTCATAAGTGTTATGTAGCCTAAATTGAATAAATGGCTTGAGGTTTTCAAATGCTGCAGCGAATCACACCGTTAGATGCTTGGTGACAGATTTCAACCTGAGGGTGGTAGCCAGCCAGGTGAGTACTACAAAGTACCCTACCACCGTGCTACGGTTTCCTCACGATGTTTTCCTTCACCGAAAGCTCAATCTCATTGTAGGATTTGAACCCACGAATAACGTCCCGACAGTAATCATTGATTTAAAATAAGGGTTATAATAATAAATTATTTGGAAAAAAAAAGCCAAACATAGTCAGATTGTCCAAAAAATATATAAAAAATTTAACCTTGCTGAGTTTCTTGCCGGATTCTTCTCAGTTGAAGGCCGAGTTCCGAACCGGTGGTAACTTCAGTAAATTTGACCTTCATAAGTGCCCTTCTGGGGCCTAAATTGAATAAATGGCTTTGACTTTGACTTTGATAAAATTTATTTTAGTGGTTAATATATCTGAGGAACTAGAGCACATAGCAAAAATCATAATATTTATGGCCGACAGTTGGAACTGATTGCCGCACTCCAAACACGAGAACGTGTACGGCACAGATATAGATATACCTAGATAACGCACGAGCGCCTACTTTGCGAGCTCGATTAAGTACCTGACTTAAGCATAAAATGCTTAACGTGGCCACTATCGCGCTTACATTGCATCGGTGTACTTGAATTGGTTCGGTTTTCCCGTCACTAAATAGTGGACGTCAAAAAATTGCACGCTAGGTTTTTATACATATCGTGAAACTTGCGTTATCTAGGTACATAAATCTAAATAGATACCGCAAGTCCCTCCATCCGTATGAAAACCAAGCGTGTAACTTTTTATGTACCTACCATAATGTCACAAGATTGATTTAGTCAGGCTGGCATTAGATTTTTAACGTGAAAATGAAGCTATGCTATCCTATTTGTCAGCTACACCTACATACTGGTGGACATATGCGAATTCCCTGTCAGTTTCAAAAGAAGAACATTCGGCCCCATTTTTGCACAGATTTTGACACGCGAAGTACATACACTCGCGGCATCTATTTAGATTTATATCTGTGGTATATCTATATGTGTGGTGTCAGTACAGATATAGTTACCTTCATGTGTTTATTGAGTGCACTCTTGAATGTAAAGTGTCTGGCGCACAAGGTGCACTTGTGCGTGCGTCGAGCGGCGTTGGGTCGCGCGTGTACTGCCGCGTGCGAGGCGAGTGCGCCGCTCAGCTGGAAGCGCTTGCCGCACTCCGAGCATGAGAAAGGACGCTCGCCGGTGTGCTTGCGTTGGTGGTAACGCAGGAAACATTGTTGCTGACGTGGGATATTATAAACATTTTACTAATAGGCTAGATTCTTGAAAAATCCTATTAAGTCTAGTCCGTCAGTAGTTTCAATAAATATTTTTTTGCTTTATCAAATAATTAAAAATTGACGAGATAAAAGGCGTCAAAGTTTGTGACGTCACTTGTTTGTGACATATCTTCGTAATTTTATGTTTGATTGACAAAAGATAAATCGACGGTCATGTTCCATACATCATGTATGGAACATGTCTGTTTGTACGTAGGGACCGTCGAAATACGCGTCTAATATTTTTTGATAATGTAAATGATGGACTAAATAGCATTGAATTATTACACATAGAAACAAAGAACACGCGCGAAACATAATCCATTCAATTGGAGCCATAATGGCTCCAAATGACCGCCGCGCTGTCAGTGTACTGACTGGCGTTTTAGTGAGTGGAGCTCTCAGAAAAATAATAAATATGACGGTTTGTGCAGTAAAATTGTGTCATAATTCGTCAGGGAAGAAAGATTAGAATTCTGTTGTAATATTCCACAGATAAGCCACTAATTTTATTGCGTAATTCATCTAAAATAACAAAATTCAAAAATAAAAATACTTCACTCCGATTTCGAGCAAAGTGTTGCCAGCTGTTTGTGTGCGAAATTTGTGTTGTTTTACTTAATTGATACCGATTTTGTTAGAGTAGGAAGTAGAGTAAGTAATTGAGTCCGATAAGTTGTTTCTTTTACTTATAGCTATTATAACTGACTAGCTGTCGCCCGCGGTTTCACCCGCGTTCTTGGGATAAGTAGCCTATAATACTCGGGATAATGTAGCTTCATATTAGTGAAATAATTTCGAATCAGACTGGTAGTTTTACACAGTAGTAGTTTTACAGGTAGTTTTTTTTTACAGATATTGACCCGTTTAAACAAATAAACAAATAACTCTTCCGGTTTATTGTATTAGTATAGATTCAGTTAGATATTATAAGAATGTATAGCTACTCGTCTTTTATACGATAATGATAATTAAATACTTACATACTTCTTAATCTTCTTTTTCTATACAACCTATCATATATGAAACCTATCATTACCAATAATACCTACTACAAATTGTACGATCGTTCATAGCTTTGCACATTGTCTTGGTTTACTATGTTAAAATACCCGACATAAGTACTATGAAACATAACCATTAAACTAGTAATAAATAAATAACAGACCTGTCTATGATAAATTATCTAAGACGCAGAACATTTTAAACTATTTAATTAATTTTATGAATACTTACTTCCAATTTCATTCACTAGTATAGGAAGGTTAATTTTACCGAAAAAATTCGTTTAGCTTGCAACATTACTCGTGCGCTTGTGTGCGTGTCAGCGAGTGTAATTATATGTTACTCACGCACACATTGGTTGTCAAGTGGCCTACGAGTCGCGAGGATTTTTGTTCGATACTTCGCTTCTAAGCGTAATAATTCAATGCTAAATAGATTTTTTCAGGAGACTAACATATTATACAGGTTGTTGTTTTGGTCAGCGACGAGCGACTCAGGGTCGATAATACAAATGATACTGGTGCTAAAAAAAATATAAAAAAAATACTTTATTTTTTTTTAATAATAAAAATAAAAATAATAAAATTTTAAAAATCATGTAATAAGCTAAAGTGTAGACATAATACTCAACGGGAGTACAAGGGAGTAAAGGGGTGGGGCGATGGCGGCTTGAGCATAGCTCTAGTCTGTGCACGTGCCTAGTAACCATACTTTGCAGTAATTTTATTTCAAATTGAATAAGGTATTTCTCAACATATTTACAGTATTTAATGGAATTAAGTCCATTTTTGGGGAATATATATTTTTTACTACCGCTCCTGGGTCGCTTGTCGCCGACCAAAACAACACCCTGTATAATTGCAAAATTTGCGAAAAATCGTCCCAATATTTTAAAAGATTTCAGCTTGCTGGGTTTCTTGCCGGCTCTTCTCAGTTGAAGGCGGTGGTACATCAGTAGCTTTGACCTTCAAAAAATACACCCCAGAGGCCTGAACTGAATAAATGGATTGACTATGTGAGTAGAACACGCATTAATAGATGTTTTTTTTTATTTTGTAGGTACCAAAATTGTTGACAGCTATACTTGAGAGCCAGTTTCTTCTAGTCTTTGTGTGATTACCACCTTCGGCCACTCACCAAGCATGGTGAGATTGTAGTCAAACACAGGCAACACACAAACAAACACAGTAAAAAAAATACAGATTATTTGATAGTTTTATTTATTGATTTGTGTCTTATTTAAATAAATTCTAAGATTTTTGTTCCGAACCTGGCATATTCATCAGGCGCCATTTTGTTTTTTTTTTAATGGCGGCGTACTTTTAAACCTATAAGAGTGTGTAACTTTCAGAACACACCTAATGTATCAAAATTGCGATTTTTAAACCCTTTTAACAAATCACAGAATGACCCAACTTTCGTGTCATTGTTCAAAATAACCAGATCTAACAATGGTCCTGATTCTTTTGTTTGTTTACAACTAAACTAAATTTTGTCTCACTATATCTCTTTCTAACAAAGAACATAAGAAAAGGATGTAAGAAATTTTGCAATGCTTGTGTTCAACATAAAAGTCGCCATCTATCGCTGCTACATCTAAATACCCGCAAATTAAAACGGCAAAGACTAATTTGACAGTTTTAAACATGTACTATCCTTTTTCAATAATGTTTGTAAGAAAGAGATGTGATGTTACTAAAATTAGTTTAGTGCGATTTACAACAGAATCGGCCCCTATATCTAGCAACATTTTGAAAAGTAATCCTGTAACGACGTACTGTAACAAATTAACTCACCTTAAACATTTGTCCGCACACTTCACACACAAACTTCTGTACTTTCTGATCTTCTGCGTCTATCTTCATCGCCATCTCTGACGAAGGGTGCTCTGACGTCATGTGCGACTTGTATTCACTGCTTGTTGTTAGTGATTTATTACACTGGAAATAACAACAATGTTCATTAACACGCTTTTATTAGCTTCACCTGTATGTATGAATGTATATAGGGTGACCGGTAATTAGTAAACGATACTTAGACACATGATTGTACTCATGATAACAAACAACTTTCTCAAAGAAACATTTCTTTTTTTAATTTACTTAGCACATGAGCCCAAAATATTTAGTACCTAACAAGAATAAGAATACACCAACAGCTTTTATTTGATTTAGTTATTTATCCTTATTTGTTTCTTTGGTAAAGTTGTTTGCTATCATGCGTACAATCATATGTATAAGTATCGTTTACTCATTAAATAGAATCTTCAAACGTAATTTTTATAAACTTCAAAATGTCAGATTAAACTGAAACTTTGCACACTTATCAAGTACCGTTGACAATACAATAATATGGTACCATCGAGTTGATCTGATGATGGATCCAGAACACTGGAACTCCATAACGGAACAACGTATTCTAGCTGTTTAAGGTTGTTGGAATTGTCATGAGATTAACTTTGACCATATATACAGGATTTTTTTGGTCAACGACGAGCGACCCAGGGGGAGTTTCTTGCCGGAGTCTTCTCAGTTTAAGTGTATTCCGAACCGGTGGTAAATTCAACTATATGTACCAATGTAACGTTCATAAGTGCCTTACTAGGGCCTAAACTGAATAAATGACTTTTTGATTTTGTAGTACAACATATACATTTTCGAAAAAAGCTCTTAATTTCATTAAATACTGTAAATACATTGAGAAATACCTCATTCAATTGGAACTTAAATTACCGCAACGTATGGTCATTAGGCACTTGCACAGACTAGAGCTAGGCGCAAGCCGCCATCGCCCCACCCCTTTACTCCCTCGTACTCCCGTTGAGTATTACGACTACACTTACTTATTACATGATTTTCCAATTAATATTATTTTTATTATTATTAAATAATAAAGTATTTTTAGCACCAGTATCATTTGTATTATCAACAGTCGCTCGTCGAGGACCAAAACAACGATCTGTATATAGTTTTCAAAGTCTGATGGAGTAAGAGGGTAGCTGTATATTATACTCACAATAGAACATGCTATGGGCAATTTGACTTTCCTGTTGAAATGCTTCCGAGCGTGGAAGCCTCTCATGTGAATTTTCAATTCGGTCGGGCTCGTGAATGTATCTCCACAGTATTTGCAACCGTTGCTAAAATATTTCAGTCATTTTTGAAAATTTGTAGATACCTATAATGCTTAGAAATCTAATAGGGAGTATACCAGAGCCATCAAGTGAAGATAAAAAATGTAAACAAACATTTCTTACAAGCTTTTATTTAACTTGCAATGTATGTCTGTATGTTTGTTCGAGTTGAATCTTGCAGGTCGAATTTCACCCACTTCCAGTGTTCGAATTGACTTGATATTTGGTATACATTAGTGTATTGGTTGACAATGCAAGTAAAGACAACAAAAAGTACAGTCACTCAAAAAAGTTTGTATAAAAAATGAAATTTTTAACAAAGAACTTATTTTTCTGTGTCTTTGTTTGACCACAATCTCACCATGGTAAGTGATGATGTAGCCGAAGGTGGTAAGCACATAAAGCCTAGAAGGAACTGGCTCTCAAGTGCAGCTGTCGGAACACACCGATATGTGTTTGACGACAGATTTTCAATTTGATGGTAGCCAGCCAGATGGATACTACATAGTAAGTACTCTACCACCGTGCTATGAGAGCCAGTTCCTTCTAGGCTTTGTGTGTGCACCACCTTCGGCCACATCATCACTTACCATGGTGAGATTGTGGTCAAACAAAAAAAACGTATGTTTTACAACTTATCGAATTTTTTGAAGGCTAGGAATTAAAAAATATTTAAATATGGTAATATTTTAAATTATATCAAACATGACGTACCTCACTATGTGTTTGGAAGATAAAACGAAGTGTCGTTTCCAAGCTACTTCTGTTGCAAAGTGGATCCCACACTCATCACACATTGGACCTTGTTTATCATTTGTGTCCTGTAATATACAATAATTGTCTGAAACGGTATTTTTTATTCAAAGGGCTTGCCATTTATTGAAATCTCAACGTTAATTCAAAGGTGGTAAGAACCTCATTGGTATCCAGTTTCACAAATGATTCACAGATGAACATTTCGATCAATATCATACTATAAATTCAGGATCGGTTGGATTCCCGGATCAACCAGAATTTTATAAAAATCTTGCACAGCAGTTTTACTTATTTTTGGGAACATACTTTCTCTCCGAGTGGCATAAACCTGGCACGCTGTTTAGAAAATGTGAAACCAATAAGAATGAGACTTACTTGTCTATGAACCTTCATATTATGGAAATAAAGTCCACGTGTGGTGGCAAACGTGCTGCCGCACAATTCGCAAACACACTCTGTCATGTGCTTCAATCTTCTGTGCATTGCGAGGCTGTTTGGCATACTGGAAACAACATGGATTACTTAATTATTAAAAATTGTATAAATATTACTTACAAGGAGACGGCAAGGGTGTGGGGTCCTCAAATCAAACTTAGGTTCCTTGTTAGTTAGATAGCTTTATATATAAAATGTATATGCCTTTTATATATTTTTGCACAACAAAAGATGATTTATTATTTAGAAGGATTTTGCTGTTAGATGGTGATATTTAAATCGTGAAAATTAAATATTATTAGTTAACAAATGTTAAATAAATAATAATAACCAATTCTTATGGGAAATAAAGTTATCTCAAACCTCAAATAAATAATATACCAGAAATATTAGTATTTACCTAAAAATTTCACTACAATCCTTGCAAGGATATTTCTTTCCTTTATGTAGACTAACATGGGTCTTTGCTTGGTGTCTGGAAAAAAAACATAAGTTTAACAACAGGGTATACCAGTTTGTAATTTTGCACACAACCTTAACATAGGCGTCCATTGAAAAGGTTTTTAAGATACAACCCTTTAGGCGCTGCGCAAACGTGTGTCCTGTGTCGGACACAAGCCTTCAAAACGTAGTTGCTGTGTCCTGTAGCGGCGACCGGACACAGTTTACGTGTGCGCAGGGAGTGGCTGGTTCTATAGAAATCAAATATTCATTGGTAGCTTGTATCCGACACAAGGCACACGTTTGCGCAGCGCTTTAGTGAGCTTTATTGATAAAATTTACAGATAATAAACTTACGTGCAAAAGCAAACATATGGACATATTTTGCAGTAAAATTTCCTCTTGTGGCAAGCGAGACGGTGTTTACAAAGAAATACTTGTTGCGGAAACCGTAAATGACATAGATCACACTCATGCTCACCATATTCCTGAAAATTGTATGATACAGTAATTTTATGGCATAATGTTTAACTGAGATAGAAGTTGCTAGAGATGTAGGATGTAGCAATCATTTGGGCTACACTGCACCATATCTGCAGGTATTGTGTTTTACTGCAAATGGACACTATTTTCAGGTTAAATATTTAGTTAGGTCGGTCGGGTTATGTTGCAAGCGTCCATAGGCTACGGTAACTGCTTACCATCAGGTGGGCCGTATCGTATGCTTGTTTGCCACTATACACTAAAAAAAATACATCAATTTTAAGTGCTTGTATATTTTAATTATGCTTGTAAAAATACCAACATTCGAAAGTTTGTGAGCATGGATGGATGTTTGTTACTCTTTCATGCAAAAACTAATGAACGGATTTGGATAAAATTTGGTACACAGATAGAATATGTTCTGGATTAACACATAGGATACTTTTTATCCCGGGAAAATATACGATCCCTCGGGAATGCGGGTGAAACCGCGCGGGCCAACAAGTATAATATTTTTTATTTTATTTTGTCTACATAGAAAGTAATATTCGTAAATAATTCAACCAGTTCCCAGACCACCTAAATCATATACCTTTGATAGACCTTTCAATCTAAAACATTTTTTTGACATTAAATAAAGGTACTTTAATGCCCTTTTTAACTTTTATTTTCTCTCTACTCAAACAAAATAATTCAAAACTAGAACCAAAAATACTGAATTGCACACTAAATATGCACACTATATAAATCAAACTGAGTAGGTACCTATCAGTTTTATGATTTATGCAAAACTGTTTGAACTGAATGATCATCTAGCGTTCGCTGGCACTTCTTAAGTTCTTAAGTTTGCGTAATTTTTAAACAGAGGTTCAATTAAAAATATCCCTTAAATAAATTAAGTATATTATTACCACACTGTGTTTCTTCATATGATTAGCAAAAGCTGCCTTAGCTTCATACCCTCTAAAGCACAGCTCACACTTAAATTCAGAATTCTTATAATTGCTTGTTTCTTTTCTCAATAGGACTTCATTTTTTGCCTCTTCTGGCGTCAGGAACACAACTGTAGCATAATCTTCAAAGAAACTTGCATTGAAATTCTTATTGTAATTCCTTTTACTTGTTTTATTTGCTTTCTCTGCTTTCTTAGTAACTTTATTGGACAAGGGTTCATCATCACTTAAAGATTTGTCTTCATCATCTTTTTTCTTTACAGTTTTTGTATCACTTTTCGTTTTTCGCCTTTTAGTCTTAGGTTCTTTAGGTGATTTTTTTCTTTTCTTACTTGGAATGCCAATATCATCTAAAATATTCTCCTCTGAGGAAAAACAATCATCTAATTCATTTGATTCATCATTAAGTAGATTAATATCACTACCATTTATTATCTGTTTTTCATCTTTAATATATTCTGCATTGTAATTGTATTCTTCTTCTGTTTTAACATAAGTTATATCAATATTGTCTTCATTATTTGAAGTTTTTGGACTTTCATTATCATAACTATCTGCCAGTGAAGTGAAAGTGAAATTGTATGTAAGTTTGTTATATTTACGGTCTATTTTTTTTATTATTTGGTTTGTTAACTGTAAAATAAAATAAGTGCTAATGAGTAGAGGTTACAATTTTTTCTAACTTTTAATTATAAAAAAGCTGAAGAGTTTGTTTATTGAATGTGCTGGTCTCAGGAACTAGCAGTTGGATATGAAAAATGGTTTTAATGTTAGATTTTGTTTATTGGGGAAGGTTAAATGCAGGAATGAGGGCATAACCACAGGGCGGCAAGTAATAAATTAATGTAAGAGGTATTTTGTGATATTAAAACTGGTAAAGTTTAGTTCCAGCTATATGAAAATCTGAATTGATTTTTGATAGGTATAATAAAAAGTTATAAATTTTGAACTATATTTGGAGGTGGTAGTTACTCCCACCCTATACCTACAACCATGAAGGCTCTTAGATAGGTAATCAAGGAGTGACAAAAATGAATCAATTGTTTAGATCCTGGCAAATTTCTTGGTACAATTTGTGCGAAGTGGGGAATGGTTTGCACAGGTATTCTGGTGACCAACATAAATGTATTGATAGCTTATTTTAATTTAGTGTCAGCACACCACCAAAATGACCTAAAAGGCTTTGCTATTTTTTTTACTGTTTATGGGCCTGTGTTTGACCGTAATCTCACCATGGTGAGGGTGGTAGCCAGCCAGGCAGGTACTACAAAGTACCCTACCACTGTGCTATGGTTTCCTCACGATGTTTTCCTCCACCGAAAGCTCATGCTCATTGTAGGATTTGAACCCGGGACCTTCATCTCGGTATGCGACGTCACTACCACTGAGCTATCATCGCCTTTAAGTTTAGTTTTGTAGTATACATTTTGTGCCAAGAAGTTTTCTGTTTACAATACTTACTGCCTTTAATCCCTTGACTTGCGGTTAAAAAATAACAATTGATTTCTATTGTTTTCCTCGCCCGCACGGATCGTCAAACAGTCAAAGGATTAAACTAATAATAATGAGTTTCTTGCCGGAGTCTTCTCAGTTTAAGTGTATTCCGAACCGGTGGTAAATTCAACTGTATGTACCAATGTAACGTTCATAAGTGCCTTACTAGGGCCTAAACTGAATAAATGACTTTTTGATTTGATTTTTGAATAAATTAATACATACCTCAACATTATCTATCTTTAAGCTTGACAAAATATCATGAGCCCTCTGGCATTTTGATTTGAACTCTTGAAACTTTTGCAGCAGTCTTGCACATAAGTAGCAAATGTATTCTTTATCAGTCAAATTCTGAAACAGAATTTCTATAATATACCTAGTGCCAATAATGTAATAAACACTGTACAGTAAGTTTGATGTTTATTCACTTCACATTTTTTACGACGAACAATGAATATAGGTATCCCGGTAACGCGAATGAAAACTTGAGAATTATAAATGTTAGGATGTTTGTTAACAGGTTTACAACATCAACGGATCATCAATTAAATCTACTGGAATAAGACATAAAGAACATAGAGAAGGCATTCATTCATGCAATATTAACAAACATTAAACAAACTTACAGGTATTTGCAA
This sequence comes from Polyploca ridens, assembly GCA_951394255.1. Taxonomy (NCBI): domain Eukaryota; kingdom Metazoa; phylum Arthropoda; class Insecta; order Lepidoptera; family Drepanidae; genus Polyploca; species Polyploca ridens. The sequence goes on along the minus strand of OX596254.1, from coordinate 2,988,821 downwards.
TAATTGGAAGTAGACTTCTTCATTCGGGATCTGTGTTGAATTTGAATTTAGACCATACATCTTAACGTCGCTAACTAAACACGCTTTGCAAAACTGAAGCTTCATTTTTAACAGACATTAAAAATGTGGAAATCTTTATTATTTATTTATTGTATAGGTACTCGAAAACAAGAAATCTCTGGAGTCCGTTTTGTTTACTTCTTCTTAATTTTTAGTTTGGCAACCAAATGAAAATTAGGACTTATTTCTGCCAGTGTTGAGTTATATTACTCATAGCTTAGAGCAGGATTTCTAAACATTAAATTAAAACTACAAACAAAACATGCTAGGTTTTTATTTTCCTCCAAAAAGAAGTATTTCAGTTAATTTCGCTACTTTATCTTCGTCCCGTTTTTGTTGTGCCCTCATATTTTTAAGTTTCTGTTGTTTTATGTCTAAACGCCTCCTAAGAACATCGATAGTTTTTTTCATTTCTTTCTTCGTTGGGGTATTTTCCAAATCGGTATACCTAGTTTGTAGCGGAGCTACAGGGTACTGGTGTTACATCTCTGTAGACATATGACGAAACTCTGCGCTTTGGCTTCAGTGCAACCGGCAAACAAATAACAATTTAAAGTGGAGTTTATATGGATAAACACAACAACAAATCGCACTATAAGGACAGTGAAAATACAATAATTCGAAAATAACATACTGGCTTGAATAAAGTGGGTATAGAACAGAGAGATGTCATAAATAGAGTCGCTATCCTAAGCAAAGGTAATGTCCATTTTTAACTGCAAGCAAATGATTTTTGAGCTCGAGTTACATTTCTTTAGTTTTATTATTTCGATGGCGCGGTGCGTCTCTCTTTTTTGGCAACGCCCACCGCGGTTCAGTTTGCGTGGAATGATTTTTGAGCTCGAGTTACATTTCTTTAGTTTTATTATTTCGATGGCGCGGTGCGTCTCTCTTTTTTGGCAACGCCCACCGCGGTTCAGTTTGCGTGCACAGATATTTAAAAAAGGCGGATGTATTCTCGCTAACAAAAAACTGTGTCGCTCAGAGTCGGCCACCTCGCTGTACGTACATGCCGGCACGCACACATTCACACATTAGTCGGCCATTACGCGGATAAACGTCACAGAGTCAATACGTCTGCGGTGCCGTAAAATATTAAAATACAGCATGTCTTGTGTAGTGAAATGGTGTAAAAACCGTACTGACCGCAGGAAAAAAATACCAGGAATCACGTTTCACAGGTAAATTAATAATTCAATCACTTAGTTTTGATTTTATACATCAAAACAAATATTCTTTCACCAGAACAAAATAATCTGTCACAAAGCCAGTGTTGCCAATATTCACATGTGTAAATTACCCGAAATATGGGAATGTTATATTTTATGGTTATTATTAATACGTATTTTATTATAAATTGATTTTAAACTTTCGCGACTTATACACATACTTTATATCAGTGGTTCTCAATCTTTTTTGGCGAACGGACCCGTTTTAGAAAGCGAATTATTTGATGGAGCCCTAAAATAATCAAAGAATAGTTTATGGGTATTCTTTATTTTACCGCGTAGGTTGTAAAATATAGGTACTTATTGTATTTAAAATTAATGAAATTATTGGACTATCGTAATCAAATTAACTATTTCGAATTATTTATTTAATTGAATTTATTTTTTGAACTTGTCTTCCTGTATACCGCGTGATTCGGGAATCACCCGGTATACATTGTAATTTATTTTGGCCATAATATCGCAGAGACCCCACAGACGTCTCCTGTTCGTCTACTGTTTGTAGTTGTGTGTACAAACTGTACACACAATTTGTACAACACAGACACACAGTTTGTACAGGTTGTACAAACGTATCATAATCAGGATTATACCTATCATAAAACTGTGCGGTAATAGAAAGTAAAAAGCATTATAGTGCGTAATAAGCTGCTTTAAGATACTAAAAACGTCACTTTACGAGCGAGTGTGTTGAAAAAACATTTAATGACTAAATTTTCATGGTTATTGAAGATGTCAAACATCGATATTTTTCTGCAAAGAACTCTTTAACGTTATGGACATAGGCACGCCATTATTTTTATATTCGTATGAGTGTCCTCAATCGATGTATAAAGGTTACATAGAAAGCCGCCTTTAAAAAAAAACGGCGCTTGATGAATATGCCAGACTGAACAAAAATCTTCGACCCCTTTTTTAGCGATCGGTTGATAGTTGAAGCATGAAAGCAGAAAAAAAATAATTAACAAACAAACTCACTTTCAGATGTGTATAATATTAGTTAGGATATTTTCATAGCGAGATTTGGCCACCATTAACATTTTAAAATGATACGGTATATTCTGCCTACATTTACACTTAATTTTCATTTAAACTTGTCTACCGTTACATATTTGTCTGAGTATAATAGTGGTATAACATAATAAAAGAGTGGGTAAATTTAGCCTAACATGGCAACCCTAAATATAATCACACATAAATAGTCGCCGCCATTACTGTTCCTCAGTTTTGTGATAGCGAGAATGCCGTCCGGGTTGTCTGTGTTTGCGTGGAATGATTTTTGAGCTCGAGTTACATTTCTTTAGTTTTATTATTTCGATGGCCTAAAGTAAAAACAAATCAGATGCAAATAGTCAGATTTATTGAGAACTGAGAACCATATGTGTAGGTACCTAATTTGATCGGAGGTAGGTACATATTATTGCGTCGACCCCAAATGATTCGGAACAGGGCAGGTGGATGACGATTTGTAGTCAATTTGAGTAGTATCACTTGATTCGCGGGCGGTAAACAATATTTGCCGATGGATAATATCCTTCTTCAGTATGCTTAGATGTGAGGGTCCTTATCGTCAACAGCACTTTGTCGCTACGCGGCAGGCAGGTCACCACAGCCATGCATCGGGAAGGGCTAAATGTCTCTACTGGAAGACCGTCTACTAGCAACTGTAAACCAACAAAAAATAAAATTACCTATGGAAGAAACGCGCAGTCGAATCGAATAATTGGCTGGCAATGTGCAAGTGTGATTCTCTGTGAGGCCCTGCTAATGACGCAATTTCAATACCTAAGTTTCCTATTTGCACTGTACCGCTACCATGAGTTTACTACGGTAACCAGAAGCGTACAGTACCCAACTGATATGGCGCGTCGTGAATATTTGTTCGCACAGAAAAGAAAGTATGGCCCCGAAGATTAACGAAAGAATGCTTAAAACTTACAATCAACCTTAGATCACTACTATAAGGTTCATAATACACTGCAGTTGTTAGTTGCGTCTCACTCGCAAGTTACGCCCCTCAGCACGGCGCGCGCTAACATGGCGGCAGCTGCCGACCAATAGCGTTTCCCGCGCTTTGAAAATGTTACTTCTGCGTAGGTAAGCCATATCAGTTGGGTACTACTGTAACTACCGCCGTATCAGCCCCCAGGCTAAAGGAGGCGAACATGGTGTAAGCAAAAATTCATAAAAATCTTTACCCTCCATTTGGGCTGTTCCGCAGTCAGGTAGAAAGGGCCCCCAACTGACGGTAACATTCGATACTCGCTAGCGACTCTCCTATGTACAAATGTACCTATTCTATGCTACTACTACACGACTAATGCCCGGTTTCAATAAACAAAAACGAATCGTTTTGCTTACCAATGGTAGGTTTTTTTATTGCCAAACTGGGCATATAGATCATTTCGTAAGCTAATTTTACCTGTGATAGCTACTTCCATATGGGAGGGTCTGCTATGCAAAGCTTTGAGGACTTTGCTTCATTATTAGTAAAGATTTAATTTTAATAAATCTTAACCGATACCGGTCCGTAAATTATTGAAACCGGCCTACGTCGAACATTTTGTTGCCTAGGTATTTATACAAATTGTTTCACCGTATCGATAACGAAACCCATGGTACTAGGGTACGTATTTTGAAGAAAGGCACATCGGAATAAATAATAGGATACCTACTTTTAATCCTGGGAAATTTTTTATTTTTTTATTTTACGTATTATAAAATAGCTGGCTAGCTACGTATTGGCAGTAGAGGGAGAGTTGTATAGGTCAAATTCCTCAGCCTTTTTTTTACTGTGTATAGGCCTGTTTTTGACCGCAATCTCACCATGGTCAGTGATGATGTGCAAAGCCTTGAAGGAACTGGCTCTCAAGTGCAGCTGTCGGAACACACTGATAGGTGCTTGACGACAGATTTTTAACTTGAGGGTGGTAGCCAGCCAGGTGAATACTACAAAGTACCACCGTGCTATGGTTTCCTCACGATGTTTTCCTTCACCGAAAGCTCAAGCTCATCGTAGGATTCGAACCCGGGACCTTCGTCTCGGTATCCGTCGTCACTACCATCGCCTTCATGGCTCTCATCACACCATTAGTGATCTCAGTAAAAAGGAAAGCTTTAAAGCCATATCTATGAACGATATCCACGAACCTCGTAGCCTTGAATATCATCAATAGCTTTTGGTATTTGCCATTTGACTAGAACTGTATGGTCGGACACTCTGTGTAGATTTCGAAAACACACTTTACACGAGTCGTAACTGCTTTGGGAACTCTAAAAACAAAAAAGATTTTAGGTAATTATGATTATAACAAAGCTGGAAGAGTTTTTTGTTTGTTTGTTTAAACGCGCTAATCTCTGAAACTATCCCCCTTATTACAAAACATGGTTTAAATTAAACCCAGGTTTTACTGTCATTCGGTCACTTTCTAACGTCATATTAACGTACTAAAAAGAGACGAGGCTATTTTAAAACCTGGTTTTACTTTAAACCATGTTTTGCAATAAGGGGGTATATGTTTATAATAAACTAGCTGTCCCCCACGATTTACTCCGTTTCGGGATTAAGCCTATAATACTCGGGGATAATGTAGCATCCTATTAGTGAGATTTTTTCCAATCCAGACATTAGCGCGAAACAAACATTCGAACAAAACAACTCATCAGCTTTAGATCATAATATTATTATAGTATAATACAACGTGTAACGGAAAGGGTATATCCCTTAGACTATATACTATATAGGTACCTATATAGTATAACCCCCTTATTCATAATCGCTTTTTAACTAAATTAGTGTAATAGTGTGCCCCGTCTCACTCTTTCGATCACCAAGTGTCAAGTGTCAGATAAAGACTTCGGAATTTTAGCTAATCAACGTTTGATAACTTCATTATGAATAAGGGGGTTAGCCTCTAAGATATATCCATAAAAGTATACGACTTTTATGGTATAGGTTCTAGGGGCACAGATCGCGAAAGATATAATTGTGTAATAATATAGCTGCAAACCTCACTTTAGTAAACTGAAAATTCTTACCCTTCCCTCTATATATATTTTAGAAATAGCCATGTTTGTGAGGAAAAACATTAACTTATTTAGTTTTGATAAAAATATACGACGTAAAAATAAATTAGTTCTTTCGGCACCCAGACTAGAAATGTTTAGAAACAGCCCCCAATACCGATGCGTTCAAATATATAATAAATTACCGGATACTTTAAGGGATATAACCAAAGATAATTTATTTAAAAATAAACTGAAGCAAATTCTATTCAATAAATGCTATTATAATATCAAAGATTTTATGGAAGATACATGGTAGCTTACGTTTATAGTATGTTATTATGTTAATTAATTATATGCGAGTTATTAAGTTAATAAATATTAATATTTAGTTTTTTTTGCCACACCCGAATAGGTATGATTTAGGTTTTAATAGTATCTGTATAATAGTAAAATTTAACTACCTACTTATATTATTTGTGCAATAATAAATAAGGAAATAAATATATGTTTAGTTATGTTAGTTAATATATAATTTAATGTAATGGATAATTATTAAGTATAATAAGTTTTGCAATACCCTAACAGGGTCCATGTACTACATAATATAATATGTTATTTTGTGTACCTACATTGTGCAATAAAGAAATAAAGAAATATTAGCAAATGACATTATTCATCGGTTTTCGGAGTTGTTTTGTTTGACCGGTGACACGTTGGTTATGATTTTAATTCAATAAACTTGGAAGCAAAAAATGTTGAGTACCTAATATATTTTGAGCTGAAACTTTTTATATAGAGTCTAACCCTGCTGCAGCCCTTTTGGATAGATATAAGTAAGTACTCTTTCCATTACACGTTGTATAATATAGTATATTATAGATTAGTGTTCAGTTTAGAATTAAATGTTCTGAAACTGGCCGGTTAGAAACAGAGACTGTCGCCGGAAACTTTTTTATAGCAATATGCCAGTGTCGAGTTTAGTGCCAGACATTCCGGGAGCAGCTCAGAGTAACTCTTCAAGTTCTCTTCAAGACTTGTGGCTTTAACATCCATAGACATTATATTGTGAGATTGTGTTAATCCATTAAAAAAAAACTGAGTTACGGCCTCTTACGGCTCACCATTGGTTTTTCACTGAAGGAAAACATAGTGTGGATGGATACCGCCTTCCCAAGAATCGCATTGTATATGAGGTATAATTCAATTATATTAGAAAAGAAAGTCGTTATTTACCATAGTAAGTGATCCATTATGGCAAAATTTGTGGTTCATATTTTGTAAATCGAAATTATTCTGAAAGCAAAAAAGATATCGGTGTATTTTTATCAAAAATTGGGTACGTAACTAAGAGGTTGATGCAGAAGACATCAGGAAGATATTGGTAAGGCGAAGATAGCTCTGTGGCAGTGACGTCGAATGCCGAGACGAAGGTCCCGGGTTCGAATCCTACAATAATCTTGAACTTTCGGTGAAGGAAAACCTAGCAGGCTTCCACCCTTAATCTGTCACAAAGCACCTATCGCTGTGTTCCGACAGCTGAATTCCGAGAGCCAGTTCCTTCTAGGCTTTGTATGCTTGCCACCTTTGGCTACAACATCACTTACCATGGTGGGATTGTGGTCAAACACAGGCACATATAAAAAAAACAATATATCATACTTTACCTGCAGTGGGGAGTTGCAACTTAATGAAAACCGTTCGGCCTCGATGATTGGGTCCAGAGTTTGTAAGAGCGGCACGTTCATTAAATCACTTACCTGAACCTGCAGGTCTACCTAAAAAGTAATCAGTGGTGCTGATTCTGTTGTTTCCAACTAAACTAATTTTAGTCTCACTATGTCTCTTTCTAACAAAGAACATAAGAAAAGGATGTAAGAAATTTAGTCCTGTCAAATTGGTTCAATGCTTGTTTTTCAATATTTTTGTCGCCATCTATCGCAGTACGTCTAAATATCCGCAAATTAAGACGGCAAAGGCTAATTTGACAACTTTGAATGTTCTATCCTTTTTCAATAATGTTTGTAAGAAAGAGATGTGATGTGACTAAAATTAGTTTAGTGCGATTTACAACAGAATCGCTGGAACTTCCAGTCGGATTCGAAAAATTCGTTCAATAATAGGAAGCTACATTATCCCCGAGTATTATAGACTACTTTTTATACCGGGAACGCGGTTGACACCACGGGGGAGAGCTAAAATAAATAAATAAATAAATAAATATTCTGGGACATTCCTCACACACGGTCATCTGATCCCAAACTAAGCAGAGCTTGTACTATGGAAACCAGATAACTGATATAATACATATACTACTTTTTTGTTTGTAAATACATACTTAATATACATAATTACACCCAGACTCAGGACATACAGACATGTTCATGCACACAAATGCATGTCCTGTGTGGGAATCGAACCCACGACCTGCGGCGCGTAAGGTGAACCTTAACCAACTGCGCCAACTGGCCCGTCGAGCTAGTAATATAATATAAATATTTAAATATAACGCCAAAACGCGATTCTTTTCAATATTTTTTTATTGATTTATTATGCTAGGGCTTCACCTGCGTGTAATGCCATACATTTTTTATTTGAAAAACTACGCAGATATGGCCGGATGTTAGCGCACTAATTGTCTAATGGCTTTTATGTCGTTAGGCGAAAGTAAATCAAATGGTATGGCTACCCATTTAGTGCATCATTTATTACACGTTAAAGCCCGTCACAGACGTAGCTATAATATATATTAATATGCCGAGCTATAATATAAATTACAGTACAGTTTGGCGAAGTAACAGAATTATATATTATAGCTGCGTGTGCGGTCACTCGAAGATTGAAAATATATCGTAATATGCCTTGCTATGATTTATATTAATATATATTATAGCTACGTCTTGTTCCGATAATTGGACGTTAAGCGTCACGCAGGTGAAGTCGTGAAGCCTAGCGTCATACAAAACGTGAAACGTACTAAAGTTTTATTTTCGTATGAATTATCAAGTTCATAACTTAATGTTAAACTGCCGCTTGTTTGCATGGACATAGAATTTACAGTCATTTGAATGTTGTCATCTAGCAAACTAGAATTATAGCCTCCACTATTATGCCATCCATTATAATGCATACAATAGTTCTTCCTTAATATGGGTTCTGCCTTTATCTCACTTTGATTTATTACCTAGAATAAAAAAAAACTATACAAATAAACACTTCAAGTGTATGTAATGTCAAAATAACAGCATTAAGCGGTAAACACACTGCCACGCACCACGCAGCGTAGCTCGTGAATGCGTGTTTTAACGTTGCTTGTATCTCCGTTTGTATAGAAAAGACGCACAGTCCAACACACAGAAAATGCATCCACGCGCGTTCATACAGATCACGCGCCTACATGCGTCTCACCCCGCACCCATGAGTCAGAGCCGCCGTGAATCAACAAAACGCAAATACGCGCGTGAGTGCGTAATAAACCCGCACGATGATGCAGATCTGCACTCCCGCAAGTACGCGCGTAGGTGCGTTGACACGTAACATGCAGCGTGGTGCGTGGCAGTGTGTTAACCGCCTAAATGCATATGGATGTATACGTGGTACTTATAAAAATAACTTATTTTTTTTAATGTTTGTCTGTCTGTTTGTTTGGGCTGAATTCCAAAAAGGAGTGGACTGATTTTAACGGGACTTTAACAGGCAGATAGCTAATGTTTAACTGAGTAACTTAGATTACTTTTATTTTAGAAACAGAATAATGAAAACATTTCTACACCATACAAAAAGTGTGAACGAAAAGCAGTAAATAATGATACTTATACATAAATACCTATAAAAGACAACTTACCAGGACTTCTATTGGTTGTTCGGGTTCATATTTAATGTTATTAACTTCTAAATCATCAATTGTGATAGGAGATGCAATGATCTCTTCAGTAGACCCAAATCGCACACCAAATTTTCTCATTATTCGTGGTACGATTTTACTTGGATCGTTATCTTCTTCAAAATCTTTGGATTGGATAGTTTTAATTGGTGAAGAACCAGGCGATTTGTCTTTAACAATAGTTTGTGACAGATTGATGTCAGACTTTTCAGTAGGCGTTTCCGTTTTAATCATACAATTTTCCAATGTTTGCCCATCCATGTCCATAAAGCTATATTTACTTTCAATAACTTCTACATTATCAAGGTTCATAGGAGATGTAATGATGTCTTCCGTAGAGTCAAATCTAACGCCAAATTTTCTCATTATTTGCGGTACATTGATTTTACTATGGTCTTTATATTCTTCGAAATCACTGGTTTGGATATTTTTTATTGGTGAAGTATTAGGTTTTTTATCTTCAACGATAGTAGGTGATAGATTAATGTCAGACTTTTCCGTAGGCGTTTCCGTTTTCATCATACAATTTTCCAATTTTTGGTCATCAATGTCCACGAAGCTCTCTTTACTTTTTCTAACTTCTAAAATTTCAATTATGTCTTCAGAAGTGTCTAACCGAAGAAGTGTCACACTATTAATGTTAATAGAAGGAAGATTTAAAATGTTATTTCGATTTGTTTTATTGTCGTCAATGTTATCATGAATAAATTTTGTAGCCTCTTGTATCTCTTTTTCATTTCTTACATTTAAAGATTCAATTTGTCCATCTCCTTTGTTCATTGTTGGTACTTCTGAGATTTTAATACGCATGTTTTTAAGTATTCCGTCGAAAACTGGCTCACGGGCATGTTTAAATTTTTCCGATAAGCTTTCAAACTCTCTGTTAGCTTTTTCATAGCGTGCTAATATTTGCATAAGTTCTGAAGAAAACTCTCTTGCTTCTTTCAAAGTAGATTGGGCTCTTTTCAAATCTTCATCGCTATTCAATATATTCTTATTATCTTGCAAGGGTTTATCATTTTTCCAAAAGCGATTATGTTCATTTAATATAGAGTTTTCGACTTGTTTATCAGGAATTAAGGCATTATCAAGTAACTGAATTCGATTTTGTACAACAGCTTTGGGAAGTTTTGTGCTATTTATATTTTCGGGTAATGGAAGAATCATTTCTTTAGTTGTATATTTTTTTAAACAGTCTTGAAAGGGTAATGAAGAGCCACTAGTACTTTTTTGAGTTTGTAAACCAATTTCGCGCACACAATATATATCAAAATCTTGGGCTTGAAATTTATTGAACAAATTATTACTATTGTAGCGTGAATAACTTTTATGTGGATTTATTTTATTTTTGGCACCTTTATTATTGTTAGCCTTTTGAAGTTTTTTATTAATACTATCCACTTTTGATATTTTGCAATTTTTATTACATCTTTTCATATATTTACCATTTTCTGTATTTATTTTGTATAATATTTTACTTATCTGGTCCAATTTTGGATCTTTGTCCATTTTTAATTTCATCACATCTTCAATGTAGTCTACAACTGCTGCCTTTGGAAATGGTACTAAATAATCTTGATAATCATGTTTTGAACTATTACAAGAACTTTCCCAGGAATCATGTTCATGACTGACTATAGGTGTAATGTTGCTATTTTCACTTAAAGCTGATATTTTAGACAAATTTGCTACTGAGGAATAACCAGATATATAGTTGTTTGACATTTTGACATCCTTATTGTTGTTATAACCGCAAAATGTTGGTCTGTTATAATTTTCACATTGCGTGGTGTATGAATCATATTCACAATTGTTAAAATTTATTACAGGTTTTACGGTTTGGTGGCGACTGTGTCTTCTTTTTCTTGACCAATTTTTAGTTTGTTGTTCTTGGTGTTCAAAGCTGTGGCGTTCAGATACATTACAAGACATTGAACACTCCTGTTGAATATTAAATCTAGAAGTCTGTGACTTTTTCGGGGAAAATTTTGTTTTCATGTCTTTAACACCAAAATTTTTGCAATGGCAAATAGAAGGTATTAATAGTTTTTCTTTTTTATACAGACACTGACTTTCATTTGAAATCACTATATCCTTATCTGTGCATTTTTCACTGCTATATTTTGTGCAAAGGCGTAAATCTCTAGTATTTTTGGTTGGGGTGCATTTACTGGTACTTGAACGAATTAGATCCCATACATTGCTTTTATATTTGTTATTTCGTAGTTCCTGTGTGCAATCTTTAATTACGTTATTTTGGTTACATATATGGCATTCACACGGTGAACATCCACACTTTCTCATATTATCAATATTTTTATTTATTAGAATGGGTATTTCTGTAGGAGTATTTGTTCGAGTAGATTTTTTATTATGTATAATATTATCATCAAAGCAAACTAGATCTTTGCATGTATTCGATACGGCAGCATACATTGTTATTGTATCACGGTTTCTTCTACATTTCCCGCATTGGTCCATTGAAGATCTTCGTACGTCAAAATCATGAGAATCTCTCGAGACTGGTTTTCTAGTTACTCCATGATGACTTGCGCAATTACACGATGGATTGCCGTCTGGTATACAGGCGTCGTTAGTGCAAGCCTCACAGTGACAATTTGGATGTCTATTAATACCAGTGGATATTTCATGTGTTCTATTTGAAGTTGCGCCGATCGCTTGGGCACATTGTAAGCAATCACAAGGTAAGCAATTACAAATATTCCGACCAGAGGTTTGATCGACGGGAGCAACCACCCAAGTTCTATTACGTTGAAACATAGATTTACATTCAATGCATTGGCAAGATTTACATGAGCATGGTTTTGCAAAATCTTTTGTGTACTCTGGGCAATCGCACATTTCCCTTTTTGAATCTGAGATTCCTTTGCATTTGCTACTATTACAACGAATGCAAGGACAACCAGAGCCTGGTACCTGTTTACAACTATCCATTAGCTTAAGGCTACTTTGATATTTGCTACAATCTATGCATTCACAGGGCTTACAATTACACTGATCTTTCATATTTGAAACTGTTAAGGCAACGACACATTCACAAATTTTACAACTGCAAGCTTTATATGCTTCTTTTATCTTTTTTATGATATCGTATTCTGTAAGCTTCGTAGTTTTAATCGGAGTATTTTTGGATGTATTAGTAGACGCTACAGATTCTTTAAAGTCATTATATAAAACGTCCATGATTTGTGCACTTGTCTTTGCAGACAACGGATCACTATTTTTGTAAGGATAATCATTACTTATAGACACATTGTGTATCTGAGTCATATTTTTCTTTGGTTTTTTCTCTAATTCTTTAGCACATTCATCATCTCTAGGCACAGGGGGCTTGATCAAATATGTTGATAGTTTCTTAGTTACAGTTGTAATATTTCCTACATCGTCGTAAATATATTCACTTGTTTCATATTCTTTGACTTTGTACGGTCGACCTGAGATAGGTTCTATCTGTTTCGTGGTGATAGAGTCCATGTATTCTTTTGTGACGATATCAGTCTGTTTCGACGATTGTTTTTTATTTATGTTTATGTCAGATTTATATATATTTCTACCACAAACTTTGCATTGATTAGTTTGCTTCATATCAGCAGGATTTGATTGTTTACTCTTCACTGAAGCACAATCCTTCGGTTTCAAAGTGTCAGAATCTGTGTGTTTCGATGTTTTTTTTCCATTTACGTAAATATCATGGTAATATTTATGAATGTCATGATTTTTACAGTCACTCCCGCAACTAAATGTAAGATGATTATTTGCAGCATTTGCTTGTTTACTCATTATTGGAACAGGATCAGTCTGCGTCGACGAATGATTTTTATTAACGTATATGTCATATAATTTATTTATATTTTTACATGTATTGTTTTCATTTCCGTAATAAATTGAACATTTGTCATTAGCAGGGTTTGATTTTTTACTCTTTAATGAAGTACAACAACTCGGTTTCAGAGTAGCAATATCAGTGTGCTTTGATGATTGTTTGCCATTTATGTCTTTATCATCGTTATATTTACTTATTTCACACATTTTACAGTAATTCCCGCAACTAAAAGTAATATAATTAGCTGCAGGATTTGATAGTTTTTTCTTTTTAGGAACAGGATCAGTCTGAGTCGACGATTTTTTTTTACTTACATATATGTCATAATAATTATTAATACTTTTACGAGTCGACGAGTCGAGAGATTCATCTCCGCAATGCATTGTGCATTTATCAGTTGTAGGATTTGATGGATTACAACATATCTGTTTCAGTATGGTAGTATCTGCCTGTTTTGAAGATGGGTTTTGATTTACATATATATCATAACTATTCTTAATAGTTTTACGCGCATCATATTCATCTCCGTAATATATTGAAAATTTATCATTTGTAGGATTGCATCGCTCACTCTTAATCTCTTTCAGGGAAGCAGTATCTGTCTGTTTTGAAGATGGTTTTTTATTTACATATATGTCATAATAATCTTTAATATTTCTATGTGGTATAGATGCATCGTCGCAAAAGCTTTTAATTTTATCAGTTATAGGATTGCAATGATTACACTTAATCGCGTTCAGTGAGGTAGTGTCTGTCAGTTTCGAAGATGTTTTTTGATGTACGTATATATCATAATAATCCTGAATATTTTTACGCATTTTATATTCATTTTGGCAATATATGTTTAATTTATCTGTTGCAGTATTTGATTGAAAACTCTTCATCTGTTTCTTATTTACGTATATGCTATAATAATCCTGATTAACTCCCAGATTTTTATAATCACTGGTGCCACAAATAACATTTTTAACCGGTGCACGATTAGTTATATTTCTACAGCTACATTTTTTATTACTATCACTTGAAATACAGCAGGGAGGTTTATTGTTGGTATAAAATCGGCAAGATTCTAATTCTTTGCAATAGCCACATGAACATTTTTCCCTTTGGCACTTGTATCTTTGAGCAAAACAACTCATAGAATCACAATCTGAGCATGAGCATTTTGGTAATATATTGTCATTCAAAAGCCAATCAAGACTGTCAGCCATGTTCTCTTGTTGATTTACTATTACATCAGCCTACAAGTTGAAGGGAGCAAATTTTCTTTATACCGGGAGATTCTATTGAACTGACCGCTTTCGTTTGGGTGTTCTCCTTATTCACACTTTTGCAAACTTGCTACATCTATTACCTAGCTGAAAAATTTATTAATATTTGGTATTTCAGGTAAAAGTAAAGAATAAATTAACTTTTCTGAGAAAAATTTGTTCCAACAATGTTTGTATGTAAGTAGCACCTAACTCCTTTTCACTTATTTAAAATATTGTCATTGTGTACAAAGTATAGTACATAACATACTATTGATTTGGTATTTCAATTTACAAAAAAATATATTTTTCATTATTTCCGGACATGTTTTGGTCATTTTAAATTTGAAAATGTCAAAACCATAAAGTCAATTTAAACTTGACGTAACAAAATATTCTTTGTGTACCATTTGGTGTACTTCATGAAGAGTATACAAATACTCTTTGTTAATCAATCTTCGTTTTTCTAGAAATCAATAAACTTTAAAAAATGAAGTGGGGAGATATTTTAAAAGTGAAGTAAATAAAACACTTTCTCCCTCATTACACGAAATGGTTTACGGCAAGTTTTGTAAAACACAGGTTTTAAGATAGCCCCAGCACTTATTCTTAAATGACTAGAAAGTGACGGATATATTTAAAACCTAGGTTTTACTAGACTTCGCTTAAACCATCTCACTTAATAAGACAGTAACGAGTTTTCCTCACAAAATTACATACAATCTACATACAATTAATCCAAAATAAATAATAGTAAAACACTTGTTATTCAAAGCAGCAGTTCCAAAGGCCTCTTGGACGTTGATTTTATTAAAGCGAGAACTCCTAGTACCTCAGGTAAATTTTGAACTTGCAAATAAAGTTAACTGTCAGAACTGATGCTTGGTAATTTTCTATTTGAGGCTGGCTCCTACCACCCTACAGGGTTGGTACTTCAAAGTACCTTACCACTATGTTTTCGATCACCGAAAGCTCCATCTCACTATAGAATTCGAATCCCTGATACTGATTATGTTATTCGGAATTATATTGTATTCCATCGACTAAGTTATTATTATGGGGAAATGTTTTCAATTCGGACGCACAGTAATCAATGATATACTTATAACACATACTTACCAAGTATAATCATACCTACTTAAATTCTGGGATTATGTAATTATATTCCATGGATTCCATTTTGCTAATTTTTACGAACGTATGCTAATGCTTGCATCCACTCATGATCCAAGAACATCCATCCAACTTGGAATTCTTCTAGAATAAAAATCAATGTTACAGTTATATACAGTTCTTCCGCTCGAAAATATGTGAATAGGTATGTATATATACCGATACTGTAAACTACTGTAAATATATTTACTATTGAGACTATGCGTAAGCTTGTATTTTATATACTTAATTTTTTTGTACCATCAATTTTCGCAAGCGACTACGGTATGTAATACTAAGATTCTAAAACTGGCCACTAATGGCGCTGTTCAAAACATCATAAAAATGTTTCACTGTAGTCGCTAGCGAGTATCAATTAGAATGCGGCCACCGAGAGAATGTGTTTCTGACACCTATTCATCATCATCAGCCTATAATGTCCCACTGCTGAGCACAGGCCTCCTTTCACAAGTGAAGGTGAAGGGAAAGGGCAATACTCCACCACGCGTGCCCACTGCGGATCGGTGGAGGTATGCTAGTGGTCAACCTACTGTTGGAATTTTTCAAGCCGCCTAGGAGGCATCCAACTAGCTTAACGACTATCACAATTAAGTGATAACCGGGACCAACGGCTTTTACGTGCCTTCCGAAGCACGGAAACGCTCGATTTGAAATACCACTAAGCGGTCACCCATCCAGGTACCGACCACGACAGGCGTAGCTTAACTTTGCCGATCGATTAAGAACGGCTAATCAAGCTACACCACGAGCGCTTCACCTATTAATAATGGGCTATTCTCGGAAACGGCTAATCCTATTGCGATGGGAATTTCGCAGGAAAGTTCAGTATTTTCTTAGGCATAGCTTAGTGAAAGCTCCCATCATAATCTCATTAGTCGTTTCCGTGATTTGACCAAGATGAATTAGGTGTCAGAAACGCATAGTCTCAGAGGCCGCACTATAGGTAGGTACCTACGTTACCGTACCAAACTCATGGTAGGGGTGTCAAATGCATAGAAAGGATAGGTAAATGATAAACAACAATATGAAATAAATCATTTTAATTCATCAATGTAATTCATCTTTTCGTAAATAAATCATTCATTTTAATATAGATAAAATAGACAAAGATACAATCGCTAATGTGAGTTACTCGGTTTATTAATTTCAAAACATTAAAATTGATTCATCTAAACAATATAATAACAATAATCAACACAAAATAAACTGCTTGCAATAAAACTGCACGTTATTTTCAATTTATAAAACTGGATAGTTATTATTTACCAATTTATTACTATTTAAATCAGAAATTATTTAGGCGCCGATCCCACAGAGAGAGGTCTAGAGTTCACTACTGTACACACAGCGCGCGAGCAGTCTTAGAGTTCTAAAGGTAAATGGGCAAATTGGTATGGAGCTTGTCCCATTGGCGGCCAACAATAATTTATATGTTTTCTATTAGGCAATAATAAAGTTAGAAAAAAAGTTAAAGAGTATTGAAGATTTAAGAAATAATTGGAGATTATGAAATTGCAAGGTAGAACTCTCTCTGCGGGATCGGCGCCATAGCTTTTTTTTACTCTAAACATGGCAGTGTATTATATTTTTTCAGTTATTGCAGACAATTTAAACACAAAACACGATTGACACTGAAACGTCAAAATGATAAAACAATTATTAAGGTCCATCCACAATATCCGCAGCGTAATAATTACGTGCGTCTTCTGTCACGCAAATGAGACGCAGCTATGTGTGTCGTCTCTTATTTGCGTGTCGTTATCGTATCGTTGAACTATAAACAGACCTTAAACGTCGAAAAAAAACATGCGTGGGATGATTCTTAGTCAAAATGAAGGTACAGTTGTTCGATATGTTCGCTTACGTTATATCATTATCAATTATTTTAATAAGAGTATTATTTTATTATGATACAATATATTTACATTCGTATTTATTAAGTGGCTAACGACTTAACTAATGAAGGCACCAGAGTGAGGTCGGTGGAGGTATAACACCTGGAGAACAAAAAAGTAATTAAGTATTTAGTATGCACTTGTAAAACCAAAATATTTTTTTAAATTAATGAAATTGTTTTTCACGTACATAAAAAAACGCACGCGTGGCGGCATTAGACGTCCGTGCTCCAAACTATCGCATTTGTGCCCAACGCACAAGATGGACAATTCTGTGAACAGAAAATATTAACTTAGGTACCTACTTATTTCTTGTTATCTTAAGGGGTTTACATATACGTGAGGCGTTTAGGGGGAGGTGTCGAGCCAAATCTTACGACATATCACTAGGGGGGGACAAATCACCAAAATCACCTCACTTAATTTATTGACGCCCTTATTCCACAATCCCCATTTTTACACCGAACGACAAGACGCCGGGAAAATTTTCACCCGTACGTTTTTGACATACCGAAAATACGGACACAGCGTTTTGCATCCTCATTTATAATGCGGACAGCAAGGGAGTGGAACTTGCTTCCGGCGTATCGTGTGTTTCCTGACGCTTACACTCTAAGAACTTACAAGGCCAAAGGGAATAGGTTTCTTCTGGGTAAGCGTGTTTCATCTTAAGCTTCGTCATCACCCCTTATGGGCGGGTCAGTGGCCATAAGCAAGCCAATTGAATTTAAAAAAAAATTATGGTATACTTACAACAATACTTTCGATGGCATTCGCTAATTGCTCCTCCATAATTTTAACATCGCCATGATCCAGAACTTCCTGCAATCAACAATTTGACTTTATTATCCGGCTCAAAGTAGATGGGAAAAGTAAATAGAGAATCTAAGCAATCGTAGAAACTAACGCTAAGGACCACGTTTTGAGAACTCAGAAGACAATATTCATTATACAGGTGAATTTTTTTTTCTAGCCAGGAGGGCAACTTCTGAACTACAGGTCTTAGAGAAAAACGCTGAAGGGAACCCCGAACTAAATTTTGAAGAAAATAAAAATGACACAAAAAAAAAAAAAATGTTTTTTAAATTTATTTCAACATTTTTTTTTTCTTTTTCTGCTTCTACTTCACAATACGAACAAAATTATGTATTCTTCTTCAGACAATCTTGGTCTGAAGTTGCTAGAAATTATCCAAAATATTATTTTATATTTTCC